>JARHVA010000543.1:3022500-4480000 GCA_037957365.1 Torreya grandis
CCCAAAAACAACTTCTATTTTTCGTAAAATGTAGTTATGATACCATTTGGTAGGATATTCATCTATAATAATATAAACCATCAAATAGTATGTAAAATATATTGAAGATAATATAATATAAGAACTAGTTATTGGCCAAGATAACCTAATATGAAAAATACTCAAATAGAGAATAATTACCCTTAAGGTTGAGAAACACTATACAATACTCCTTAAGAAAGGAATAACTCTTCAAGATCTCTCAATATGGGAATGCCACTTTGAGAGGACAACATCTAATACTATATTAATGATTAAAAGACTCCACTTACATGATATATTTCATAATGATAGTCATATCCTTTATATATACATATATTAATAATAATGAATGGTAAATACCTAATCCCAATGTAATCCGACTCATTATCCAACATATTTAATTCCACAATTTACCTATTTTATCCAATATATTAGAAAAATATAATGTAGGGGAATGTGTGATGCATATTAACATCTCCATCAACCCATACATATCATAATATTATATCCCTAGATACATAACAAAACACATAGAAGAATAATATTAAAAGCAACCTAAGATATGACTAAATTATTTAGAATTTGAGGGGAAACTATAGAAGGTGGAATATCATTAGAAGTATTCAAAGATCCATGATTGGTTGTAACATGTATTTTCTCATCTGTAGTTTCTTTGGATGTGTTTTTTTTTTCACATCTCCCAACACATATAACATTACATTTATTTCATTAGGATATTTTGAAATGTATTATCGAAGTGAAGCAATATCATTATCACTCATAGCATTGGAATCCAAATCATTTGCATTCTAATCATTTATATCATTTACATTATTATCCATGTGTATCAAAAAATGGAGTATTAACCTTTTTAACAATTACCATTTTATTTTTCAAGGGAACACAAGTACTAGTCACATAAAGCTTAACCAAATCAAGTGGTTTGGAATTCAATCCATCACTTTACCTAATAGGTAAATTAGATTTAATCTCCTTAAATGTAATAATATGAAAGGATATATAACATTCAAACAAAGGTATGTAAAAACACACAAAGAGGTAAGGCTAATGATAAAAAATAAAATAAGCTCAACCTTAAATAAATTAATATAATAATAACAAGGGATAACTGTATAAGGGAAGGAAGTATGCAAGATAATGCAAGTTTATAAAAACCTTAACTAGAATTAAATCCAATCCAATATGCAATATAAGTAACAATATAACCCTAGAGATAAAAAGGAGCAAGGTTGGTTTAATATAGCATGGGTTCACCAAGTTGTTTTATGAAAAAGTGGTTTTAAGTCAAGGGATACCAAACTAAACCATTGAGTATTACTTGAAAAATATGACTTAAATACAATAATGAAACAACAAAGATAGATCTGAAATGTATTGAAAAAAAGAATTAATAAGGTGACTCTATAGGGAAGTACCAAAATTCTAACTTATTTGTGAGTTGTTGGAGGCTGAAAATAAGTCCAAAAGTAGTCCTATATCAAAAAACATATGTTGATCAAAGAATTTGTATAAAACAACCAATATCAAATTTTTGAATCCTAGTCATGACCAAGATCAATGGGTTGATCCTAGTAGGCTCAGGTTAGATCCTAGTCATTGTCACTTATCTTGGTCAAAGTTGTAAGATTTTCCTATGCCTTTGTTTTTCTTGAAAAAAAAAATCTCTTTCAAATTTTTGAATTAAGTTGTACTTATATAATTGCTTCTCCTTTTCACAAACATTTAATCCACTCTAAGAGACTTTGTAATAACATGCAAATTTAATGTATTTATGAGAGGTCTACCCTAGCCAGACCTCTATTCTTAGATAATTTGGTAATCAACACTCATGTAGTGAAACAAGTAGTTCAATGTAATATGAATATCCTGACCCTTGTCCTTATCAACTAGGAGATTATATATGTTTTCTCACTAATCCTTCAACATTTGGTATAACGGGTACATACTATATACACATAATATTTTCAAACTTTATCAATTATCAATACTTTCTCTCTTGTAGGAACCCATTGAGTCTCAATCTCTCTGAGTGTGTGCCTGAAAAGGTGCATCAAGAAAGGGGTGGGTAGACCATTGGTTCTTCACAAGATTGTTGTCCCCTATACCACTACTTGAAACCTACACAACCATATCTTATAAACTTCCCTAAAATTTTCCTCCTCCCTTACACACTCCTCTAAGTAATTCACTGCCTTATTCAACCCCTATCTAAGCCAAAAACTGTTTTTGACATTTACCAAACAAAGTTATCTTGAGATGACTTTATACTTAAATTATATTTGCACATTGTGGGACTCTGTTAGCCTTGGCCAACCTAGTCCATGATCTAATTTTAATTTATGAATCAATGATATAGGGTGAATTGGGTCAACTCTATCAACTAAATTTTTAGAAGGGTCTAGGGTTAGATTTAGATATATAACACATCCATTTCTTATGTTTCTTAGGAAGATAATAAAAATAATATTATATATTATGCATCTACTTATCCACCATTCTACTTGAGGAACATTTTTTAGGGTTCCAATACTACACTTGGAGATATGAATCTTGTCTTATAGAGAAGTATTTTGTATGCATAGAGAAGTTATGTATCCTAGAGATGACTTATCCTTTTTATCTTTTCATACCACAACAACTCCTGTGAAGCACCTTGGCTAAAGGAGAGATTAAGGCTCGGTGGGTTGATCTTCAAAGGTAAGAATTCTTGACTTTATTCCTCCTTTGTTAAATTAGATAGATTTGCTTTTATTATCTTATATGCTTCTCTCCCATGCATTAAGATTTCATATGCATTGTATTTAAGTATATATATTTTATGCATGTTTAATTTTATATTTATTACCCCTAATTGTGCCACAAGCTTTGGTGAGTACTAGATTAGATTTTACTTTACTTTACATTTACTTTGTGAATATAGAAAACATGGGAGCTAGATAAGGTTATCACATGGTCTTAATTGACTAGAGGATTTGGAACCCTCTCTAGTGACATTATTATGGTAAGGGACCCCTTGGTTAGGTTTAGTGGGTCCATCTTGGTCATGACCTCAATTGTCTAAATATACCAACAAGCAGAAGTGTAAGTGTGATTTATCTTCTTTGAGCTAGGATAGACTTGTAGATTAGTTGCATTTTCCCTTGTATACATTTTGGTGAGGCTAACCCTTGTCGGTTTTATTTCACACATTATTTTTATTATTATATTATATATTTTTATTTTTATAGTACTGTATCAAACCTGTTGATACAATATAATATTTTGTGTGCAGGTTTAACAGAATCACTCCAAATTGGCTATATTTTATTTATGTGGTTCTTCTCTAAATATAGGTGACTGGATCGACTATCTCGACATAGTTCTATTAATCAATCATTGGATTTTAGACTTCATCAGCCCATTCAACTCTATTTGTAGTTTTCATTTTTAGCGTGTATGTGTGTAGACTTAGTCAAACTAGTTGACTTTGTTTGTAGATTATTTTTAGCACACAGATTATGCATACTTCATCGACCCAATTGACCTTGTCATAGAATATAAGAATCAACATTTGAGAAACACAACATAAATTTTAAAAAAATAAACATCTTCAAAATTAACAAGGTTCATTCTTACATTTTCTATCATTTATATTTCTCATTTACAATCTTATTTTTCATAGTTTACAGTCTATAAAATTGTAACCCTACAATGAACTAAGTTGACTAGCTTGACATAATTATATATTTTGTTTTCTCTCTATAAGACTCAATCAATCTATTTGACTATGTTCTTACATATATTGTTTTTGCATAATAGTAACGACCCTCTCGACTCTATTCTGTATTGTTTACATATAGTGTCACCCAAACCGACTCTGTACTCTTGACAATCAAAGAAATTAACCTATTTTGCTAGTAATTAATTTATTTTTCATCTCAATTGCTTAAATGATTAGAGTAACAAACATAGACTAATTAGGTGGTTTTAAATTTACCGATTTAGTCACACTAGTTTTCTCTTCTGCACACACTTCCTAATCTTTTAACACTAAAAACATTAAATATTTTCTTCTCAAGCCATACCTACTTGGATTTCATCACCAAGGGGGAAGATGACTTGATTTTTTGTCCAAGTATAAATACGTGGTTGATGATATATATTAGAAAAACAAATGACATTCTTATCTTTACAAGATTGTGAAGTGAGGGGGTAGGCCCCAATACCAAGCTAGTACCATCACTAATACAGATCCCTTTCAACCTACACTACCTAAAACTATCCATAGATAATTTTCTAATTCCTTTTTATAGCCAAATCCCTATCACATTAATTTTAAAATTTATTATAACTTACAAACATTTAGGAATGACCACTTAGCTTAGCCTTTCCATTCAAGTTTTGTTTCTTGTTCTTTGATCATTGTATTTTGTATTACAAAAATTGTACTAGCTAATGTTAGTATAAGGTTTGTGTTATGTGATACAAATAGATTAACCACATTAATCTAATTTCTTGTATTTCATTATATTTTCTTAGCTATTATCTTGTAATTTTTTTTTCCTATTTTCAGAACACAATTGTCCCTATTGACACAATCTCTTATAGACTATTAGTTTTGCTTACCTTCAGTACACAGTCAACCGATATGACTATGTATATTTTTAACCTATTCAATTTCTTCTTCTAGAATACATAGTTGATATGTATGACTATGTATCTTTTCAACCAATTTAGTTTCTCTTTGGAGTACACAATCAACCTATACATCTATATTCTTTATTCCCTATTCTATGTCCTATCTTATAGAACACTTTAAATTGGTTTGATTCTATATCTTACCAATTTATCCTCCTTTCCATCAAGTTTGTAATCTCTTTACTTAATCATGAATTTCCTATTTGAGGATAATATAGAGTTAAATCAAACAAACATGATGAATTTTACCAATCCTAATAGGTATCCCAAGACATAACTTATGGCATCCACAATGGATAAAAGTAATATCATGTTTCCACTCGCACTACCAATTATGGGACTCTTCCCCATTCATCTTTAGTTCTCAATCCTTTATTCTCACTAGATTATGAGCATGATTTAGAGTACATGATTGAAATACTCTTTTTCATCAATGAATTCCCTCAACATAGAGGAAAAGACCCTTCAACCATTTATAGTCTCATGATACGCCCTCATACAGAAGAACCTTTTTCACCCTCCCCTACCTTTCCTATTTCTCCATGATTTTCAACGAGATACTGTTTCATGTGGATGATCATCCTCTATTCATTAACATCCAAATTGGTAATATCCAATTTAAGAATGCCTTAATTGATGAAGGTTCATGTATATATATATTACCTCCCTTGAATTCATTAAGATACTTGGATATTCTGAGTGTAACCTCAAATTTACACAAAGCATATGTCAATGATACGATAAAAGGCAAATTCCTCCTCTAGGTTATGTTTGGCTTCCCATTACCATTCCTCTTATCACCATCCACATGAAATTTATGATCTTTAACTTTCTACTTTCTTACAACATCCTACTTGGTCAACCTTGGACACATTGTATAAGAGAAATTGCCTCATCCATATGCAAATGCATCAAATTACCCCATAATGGAGATATTTACAAGATTCAAAAAGACACAAACCCTTAGAATTTTGAACAATTTCAAGAATGTGGTGCCTTTAAAATTCATACCCTTGAACCTTTGCCTCATATCCCATTAAAATAATCCTAACTCTTCAACTATCTAGTCAATTCTACTCAAGGTTATCATAGACACCCTTAATTAATTGGGAATATTCCACCTAACCTCCTAGATTATGATGATGATGATGATGATGAGCCGGATGAGATAAGCCTCAAGATCAAAAATTCTGATATATCCCTTATATGATCACCCAACTTCCTCCTTTTCAAAATCTATCCCTTTAATCACCTGTCGATGATATACCTTTTGTCTAAAATAATACCATAAATTCTATCCATCATGTATCCTATGATGATAAAGTCATTCCTACATGTATCATTGACTTGCATACACCTAATTATGATGATGACTATGCTTTAGATGACCTATTTTTAATCAGAATGATCCAATCTATAAATAACAAAATTCTATGATATTACTCTTATTTATTTCAATTTTTTCATTCATCTTTAAGTATTCTTTCCCATTGTCACCAAATATTTCACCTTAGAAGAGGTTGTTCAGGATTCTTCTAAATTTGGGCAACATGGAAACATTTTCAAGTTTGTGGGTGTACCTATATCAGAAATGAGCCTCTAAGTTTAAGGGCTAGCTCCTTGAATGTATTATGCAATGTTTGTCACTTAAGCTACTGCTTATTTATGGGGGGAAAGAGTTATAAAATGCATAAATTGAACCTAATCTAAAGAAGGTGATGCACAAAGAATATCTTCCACATGACCATCATATTTATACCACACTGAAATAAAAAATACATACTAGTCTCTAAGTTTTAATAGATTATAACATGAGTATTTTGATATAAAGGAAAAATGTGAGTAGTGACATAAGGTAAATAAACCAAAGGGTAGATTGAACAATCGAAAGATAATTATACACTTGAAAATCTTTACACACTATACTACACTCTATATGACTTTTTAGATTAATAACTCTTGCTCAAACATGAAAGGATAAGGGAAGGAAGGATAGAGAGTTATCACTTCTCATCACCATACATCACTTGAAGACTTAGATAATTATTTAAAACTTAGAAAACAAACTTTTATTAATATTCAAAGGAAAAATATAACATCAATCTAGTAAGGCTTCACCATGCATGGTGTGGAACTCTTTTACAATAGCTCAAGAGTTATACTTATAGAATGAAGGCCACAAGAGAAAGGGGGCCTTGGTGCTCAAAAGGGGAATCAATCCATTTGAATGTTTCAACCACAGTTACAATTGATTTCATAAATTATGTTCTTTCATGATATTTTATTAAGCCCCTTCACTTTTATTCACTACACAGTTACAATATTCCCCCTTTGATCTTCCTTGGTGGTTTAAATGATGTAATCAAGAATTCCCTATAGTTCAAGCATCTATCTAGTTAGAATAATTGGATTAATCTATTAAGGATTTGTCCTAATGCTCAACTAATCCAAACTGGTTTGTTGTGATATGTTCCCAAGAAGGGATAAAGGTCACTCTCATGTAGTTGGATTTGTAAATGGCCATCAAAGTTTACATGTTTGTCCTTCAAGTCTTTAATGGTACCATCTAATCCTAAAAATATACTCTTGGATTAGACTAAAACATGTTTGAGTTTGGAACCATTATGCTTTCTTGCCTTAGTTAAAAATTGACTCTTTGACCTATGCCTAAATCACTTGGCTCCCCTTTATTCTGATTGGTTATCGAGGAATGACTTGGATCATTAATCCCATGACTCATCTCGCTCCATCAATTTACCTATGCATGAATACCTATGATATATTAATCTTTTACCATTTGAATGTAATTATGCCACTTGGCATGTACCCATTCATCCTTGAGATTTTCTAACTCTTTGACCTCTCACTCATTGTTGATCTTTAATGTAAGAATGATCATGTTTCATCGATCTTCTCTAGGCCCACTAACTCTGTTTTTGCTTGTGAATCATTAGATCTAGACTTAAGCTCCTATGATATTTCCACTTGGTAGCACCATGTTAATCTTTGGGATATTTGAATTTAAATGGTTACTTTATAGGGATTAAACTTGACATTTTCACACCTATCTAGATCACCATTTTACAAGCTATTTCTTTTAGACCCTTTCATTAGACAATTCTTTTGGGATTTGTGTCTCGGCCACTTATTTTGAAGGAAATTTTTTGTTTTGTCTTTGCCTTGAGCAATTCTTGTGGAAAAAATATCTAAAATAATCCTTGTCTTGGTCCTTTGCCCTTTGAAAAGTGCCCTTCAAAACTTTGACTTGGTCCACCTCACTGTAGAAAGGTCCTTTGAATAAAATATGGGGGGCACTTGCCCAAGAAACTGACCCTTCAGACTTTTGAAAAGTGCTTTTTCTGGAAGAAAGTACCCTTCAAAAACCTTGAAGTGGATTGTTTCACTTAATAAAAGTACCCTTCAGAAGTACAGAGGACACTTTACTTTAAATAATTCTTCTAGACAAAATTTTTGAAAGAATTTTGTCTTAATCTTTTTCTATGAGACAAAAGCTTAGAAAAAAATCTACCTTTAATAAAAAGTCCCAGACAATTCTCTTGAAGGAATTGTGTCCTTAGAATAGCCCTTCAGCCCTTTAGAAGTTCCCTTTTTGAAAGAAAAGTACCCTTCAAAGACCTTAAAATGGATCACTGTCCTGATAAACATATCCTTTGGAAGAAGTGTACTGGACCATTTCCTCAAGGAAAGTGGCCTTTGGGAAATTTGTTTGGGACACTATGTTTGAAAAAAGTGCCCTTTAAGATTTTTGTTTTGGGTTGACTCCTCCCAAAGATACCTTTCAGAACTTCAAAAGAGGCTCTTTCTTGTAGAAGAATTCTTTCAATAAAATTATTCAGATAATTTTCTCGAAAGATATTTGTATTGCCTTCTGCCTCAAATATTTTTTTGAAGTAATTAGTCCTTTACCTTTGGAAAATCACCCCTCAAAAATCTTGAAAAGTGTCCTTCAAAAAAAGTGTTTTGGACACTTTGTTCCAAAAGAAATCCTTTAGAATTCTTGAAGTGGATCATTTTCTTGAGAAAGTGCCCTTCAATAAAGTTGCAAAGGACACTTGCTTGAAAATTTTCCCTTCGAGAGAAGTCCATTGGACCACTTTCTTGTAATATACCCTTCAGAACCTTTGAAAAGTTCCCTTCGAGGAAATTGTTACATAAAAAATGTCTGAAACAATTCTCACCACTTAGCCAAAAACCCTAGAACAAAAGTCCCAAAAGAATTAAGCCTTATATATTTGTTAAGGGATTTGTGTGGAAAATTCTTATGAAGGAAATATGAATGCTCTGATCACTTGGCCAAAATTTGAACAAAACTCCCAAGTGCAACCTTAGGCTTTTCTAGACTTGTTCTTACAACTGCTCAACACCATGAAAATTTTCTACTCGTATATATGATAAAAATGATTCTTAAGACACTAGAATACACAAGGAATAGGCTAGGCCATGACTCACTTAAAATAGCATATGAAATGACATCAAACAAAGACACAACATACCTTATGACATTATAAAAATTCCCTAAACAAGATTTTGACTATAGGGGGGTTAACCCATTTTGGCCTGTGGGGAAAAAAAGGTCAACATCTTTGGTAATTTCCTAGGGTTGGTATGCTTGCTATGCCATGACTAGATGCCTAATACTATCCATTGGGATATGGAGTCAAAAGTATACAAGTTGGACATATAAACTACTTTGAACAATGCATGAAATACAGAAAATAATAGGGATAAAACACAAATCAAGGAACTAAACAAAACACACTATGATTTAAAGCACTTATTGGGACACATCAAAATAAGTAAATAAACACACACTAATCCTAATATTGACAAGACAAACCTTCAACTCTCAATAGAAGGGTTTTAAGTGTGTCCCATTCACAGGGATAGGAAGTTGTTCTCCATTCATCTTTGCTAACTAAAAGGAATTGCTTTTCTTAAAATTGGTGATGACATACAATCCACTCCATAGGGCATCAAACTTAGTATGCCTACCCAGGTTTGCTTTATCTTCATCCCAATTCAAGACTATGTCACCTTCTTGAAATGATCATGGAGTTGCCTTCTTGTCAAAAGACCTCTTCATCAGTACTTGGTGATTCTCCATGGCTTGTTAATCCTTACCTCTAGTCTCTTACAAATCCATTATTTTTATCAATCTTAATTCCATAGTAGTGTTCTCAATCAACTCTAGTTGATGTGTTGATTCTAAGGCTGGTAGTTCTTGAGATATGGACAACCTCGCTTTCTTTCCATAGACAATCACAAAAGGAGAATTTCCTATTGACCTCTTGGGATTTATCTTATCATCCCATAAGGATGTATTTAGTTTAGCATGACAAGCTCTTTAGTTATGCTCTAGGGTTCTCTTAAGGATTCTGATCAGGTTCTTGTTGGTAGATTCATCCAACCCATTACTTTGAGGGTAATAGTTGGATGAAGTGCTTAAGAATATGCCATTATTATGTGCCTAATAATTTATTTTAGTACCCATAAAAGAAAGAGCATTATCTAAAATGATAGTATAAGGGGTGCCAAACCTTGTTATGATGCTCTCATAGAACTCCAAGATGGCACTCGCATTAGCCTCCTTCAATTCTATTGCCTCAACCCATCTCATAAAATAGTCAATTGCTGTGAGTATCCATTTATGACTAGTACTTGATGAGGGGTTTATCATGCCAATGAAATCAAGACCCCATTGCATGAAAGGTTGTTCCACTTCGATAGGATTTAGAGGAAGAGCTAAAAGCTTCTACTTTCCTATAAATAAGGCACATTGTCCATACTTTCTCACTCGAGCATGACAATCCTTGAAGAGGTTGGGCAAATAATAGCCAACCCTCATGATCTTGGTAGTTGTGGTCCTTGGAAAGAAATGGCCTCTTGTTGTCCCATCACGAAACCTCTCAAGTAACACTCCAAACTAGTCATTGTCAATGCATCTCAACATCATGCCATTGATGTCTCTCCTAAATAGCATGCCATCCACAAGATAAAAGGGTATTGATTGCAATCTAAAATAACTCATTTTTGATCTATTCATATTATCAGCTACTCACCATTTTGGAGAAATATGATTATGTCTCATGTCTAACTTCTTCAAGGAAATGGACCAGCTAGTTGGGGACACTCATGGTTGACTAGAGCTTCTTCTTTTGATTCATGAAGCTCTGAAGCTAGATGCTCATAGAGGCATTTTCCCCTTGCCTTTTTTATCACTTTGATATCAACATCATACTCCATCACTTTAGTGATCCACCCTTCCCTCTTTTCACTTAGGTCTCTATTCAAAAGGAACTCCTTGGTGTTGTGATGAGAGACCATAACCTAAATCTTGTCATTTGACATCATATGTCTGAACTTCTTTAGTCCTCTTACAATAACAAGGACCTATTTCTCAAGAAAGGTATATTTGACTTCATAATCTTCTAAACCTTGACTGAAGAATGTAATTGGTTGCTCCACACCCTCATTATTATTTTTCATCAGCATGGTTGAGATAGTATCAAGGTTAGTAAATGAATACAACATGAAGTCTTTAGTAAAATCTAGATTCACAAGTGTAGGAGCTTCTACAATTGCTTTCTTTATGGCTTCAAAACTACTCTTACCCTCTTTGGTCCAAGAGAAGACCTAGTTATTCTTGAGCATAGATATGATAGGTTTTACTAAAGATGCAAAAATAGGTATGAATATTCTTAAAAAATTATTTGTCCCAAATAACTTTGAAGACCTTTCTTATGCAAGGGCAATGATAGACCTAGGATAGCCTCTATTCTCTTAGGATTGATAGTCAGACAATTCTTGGAAAGAATATGTCCCAAGAGTTTACCTTCATGAACAACAAAGATGCACTTCTTTGGGTTAAGGGATACCCCATATTTCCTTCATATTTCAAACACTTGACTTAAATTTTGCATGTGTTCATTTTCATCCTTATAAAATACTATTATATCATCTAGATAAATCAATACCAACTTATTGCTTAAACCTTTAAAGGTCATGTCCATTGTTATTTGAAAAGTGGCACCGGCATTGGACAAACCAAAAGGCATCTTCCTATAATCAAAGGTCCCAAATTTGGTAGTGAAGTTTGTCTTGAACTGATCATCTTCATTGACTAAAATCTGATTATAGCCTGAATAGCCATCTAGAAGGGAGAAACGTTGAGAACCTAAAACCATGTATAAAATTTACTCTATTGAGGGTAGAGGATAGTGGTCTTTGAGTAACACTTGATTAAGGTCCCTAAACTCCACTCAAAGCCTTATCTCCCCATTATTATTTCTAATAATTACAAGGCTAGCTACCCATGTTGAATGCTTGATGGAAAATATTATCTCAGGTTCAAGGAGTTTGGTAAGCTCTAACCTCATGAATTGCTCAACCTTGGGGTTAATGGGTCTTTGCTTCTATCTAATCGGTTTAACTTTGAGTTCCAACTTAATGGTATAATATTCTAAGATAGGATCAAATCCTTTGATGTCCTTATATTCTCAAGCACAAATATCATGAAACTCTCTACAAATTTCAATGAATGCATGCTTTTTCGATGCAGAACATACCTTGCCTAGTTTGAGGAATATGTCTTTGAAGATCAATACTCTTTCATAATTCTCCTCTTTTATAGATACACTCACTTTCTCCTTCCTTTTCTAATAATTTTCTCTAAAGATGATTTCTAAGGTCACCAAACCCTTAGGTATCTTATTGGTCCTTAGTTTCATAATCTGGTCACCCAACTATTCTTGAAGCCTCCCCTAGTTTCTTGAAGAATACTCAGCCTCATTCTACAAGAAGAATTCAATGTGTTTGTCACTGTCAAACACTTGCCAAGACACTTCATTATCAGGTACATAATTTTTTATAATGATCTTAATATGAGACTACTTTCCTTCCTCTTTTATAGTAGTTAATGTGTCAAATTGGGCTCCTATGATAGCTAGTCTATCAACATGACTATTCTCCTCCCTTAAGACCAAGTGAATGTTGAATGCATTAAATTCTTAGAGAAGATCCCATACCTAATGCATGTATGACCTAAGCAAAAGGTTCTTGGCATAAACTACCTTCCTCACCTGGTGCACAACTAACTCATTATCTCCATACACTTGTAGGTTCTTAACCTCGTTTCTCCTTTCCCATTGAAAGCCATAAATCAAACCTTCATACTCAGCCACATTGTAAGTGCAACTGATATGAAATATATATGGAGCATAATAATATTTTTTAAATGGAGAGACCAACATAAAACCAACCCATACACCAACTTTGCTTCTTAAACCATCAAAAAACATCTTCCATAGTTCATCATCTTCGTCCTCTTCCTTGGCGAGTAGAGGTGCCTGTATTCCTTCTTCATGTATACAATATGTCCCTAGATTAGTTTCCTCCATGAGAGCATAAGGATATTTCTCATAATTACGATTACCATATTCATCAAGAAATAAATCTATAATTCCCTCAAGCTTGGAAAAAGCATCATTTTCTAAAATATAAACCTTTTCTTCATGAATGACATAGTTCAAATTAAAACTTGTCTTAATGTAAGGTTCAATATGAAATTTTGAAAGAGGTTGTGTCCTAATTGTCACCTTGGTCCCATACCTCATCCTAAAGGCCAAGAATAACCAATCATCTGAAATATATCCACCAATTTTAGCAGTAAAGTCCCTTGACAGGCAGATTGCAAAGTGGGTTAGGAGATCACCACTAACCATGTCTTATAAGATAGGAAAGTTAAGATAGTCATGTAGGAAAACCTTCAAGTTTTTTATCAGTCCTATGGTTTTGGTAAGATACCATCTAGTTGGATAAATCCTTTACTATGAGGCTCATACTTCAAACCCAATTTGTTAGCTACTACCTTGGGCATGACTGAAGTTAAAACTCCACTATCCACTATGTAATTATGAACCAGCTTGTCACCCACTATGAGAGTGAGATAGAAGGATGGAGGTTTATTATCTCTAGTGGATGGTTCCACAATGGTAATAGGATAATTTACAAGAGCAACATGTTCATGACTTTGATTCAAGGATGAAGGACTAGTAAGAATAGCAAATAATTACTTTTGGAGGAGTTCCTTATGGCCAGGCATATGTAAAACATCCTAAAGGGAAATGTATGTTATAGTACTCTTTAAAGAATATAAAATGTTTAAAGAAGATATACCTACTTTATCTTGGGCTCTTTTAGGTATATAGATACTTGAAACTTGAGGGATAAGGACAGACCTTACCACATTTTGACTTGTTGGAGGTGCAGAAGTCTTTGGAACAATCATACTTGTAGTTGTGTCTTATTGACTTGTAGGGGAATCGGATGAGTCTGTAGGCATGATGTTGTCACCCCCTAGATCTCTCTTCTTGGCCCTTGTATTTTTTTCAATAGAGGCTCCTTGATTTAGCACAATGGTATCCTCAACCAGAAAATTGGTGAAGCTTTCTCCTTGAGGCTGCCAACCTTCATTAGCTTGCATCATCACATCATCTTCATTTGATAAGAAGGGAGTAACTACCCCTTGAGACACTAGATCTTGCTCTCTATTTTTATTGGCATCCATGAATTGATCTTGCTGCCAATATTCTTCCTACACCAAATTACTATGAACTGGTACCATCTCCTTTCCATTGGTGGTAGAGCTAGGATTGTATCTATTAACAAGCCTATTGGGATTAGGCTGTCATTGGCCTCTCCATCTTCCATATTGTTGTTGATAGGGGTAAGGGTTATGATAAGCACCTTATTGTGCATTAACTTGTCTAAGCTGAGCTCTTAACCTTTGAATTTCTACATCTTTATCTGTGACATTATCCTCCTTCTTCAGAGCAACTCTAGGCTTGGTATTAACGTTAGAATTTTGAGCCACATATAAAGCATTAACAAAAGCATGAGAAAATGGAGGCATAGACACTTTAGGTGACAATATTCTAGATTGGATAAGATTATTTTAAACTTTGATAACAAGCTCATATGCTTCAAGGAGGGTGGAACCAACCATAGATTGAAGCATGATAGCAATTTTAGTCCCAATGGCTTTCAAGTAAGTAGGGAATAAAAAGCTAGCAGGTGGTCTCATGGGAGGAGGAAACCTATGCCAAGTCTTCTGAAACCTTTCATTGAAATCATGCATTGTTTCTTTGGGTCCCTTATTTATCACATTGAGTTGATATATGAGAGAAGCATGGTCACTTTCATTCCCAAATCTGGAAGTTAGCAATACTCCAAACTCATCCCATGTTGAGATGCATCCACCTTCTAGAGTCATATACCAATAAATATCCTTCCCTTTAAGGGACATGGAAAGGATCTTAATGGTAACATTTTCTCAGACAATATTTTGGAAACTATAAAAGTTAGAGACATCTCTAATGTGCTCACTAGGTGTGATATGACTCTTACCATTAAATGTGGACACACCTTTTGTGGCATTGGGAGGGATGAAATCATACACATGAATTTAAATGGGGTTATTAGTATTGAAGGAAAGGAAAGCACAAGGTATAGCCATGTCTTCTTCAAGATTTGAAACTACTTCAGCCTCTTCCTCTCCAGCAAAATCTACTTGTTCTTTAAAGGGCAAACTAGGCTATGGATACTAAATTGCAAGATGGATCTCAAGTTGAATGGGTGGATTAATAGGATCAGATGGTCTAGTAGAGGATGACCTAGTGAGGACCATAAATTATAGGTGAAATTTTATAACTAAACAATGGTCTGAAACCAGATTTACTTTGAGGAGTCACTAAATGCTGAGTAGCACACCATTTACAACTAGTGTTTGTCAAAACTGGCATTCACCTTGACAAGTTGTCTTGAAGACCATATGTCCCACTGAATGTGCCAGAACTATTGTCACCAAATCTTGCACCCTAGAAGATGTTGTTAAATCTTATTCTAGATTTAAGCAACATGGGAACATTTCTTAGTATGTTGGTGTACCTATCTCAGAAATGAGCCTCTAGGTTTAAGGGCTAGCTCCCTAAATGTATTGTGCAATGTTTGTCACTTAAGCTACTACTTATTTATGGGTGGAAAGAGATAAAAAAAGGCATAAATTAGACCTAATATAAAGAAGGTGATGTACCAATAATATCTTCCACATGACCATCATATTTCTACCATATCGAAATAGAAAATATAGACTAGTCTCTAAGTTTTAATATATTCTAACATGAGTATTTTGATATAGAGGAAAAATGTGAGCAATGACACAAGATGAAAGAACTAGAGGGTAGATTGCACACTTAAAGGATAATTTTACAATTGAAAATCTTTACACACTAGACTACACTCTATATGACCTATTAGATTAAGAACTCTTGCTCAGACATGAAAGGATAAGGGAAGAAAGGATGGAGAGTTATCACTTCTCATCACCATACATCACTTGCAGACTTAGACAATTATTCAAAACTTAGAAAACAAACTTTTATTAATGTTTAAAGGGAAAATATAACATTAGTCCAGCAGGGCTTTGCCATACATGGTGTGGAACTCCTTTAAAATAGCTCAAGATCTATACTTATAGAAGAAAGGCCACAAGATAAAGGGGGACTTGGCACTCAAAAGGGGAATCAGTCTGTTCAAATGTTTCAAACACAATTACAAATACTTGCATAAATTATGCTCCTTCAGGTCATTTGATTGATCTCCATCACTTTTAGTTGCTACATAGTTACAATATTCCCTCTTTGATCTTCCCTAATGATTACAATTGTAGAATCAAGCATTCCCTCTAGGTTCAAGCATCCATCTAGTTAGAACAACTAGATCAATATTTTAGGTTTTTGTCCTAATGCTAAACCACTCTAAACTAGTTTGATGTGATGCATGCCCAAGAGGGGAGAAAGGTCAATCTCATGTAGATGGTTTTGGCAATGATCATTGAAGTCTATGTGTTTGTCCTGCAGGTCTTCAATGGCACCATCCGATCCTAGAAAATCCACTCCTAGATCAAACTAAAATGTACTTGATCTTGGCTCCATCATGCTTGCTTTCCTTAGTAAAAAAATTGACTCTTTGAACTCTGCCTAAGTCACTTAGCTCCCCTTTATTTTGATAGGTTATCGAAGACCGGCTCAAATCATTAATCCCATGACTCATCTTGCTCCATCAATTTACATGTGCATGGATACCCATGAGCCATTGATCTTCTACCAGTTGAATGTGCTTGTGCCACTTATCACACACCCATTCATCCTTGAGATTTTTTGACCCTTTGAGCTCTCACTCACCATTGATCTTCAATGTAAGATTGATCATGCACTGTCAATATTTTATAGGCCCATTAATTCTATCATTGCCTTCATGCCATTAGATCTAGACTTAAGCTCCCATGATATTTCCATTTGGTAGAATCAAATTAATCCTTTGGAAATTTAAATTTAAATGGTTACTCTTTGGGGATTGATCTTGACATTTGCGCACTTGCCTAGATCACCACTCTGTGGGTTATTTCTTTTGAACCCTTTCGTTGGACAATTCTTTCAAGCTTTGTGTCTCAACCACTTCCTTTAAAGGAAATTATTTTTTAGTCTTTTCCTTGAACAACTCTTGTGGAAAAAATATCTAAAATAATCCATGTCTTGGTCCTTTCCCCTCTGAAAATTTCCCATCAGAACTTTGACTTGGTCCACCTCATTGTAGAAAGGTCCTTCAGAGAAAATGTGGGGGGCACTTGCCTGAGAAACTGACCCTTTGGACTTTTGAAAAGTGCTTTTTTAAAAAGAAAAGTACCCTTCAAAAACCTTTAAGTGGACCATTTCACTAAAGAAAAATACCCTTCGGAAGAAGTGTGTAAGACACTTTTATCTGAATAATTCTTTCAGACAACATGTCAGAAAGAATTTTGCCTTAGTCTTTTTCTTCGAGACAAAAGCTTGAAAGAAATCTACCTTCAGGAAAAAGTCTTGAATAATTTTTCCAAAGGAATTGTGTCCTTAGAATGGCCCATCAGCCCTTTGGAAATACCCTTTCTAAAAGAAAAGTACCCTTCATAAACTTTGAAATGGACCTAGTAGCCAATTTTACATCCAAGTTTTGCATCTTTATTTTTTGCTAAGTGCAACATCCTTATTGGTTTATCCCCATAAGAAGTGCCAAGTGTTTTTTTTCCTTTAGAAGCCTTTGTTCGATCATTTTTCAAGTGTTATTTCAATCTTTTTTCTCAAGTGTTATTTCTTTTGGCAAGGTTTTGCTTTGAGTTTTTTGTCCAAGTCTCAAAGGAATTGTTTTGGACTTTTTGGCTGAAACAAAAAATTCCAAATGAATTGGTCCATTTCAATATATTTGAAGGGTCACTTACAAAATTCCAAAGGGTCTTTTTCTCACGGAAGTGTCCTTTTCAAGATTTTTGAAAGCCATCTTCAATATTTCCGAAGGAAAAGTGTCCTTTGCAACATTTTTGAAGGGTTTGTTCTTTCAAAGAATTGGCTTATTTTAATATATCTGAAGGGTACATTTCAAGTTTTTTGAAAGGTACATTGCAAGATTTTTGAAATAAATGTCCCTTGAAACTTTTTTGAAGGGTTTGTTCTTTCAAGGAATTGGTCCTTTTCAATTTTTTCAAAGGGCACTTTTCAAGTTTTTTGAAAGAATTATTTCAGACATTTTATTCAAAATAATCTTTTCGAAGAAATCTTTCTTTCAAAGAATTGGCTCTTTCAACTTTTCTAAATGAATTGTTTCAGACATTTTGTCCAAAATAATCTTTTCAAAGGGTCTTTTTCTCATCAAAGTGTCCTTTGCAATATTTCCAAAGGGATATTTTCAATTTTGCCAAAGGGTCTTTTCTCTTCCAAAGGGATACTTTCAAAAAGTTTGAAGGGACACTTTTCAAACAAAGGGACATTTTCAATATTTTCGAAGGGTCTTTTCTTGAGAATTGATCCTTTGCATTTTTCCAAAGAAATTATTTCAGACATTTTATCTGAAACAATCTTTTCGAAAGATCTAGCTCTTCATTTTTCTGAAGGAATTGGTGCTCTCTCAAAAGTCTGAAAGGTCCTTTGCAAATTTCTGAAGGGACACTTGTAAAAAGTCTGAAGGGTCTTTTCTTGAGAAAGTGTCCAGTTCAAGAGTCCCAAAGGGCATGTTCAAGCCTTTTAAAGGGCACTTTTCAAAGTACCAAAGGGTAGGTCTATCAAAGGAACAGTCCACTTGCAAGTTTAAGAAAGGGCTCAAAAGTTAATTTCTTCCAGAGAAAAGGGTATGCGGGAAAATTGTTCAAGGAAAATGTTGAAGCAAAGGTCTGAACAAAAACCCTGAGGGAATGGTCATAGTAGAATGATAGTTATATAGACATTAACTTCAAGGTGATGAGCTAGCCGTTGGCATTTAAACAAGTGGGTCCAAGGCAGATCAATGGTCGTCGTTCAAACACTCAAATATCTAAAGGCCCACAATCTTCATCCACCAAAGCAGATCAGAGGGTTCATCTCACCATTGATCAGGTCATGATTCAAGCCATTTTTTGATGGCCAATCAAAATAACAATCAGCTACACATGCAGACTCCAAGCGATGCCTCTCCAAGGCCAATAGAATGAAAGTGACTCTTCCCTACACAGTTGCACATCTCAGCAAGCCAGTGAGAAGTTGTTAGCATTAAAAAAAAGCTACAAAAAGTGGACTCTAATTTTCATAACTAATTGATGTCATTACTTAGCTCAAAAATATCTTATTTCTACTAGTGTAACCATTGGAAAAGCATCTTTGAGAGAGAAAGCTAGCTATGGAACCACTAGAGGTAACATGGATCAATTGAATGACCCAAAAGAGTATCATTTACAAAGATGGTTATAATTGAAGATGGAGATTCCTAACAGATTGATTCCTTTTTCTGATGCCAAAGGCCTTCTCCTCTCACTTCCTTTCTACTATAAATACAACCTTTGGGCTAGTGTAAAAACAACCACACAGTGTATGGTGAATCCCTTTTGGATTGATGTCATATTTTGCCTTTAAGCATTAGGTACCAGTCTATTTCTTTTAAGTTTTTTGAACAATTATCTGGGTGTGTAAGAGATGTATAGTGATAGTAAGTGATGATTTTCCATCCTTGTATCCTTTATCCTTCATGCCTAAGCAAAATTTATTAGTCTAACAGGTCGTATAGAGTGTGTTCAAGTGTATTGAATTGTTGTAAGTGTATAACTGCTCTTGGAATGTGTAATTTGCCTTTCAGTTCATTTGCCTTGTGTCATTTCATTCATCTTGCCTCTATATTGAAATACTTGTGTTAGAAATCCTTAGAGCTTGGGAATGGTCTATGCATTTTGTTGTATTGTGGACTAGAATATGAAATTCATGTGGAAGATAATCTTAGTGTATCACCACTCTTAGAGTAGGTTTTCCTTTTCTATAATCTCTTACTCTTTTCCTTTCAAGAAAACTAGTTTAGACATATGTTGTTTTGCAGAGATACATTCAGGGAGCTAGCCCTTTAAATCTAGAGGTTCATTTCCTCTATAAGCATACTCACTTGTCTAAAAATGTTCCAACATTGCCCAAATCTAAAAGAGGATTGAACACTCTCTTTTAGGGTGCAATATTTGGAGACAATAGGACCACTTTCTAGAGAAACATAGCCTTTGAAAGAAGTGTACTGGACCATTTCCCTAAGAAAAGTGCCCTTCGAGAAAGCTATTTGAGACACTTTGTTTGAAAAAAGTACCCTTTGGGATTTCTGTTTTGGGTCAACTCCTCCTAAAGATATCTTTTAGAACTTTGAAAGAGGCCCTTTCCTGTAGAAGAATTCTTTCAGGGAAATTGTTCGGACAATTTTCCTAAAAGATATTTGTGTTGCCTTTTGCCTTGGACATTTTTTCAAAGGAATTAGTCCTTTGCCTTTGGAAAAGTACCCCTCAAAAATCCTAAAAATTATCCTTCAAGAAAAGTGTTTTGGAGAAAAGTTGGCACTTTTCTCCGAAAGAAATCCTTCAGAAGTCTTGAAGTGGACCATTTTCTCAAGAAAGTACCTTTGGAATATGAGTTTCGGACACTCATATTGCTTATCCCATAACCTTTGCCTCTTACTTAAATAATGATGGAGGTGTGCCTTCATACCAAAAGGATCCCCAATCATCAAGATGAAGACAATGTTTCTTGGCCATTTCTTAACTTACAAAGAGCTCAATGGATCATCACTCTCAACTCTCTACTTACTCTCTTTCTCTTCCTTCATGGCTGCATATTGGTATCTTACAAAGATAATTACATGGAGTATGAATCAAAAATATATTATTGATTACTTCTCTCAACTCTAATACTTATTACTCACTCATACATCCATACATTGCTACACTCATATTGCTTATCCCATAACCTTTGCCTCTTACTTAGACAATGATGGAGATGTGTCTTCGCACCAAAAGGATCCCCAATCATCAGGATGTTGAAGAGAATGTTTCTTGGCCATTTCTTAATTTTTTGTTGCCTTCAAGCAAAATTGATGGTTCGCAAGGTGAAACTACCATTGTCAAAAGAAAACCCACCATTAATAGTTTTGCCATTATTAGTAATGAAAAAATTGTCACTATCACATGCATAAGGACCGCTAACACAAAGGAAAATATTAGATTATAAAGGGGGATTTACAATTTTTTGGATAGAGAAGGAAAATTGATGTCTTGATAAGATTTTCCAAGGTATACTTGTTTTTCATGATCCCTTATAGATCATTCTTCACATTATTTGCACCAACAAATGACAATGCACAACACAATTAGCTCATCCAAATTTGTGCTCTCAACTTTACAACTATCTTAATCTAACTTTGACTTAGAAGAGAGCTGTATGAAAACATTTCTAAAAGGAAAGGGGAAGATAGAATGGGTTAGTTGAAATCTTTTACCGTAAATCACTTTGCCAATCCGAATAAAAATTATCTAGAATTGATGCTAGCATAAACAACTTTGTCAACTCAAAGGCAAGCTATGGAGTCCAAGTTGCCATGTTGATGTGTTAGAAACCTCCCAAGTTGTTTAATAGATTGGCATATCCCTATGATTGAATTTTCTTCCTAATTAATACTCTTCGACCTTCCTTATATGAGCATGAGGGTTAAATCCATCAAACATTCTACACTAGAAAGTTGCCTTGTGGCATTTCAAGAGCATATTCTAGAATACAATTGTTGCATTACCAAATATAAGAGTTGGCATAACTTTTTGCATTCTACATGCATAGGAATTCCCTTCATTGACAACGTTGAGAAGTTTCTCCAAAGTTGGTAATCTTTTTCTAAGATTGTGAAACCCTGAAAAAAAGTTTGAGATTGACTAAGTGTCATGAACTTCTTGTTTCAAAATTTTCTTATCTCTTCAAAAAGTTGCAATTTCTTGTTTGTGTGTGAACTTCCAAATCTACTTTCCCTCACAATTTGAAGGGCAGCTTAAAGAAAGTGTAACAATATGCCTCAACAAATCTAATGCTTTATTGTGTTGCCTTGCCCAGTTCTAGGCAGCAATCAAACATCTTTCATTAATAATGACAATGGACTTCGTTGAATACATTAGGCTCAACATTTAGTGCAACCTTACATCTAAATAATAATGACTAATCTAGAATACACACTGAATAGCTTGTTGAAAATCAAAATATATTTTATCCAGTCTTCTATTTCAGATATATGCTTTACATGATGACACCAAAATCCCTCATGGATTGTAAGAGGGACACACTTGACATGTTTAATCAGCACTTTAATCTAGATAACATTCTTGCCTTGCAAAATTACTTGAACCAAAGATGCCTTGAAAAGATAGATATTGCTTCTCTTCCAATTGCTAGCATTTGCTAATAGTCTTTAAAATTTCACAATATGCATGAACAAAAATAAAAAATAAATTGCAAAGTTAACAAATATTGCAATCTTAATTATTAAAGCATGCTGAAAATTATAAAGGGCTCTTTTGTAAAATCAATGTGTGTCTTGGTGCAAGCTAACAAAGTAGCCTTGATTTATAATTAAGTTATCCCAGACTGGGAAGTGATTACATGTTTTAAATCTTCCAAAGTCAATATTTAATAAAAACGATTTCTCGAAAATACTGATGATACATCGATATTTCAGATCACCCTACATGATCCATTGTCAAGATTTAGATGTGTAGAAATAGGAATTAAAGATCCATACAGAGATTACTCTTTAAAGTGCAATAGTACAAACTGAAAAGCAATGGATAATACACAATAGCATAAACATCAAGATCTCCATGAAATGACATGATAACTTCATTTGACAACTTAAGGCTCCCAAAACTCTGCCTTCTGTCCAAGTAGAAAATCCATGGCCTACAGTTTGCTTGCTAATGGCTTCTTACTTGCGGAGAAATCAATTTCAACACACCGCAACTTCTTCAGCAGTAAGTAGGTTGACTTTGAGGAACTCATCCACAAGGCAAACATAGTCCAAGCAACAACCTGGTGAAGCTTAATTTGCAAAGCACAACCAATCATAAGTGTAATGCATTTGATTACATGCATTACTTATTTATTTCTGAAAATTTGTAATCAAAGCATATCCCCTGGGAGGAGAAGACGTCTTAATTTTTAAGCATGTGTTCTATTCACTTTTCTCTCCCAGACAGTGGATAAAACAGAGTTGTTTCTATCATAAATGTTTGAAAAATGAGCTTGTGAATATAATTTCAAGAATCTTACTCCATCTTATTTAAGACCATACCATTCCATTTGGACAATATCATAAGTGGAATATGGGAGGCATGAAATAACTCAAGAGTACACGGATTGTAAATTTCCACCAAGCATGGGACTTATATGGAGCACATATAAAAAACTTATGGAAATGTGGAAGAATCCCTGATTGGCAATGCATGCCACTCAAGATTGATGTTTGCATGCAGGGATTAGACGAGCACTTTTGGTGCTAATAAGAACATATAGTACTGGCACGTCAAATGCAGCAACCAACATGTACACGGCAAATTGCAGCAGCTATAATGAACCATTTCCAACTCATGCTGGCTCAAGTATGAAACTAACATAGACTTAATAATGGAAAAAACAATATGACGGAGATGCTGGAAAATATTCTTGCTACTACTTTTGCACATGTACCTCCTTCATTTACATATGGAATGACTACTAATTTGACATGAGGCAACGAGAAATGTAATGTAGATTGTTTTATAGTTCTTAAATTGCAGACCTGAAGTTTGCACAGATCCTTTAAGTTAATCTGGAACTCTTCAGATGAACTATCATTGGTCTCTTGTATTGGATTTGGTAGGATGAGAGCTAGGATTCCTTAAGCATGAAACTACCAAACCGGAGTATACATATACAGAGATGAAAAACTAAAATCAACCACATCATCACAGATACACTTAACATAAATCTGTTGTTATCCTTAGTTTTGCACATATGTAGATGTATGTTTTAAGTCAAAATGTCTTGATTAGCAGGAAGTCTAACGTGGGTTGCTTGGATATAATATATGCGAGGTCTTTGGAAGTGAAGCCCAATGTTTTCATATATTCCATCTTGAGCTTCAACTGTCCATCGACTTTGAGCTGAACAATCGATGGGTTTCTAACAATGGTCTTATGGAGTTGAGTTTCAGTAAGCCCTGAATCTCTCAAAAGATGAATGACATTTCTAGTGGTGTGGTCGGTTCTGAACCTCAACAGGGATGGGCGTCGTTTGAAGACTTTTGTTAGTTGAGAAGAGCAAAACCTACATTCGTTGAGCAAAAATTCAGAGATAACAGTGTGTGGAGTTGAGAAATGAGATGATGATGAACAACAAAGTGGCGAAAATTTTGCAAATGTAAAAGATGGAGGATGCAGTCGTATTGTTTTAGGGAGGTATGAACAGGTAATGCATTTTGAAAAGAAAAGAAACGACATCGTTTAGGTGCAGGGCATATTTTATATTTCTTCAACAACAAAATAACTAGCATAGATATTTTATGTTTCTTCAACAATCAAGTTTCAAAGAAAGGAAGGAGTTTGAGAGTTATATGGAGTACTATAGGTCTGCGGGTTTTTAAGGATTTTTTTGCTTTTACACTATTGATCTGTCCAATCTAAGCAAGGGTTATTCGTGTTGTGATGGTATATTTATTGGAATGAGTCAGACTTGATATCCATCTTTTGGGCGGTTTTTCAGCTTCTCTATATTAAATTGTTGTTGCCACCCCTTTTGCATCATTTGATATAGGTATTGTCAGTGAAAACTAGAGAAACCATGGCACCAAAAATAAACCCGAAAGTTTGTCTTGAAGGTCTACCATGAGGTATTAATTCTAACTCCGATGCTCCTTTACTAGACGTGGTTCTGAATTTATCAGAGTTTAATAAACTCTGTTATTATTTTAAAAAAATTACCCTAATTATTTATTTTGTGGATTGAGTTCCTTCGGAGAGCCTTTTAAAGCAATGGGTTCACAACCATTAGCAAGGCCATGAGGTGAAATTGGAAGTAGTCTAAAACCTCATTAAGGGTTTTTTCATATTTCGTTTCACAAATCGTGAGTATTGAAAAGCTATTGTTAACCATGGCCCATTTCTAGTTGTTTTCTCCCATTGGACCCAAGATTTTTAAGTCTTAGAACAAGCTAAACTTAAAATCCCAATATGGGTACAATTTCTAGGTTTACCTTTTCCTTTGTGGAATTTTGTTGACCAACTTATCAAACCTCTAGGTCATTTTATCTTCCATGAAAAACAAAATTTCTATGCATTTCGGCCTCAGAGAAGGGTATGTGTTGAAATAGACCTCGCCAGGGATCTCAAAGAATCCATCGATATTCAAGTGGGCAATAATCGATTCTCTTAGCATGTGCTCTATATTAACCTCCCAAACACTTATTTTTGGTGCCAAGCTTTAGACCACATGATTAGAGAATGTCCTCTAATGGTCCCCACTCCTTTGGTCCCTCAAGACAAAGGTGGGTCTAAGTCAAAACCCCAACCGTCTAATGGGTGGACAACAATTTCTAATAGAAATAATAATGTTGTTCATGGAAATGTTAGACTCCAGCCAACTGTATACTGGCCCATAAGGTGGTCACGCTCCTCAACCTTTGTTGATAAAGCCCCCACATCTTCACAAGTTAAAATCCCACCTCCTATTTCTTGGTCCCCATAAGTGATCATCCATTTTATGTCTTCCACTCTTACAGATCTTTTGTCACAACCCCTTCAAGGGTGAATGATTCAGATACATATCAAGGGCATGTAACCCTCAACCATTAGGTTATTTTTCATCGCTCACATAATCCCTCTCCCTTTACAGATGAGGATTATGTGCCAAAAAAAGGTAACCTTTTAAGCTTGGAGACTTTGCCCTTCCAAGCTCAACTTTCAATCATTTGTAGCCCTCTCAGACCTCACTTAGGGAAATGATATGAACTTAGATGATTCCTAATGCTAGTTTATTCTTGGAATGTTAGAGGACTCACTGATATGACTTGTAAGTATATGGTTAGGAATAATTGTCATCATTTTTCCCAAATAAAAGTATTATGGATGCAAAAAATCATTTTTTTAAATTTTTACTTCAATCTGCAACTCACACTATTTAGCTTGGGGTCCATTGTCAGACCACCTATCATGAGTCTGGCCATGGGGGAGTTGTCACCTTTGTGGCACCTGACCTATCTCAAAATATCATTTCTTGGGGTTTTAACCCCACCCACTAAGCAATCTAGACTCTTTTTGACTTTAGTCATTGCATCATTAGCCTTGTCAACTTATACGCCTCTAATGATGTTATGTAATGCACCTTGCTCTGGAGATGGTTGGTTGATTCCATTCTAGATGTGCATTATATTCTTTGTGGTGACTTCAACATGATTGAATATGTGGAATACAAAGAAGGTCATCTTCCCATGAGATGGTGTGAAGGAGAACAGGGAAGATTGGTTGTACACATCAAATAAACTTGGGATTTTCAACCCAAACCATCATAAAATGAGATATTCAAATTCTCCATGGTTCACATGGTTAAATTTATGTCAAGGAGAAGATCAAGTCCTCAAATGTCTTGATCATGCCTTTCTTACTGAGAAAGATCTTTTTTCATCACTCCTATTCATGGTTGGCCTATGTCTATGATTTCAGACTCTTTCTTATCTGATCATCATCCCATTTGCTTCCACATAGAATGCACTTCTCCTCAAGTTAAACCCAAAGATTCTCAATTTTAGCTCAACACTAACCATCTCAAGCATGAACGGACTATTGAGCATATCATCAGGATTTAGAACCTGGCTCTCAGAACTACAAGGAACACTGGATGGATTGAGTGGTGGTTTGATGATATAGCCCATACCACTTTTTTCCTTCAAATTTATTGTAAAAAAGTGGCTCTCTTTAGGTAGCATATTCATAATGCTACAAATCATGAATACCTTAGGGTTTCATAAGAATTGGAAGCTGTGCCTTTACACCCTTATTTATAGACTTAGGTTATTATGTAGAGATAAACTCTAGGTTGTTGAGGCTTATAAGGCTAGAGGAGTTAAACTTTGAGTACATATGCATTGGTTGAAGGTAGGAGACAAAGTGACTAAGGAATTTTTTGCTCTCCTTTAGTCAAGATAAGCTTTAGACAAAATTAAAGCCATTAGAAGTGATTCAGATAGGCTTACCATATTACTTGATATCCTTCAAGCCTTTGTGTATCACTACCATGGTGTCTTTGTGGTACAACCTTCATCTCTTGTTTGTGAAACTACCCTTTCTCAATTCCTTATTGTGGTCCCCTGTAAGCTGTTAGAAGCGTAGAGTTTTTAAGTGTAGATATTCTTTAGTGATAGACCTCTCAATATCAATGACCTTAAGGAAGTTTTTATGCAAATGACCTCTGATAAAGCTCCAATTATTTTTAACACAAAGCTTGTGCAATAAGAAATAACCAACCATATGATGTAGAAAATGCTTTCAATGTGGTATAGATTAGTTGCACTTGGAATAGGTTTTAAAAAGGTTTATTTATTATATGATATATTAAAGCATGCATGTGCTTATGACAAAAGAAGTTAAGTAAATTCTCATAGAATTCTGGTCAAAATTTATTGTGACACCAATTTAAATTAAATGCCAAGTGCCCCAGCTAAACTTGGGTAGCTTTCACATCCATTATCTTTATGCATGAGAATGAATTTTTTTGTTTTTGTTTTTTTTTTTTTAAATTATTGTTTCAATTAAATATAATATGTGTGTTAGACTCTCCAAAAAAAATCCAAGTCATAAACTTAGATGTATCATATGTCAATAAGTATCTTTGTGTTTGCATAATTATAGAGGTGGGTTGATGTTGGGGTACTTAGGAGGCTCATCTTAAACCATTATTAATTTGAAATTTTGATAATAAATGTAACCTTTCTATAGATTGTATGACAATTATTGTTATTATGGTTGTTTACTTTATTCTGCTTACACTTTTGTATTTTTTTATTTTGAGAATGATAGTATCTAAGGTAGTTAAGGTTATTAATAAAAGCTCATCTTAAACCATTCCTAATTTACAATTTTGATAATAAATGTAATATTTATTTTATTGTTGTGTGATAGAATATTATTTGCAATATGATAATTGTTGTTATCATGGTTGCCTACTTTATTGTGCTTGCATCTTTGTGCTTTAGGAATGATATTATCTAACCTATTGAGAGTAAATTCTATTAAGATATAATTATTCTTGTTAATATCATAATTATGAAAAGTATAATTTTTGAAAGGATAACATAGACATCATTTATGTATACTTGTAATGATTGGGAAGTGTCCATTGAAGTCTAAATATATATTTAAGAGCTATGATATGAATCTTGTTGGTTTTATAAACTTGTGACACCAATGTAGTGTAATGTTTAACATAATGGTTATTAATAATTGTATATTTCATTACTATCTCTTAGAAGTATCAATATAATTTAAACATGTTTAATCCTTTTTGGAATTAAGGGTTAGGAGGAATATGATATTTAAGAGTGAGATAACCTATTATATAAAGTAGATCAATTAAATAGTTTATTTTATGATATTCAATTTGTGTGTTGAATTAAGAAAATAATAAATATTGAAAGTATAATTTAAAATAAGATTTTGATTGTGTAATCACAAAAAATAAACAATAATTGGTTTATATAATTATCTGCAGACATATTTGAAATGTCTATGTGTGGAAACAGGTTGACTATTATTCATGAAATAGTCATCAGAGTCTATACATATTATTTATGGATTTCTAAAAACTTGTGTCAACCTGGGGACACTTGCATCTATACTATTATTCAAACCTTGATGCAACTATCTTGTATAGAATGTTTGTACTATCAAGATGCGACCACCTAGGTATTTCTAGATTCTTTATGTCATTTCATTTGATGTATCTGACTCTTGCGTATATGATTTGTATCACTATTTATATCTCAAACCCTAGCTCTCCACCTTAGGTTAGGTTATCTTAACAAAAAATGGGTTAGTAGGCTCATAGCGTCGAGCTAACCTCAAGAACATCTATGTCAATGAGTGATACCTATATAGACAATACTCCAAAGAGGGCCTTAGACTTATGTACTTTTCCTATGTGTGTAGAAATGTGTGTGCAAAATGGTGTAATATACTAAATGATGATGCATGTAGTGATCTAACTTGTAACTTGACAAATATGACTCATGGGTTATCTTTTGAAATATTTAGACTTATAGTATCATTTCTCCTATGATTGATATATATATAGGGATGAATAGGGAAGAATAGCTTAGTTGTGTGCTTTGACATTGAATAGTGTGTCTAAGTTTGAGAGGTGATTGCTTGATATTTGTTTGATGAATAATGAGTAGGATTTTACTCACATATTTATACTAGTTCTTTTGAAATGATCCTCACTGAAGGGTTAATGACATTCTTAGGCCGAACCATACACATCAAAATATTTGAATGTTTATAAGGTAAGGACACTTGCATTGGAGCAAGGACAATAGTGTCGATGTTATTGTCATGTCTTGAATGCAACTGGCCTAGATAGAGGAAAGTTTTTGAGGTTATAACACTAATAGTGAATGATATTTATCAAATTTGATGCATTTTATGGTTACAGGTGATCTAAATAATTAGGATAATCAAGGTTGGACTAATAAATAAGTAATTAGACCCAATGAGGTGGCAAGTGTGAACTTTTTGGCTACAAGTAACATCAAACTGAAAGATAAAACCTTAAAATATATTTGTCAAATATATAAGACTAGTTCAATATATAAATAGAGATTTAAACATCTACAAAAGGCTACTTCATATGTTTTATATATAAATAATTGTATAATATTATGATGAACAATGTACAATTATTTTTAAAAAATAACATATAATATGTATTGAACTATGAACCTAACTATGAATGATAAATTTTTTAAATATATGAAGCGTAAGAATACTTGATCTGGATTACATTTTCTTGAATATCATTATTAAAAAATTATCTAAATAATTAAATAAATTGTCATAATGACTCATTGAAAGTGTCAAGAAAGAATATAATATTCCATTAGGGAAAGCTTGAAAACAAAGATCATTAAGATTGAATTTCTTACTAAACCGTTTCTAAAATATTTTTTCTACATAGCTTTCCACATATAATTGTAGGTACTCACTATTAAGTAGTTGTAAATCTATATTGTCATAAATCTATATTTGTAAAATGTAGTCTATACTACTCGATGAACTTATAAGGTATTGGATTTATGCTTAAAAGTATATTCTATTAATTATGAGGTATTGGCTTTATGCTTAAAAGTATATTAAGTTAATTACAATTATGTTCGATAAGGTAATGATATAATGTGGAAGATCAATTATGAATTGTTCTAATAAGAACTCGTGTTAGAACTATCCTTATTTATATATGAAAACGTGAAAAGAATCTTAAAGTGACAAGCTTGACTAGAAAATTGGGCCAAGTGATCACATCATAATTTTTATCTTTGAATGATTTTTTTATATAAGTGGTATGAATGTTTGATATACCCCCATGGGTTGATAAAAGCTAGTTAAGTGAGCTAAACTATTTCACCATGATTTTTGTCAAGTAATTTATAGAATTGGTTTCATTATGTGAATATAATAAATTCAATTTTATTTTAAAAATACTTCAATTTTGTGTATCTAGTATTAATGTAGATAAATATTTAAAGTTTATAATAAAAATATAAATCAAAACAAAGTAGATAGGTTGCATAATAATTTTCAAACAAGAAAATGTGAAAAATGGTTTGGAAGGCCATGTTCAATTTAGTTCAATTAATTACCATTATGTTCCATATTAATAAAACTTAGAACTTTGTATAATTTAACTTTAAAGTAGATATAATATGGAGAATTTGTATATAAGCAAAATCATTTTGATGTTTAATATGTCCTTATCTAATCAATTTTCATCACGATCATATATATAATTACTGCAAGGGATTTAGTCTCTTTTAAAAATATATATCATAACTTAAGAGTATATTAATAAAATTAGAAAGAAAAATCTATAGCCATAATCCCAAAACATTGCACACACTTAAGCCAATATAGACCCAATTGTTTCAAGAAAGTATGTGATATTTGTTGATGCTTTATCCACAAGACAATTAGAAATAATTTTAATGAGCTATAAATCCACTGACTATTGCAAAAAAATAAGTTGTAAGCAGTATATTTAGTAACAAACTTTTATCTCCATGCATGTCCACTCTCTATCATGAAAATGTTGTTAGTGCATTCACTAATCTTGATAGATCATAATGTTTGTACATTCAATTGTCTATGTCTAGGATTGATTCACTTTTTTTGTGTAGGTTATTTCACAAGTAATTCTCAAAGCTTAACAAGCAAATTGATTTTGAAAATATGACATATGAAAATTGAAATCATATCTCACTTGTATCAACAAGAGCCTATCAAACCCCTGAGATTATTTTGGATAATATTATAATTCCAATAAAAGATAACGGATGAAATTAGTAATTTCCCTGTCTTTCATGAAATATTGGTTATGTTATAATAGTTTTTTTTTTTTTCTTATTGGATATACGGACTTGTCATATCAGCTCAGAGTTATTCTCTTAATTCTTCAATCAATTTTAAACTCAAATCTAGGATGAAGCTATCCTTGTGATATTTGGAGTGTTAGATGCTTACTTGTAAAGATCTAAACAGTAAACTATTGCTTAATATGTTTGGTTCACTACTTATTTAGCTTACATGTTAATAATTGTTTTGGTTGTTGTTTACTAGAATGAATGATGGGTAATTATCATTCTGAGATATTTTTTATTTGTAGCGAGAAGACCTTTTTCAAACATATTAAAACCTACCCATATGATCAAGAATTTAGACAGAGGTTTTTTAAATTTATCTTCATTTATGTGCATGAATCTGATCATTTCTAATAAATTATGTTCTATTATGTCTTAGTAGAAATCTAAAGGTTGCTTGTTCTAGAACAACCAAAAATGTTCAAAGTATTTTAGGGATGGATCAAGATCAGATTAGCCTCAACAAGCAAATTCAACAAAGACCATCAGACCAGTCAAGAAGTTGCTAGAATTTAAGGCATTGACATACTTTACGAACATTTGATTACTTTGATTATATCTATGTTCTGCTTCAATTACCTAGGCAAGCTTGATCTATTTTGGGTGTAATTATATTGTCTATGTCAATTTGAAAATTGATAACCTTTTTTTAAGGTTCATATTGAATCAATCAACATGTCTTAATTTTATATGTACAAACATAATATAAATCATTAATCAAATTTACAATCAAATATTGTTTCATGTGTAAAGGAGTATGTTTTACATAGCTAATAAGTTGTGAAATGCAATGACAATGAACCAGTCGTCATTCAAATAGTTCAAATAGCATTTATTCAATTTGTACATGAAATATTTCATTGGTTTATTGTTTCAATTACTAAAGCATTTCACATAAACAAACACACAAACACACACACACGCACACACACACACACACACACACACACACACACACACACACACACAGAGAGAGAGAGAGAGAGAGAGAGAGAGAGAGAGAGAGAGAGAGAGAGAGAGAGAGAGAGAGAGAGAGAGAGAGAGAGAGAGAGAGAGAGAGAGAGAGAGAGAGAGAGAGAGAGATCAGAGAGAATTAGAAAACATGATTTATAATATTGCCAAGGAGAATGCAGTATTATGGATGTATTAAAAAATACAATATCAACAAAGGTATCAAACTATACATTAATAGTGATTGTTGTGATCTACATGCCTTGTTTTGCATTTAATTTTTTTTGTTAATAAATTAGGTTATCTTTCCATGGGAAGGTATGTTATATTTGTTAAGAATTTGCATTTTTTGATTTCACATGGCATTTTATTAAATATCTATGCTAGGTTCAATTTGAGATATAAGTAATAGCATTTGGACGCATCTTATAATTTTTTCATATAGAAATTCTTTGTCCACTGATATGTGCACACTTTATATGTCAGTCATAATCATGGTTTGGAATTATGTTGCTCTTGTAAGAGCCTCTTACTCTACATTAATTGGCATACTGGCTATCAAGATTATAATGTTTCGCAAAGAGGAGCAAGAATTTTTGAGCTTATTAAAGAACATGATGCATTGAAGCCATGAATTACAATGGATAATGGAACAACCCATAGCAAAGTACAATAAATTTTGCATTGACATAATGATAACAATTCTAAGCAATCCAATGAGAGTTATCTTAGACTTTGATTTGTAAACTTGATTACAAACATTATCCTCCATTTTTTTCGAATCAAATATGCACATTTGGATGTATTCTTCCACACCTAGTCTATCTAGTATGGTCATTAAAGTTCATTTTTTAAGCCATTTATTGATTTGTGAAAGTAGGCTAATGAGTCTTTTGCCTATGCCTGGGCTTAAATTTGAATGCCAACTTTTCCATATATATTTAACGGGTCAGTTTGGATCTCTTAACATAGATTTACACAATGCTTGGTATTATATTAGGTAGTTTTTCTTTATCCACAGTGTGTTTTTTCTTCTCACAAAGGCTTGTGCTTTGTAGTGAATATTTATTCATGAACTGGGTTGGTTTTTATCTCAGTCAAAATGGGTTAGATTTACTTTATTTGATTTTAACACAAAAATGTATCTTTTCTAGATCAATTTTAGTTTTATTCAATATGTGTTTATTATTATGCCATGTGGCATTATTTACCTTGTGCAGTGAACTGCAATAGGATCTAAGTGATCGAACGCTATTTTGTGGTGGCTATTTTGTCCACACAATGGAGTTGAACCTGATTTTGTTCAAATAGCTACCTTAATAGATAAATCTATTTTTGTGCTTAGATTTCATTAGGTTTTTTAAATGTTTGAATCGTGCCAACATTTGCATTCAAAAAATATTGATAATGACTCTTAAGGAATCAACCAACTGACCATTTAATCTTGACCTATGTATGAAGCCAAAATTTATTTTGGGTTACATTCTTAGAGGCCATGCTTCAAGATTTTATATTCTTTCAAATTTATTACAAATTTGGCATCATATGATTGCTCAATATATATATATATATATATATATATATATATATATATATATATATATATATATATATATATATATATATATATATATATATATATATATATATATATATATATATATATATATATATATATATATATATATAAAATATATATCGTTTCAAAACAAGCCCTGAAGCTATCATTGAGGTCCTTGAACAACCACCAATAGTTCCTTTAAATTATCAACGTGCACTTCAGGTACATTGCTTGTAATTTATTCAAAGATGGAAAAACCCTTTGATGCATTGTAACTTTTTATTCTTACTTGCTTGATCTTATAGTACATGTTGTTGTTAGGGTTAATACTCTTGGATTGTATATTATCAAAATGGCCCTATATGTTTCTCTAATTATAATATGAAAATGTTTTTGTAGCTTTGGTTAAATTTGAGGTAGACCATAATAAGATACAATGTTTAAGTCACTGATAATGTTATAGTCTACATCGTGATAAAAATTGTAATTCATATTGGATTTCAGCCTTATGATCAAATTTTAATCTTATAGTAAAAATATGTGTGCAATCAAAGTTTAAAAACTTGATGTTTTATGCTCTATGATAATTTTTATCCTCAGAGTGAACATGTAGAAGCTCATAATAATGACTTGAATTGTAAACAATAGGACATACGTATGCAAATTTTAAAATTTGAACCATAAAGTAAAATTATGACGGGTTAAAATTAACATTATATGGCATTTAAACATTTTTGGAAAGAACTGCTCATGAGAAGTCACATGCACATTTAGGGTAAGTGCATAAAGTTGGGGAAAAAAGTGGCCTAATCATGGACATGATTTTCTTGAAATTTCATAAATCTGAACTTCTGTATATAGTTTGAGATATCTACACTCCAAATTTGAATATGGTGTAAGAACATGAAATGTACCTTTCGAGTCTAGTTTCCAAAACACTATTTTTTTTAAATTGTTAGGTATAACTAGGTCAAAAATCTAAAATTTGAAGAGGAACTCCTATTTTTTTTTTTAAATATATTTGATCGACGGTCGTGCTACACACCATTTTTTTAGCAGCATTTAATATTATTTGAAACTCTCTGGGGAAAATTTAGATAATATCTTCTAGTATGTCACCTATATTTTTTTTATTTTTTCAATGAATACCTTTTTTTATGAATTTTGCAAGTAGATAGATCCTAAAAATTGACAAAAAAATGGATAATCATTCGTGCTGCGCACCTAACTACCTCAAAAAAAATGAAAATCAATTTTTTTTAATGTGTGTAGAATCAGGTCTAGTTTGTTACATATAACTTGTTTTTCACTTGGATCAATGAAAGACACATTATATGAACATGTATAGGCATGTATGCTTGCAACATGTAGTGGCCTAAGAAAAGCATATTTTGAAACCTTAATTAGTCCAAAAATTATAAAAATCATATTTTTGGAAAGAGGAGAGCGTGATCGTCATGATGGTATTAATTTTTTGAATTTACATATTGAAATTCTTAGTGTATTTGGCAATCAAAGTTTAAATTTGTTATTTTTTATGATACCTTTCAAAACTTAGCTATACATTGATAGTCCAAGCCTTTAGATCGAGAATACAAGCCATTCCAAAGCCAAAAGGTGCAAGAATTGAATTCAAATTTAAATACCATGATCACATTAATAACATGATCTCATTAGTAACTGCGTTAACAATGTGAATGGGTTACTTAATAACATGATCGCGTTATATATTCTCAACACCCTAAAACTTGAATAGGAACCATTAGGCCTAATATTCTTAAGATAAAATATTGGTTGATTAATATTATTGTTTGGAACCAATGTTCTTATCAAGAATTTATAGTATTAAATGATAATTGGACATGTATTAACCTATGAATTAATTTATTGTTCCTTTGATCCCAATATGGTGTACAATCAAGCCAATAGATCCCAAATTGAAATTAGATGGACATATTTCCTTAGATGGAGCTTAGTTGGCCCTAATTATATATTAAACTAAACTAAATACTTGATTTTTTATAATATGGTGTGCAATTAGAGACCCAATTCACATCATATGGACATAATTCCCTTCTCAGGGCTCATTTAACCTCGATTGTTTATTAGATTGAACTAAATATTCAATTAGTTTAATATGGTATGCTATCAAAGCCCTAATTGACATTATATTGAAGGAATTAATTGCACGAGGACCAATTATTCTTAATTACATATTATAATGAAGAAAATACTCGATTGGTTAAATATGATGTGCAATTAGGGAAAAATATTCATAATGGACATTAGATGGATGCAATTCATTGCATGGGGTAAAAAATGCCTCAATTGATATTAGGTGGAAGTATTTAATTACATAGGACTTGGTTGTCCCCAATTATGCATAGTATTGAAAAAAAAATCAATTGATTTAACATGTTGTAATTAGAGCCCGAAATGACATTAGATGGATGTAAATCCTTGCTTGGGGATTGAGTGGCCCCAATTGCATATCATATTGAACCTGAATACTCAATTGGTTCAATATGGTGTGCAATTGGAGCTAATAGAACCTAACCAAAATTATATGGATAAAATTACTTTCATGGGGCTCAATTGGCCCCAATTATATATAAGATAAAACCAAATACATGATTAGCTATATATAGTTTACAATCGGGGGCAACAAAGTCATAATTGAAATTAGATGTATTTAGTTACTTGCATGAGACTTATTTGGCCATGCTTTCATATTCAACTAGATTTAGTACTTGGTTGATTCAATATGTTATGTATTTGGTACCAATAGAACCCCCTATTGACAGTATAAGGATGAAATTTCTTACACAAGTCTTGAACCAAATATTCTTTCAATTAGGCCCTTGGGATCAATTTAGCCTCAATTAACATCCTTTATATATAGTAATAATTAGGTTCACAAGGATTAAATTGGTTAAAAATTCATCATTCATTATCACAATTGACTTTTTAGGATCAATCTGTGATGATGTGGGGGATAATTGATTCCAAATTCACATTATTTACTCATAGATGCAGGTTTAAGGAGCTCAAATTTTCCCTAATCACCGGCATGATTGTACCTTATATACCCTAAAACTTATACCCTAAGCTCTAATTCCTAAACTCTAAACCATAAATATAAACTCTTTAAACCTTGAACCAATCATTTTATCCTAAATTAACATCATTTAGACTAAGAATTAAGTTCACAGGGATCAATTTGGCCTAAATCACATGACTGATTGCCCCATTTGACTAATTCACTCAATCTGCATGATGACATCCATGGTATAATGAAAACCTAGAAACACATTCTATAGTCACAAATTGATCCAAGTGATTCAATTTATCCTCAATTATCTTTGTGATTGACCCTGTGTACCTAAACCATATATACATTAAAACCTAAGCCATAAACCATAAACCCTAAACATTATACCCTAAATTGTAAACCATAAACTTTCCCTATTTACCAATTTTAATTTAGTCCCAATTTACATCCTTGATAGTAATAATTATGTTTGAACATGGCATAGAGTGATTAGACATTAATATATAGGTCTTCAAACCTAAACCCTATGCCTTAATCCCTAATCCCTAAAACATAAATTGTAATCCCTATGCCCTGATGCCCACTGCATGCCACAAACATACATGCCTTATGATATAACTGATTTTATCATGAGATGTCATAAAATACACTTTTTAAACATATGTCCAAAACTTAGCCTTTGGAGTACCAATCTACTTGTGTATCTGAAGTAAATTTGGGCTATTTCAAGCCCCTTCAACCTAATTAACCAAAGGGAAAGAGCTAGTTGATTATTTTAATCGAGGAGGCATTTGAGGCCAATTTGAAGCCCTTAAATAATAAGAAATGATTTGGGCCAAAATCAAAATATCTATCTTTTATCATGAATTGATCTAATTAGTCAATTTGTGCAATTCTTTGCATGATCTGGGAAACATTGAGCCCCTAAACCAAATTTATGGCTCAATCAATTTTATAACATGTATGAAACATGTACATGGCATAATTGACCCTAATTTTATCATAAATTCAAACATGAAGGTAATCAAGTCATAAATAGGTGATCAAGCAACTCAAATGTTCTTCAATTACCTTAGTTATGGGACCCTAATCTGATATCTTAAACCCTAAACCCTATACCATTTAACTTTAACCCTAAACCTTATACCATTTAAATTAAACCCTAAGCCATAAGACCTAAAACCCAAAACCTTTAAATTATACACCATAAACCCTAAACCAATAAATTTATCCCTAATTAACATCCTTTATATATATATATATAAGAATTAGGTTCACAGGGATGAACTTGGTCAAAATTGCATCGCTCATTAAATCATAATTAACTTAATTGGCTCAATCTATGATGATGTAGGGATTAATTTAGCTCAAAATCAAATTCTTTACTCACATATATAGGTTTAAGGATCTCAAATTTTCCTTAATTGCCTTCATGATTCTACCTTTTATACCCTAAAACCTATAGCCTAAGCCCTAATCCTTAAAGTTCATAATCCATAAACTATAAACCACAAATATAAACTCTTTAAACTTTGAACCAATCATCTTATCCCAAATCAACATCATTTAGACTAAGAATTAAGTTCATAGGGATCCGTTTGGCCTAAATCACATGACTGATTGCCCCATTTGACTAATTCACTCAATCTACATGATGACATCCAGGTTATAATGACAACCCAAAAACATATTCTATAGTCACAAATGGTCAAAGTGATTCAAATTATCCATAATAATATTTCTGATTGACCTTGCATACCCTAAACCATATATACATTAAAACCTAAGTCATAAACCATAAAACCTAAATACTATATCCTATATTTTAAACCATAAACTTTACCTATTTACCAATTTCAATTTAGTCCCAATTAACATCATTTTTAGTATGAATTAGGTTTTAACATGACATAGAGAGATTAGAATTTATATACACCCTTAAACACAAACCCTACATGCCCTAATCCCTAATCCCTAAACTTTAAAACATAAATTGTAATCCATAATCCCTAAAACATAAATTGTAATCCCTAATCCATAATCCATAAACCCTTTACATTAATGCCTTAATCCCTAATTGAAAATCCCTTATCTATATTAAGTATAATGTGATCATGTTATTGTTAATATAGGTAACACTCAGTTCTCATTGCCAGTTATTAATTACAAATCTTATATTAATAATAACACGATCATGTTATTGTTAATATAAGATTCTCAATGTGTTGAATGGATCAGGACCTTATACAACACATAACATGATTGTGTTATTATTATTTTAGAATAAGCTCACTTATCAATGACTATGTTTATCCCAAATCAAGAACACTATCCCCACAAACATTCTTTGCATACTTTTGTGAGATCTATGGTACTTGTGTACTTAACCCCATCTTTGAAAATTTATTATCCCTTTTTATGGGTGATGGATCACATTTGAAGAGGAAGAGGAAGATGTTGAAGAATAAAACACTAGAGGAATTAGAAGATTTGAGAGAGAAACAAAAGATATAAACACAAAAACTTTATGGTAGACAAGGTATAAACCCTAATCCTAATGAACCAAATGCCATAGATAATGATCCAATTGACAATAATGAAATTAACTATAATCAATTGAATAATGTTGAAATTGACCATAATGAAATGCATAAAAATGAAATTGAAAATAATGAATTAGATAACATTAGAAGTTCACATTCAAAGTTCTAAGTTTTTGATTTTGTTGATGATGAGTCTATCTATGATGTTTCACCCCTAATGAATGAAGAAAATTTGATGGAAATAAATAATGATGAAATTAACCATCAATAAAATTTCATGGAAATATATAATGAATAAATTAACAATGAATAAAATGTCATCCCACCTCTAAAAAATTAAAGTAGCAACGATTTTGAAACACCCTCTCAACAAATTCCACCACTAGCAAAACCTCCAAGAATTATGCATAGAAAAGATAAGTACTTAATTGAAGTCGATGAAAATATTTTAGAACCAATGCATAAAAAAATGTATGATCACCATTCAAGAAGATTGGCTCAACAAATTTGGGATACTTTCTTTCATAAGTTGGAGTATGATAGTCAAAGATGTCAATTATTTGTTTCATTGATAAAACTGATTAAGATGAGACCTATAATGTACACATTAGGAATATGAACATCTAACATGGATGATGAAAATAATGAAATTGCTGAAAATCTACATGATGCATATCATACTGTAGGTCTAAAATCATGCACCAAAGATTATAATGATGCCCAGAGTATGCTTACAACTTGTGCAGTAAGTGATAAAACATGTAAAAATTAATGGTTTCAAAAATAATCCAAACACTTAATATAAATAAAAAACAATAATGAAAGCAATTAAAAGACGTGAAAGACTTAATGAATGTAATACCAATGAGCTCTAGGCATGAACTCTAGTAAACTTCCATGAAAGGACAAGGCTATAGTCATAATTTCAAAGAGTTACTTGTTCAATTTTGAAAAGACAATAGAAGATTTTTTCTCAATGCAAGAGATGTTGTGAAAAGAAGAGTTGGTTCTCATAACCGTGAACTGTATCAAAAACATTTATTGGATATGACTCAAACACAATTGTGCTCTAAATTTTTGGTAAAACATCCACAAATTTCTATTTGTCAAATATATTTTGAGATGGTGAAACCTTTTTATGTTAAAATAAATCACACATGCACCACTTGTTGTTGTAGGCAACATGTTGAATTTTCAATGCACTATGATATTTTTTGCCATATTCATTGTACTTTATATACTAACAACATTTTTTAGGAGAATGGCATTGAATTACCACCAAAATCAGCTAGGGAATTTATTCTATCTTTTTCAAAAGACCAGTTGGATAATTATTTTACAGTAAATCATATTTAAATAGAAATTACAAAATTTGTGGTGGATTACCAAAATTAAAAAAATGTATCCATGAGGATATTACAAGTGAAATTAGATAGGAATTAGTTGGTTTAAGTAAATATAAATCAATGACTTATCAAGTAAAAGATGTTAAAGAATCTAAAAGGTATGAGATTGTTATAAAAAGGATATCTATTTCTGAATTTTTGGTCAAATTTAGGGAGAAGATTATTTATGAGTATGCAAGGCACACACACAGGGCTAGATGGTTGGATGAAAATTTTAAGATAATAAAGGATATATTCCCACTTTGTTCTATTATTTTAGCAGTTGATTTTGTTGAAAATTACACATTCAAACCCCAAATGGAAGTCTAATCATAGTATCACAACTCATCACAAGTTTCCATATTCATGTATATAACATTCATACATGCACCTAATAGTACATAGAAAAAATGTAAAATATTAATGGAGTACCATTTCTATATCAATGATGAAAAATCACATTGTTCAGAGTATGTTCAAGGTTTTTTTTTAAAATTCTATGAACAGTTGAGTCAGAGGAACATTACTTTCAATCAATATTACATTTGGTCAGATAATTACACATTGTAATTTAAAAATGAATGGATGTTTTAGTGATTAAAAAAGATACACATTACCACTGGTGTAGAATACATTTGAAGTTTCACCAAGGCTAGCCATGGAAAAGGGGAGCATGATGGTGTTGTAGCATGTGTAAAAAGAGCTATTACAAAGGAGGAGTTGAAATTCGAAGAGGGTGTTCATTTGACAGATGCAAAAACTATGGTTGAATGGTGTAATGAGAACATGTGTCATGGTGCTCAACCAAATTCTATTATTCATAGACACTTGGTAAAGTATGAGTATTGTATGACTCTAATGGGTTCAAGTGACCTCCACTCATTTCTTAGCTCAAATGCAAATTTTTAGACTATTCATATGAGAAACTTGGCATGTTTATGTTCTACATGTTTAGATTACGTTTGGAATGAGTGTGAGTCACAAGAGTGGGTGGATGACTAGATTTCCAAAACTCTAATTACAATCAACGCATATTACGTTCCAACAACATTGCAACGTATAAATATGACATCATCAAATGACTTTGACCATGTATTTGATCTAGTGCAGTCAGGAAGAATATTTTTCATTATGTACAATTTATTCTTATTAAATATATCTTTATATTGTTACTAAAAATGATTTTTTGTGATACAAGGCATGCTTTTGTAGTTATTATAGATGAGGATAATGAAGAATGCACTGATTACTACTTTTGTTGGTGTGTAAAGAGAAAGAAAAAATTGACTTCCCCAGTTATAGATGGAGAAAACATTGACTATCTCACTAGGTTAGTGGTAGTCACTGGAACTTGGTTTCGATGATGTCCTATAAAATATTCATATAAATGGTCTTTTGAAGAGTTTGAAACACATAAGAATATACTACACTATTCAAATTTGATTCTTGAAATGAATATTCAATTACAAAAATAGCATGGGAGGCCATTAAACAAGAAACTATGGAAAGTTCAGGAGTCAGACCATGAAGCTATTCTTGATACTATAAAGGTTAGAGTAGATCCTAGTGGTTCATTGGATTAAAATATGGAGGTATGTTGAATTTTTAAATGTATATGTAATCAATTTTACAAATTGTTTTTTATTTTATAGGTAGTACATATAAATTTCATTTTTAATTACTTACTAACATTTTTTTATAGGTTAGCGGTGCCAGATAAGCTTCCACCTTCACATGGTTGGCATTATCAGTAAATAATTCTATATTTTTGAAGCTAATATAAGCTTAGGTTGGATGTGATTGAAGCTCATGAAATGACTTACAGGTTTTGTTTTATGGGTATTTGAACTTAGGCTAAAAATGCATTTTTATTGTATTGGGAGGAGTGTTCTTGAGGCTGAAATGGGTGGTGGGTTTGTCAATTAGGCCTGATGAGAGGCCAAGAACCTATTCATAGACATTATCTACCCCTCAAATGTGTTGGCAGTGTCATTTTTCACTTAGGAAGCATCGAAACTAGAGTTTTGCAACCACAACTTAAACTTTGACAACATTTGTTGTTAGTGTTTTCGCTCTCTGGAATGGTAGTGAAAATGCACTTCTGAGTGGATTTGAATGTCATGGTGTTGTGATAGCATGTAATTTTCCTATCTAAACATGATAAAAGTGATATATTTGTAGGTGGAAGTCCCAGAGGTAGAAATGTTAGTTGGAGCTCAAGAAGCTACTTGTTCACTACCAAAAAGTTGCATTTTTGGACTCATCACTGCAACTTGTCTAACATATTGATCTTGAAGCTTACACCTAGATTCTCTAGGGTGTTATTATAGGGCTTAAATATTTATGGGAAGGATCTAAAATTTCATATAAATGACTTATAGTTTTTGTTTTATGTGTGTTTGAACTTAGGCTTAAAATTTACATTTTTCTTGTATTGGGAAGGGTGTTCTTGAGGCCATAATGGGTGGTGGGTTTGTCAATCAAGCCTGATGAGAGGCCAAGAACCTATTCCTAAATTTTATCTAACCCATGAATTTATTTTTGGTGTCATGTTTCACTCAATAAGCATCGAAACTAGAGTTCTGCAATTGCAACTTAAACTTTGACAACATTTGTTATCAATGTTTTTGCTCTCTAAAATGGTAGTGAAAATGTACTTTTAGGTGGATTTAAACTTCATGGTAGTGTGATAACATGTAATTTTCTTATCTAAACATGATAAAATTGGTATATACACAAGTGAAAATCTTGAAGGTAGAAATGTTAGTTGGAGCTCAAGAAGTTGCTTTTTCACTACCAAAAAGTTGCATTTTTGGACCCATCATTGAAAATTGTCTAATAGATTGATCTTGAATCTTCCACATAAGTGATCACAGGTATTATTATAGGTATTAAATATCTATGGGAGGGATCTAATGGTTTAAATAAATGACTTATAATTTTTTTATGCGTGTTTGAACTTAGGCTTAAAATTTGCATTTTTCTTGTATTGGGAATGGTGTTCTTGAGGTCAGAATGGGTGGTAGGTTTGTCTATAAATTCTAAATGGAGGCCAAAAACCTAGTCCTAGACATTATTTTCCACCTTAGACATTTTGGTGGTGTCATTTTTCACTTAGGAAGCATTGGAACTAGAATTCTATAACCATAACTTAAACTTTGACAACATTTATTATCAGTGTTTCCGCTCTCCAGATTGGTAATGAAAATGCACTTTAGATTGGATTTGAACATTATGGTAGTTTGATAACATGTAATTTTCCTTTCTATATGTGATTAAAGTGATATATTCATAGGTGGAGGTCCCAGAGGTAGAAATGCTAGTTAGATCTCGAGAAGTTGCTTGTTCAACTCGTAGAGAGGGAGGAGTGTCTACTCCAACCATCAACTATTCATGTAAAGAAGGTCTCACTTAATTTTATATAAATTATCAAATATTATATATGTAAACCATGAATATCATTAAAATACAATGTAAACCAAGAATCATGGAAGTGTAACTGCCATACAACATGCATATCATGAAAAGACATTGTAAACCAAGAATCATGGAAGTATATAACTGCCATGAAACGTGCATATCATGAAAATAAAATGTAAACCAAGAATAGTATCACTTATAAAAGGAAAAATTAGGGAGATAAAAGGAATACTAGACATATCAAGAACTCTTTCCTTCCTTTTAAAGCTTCTTTGGATAAGGTAAAATACCATTATATATTTATTGGGGAAAGGTTGAGCTACACATATATGGTCATAATATTTCTATTATATGTGTGATATCAATCATATGTATCTATATATATAATAAATGGATTGATATCACATTCATTTATAATATGTGTATGACAAGTGATTTATGGTAAATCACCCAACTAATAGAAAGGAGCATGAGCCACAGTGAATCCACCTCTTGACGAAGGTGTGTGTATATAACATTCTACCAATAGGTCGAGGAAGGGAGGTCCTTATCCAATATATCAATTTTTAACCATATAGATATGTATTTTATTGTTTTGGCTCAAGAGAAAAAAATTGGCAAATAGTTTGGAAGTTTAATTGGAAGAAACTGCAAGGTCTAATTGTTAAGGCTAACACATATTTGGTGATATCCACTCTTCAAATCAATCTTGCTAAAGTATTGCACTCCACTTAATAAAATCCATCAAGTCATTTATGTATGAAAAATTGGAAATTTTTACCTCATAGTTATATTTTTAGTGGCTCTTTATTATATTCACATTCATATTCATCTCCCTTATTTGGTCCTACATATAAGCTTAAGCTTTCTCTAATCAACCTTTTATCTAACAACTCCTATAAATTCCTTTGTACCTATTTTGTATCCTTAGGTGTTAATATATATGCTACCTTGGTTTTTAAACTCAATCCATGCATCATATCTATGTGATGATTGATACTATTAATGGGTAACAACCTATCAGGTATTACACTCAAGATGATCTCCATAAATTCATTCAACAAATTCATCACTTATTGTAAAAGTGATTCTTCATTTCCTTCTATGCATATGTTTTGCACAATATTCTATATGATATCGTAACATTTTTCCTCCTATAATTTCTTTAGGAAATCCTTTCTTGAGACCAATAATAAATGTGTGCAAATATTGTTGCACACTCTTTCTCCCTTCTCTTTTAAAGGCTTCAACATAAACTTATTACCATCCTTCTCTAGGTAATAGGTATTTGTTATAAAATTATGTACAATATTTCTATCAAATATCCAAGGCCTTACTAAAAGTATATGACACACATCCATTGGCATAATTTCACACTAGAACTCATCTTTGTATGTGTTGATATAGAAGTTTACTAGGAATTTATCATTAACCAAGATTTGATGTCCCTTTTATAGCCAAGAAACTTTGTATGGGTTAAGGTGAACTAACTTATTCATCTTAAATTTATTGACCATATCGAATGAAATGATCTTACTAGTGCTATCGATGTCTATAGCCACCTTATAATGCTTTCCCATTGACTTGAAATTTATCTGAAATAGGTTCTTCCTTTATGTTAGTTTAATATCCTTCTTTATTAGATTTAGTAACACCCTCTTCATCATGAGAGTTTCTATGTGATCTAAATCCTTATAATTATTTAGATATTTTATTTATTCTTCATCTCTGTGTGACATGTGCATCAAAACAAATTATTCTACTACTTTTCATTTGTGCCTAAGGGTACTCATATGCTCTATACTTAATATATCCACATCTAAAACTTGTTTTAGGGAATCCTCTTCCCCTTCCTCAACCAAACCTTCCTACTATGCCTTTAACCTTTGGTGTGTCTAGGGATATGTGTGGTTGACTTGTGGCTTACATACCTCTTTTATATTCTTGTTACATTTCTATATGTTCTTAGTTAGGTCAACCTATGGAATAAACATAGATAAGTAGACTATATATAAGAGATCGTGGTTAGTCTTTGATCATCATATTAAGTATTCTAATCTTATTACATTATTTTGGAGTTTTCCCCCTCAAAGTGGCTCTACTATATTATCCAGTATTCTACTCTGCTATCAATTATTGTTGTGTGATCTCTTATCTTTGCTTATTTTATGCAATATACAATTATTCTACGTGAACATCTAAGTAATTTCATTACAAGTGGTATCAGATCTTTGATTTGGGAAATTTTCTTATGGCATTTTTTTAGATCTAATGAGGCATGAATTTTGCGGAAGGAGTGAAAAAACATAACTTACAATTTGGGAAGAATTTTTTTTTTTGTCAGCACAGTATTGTTTGAAATACTTTTTTGAAAAAAAATATCTAAAAAAAGTCTAGAAAAAAATTTCCTTTGCACATTTTTAGTCATTGGATTCATCTCAATGAGATGATTGCAATGATATATTCTATCGGTACATTTTTTTGGTATCAAAATTTTTCACCCTAGTGCACAAAAGTAGTCTTTAGATTCATCTTGACAAGGTGATCATAATGGTACCATCTCTTGGTACACTTTTTTCAAGGTAAAAACCCTCATAGGGTTTGTGCATTGCAAGTCCTACTAATCAAGGAAAAAAAGGGGGCAAGAAACTCCTAAGACTCCTAGGGATGACATGGAGTATAGAACTTCAAATCCATTGATTTCTTAACTTTAGGCTAACATAAAGAGTTTGGTGTGGTAGGATGAATTTGTTGCAATTCAAACTGATGTTTTAGGAATGTGTGGAGAGATTAATTGGGTGCACACTCAATTTAATTAGATCACTTCATAATTGGATACCATTTAATCTCAATTACAACTAAACAACCCTCCTCTTCATCATTTAGGTCCTCCTCCTCTCAACACTATCAACTCCAATCCTGTCATGAAATCATTGTTACCAAAAGTGGAAATGCATAATTTTAATAACCTAAATTGATAATTTATTTGATCTACACCAAAATCCTAGTTATTATAAGGTGATAGTGGCATCTCTATAACTGGAACCTAAATAATTCATTTGGTATTGTTCATTGTGTGCTCAAAATAAAAAGAATGGTGCTCCTGTTACATGGTTTATTCTCACTGATGATTTGTTGGCTCATTATTGGAATAATGTATCTAATAATTACTTTATCTAGTTAACCAAACTACATCAAATAAGAACTATGCAGGATTATATTCATCAATTTCAAAATCTATCCTTATGGGTGGTAGACATCACTAAGGAAAATTTGACTGCTATTTTTTTGAGTGGACCCAAAGATAAAATCCAATTGGAGGTTCAGATGTTTAACCCATAATCTATATCAAAATATATCCCAATGGCATGCATGGTCAAATAAAAAGAGATGGTCAAACAAAAAACTTTCACTACTAATCATGATCACACCTTTCCAGCACCATCATTTTCTCAACCCACCAGATTAACACCTCAACAAATTGAGGAGAAGAGAGCCAAAGGGTTGCGTTATGGTTTCAGAAACAAATGGACTAAAGGACATCATTGTGCTAAAAAGAATTTTTTTTACATCGAAGGTGCCAATGAGGATGAAGATGATGAGGAGGCAATTGGTGAGGATGTAGAAGGACCTGAGGAGAAATTTGAAGACTCTCAACCTACTATTTCTTGTCATGCCCTTTTAGGTATTAGTACTTCCCAAACTCTTAAGGTGGTGGGTTTCTTTAAGAAATAAAAGGTCACTATATTGATTAATTCTAAGAGCACACACAACTTCATCAACAATAAGTTGGCTTCTTAGTTGCATTGTTTCATTTATCTTGCTCTAGAATTTAGGTCATGATTGTAGATGATGGCACTATCAATTATCTAGGAAAATTCCATAGTATTAAGCTAGCCATGGGAGACTACCTATTGGATTCTACTATGTTTTTTATTCTCATGGGTGGAGCCAACATTATTTTGGGAGTATAATGGCTCACCACTTTCGACACGATTGAGATGAATTTCTAAGAATTATTCATGTACTTTCATTCTAAGGGAAGGACATTTAAGCTAAGGGGGTTAAGGGATAAATATCCATAACTTGTTAGATTATTCAAAAGGGTACTAAAGGATTTGTATCTCACTTGTTTTATATTAAAATCTAGTGAACTCAACTATCTACACCTTTAGATCTGCAACAAGTGATTGACACCCATTCTATTATTTTTGGTGACATACTACAAGGACTTCCAACCAGTCGCATGCATGCCCATGCCATCAAACTTATTTTTGGTAGAAAAACACCCAACATTAGGGCATACAGGCATCCCTATGCCCCAAAAATTGAAATTGAAAAGATGGTATAAGAGATGTTGGATGCAAGAATCATTCGCCACAGCCAAAGCAAATATTCTTCACTAATTGTCATGGTGAGAAAGAAAGATGACACTTGGAGGATGTGATCTGACTACAAATATCTCAACAAGTACACTATCAAAGATAAGTTTCCTATTCCTATAATTTATGATTGCTAGATGAATTGAATGGTGCTCTTTATTTTACCAAGTTAGATCTGCGTTCTGGGTATGATCGAATCTGGATCCATGATGAAGACATACCCAAAATATCTTTCAAAACTCATGAGGGCCATTATGAATCTATGGTTATGCATTTTTGTTTAAAAAATTTCCTTACTCACCTTTTAGAGTTTGATGAATACTTTTTTAGGACATTTTTGAGGAAATTTATTCTAGTGTTTTTTTATGATATCCTCATTTATAGTAAAAATTGGGAAGACCATTTGCAACATGTGAAATAAGTACTCTCAATTTTTAAATAACATTAATTATATGACAAACCTTTCAAATGTACTTTTGGAGCTTGTGAGGTTGAGTATTTGGGTCATATGGTTTCACATGGAGTGAAAGTGGATCCTAAAAAATCTAAGCAATGGTGGACTAGCTAGTTCCTAAGACACTCAAGCAACTCAAGGGATTTATGGGGATAACTGGTTACTATCACAATTTTATAAAAAAAACTATGGTAGCATTGCAGCCCCACTCACCTCTTTGTTGAAGAAAGACTCCTAGTGGACTAATATAGCTACCAGGGCATTTGAACAATTGAAACTGGCTATGTGCATCTCTCTAGTGTTGGCCACTCCTAATTTTTATAAGACTTTTATAGTTGAATTTGATGCATCTGGATATGGTATGGGTGTTGTTTTGATGCAAGAAGGTATGCCACTTGCATTTTAAATTTGTCAATTCAAGGGTAAACATCAGATCAAGCTCATTTATGAAAAGGAAATGATGGCCATTCTACATGCAGTCAAACAATGGAAACCTTATTTGATGGGTCATCACTTTTAGGTAAAGACTAATCATGATAGTCTCAAATATTTTTTGGAACAACAGTTTTCATCATAAGAACAATATAAATGGGTAACTAAGATATTAGGCTTTGATTTTGAAATAGTCTACAAGAAAGGCAAGGAAAATGTAATGGCATATTACTATCCAGGAGGGATGAATCAATTGAGGCATTGCTATGTGTTATGACCATTTGGCAGGCAGATTGGCTAGAGGAAGAAATATCAAAATGAAAAAATGATAGTGCTACCCATATTTGATTCAAAATCTTCAACAAGGTTTGGGTGGACTTGAAACATTCACATGGAAGGGTTATGCATTATGGTATAAAGATAGATTATACCTATGTAATAATTATCTTCTCAGACAAAAAATCCTTTGAGAACTTCATACAACTCCACTTGGGGGTCATTCAAGTTTTTTGAGAACCTATCATAGAATCAAGCAAGATTTTTTTGGGGAAGGACTCAAGGGGGATGTCAAAAAATATGTGGTTGAATGTATAATTTGTCAACAAAATAAAGGTGAAACCATTAAAACCCCAGATCTTTTATAACCTTTTTCCATCCTTAGCCAGCATTGGAAAGAGGTGTATATGGATTTCATTACAAGATTATTGAGATTTTGGTCAAAATGTTATAATGGTTATTTTGGATCATCTCAATAAGTATGCTCATTTTGTTCTTTATCACATCCATTTATTACTAGTACAATAACTTCTACTTTTCTCAATACAATTTACAAACTGTATGGTACTCCTACGATCATTGTTAGTGATAGAGATCCCATTTTCACTAGTAATTTTTAGACTGAATTATTTACATGTTTGGGCACCAAGTTGGCTCATAGTTCATCCTATCATCCTCAATTATATGGACAAACTGAGGTAGTCAACAAATATATAAAGGATATCTCCATTGTTTTATTTCTCATAAACAAGATAAATGGGTTCATTGGTTGTCACTTATTGAATGGTGGTATAATACTTTTATTCATAATTCTTCCAAAATGTCCCCCTTTGTGGCCTTCTATAGATACCACCCTCTATCCATCACTTCAACCTTGAAGGTCCACCTAAGCTTCATGTAGTTGAAGAACATATTCACCATCAACAGGAAGTCCTTGCAAGTTTGTGTGAAAATTTAGCCATGGCCCAGAATTGCATGAAGCAGTAGGTAAATCAACATAGGAGTGAGAAGCATTTTGACATTGGTGATTGGTTCTTTGTTCAATTGCAACCATATAATAAGATGTCCTTGAAACAATACAAAAAGGATAACAAGTTGTCACCTAAGTATTATGGGCCTTATCAAATCTTACAAAAAATTGGTAGTTTGGCCTAAAAATTAGAGTTTCCTTCATCCATTCACAGACATCCAGTATTTCATGTATCATGCCTAAATAAAGTCATTACAAATCAAGTTGATACTCAAACTAAGTTACCAGAATTAGATGAGGAAGGGAGAGTTATTCTTGATACTGAGGTGATCCTTCAAATGTGCATTAAGCAACTACAATCTAGAATGATTAAGGAGTACCTGATCAAATGGAATAATCTACCATGTGAAGATGCCACCTGGGAGGATGTATCCTTTGTGCAACAACATCTAAATTTGATTCAACATTGAAGAAAACATTGTTTTGAATGGGAGGGGCATGTTATGCCCTTGACCTTTGGCATATATAGGGATATGTGTGTCCAACTTGTGGCTTACATACCTCTTTTATATTCTTGTTACATTTCTCTATGTTCTTAGTTAGGTTGAACTATGGAATAACCATAGCTAAGTAGACTATATATAAGAGGTAATGGTTAGTATTTGATTATCATATTAAGTGTTTTTCTCTTATTTGATTGTTTTGGAGGTTTTCCCCTTGAAGTGGCTCTGCTATATTATCCAGTATTTTGCTCTATTGCCACTTATTGTTGTGCCATCTCTTATCTTTACTTGTTCTATGTGATATACAATTATTCTATGTGAACATATTAGTAATTTCATTAAACTTCCACACCTTTTAGATGGATAAAAACTCTTTCCATACACATGACCTTGCTCACCTTAATATGCATGTTTTTGCTCCTGTATGTGTTTGGTTATTCACAACATTAATTTTTCCATTGATTTGTCAATTTCCTCCAGCACCACACTATCCTCCTTTATCACAAATCTACCTCTACCTCACATGACACTATGTTATTTACGAGAAAACTTGTCCTATTCATTTAGTGTAATTTTTAAAGCTTCTTCCATAGTTTGAATCCTTTCCATGCTCATCTCTTCTTGAATACCAAACCTCAATCCATTTAGATATCTTGCCACTGAGACCTAATCCATTTCACCATGGCCAAATTTGATGGTGATTTTATAAAACTCCTTGGTATTGTCCTTGATAGTAAATTATCTTTGCCTCAAAATTTTCAACTTATTTAATAACTCCATATGGTAATCTCTAAATAGGAATTTACCTTTCATATTGGTGAACATTCTATCACATTTGGATATTGCCCTTCACTCTTCTTCTTATTTTCATCTAAAATTACTTCCACCAAAGAGTTGCATGAACCTTCAATACATCCAAGAGTTCATCTAGTCTTCCAATGATATTTTTGACAATGAATCCACATATTATACCAATCACTCTTCTTGAAGGCATATTCACCCTCTAGACACTCAAACCCTACTACTGTAATATCATAGATTTTAATCCTACATAGGTAGCCTCTCCACCCTCTTTGCATGAAGACTAACCTTTATTTACTACCAACTGTTGTAGTCATTATGGGATGGGGTTTCTAAGTATGGGAATCCCTAATCCTATAGATAAATAGTTTCACACTAACACATAGGTCCAAAGCACAAGTAACTTCATCTATTAATTTAAATAAAAAATAAATACAATAGTTTATATTATGTGAGCTATAGGTCACACTTGGATACTAGTTGTGAATACAAGCTTCTCCTGGATACAGTGGAGTCTAGTTATACCTCATTTCCTCACTCTTATTCTACTCTTTTCTAGACTGTTGGATGAAGAAGATACCTTAATTATCTAGTTATTCATATCACTCTTCCAACAACTCACCCATGCTTATATCTTTCCTAACACATCTCTTTATACATTTTCCAAAGTGATATGTGTCACTTTAGATTCATGAAAACCCTTTCAAGTCACCACATGTTCCTAAGGAGGTTTCATGCCCAAATAGGATGTAATACATGTTTATTTTTTATTTTCCATCTCTAAATATATTAGCCAACTCAATTGTTGAATTCTAAATTTATGCTCTAATATCTCCACTTGTTCATCAGTGTTTTTTTAGCCTCTATGTATCAATTATTCTATATGAGCATTTGAGTCTTACCTTACTTATTCTTTCATTTGACTTCATTTATTCCTTATGCATGTCTCGTTTACCATGATTCTAGTGTAATTCACCTTGTGTGCATTAGAAAATTCCCTCTCTGTACATCATTCAGATGATGATGTTCTTGTACCATTTTGTCTAAGTAAATCCTTTGCGTAAAACTTGTTTTAGATTCAAAATATCACTAAAATTCCATGGTAACCTCCACATCCTATGTAATCCTCCAACTAAACATATTTCATGATTGATGCACTACACTCACCATGTTATAACTTTATTGAAAATATAGACTTATATATTTTTGGTGATAGAATATAGCCTTAAGATAGGGATGCTCTTGCATCATTATAATGATAATAAAATTGAAATAATTTTTTAAATATGTTTAATGTGACAATAAAATAATTGCCTTAAAGTAATTGTCACTAATATTTACACTTTGTGTTTGTTTGAAGACATCAAGAAACCATAATTATCCATAGAAGAAACCGTTACAACATTTTTACTATCCACGCATAGGGATGAGGAAGCATACAATATAAAAATAAATTTAGATGTGATTTTGGGTACAAAACATGATTCAAATATGTTAGAATTTCATTTAGTTTAGTGCTTTTAATCTCAAAACTATCACATGGTTTAAATTACATTATAAAATAATGGCTATAATTCAAATCCCATCATATATTTTGTTAACATAATAGCAATTGAATTTCTCAAGGATGTCATGAAATTTTCTTTTTTCAATTATAAAATGATGTTTTGATTTTCCATTGATTATCAATAATTATCTCACCAAGGAAGCATGGTCCAACATAAGACCATTCATGACTTTTATGTTTGCAATTGTGTTATTTTTGCATTAATTCTTGACAAGAGAAGTAAATTAGATGCAAAGAGCAAAACATATATGTTTGTTGTGTTATGTGTATTATTAATGATGCACATTTCTTCTCTTTTACCTTAAATTCCCTTGCTATTATCACTCATTTTCAAGGGTAACATGTAAATTTATGTATAATGGTAATGGTGACATAAGTCAAAATGAGAATATGACTATATTGAGCATAGCAACTTCATTTTCAAGATAGTGTTACCTAGAAGGATCCCTAGATAAGTGTTTTTCATTTTATAAGTATCCTCGTGGCATGTGAACTATCCATATCTAATCTTGAATGAGATTATTCATGGAATCTTTATGGGATTTGCCAAAAGTAGTTAAAATACCGTTGAGCCCATTCTCATAGCTTACAACTATTGTAAAGAACAGAGCAAGGATAAAGAGAGAGAACATGAAAACAGAGTATGAAAATAGAGAAAGATAAATTTAACTTAAACTTACAAGTCAAATATACATAGACTAAATGTACATAGAGCATAAGATTAGCTCAAAATTTTACCTCTATATAGGTAAATGGTATGGTCCTAACAAATATAGATGTAGTAGTGGATGGCCCAATAGCTAGATTTGAATATGTAAACAATGACTGCAACAAATCAAATGTTGTAAATACTGACTATGATAATGAAGGAACTGTCACCTCCTGTGACATAAAAAATGACATATATATTATATTCAATTCCTATGTAAATTAATTGTTAGCTAAATTAAATTTGTAAATATAACTTAAATTTAACATGATATTTATATAAAATATACCTGCATCTATGTGGTGGTTGATGTTTGCACACCAAATGTGCATGATAAAAACTCATCACTCATAAGAATATTATCTAATCTATCTGAACCACTGACACCATCATCATCAGAAGGTCATGTGCACATAGTCCACATGAACTGCAAGGGTGGAGTCAAGGTCAAGTAGGTGGCATATCTGTAACATCACTATATGAAAGCCTACTTGTATGTTGAATGAGTATATCGGTGAGTGAACTAAGAGCATAAAAAGTGTCAATCTCCATGACCTACTAAACTGCAGATGGGATCTCAAGCTCAAGAGGTTTTTGGATATAGATCCACGTAGACTGATTAGGTGTATGATGTACACCTAGTTGATCCTATGCAAAGACTTTTTCTCGACCTTGAAACTCACTAAAATCAAAATAATTGGAAATTTTGTTGAGGACAAACTCACAATAGAGTTTCCTCAAAAAATATAATGGGACCTCATGATTGTTACACAGTGGATAGTCAAATACCATCCACCATCAATCTCAAAAATTGGTTGTGATTAAGTTATGTACACAACAATGGATAGGAAAACATTTAGCAGTTACAGGAAATGGGGCATTGGTGGCTGGGTCAATGAATAGGGCATAAATGGAGGCTTTTGAAATTTATTTATTCTTGACTTGAAGGGCCACCAAATTTTTAGCATAATATGCTCTAAAAGTATCCTTATATGAGGTCTATCTGTCAATTTAACTCATTATAGAGTCAATTTGACATAATAAGGTCTCTAGGGAATCAACTAGCTGGGTGCAGTGGGGGTTGGTCGAAGTGGGATCCCTCATTCTGCCAATTAACTCTTCAATTTCAAGTTTATTTCCCACAATGTTGTCAATCAAAATCTCTTGACTTCTAGGGGTTTTGGGAAACTATAGGAGGGTTAGGTGGAGGGATAGGAGGAACAAGAGGGTTTTTGTGGAGGGTTAGGAGGAGGAGAAACAAGAGGGTTATGTGGAGGGTTAAGAGGGTTAGCAAGATGGGTTGTTAAAAAAAACAAAATACAATTAACAACTAGGGTTAAATAATGAAAATTTAGGGTTAAATAAGGAAATTTTCTATCATGTACCTATCCTACGTGATAGTATTATCGATTAGTAGGTTCATGGGATGAATTTGGCAGCTTCTTGGCACTCTTTGGTGTATTTCATATAAAATGTGATCGTGAAAGCTAGAGGAGAGCAAGGAAACTTGAATACAAAATGAGGATTTTGCATTTGGGTTTTGCTTTTTATTTTATTTTGACACAGGTAACATGATCGTGTTATTGACAATAAAAATAATGTGATCACATTAATAACATGATTGTGTTATTTTTCAATATAATGCGATCACATTATATAATAATGTGATCGCATTATGGCTCGATAATCACCAAGCCATAATTCAAATAATGTTGTCACATTAATTAAATGACATGATCACGTTATTAATTAATGTGATCATGTTACTTGTAATGTCTATGGAATTATCCCCCAACTCTGTGTACTTACACTTTATTTGTGCTTACAAGTTGTAAACTCACCAGCTTTCTAGAAATAAATCTCGGTGTGCTAAGCAATATCAAAAAATTATTAGAACTCAGCTTGAAGAGTCAAATATTTAATATTTTCAAACTAAGGTACTATGAATAGAACTGCATAACATAATATTGCTAATCTAGCTACATCTTTTTACCACTTTTTACAACACATGTATAGACATTTACTAACCATGCCTTTCACTATTTCACAAAACATGTATTACAAACTCAAAGAAAATATAAGGGTTATCTTCAGAGTAAGGCCTTTATTGCCAAATGATGACTATACATGAGCAAGTCTACAGTCTCACATGTCCATTGGTTTTTGCTTTCAATTTGTAGACTTACCAACATTATAGCTACAATCTCATTATGTTGAGAAACATCAAAATAATAATAGAGATTAAAAATCAGCTTACACATACAGATATTTAATTTTTTTAGTGTAAGTTACTATGAAAAAAATGCATAACACAATATCAATAATGTACCTGTGTCTTTTTTGCACATTTACTAACAATGTTTTCTATTATTTGATTGGACATGTATTACAAACTCAAAGAAAAAATGATGTATTTTTTGAGAGTAAGCTATTACATAAGCAAGTCTTCATTTTTAGTATATCTTGCATCTATAAAACCACTTGGCCAAGGCATTGATTTCATAGGCAGTCTAGGTAATTATGATTCAATTAATAAAGCCTATGTTTCAAACATTTTTTTTTACATTCTCTCTGCCTTTCCTTGAAAGTGGATATTGTGCTTACCAAAATATATATATTTATAGTGTGTTCTTTCTTTTTCCTCGTGCAAGAACATTCATTGCTAGATTCATATTTTCCCTTTCTCTTGCTCCTCTTGATGCCCTCTATTTAACCATATATATTGATTGTGATGTGAAAAAGTGATCTGATCAAGTTATTTGATCAAGTTATTTCTAGTTCAATAGGGGAATCAATTACATAGATGCTTTCAATGTTTCTTATGCTTCATTTATAGAGGAATCAATGAATATATGATTTTACGTGATAGTAGACATAGGCACACCTAAATGTTTTCATGTGAACATAAAAGTGTTCATGAATAGTTACTTTCATAGTGAAGTTTATTTCATTATATTTAGCATAGTGAAGTTGTTTTTATTATTTGACTAGGTTTATTGTAAAAAAATGATTGCTTGGATTAAAAAACAAATCTATTAAATGGGACTTTTCCTACATAATACAACAATTAGAGTGTAACTTCACTTCCCATATCTGATGTTCCATTTAAAGCATTCTTAGTTCAAGCCTTCATAGTAGATCCAATTGGCATTGCTTTTATTGATTGTAGGATTGTCAAAGTTGTATTTTGGCATATAACTGGTCAAGCGTAAAAATAATTGAATGTGGTAATTTGTATATCTTCATAAAAAATAGCATCAATAAAGGTATCTAATCCAGAGGTCATTTTTGGAATGATCTCAAATTATCCTAAAACCACTGACATTTCATATAGATAGTCAAGATTTTTTTGATGGTATGTAGAACTCAAGAAATAGAGCTTGTTTGCTCCATTAGAGCTAGTCAAAGTTTAGGTCAACAAGTCATCAAAGTTGGTCAAACTAAAAAAATTGATGATCATGGAACATTTTTGAACTAGTTTCATGGCATAGATCTAATCGAGAGCATTTTGACATATTTTGAATGGACCAAATCTGAGTCTGTATGTGCAAGTTATGACTAGTCAAAGTTGTGATCAAACTCGGTCAAAGTGATGACATGGCAGAGATGTGGACTAATGAGGATGTGACACGTGGTAGTCAGTTCGTAAAATATGGGTGGTTTTCATCCTTCATCTTTGATAGCATATAGAGCTAAGTCAATCAAGTCACTGAGTCAAGTTACCCACTACTGATCTCAGGTCGAAGGTCCATCCCAAATGCCAAGTCATGCCATGGATTTCAAGCCAATGGATTAACACGGGACACATCCAAACTACCATGAATTAGATTCAACCAGTCTTAACAGACCAACCAACATGGATGCATCAAGACAAAGCATGAACAGGGTAGTATGATGTGCCACAAAGCCCAAACCAAACACATATGCCAAAGGCTTTCAATAATGCAAACGAAGCAAGCCTAATGTTTTAAACACCAACCTTATCTACTCCTTTACCAATGTGGGATAATGAGATATGGATAAAACTAAAATGCTAGCTAATGGGCTTGAACCATGCTCTCTTTGGTAAAAGGATAAGTGACCCACCTTTGAACCCATGGGTCGAAGCACCATTTAAACTAACCAAGTTGGTATTTTAATAACAAGTTTCAGTCGATTGAGTAGCTAAGAAAATAGACCAGTTTGTAATCATCCTCAGTTTTGAGGCACCTAGAGTGATTTCCAAGGATTAGAGTGAACTAGTGAAATGTTCTAGACTCTAAGATGGTGCTAGCCATATGATGAATGTCTATATTTGATGTCATTTGATGCCATTTTTAATGTCTTAAATATAATCAATTACAGACTGAGTAGTGGGCAATTTAGACCAATCTATGGAAATCACCATTTTTGAGGCATTTAGAAGTATTTTAAGCCTTCTGAGTAAACTAGAGATTTGTTCTACACTGCAAGACACTTTTAATGATATTATTATTTTCTTGATTTGACTTTTTTTGAGTCAATTTTTAAATCTTTTAATAGATAATTTTGGTGGAGAACTTCAAGAACACGAGATTGCTTTCGTAACAGGAAAGTGGAAAGTTAAATCGTGAGTACCAGGACTTTTTGAAGGTCTATTGCTAGGTTTTATGAAGTCTTAAAGGATCCATTTGATAATTTTATAGTTTCAACCAAATACTTGCAATTCATGAAAATGGATCGGTTCATGTTTTAAGCGAACCCAAAGATGTAGTCCGAGCAGTGAGTGAACTCCGTTATCAACTTTGTTGTCATGAGTTGACTTCTTGTCTATTCTTTTCCACATTTGATTAGTTATTAATCATTTTGAATAAAAATTTAATTAATTAAAACAACTAAAATGTATATTTAATATACTTCATGTTTAGAGATGGTTTCATGGATTAATGAATGAATTTGTGACTTTTAATTCATTCTATTTTAAAATTCATTTTTATGGTCAAATTTTAATTCATTTCCTTTGAGTATTCCAGAAAATGACTTTTAATTCATTCTATTTTAAAATCCATTTTTATGGTCAAATTTTAATTCATTTCCTTTGAGTATTTCAAAAAAATGAGTGTTTGACAAAAGTATCCATTGTAAACTTTTTGTGCACTGTTATAGTGTAGAGTTTACAGATCAAGTTTGGTATCAGAGCAGTTAGTGTGTTGGATTAGCTTCTGATTGTGTGGATTTGACATCAGTTGTTTTCAGTTTTGGTTTTCCATAGTATTGTAGACTTTTTGGCCTTGTTGATATTCCATTTATAGTGTGCAATTTGTAGGATTAAGTTGTTTGCAGGGAACATGAAACCATGGGCAAGTTGTCAAACAAATATAAGCTTGATGAGCTTGAAGCAATTAATTAGTAGATCTAGAAAGAGAATGCTTTCTTGAGAGCTCAGTTGTACTCCTTGGATGAGGAGATTGCTTGCTTAAAATTTGAGTTGCAAGCCAAAGATGAGCTCTTGGTACAAATGCAGAGTGAAGAAAGACATAGTCTTCACCAATTGCATTTCACTACAGATGAAGGCACTATGACAAATGATTACAGTGTAAGTTGTTCATAATGTAGTATTGTTTCCCCTTTAGTTTCAGATATTGCTTTTGGTAGTTTTTAAAAACACACTAAGGGAAATAGATCTAAACTATTATTGAAAATGGGATTTGATGGAAGGGGTCTTGGTAAGAATGGCCAAGGTATTGCTAACCCAATATAGGTAAAGCATTAGTCTTGCAATGCTGGATTGGGTTACACTAGTGATAAAGTGGATATTTGAGCAAGTTCTAAAGTCGTTGAGGGAAGACAAGTGTAGACACCAAAATCGTGTCTATTCTTTGGTCGACTCCCCCTTGGTCCCCTTGGTCCACTTCTACACATTCCTAACCCACACACTTATTAATTTAAAAATAATAACTTATTTTAAATTAATAACACCTCCCTTGACACCTCACCCATGACACATCACCCTTGACACCTCACCCTTGGATACCTCCCTTTGGATACCTCCCATCACCCTTTGACCAATTTAAGACCTATTCCAACTCTCTCACTAATACCCATGCCTATTAAACCCGCCTTCGACCGTTTAACCACGACCACTGCACTTGACAGATAGAGGAATGGGCAGAAGGCTAAAAATAGCCTTTTTCCTATCTTCTAGCCGCCGATGTTGATTACCCGTCTGCCGACGCCGGCGGGATCACCGACGTCGATCGCTTAAAACAAACCCCTGACCATTATCTTAGTTTCTTTCATCTTTTGAATGTGAAAAGCGAAAAATAGTTAGAAACATTATGGCACGCTCGGTGGGACCCTAGAATTTTCCTTGGGTTCATACTTTTTCGTCTAAAAGCAAACTTTTCATATAGGTGCATTAGGTCTCTTCTTGCATCCTTTTCTTCTATCTCTTTCGAAAAGACACCATCAGCAAAGTTAAAAAGAATCCTTCTTTTTCTTTTTTTTTTGCATCTTAGAGTAGTGAAATTCATACTCTTAACCTTTTCTCAACTTGTTTGCATCCGAACACACATTTCAATTTGGGCTTAAAATCTATTGCATTTCATTTCTGTCTAAATGCATACTTAGCTCTCACATCTAGTAACTTAAAAATGCATTATGAATAAATCGTAGTGCACTTATGTTACACGACCTGACCACTTTCACACTCAAACATCTAAACATACCTGAGACAAGGTCCGACTAGGATTTCATCACCTAGCAGATACCTTACCCTTCCTGGTAATCCCACTTGGACTTCACTACCAAGGGGAGAGCCCACTCTGTTCTCTGGCAGAGTATAAACTCTAGGGGAAGTATATATTGGCTAAGTGACCTAGCTTATCTCTGGGCTCGTGAAGTGAGGGGAGCTTGCTCCTTAGCACTAGGCCATGTATGGAACCTAATACAGACTTTTGAGCACCGAAACTAACCCAAAACCAACCTTAGACTGCCTCTTCTAGGACCCGTTCTAAAAGCCAACTTCCCAAACACACTCATCTAAGGCATAAGCCAACAAGACTATAAGACTTATTTTTAGGAATTTAACGTTAGAGTTTGCTTGTCTTCATCTATTTTTCTGTCTCTATCTGGTTTTTTTTGAGCTGGTGAGGTCGCATTCTGAGATCTAAGAACAACTCAAAACTTTCTTCTTTTTTCCAAGAACTTTCAGTTTCTAGAAATACACAGACACCGACATCGGTTTTTCCACCGACATCGGCAACTCTTCCTCACCAACATCAGTTATCTGACCGACATCGGCCCCTTTATTCACTGGCATCAATTTTTATACTAACGTCAGTCACTGTCAAAATCCTTCTTCCAAAATAGCAGGCTTAAAACCCAACTTTCTTGCTGTTAGACACACATTCTGAGTTTCTAAAACTGAAAAAAAACACAGTTTCTGGAACCTAACCCTTTTTTCCTTGAATGGTTTTGACACGTAGTCAAACCAAAACTCTTGTTGACCACGCAAGGCAACAACCACTTCCGCCTTCGCCCTCCATAACAAGTCCCCTAATGGAGTGTACTTCAGACACTGAATATTCTCCTATCCAGTCAACCCCTGATCAATCTCCTATTGTTCTTGAAGGGGATAAAAATTTTGAGAGATTCCTTGACCATAACGTCAAGGCTCTCCAACACTATCTCGCTAAGAGCCAAACACGAGACTCTTCAATTCAACCAAGTTCGTCACATTTTCAGAACTTGATTATCTCAACTCCACACACTCTTGCACCTATAAATGTGGGAGTGACTACCTATCCTTTTACCAGTGCTGCCATTCAACCACCTGTAGCGACATCAAGCCAAGTTGTGCCTCATAGCTTCATGACACAACCACCCTTGGCTTCAACATTTGTCCCTATGACTAGTTATCAATATGTTGTGCCTATACAAGCGCAACCAACTACGTCATACGCCCCTCCTAACACCTTCCAAGCACCTTACAACCTAGGGGGCACCCCACCTACAAATCCGTCAACCGATCTAATCAAGATGTTGATGGACAAAATGTCTAATCTTGAGACATCCATTTCCGGTTCAAGCAATGTTCTTTCATATGAACAAATTTGCAATGAACCCATTCATCCTTTAGTCCCAATCCGACCATATCCCAGTCAGTGGGAACTTCCCAAGTTTACTCGCTTTCAGAGTAAGGAAGACCCACAGCAACATCTATGAGCGTTTAGACATGCCTGTTGCCTTATAACACATGATGATGCGTTATTACTACGCACATTTCCCATGTCTCTTTCTGGTGCTGCCCTCGACTGGTATAGCTCCCTTACCAGTCATTCTATCTTTTCTTTCACTCAACTAGCCCAACTTTTTCTTGACCAATTTTCAGTCAACATCACCAAAAAGGTCTCCATCATGGACCTATACTCTATCAGACAGTTTGACGATGAATCAATAGCCGATTTTGTTGCCCGTTGGAGAGGCTTAATCAACCAACTCTCCTTTTCTTTACCTCAACCCGAGCTCATTGAGCTCTTTTCACAAGTGTGTGCCAAACATATTTCATCTACCTTGTGGGTCCAAACATTCTGCACATTTGACGAAGCTTTCACCATGGCTAGGAAGCTTGAACTCCGTGCGTTCGAAGAAGATAAGATCAAATTGTGTAGTAAAAATACTAACGCAAAATCCAATGACCCTTCTTCCTCCAAACCTTCTTCTTCCCATTCCAAGTCTAAGGGAGTCGGCAAACGCTGTGGTCTTTAGATCTACCATCCTCAACAACAACCAACCAATCTCGAACCTTCCACATCTCAAAGCATCACCAAACAATTTGAACAATGGTATATACAGCGTCAGTATACTCCAATAGGAGAATCATACGCTTCTGTGTTGGATAAACTTGTCAAACAGGGAGTCCTCAATCTCCCTCAAATCTGACCACCTCAATTCGACCCCTCAAAAGCCTATCCCTGCATGGTATATGGAAAATGACTTTTGTCATTATCACCGTGTCAAAGGTCATGACATAAACAACTGCAAAACCTTCAAAAACATTGTCCAAGACATGATAGATAAAGGTGATCTTGTTTTGGATAACCCAAATGTGCCACCTAACCAAAACATAGACATCTTTAGACAACCTTTTCCTAACCATCCCCTAGCCAAAACAACGTGCAGACCATGGCCGATGACTCCCAAGAGCGTAATATACGCACAGTCAACACGGTCTCACCTCTTATGCCTAACCAACCTCTCTCACACTCTGAAGAGGTTAGCCCACCCATTGGTCCTTCACAGGTAGAAGAGCCCTCTTCTCCTACTTGTCTATCATGGGTAGAAGAATCTTCTTCTCCTATTTATCCTCCATCCAGCCCCCTTTCACATGTAGGAGAGGCTATTTTGACCTCTCCCATATTGGAGGATGCCTTGACGATACCAACACCGGCTGCCTCACCTTCATCCTTCTTATCAACAATGGGGGATCATACTTTTCCCATGCCTCGACCACACGCCAAAGCCATCACCATCCCTACGCTCTGCCCTCTCGAAGAGCCACAATCTCCAATCCCTTCTCCGCCAAAAGAGGAACTCACCACCTCACCTACTTCGGTTGAAGAAGATCCGGTGAGGGTAGACTTGAACCTTACCCCCCATAATAGTGGTCCTCAAACCAAACTACAGAAGGCCACTAAATCACATCGAAGAACTCCTCCTCCACTATCATCATTGCCCTTTATTTTGGGCCCACACCCATCCACCTTAATAGGAGTGCTTCCTACTCCGACCCCTAACAAAAACAAATCACCTCTATTATTACCAACACCTAACAAAAACATACCTCCTTCAAAACATCCAACGCCTCCTACCACGAAAGTGTCATCTACACATCTGGCCACACCGCCGAACAAAAGGATGGTACGAAACACTCCCTCAACAACTTCTAAACAGAAGTTGCCAACTTTTACTGCAACAAAACATGCAGACCCATTATCAGGTTCTTATACCTTGCTGTTACACCAATTGTTACAATCCTCTAACATCACTCTTCCACCTATCAAACCATTTCAACCTCTCAGACCAAAACCGTCTTGGTTTGATGACACTAAAATTTGCCTATATCATCGCACACCTAGGCATGACACTGAAAATTGTTGTGCCCTTAAGGTTGCCATCCGCCATTATATGGACAAAGACACCCTTCTTGTTGAAGATACTGTCAAAAAATCTCCAACACCATCTCATGTCTCCCAACCCTTTTCACCGTCACACTCATCAACTCTCGGATCAAACCATCTTGGTTCGATGACACTAAATTTTGTGTGTATCATCGCACACCTGGAGATGACACTGAGTGTTGTTGTGCTCTTAAATCTATCATTCATCAACACTTCAAAAAGGACACCCTTCTCACTAAGGATCCTCTTGACCACCCTTTCAACAAACCATCGACACCATCCCATGCCTCTCAAACCTCATCACCTAAATCGGGATCTCAACGCAAGACTGTGGTTCCTCTATCACCTTCAACCCCTTTGTTTGAAATCAACACCATCAATGTGGCCAATAGGTCACAAACCATGAAGGATAAAGGGAAAGAGAAGGTTTCTCTCCCCCAAACATATCCATTTGTCAAGCCCTCACCGCAACCAAAACTCAAGATTACTATCTTGGGCGCATCCCATCCAACATCTTTGCAGCCACTTCATGACCCCATGGTGAAACAACTTCACCAAACCCCTGTGAAGAAATCTTTCTATGACCTCATACAAAACTCTTCGCAGCATTATCAAATTTTGATCAAAGCCTTACAAGCAGTGAAGGTCCAACCTAGAGATCCCCAACCACTAGCTGCTTTGGTCACATCATTACCAACCATTGCCTCCATCACTGTCCCTAATTCTGAGATTCCAAACTCCAACCTGGAAGATCAGGATCTCACCCTCTTAAACTAAGCCTAGCAGGCAAAATCTTCACAAGATGCATCCTTGCATCGCACTCCTTATCTAAGAGAAGCTTTAATGTCTTCTCTCCATCTTATCCAACCATCTCTCAAACATTCTCCTCATCACCAAAATAACTGAGGGAATTTGACTCTATATTGACTATCACGACCTCGACCAAGCCTCGACCAAACATCATCTTAACATCCAAGCCTCGACCAAACATCAACCAACCAAGCCTCGACCAAGCATCGACCAAACATCAACCAACCAAGCATCGACCAAACATCAACCAACTTCTTAATCATCTTTAACACGTGACCAATTTGGAAAGAAGCAAATGAGGCAAGTTTTCTCTTAATTGGCTCGGACCTTATATCATAACGCACAAGTATGGATCAGGGACTTATCGTCTGTCTTCTCTTGAAGGCCGACCAGAACCTGAGCCTCTTAATGCCTTGCATCTGCAACCATTCTACTGTTAGTCGAGTCCTTGTTCACTTGATATTTAACTTGAGCTCATCCCTTGAGCAATCCCCATCATCCTCATCCCTATTCCTTTTAACCCTGTTCCCCTACACAAACACTATGTAACCCTTTTATAAAGTATGAATGCTTTGTCCCAATAAAAGGGAGCCCTTAAGCTTCTATAGTCTTGTCCATGACTACAAATCATGTCAAACAAAATATCAAAAGGTCATAAAACTCTAAATGCAGACTGCTCCCTCGAAGGACAGCTATTCAAAGCCCTCAAAAACATATAAAGCAAAAATATAGACCACTCCCTTGAAGGATGCTATGCCTAAAAATCTTGCTACAAACAACACTCTCTTAGAAGCTTCCCGCATTGATCAGCTTCATAAATGACCACAAACAAAATGACATCCCCATGTAGATTTCCCGCATCGATCCGTCTACCAAAAAAAAAAGGTTATGGACTTGACTTATAGTCGTTCTCAGGGTCTCCTATAAAAAGGGGCAAAGTTATCCCTACTAAAAAGGGGTTACCCTGTCCTAACATATCACATCACCTACTCAAGAGATTTTGAGCTCATTTTAATGTCAAAGTGATTCGATTACTTCTCTAACACAACCACTAGTCAACGACATAATGCATGAACGGGGCTTTTGTTTCTAAAAACCCCTACATATGATATCATTATAGTCCTTGTCAATGAAAGAGCAATGCGCCTTTCACTTCTAATCCATACCTTTGTCACATTCAGCCAAATCATTTTCTCAACCAAACCAAACCAACCCAAACATTTCCAAGACCACTCACATTCTCATATTCACACTAAGTTTCTATGGAAACCAATACACATGGAAACTATTGACCACACAATTTATGTCAAGCATAAACCATTACTTGCTGAAGCATAAATAAACTCATTTCATTTTTAGCATACACCATCACCAATATGGAAAATTGCTAGGGATGAAAAAATCTTAACAAATATTACAAAATACACCATTACATAATATGGAAAAGGCTGTAACATCATCATACCCTCATCATTTATAACCTGACCACACCAACCTATCAACCAGTCTAAACTACATTGGTCTGAGGCCCTTCCAACAGGGGCTATGTAGGCAACACTCAGATGACATGACGTCTTTTGGGATTAGCTCGGCCACATCCATTTGTTCGTCTACCTGATGGACAAACTATCTTACCTTTGACCATGACTTAACCTAGTCCAAACCAACTATCAACCACTTTGACTCTTAGCCTAAACTACATTGGTCTGAGGCCCTTCAAACAAGGGCTATGTAGGTAGCACTCAGATGACATGACGTCTTTTGGGGTTAGCTCGGCCACATCCATTTGTTCATCTACTTGATGGACAAACCATTTTACCTTTTAACCATGACTTAACCTGACCAAACCAATCATCAACCATTTTGCCTCTTAGCCTGAACTACATTGGTCTGAGGCCCTTCAAACAAGGGCTATGTAGGCAGCACTCAGATGACATGACGTCTTCTAGGGTTAGCTCGGCCACATCCATTTATTCGTCTACTTGATGGACAAACCATTTTACCTTTTAACCATGACTTAACCTAACCAAACCAATAATCAACCATTTTGCCTCTTAGCCTGAACTACATTGGTCTGAGGCCCTTCCAACAGGGGCTATGTAGGCAGCACTCAGTTGACACGGGGTCTTTTGAGGTTAGCTCGGCCATTCCTTCGTCCATCCATCTCATGGACCAACTATCTATCCCAACCCAAACATCATGACCAAACAACCAGCCCTCACAGTAGAAGTCATTTTTGACTCCTCATAGGGCACACTTAAGATCACTTATATCTCAACCCGACTCGACCAACAACCCTAGAGATCACGACTATCTCCCCAAACCACGACCACTTTCGAGACAACTCTGCCTTGGTTGTTTTGATTGCATGTATGCTACCTCACAAATAGTTAGCAAAATTGTCCGCACGTCACATTATGACCCTCACACCTATGTCGTATCACGAGCAATTTGATCCCCAATATTTGTGACTTTTTTCGTGTTTTCTAGGAGCACTTCTTGAGCCCAGGATAATTGGAACACGACGACCATTGGAGCTACAGCTTGGATCGTTTAACCCAATCAGCTACGACTAAATGCTGGGGCCCGATAATTTTGATTTTATCACTCCTCGACCTTTGACTATGACAATTTGACCTACCTATCACGTGAAGTGGTATACGTGCAATCTCAACTTTTATAGCGTTCACACTCAAACCTAACCATACCCATCCACTATCTATCAAATCGGCACCCGATTTCAGGTTCCCTTCCCTCGACTCTCGCTTTGAGGGGGAATACCTCATCCCTCATCCTAGGTCAACCAATTCCTATTTTTATCTTGCAGTTCACCAGAATAACCAACAGGACAAAAATGGCCTTATCCCATACCTGGGGCAACTTACTCCTGTTTTTGTCTTGCAGTTCGTCAAGAACAACCAACAAGACAAAAAGGGGCAAATGTAGACACCAAAATCGTGTCTATTCTTTGGTCGACTCCCCCTTGGTCCCCTTGGTCCACTTCTACACATTCCTAACCCACACACTTATTAATTTAAAAATAATAACTTATTTTACATTAATAACACCTCCCTTGACACCTCACCCATGACACATCACCCTTGACACCTCACCCTTGGATACCTTCCTTTGGATACCTCCCATCACCCTATGACCAATTTAAGACCTATTCCAACTCTCTCACTAATCCCCATGCCTATTAAACCTGCCTTCGACCGTTTAACCATGACCGCTGCACTCGGCAAACGGAGGAACGGGCAGAAGGCTAAAAATAGCCTTTTTCCCATCTTCTAGCCGCTGACGTCGGTTACCCATTAGCCAACGCCGGCGGGATCACCGACGTCGGTCGCTTAAAACAAACCCCTAACCATTATCTTAGTTTCTTTCATCTTTTGAATGTGAAAAGCGAAAAACAGTTAGAAACAACAAGCTTCCAAAAGTAAAGAGTCTACACCACTAATGCTACAGTATGGATTTGGTAAGAGAACACAACGAAGAGGTAATGAAATTCCACCTCTGCCTTCTTATCATAATCATAAACATGAGATAAATTTCAAGACTTCTAATCCACTCTTTCCATTTAATAAATTTAGCTTTGATATTCAGAAAATGTGAGATGCTTTCCCTTATACTTTATGTGGATTGCATAACCATTTTGTTACCAGCTATTGGAAGAGAAGGACATTAATGAAGAAGTTGATGTCATTCATCAAGAACAAGGCAGTTGATAAAGACCAATCTCGTAGTTCTCAGGTGAGAAATGGCAAATGGGTAGCCTCATCCACATAGAGGAACTATTGTACTCATTATCGTATGAGTGGACATTAGGTTGAGAAGTGTTAGAAACTTCACCCAACAAGCCATCCAAAAAATGGTAAGGAAAAGTTGGTTTATAAGGTAAAAGAAGTTTTTAATCCACCAGTCGAGAATAAAACGACCTTGGATATATCCATAGATGAGTCCATTTTATTTTGATATGGATAATGAAAAATCGTTTATTTTCATGGATAGACTTATATAGCATTGTTGATACTAATGAATAGCATGCTTTTTGGTTGCCCTTGTTATTAGAGTTTAGATTTATGAAAAGGAACTGAGAGAGAGGTTTATCTTGCTTAGTGATCCTCTTACATTTAAAAATTTGAGGAAAACTCCATTTGAATCTCCTTGTTTAGCTTTATGAGTTTCATGTTGAATTGTTAAGGAATTTAACTCATTGATCAGCTTGGGAGATTTGACAGCAGTTGCACAGGCTGATGGAATTTGAAAGTGTTCAATTTCATACTTAACTGCTATTTTGGAATGCATCTTTTTTTGGTATGTGTGCGATTGGATGCATTTATAAGACATTGTTGGGTAATGTTTGGAATGCTAGACACTATACACTACTTGTTGTTCCTGTATTTGTTTAGCATATTAAGACCCATGTCTAGGTAGTGTATTATGACATGGTCACAATAATTAATGTATTTTGATTACATTAACAAATTTGTTTTGTAGTTGCATTGGTGATTGTTGCAGTGCTTGGTAGTTCACCGCTTACAAGATGTGACAGTGGGTAGACAGTTGATGAATGTTGTGATCTTTATTAACATGTATACGATTTAGTGTAACTCATGCCTTGTTTTTAAGACCTTTACAGTTTGAGTTATGAATTAGTATGATTTTACCATTTTTATCATATGCTATGATTTGGGTTTTGTACTTTGATGTGTTGCAGAGAACCATGTAGCATTTTAATGGAGATTCAAAATCTCAGATCTGTGTAGAGGCTCGTTGAATCCGTGTGACAAAAGAGATCACTAGACTTTTGTGTAGAGGCTCATTGAATCTGTATAGTAGAAAAGATCATTTGGCTTATCTGTGTAGAGGCTCTTGTGAAGCCATGTAGCAGAGGAAGTCATCACATTTTGAACCCTAGTTCTGTGTAAAGGCTATTGATGGTCGTATGAAAATAGAAGAATTTTGGAAGGTGTGATCAGATGGTTGTTTCAAGTGTTTTAGGTGAAGCTGAGGAGCTTGAGTTGACTGATAAAACCTATTGGAGTATCTTCAGAACTAACTAGCATTTTAAAGGATCAAGTCAGGTACTAGCTTTTGGTGGACCAAAGGCCTTCTTAATAAGGAGGTGTGATCTGAAGGTCATTTTTAGAATGATCTCAAATGATCTTGAAACCACCAGAATTTCATAGAGCTTGTCAAGAGCTTTCTAACAGTATGTAAAACTCAAGAAATAGAGCTCATTTACTCCCGATGTAACTAGTCAAAGTTTAGGTCAACAAGCAGTCAAAGATAGTCAAAATAAAAAAATTGATGATCATAGAACATTTCTAAACTAGTTCCATGGCATAGATATTGTCAAGAGCTTTCTGATGCATTTTTAACAAACTAAATCTGTGTTTGTATGTGTAAGTTATGACCAATCAAAGTTGTGATCAAACTCGATCAAAATGATGACGTGGTACAAATGTGGACCAATGAAGATGTGACACGTGGCCGTCAGTTCATAAAAAAATGTGTGGTTTTCATCCTTAGTCTTTGACAATGTATGAGGTTGAGTCAACAGGCTCATCGATTTGGGTTAGCCACTACCAAGCTTGGGTCAAAGGTCCATCCTGAATGCCAAGTCATGCCATGAATTTCAATCCAATAGATTAATACAAGACACATCCACACTAGCACGAATCAAATTCATTCGAGATTAGCACACCAACCAACATAGATGCATCGACATGAAACGCGATTGGGATAGCACAATGTGTTATGAATCCTGAACCAAATGCCTATGCTAAAGGCATTTGGCAATGTAAACATAGCAAGCCCAATGTTTTAAACACCAACCTTATCTGCTCCCTTACCAATGTGGGATAATGAGATAGGGATAAAACCAAAATGCTAGCCAATGGGCTCGAACCGTGCTCTTTTTGGTAGAAAGATAAGTGACCCACCATTGAACCCATGGGTCGAAGCACTATTTAAACCAACCAAGGTGGTATTTTAATAACAAGTTTTATCACACTTAGTAGTTAAGAAAATAGACCAATTTGCAATCATCCTCAGTTTTGAGGCACCTAGAGTGATTTTCAGGCTTCAGAGTGAACTGGTGTAATGTTTCAAACTCCGAGATGGTTCCATCCATATGTTGAGTGTCTAGATTTGAGGTTGTTTGATGCTATTTTTAATGTCTCAAAGACAAGCATTAGTAAACTAAGTAGTGGGCAGTTTAGACCAGTATGTGGAAATCACCATTTTTGAGCATTTTCAGCATTCAGAGTAAACTAGAGAATTGTTCTACACTCTCAGACGCTTATGGTGATATTATTATTTTCTTGATTTGAGTTCGTTTGAGTCAATTTTTAAAGCCTCGAAGAGAGACTTTTGAGGGAGAACTTCAGGAACGCGAGATTGCTTCTGCGACAGGAAGGTGGAATGTTCGACCGTGAGTACCAGGACTTTTCAAAGGTCTGTTGCTAAGTTTTATGCATTCTTAGAGGATCTATTTGACAATTGTATAGTTTTGGCCATGTACTTGCAATTCATGAAAATTGACTGGTTCATGTTTTAAGCGAACTCGGAGACGTAGCTCGAGCAATGGGTGAACTCCGTTATCAACTTTGTTGTCGTGAGTTGACTTCTTGTGCATTCTTTTCCATATTTGATTAGATATTAATCATTTTGAATGCAAAGTTAATTAAACTAAAATAGAGATTTAATATACTTCGGGTTTAGAGATGGTTGCATGGATTAATGAATGAATTTGTGACTTTTAATTCATTTTGTTTTAAAATCCATTTTTAAGGTCAGATTTTAATTCGTTTGCTTTGAGTATTTTGGGAAAATGAGTGTTTGAAAAAAGTATCAGTTGTAAAAAATTTACGCACGGTAACAGTGTAGAGTTTACGGATCATTATCTTAGAGGATGCATATAGAACTCTTATGTCCATTGGTATGTACATGATATGTTTGTCGATATACTTGGCTTTGCAAACTAGCTATGCAAATTATGGTGGATGGCCAATAGGGGCAAGAATTTTTGAGCTTGTTGAAGAACCTACTATACTGAAGTCATGAATTGCAATGGACGATGGAACAACCCATAGCAATATTACAATAATTTTTGCATTAACAAAGTGATAAGGATTCTAAACAAGTTAATAAGAGTTAGTTTGGACTTTCATCTGTGAACTTGATTGCAAACATTGTTGTCCATTTTTATAAATTAAAGTTACACATCTGGATGTATTCTACACATCCAGTCTATCTAGTATGGTCATCTAGGCTAACAAATTTTTGGAGTAGTTGTGGGCTTCAATTTCAATGTTGTTTTTTCTGAGTCCTTTATTCATACTTGTATTGTACTTTGTTGATGCATATGATTCTGCTTCGAAACTATTTTCATAGAAGATCCACTGATGAATAAAGATATGTACATGCCATCTACGATTTCAATGGTACTGAAGATTGTTAAGTTCTTTTCAACACTACTTAACTTATTTAAATAACCCACATAATGTGCTACTTAATATAATTAAACAAAACAAAACATCAAACTTCTCATAAAGACTTCGCACCATACACACTTGTTTTATATGAAATCGAATCAAATACCACTAATTAGTCAAATCAAGGATGCTCGAGTGAGCTTTTCTACGTATCCCGAAGAAGAGAATTAAAATGGACATTTTAGTTGCAATATCTTGGTCAATTATAGTCAGCAATAATTTAAAAAATATATTGGGAAGTGAAATTCAATTAGAAGAGTCTCACGTAATGATACCACTAAAAGGAGCTAAGATTCGCTTAAAACTCTAGGCCAAGTCTACAATTTTGAAATGTCATGACCCCAAACTTAATATTATTTATGAAGAGACAGGTTTGGGAATTTATATGATGATGGCTGAAGAGGATTTAAATTTGCCCAAAAACTCACGAAATAAAATAAAAAATGATGTATGGACCATAGAAATGAGACTTGGACTTGGCAAGTCTTTTGGTTCGGATTCGGATTCAACAAAAAGATTTGGCCGGGACTTAAATAAAAAATTAATCTAAAATTATTAAATTAGTAAATTTAAAAATATATATATTAAAAAAATGGTAAGGACTTGTTTGACTTGTGAGTTTGGCTAGTCTCATCAGATGCGTTTAAGAATTCGATCGACTTTATAAAAGACTCAACGATTCTTCGTAAAAATGAACTTGGGTTCAGTTTGACGAGTGCTCAACAGCACTCGCCAACTCTAAATTCACATAAATGAACATCAAAGTTTAATGATTTTTAAAAAAAAATCAAAATCAAAATCAAAATCAAGCGCTAAAGTGGTGCTGGTCTCCCCTCATGAAAACTTGCACCACTTTTCTTATAGATTGTTATTTGAATGCACTAACTAATAATACCACCAAATATGAAGCTCTACTCTTGGGTTCGAGAGTTCCCAAAATCTGGGGATAAGGAATTTAAGAATACAAGGAAATACTAAATTGGTGGTTAAACAAGTCAAGGATTATATTCAAGTGATAAATTATTGGTTAAAACATTATCGAAATAAGTTTTGGGATTATATTGAAGTATTTGACGCATTCTTTATATTTGTTCCTGAGAAAGAAATGATAGATAAGATGCATTAGTAGTCTTCGTATTCTTGATGATTCCCCAATCCGAATTTGGTAAAGAAAATTAAATCATTGAATTTGTATAACACCCTAGTGTACTGGATAATATAGAAAATTCCAAAGTATTTAATGATAATCAACAAATCATTTCGTTTCTTGAAATATATAATAATTTCAACAAGTGCAGATTACAAATAAACATGTCATCAGTAAACTGACTTAATTTTTCGCTTGATAGTTAGGAAGAAACCAATGTTAAAACTTGGTTAAGATCTTCATATGAACTGAAAATAATGTACTTCTGTTGTTGTTCCAATGTCTGTGTGAAAACGATAGCAGGATCCATAAGGAATAAATGTGACTGTAATTCCACAGTGCTTAGTGGGTACAATGGGGATCATAAGACACCAGTTTATTTTTCATTTGAAATCCAACCAAATATTTTCTATCGACAGCAAAATTTTCACACAATCTTGATATCATGGTTACCAGTGATCAAATTTGAAGGGTTATTCCTCATTTGAATGTGAAGGATATATATTTGTCCAAGCTTTCCAGGATGAAAAGTTATTTGAATATTTACACTTTATTTGATAAAAGTAAAATAAATACATATTTTATTTAAAAATTAAATATGTAATATACAATATCTTTTTATTGAAGAATATGCAGTCATGTTATAACTTTATATTCTGAAGAAAAAATCTAAGAAAAATAGATTATGAAAGCTTGCAATTTGGTAAATTGTATCCCTAAAATGTTTGAACAGGACTTTAAAATGTTTAGGTCCCTTCTCCAATGTGTTACATGAGCACCTTAAGGGCAATTCAATCTTACATCAAGTATCAAGATTTTCTTGCTTTTAATCTTAGTTTGCAGCTTAGCTTTCAAGTTACAAGGGGTTAATACGGGTTACTTTTGGGTTCATCTATGTTCGGGATATTTTTATATCAATAAAAATGAATGTATAATTGGTATTCAAAGAAATATTTTAATGAGATATCTTGTTGAGTTTTCAAGGTCATAACATCTTCATACAATATTTTAAAATATTTGAAAATAGACCGAATTGTTGTTAAATGAAAGCATTTCAATGGTTTGAAGGGGCGAATTGACCAAAAGGGTACATCCTCTCCAAAATTTGATTCTATATTTGATATAGTATTTTTTAGCAAGTCTCAGAACATTCAAAACATTGCAGAAATATTTTAGCTATAGATGTGAATATTACAGTTGATAAAAAGCTTAATTATTTGATAAAATACTTGAAATCCAAATTTTGGCTGTTGTGATCCAAGGAAGAAATTGCTGAACATGATGTAGGTTTATCTTACAATGTTATAATCCTAAGAATGTTGTTTCAAGAGGTTAGACTCAATTTTAGAGTTTTTAAATTCTTAAAATCCATTGTATGTCTTTGTAAAAGCTATAAAAAGTAAAAAAGTACATTTTTAATCATAAAATGTCTTTGTAAAGGTTATAAAAGGAAAATAATACAATTTTAATCATAAAACCAATTTTTCTGCCTTACTTATCATATAAAACTTTCCTTATAAAAGTTGTAATGTTGAGTAAGCATACATTTAAATTAGTGAATTCCGTTAGCTAAGCAACCATGAGTAAGGGGCATCTACGTCATCAAAATCACTCAGGGTATAAGCTTGACCTTAATCGTTTGACTCATCGTATCAAATATCATTCTCACCAATGAAACTATAACCCTTTCGATATTACCTTAATTTTTACATAAACCTAGTAGGATAGTAAGTTTAAATTATTTTCAATTTTACTTAACAGAGTGGTATGTTTAAACTACTTTCCATTTTATCAGCAGTATTTTCCTGATTTCCTTCAGTAGTACTAGCCGAGCCCAAGTAAAATTCTAACGCCCCCTCCACCATAGAACCATTTAAGTTACCTTACATTTGTGATTATTTGCAATGTGAATGTTATTCTAAATCTTACAAGCTTCAATAAAAAGAATAGTGGCACATCCTTCTTCATCATTTCACGAACATGTAAATACCTGTAGCTGTTGGTATTATTTTTTAAAACAAGGAGAGTGATTCACTTTGAAATATAAATTTAATGTCCTCACCAACAAATTTCAGATGATGGAATGCAGGTATGGGCTCATTCATGCCAAAAATTTCATATACATAATAAAGCCTTGGTTTCCTTTATTATATTCCCTTACTCCTTTGAAGGTCCTTCTACAACCAAGTCTTAACATGCATTATTTCCACATGTAATTATCACAAATTGATAGGATTTTTTGGTATGTGGGAGGACACTTACAATGAGTATGTCGGAGATTCTAATTCTTTGACATTGAAAGTTTAGTTTTTTGTTTATGGAGTTGGTCAAACTATGTTGCCAAATGATAGTGTTTGTTATAAATGGTCTAAATGTATGTATTTTTCCTTCTTACTCGGTCCATCTGATTTTATGCCAGTGGTCCATGGAGGGCACTTATTTTCTCACTTAGCTTGTAAGCACTTTATTCCCAATTATATGTTGTTGAAGGCGTAAGTAAATTTAGCCCATCTCGGTGTAGATCTCTTTTCTACCCTCAATTATTTTTCCATGAAAAAAGTTAAAAGAATATTCCGAGTCTTTCTCGCTGATGCTATCATTAGAGAGAGAGAGAGAGATTCTCTTGTAAATTCATGTAATGGCAAGTAGTTTGTTATAAAAAACATCCAATTGAGTCTTGCATTTCAATTTACTTCATTGTATATTAGTATTTTTATTGTGGGACCATTCAACTAATTACGTTTTAGCTCTTGTAGAATTAAAATTAAGCAAGGTATATACTTGATCAAGATGGAACATTTCTTTGGCACAATTCATTGTCTGTAGAATGGAATTTTGTTTCAATTCAATATAAACAAAGTTATTGCAATGTGATTAAATACACCATAATTTATTGGAAGATTTATGTGGTGTATTAAATACACTACAATCCATTGTTTCAATTCAATATAAACAAGTTTATGCCGATGTGAATCATAAAAGTATTATTAGAATCCAAAAGTAGGACACTAAATTTAATTAATAGCACTCAGCTCACACTATGCATGCACTCAGATCAAGGTGACCAAGTATTAACACCTCATTAATTCACACTTACCATTTTGCATCTTCCTACCTATCACTTTTCATGTGCATTGCTCTTGAAGGGAAGAGTAGATGGAGTGCATTTGCAATGTTGTTTAAGTGGAATAAGCTATAAATTATTGAACATAGCCTTAATATCTGGATTTGCACAAGTGTTTTTAAACAACAATAATCTTTGGATTGTATTTGTTAATCCTTCACATTGTATGGGCTCTTCATTACTCATTTTTCAATTGCTGCTAACAATAAATTTACAAGTGAGGTTTTTTAGTTTCCTTAGTTTGTCTAGTCACGTCAAATGTTATGCTATGTAAACTGTTTATTATGAAAATAATATTATCCTATGTCTTTTCCAATTAAATTATTGAGTATTGATATATAATTGTAATAAACATGTTTATATGATTCACATTGGCATAACCTTGCTTGTAGTGAATTGGAATAGGGATTTATCACCCTCAAAGCTTCAGGTCATGAGTGTAGGTATGGGCCTATTCATGCTCAAAATGACATCCTCAACGATGACATGATATTTTCATGATTGTAATTCATACATATAAATCAAATGCTTATTTGTATGAATCATATTCATGCAAGTGATTGTTGTTACAATATTATTCATGCCATCTATTACATAAGTTAACCTTAAATAGTCATAATTTTTCTAAGCCACAATTACTCATTCCACATGATTAAAAAATTGAATACACTAAATTAAACTAAAACTACTATAAATTCATAGCCTTGGTGAGGTATAAAAAATCTCCCCTATAAGCAATGATAGCTAAACAAAATCTAAGGATTAATCATGTTGAAATATCCCAGTGAAAATCAAAATGGCTCCCCTAAAAGCTCTATTTTAATTAATCTATAGAATATCTTCATTTGTGAAGCCTGAGACCTGCACCCAGTTTGTCATTTTTGCATAATTCAAAATAAATAAACCTAAAACACTAAAAATATGATAAAATGGATGTATAATTATACATTAGATATTATAAATAGGACAAGGTATTTTAACTTTTGATTGTAAGTGAAAGGACATAATGTATTTGAAAATTAATATAAAAATTTATATGATTGAACCTAATATTAGTATTAATTCATTAAAAATTATATTGAGATATTTGTAGTTGAATATTATGTACAGACAATAGTACAATATCTTATATACAAGTTTAAGATTTCATATGAATCACAGTAAATTATCAATACTCAACTATTGGGTATAAATATATTTTTAATTATTGAAAATTTCATCAACTTTTAGTAAAAAATGCATTCAATATTTGGGCCCCACATCTCCAAATACCCTCTCAACTATTGGACCCTGCTGAACTTTTGGGTCCTCTCCTTTATATCACTTAAAATCTGAATTTGAATTTTTTTAAAAGCTTTTTTTAATTAGAATTCTTGAATGACTTCAAACATGTTGGAAGGTCTAGGATGGGTGTAACTATTCACGCTGATTTCTATCCATTGCATGGCCCAAAAAAATTTATTTGAGATTGCATTATGTTAATAAAGGATATGCTTGTGGGAGAATTGTACGCCTGTGGGAGAATATTTATTTTTTATTTGGGGTTATTAGGATTTCAAAAAAATAAGAAGAAGACAAGTAATGTTATATCATAGAGCACTTATTACTTGTTGTAACTGAGGTACTTGTTAAATCAACTATGAAATCTACAATTACAGTATCTTTTTATCATCACTTTCTTTCATCAACAAACTATAAATTTCTCCTCAATACAATTACTGCATCTTGTTAATCCTTTTGTATAATCATTAAATAACAAGGCCACATAGTAGCAAGACTTTTCATGTTATGGTGATTATAAATTGTACACAATATTTTTGGAAACAGGCATAGTTGGCCATATTTACATTTTTTATCCGTTAAATATAATCAATTTTTTTATGAGACTATATTAAATGCAAAGTAAAATTATAAGTCAATTTTTAAAAACTATGAAAGATTTTATATATATATATATATATATATATATATATAATGACAATGATCTATTCAACCGTGGCCATTTGTTAATCATAATATAAGAATGCAAAGTAAAATTATAAGTGGATTTTTAAAAACTATTAAGGATTTTATATATATATATATATATATATATATATATATATATATATATATATATATATATATATATATATATATATGTATGTATATATATGTATGTATATATATGTATGTATATATATGTATGTATATATATGTATGTATATATATGTATGTATATATATGTATGTATATATATGTATGTATATATATGTATATATATATATATGTATATATATATATATGTATTGTATATATATATGTATATGTATATATATAATATGTAATATTATATATTATATATATTATGTATATATATATATATATTATATATATATATATTGAACTGTTGAATAGGCACGGTTGAATAGATCATTGTCATATATATATATATATATATATATATATATATATATATATATATATATATATATATATATAATTTGATTTAAATGTTTAGTTGCATTTCAAGCTTTGTTTTACCTTTCCAACTAGGGCCTAAATTTGATGGTTGACCTACTTATCATATATGACAAATTTAATGTTTCCTTCTTATATTATGATTATATTAACATTTGAAGGGCACTGTTGAATAGATCATTGTCATAAAAAAAATCATGATAAGTAGGTCAACCATCAAATTTAGGCTTTAGTTGGAAAGGTAAAACAAAGCTTGAAATGCAACTAAACATTTAATAATGATTAAAAACATTAGCTCCTGAAAATTAAAAATGATACACAGTGATAAAATAATGATCCTAATTCATTTTTGTATTTTAATATTACAATATATTAATATAAATTACTTATATTTTTTCAAAATAATGACAAAATGGATGAGCATTTTAGAGTCATATAAGCAATTCCATGATTCACTAAAGAAGCATATATTTATCGAGTTAGCAAGGAATATATTTATAGGCAAAGGAAGGGGTAGATAACAAAGTCATTTAGGCTCTTGACCAACAAGAGAGGAGGCAGAGGAACCCAACTGGTAGGGAGCAGGACCTATGACTCACTTTTTTGGATCATTTAGTTAAGAATAAAAGAGTCATTGGGACCTCATTTCATCAATAACTAACTAGATATAAACTATATATTTCATTTGGTTGATGTGGTAGAAGCCTTTGAAGAGGTTACAGTAGAATTTCCTCCACCTTCATCTCCTCCACCACCATCTAAAACACTTTTTGATAAAGTAAAAGCTCCAATCAAATAAGAAGAAGAATAAGAAGAAAACAAAGAAGAGGTCCATTCCTCCATTCAATATGAAGAAAAAAACTTCAGCAAGCCATTTTTCTCTCCAGAATTGAAGCCATTATGAAGCAACAAGCAAAATAAATTGCCTTCCTTAAATTACAGCTACAAGGTAAGGACAATACCATTTATTCTTTCCAAAAAGAATTTGAAGTAGTAAAAAATTAGTCTATGGTAAAAGACAATGAGATTTATGTACTTAAATAAATTATAATTGAGATAAATATAGTGGTAGACCAAAAGGTCCAAACACCTCCAAAGTAACAAGTAAACATAGGATTCCAAACCTTATTGCCTTATCATGATGTTATGGCCATTTGGGATGAAACCTGTATAGTATTTATAAGGATCAAAGTAGAGAATAAGAGTTTTTAAGAAGAAAATAGAAGATTAAAATAGGATCTTAATGAGGCAAGACATCAAATTCAGTAATCCAAGGCCACTATTCAAATAGTTTATGAGCTAGGTGGAAAGATTTTTGTATACACATAATACTTTCAAAATTTTATCAATTACTAACACTCTCTATCTTACAGGAACCCATCAAGTCTCAATCTCTCTGAGTGCACGCCATAAGGGGTGTATCAAGAAAGGGGTGGGTAGACCATTGGTGCTTCGTAGGATTTCATCCCTTTTTCCACTTGTTATCTACACACTTGTCTCTTAAAAATCATTCCCCTAAGTTTGTTCTTCTCTCTTGTATACTCCTCTAGTCATTTCCTACCTTTCATCCCCTTTTCCTAACCTAAAACCCCTTTTGACTGTTTACAGTACTAGGTCAACTAGGTCGACCTTATACTCTTATGGGTGAAATTCATTTAGGGTTTAGGTTGGCTCTTGGCCAACCTAACATGTGACCTAGTGAATTTTTGTCCATAATAGTACTAGGTCAACTAGGTTGACCCTATTGACTGAAACTTTCATAAGGACTTAGGGTTAAATCCACATATATATACAACATCATTTTGCCCTTATTTAGAGAAGAGAAGAAAAATTAAGATCTATTTCACATCTTCTTATCCACCATTTTACTTGAAGAGAAAGCTTGGGGTTTCATACTTTCTTTGGAGATATGCATCATCTTGTGGAGAAGTATTTTGGATGGATTGATAGGTTGTGTAGGCTAGAGCTTATTTATCTCTGTCATCCTTACATACCACAACAACCTCTTGCAAATCACCTTGACCAAGGGAGAGATTGAGGCTCGATGAATTTGTCTTCAAAGGCAAGTATTCCTAACTTTTTTCCTCCTTTGTAAGAGTAGATAGATATGCATTTGTACTTCTCTTCTATGCATTAGGATTTCATATACATTGGCATGAGTATATGTCTCTTATGCATGTTTATTTTTATTATTTATTACCAACACTTTGTGCCACAATCTTTGATGAACATTATATTAGACTTTGATTTACTTGTTATTAGTTTAGTGAATATGAAAACATAGGTCTTAGTTAGGGTTATTGCATGATTTTACTTGACTGGAGGCTTTGGAACCCTCCCTAGTATTATTGTTGTGATAGGATATCCCCTAATTGGGTCTATCGAATCCATATATTAGTTATGTTCTTGATTATCTAATGTATCTCCAATCAAAAGTGTAAGTAGGATCTATCTTTTCCAAGTTAAGATTAATTTATAGATTTGATGTATTTTTTATTGCATACATTTTGGTGAACGCAATGTGAATCTAACCCTTGCAGATTTTATTTCATATTTTATCATTTTATTTATTATTATTTTTTATTTGTGATATTAATTCAATAGGGATAGTATAGTTTCTAACTTTTGTGCACATGTTTAACACACAGTTCCATCAAAAATGACTCTATTTTGTTTATGCAGGTCTTCGTCAGATATAAGTTATTGGGTTAAAGAGGTTGACATATTACTGTTATTCAACTCTAAAAAACATACTAGGTCGACCAAATTGGTATAGTCATCTTCATAGGTTTCATCAAATAAGAAACTGCAGAACTAGGTCAACCTAGTCAACACAGTTGGTATAATTTATAAGTAACATTCAAGGCACTTCAATATAAATATTACATTCCTCTACATCTTCCAACCCACCAAGGTTCCTTTCTCTCTTTCTCTATTATTTAAGTTCTTTTGTTCAGTTTTTATTTTACATGGTTTGCAGTATTTAAAACTACCTTCATATAGTAAACTAGGTCGACCTAGTTGAACTAGTTCTATATTTTGTCTTTTGTCTAAAAGACTAGGTCGACACTACCAACATAGTTCTTAACAAACCCTTGCTTTAGTAGTATAGTAGCGACACTTTCAACTATGTACTATAATATATGCATACTATGTCATCTAAACTGATATTGCACTGTGTTTCAAAGTTGGAATTAACACTTATATGCTAGTAATTACTTCACACTTTCACTTTAAGTTTCTTTCATACTTAGAATAGATCGCATAGTCTAATTAGGTAGTTTTTTAATATGCCATTTATTTTCACTATTTTTCTCTTTCTTGCACACACTAACAAATCACATAATCTTAAAACATATTTAAATAATTATCTACCCAAGGCCTACCTACTTAGATTTCATCACCAAGGGGGATGTTGACTTAGTTTTTTGGCCAAGCATAAATAAATGGTTAATAGTATATATTGGAAAAGCACCTGACACCCTTATCACTATGAAATTATGAAGTGAGGGGGTAGGCCCCAATACCAAGCCAGTACTATTGCCGACATAGATCCCTTTCAACATAAACATCCTGAAACCATTCATATATTACTTTCTAGTTTCTTACTTTAAGCCAACTTACTTATCACACTTGAAATAACACTCTAATAATCTAACAACACTCAAGATGACCTCTTAGTTAGTATTTATTTTCCAAGTTAACTACTTGCTCATTGTATGTTGTATTGAAAAAACTTACATTGACCAGTGTTGGTGTAAGGTTTTGTGTTGTGTGCCTAAATTGGATCATCTTCATTTATCCAATTGATTATTTGTTTCCTTTCATTTATTTATTTAAATTAAATTGCAAAAATTTCCCTATTTTAGTACACTATCTTTATATTTGAAATATCTCTTACAAGCTATCTATTCCCCTACTTATAGTAATGAATCAACCTAGTTGACACAGTACTATTTTTTGCCTCCTAGGATACAGTACTAAGTCAACCATGTCAAATTTGTATCCTTCTTAGGTTATTTTCTATCCCAAGTTATAGTACTAGGTCAACCCTACCGACTCTATATCCTTATTTTCTCAATTTTTAGACCTTGTTTCTAGTACTAGGTTGACCTAGTCGACTCTATACTCTTATCTTCCCCTTTGTATTTTCTTACTTTTGCATCACCTTTACCTTTCTTAATCCCCTTAATTCATCATGAACTTGATGTTTGAAGACAAAACTAAGTTGCATTCAATGGATATGATGAGTCTTACCAACCCTCATAGGGTCTCCCATAAGCATATTATGGCTCCTCTCCTAAATGAAAGTAATGTTCAAACCCACCCTCAACACATGTCATGGGGCATGCATAATAAAAATTTCCCCCCTCATCCTCTTAGCCATTCCCATGGTAATATTATCCCTCAACCTCCTCTAGTTAACAATACAATCAAGCATCTTCAAAATGAGCCTTTACATCTCAAATTGTTAATATCAATATAGGAGGTATCATCCCTACCATTTATTACAATGGGTCAACTGATCCTACTCTTAATTTAATATCATTTTGAAATATATATAAATACTAGATCAAATTAAATACCTTTTCCGCTATCAAGTTATTAGAAAAAACTCTCATAGGTGATGCTTTAGATTGGTACAACCAACTTAAAAATCATTCTATTACTAGTTTGGAAGATTTAGTAAATGCTCTAGTCCAAGAGTTTCAAACTAGTGATCTTTCTGAGAATACCTTGGCCCATTTTATAAATTATAAACAACTTGAAACTAAAATTGCATAAGATTTTGTTAAATGATGGAAGACTTTGTCTAACAAATGCGAACATAATATGGTAGATGATAACCTTTTCCATCTCTATATCAATGCTCTTTTTCCCAAGTTGAAATATCAAGTTTGGAATCTCTCTCCACATAATTTAGAGAAGGCTATTGACCAAGCTAAGCATCAATATTTCCCTATGCATTAATTCGATCCATCCCAACCTTATACGGGTACTTGTATGTTACTCAAGAACAATAATCATTATGATACCAATGATGGTGTCATAGACTATTATGATACCATTCACACTATTCAAGTTGTTGTTCTTAACCAATCTTTGGAACAAGCTTCCCCTCCTAATTAATTCATCAATCCTCACCTCTCTTCAACAAAAAATATCAATGTTCACAAACCTTTATCCTCAATAGAATTACTAAAATGACTACCAAGGCCTCTCCCATGAGACCTTGATCCCACTCATCCTATTAAATATTGGTATGATCTTAATAAATATTGTTGGTTTCATGCTAATTACAGTCATTCTCATGAGACCTGTAGGCAACTTTGTAATTTGGATACATATTTCCTTTTTGGTCCCAATTTCAACCGTGATTCTCTCATTCATCAATGTCAATAATCCCATGACATTGCCTTCAAAGCCCATGAAACACATACTAAATATCAAGCTTTGAATTAGGATAGTGCTCATTTGGCCATTTATAAAGATCCTCTTACAAATCACCAAGATAACCAAGACAAACCTACCCCTTCTACCAATAATGTAGACAATATTATTTACCCAACTCTTAAAGAGAATGTGGTTAATATGACTAATGTGTGAAGGGTGGTTGTTTTCATTGATCCTCAACATATCTACACCCCTCTATTATCTCTCACATTTCATGTTATGCAATATTATTCTCTAACTGACTTAAATGAGTTGGGGCAATATGACCTTATATCTTTTGATGAACCACTTCCAACTCCTTCCTTGAATAACACTTCCCATACTATTTCTATCATCCCTCCATCTTCTTTACCTAATACCAATGATAATCAAACTTTTATTAACACCTCTACTAATCTATCTCAAACCACACTTGCATCAACTACTCCATATTATCAACATAATCTACAACCTTGTCCTCTAACTAAACCTTCTACTTCTTATCAACATAAATTCACATGTACTTTGGCTCCTCCTTCTGAGGACCTCCTTCAACACTAGACACCTCTATCCAATAATCTTCTTATGGGTTATGATGAGTGGGATCCTATCATGGAACTCACTAATCTCCCATCCCAAATCCCATTTATCAAACTTATGAGGACCTCTCTGCATCATCATAACTATCTAATGAAACATTTATTCAAAATAAACATCCCTCATCCTTCCCTAGCAGGATGTGAAGTAACCTTATCTGGATCTGAATATAACATATTGCAATAATGAAAAGATATTCCATACATGTTGATGAAACAATGTACACTTATATTTCCCTCAAATTCCCCATTGCTTCCATGATCTTTGATGAGATTCTACTTCATGTGGATGATCCTCATATATTCATTAGTGTCCAAATTAGCAATATCCAAGTCAAACATGCCTTGATTGATGAGGGTTTTGGTACTTATGTTGCCTCTCTTGATTTTATCAAAAACCTTGGATATTCTAAATGCAATCTTAAGTCCACCCATATCATATGTCAAGGCTATGTTCAAAGGCAAATACCTCCTTTAGGTTGTGTGTGGCTCCCCATTACTATCCCACCTATCACTATTCATGTGAAGGCGATGATATTTAACTTTCCTTTATCTTATAAAAATTTTCTTGGTAGGCTATGGATGCATCGTATGAGAGTAGTTGCCTCTTTGGCTTACCAATGCTTTAAATTTCCTCACAATGGAGCCATCTATAAGATTCAGGATGACACTAACCCTTGAAATTTTGAATAATTCCAAGATTAGGGTGTATTCAATATTTTTACCCTTGAACCCTTACCAAGAATTCCATTTCATGAGTCTCAATGATTTAATTTTCTCATTAATTCCACTCAAGGTTACAATGGTCATCCCGAGATCATTGGGAATATTCACCCTAACCTCCTACATTTTGATGATGATGAGCCTAATGAGATCAATCTCAAAGTTAAGACTTTCGATCTCTCACCTCATCTCATCTCTCAACTTCCTAATTTATTATAACCTAATTCTCTTAAGCCACCTTGTGATGATATCCATGTTGTCTTAACTAAGACTTGACATTCCATTCATCACACTACATCAAATGATAAGGTCATCCCTACCTATGCCATTGATCTTTATACACTTGATTATGATGATGTCTATACCTTATATGATCCATTCTTAGGAGGTCTTGTTCAGGCCTATGATGATGAGATTATCCATTATCATTCATCTTTACTTTAGTCTTTTCGTATATCTTCCCATATTCCATCATATATCATTCCTAATTTTAGTATTTTTCCTCTTTATTTTAGGGTAGATATGGTGTGAACACGTCTAGTTTATAAAAAACCTGGTAGGAGTATACTTATGGATCATTGTATGATTTGTTACCTATCGCTTTTTTAGGTACCATGACACTTATAGTCTACTTATCCTTGAGATGCATGCGACTCTCCTTTAGCCTTCTATGGACCCTGACCCTCCCTCAATAGAGCCCAATTCACATCCCATTCCTACTCCCATTCTAGTTGAGTCTTTTCCTATTGAAGGGTTTTCAATTATGTCATGGTGATGTCATGGAGGTGTCCAGGTAAGTGGATGAAGTGCCTTGATAGTCTAAGTGACAATGACAAAGTATGTAATGTGTTTGTTCTAGTATACTTGAAGGAGACTTGGTTGATCTTCAGTTTTGGCATGATTAGAGATGTTTAGGGATAAATATGGTGATTTGATAATGTGAAATTAGTCCTATAAAATATTTTATATGCTTTGGAAAGCTTGTGTGCATAAGTGGAATTCACCCAGTTCATCTTTGTTCTCATCTAGACATTTTGGGTCTAATGGCAGAAAATATTAGGAAGTTTGATGATGTTATAATTTCCATGTATGGATGAGTTAGGGGGAGTTGGTCATATGGTTATTATCACATTAGTCCCTAGTTTTTATATGTAAAGTCTCAAGTCTAGTGATGAAGTGTGATAAGTCTCAGGCATTTTGATAATATTTTCCCATACTTAGCCAAATTTGCAATGTGGCAAGAAAATCTAAGTAGGCATTTTGATAGTGGCATTTCCCACACGTGTGAATGTTTCAAGAGAAGGTGATCATATTGGTTTGTTCAATTTTGTTCCTAGTTAATTTGTGCTAACTTTTAGGTCAATATCTGAAGCATGACAAAAGCTATGCATTTACAAAGTTGGTCTTTCCAAATAGTTCATTACATACTTGGCTATGTGAAGAGATAAATTTGTGGAAGCATTTTAATGTCATTATATCTCACATTATTTCTCTTATTCATCTATGAATCACACACCATATGTGGAGAGTTCTCCTGACCATTTTAAGAGTCTTTATGTTCCCTAATTTTTTGCTCGAGGGGACATAGACTTCACAAACCTCTTTGACAACAACCTAATTTCCCTCTAACATTACCTTGCCACAATTTCCAACCACATCCCTACTTCGTTTCCTTCTATTAAACTTCCTTATGGCATGCCTACTTACCTTAAGGGTGAGACTTCAGTTTCCACTATTTCCACTACCAAATCTATGGTAACTCAAGCCTCATCTTCTACAAGAAACCCATCTACTAGTATTACCCAAAACCAAGCTTCTTTCACCCCACCAAAAAATACCCAATCACCTTCAACTTCCACCAACCCCATAACTAACCATTTAAATATGGGGTCAACCCAACCAATGATAACTCAAACACCACTTAGAATTGGGATTCCATTCACTAGTGTGGTTTCTTTACCTCTTACCACCCAAAACCAAACATCATCTACACCATTTCAAAACTTATTAGTTTATATACCATCCACTCTTCCACCTATAAGTACGAGGGTAACCAAACACCTTCAAAAACTAAACCCAACCATGCCCATGTCTTAAAAAGTATCCATTGCACCTAATCAAGGCTATGCCCCAAATAAACAAGCATATATGCCTCCCATATCAACCCAACCTTTCATAACCAACTATCAATATGTGGTATCCACCCAACCTTCAAACATGCAATACATTACATCATCACAACCATAACAACACGTACCTTAAAACTATGTGGGTGCACCAATAATGGACCTCATCAAGATGTTAATGGATAAAATGACAAATTTAGAGACATCCATTTCTAGAGATCACAACCTTTTATCTTATGACACTTCTGTGCATATTCATCTTTACCCTACTCAATGGGATCTTTCTAAACTCATAAAGTTCCAAAGTAAAGAGGATCCCCAATAACATTTAAGAGCATTTAGGCATGTGTGTTATCACATCACCTATGATGATGCTCTTTTAATTTAGACCTCCCCCATGTATTTTGTAGGACCCGTCTTGGATTGGTATAGTGCCATCACCAAGCATTCCCTATTTTAATTCACCCAACTCGCATAAAATTTCTTGGATCACTTCTATATAAATATTTCCAAGAAAGTGTCCATAATTGACTTGTATTTTGTTTCTCGATGAAGGGGGTTAATCAACCAACTTTCCTTCTCCCTAACTCAACCAAAATTGATTAAACATTTCTCTTAAGCATGTGTTAAACAAATTTCATCTACCTTACAAGTTCAAACATTTTTTACCTTTGATGAAGCATTTACCATGGCAAGTAAATTTCAAAGTTGAGCGATTGATGAAAGAAAACTAAAACCTAGAAATAAGAATGATAGCTTCAGATCTATTGAAGATTCCTCCAAAATTTCAAACCAACCCAATACCAAAGGATCATCCAATGTAGTTATCCTTAAGATGGATCCTCCTCTAGTGGTAAACCATTCAAACCCATCCATATATTCAAACCAAAATCCAAAAGCTTAAAACTAATTTGTTCAAAATCAATACACTCCTTAGGGGAGTCTTATGTTTCAGTTTTGGAAAAATTGTTTAAATCATCAGTAATCCAACTTCAACCAATTAAAACCCCTTAACAATTTGACTCATCTCATCCTATACCAACTTGGTATAAGGAGAATGAGTTCTACAATGACCATCGCATCATTGGACATAATGTTGATAGATGCAAGACCTTTAAGAACATAGTTCAAGACTTGATTGATAAAGGCAAACTTGTAATGGATAATCCAAATGCACCTCCAAACTAAGATCTTGACATTTTACATCAAAAATTTTCCAAACCACCCACCTTCTTCAAATAATGAGCGTACAAATGCATAAACTTCTCATAACCACAAGGTTCATACTGTAAACATTATCCTTAATGAGCTTACAATTGAAGAACCCATAACCCAAACAACCTCACCTACTCCACTTCCCTCCATAGTAGAACCAGCCATCCTTCCTTTGGAAATATCAACTAGGGAATATGACACCTCACCTAATCCACTTCCTTCAATAGTGAAACTCCCCACCCTTCCTTTGAAAAGCTCAAATAAGGAAGATGACACCTCACCTACTTCACTTCCCTTAATAGTGAAACCACCCATCATTCTCTTAGAACTCTTGCCAAAATAAGTGGAAACCACAACCATACCACTTCCTCAACCACTTAGTGTCCCCTTGGAAACCCTTCCTAAGGAGGCCAAGTCCACATATAAGCCATTTGTTAAGTTGTGGATCTAAAAGCTTCACTGATATGCAAATGTGGAGGTTGCTGGGTTACATAGTAACTGACATTGGTCAGGCCAACCGACATCGGTTATCTCCAGCTACACAGTAATTGGCATCGGTTATTGTCGACCGACATTGGTCAGACAGGAACTGACATCGGTCATTTGTGCATTTCCAGAACTGTTCTAATTTTAGGAGAATAGTTAATTTGCATGTAAAGCCTAATTTTAGTCTTGAGTCTGCGTTTCTAATTATTGTTTGGTTTGGGATCTATTTAAGAGACCCATGGGGTTGTATTGTAATGTAAGCAAGATCAGTTAGATCTACAGTGTGCAAGATCAAGAAGATCTGTGGGTAAGCAAGGTCAATTAGATTTACAAGGTGCAAGATCAAGAAGATCTGCTATAGAGTAGGAAACAACGGTTGAGTTGATTGTCACTTGGAAGTAGGCAACAACAACCATTGGGTTGATTGTCACTGGAGGGAACAACAACTCAGTATTGAGTTGATTGTTGATTGTAATTGAGAGAGAGAGAACTCTTGAGGGAGAATTACTATACACCCAAGAGGTGTGGAAAGAGTGAGATTTCTTCATTGTATTTCCTTCTGGAAGAGTGTTAATACAGATTGTATTGTTTCTCATATCTCTTATTCTTTTTTGTTTCTGATTTCTAGTTACTTATTACTTCTGGTTTAATTTCGTGTTTAGTTGCTTATACAAAGGTAATCAATTTTACTCTAAGGAAGATCCTAAAAATTGGTATCAGAGCTAAGATCACTAACAAGTGGTAGAGTGGGTTAGTGTTTGTTGATTACAGGCTCACTCATAGGGGTTTCTGTTTGAGTGGGAGTAGAGCAATGGCAAAAGAAAGTAAACTAAGAATAGAGAAATTCAATGGCAAGAATTATCAATTATGGAGGATGCAGATAGAAGATTATATGTATCAGAAAGATCTGTACTTATCATTGGGTGGGGTTTCAAGTAAGCCCACAAATATGCAAGATGAAGAATGGAATGTTCTTGATAGAAAGGATTTGGGATCTATAAGGTTGAGCCTAGCATCATCTGTGATTTCCAATTTATCATAGGCAAAGACAATGGTAGAGTTAATGGATACTTTGGTAAATTTATATGAAAAAACCTCAGCTTTGAATAAGGTATTTCTTATGAAGCAATTATTTAATTTGCAAATACAGGAAAGTGAATCAGTATATAGTCATCTTAATGATTTCCATGAAATTGTAAATTAGTTAATTTTAGTCAAAATAGTTTTTGATGATGAAATTAAGGCTCTCTTAATCTTATGCTCTTTACCTAAAAGTTGAAATAGCTTGGTAATGGCAGTTAGTAATATTGCGTCTACTTCAAATATCTTGAAAGTTGATGATGTTGTTAGTGTAATCTTGAATGAATAAATTCACAGGAAAAGCACAGGGGAAACATCAGATAATGCTTTAAGTGTTGAAAGTAGGGGATGGCAAAGAGAGAAGGGAAAGCAAGGGAAATCAAGGTCAAAGATAGGCAGTAGATCCAAATCCAAAAATGGAGGTATAACCTACTGGAATTGTGGAAAAAAAGGACATTCAAAGAAAGATTGTTGGTTGAAAGAAGATCAGCATGAAGGTAATAAAGAAGCAAATGATGCAGGTATTGTTGCATAGGATGCTCTTATATTTTCTTTGGATAGTCAGGTAGAATCATGGGTTTTAGATTTTGGTGCTTCTTTCCATGTAACCTGAAATAGAGAATTTTTCCATGATTATGTCCATGGAGACTTTTGGAAAAGTTTATTTAGGGTATGGTGAGCCTTGTCAAATTATTGGCAAAGGAAAAGTGCAGCTGAAATTGCAGAATGGCAACACATGGGTGTTGAAGGATGTCATGCATGCACCCATCCTAAAGAGGAATTTGATTTTTACAGGAAAGTTGGGTGATGAGGGTTGCACAGTAACTCTCACAACTGAATCTTGGAAAGTTTCCAAGGGTGCACTTGTATTAGCAAGAGGTAAGAAAGTAGGTACACTTTATCTATCTACTTGTGTTACTGATTCTCCTTCTAGTTTATCTACTTCAGATGTAGATGCAAAGATGTGGCTCTGTAGGCTTGGTCACATGAGTGAGAAGGGAATGCATGTTCTTAAGTCAAAAGGTAAGATTTCAAATTTGATAGATATAGATTTCTGTGAGCATTGTATGTTTGGGAAATAGGAGAAAGTGAGGTTTCTTAAGACTGGGTCAACAAAGAAGAAGCACAAGTTGGAGCTTGTTCACACAAACGTGTGGGGACCAGCTCAGGGAGCTTCTATTGGAGGATCACAATGCTATGTTTCTTTCATTGATGATGCTACAAGAAAGGTATGGGTTTATTGCATAAAGAGGAAATCTGATGTTTTTGACACATTTAAGAAATAGAAAGCCTTGGTTTTTAAGGAGAAGGTGATGGACAGTGATCAGCTCAAGAGGCTAAATAATTTTGAGCAGGGCAATGTTGATTTAGACAAGGTTATGATCCAAAATGAGCTCATAGGTAAAAATCATCACTCACAGGAAAACACAGATACTGACATCGGTCAAGTGAGAACTGACGTCGATCAGGCAAGAACCGACGTCAGTCCGGTGGAGACCAAAGTCGGTGATGTTAAGCAGGTGGAAACCAATGTCAGTCAGGTGAGAATCAATGTCGATCAGGTCGGTTAGGAGGAACCAACATTGGTCGGGTGCATACCGAGAGATGACCGAGATCGGTCACTATTAGAATGAAATTTGGGTGAACAACAAGCTATCAATGAGTCTCAAATGCCCATGAGGTGGTCTGAAAGGGTAAGTAAACCTCAAATTCATTATTCCCCTTCTTTATACTACTTGTTGCTCTCTGATGGTGGAAAACCAAGAAGTTTTGAAGAGGCAATGTAGGTAGAATCTAGAAAACAGTGGGAGCATGGCATGAATGAGGAAATTGATTCCTTAGAAAAGAACCAAACGTGGGATTTGGTTGAGTTGCCAACCAGAAAGAAAGCACTGAAAAATGAATAGATTTACAGGTTAAAGAAAGGAGAGAATGGACAGGTGAGACATAAGGCCAGGTTATATGGTCTTGAGCAAGCTACAAGACAATGGTGTTTGAGGTTTGACAAGTTTATGACAAAGCATGGCTTTAGTCAATGTCAATGTGACCATTGTGTTTATTTTACCAGATTGGATAATGATAGCTACATTATCTTGTTACTGTATGTGGATGATATGTTTATTGCAGGTTCACACATGTAGGAGATTATTGAGCTAAAGGTAAAATTAGCTCACACATTTGCCATGAAGGATTTAGGAGTAGCAATCCTTGGCATGAGTATTTCTAGAGATAGGGAAAATCACAGGTTGATTTTGTCTCAAGAGGATTAATGAATAAGGTAGTGGAGAGGTTCAATTTGCAGGATGCAAAACCGGTAAGCACACTTATGGCTAGACAGTTCAAGTTAAGAATAGAACAGTGTCCCAAATCACATGATGAGGTTGAGTACATGGTATCTACTAGACCTGATATTGCCCAAGCAGTGGGAGTTGTCAGCAATTTTATGGCCAATCCAGGAAAGAAGCACTAGAAAGCAGTTTAGTGGATTCTCAGATATCTAAGAGGGACCAGTAGTAGGCATTTATGCTATGCAGGGTCAAACACTTCTCTACATGGGTATGTAGATTCAAATATGGCAGGTGACTTGGATGGCAGGAGAAGCACCATAGGATATGTGTTCACTATTGGTGGAACGGTGGTTAGCTGGATTTCAGAGTTGCAGAAGGTTGTTACAGTCACAGAGGCTAGCAAGGAAATGATATGGATGACTTGGTTCATGGAAGAGTTGGGAAAGGATCAAGAGAGTTGTAGATTGTATAGTGATAGTCAAAGAGCAATTCATTTGGCAAAGGATTCAGCCTTTCATTCAAGAACCAAACATATACAGCTTAGGTACCACTTCATTAGATAGGTATTGGAGGATGGACAGTTGAAGCTAGAAAAGATCCATATGGATAAGAACCCTACAGATATGTTAACAAAGCCAGGAACAAAGTAGAAGTTGAATCTTCATTCAACTTTTGTTGGTTTTCAAGATTGAACTTGAAGATGGAGAAACAAGCTAGAAACAAATTAGAGGATGTTGTTGTATAGGTACAGGTACATGTGCAGTTGTTTATCTCCAAGTGGGATATTGTTAAGTTGTGGAGCTAAAAGCTTCACTGATATGCAAATGTGGAGGTTGTTAGGTTACACAGTAGCCAACATCAGTCAGGCCAACCGACATCGGTTATCTCCAAATACACAGTAACCGGCATCGGTCAGATAGGAACCGGCATTGGTCATCTGTGCATTTCCAGAACTATTCTAATTTTAGGAGAACAATTAGTTTGCATGTAAAGACTAATTTTAGTCTTGAGTCTAGGTTTCTAATTATTGTTTGGTTTGGGATCTATTTAAGAGACCCATGGGGCTGTATTGCAATGTAAGCAAGATCAGTTAGATCTGCAGTGTGCAAGATCAAGAAGATATGTGGGTAAGCAAGGTCAATTAGATCTACAAGGTGCAAGATCAAGAAGATCTTCTATAGAGTAGGCAACAATGGTTGAGTTGATTTTCACTTGGAAATATGCAATAAAAACCATTGGGTTGATTGTCACTGGAGGGAACAACAACTCGGTATTGAGTTGATTGTTGATTGTAATTGAGAGAGAGAGAGAGAACTCTTAAGGGAGAATTACTATACACCCAAGAGGTGTGGGAAGAGTGAGATTTCTTCATTGTATTTATTTTTGGAAGAGTGTTAATATAGATTGTATTGTTTCTCGTATCTCCTATTCTTTGTTGTTTCTGATTTCTAGTTACTTATTACTTCTGATTTAATTTCGTGTTTAGTTGCTTATACAAAGGTAATCAATTGTACTCTAAGGAGGATCCTAACACCATTTTCAAGACTGGTTCAAAATATCAAATTCTTATCACAACTAAATCTTGATCGAGATACATTTTGGCACCATCTTGGACTTCCCTACCCTAAAAAGAAGGAACCAGAAAACCTATCAATCACCCATCCTTCAACCTCAACAAAATTAACCACCCTCACTACAACCAAACCAGTAAACTCATCCACATCTCAACCTTCAACCAAATCAACCAACCCAACTCCTTTAAAAACAAACAAAATAAATCCAACTACCCCACTCAAACCTATCAAGAACTTGGGTGTTCTTACAACCCAAAAGTTAACTCATCCACCCTTAAAATTAGAGTTAAATCCACAAACCCAACATAAAGACCAATAACCCGATTCAAGAAAGAAGATCAAACCACTTAGGACTCAAAATTCTAAAATCATTGCACCTTCCATCTCAACTTCACCCTCCTTCCTAGGGCCATAATCATCTATTTTAGGACATCACCCTTCCACTTTGTTGAAGAAGCCAAACCCTCCAAAAAAGGGACCACAAACTCAACTTCATCTTCTTGCCACACCTCCACCTATCAACACCAAACCTTCAAACCCCAAACCATCAACCAAAAATATTTCACAAACACAACCAAAATTTCACTCATAGTACCTACCCCTAAAAATGTGCCAACCCCAACAACCAAAACAAAGACTTCAACCCTCTTAACACCATTACTATAATACTATTCTAATATATTACAAAGATTTTTACAAACTTATGACATACCCCTATCTCCCATTAAACCATTCAACCTTTTCATCCTAAAATTGGCTTGGTTCAAGGATAAATTAATGTGTATGCCATAGAACACCCAGATATGATACTAAGAATTGTAAAGATTTTAAAGACATAATACACAAATTATGTGATGCAGATGAACTTTTGATAGAGGATCATCCTCTTAGCCCACCTAAAAACTTTAAAAAAAAACACTTCACATATAACTACTTTCAAACTCTCATCAAATAGTAAGGATGAACCTAAAAACCCTACCATCCTATATACATTCAAAATTGAAACCATCCATGTGGTCACTCGATCATAAAGTCAAAAGGATAAGTGAAAATCTAATGTATCCATCCCTTGGACATATCTTTATTCTATAGAAACATCCAAATCACCCTCAACAAAACCCAAGATTTCAATCTTGGCTACACCTCAATCCAACCCATTGAGATTGATACATAGGTCAGTGTAGACACCAAAATTACATCACACACATGCATAACTCCCTATGTCAAAAGCCCCCTTGAGCCCCTTTTCAATAATAATTAGCCTCCCTAACCCATGCTTTTACCCCTCACACATTTAATTAATTTAAAATATTTAATTAAGTTAATTAAAAACCCCTTATGCCACCTCACCTAGCCACCTCATCCTAAGACTAATTCTCACCTGATGAGTCACTTCAACACTTAGTCCCCTTATCCTAACTACCCAAGACTTGTTCTTACCCCAAAAATAAATTTCTAACCAACTACGTCCTTCTTAACCTCCTTTTTCTACTATTTTATAATGGATACCACACTTAGCATGAGAAATAACAAAAAATAGGCTAAATATAGTACTTTTACCTATTCTAATGCCATCAATGTTAGTCAACCCATGGTCAATGTCGGTGAGATCACTGATGTCAATTATATAAGCCAAACTCCAAGATGATGTTCAAGTCAGTAGAAATCAAGAAAACTCATTCTTATTTTCATATAGGCTTTTTGCATTCAACTTTTGACATCTTGACTTACTGTTGCCTTTCATAAGTCAACCCAGATCAGGAACCAAGCTCTTGAGAACTAGCAGCATCAGCTTATTTTCTCTATTCAAGGCATCAATTCAAACTACCTAATAGGAGCCATCCATCTAGCACTTATCATTCAATCATCACTATAGTTAAGTACATCGCTTATTCTATAAGTCTTCAATTAGTTACTTTGCAACTCCTTTACATCTACTATTTATTACTTTACACATTCATGAATGAACTCTTGTGAAGGAGTTATAAAGCTTCCTCGCTTGTTTCCCTTTATTTTAACACACTAAACCTCTAACCAGATCCATCCAAAAAATATTTTATCTCTCATAACTCTCCCCCAACCTTCAAAACTTGACCAAAACCATTTCCTAGACCCAAAAAATCCTTATACAAGCTCCTAGGTAATTATTTCCCCTACCAATCTTGGTAGCCTAACTAATATCAGTCACACTTCCCTATCGACCTCAGCAGCCTAACTGATATTGATCACTTTTACTATCGACATCAGTAGCCTAACTAATATCAGTCACTTTTACTACCGACCTTAGCAACCTAATCAATGTTGGAAATTGTTGATTTCTAGTAACCCTTTTAAGACCTACCCAAACAACTTCCAAAATATAAACTGAATATACCACCTACACTGTGTTACTTTCTACTACACTCAAGTTGTAAATAAGGGTAACATTATCTCTCTTTTACTCTCTTTTTTCCCTCTCTCTTGGTTATTTATTACTATTTTATCTCTCAAAAGTGGACTGTCATCTCTAAAGAAGTTTGACACTTTCCAGAACAAGCGTGTATCTTGTCATCCCACGCATATATCTACTAACAGATATTTTGTTGTAGCACTTTATTACTTGCAAGTAGTCCTCTCCAACTAAATAGGAGTGCTCACAACATCTAGATACAGTGCGCAAACCAATCCAGGTTCATTCTAATCACTTATCCCTATCTTTCTTTTATATTTTTCTTTAGACTTGAAATAGACAAATTTTAGCAAAAATATTCTGGCATGCCCAGTGGGACCCTGGAGTTTTCATTGGGTTCATTTCTTGTTTTAAGCATTCATATAGGTGAATTATAGTGAAAATTTCAATTCTTGCACTTTCTCCTTTGTTTCTTCTTCAAAGCAAAAATTTAACATTTTATTTTCTATTTAAGGGCATTAAACTGAAACTTTCTTCTTCCTTGCCACTCTTCTTTTCTCTTTACCTCTAAAAGTAATTTATCATTTTTATTACAAATTAAAATAATCTCTTCTTTATTTCTTTTTTTCATGCACATTAGGTAATGAATTTCATTTTCTACTCCTATTTCATCATTGTTTTCATGTGAATCTAAACATTTCATATTTGGGTTTAAAACTTACTACACTTCATTGTTTGCTTGTTGCATATTAGCTCACCTAGTTAATTACAAGCATTATGAATGAATTTTAGTGAACTTATGTTACACAACTAGATCACACTCACAAAAACAAACATCTAAACTAACTTGAGAGAAGGCCCATCAGGATTTCATCACCTGGTGGATCACCTTACCCTACCTAGCTATCCTACTTAGATTTCACCACCAAGGGGAGAACCCACTCTATTTTCTAGCAAAGTATAAACTCTAGGCAGAAGGTATATTTTGGCTAAGTGGCCTAGCTTGGCTTCAAGTACATGAAGTGTGGGGATCAAGCTCCTATAACAAGCCATGTACATGGTCTAACAAAAATTTCCTCTTGAGCACTAAAACTAACCTGAAACTAGCTCTAGATTGATTTATATTACCTTTGCTAACCAAATTCTCCTCTCACTATTTGATTAAGGCATAAGCCAACATGAAACTAAAATTAATCTCTAGGAGTTAATAATTAGTGGTTGTATGTTCTTTTCTTGCTTTTCTATTACCCTATGTATTTTAGAGTTGGTAAGGACATTTTTCCATTGATTCACAAAAACAACACTATTTATAATACTTAATTTATATAACCTGTTATATTAGGTTTTCTGAGTGTTCTTCCTTATTACACAGACCTCTTCCATCCTCTACTTTACCTAGATTCTACCTTTAGGTTTCTATAATGTTAGATCTTCCATCTCCCAGAACATCACAGTGATTGATATCGATTAACTACACTGATATCAACAAGATTTAGCTACTGACGTCAGTTAATCCCACCAACATCGATGAAATTTTACTACTGACATCGATCAAGTGACTAACATCGGTGACTGTGTAATTTTAATTTTCTCAAAATAACAAGCTAAAACAACCCACTTACCTATGCTCGAACCTAGTTTTTCCTTATTCTATCACTAATACAGAGTATTAAGACTATTTATACTTCTTCTTGCATGGTATTGATGCAAGCTCAAGCCAAAATTCTTGTTGATTATGAAAGATAGAAACCACTTCCACCTTCCCCTCTTATTACTAATTATGTCATGGAGCATACTTTAGATATAGAGCATACTCCTAGCCTTGAGCAAATTCCCATTGTGCCTGAAGGAGATCAAGATTTTGTTAAATTTCTTGATCTCAATGTGGTAGCCCTTCAGCATTACCTTGTCATGAATCAAACCCACAATTCTTTAGGTGACCCAATCTATGATATGCCAACCTCTCTAATGGAGACAACATTAGTTTCAGCTATCTCCACTATTTTCCCTATGGTTACTCAAACCACCACCTCGACCAATAACCCAACCATAAATAATGTCCAAAGTTTAGCATCACCAACTACCCAATCCCACCTAAACCCTAGCATGACTTCCCTCCTTTCACAACCATAATTAGTTCATTCAAGTCAAACCTTATTTTAGAATTTGGTGGTACTTATTCCATCTACTCTCACACCTATAATTACCTGAGTTATGACTCACCCTTCATCTAGCTAACCATGCTAATAACCCAACCTATAATAACAACATCCAACCAAAGCATAGTATCTAACCCAATGGGATAAGCTCATTTTCTTTTTTCCCTCCAACCTATGAATCATTATCCTTATGTTGTGCCAACATAACCTCAACAAGCTATGTCATATGCTCACTCTGCTTCTTATCAAGTTCCTTATAACTTAGGGGGTATCTCCAAGACTAATCCCCCTCCAAACCTCATTAAGATGTTGATGGACAAGATGTCTAATCTAAATATATATATTTTTGGTTCAAAGAATGTGTTATCTTATGATCAGATATGCAATGAAACCATCCATCCTTCTGTGCCTATTCACCCTTATCCAAGCTAATGAGAACTCCCCAAATTTACTCATTTTTAGAGTAAAGAGGACCCACAACAACATTTGTGAGCATTTATACATGCTTATTATTTAATAGGGCACGATGATACATTATTACTTCACACTTTTCCTATGTCTCTTTTGGGTGCCACCTTGGATTGGTATAGCTCTATAACTCATCACTTCCTTTTCTCATTTACCCAACTCCTATAAATATTCCTGGACCATTTCTCTATTAACATTTCTAAAAAGGTTTTTATTACAGATCTTTATTCTATTTGATAATTTGATGATGAGTCTATCATAGATTTTTTCACTCATTGGAGAGGCTTGATCAATCAACTCTCCTTTACCTTAACCCAACTTGAAATTATTGAGCTCTTCTCAAGGGCATGTGCTAAACACATTTCATCCACACTCTGAGTACAAACTTTTTGCACATTTGATGAGGCCTTTACAATGGCACAAAAACTCGAGATTTGGGCTATAGACAAAGGTAGATTCAAGTTGCATGGTAAGAATAACAATTCTAAATCAAATGACTCCTCTTCTAAAACTTCTCCTTCTAACCAAAAATCTAAAGGCTCCACTAATGTTATGGTCATTAAATTATCTTCTTCCACAACCATAAACTAATCTAATTCCTTGACTTCCCAAAATCCAACCAAGTAATTCCAACAACGGTATGAACAAAGATAATACACTCCCATTCGGGAGTCATATAAATCCATTTTGGAAAAACTATTACAACAAGGTGTCATAACCCTTCCTCAAATCAAACCTCCTATACAGTTTGACCTCTCTCATCCTATTCCAACTTGGTACAAGGAGGATGAGTTTTATGGCTACCATCAAGTTAAAGGCCACAATTCTAATAATTGTAAAACATTCAAGAACATAATTCAAGACATGCTTGATAAGGGTGAGCTCATCTTGGATAATCCTAATGCACCCACTAATCAAAATATGGATGTGTTCAAACAACATTTTCCTAACCATTCACCCAATCAAAATATTTTTTAGACCATGACTAACTCATGTGATCATAATATCTATATAGTTAATATGGTCTTTCCTTTACCTCTAATTCAACCTCTCCCATAATAGGAGGCACCCATTTTATCGACTCCTCCCCCATATTCAGTGGCATTTGTTTTGCCCATTCTTCCTCCATAGGTAGAAGACCATGTTTCACCCTTTCCACTTTTGCATGAAGAAGAGCCTCCTTTACCAATTCTTTTGCCACCAGAGGAGCCAATGTTTCTAGATCCTTTTACACCAATGTTACATATCCTCTTACCACTTGAAGACCATGCCTTACCCATTCGACAACGACATGTTGAGGGGAACATCATTCTTATGTTATATCCTCTTGAGGAACCCTCTTCACCTTCCTCTCCTCCACTGATAGAGAGTAATACCCCATCTACTACACCTTTGCACCTTTTATAGTCAGTGTTATCTACTCCTACATTAGATGAGAGACCTATTGTGCCTACTCCAACTGTACCACTCTTACCACTTATTTTACCTATGGAGGATCATACTTTACCTATTCCTCACCCACATGTTGAGGGAGAAATTTTACCTATGTTCTACCCCCTTGAGGAACCCTCTTTGCCTACCTCTCCTCCACCCATGGAAGACCATGCCTCTTCTCCTGTCTTTGTCAAAGAAGACCCTGTTACGGTTCTTTCTTATCTTTGGTCCAAAGTAGCAAAGACCAATAATTTCCCTATTTATTAAAAACTTCAACCTTCTAAAGAATCAACCGTAAGGCCTATGTCAACTTCATCTAAACCTTTCTTGTGGTTGTTGAAAAGTCTAAAATTTCTTGACTCCATGAAACTAGATCATGTGGCATTTTAGGACTGACTTAAAAATCATTATCCAACACAGTGAGTGTCAACCTTTACTATCAACCCTCTCACTACCCTTTACCCCAAGGTCTTTGACAAAGCCAGAGATTCTTCACCAAAATCACTAGAAGCTCATCCATCTATGTTAGAACCCTCACCCTCACAGGCATATGCCACATTAAAGAAGATCAAGTCTTTAGGCATACACCTTGTCTCTAATCTAATTCATCCACAGGTGAAATTAGATCTAACTCTCCAACCAAAAGTTGGAGTTTTACAACCTAAACTACAAAAAATTAATAAGCTTCCTAGATCTCGCTGATCCTTCCCTCTTCAACCCTTAATTTTACCATCAATTTTGGGACCTCACCCCTCTACTTTAGTTAGAGTAATGTTGATCCAAGCAAAACAAAAGGCTAAGTTACCTCCACTACTACCTTTGCCATATGGTAGGCCTTTCACATCTAACACCATGATACCTTGTTGGGTGAATATTTTGTTGGCCAGCTAACTGGTGACCAAAATAGTTCTTATCACCACATCATAGGGAGATTGGTCATCCAATGTTGTAGGTTTACCACATCCAAAGGGGACAAATCTCTCCTCTCATTAAGGGGAGGTTCCCTATTAAATATGCAGAGGCTATATACTATATAAATAAGCAAAAAATAACACAAGGGGGTAGAATAAACCATCCATCTCTCTTCTTTCAGAGATGATGCTCACAGACAAAGGAGAAAATCCTGGTGGATACACTGACGGCACTTCTCTTCTTTCAGAAGTGTTCTTGTAGGAAACAGTAGGAGTTTCTTTCAGGTAGTAAAAGTAACTAATGGCAAAAGGGCACAGTAACCATCAAGATGAAATAGAATACAAATTTTCCACCTCAACTTCCCAAAGAGTATATCACAAAGGATAATGGGGGCCCAAAGTCATCCCAGAATCCTCAACACAGAAAGAAAAGAAAAACATAGAATGAAAGCAAATGTGAAAGCGCAAAGTCTTCCTCACAATTGATTTTAGGACACTTAACTAATTACTTTTGTTGGTTCTACTTGTCAAATTAAATAAATAAGAATGATTCTAGGAAATAGACATAAGAACAATTTCCTAAAGTAGCACAAGCCAAAATAGCACAAAGTCTACAAACAACTTGCTTTCTCATTCAGATAAAATGAAATGAAATTACAATATGAGCTCAAAGTCTCAGTCTTATTCTTTCAAAATGGGTAGAGTTTCACTCCTGTAAAATGAAAAGTCTCCTCCAATGATACAAGAGATCACATTATATAGAGGCAGAGAGAGGCTTGGTGTTTTTTCCCATGGAGTGACCCATTCGGTGCATTAATGCCTTGGATGCATTCTTGGTTTTGTCATGCTGGAGCAAGGTGGTTAATTTAATTGTGGTGTGTTGGTTCATCTCCTTTGTTTACTCCTTAGCTCGAATCACTCATTCCATCACCTACTAGCCATGCAATTATTTATTCTACCTTTATCTCAAAGGGGACAAGCAGATGGTGCTTTCAATGTTTGCAAGCCCCAAATATCTACCTGATGAACTACTTCACTTACTAGAAATAAATCCTACTGAGTTTCCCTCTTTATCTCTTCCTCCTCTCAGGTCTAGCCTTAGGCTCTTTGAATGCATTCGGGTCTGTGCCTTGAGTCTGATAGAATCAACAGACACTTAAATGTAGCTGGTTTGGCATTCATAGGTCTTTCCTTGATTGAAGGTTAACAGATAGCCAGTCGCTCTAAATTTGATGTTCATGGGCCTCTCATTTTGCTGTGACGTGAGTGAGGACACATGGCGGCATCCATGTCTTTGAAATAAGCTTATCAGAATGAGCTTTGAAATTGTTAAAGGCTAGGGGTGCTGATGCAGACACGTGGTAGCTTTTGCTACACTGGGATGGGACATGTGGTGAGTTATGCTCTTTGAAGCTTCATTTAAAACTATGTATTGATACGTGACACTTGGCAGGTTCCATTGCACTTTGATGCTTTGACCTTTTCTGAAGGTAACATGCCGTTCGAGGTCTTGAAAAAGGTTTGCCTCATGTGTGTCACATGTCCCTTTATTTCCTTCAGACAAAATGTCTGAAGGAATTCCTTCCTTTGATTCTATGTCTTTGCATTTGAGGGTGCCCCATCCTTTAACATGTGGCATCTTCCACTGCCTCATACTGAAACATTCCACCATTAACACTTGGCACTTTCTAATCTTGGGATTTTGAAATACCATAGAAATGTTTTGGGCTTAGTTAGGCTCTCATAGATGATGACACTTGTCAGCCTCTACCAATCTCTTTAAGGGACACTTGGCAGCTTTTGCCACTCCTCTGAAATAAAGTATAATGGGCTCAGCCAACAATACTTGGTAGCATCCGCCTGACCCTTGCTTTTGCATTCACTTCTTTCCTTAACTGAGGCAGCCTGTAAACCTTTAAACCTGTGAACCATTGAACTTTGAAGCAGTTCAAGGTTCAACGGTTCAATCGATTCATTCCATTTATTTGGCTAAGTCCCTTTGATATCCTTTTGAACCAAACGCATTGAACCCTTTTGAACACTAAACTCATTGAACCGATGAACCAATCCTAAAGATGACTAAGTGTTGGAAATTGGTTCTTCTAATTGGACTCACCTGCAAAAGCCTTTGAACCTATGAACTTGTTAATCCCTTTACTAAAAAAAGCTTAAAAAATGAGGAATTTGAAAGCTCATAATAAATTTTTGTAAAGGGAAGGGACAATTTTGGTCTTGTAGGGCCAAAATAGTCCATATGTTGGCCTAAAAATGAGAAGTCATTTTTCAGGGATAATAGTTGGCTCCTATTGCGGAACTACCTTCAATTGGAAGCTTGAAACATAGCTGAGGGGAGTAGAAACTAGAATCTCCAGTGCCTTGAAGTGTGCCATTGGGCTATGGAGTCGTGCTACCCAAAAAGAAAGGCTCTAAAAATGAAAATGAAAATGAAAATGAAAATGAAAAGAAGAAAATAGAAACAAAAGACTATACAAATATACATATGTACAGGGGAACTCATCTGATACTTCAAGAGTTGAAGTGCTTCAGATGTTGCCCATTATGAGGTAGAGAAAAGAGAGTGCCATCTTGATACTTCAACAAGAAATTATTTTTACCATTGAGCTAATGAATAGTGAAAGGGCCCCTCCACAGGGAATCAAATTTTCCATGCATCCCTTTTGGTTCTCTTCTCTTGTCCCACAGCAGGACTTGATCTCCAATCTAGAAATCATGATTCTTTGCTTTCTGGTCAAAGAGCTTCTTCACCAAACTTTGATGGGTGTCAATTCGGTCCACCACTACAGTTCTCTACTCATTTATCTCAGCAAGGTACATGATCCTCTTCTCAAGTGAGCTCTCATACGTTTGATCCTCAATCACCTTAGCCAATTTCAATGCTAGAAATTACAAGGTGATTGGTATCTCAACAGTGACACCATAAAGAATTTGGAAGGGAGACACCAATTTCCCTCCTGAGTGTAATTTTTTCTGCCCATAGAGCATCAACCAATGCCCTATGCAAAGTCCTTCAGTTGTCACCCACCAGCTTCTTGATGATAGTCACCAGGTTCTTATTTATTGATTCAGTCTGTCCATTCCCTTATGGAAAGTAATAAAAAGAGTAGGAGAGTGTGATTCTATAGTGAAAAAAAATTGAGTAATCTCCTAGAAAGTGAAACAGGCAGCATTGTCAGTGATAATTTTGATTGGGACCCCAAACCTAGACATGATGTTTTCTTTGAGGAAATTGCAAACTACTTCTTAAGTAGCATGTTTGGTTGGAACTGCTTCTTCCCATTTGGTGAAGTAGTCTATTGCTATGAGGACATAGTCATGTCTAGCACTTGATGATGGGTTTACAACACCAATAAAGTCAATTCCCCATTACTGGAATGGTTCTTGTATGACCACTAGTTCGAGGGGTAGACTAGCTAACTTGGGCCTTCCAACAAATTGCTGACACAGTTCACATCCCCTGACCCACTTGTATGCATCTTGAAAGAGAGTTGGCCAATAATACCTAGCTCATAGGATCTTATGGGTAGTCACAGGGAAAAGAAATGTCCTCCATAGGCTAAATTGTGGAAGGACTTCAGAAGTTGACCTTGTTGCTCCTTGTCCACACAGTGAAGGAACGTTCCATTAAGGCTCCTCTTGAATAGGCCGTTGTCCCAGAGGACAAAATTAGCAGTTTTTAGTTTGATGGTTCTCCTTTCTTTATAAGATAGGTGAGCAAGGCATTCACCATAAGTAAGGAAATGAGCAATACCTAAATACCACCCATTTATGGTGGAGACAATTAGGACTGATTGTGTGTCATCCACTTCTATTTCTTCATGCTCTGTTACTCTTGACTTGTTATCCACAATTAGTTGGCATAGCCCCTTTCCACATACTAGCTTTTTTGGCTTGATGATCAGATCAAACTCCTAGATCTTTAAAACCCAATTGCCTCTTTTCATCCCAAACTCCTACTGAGTCAGTATAGATTTTACTGTGGTGTCAGGGACTAAGGTAGTAACTCAAGAATTGAGGATGTAGAAATGAAAATGTTTTATGGCTTTGACCACTGCATAAGCGTGCTTCTCCATATTTGAGTACTTCAGCTCATGAGCTTTGAGAGGACAGCTCATGAAGGAAATGGGAGATTCCATACCTTCTTTATTCTGTTGAACTAGAATTGTTGAAAGCGTATGTTTTGAAGCATAGCTGTAAATGGTGAACTCTTTGCTATAGTCTGGACAAGCTAGAATTTGAGCATGGGCAATGGCAGTCTTTATATCCTCAAAAGCTGACTTGCCTTCTTCAGTCTAGCTGAAGGTGGCCCTTCCATTCATCATGTTTACAATGTGCCTAGTCTTCTCAGCAAATTTGGGGATGAACCTCCATAAGAAATTCACCTTTCCAAAGAAAGAGTGAATAACAGTCTTACTTGTGGGAAAGGAAAGTTCTTGGATAGACTTGACTCTATTTGAGTCAATATTTATGCCTCCTTTGGACATAATGTGTCTGAAAATTTTCCCCTCTGTTACTCTGAAAATTGACTTCTTAGGGTTTAGGGAGATGCCATTCTGGCAATAGCATTCTACCACTTGTTGCAAATGGCTCACATGATCTGGGTGATGTTTAGAGAAGACAGTCAATTCATCAAGATAAACTATAATGAACTTACCTATTTCATCCTTGAAGGCAAAGTCCATTGCTCTTTGGAAGGTAGCGGCAGCATTTATCAAGCCAAAAGGCATTCTTCTATATGAAAATGTGCCCCAGGGTGTGGTGAAAGTGGTCTTATGTTGGTCTGCCTCACCAACTTCAACCTAGTTATATCCTGAGAAGCCATCTAGCATTGATAACATCTCCAAGCCTGTCACTATTTGAAGCACTTGATCCATGATTGGCAAAGGATAATTATCCTTCAAGGATGCCTGATTCAAATTTCTAAAATCCACACAAAGGCGAATTTCATCATTCTTCTTTCTTACAGGCACTATATTGGAAATCCATGTGGAATGATAGATTGGGAAGATTATCCTGGAATTTAGCATTTTTTGTATCTCAGATAAAATAGTACATGATATTTTTGGATTATAATGCCTAGACGTTTTCCTGTAAGGTGTTGAATCAGCCTTGAGAGGAATGTTGTGTTGAATTTCATCAGGCCAGAGTGATTTCAGGTCATCATAAGAGTACACTAGGACATCCATGTATTCATTGAACAAAGAGGTGAACTTCAAATGCTCTTCAGGTGTACAACATTTCTCAATGTTCACCATCTTGGGGTCTTCCTTAGTTCCCATATTAACTTATTCAAACTCCTAAGATGAGCTTGAATCCATTGGCTACTGTCTGATGAATCTATCATGCTTATCAAATAGCTTCTCAAGGGAAACCAGGCCTTTGGGAATCTTATTCCCTTTGAGTTGAAAGAACTCCTCATTTGTGTCTGCATTTGATTCAGGAGCTATTTCACACTTTTCAAGTTCACTACCTTTAAAATGCAGCCATTCAAAGCTATCTTTTTTCTCTAGGAAGGCAATGATTTGGTTGTCATTGTTAAATACCTACCAATGACTAGCATTATCAGGTACACTTGGCTGAAATACCAGCTCAATCATGTACTTGTCTCCTTTGAAATCTATGTGGGAGACAAAGAGAGTACCTGAAACAGCCAGTGCATCCACCTAGTCATTGAATTCTCTAGGAACTGCAGAGATGCTAAAAGTGTCCAAGTCTTCAAGCTGGTCCCAGACTAGATTACGGTAATGACACAATATTTCATTCTTGGTTTGATACAAGTTCCTCACCTAAAAAACCACTAGTTAGGCATCTCCTTTAGCATGAAGGAGATTGATGCCTTTGTCTCGAGCGGCTCTCAATCCAAGCAATAGAGACTCATATTCAGCTGTGTTATTTGTGTTGCTAAATTGCAATTTATAAGATGAGGGAAAAATATCTCCTTGAGGAGATATTAACACAACCCTGACTCCTGAACCAGTGGAAGAGCAGATGCCATCAAATTCAAGAATCCATACCTCATTTGATATTGATTTTCTTTCGGATTCTTCTTCATCTGGGGGTTGAGATACTTCCACACTTGCCTTGTAATCATCCAATTCCTCTGTTGTTCTAGCTAAATGCATTTCTAGGCTGTCATCTACAGGAGCTTCATCAAATGTCTTATGAACTCCATTCATGTACAAAAAGTAGTTACCCGTGCCTGAAGACTCATACAAAATTTGAGCTTCAGGTGCTGAGGTCTGGGTAACCACATATTTTGCTTCCTTCTCAGGGAGCAGCCTCTTCATAACACCTTTGACTGGAATCCTTGCCTCTGATAAATCCATGCTCAATTCACCTCCAACATCCCTACAAAAATTCCACCCAAGAAGGATACCATATGATGCTGGGACGTCTACTACCAAGATAGTCATCTTGATTCTTTTGTCTGGAAAGGTAGAAAATGCAAATTGGGCATCTTTAATTTGTCTCAACAAAGGCACTTGCTTTTTCTCCATGGAGAAGCATCTATAAAAAGTCTTGGTCAATGTGAGGTCAAGGGATTCGACCACTTTAGCAGGCATGACATTGTCTGAAGCTCCAGATCAATGATGCAATTATTCAACTGATGTCCATTTATCAACAATGAGACATAAAAAGGTTTAGTTCTGCCAGGAGCAGTAGGGGGAGCAATGACAAGGTTGTTCTTGGTGGGTGCATTCCTGGCAGGATCATGTTTCACTTTGGGAATTACTTGTTCAACAAAGATGTTTTGGTTTTTAACACATTGAACCAGTCTATCTAATTGCTCAGGGTGGAACTACAAATATTCAAATTTAGACATTTGAATTTTGGTTTTCTTTATATGGTCAATGATATCAAATGTCTGGAATGAGCTAGGAGCAGAGGATGGGAGTTCATCCCTTTGATTTTTGAAAGGGGGAGGACTAGACTATGAATTTGAAGTAGAAGGCGTAGGGGCATTTGGGGTACTTACCTTTCTCACAATCACTAGGTCCTTTGGCTAGAAAGGAAGAGTGGATCCCCGTTTAGTAATTGAAACTACTGGCTAAGGTCACTCCTCTGCTTTCTCCTTATCATCTTATTGAGCTGATTGATTCTTGGACCAGGTAAATACAGTGTATGACCCCTCAGCGGTATTGCCTTCACTTTTGGGTTCATCCTGATAGTTTAGGAAACTGATATGGGAGTCACTAGCTAATTCTTCTTCTTTCTCAGTGAAGAGATTAGCGTCATCTTCGAGATTCAACTCAGGTTGGAATGAGAAGTCTGATTCAGCTTCAAGATATCCAACTTCTAAGTTAGTTGGAGTTGCTTTGAGGGCGAGGTTCCTCTATGGAGGAGGAAGGCAATTTTGATGTCCTTGATTCCTGATAGCATTACCTTGGTACACCTAATTCTAAAATGTCCTCTTGGGCATATCTCTGTATGCAGGAGTAGATGACATCCCTTATGCCATTTGCTTTCTAAGAGCTAGCACTTCATTTCCCATCTTTTGCACCATCGGGTCAGTGGTGGTTGTAGATGAGTGTTCAGAAGATGAAGAAGATTTACCTTTATTAGGGTCCCTCCTTATCTTTCCATCCAAGATAAGGTCATCTTCTACTTTAGTAGCCAAGTCTTGAGTAGTATTAAGGTTGATATGTCTAGCTCATCTCAGCAAGAAACTCACTTTAGGTAGTTGTGAGTTGATGAATAAACACTTAAGATTCTAAGGTGTCAGTTGGGTGACCATGGGAATCCTGTGCCTCAGTTTGTCAAACCTGGCAATGAAGTCCCTCATAGGTTCATGGGGATCCTTCTTCATCTGTGTGAGTTGGGCTAGCAAGGCATGTGCATCTTCTGTAGGCTTGAACTTGGCTTCAAATTTGTCTTTTAGAGTGTCACAATTAGTCATTGACTGATCTTGTAGGTGGTAGAACTAGTCTACAGTAGTGCCTTGTAGTGTTTCCACGAATAACCTGAATACTATGTCTTCAAACTCCACCCCTATTACACCATAGGCTATGCTAAAAGATGTAATGTGTTCATCAAGGTAAACTTTTCCATCACAAAATAATTTGGGGAAGTTCTTCCTTGAACTACATGGAAGCTCATGTAGGGGTGGAGTTAAATTTAGTGGATCAGAAGAGTTACCCCAGGGGCCTTAAGCCATGATTTGATTATGTAAAAGTGGGATCACTAATCTAGGTGGAGTGTGGATAGGCAAAGCTCGACTAGTAGTAGAAAAATAAGTTTTGCCTTGTGTTGGTGGCCTGGTAGGGCTAGGAGGAAGACTCCTAGTTCGTCTAAGGTGAGGTTGTGGAGGAAACAACTCAAAATTACTCTGTTGCACCAACTCAAAAGTAGGGTCAATAACACCTTGATATTTATGGGCTTTGGTATAACATGGAGTTTCCAGATTGCAAAAAAAAAATGGAAAATAGCAGGATCTACTTCAGCTTGAAGTTTGAGACTTCAAACTACACGCTCTTCCCCGCAGAGTCACCAAAAACTATTAGGTGAATATTTTCTCGGCCAGCTAACTAGTGACCAAAATAGTTCCTATCACCACAGCATAGGGAGATTGGTCATCCAATCTTGCAGGTTTACCACATCCAAAGGGGACAAATCTCTCCTCTCATCAAGGGGAGGTTCCCTATTAAATATGCAGAGGCTATATACTATATAAATAAGCAAAAAATAACACAAGGGGGCAGAATAAACCATCCATCTCTCTTCTTTTAGAGATGATGCTCATAGATAAAGGAGAAAATCCTGGTGGATACACTAAAGGCACTTCTCTTATTTCAAATGTGTTCTTGCAAGAAACAGTAGGAGTTTCTTTCAAGTAGTAAAAGTAACTGATGGTAAAAGAGCATAGTAACCAGCACGATCAAATAGAACACAAAGTTTCCACCTCAACTACCCAAAGAGTATATCACAAAGGATAATGAGGGCATAAAGTCATCCCAGATTCCTCAACATAGAAAGAAAATAAAAACACAGAATGAAAGCAAATGTGAAAGTGCAAAGTCTTCCTCATAGTTGATTTCAGGACACTTAACTAATTACTTTCGTTGGTTCTGCTTGTCAAATTAAATAAATAAGAATGCTTCTAGGAAACAGACACAAGAAAAATTTCCTAAAGTATCACAAGCCAAAACAACACAAAGTCTGCAAACAACTTGCTTTCTCATTCAGATAAAATGAAATGAAATTACAATCTGAGCTCAAAGTCTCAATCTTATTCTTTCAAAATGGGCAGAGTTTCACTCCTGTAAAATGAAAAGTCTCCTCCAATGATACGAAAGATCACATTTTATAGAGGCAAAGCGAGGCCTAGCACTTTTTCTCATGGAGTGACCCATTTGGCGCATTAATGCCTTGGATGAATTCTTGGTTTTGTCATGCTGGAGCAAGGTGGCTACTTTAACTATGGTGTGCTAGTTCATCTCCTTTGTCTACTCCTTAGCTTGAATCACTCATTCCATCACCTGCTAGCCATGCAATTGTCTATTATGCCTTTATCTTGAAGGGGACAAGCAAACATCACTTTCAATGTTTGCAAGCCCCAAATATCTACCCGACAAACTGCTTTACTTACTAGAAATAACTCCCACTAATTTTCCCTCTTTGTCTCTTCCTCCTCTAAAGTCTGGCCTTAGGCTCTTTGAATGCATTCGGGTCCATGCCTTGAGTCTGCTAAAATCAACAGACACTTAAATGCAGTCAATTTGTCATTCGCAAGTCTTTCCTCAATTGAAGGTTAATGGCTAGCCAGTCACTCTGAATTTGATGTTCATGGGCCTGTCATTTTGCTATAATGTAGGTGAGGACACATGGCAGCATCCATGTCTTTGAAATAAGTTTATCAGAATGAGCTTTGAAACTGTTAAAGGTTGGGGGTGCGGATGCAGACATGTGGTAGCTTTCGCTACACTAGGACAGGACACATGGCAAGTTTTGCTCTTTGAAGCTTCATTTGAAATTGTGTCTCGATATGCGACACTTGGCAGCTTCTACTGTACTTTGATGCTTTGACCTTTTTCGAAGGTAGCATGCCCTTTAGGGTCTTTAATAATGTTTGTTTCATGTGTGTCACATGTCCCTTTATTTCCTTCAGACAAAATGTCTGAAGGAATTCCTTCCTTTGATTCTTTGCATTTGAGGGTGCCCCATCCTTTGACATGTGGCATCTTCTGCCACCTCATATTGAAACATTCCACTGTTGACACTTGGTGCTTTCTACTCTCAAGCTTTTGCAACACCATATAAATGTTTGGGGCTAAGTTAAGCTCTCATAGATGATGACACTTATTAGCCTCTACCGATCTCTTTAAGGGACACTTGGTAGCTTCCACCACTCCTCTGAAATAAAGCATAATGGGCTCAGCTGATGACACTTGGTAGCATCCACCTGACCCTTGCTTTTGCATGCACTTCTTTCCTTAACTGAGGTAGCCTTTGAACCTTTGAACCCATGAACCATTGAACTTTGAAGCAGTTCAAGTTTCAACGGTTCAATTAATTCATTCCATTTATTTGGCTAAGTCCCTTTGATATCCTTTTGAACTAAACACGTTGAACCCTTTTGAACTTTGAACCCATTGAACTGATGAACCAAAATGGTTCAAGGTTCAATGGTTTAATATTTTCTTAGATTCTCACTGAGAGACATTTTTTATCGAACCAAGGCACTGAACAAATCCTGAAGATGACTAAGTGTTGGAAATTGGTTCTTCTGATTGGACTCGCCTACAGAAGCCTTTGAACTTGTGAACCTGTTAATCCCTTTACTGAAAAAAGCTTGAAAAATGAGTAATTTGAAAGCTCAAAACAAATTTTTGTAAAGGGGAGGGATAATTTTGGTCTTGCAGGGCCAAAATAGTCCATATGTTGGCCCAAAAATGAGAAGTCATTTTTTGGGGATAACATACCTAACACTAAAAAAGTGTCAAAAAAACATGTAACTCCACCACCACCAAACAAGGCACCATACAAAACCACCCCTATAACTCATAAAAAAAATAAGGTGTCTACTCCTATTACCATAACAGGTGCGAGCCCACTCGTAGGCTCTTAGAGATTTTTCTTATGTCAATTGTTGTAATCTTCTATAATAACTCTTCCTTCCATTAATCCTTATAGTCCTCTTGGAATGAAGCCATCTTGTTTTAATGATACACAAGTGTGTCTATATCATCATTCACCTGGACACGATATTGAGTGTTGTAAAGCCCTCACAATAGTCATTCAACAACACTTTGATGTTGACACACTCTTTATTAATACTCACATTAATCTTCTTATTATTCCACCTCTAGCATCCACAATGCCTCCTATAGTTCCACCTACATTCAAACCCAAAGATGTTGTCATACACCCTTTGCCACTTTCTTCACCTATATTTTAGATCAACACAATTAATGTGGCGATATGGTCACAAATTCAAAAGGATAAAGGTAAGGAAAAATCTACTACTCCACGAGCTCATCCCTTTTCCAAAGAAACTCCTCCTCTAAATACCATGATTTCCATTTTGGGTGTCCCAAAACTAACATCTTTAGACATTATTCAAAGCTTGATGGTGAAATAGCTTCACCAAACTCCTGTGAAAATGTCTTTGTATGAGTTAATCCAAAACTCACCCCAACACCATCAAGATTTTATTAGTTCCTTGTAAGTGGTTGAGGTATAACCTGATGATCCCCAACCTCTTACAACTTTGGTTAGCTCTCTTAATTCCATCTCCCTAATTTCCTTTAGTAATTTAGAAATTCCACTTAAACACCTTGAAGATCAAGATTCTACCCTTTTTATTAAAACATATATTGATCAAACTCATGTCAAGAGAGTCATGATCAATGAGGGAGCTAGTATTAATATTATTTCCACTCATGCCTACAAATAACTAGCTCTTCCTAAGAATTGCATGTCTCAAACCAGCGTGATACTCCTCTCCTTTAATGATACCACAAATACTATGATGGGCATTGTTGTCTTACATATCCATGTAGGTCCCCAGACAATTCCTAATCTCTTTTATGTTGTATAAGGAGAGTTCCAATATAACATACTACTTGGATTGACTACCATGACTTAAACCTTGCTTGTCCAAAAGATGACTTCCCATTGCCAAGTATCGACCAACTTATTGATCTAATAACCAGCCATAAGATGCTATCACTTATGGACAGGTTCTCTAGATATAATCAAATCCTGATTGCTCTTGAGGATCAACACAAGACAACCTTCATTAACTCATGGGGGGCTTTCTGTTATCAGGTCATGCCTTTTGGTTTGAAGAATGTTGGTACCACCTACCAACGTGCTATGACTTACATCTTCCATAATCTCCTACACAAAATTAGTATTTTCAACTTCTAAGCTCTGCCATTATCTCCTAAATAATAAAACCTATGTGGTTACCCATACTAATCCCCTCAAATACATGCATTCAAAGCCATATCACAACCAACGTGTAGCTCGGTGGCTCATGCTCCTTGCTGAATTTGACTTATAGTTTATTCAACAAAAGTCTATCAAGGGGTAAATAATCATTGACCAGTTAGCTGCCACCCCTTTACCTAACAACCAACCTTCAAATATTGAATTCCCTGATGAATCCATCATAATTCTCTCTACCGATGACATTTCCTATCAAATGATGATGTTCTTAGATGGGTCTAAATGTCAATACAGTGGGGGTGTGGGGGTCATTCTTATTCCTCTAGATGGTGAGCCTATGCCTTTTTTGTTTAAACTAGATTTTGAATGCACTAACAATATGGCCAAATATGAGGATTTGATCTTAGGGCTTCAAACAACCCTCTTCTTGGGTATCAAATCCATAACCATTTTTGGTGATTCTTAGCTAGTGGTTAATCAAGTTAATGGTTCTTACTTATGCAAAAATTAAATTCTATAGTGGTATAAACATCATGTAGATATTCTATTGGGATTATCTAAGTCTTATCTCTTACAAATTGTTCCTCGATCTACAAACAAGTTTGCTGACATAATGGCTTCACTTGCTTCACATATACCTTCTTCAACTTCTTTCTCAAGAATATATGTACCATGCATTGCTTAACATTACCCTCCTATTTATCAACTAACATCCTCTTCATCATAAATGTGACATCCAACCCACATGCCTTATGGTACAATCAACTCATGGATTATCTGTCCTTTTCTATTACCCCTTTTGATCTCTCCAATAATGGGAGACCTACCTTCATAAAAAGTGTCACTTGTTACACTATGTTAGTGGGACTTATCTAAAAGCAAGGCTTTGATGGTATCCTCCTTAGATGCTTCACTAGTATTGAGACTCCCTTCACTATTAAGGAAGTCCATGATGGGATTTATGGTGGACATTTCAATGGTCACGTAGTTGCCAAGCATATCCTCTGACTCAATTATTATTGGCTAACACTACATCAAGATTATGTTGATTAAGTTCAATATTACATCAAATGTCAACAACATGCTAACCTCCTTCATGTTCTAATTCATGCCTTACAAATCACTAAAGACTTTTGGCCCTTTTCCCAATGGGGCTTGGATTTAATCGAGGAGACTAACCCTCATTCATCCCTCCATCATCATTCTATCATTACTACCACTAAATACTTCACCAAGTGGGTCGAGGCTATTCCTCTCATCTCCACTAAGGCTGATAAAATTGTTGACTTTATCAACCATCACATCATCTATCATTTTGGTGGCCCACATAAAATTATAATAGATAACGGCAAATCTTTCAAAAACAAGACTATCTAAAGTCTTTGTGATACATTCAGAATCAAATTAATCTTCTCATCATCATACTATCCATAAGAGAATGGATAGGTAGAATCTTCTAACAAAACATTAAGAAAAATTCTCATGAAGGTAGTCAATGATACGGTCAAGGATTGGCACACACACATTTCATTTTCTTTATGGGCTTACCACACTAGCATTCAAACCCCTGTGTGTGTTATGCCTTTTTCCTTGGTGTATGGGATGGAGGTTGTTTTGCCTCTTAAAGTTCAAATTCCTTCTCTTCACTTCTCTAAAAGACATACTTACTAATGATTACTTTCACCAAGAACATTTGTCTCAACTCAAGTTTCTTGATGAGTTCAGTATTATAGCCCTCAACCACCTCCAAATCTATCAAGAACGTATCAAACACATACAACAAAAACCTCAAAGAGTGAGATTTTAATATTGGGGATCTTGTCTTAATATTAAATCAACATGTGATGAACATGGAGAAAAGCAAATGGGGTAAGTTTACTCCTAATTGGTTTGGACCCTACATCATAACTCACAAGTCTGGCTCAAGAACTTATCACTTGTCTTCTCTCAAAGGAAAGCCAAAACTTGAGCCTTTAAATGCCTTACACCTATGACCATTATTTTTTTAACCAAGTAATGCTTCACCTCATGTTTAACTTGAGCTCGTCCCTTGAGCACCCCTATTACATTCATCTCCCTTCCTCTTAACCCTTAATCTTACATAGTTAACTTATGAAGTGCTATGGTTTTGACCTCAAAGTGAAAAACTCCTAAGGCTCTATAATCCTGTCCATGACCAAAAGCAAAAAAAAATGGGATATGTCGACAAGTTATAATCTCTCATGTCATAATTCTCAATGTAGACTTCTCCCTTGAAGGATAGCTACGTAACTTCTCTTTGCTACTCTCAATAGACTACTCCTTCGAAGGATAGCTATTTAAAAATTAAAAATAAATGCTTAGACCAATCCCTTGAAGGATGGCTAGGCCAAGATTTGTTCTCAAAGGGAAATACAATTAAAAATATTCTCATATTGATCAGTTTCGACCTCAACACATACAAAATCCCATTATAGGCTTCCCGCATTGATCAACTTACACACAAAAAAAGCTTTAAGTCATGGATTTGCCTATAGTAGCTATCAAGTCACCCACAGTAGGGGCATATCATCCCCACTTCTAAGGTTATGCTACCCAAACACTTTCACTCATTTTAGCCTTTTTTCCTCATACTCTTTTAAAGGACTTTGAACTCGCTTAACACAAGGTGAACACGACGCTTCTCTAACAAACAAAATGGTCCAATGATGAAAAACATGAAAGAGGCTCATATTCTTGAGCCTATTTATGTCATGATTATGATCTTTACTAATACATGATCATTTTTCATCTTTATTTTCCCATCCAAATCACATGTTGATCTCTCTACTGAGATGAAAATGTCATACAAGCATTATCAAGCCTACTCCATTTATTTTAAGCATACACCATCAAAAATATGGAAAATGTTGAAATAAAATAACATAACCAACCTATTAATTTTAAGCATACACCATCACAAATAAATAAAAATACTAAGATGAAGCTAACAAACCAACTATGCATATACCATCACACATATGGTAAATGCTAGACTAACTAAAACATTAAAATCAAATTAACATAACATTAAATAAGAATCTACATCAACATCATCATCACAATCACAATAAATATACATCTCATATATATATATATATATATATATATATGCTCAACATACATGTACATCAATACATAATCACAATATCATCTCTCTCTCAAAATATACATCTCTCATCTTCAACTCGTAGGCCAATGTGCATATAACATATATAAAAATAATAAAATCTAGAACTCAAAGTCGTCAAGGCTCTCCACATGGTCGTGAAGAAGCACTGTCATCACCACTCTCTGCCCGTCTATGTTTACATGAGCTAGAAGCCATGGCACGTGTCACTGATCTCTAATGCTCTCTAAACTTAGAATACCTTTGAATATATGAGAACTCCTTGATGGCCCTCTCATAATAATCAATCTCATCAAGGGTATTAGTACATCTCACCAGAGACACATTTTGCACCTACTAAAGGCTTGACCTGTACTTGTTCGTATGGTGGAGGAAGAGGAGTATCCTGACTTATTTCTCTCAAACTATCCCTCTCCACTATCAATGTAGTAACCTAACCCTATAATACCCCAATCTAGCCCTGTAATGCCCTAACATGGCTCTGCAATGTTACCACCTATCCCTGTAAAGCCAATACCTATACCTAAGATACATCTCAAGCCTATACTACCACATCTTGAGCCTACACTACTTTATTTCAAGCTTGTATAGTCACATCTCTCTCACCAAACCCTATAAATTTGGTGGTGGCCTCCTGACTTCAACTATGGGATGTAAACCTACCCACCAAGCCATATATGCCACTATGCACCCTGGATATACTACACCTGGCCCTACTAGTAGCTCCTCGAAATTTGGTCCATATGTCTCCTATGGAAAGGGTAGAGGTGCCTCTATATCATCCCTCTTATATCAAAGGAAGGTAGGTGGTACATCTTATAATAGGCTGAACTATCTCCTAACCCATGCCAGGAGTACCATCTCTAGCTCACCAAATCATCTCCCTCTAATCCATAATGAGATATGTAATGCAAACAACTACTCTTCCTATCCTCTAAATGTAGGGTATGTCAAGTAAGGTCTCCACAAAATATCTTTAGGGATTAATCCCTCTATCATGTGCTTATAATAATTAATATCATGCACTATGCCATCTAATCGGTTTGGACCATACCATCTCTCCACCATTTGAAGCCAAACCTGAAACTAGCTAAAATCATGGTAGGTAACCCCAATGGCTATGTCACCATGATATGCTCTTATTCCCAATAATAGAGTAAATTCTTGACACATAAATTGTATCACCGTCATAGTCTTAACCCCCATAGCTCTCTATATAACTATGCTAGAAACACTGGTCCCCATGCAAATATGGTCCACTACTCAACCATTTGTGCCATAACACCTATCAATGCAATAGGAAATCTCCCACCATCTACATCTAGTAGTTCATACACTATAATCTCTATCATCATCAAGATGCTCATTCAATGTTGTTCCTCATCAGTAATGTACAGTGGCTCGTAGATGAAGCTCATTAAGTGATAGGTCACCTCACTAGCATGCTCTCCAAATAATTCCACCATGTGAATATCATGCTCCTCTCTTGAACATGAGAATATATCCTCACCTTGGAGTGGAAATCTTAAAATCATGTATACATCTTCCTAGGTTACTGTCAATTCTCTGATCGATAAATAGAAGGTGTTGGTGGTATGATCCCACTTCTAAATCAATGCTATCATTAAACTCACATCTCGTGTGACTCTATAATATCATATCACTCCCCTTAAACCTATGACTACCAAGTGCTCCCACTCATTTGGGGTGACATCCCTCCTCATCCATGTTAGTAGTGTCGATAGATGATCCCATAACATCAACTCTAACCTCACCTGCATCCATACACACAACTCAAGTCACATACTGTCTAATATAGCCTACCACCACCTTTTTCCCTTCTCTTTGGGGAGAACTACATTAGTCTTAGGCCCTTTACCAGGCTATGTAGGTAGCACTCAGTTGACACAAGGTCTTCTAAGGTTATCTCAGCCATATACCCACCTAAATATCTAACCTACTCTCCCCTCTCTACCCTAAGCTTCATTACCTCTCTCTCCATGTTAGACCCAACTACCTATCACAACTCTAGGCCTCATGGCTTATTTCCCTAACCTTCAACCCTAATGACCTATCTTTTGAGCCTCAAGTCCCCTAACCTATTTCAACCTATCCTTTTTTTACCCATTTCCCCTAACACACTTTTAACCATACCTTAGATTTTTTTACCCATTTCCCCTAACACACTTTTAACCATACCTTAGATTTTTTTCTCTAGGCTCTACATGAACTAAATTGGCTTGAGGCCCTCAACCAAGCTATGTAGGTAGCACTCAATCGACACAGTCTTTTGAGGCTAGCTTAGCCATTAGGCTAGTTGAGTACTTCAATTAGGGATCTAAATTGACCTTTTCTCCTATTTTGGGTTCTTCACAGTCATCAAAATTAGTTTTGTATACTAACATCAGTGCTTGGTATTGATCGATGTCCAGAAACTTATCAACATCAACACTGTATCGATCAATGTTAGTGGACCCCATTGATGTCGGTGATTGGTTCAGTCCTAAGGCTGAATGACCTGTATCCTAAAATTAACTTTTAACCTAAAAACCTACCCCAAATCCCTCCCAAATTAACCTAAACCTACCCCACCCCATTTCTTACCCCTCTACTAACATTTTCTTTTCCCCCCAACATTAAAATTAGCTTACAAAAGCAAATTAAACAATTTAAATTCAAAATTAACTCATGGAGACTCTCACCTCATCTTTATATCTCTTTTAGGTTGGAATAGCTAGCTCTTGTGGTGGCACACCTCCCGCTAGGTCCCCTCCTAGCTTTGCCATCTCAGTCACACTCAGAGCTCTTTTTCTCTCTTATCAAATGTTACAAATGAGTTATGGTGGGTCACCAAACCCCTTTTTTTGGGTTTAGTCACCCATTGACGTCAACATACTTAACCTAATCCACCAACATCGATAATATTTATCACTGATGTCAACAACCTTTACCTAATCCATCTATGTTGGCACTATTTCCTACTGACCTCAGTGACATCACTGACATTAGTACCCTTGCATTAAATTTTCCACCAACATCCATAATCCTTTAGACTCTACCCACAATATGGGGAAATTTGGAGATCACATATATCTCCCCAACCACAATAACCACCCTTGGAGATCACTTAAATCTCCACCCATGATGACTTTGCTTGGAGATCATGAATATCTCTTCACTCATTGACACTTTTGCACCAACCTTGACCACTTATGATATTCTGTTATAGTTGTTTATTATACACATGCATGTATATTAGGTGTTTTATATGGTGACTGTAATATCCCCTTTTTCCCTTCAATTCTGAAGCTGGATATTTTTTGACTATTTCACTGTATTTTGCCTTTTGATGTTTTTGCATGAATAAGATGTGGTTTTGCAAGATAAATTCAATTAAATAAATAAACCACAGTATAATCTCTTAACTAGAAAATCAATGATCTTATTTATTCATCCAGATGATTACAATAGATGTCCTCTGTCATGCATATAAAGAATATGAATACTGTCTTAAAACTCAAGTTTTTCACAAACTAGGAATAAAACTTGGATCTGGTACGTCTCAGCCTGCTGTGTCAAAAACACAGTCACCGACGTTGGTTATGCTGCCACCATCAGTTTCCTGGTGTCGTTAACCTACTGACGTTGGTATAGGGTCGGCCGATGTCAACGCTGTTGGTCTCTGCCTACCGATGTCAGTGTCTGCACTTTCCACTGATGCATACAGATTTACATGGATCTATATAGACTTCGTATGGCCACCAATACGATATAGCACAACTTGTACGCTAGACGCCTGATCTCAAGATATATGGCTCCAATACGGAAGATCTTGATCTATGTAATATCTGAATAAAAACCCTAATAAAGGGTTTCTTAAATTAGAATTAGGGTTTCACAATTAAAATATGCTAAATAATTAATATTTAATTAAATCAATCAAATATTAATATCTCCCTCAATATATGTCTGATCTGTGAACCATCTAAATCTGGTGAACCAGGGAGTGATTCTGCACATGATCATGCCATAATAGGGATGGTCCACTGAGTGCCAACATTCCCTATATAATAAGAGCTCAAGCAAACGTGTTCAAAATAGCTTGAATGATAAGCCAACTAGACAAATTCTGCTAATCAAAGCCAATCCAAGCTCCACCATGACCCTCTATCCATCCTATCAGCCTACGAGGGTCGCATAATAGGCTAACCATCAACTCTAAACATGTCAACTAAAAAGGGGACATGACAATCCGCCCCTCCTAAAATTTCTTGCCCTCAAGCAATCACTGAATGATAAACCAATCAATCCACCTGGATCCTAAATATAGTCATGATCTATACTAATGGCAATCAACACAAGCTCCTGCAATATCCTCTGAAATATAACCAAGAGGAATCCCCAATCAAACTGGCGAATGCAACTCAACCAATCTCTAAAATCACAACTGCCCTGGATGTGTCGATACTACAGGCTGTGTAACTTGCAACTACCAATTCCATCTACAAAATATGGTGCCAATCCATCCCATAATGGATGGTAAGAAACTAGAGCCGATCTACACCTGTGTGAAATCAAATCCTCTATCTCTAGGTCAAAAGAAAAATAATGAGTATACCCCACCGTATAATGCCGATAAGAACCCCCAAACTCTGCTACTGGCTCACTATGACCGAACTGGGAATCAATAGATGGCTCCAATCTCTAACTCTGAGTAGATGTAGGCTAGATAGGACCCTATGCAACCCACTCAACAAACCCCACCTCAAAATCCCTATGAGGTAACATAGTAGAAAGGATCACTATAATCTCCCCAACCCATCTGCTAATATCACTAGCACCTTGGATGAGAACACCTTCTATCACTTTATGTGAGTCCAAATGAACACCTACACTATCTAGAAAATAATCCATGAATGATTCAGTGTAATAAAAATTATATGCATAAGCATCAACATACTCCACCACACACCACAACTGATCCCTCTGTAAGGGTGGCACAACCAACTATACCACACTATCATCTGTGTGAGAAGAATCAATCTAGAGACTCGACTCCAACTGGTATCCCAAACTCATCACGACCAGGTACTCCCAAAGCTTAAACATGTGTGTCAGCACCAACAACATGTTCCTCAGCAACAACTGCAGGAACGTACTCACCACCAACCACCTCAATATATAAATGAACTAGGTCTGGGGCTGGTGAAGACCGCAAACACTCCAACTCCACAGTCACCTCAGCCAAATGAAACTGACTCCTCATAAGCCAACTGTGTACTCTCAAGAATCTTAGAAGCCACCTTGAGCTGCTGAGTAAGCTCACTCACCTTATCTTCCTTGGCCAATAATGCATCATACGCTGTGCTACCCCACTCCATAAGATAATCTATGTCAGCTACCAACTGCATATAATCCTATCTCAGAATCTGAATAGCCTCCCATAAAGAGTGGATCTCTATCAAGGAAAAATAACTACCTCCCCGCTCATCACTAGTAGGAGAACCCCATCCATAAACTGCTAACAACTGACGAGCAACATCAAAATGCTCGCAAGCGATAGCAATGTCTCACTCACTAACTCTCAGCTGACTAGACACATGATGGCGTTGGCTAGATTGTCTCCTGCAATCCTCCTCTGATGCATGGTCTAAAAGAGTAGACTCAAAATCACTGATCTCTGGAGTAATACCATCCATACTCTGTGAATCAACTCCAAAGCTCATATCAACATATAGAGTATCAAAAACTGTAGCATCACTGTCCAACTCCTCCATACCGAAAGAAACTGCCGAGGAAACTAAGTCCTCAAAACTATCCACTGCATCCACCTAAGTGTCATCTATAATAATTGGATCCTGGGACTCTTCTACAATCTCTTAATCTAGAGTGTGAATGCTAGACATACTCACATCATCATCAATATGTGACCTACCAGTAAAGGAAAGTTGAGTCCCTGCCACATGCATGAACTCTTGAACTGAACTCACCTCAAGACAAAGCTCATCCACATGTCTCTCATAACCATGGAGAGATAATTGAGTACACACCAAGGAATTCTGAGTATCCTCTAGCTCATGAGAAAGCCGGTCAACCTCCTCTTCCTCCTTGTTTTGTAATGTTTCCCCTTTAAAATTGGATGTCATATACTGTACTAATTTGTCTTCAATTATAGGGTGTGAAAGTAATTCAGTCATCCTCCTCAAACTTTGTTTAAGCTTCCCCATATTACTGTCCCACTATTCCTAAGTATGTGGAATAACCATGATTAATTTGTTGATTCAATGACCAATCTACCCAACAGGATGGCAGAATTTAGCTCTGATACCACTATAATATCCCCTTTTTCCCTTCAATTCTGAAGCTAGATATTTTTTGACTATTTCTCTATATTTTGCTTTTTGATGTTTTTGCATGAATAAGATGTGGTTTTGAAAGATAAATTTAATTAAATAAATAAACCACAGTATAATCTCTTAACTGGGAAATCAATGGTCTTATTTATTCATCCAGATGATTATAATAGATGTCCTCTATCATGCATATAAAGAATATGAATACTATCTTAAAACCCAAGTTTTCCATAAATTGGGAATAAAACCTAGATCTGGTATGTCTCGGCCTGCTATGTCAAAAACATAGTTGCTGACGTCGGTTATACTACCACCATTGGTTTCCTGGTGTCGTTAACCTATCAACGTCGATATAGGGTCAGCCGATGTCGGTCGTTGTCGGTCTCTGCCTGCCGATGTCAGTGTCTACACTTTTTGCTGATGCATACGGATTTACATAGATCTTTATGGACTTCATATAGCTGCCAATATGATATAGCACAACCTGTATGCTGGATGCCTGATCTCAAGATATATGGCTCCAATACGGAAGATCTTGATCTGTGTAATATCTGAATAAAAAACCTAATAAAATAAATCCCTGTAAATACCTGTGATAAATTTTGTGAAGTTATCTCTCAACCTGGCAATAGATCAGTTGATATCTCACAGCCTCTAAATCGTACACACTGAAGAGGGCAGTTCTTCAATGCAGATAGAATACTGGAACCCTTGGCTCGGTCTTCTCAAGAAAAATCCTTAGCAAAATTTATCTTCAATCAATAATCCATAATTCATAATCATAATCGCCTCCCATGAGAAACCCTTATACCCTCAAAAAGGTATGCTTGCCCTAATTAGGGTTTCTTAAATTAGAATTAGGGTTTCTTAAATTAGAATTAGGATTTCAAAATTAAAATATGCTAAATAATTAATATTTAATTAAATCAATCAAATATTAATATCTCCCTCAATATATGTCTGATCCGTGAACTGTCTAAAGCTGGTGAACTAGGGAGTGATTCCGCACATGATCATGCCATAACAGGGATGGTCTGCTGAGTGCCAACATTCCCTATATAATAGGATCTCAGGCAAATGTGTTTGAAAGAGCCTGAATGATAAGCCAACTGGACAAATTTTGCTAATCGAAGCCAAACCAAGCTCCACCATGACCCTCTATCCATCCTATCAGCCTACGAGGGTCACATAATAGGCTAACCATCAACTCTGAACATGTCAACTAAAAAGGGGACATGATAGTGACCAAGCTTTTCTTGTCACCTGTAACCTTTTGTGTTTCCCAGAAGCACTTCTTACCTCAGATACCTAGCACACATGGACCATTAGAGCTACAATTAAGATTGTTTTGACCTTCTTGGTAATCACTTACAATCTATGCTTTGGTTATTTCAATCTGACTCCTCCTTAACCTTACATGTTTTTGCTTTTGTTGAATATAGCTCATAATATTATACACATAAGTAGTGATACCACTTTCTTCTCCACTCACCCAATTCACTTCTTATCAAACGGGTACTCAATTCTAGTTTCTCCTCCATCAATTCTTGCTTTGAGGGGGGATACCTCATCCAATACCTATAGAATCTAACTTCTATTTTTGTTTTGTAACTTGTTAGTATAAATTACAAGACAAAATGGGAAAATATAGACACCAAAATTATATCACACATGTGCATAACTCCCTATCTCAAAACCCCCCTTAAGCCCCTTTTCAATAATAATTAGCCTCCCTAACCCATGATTTTACCCCTCACACATTTAATTAATTTAAAATATTTAATTAAGTTAATTAAAAACCCCTTATGGCACCTTACCTAGCCACCTCATCCTAAAACTAATTCTCACCTGATGAATCACCTCAAGACTTATCCCTTTATCCTAACTACCCAAGACTTGTTCTCACCCCAAAAATAATTCCTAATCAATTATGTCCTTCTTAACCTCTTATTTCTACTATTTTTTAATGGATACCACACTTGGCATGAGAAACAATATAAGATAGGCTAAAGATAGTACTTTTACCTATTCTAATGCCACCGACATCAGTCAACCCATGGCTAATGTTGGTGGGATCACCGACATCAGTTATATAAGCCAAACTCCAAGCTAATATTTAGGTCAATAGAAATCAAGAAAACTCATTCTTATTTTCATATAGGCTTTTGGCATTCAAATTTTGACATCTTGGCTTATTGTTACCTTGCATAAGTTAACCCAGATTAGGAACCAAGCTCTTAAGAACTAGCAGTACTAGCTTATTTTCTCTATTCAAGGCATCAATTCAAACTACCTGATAGGAGCCATCCATCCAGCACTTATCATTTAGTCACCAATGCATCTAAGTACATCATTTATTCTATAATTCTTTAAGTAGTTACTTTGTAACTCCTTTACATCTACTATTTATTTCTTTACACATTCCTAACTGATCCCCCGTGAAGGATTTATAAATATTCCCCACTTTTTTCCCCTTATTTCAACACACCAAACCTCTAACTAGATCCATCCAAACAATATTCTCTCTCTCACAATTCTCCCCCAACCTTCCAGACCTGACCAAAGCCATTTTCCAGACCTAGAAAAGCCTTCTACAAGCACCTAGGCAATTATTTCCCTTATCGACCTCGGTAGCCTAATTGATATTGATCACACTTCCCTACCAACCTTGATAGCCTAACTGATATCGATCACTTTTACTACCAATCTCAGCATCCTAATCGATGTCAGCAACTATGGATTTCTAGTAACCCTTCTAAGACCTACCCAAACAACTTCCAAAATATAAACTAAATATACCACCTACAGTCTATTAGTTTTATTACACTTAGGTTGTGAATAATGGTAACATTATCTATCTTTTACTCTCTTTTTTCCCTCTATCTTGGTTATTTCTTGCTATTTTGTCTCTCAAAAGTGGACTATCATCTCTAAGGAAGTTTGACACTTTCTAAAACAACTGTGTAGCTTAGCATCCCACTAGTATATATACTAATAGACATTTTGTGGTAGTGCTTTTTTACTTGCAAGTAGTCCTCCCCAGCAAAGAGGAGTGCTCACAATGTCTAGATACAATGCACAAACCAATCTAGGTTCATTCTAATCACTTATCCCTATCTTTCTTCTCTATTTTTCTTTAGACTTAAAATAGACAAATTTTAGCAAAATAGTTAGTTCTCAAATAACTTCACCAAACCTCAGTGACGATGACCTTATACGAATTGATCTAAACCTCAAATAAATATTATCAAGCCATGATATAGGCTTTATAATCAATTGAGGTCCAACCCAAAGATCCTCAACCTCTATCAGCCCTTGTTGGAACCCTCCAAGTATTAACCCTTATCACATTTCTAGATTCTGAGATACCTCCCAACCACCTAGATGATCCAAATCCTCCCCTATTCATCACAACCCACATTAATAAAACCCAAATCAAAAGTGTCATGATTGATGGAGGACCCAATATTAACATTATCTCATGCCATTCTTATGATCGACTCAAAATTCTTGAAAATGTCATGTCTAAAACCACTTTCATGCTATGATTTTCCAATGACACGATGGAAACCACCTTGGGAACAGCTATCCTTCACATACACTTAGGCCCTTAAACTCTCCCCAAGCTATTCTACATTGTATAATTGTAATTTTAGTACAACATACTACTTGGATACTCTTGGATTTTAATCCTATGTTATGTACCTTTAATCTTGCACAGATACCTAAAATTTAAACATGAGGGTCAAGTTCACATCATCCCCACTAACCCTAGTCCATCTAAGTCATACAACATGAATTACCACCCAAATGACTACCTTATTCCATTGAAAGACACAACCCTTCCAACTTCCACCAACAAAGCTTCACAATCTCAACCATACTCTCTTCCCAAATTATTGTGAAAGACCCCTTAGAATCCACATTCTAACATATTTATCTTAGAGAATACTACCTATTGACTCTCGATTCCCTTCCTACTCCTTAATAATATGTAAATATTGATCAACAACCTCACTATAATCCTAACATTAGAACCATCATCCATTTCAAACCTCCTAACTGCAAAACTAACTTTATATATGGGGGACTTGATCAACCACCTTCAGCTTATAACACCTCACCTTCTATCAAACCATTCACCTCCAATTTTTCCTTCTTGAATAAACCAGATTTTGCCCAAACATACCTTCATTGGTGTGCTTGGAAATGATTTAGTTTATGTCATTATGAGCATGGACCACATGATCTTATCCCATGTAAAACTCAAAAGCCTTATGAATGACAAGGCCTTGGATTTATCCAACTAGAGGAACCAACCAACACACCTCTCATCTCAATCATTGAGAAATAAACCCCATCCTCACTAACCTCTAATTATTTAGAGTCTAATGACATTGATTCCATCCTTTATAACTTTTTTTTTATCAACATGTTTAGTTTGGGACCCCTGACCTATCAAATTCATGAGAAAATGAAAACCATTCCTCTTACTCATCTTGAGATGGTGGAAGATGATTATTCCACTATTAATACCTTCCAGTATTAGGATGATGACTCCCTTCTCACCAACCTTGTTTTTGAAGACTCCTCCTTCATAAATCCCTTCTTCTTGAGACATCCTCACATAATCAAAATTGGCTAATCTTTATAATGAATTTACCATTAATATTAACTTGGGCACTTAGGATAATGCTCACATAATCAAAATTGGCTAATCTTTATACTCCTCAGAACATCAAGAATTCACTTTTGTATGTGACCATAGCATAGCTTTTGTTTGGTCTTACAATGATATACCGGGAATAGACCCTTCCATTGTCATCCATAACATTTTCACAAACCTTGATGTCAATCCTATTAGGTAAAATATTCAAAGGATTCACCCTAACAATACCCTTATTGTTAAGGAGGAGATACCATGTCTCTTATCCATTAACTTCATCCAACCCATTGACTATCCATAATGGGTCATGAATGTTGTTCCTATTATTAAAGTGGTAGAGTGACTTCATATTTGTATAGATTTCCATGAACTCAACCTCACCTACACAAAAAACAACTTTATTTTACCAAGAATCGACCAAATTGTTGATCTAACTATCAACCATGAGATGTTATCTACTATGGACGGATTCTCAGGCTATAACTAAATCTTTATCTCCCTAGAAGATCAACATAAAACTGCCTTGATCACCCTATGGGGAATGTTTTGTTATAGGATCATTCCTTTTAGTTTGAAGAATGTTGGTGTGACCTATCAACTTGCCATGACCTCATCCATAAAATCATGGAATACTATGTAGATGACCTTCTTGGTAAGTCCAAATGTCACCAAGATCACTTGTTAATCCTTACAATTATTTTTGATTACCTTATCCATTTTCATGTTCACCTCAAACCAAATAAATTCATCTTTAGGGTCTTGTTAGGCAAACTCCTTAGTTTTATCATTTCCCTTTATGGATTAGAAATCGATTCCACCAAACTCAAAAAAATCCTAGACATGCCTCCTCTAACTAACCTTGAGAAAATCCATAGTTTATAGGGTAAGTTTCAATCCCTTTACCAATTTACCTCTCAATTATCTACTAGATGTCAACCCTTTCACCACCTTCTTAAGAAGGATAACTCCTTTAAATGGAATGAAGATTGCCAAAAATATGTTGAATCACTCAAAAGATACCTTCTCTCTCCACTTGTCTTTGTCCCTCCAAAAGAGGACCAACTCTTCTACCTTTAGATATTTACCACAGACCATTCCTTAGGTGCCATGCTTGCACATCATGATGATCAACATAAAGAAAAAATAGTATAATATATAAGTTAAACACATGTAGAGTATGAAACTCATTATCCTCATATCAATAAATTATGCCTCACCTTGGTTTTCATGGCCTCCAAACTTTGTCACTATCTCCTTAAACACAAAACCTTTGTCTCACAAACACTAACCCCCTTAAGTACATGCATTCTAATCCATATCAGAATCAACATATGGCTAGATGAATCATGATTTTAGCTGAGTTCAACCTTGAGTTCCTTCAATAAAAATTAGTCAAAGGGAAAATCATCACCAATTAATTGCTTAAAGTCCATTTAGTTGACAACCAACCTTATAACATTGAGTTTCCTGATGATTCCATCGTAGCTCTCTCCCAAGAAGACATTTCTAACCAAGTGACCATGTTCTTTGATGGATAAAAATGTCAATATGGTAGGGGTTTTAGAATCATCCTTATACCCCTTGAAAGAAAGCCTTTTCCCTTGTCCTTCAAACTTGACTTTGATTACACTAATAATGTTGCTAAATATAAGGCCCTAGTTTTAGGTCTCCAAATAGATTTGTCCTTGAGAGTAAAATTGATCAACATTTTTGGCAATTCCCAAATTTTAGTAAACTAGATCAATGGTTCCTACCAATGTAAAAATGATGTTCTTCAAAAATATAAATAATTGGTAGATGTATGTTTATCCAAGGCACTCTACGTTTGACAAATAAGTTTTCTGACACCATGGATTCCCTTGCCTCTCAAATCCCATCTTCACCTTTACAATCTAAAATATTTATCACCATTCATAGACTTAGCCAACCTTTTTACACTAAATTGGAGCTCCCTTCCATCTACAATGTGGAAGAAACACAACCAAATATTTAGTATAAGTAACTTTTTGACTACCTTACCTTAGACATCATCCCTTCTGACCTATCTAGGAATAGTAGATGAGCTTTCATATAATTTACTACTCATTATACCAAACTAGGTGGAATCATATACAAATGAGGATTTGACGGTCTCCTTTTTAGGTGCCTTCAGAGCCAAGAAATCCATTTAACAATCAAGGAAAATAATGATGGGATTTGTGGAGGGTACTTTATTGGCTTAACTATTGATAAACACATCCTTCACCTTGGATACTATTGGCCTAATCTCAACCAAAGATGTTACAATTATGTCAAATGATGTGTCAAGTGTCAGCAATATGTCAACTTGTATCATGTTCCCAATTATGCCCTTCAAGTTTCTTAAGACTTATGGCCCTTCTCTCAATGGGGATTAGATCTCATTGGTGAGATCAACCCTCAATCACAGAACGACCTCATTATATCATCACCATGGTGAAATACTTTACCAAATGGGTGGAGGCTATTTCTATCATCTTAACCAAATCTGACAAAATTATTGACTTCATTAAATCATTATATCATATGCCACTTCAGTGTTCCTCATAAAATCATCATCGACAATGGTAATTCATTTAAGAACAAGACAATGAGAAATCTTTATGACACTTTTATAATTAAGTTAATCTTTTCATCTCCATACCACCCAAAAGCTAATGGATAGGTTGAAGCCTCTAATAAAACCCTTAATAAAATGCTCACCAAAGTGGTCAATAAATCTGGTAGGGATTGGCACTTGCACACTACTTTTGACTTATGGGTATATCATACCAATATTCAAACCCATATGGGTTCCACCCCTTTCTCACTTTTCTATGGCACAGAGGTTGTCTTGTCTCTCAAAGTGCAAATTCCCTCCCTTCACAAATCCGTAAAAGATATCATCTCAGAAGAGGACTATCATCAAGAATGCCTAGCCCAACTTGAGCTACTTGATGAGCATCATTTGGATAATTTTAACCATTTTCATGTCTATCAAGAGTGAATTAAATTTACTTATTAAAAACACCTTAAATAACAATAATTTAACATTGGTGACCTCATCTTAAAGGAAAATCAACACATAAATAACATGGAAAGAAGCAAGCGGGGAAATTTTGCTCCTAATTTGCTTGGACCATTTATCATCATGCATAAGTATGGGTTTGGGAATTACCAATTATCATCACTTAGGTAAGGTATGGGTCTAGATCAATATAAACTCTTTTTATTTGGAGTCACATTAGGTGTGCTAGAATGTTTCACTAGATTTTAGATCATTTTCCTTTTATGAAACACAAGTAAAACTAAATAAAGGGGGAAGGTGTAAGTGAACCTAGATGTGGTTGTGTTCTCCATTTATCTAGATGTCATGATTAATCCTCTTTAAATGGGGATAAATGACATGAAAATCAATAAGACTTAAACAAATTTTGATTAGTATGGCTGGTAAGTGGGTTGTTTAACAAATAATAGCTCCTAGATGTATGAAACTTCCTAGGATGGTTGTCATCTGACTTGTTAAAATAAGTGAAGTCCAAATGATTCTGATAATAATGATTAAGAAAAGAAATAATAAATTAATTTAATCAAATGATAAAATACTTTAAGATTATTTGATTCTTTTGAAACAATCTAAGCTAATTTGCATAAAATAAATACTAAGGTGATAATGGTTAGGTTTGGTTGCTATATTATAATATTGTGTTATGATAGGGGATTGAGAAATAGAGAATTTGATGGGTTTAAATGGTGATTTTTATATTGTTTTTTTAAGATTAAAATTTTACACATATACTTTTGTTGGTCATTTATGGATCAATGCCGATTATGCAGAACTGATGTTGGTCACTGTGTAAAAACATAGTTTTTAACTCTAATGAAATGGTTGGATTTTAGAGAGTCCTAAATATTTTTTGGGATGTTTAAAGGTTTGTATAGGCTCATAAGGATTGGAGTGGAGCTTAGAAATATCTAGATAGATATTTTATTCTCTAAAGGATTATGGAAGGTTGATGGGTGTTTGATGGCCAAGGAGTGTTGAAGTGCAGGAATTCAATACAGGTAGTTGGGGCTATAATAAAGGTATGAGGACACTAAAATAAACAAATGTTAAGATAATAAACTTTTTAATTGATAAAATAACAAAATATACTTGTCTAATGTAATGGTGTTGGCCTAGAAATTGATGATAGGTTAAGAGAACTTAGATGGAGACCTTAAAGAATTTGGGTAGTGTAATGGTGTTAAAACCTTCAATTTGTCAATGGTTCAGCTCCTTTATGATTCTATAAAAGTCTCTAGTTCTTTGTTTTATCTCTCTATTTCATGTAAAAAATTTCAATAAAATGATTACTTGCAATCAGACTTGACTTGTTATGCCCCTTGAACAAAGGTATTGTGCATGCTTAAGTAATTGATGTTAGTCCTGGTCAACCAACATCAGTTGAGGGATGACCAGTGTCAGTCATGGTATAATAATTCCAAATTGATAAAAATAGTGCTTTGCACTTACTTTTTGTATATAGGACCATTACAAATGATCTGAGTTGGTTTAAGAGAGTATGGTCATGCAGGTAGAAATAGTCTAGGGTGGTTAGGGAGTAAATGTTAGGGCAAGAAATGGTCTTAGGTGGTTATGACTTAAATGTTAGATCAATAAATGGTCTTAGGTCAAGGTGTTGGTGAGTTATAATGGGACTTGGTCTTAGGTTGAGGTGTAAATAGGAGTTTATTAGCTTAATTAAATAAATAATTTGCTAAATGTGGGTAGGGGTAAATGGGTCCTTAAGAGGGTTAAGAGGTGTTTTAACCAAAGGGGGGCCAAGGGGTAGAAAGGGGTGTGTTCTTTATCTAAAATTGTTGGTACATTTTTATAGTGTCTACATTGGGTGTTAGAGAGATTCAAAATAAATTAAAGAGTGTGAGCATAACAAATATGTACTAGATCTATTTTTTAGTTGTAATATTTTTTAGAAATTAATGAAGATTTGAATGTTTTTAAAGAACTGATTTGATCTAAATCATGTTTCAAAGGAGATAAATTTCCCACTTGCCTAAGGATTCAAGATCTATGCTGGTATTTATTTTATTTGTTATTTAATTATTTTAAGAGTGTTTATTATTATGAATTGTTAAACCTGGAAATCTCTTTCTAATTGTCTGTGAATTTATTATTTAGAGCATTATTATCATTTTCCTTTTCAAAAGAATTTATATTTTCAAGAACATTAAATTTTATAATCCTATTTCAATTAAATTAAATTATGTAATCATATTAGAAATTTATTTCTTTTAAGTTAGCAAGTTTGTTTGATTATCAACATTTTCCCTTTATAAGCAAAGAGTTTTTCCCGTAAAGTTTGTGTTAATTTTAGAATTATGATTCTAAAAGTAAGCTATTTACAATAATTAAATATATTTAATTCCAATTATTTATATTATAACCTTAGAGTTAGTTGATCCATCAGGAAATCCCCAAAACATAATTGTTAACAATGGATTGCACACCTTATTACATCCAGTCATTGGACACCAACCCTAGTTTTAATAACATCAACCAATAGGAAGATTAAATGAATGGATTAATGACAACAATCATCTTCATCGGGAATATATTTAGAAAATAAACTGTTCATCCTATTCAACCCGATACTCATCTAGTAGATGTTTGGCTTTCAACATGCTTTAGGCCATCTCCATGATTATTTTATTTTTCCTTTCTGCTACACCATTTTATTGATGTGTATATCTTGTTTTGAACTAATTCTTTATTCCATTATCTTTGTATAATTTCAATAATTCATTTTATATGTATTATTCTCCTTGATTATATCTCAATAATTTGATATAGTGGCTACTTTTATTTTTAGCTTGGGCCTTGAATTCCTTGAAAACATTTAAAACATCTTATTTGTGATTTAGAAAGTAAACCCATTTATATTTGTTTTAATCATCATAAAATATGAATTTTCACAAACTAAGGGGGATTGCATATGTCTACAGATATATTTGTACATAATCTTTAGAGCCACTTTTTCATGATGGAACTTTACTATAGGAAAACTTTCTCTATGTTGTTTACCTAGTATACATCTCTCACAAACTATATTAGGCTAATCTATAAATGGAAAATCATTCACCATATTTATATGATGCAATAATTTAAAACTATTGAAATTAAAATGTCCAAATCTCAAATTCCATAACCATGACAAATTATTGAATGATGCCTTAAAGGTTGTTTTACAATGTGCTTGAGTTTGTAAACTCTAAAATTTAGATGCAAAAAGCACTAGACTATGAATTCTTAAAGGAAACATTTCATTTCTCATCATTCTAACCTTTATAACAAGTTTGTCACTTGGATATTTTTCCACAATGAAACATTCATCATGCTCAAAATATACTATGTATCCCATCTGTACTAACTAACCTATGTTCAATATGTTATGTTGTAAACCAATGACATAATATACATTAGGAATATACTTCCTTTCTCCTTGTTTATTTTTCATGGGAATTGTACCTTATCATTGCCAAATTTCACTTATGATTTGACATATTCATCCGTGGTTTTAGGCCTTTGCTTCTATTCATGTGGTTTTTTCAACCATTATCTAAAAACCATGCATTTTTCACACTTTCTTGTTCTACATTGCATGTGGTCATTATTGAATATTGGATGTGACTAGTAAATTGGTTTTTTTAAGTAAAATTGATATTTATTTTGTCCATATCAAATTATTTTTTTCTACATTCATTTCCATAGTGGTCAAACTTTTTAAAATAATGCCATTGAATAGTAGATTTGCCATACCTTTCAGTATGAGGATGATTGTGTAAGTGAGCGCTAATTCCTCCTATGCCTCTTACAATTGTGGAGAAGGAAGGCACATTTATGCTTGGTCTACAACCATTATTAAATGCAATTTACCTTCCTACTTTAGATATATTTATCCCTCTTCCTCTATTGTAGTTAAAACTTCCTCTCATTTTGCTGATGGAGACTTAGAATTAGAATTCATTATCAAAAGAAGATCCTCCTAATTTGTTTAGTATTTGTTCATGGGATAATAATGATCCCATCAACTCATCAACTAAAAACTAGGTCAAATCCTTGGATTCTTCAATCACTACTATAATAGAATCAAAATTTGTAGTAGACTTCATAGTATTTTTCCATAATCTTATGATCTTGAAGAGTCTCACCATGAGACCTTATCTAGTTTACAATGCCTATTACATGCATGTAATGAAATTACTTCAAAAATAAAGTAGAATAGTAGAATTAGATCCAAATATTATTGAAATATATCCAAATATATGATAATAGATAAGCCACTTCGAGGGGGCAACCTCCACAAGCTTCAATAAGATCAGAATCCACAATATCATGATAAATAGTTACCCATTACCTCCTATATATAGTCTATCTAGGCCATGGTTACTCCATAGGCTGACCCACTAACCTAATTAATGCATATATAAATATGAAATAGCATCAAAGAGGGATAAGTAAGCCACAAGTTGGTTATTCCTATCCTAATACATGTGATAGGTTAGGGTCGTAGCATGCCCTTCCCCTTCAAACCAACATTGTCCTCAACATTGAACAACTCTGGATGTTGTTGCAGAAATTCTTCACCTTCCCAAGTTACATCTTCACTGCTCAAGTTCTTCCACTTGATCAGATATTCCCTAATCTCTCTGGTTCTCAACCTCTTAGTACGTGTTTGGAGGATCTTCTCTAGTTCCAAAACGACTCATCCTTCTTCATCTAGTTCTGGGAGTTCTGTCTGGGCTGAAACTGTCTATCCAATGACCTTATTTAAACATGAAACATGAAATATTGGGTTTATGTGAGATGAATGAGGTAACTTGAGATTATAAGCCACACTTCCAAGTTTTTCTAGAACCTGATAAGGGCCATAATACTTAGGAGCAAGTTTGTTGTCCTTTTTCTATTGCTTCAAGGACATCTACTTATAAGGCTGCAAACATACAAATACCTAGTCACCCACCTCAAAATTTCTCTCACTACAGTGTTGATCTACTTGTTACTTCATCTTTTTTTGTGTCAAGGCCAAATTCTCTCTCAAACTAGCTAAAACCTCTTGTTGATGTTGAATGTGCTCCTCCACATTTCAAACCTTGGTTTGCACCTTTAATGAAGAAGTGATGGAAGGTGGATGGTAACCATATAGTGATAGAAATGGAGACATTTTAGAAGAGGTATGAAAATATGTGTTATACCACCATTCTGCAAGTGGTAGCCATTTAACCCAATGTTCCTATTTATTTGATACAAAACAATGGAGATACCCCCTTTAAACATTTTTTAACCAATTCTATTTTTCCATCAGATGGGGGGTAGTAAGATGAGCTATGAGCTAGCTGAGTACCCAAATAGGAAAATAGTTTAGTCTAGAAATTACTAGTGAAAATAGGATCATGATCACTTACAATTATTTTTGGGGTTCCATGTAATTTTAGAACTGCATCCAAAAAAATAGTTGTTACTGTACTTTCTAAAAATGGGTGTGAGAGAACACAAAAATGGTCATATTTTGTAAGCCTATCCAAAATGACCAAGATAACATTATTACCTTTAGAGTAAGGCAACCCTATGATGAAATCCATGAAAACCTCCTCCCACATTTGACTAGGAATTGATAATGGTTGTAATAGACCTGGGGTCTTAACTATCTCACCATTATTCTATTGGCATATCAAGCAATCTACCAAAAAAAATTGTACATCTCCCTTGAGTCCTTCCCAAAATAATTCTTTCTTAATTCTGTGATATGTTTTCAAGAACCCTGAGTGTCCCCCAATTGGAGATGCATGTAACTCCATAAGAATCTTATGCTTAGGCTCTGAATTTTTGCACAAGTATAACCTACCCTTATACCATAGGACATTACCTTTCCATTCAAATTTGTTAGAGGCTAAAGTACCTTGTTGGATATTTTGAATCAAAACCTATGTATCCTTGTCTTACTCCCATTCTAATCTGGCTTCATCCACCCAATCTACTTGCAATATGGATATTGCACAAAGTTATGCTTCTATGGATGTATCTCATTTGGATAGTGCATATGCTACTACATTATCTTTACCCTTCTTATAGATGATTTCAAAATCATAACCCAACATTTTGGTTAGCCACTTTTGTTGTTCCTCAGATGATAATCTTTGCTCCAAAAAGTATTTGAGACTATCATGATCAGTTTTCACCTTAAAGTGTCTACCTATCAGATAGGGCTTCCATTGTTTAACTGCATGAATAATAGCCACCATTTCTTTCTCATAAATAGGTTTTTTTAGATTCTTACCTTTGAATTGATGACTCTCAAATGCAATGGGTCTTCCTTCCTACATTAGTACCGCTCCCAACGTAGATCCAAAAGTATCACATTTAATAGTGAATGTCTTTGAGAAGTCTGGAGTAGCCAAAATTGGAGTGGTGCACATAGCTACTTTTACTTTCTCAAATGCTTTGGTGGTGACATCAATCCAATGGAAGGCATCCTTCTTTAGCAATGCAGTGAATGGAGTTACTATGCTGCCATAACCTTTCACAAATCTTTGGTAGTAACCTGTTAGTCTTAGAAACCCTCTAAGGTTTTTGAGAGTTTTTGGCATGGGCCATTCCATCATAGCTTTGATCTTCTGGGGATCAACTTTGACACCTTCATGGGAAACAATGTGACCTAGGTACTCTACCTCTTGTACTCCAAAAGAACATTTGGATGGCTTCACATAAAGCTGATGCTTCTCCAAACTATCAACACCTATTTCACATGTTGCAGATGTGCTTCCCATGTCTGACTATAAATCAATATGTCATCAAAGAAAACCAACACAAACTTCCTTTATAAAGGCCTAAAAATAGTGTTCATCAAGCTCTGAAAAGTAGGTGGTGCATTTATAAGACCAAAGGGCATTACCAAAAACTCATAATGGCCCTCATGCATTCCAAAATTAGTTTTATGAACATCTTTATCGTTGATTCTAATTTGATGGTACCCTGAGTGAAGGTCTAATTTTGTGAAATAATTAGCACCATGCAACTCATCAAGTAAATCATCAATTACAAGAATAGGAAAATTATCTTTGATGGTGTACTTGTTGAGTTCCCTATAATTTGGGCACATCCTCCATGTGTCATCCTTATTTCATACCATGACCACTGGTGATGAATATGCACTTTGGCTATGCTTGATGATCCCTACCTCCAACATCTCATGGACCATTTTTTTGATTTCACTCTTTTGTGCATATGGATATCTATATGGTCTGATATTTGGTGGTTGACTCCCTATAAGTAGTTAAATGGCATGATCATGTTCTTTTTTTGGTGGTAGTCCTTTTGGCATGGCCCCAAAAATAGATGGGTGGTCATCAAGAATCATCTATAGATCAGGATGTGTAAATGCTTGTGTGGGTTGAACTTCTATGGAACATAATCATGTAATAATTCCCTTTGCCCCCTTTTATAGTATCTTGGTCATCTGATGTGAACTGACCAATTGTGGATATTTTACCTATAATCCACGTAGTTCAATTTTCCTACCTTTAGAATGAAAGTGCATGAATAGTTCTTGGAAGTTCATCTCAATGGTACCCAAGGTTGTGAGCCATTGGACTCCCAAAACAATGTCTGTGTTACCCATGGGAATAGAAAACATAGGAGAATCAAGATTGTACTCACCCATAGCAACCTTAATACTATGGCATTTGCCTAAATAATTAATTGTGCCACCATCTTTAATCATGACTTGAAATTTTGGTGCTGGGTAGATGAAATAGTTCAATCAAGTGGCCAACTTATGGTTGATGAAGTTATGTGTGCTCCTTGAATCAATAAACACTGTCACCTTCTATTTCTTGAGGAAACCCAACACCTTAAGAGTTTTTGGAGTGCTAATACCTGTAAGTTCATGAAAAGAGATTGTACATTGGGAATTTTTAGGTACCTCCTCTATCTCTTCCTCATCATCATTAGAGGCATCATCTTCTTCTTCTTCATTAGATCCCTCAATGTATAATAACTTCTTCTCAGCACATCTATGTGCTTTGCTCCACTTTTTGTCACAACCAAAACATAATCCTTTTGCACTCTTCTCTTCAATTTGTTATAGGGTCAATCCGGTAGGTGGAGGAAATGTTGGTGTCAACATGCTATGATCTTTGAATTAAGTAAATGGATGCTTCTTGTTGGCTATGAATTTTTTCTCAGCTCTGTGTGCCATGATAATAGAATCATAAATCTTATGTGGATTAAACATGTGTACCTCATGTTGAATATGGTCCTTGAATCCACCCAAAAATAGGTCATTCAAGTTCTCCTCAGAAATTGTCTCCACACATAAGGATAGGTTCTAAAAATGATGAGTATAATCCTTGATAGATCCAGTCTGTCACAATTTTTCTAGTTGGCTAAAGTAATTCTCTATCACACTATTGCCATAGTGTAATTGTAGCTCCTTTGTAAAAATTGACCAAGTGACATTGAGAGCCATCTTTTTCTTTTGAGCACACAACCATCAATACCAAATGAATTGATCAGGTTCAAGATACAAGGATGCCATGGTAACCTTCTATCCACTTGGGATCTGATGTAGATCAAAAAAATAATCCATTTGGTTTATCCAATTGAGTGGATCTTTTCCATCAAATTTGTGCATATCCACCTTTGGTAATAGGTTCCTCTATGGTACTGTAGTTAGATTTGAATTAGATTGGTTGGGAGAACCACCCTAGTGGGGTTGTGCAATAGCATTAGCTAGATGATTTGACTAATTATTTTTCAAATCCATTATGATATCTACCAAACTATCTTGTATGGATTTCATATTAGATTGTATGCCTTACACCTCACTCTGAATGCCTTGCACACTATAGTCAAGATGGCTCACTTTATGATCTATGTCAGAGAACCCTGGTACAAAGGGTCAAGTACATCCCCCTTCTAACTCCATCTCTTCCTTGTTAGGAGTTTTACCTGGAGTTTTAGCACCCTTTCCTTGGCCCTAAGTTTGTTGACATGCCATAAAAGGGCTTTACGATGTCGACCCTGACTGGCACTTTTGACCCATATTTGACCAAGTGATTTTGTAATTTTTTCAGCATCAATAAAAACATACAAATAACAAACCCTATCCAAATTTTTTAATCTTTCCAAAAATGTAAATAACTCAGAAAAATTCTTTTAATTGTGCACTATAGAGAAATTTTATGAAAAACCCTAAAATGGAGATAACTTTTGTAAAACAGATCCAAATGACCTTAAATTGTAATGGAAGATTAAATTAATTATTTCTCACCTTTAGTAAAAACATTTTAGATAAATTCACAACCATTATATAGATATAACCAAATTTTAAAAAATTAGGGTTTCACCCACAAGATTGCCCAAATCGTAGCTCTGATACCACTTGTAATGAAATTACTTCAACAATAAAGTAGAATAGCAGAAGTGGATCCAAATATGACTGAAATATATCCAAATATATGATAATAGATAAGCCACTTCAAGGGGGAAACCTCCACAAGCTTCAATAAGAGCAGAATTCACAATATCATGATAAATAGTTACCCACTACCTCCTATATATAGTCTATCTAGGCCATGGTTACTCCATAGGACAACCTACTAACCAAATGAATGCATATATAAATATGAAATAGCATCAAAGAGGGATAAGTAAGCCACAAGTTATCTATTTTTATCCTAATACATGTAATAGGTTAGGGCCATAGCAATGCATGAAGAATGAATTTATAGTATTTGTATGCAATCAAAACTAGACAATTCTATAACTTATCCTACTTAATAATATTAAGGCTTGGAGAAGGTAATCAAATAGAAAATACACTTGGGGATGCATTTAAATTGGGGTCATGATCAATAATGGATCTGCTAAACCTATACCAAGGGATCTCTTATCACATTATAGTAAAGGAGAGGTTTCTAAGGCCTCTAGTAAAATTCCATATCGTGATAACCCTAACTAGGTCTTTAAGTTTGTAATAATATAAAATTAATTTAATCTACTAAACAACTATGCAATATAATCTAGTAAATACATAGGCAAGCTAATCTAGTGCTCACCAAAGTTTGTGGCACAAATGGGAAGATAATAACATGCAAAAATAAATTTATCTATAACATAGAGAAGATATAAGTAAGGAGAGATACAATCCAACATATATTAACTCCACAATATCTATTTACCAAAATATGAAGGGAATAGAAATACCAAAATATGAAGGGAATAGAAATATACTTACCTTTGTTGAAGTGAACCCATCATGCCTTAATCTCTCCCTTAGCCAATGGTGCTTTGAAACAGGTTTTTGTGGGCTTGTAAGGATCATAATATAAATTATCTCTAGGATACAAGACCTTTCTTATGCATACAAGAATTCCACAAAACAAGTGATACTCCTTCAAGGGAAAAAACCTAACCAATGAAACCTCTTATTGATTGTATAAGCATCTTTGAAATTATTAATGATGTGTAATTGATTCAAAGGTCATTTTGGAAAAGTTCCTAAATCAGAGCAAAACTTGTATTTCATGTAAGTGCTCATCACATGCTTTTTTATTCAATTTGGATGGGTCGATTTTGATCCGGTATGTGCAAGATATCACGTGTTGAATTTTTTATTCGATAAGTAAAAAATGTGGTTACAGGTTGACATGTAACACAATGCTAGCACACCAAGTGGACCAATGAGGATACAACACATGGTAGTCTGATTATGTAAAAAGATTGGGTTTTTTTTTCTTTCACCCTTTATCTTTGATAGCATATGGTGTTGGTCAAATGAGCCCCACTGTTTGCTCACTGGGGGCCCTCAATGAGGGTTGACACACTTTTTATGAGGAGGTGTACCTTTGACACCTTTTCAAATTACTTTGTAACCATTTTTGTATTTAAACACCAATTGGCTATGTAACCCATGCATGTGGGACTATTTTATTAGCATTTTTAAACATTACAATGTATGTCAATGTCTAGCTCAAGTTACCATCTTAGTTCTAGCTCACGAGTTGAGTCAATAGAGATGAGAGTAAACTAAGTTCCAAAATTTCCATGTTCAAGATTGAATCTAAGTACAATTCATTGAATTTTCCATGCCAACTTGAATTGTATTCCAAAACTACAATGCCAATTGTCGAGCAGAGTTGATAGTTTGCCAAACTCAAATCAACAGAGTTTGAGATGTTCCAACAATAGCTAGTGCAACCACCGAATGTTCCTATCAAGATCATATTGAGCTACCCAAACATAGCTCAAATAAATTTCAAATCAAATCTAAATTTTTGACATATCTCAAATCAATGCCAAATCAAGCTCAAGATTCTAGTAATGCATCACAGAGGTACCTTAACATTACCAAGGATAGGCAAAATGGTCTGAAGACCAAGTTCAACAGTAGGTGGAAAACCATATAAAGATTGATGGACTTCACCACCTACCTCATGTGGGATAATTTATATGTTCATCATTTCATAATATACTTTCAAGTTTATTAAAACCCTGATGACGTTCATAATCATGTATATGTGGGATAATGTAAATTAAAAAATGCTTTATAAAGTGGTATTTGTTAAGTTTCAGGTTGTAAACCAGGACCAACCAGTAAAAGGTTATGAGTCTTGACCAAATCAGTCGAAATAGATAAAGAGATATAAATTTCAAAAACTTGTATTTGAGTTTTAAGTTTCAATAGACTATGTAGTGAACATAATAAGACTAGTTTACAAAAATCATAAGTTTTAAAGCACTTAGAGAATTTTTCACTTCTCGAGCAAAATTAGAGAAATGTTCTAGACTCTGAGATGAATCCATTGATATTTTTTTTTGTTGTTTTGAGTTAATTAAATCTAATTTGGGAAGAAATTTTGGAGTCTTTTTTGGTGGAGAACCACAAGAAAGCGAGACTATGTTTGTGATAGGAAAGTGGAAGGTTCAATCATGAGTACCGAGACTTTTTGAAAGGCTGTCTACTATGTTTTTTTATAGTCTTAGATGATCCATTAGACAATTATGAGATTTTGAACATGTGCTTACAATTCATGGAAATGGATCGGTTCATATTCTAAGCGAACCCAGAGACATAGTCCGAGTAGTAGGTGAACTCTGTTACCAATTTGCTTGTTTTGGCTAACTTTTCTATTTTGAATTATTTTCTACAATTTTTTATTTCATTTAAATTAATCAATCTAGAATGCATATTGAACTAACTATGACAATTTAACGGAGTTAAAATACACTTCAAGTTTAGAAATAAGTTGAATGGTTTATGAATGAATTTACAACTCACTTAATTTAGTTATCAAATCCACTATTGATCAACCTTGATAAACATTGTTATAAGGTCAAACTTATTTCAATTCCTTGAATATTTCAAAAAGATGAATGTTTGATATAAGTATCCATTGATAATTATTTTGTACATGGAATACAGTGTAGAGTTTAGCGATCAATTTTGGTATCAGAGAGGATTAGCTTCTATTTGTGTGGATTGATATCAGTTTTTAGTTTGGTTTTCATTAGTTATTATAGACTTTTTGGCCTTGTTAATATTCCATTTGTAGTGTATAGTTATTGGGATCAAGTTGTTTTTAGGAAATAGGAAAACCATGGTCAAGTTGTCAAAACAAATGAAACTTGATGAGATCAAAACATGTTACCGATAGATCCAAGAAGAAAACTCTTTCCTAAGAGCTTATTTATACTCCTTGGAAGAGGATATTTCTCACTTGAAATCTGAATTGCAAGCCAAGGATGATCTCTTGGTATGAATGCAGAATGGTGAAGGGATGAAGCATATGCCTTCCACTTCAAATGTAGGTACTATGACAGATGATTACACAGTAAGTTATTCATCATGTAGTATTGTATTCCCTTTAGTTTTAGATATTGCTTTTTTGTGTTTTTGATAAACACATTAAGGGTATTAGATTTAAACTATTATTGAAAATGGGATTTGATGAAAGGGGCCTTGGTAAGAATGTCTAAGGTATTGCTAACCCAATATAGGTAGATCATCAGTCTTGTAATATAGGATTGGGTTATGCTATCAATCAAGTGGATATTGGAAAAATTTCCATGAATTATAAAAGAGGACAAGCTTCTAATAGCCAAGTTCATATGCCACTAGCAGTGCATGATTCCTTCATACAAAGGAATAATGATTAGTGTAAGAAAACATGAAGAAGAGGTATTGAGATTTCACCTCCTCATACTTACACTAAAAACAACACTAATAGGAATTTGAATCCTAAAACTTCTAATGCACTCTTTCCATTTGAATAATTTGGTTTTAATATATAGAATATGTTGCATGCTTTTCCTTGCATGTTTTTGTGGGCTACACAATCATTTTGTTGCTTATTATTGGAAGAGAAACTCATTACTAAAAAAGGTTTTGCCTTTGATGAATGATAAGGTAGGTGTCAAAGACCAATCTCATCATGTTAAAATGATAAATGGAAAATGGGTAACCACACCCACATAGAGGAATTTATGCACTCATTGTCATGTGAGTGGACATCAGGTTGAAAATTGTTGGAAACTTCAACCATCACACCATCTTAAGAATGATAAGAAAAAGATGGTTTATACACCTACTATAAAGAAAGTAATTAATGAAGTTAACACCAAATCAACCCATGCAGAAGTAAATTTATCCACTAAGGAAATTGAACACCCTAAATAGGAGAATTTGATAAAGAGGGTTGGTAAACAGTTTCTTAGTTTCATGATTAGTGGATTAATAATGCATTTGTGTTGCAAATCAATTTTGGGATATTTGTTGTATGTTGATAAAGGAAATTTACCCACACTTTGATATATGAATTTGGAGCTACTATAGTGAGAAAACTTTGAGATAGGCTTATCATTCAAAGTGTTTATTTTCACACTTATGGTTTTGATCAACTCTATTGTTGAAATCTCCTGATTTAGATTTTGAGTTTCCTAATACATTGGTAAAGGAATTTAACTCATATGGTTAGCTTGGAGATTAATAGTAGTACATAGATTATTTAGGTATGATTTAGTCTTAGTATTGACATAATTCAATTAGCCTATTATACTACTTCAAAATAACTGCTATATTTGGATGCATCTATTTTTTTTGGCATGTGTGTGACTGGATGCATTTGTAAGACCCTTATTGGGCACTGTTTGTAATGCTAGACACCATACACTTTTTTTTGTCTCCATATTATTTAAAATTTTAAGACCCACATCTAGGTAGTGTATTTCAATAAAGTTACAAATTTAAAGTATTTTGTTTACATTAACAAACTTGTTTTGCAGTTGCATTGGTGATCGTTTGCAATGTTTAGCAGTTCACTATTTTAGGGTGTGACAGTTGGGCAAATAGTTTAATGAATGCTATGATCTTTATTGGTAGTTGTAAGATTTAGTGTAACTCATGCCTTGTCTAGGCATCTTATAGTTTGATTTATGAATCATTTATTTTTCCATTTTTATCATATGTTATGATCTGGGTTTTATACTTTGATGTGTTGTAGAGAACCATTTAGCATATTAGTGGAGACTGGACTTTTCGGGACCAAAAGCCTTCTTAGTACGGAGGTGTGATCTAGAGGTCATTTCAAAAAAGTTCCAAAATCAGACCAAAACCTGTACAACATGGAATTTCTCATTGCATGCTTTCCAATGCAATTTGAATGATGTGTAAGATATTATGTGCTAAAGTTTTTGTTTGATAGGTAAAAACTATGGTCATAGGTTGACATGTGGTGCGATGTTAGGATGCCAAGTGGACCAATGAGGATGAAACACATGGAAGTTTGATTATGTAAAAAAATTGGGTTTGTTTTAGTTTTTATCCTTCATCTTTGATAGTGTATGGTGTTGGTCAAATGGGCCTTGTTATTTGCTCATTAGGGGCCCTTAGTGAGGGTTGACACTTTTTATGAGGAGTGCCTTTGCCACCTTTTCAAATTACTTTGTAACCATGTTTGTATTTAAACACCAATTGGATATGTAACCCATGCATGTGGACTATTTTATTAGCATTTGCAAACATTTCAATGTATGCCAATGTCTAACTTGAGCTACCATGTCAATGCTAGCTTGCGAGATGAGTCAATAAAGTTGAGAGTAAACCAAGTTCCAACATTGTCATGGCTGAGCTTGAGTCTAATTATAGTTCATCAAATGTTCCATGCTAGCTCTAAGTGAATTTCAATAATGTAGTGCTAGTTATCAAGCTAAGTTGATAGTTTACTGAACTCAAGTCAGCATAGTTTGATATGTTCCAATAATAGCCAGTGCAACAACCAAATGTCCCTACCAAGCTCATGGCTGACAAAAACTAGGAAAAGATCATGTTGAGCTACCCAAACATAGCTCAAATCAATGTTGAATCAAATATAAATTTTGAACATAGCTCAAATCAATTCCAAATCAAGTTCAAGATTTTAATAATGCATCGTAAAGGTGCCTCGGCATTGCCAAGAATAGGAAAAATGGTTCAAAGACCAAGTTCAACAATAGGTGGAAGACCATATAAAACATGACAACCTTCACCACCTACTTCATGTGAGATAATTGATATGTTCAGCATTTCAAAATAGATTTTTAAGTCTATTAAAACCTTTACAGCGTTCATAATCCCATAGATGTGGGATAATGTAAACTAAAAAATGCTTTGTAAAGCAGTATTTGCTAATTTTAGGGTTTCAAACTAGGATCAACCAATAAAAGATTATGAGTCTTGACTGACTCGACTAGAAGAGCTAAAGAGATATAACTCGTACAAACTTGTATTTGAGTTTCAAGTTTCAGCAGACTGTGTAGTGAGTAGAATAGGACCAGTTTGAACAAATCCTAAGGTTTGAAGCACTTAGAGAATTTTTTACTTCTCAGGCAAAACTAGAGAAATGTTATAGACTCTGAGATGAATCCATTGATATGTTTTTTCCTATTTTTAGTTTATTAAATCCAATTTGTAAATCCTTTTTAGAGACTTTTTTGGTAGAGAATCATAGGAATGCAAGACTATGTTCACAACAGGAAAGTGGAAGATTCAATTGTGAGTACTAGAACTTTCTAAAAGGTTGTTTGCTAAGTTTTTTTATAGTCTCAGAAGATATATTAGACAATTGTGAGCTTTTTTCCATGTACTTAAAATTCATGGAAATGGATCAGTTCATATTCTAAGCAAACCTGGAGATGTAGCTCGAGTAGTGGGTGAACTTCGTTACCAATTTGCTTGTTGTGGGTAATTTTTTTTTTTGCATTATTTTTCATAGTTTTTGATTTAATTTAAATTAATCAATCCAGAATGCATATTGAACTAATTGAAATAATTTAACGAAGTTAAAATATGCTTTAGTTTTAGAAATAGGTTGAATGGTTTATGAATGAATTTACATCTCACTTCATTTAGTTATCAAATCCACTATTGATCAACCTTGATAAACATTGTTATAAGTTAAAACTTGTTTTAATTCCTTGAGTATTTTGGAAAGATGAATGCTTGATATAAGTATCCATTGATAAATTTTTTGCCCATAGAATACAATGTATAGTTTATAGATTAGTTATTGATTTCCCTCTCTTATAAATGAAATGAAAGGGGGTATATATAGCCATAGATTGACCTTAAACCCTCCTGGGATTTTAGCCAACATGATTATCCTGATCAACCTTGTTGGGAAGGAAATACAACAATTAGGTATCAAACTATGTCAGCTTTGGTTGATGTAGTTCCATAACATGCAGTAAATCCCATAATGTTATCAACCCAATTGACCTAGTAGAAGACATGGTAAAAGGGCTTTTTGCTTAGTTAAGGACTATTTTTAGTGGTTAGTTTCTTAGGAAAATATACAAGTGGTGTTTCAAAGCCTAAGGAAATGTATAGGAGCAACTTATATTGGTTTTAAGTGGTGGTATAGGGGCTAACAATCATGTGAAGCACCAAAGGTCTGTTAACCCCTTTCCCAATGTACCCTTTAAGGCATTTACTCATATAGATTGAGATTTGATGGGTTCTTATAAGAGAGAAAGTATCAATAAATGATAAAGTTTAAAAATAATGTGTGTATACATATGTGCCACTCAAAACTTATCATATGTCATGTAGTTGTAACATGGGATGGTGTTTCGAACAAATAACATAGCTACCCACAATGTTGAGATAATATTTTATAGTAAAAACATAAATTGAAATGATAGTAAGGAAATAAATGAATTACTGAAAGTATCATATAGTAACTTGACTTACCTTTATCACCAAATGATTGTCTATTTTATTTTTTATCATAAAAGACACATTAATTGATTTGGATAAACAATAAGGATACAAAACTAAAGAGCAAAAACAAACAAACATAGTTAAATTAAAGTAATTAAACTTTGTATAAATTAAAGTAAATCACTTGGTCAAATGGTAACATAAGGTGATAAGTGCTAAGTTAGAACCAAAAGGACCAAGGAAAAGTGAGATTAAATCAGGTAACTGATAAATCCAAAGCTACTAAATGAATGAAAAACTTAAATAAAATGTACCTTAAGTAAGAAAAGTAACAAACCAAATCAAACCAAGTATATGTGAAAGCAAAATGATAAATATAACATTAGTGTAAAAGAAGTAACCAACCAAGCTTGAACAAAGATGGAAAAGGAATATAAAGTAAAAAAACATTGATAAGTGAGAAGTAACTATCCAAACTCATTCAATAATGGAAAAATTAAAATATAGAAATAGAGAAAGATGATCTGAAAAAAGAATGTTAAAAAATTTTATGATTTTTAAAAGAAACCACGCAAATCTAAGAAGGATAAAGTGATGGTCTAAGTAAGTAATACATAGTCACCAAAAATATAGTTTTATTCTTAAGATAAACAAAACCATTGGTAGCATGTTTAAGAAGATGTGAAGAAGAAGGAGCAAATAAATTGGAAAAATAAATTTAGAAATGAACTTGCCTTTCAATGGGTAATCAAATGGGTGGTGAAGTAAGTGTAGGTAGTATCAAGGTATAAAATATTTATTGAAATCAAGACACTCAAATTAATTAAGCATAATAAGAGGACTTTCAATATTAAGGACTCTAGATAACTTATCTTATCCATACAAATTTAGGTTAACTAATGACATATAAATGTCATCCCATGAAGGATATATACATGAAAAGTAAAATGGACCTAGATTCCCACAACATGTTCCCTATTCTTTAAGGCCCCTTATAAAGCCATCAGTCTACTGTGAATATTAGGTACTTGTGTGAGAAAATAGGTAGCACTATATATAATTTTGAATCTTCTATACCAATCTATTGGCCTACCACACCCCAATGGACCTCAACTCTATCATGAGGCCAACTATGGAGTTTGAGCTTCGATTAGAATAGAAGGTGTACTTAATAATCATGTCTTTTAGTGTGATCTTGACTTTTGGATTTGTAATTGCCTTTTTATCATTACCTTTTGTTTTAAATGATATGGATTCTAAATTTTTTATGGCATTTTTTATTCCTCCTCCATATGAATTTAGAAAACCAATGTGGATGTTAAAAATGACTATTATTATAAAACTTAGACCTGATGGCTAAGGAAAAGAACTTTAAAGAGCATGGTATCTATGAGTCTTGTACTTGCATCTTAAATAATAATGTTATCTTGAAATTTACCTTATTGTGCCCAAAGTGGAATGAAAGTAGGGGAACTGAGGAGAATGAACATGAAATGATTGAGTTACCTCAAATCATAAAAAAAAATGTGACAATGTGAAAAGGATATAATGACAGGTAAGTATGACTTTATATCATAATAAATAATGGATCTGGAGGGAAATATGCAACAAGAGTTTGTTATGAAGATGTTACCTTAAAATAAAGAAATCTGATTTTGATAATATGAGATCAAAATCCTTAATCATTGCCTTAATTTCTAAAAAAAAATACTACAGTTTAAAAATAGTTTGAAAAATTTAAAGATTCTATGAGGAAAGACTGGTCCTATCCAAGATCTTACATAATAACTCATAAAATATAAACCAAAGGTTGGTAAATATGAAAATGTTATTGTGAGTAATTCCTGGTCTTATTCAAGGTCTTATACTACAACTCATAATAAAGAAAAATGAAAATAAACTTGTAAAATGACAAACTTATGATCAAAGAGAAAATGTTAAGATTGGATGTATGAAGTAAAATATATTTTTGAGTAATTTTAGGTCCTATCCATGGTATTAAAATGCAATGCATGAATTAAATGGAAGGACTAAATAGAAACCCAAGGACCAATGATAGGTACTAGGGTTGATATGTAGAATGTACTACTAAAAATTAGAGATTTGTAAAACACCTCCAAACAATGTTAGTATTTATAGTATATGAAAATATGACAAGAAAATAAATGTTTAAGAAAAATATTTGTTTAAAAACTAAGCATTGGTAGTTTCATTGAAAATGTGTCCTTTATTAGTTTGTAATCAATAGGTACTAGGACCAAGGATATCTCTTACTAAGTAAGGACCCCACCATTTTTAACATATTTCCCTTATTTTTCATGTCTATAATCTACTTTGAGGACTAAATCACCAACATTTAAAGTTTTTACATTGACCTTTTTATTATTTTGTTTATATATGTGAGCCTTGTGTTGGAGATTATGTTTCAAAGTTCCCATACGGTGATCATCAACAAATTTTAAAGCATGAAGATGAGTTTCACATAATTCTTCATTATGAATTATTCCATGAAGAGATATATGTGAATATGGTAGTTCAACCTCTAATGGTAATACGGTTTTAGATCCATATGCGAGTGAAAATGGTGTTGCCTCAGTGACAGTGTGCATTCTAGTGTGGTATGCCCAAAATGCGGGATATAGATGGATATGCCAATTAGCACAAGTTTATCTAAGTATTTTTTGTAATATTTTGTTTAAATTTTTATTGGTGGCTTCTACTTGGCCATTACATTGAGGATGGTAAGGTTTTGATAATTTGTGGGAAATTTTAAATTTCACACATAATTATTTCATATCTTTATTTTTAAAATTACCACCAATATCAAAGATGATGGTATGGGGAAATCCAAAATGACAAATGATTTGATTGAGGATAAATTTTGAAATTTTATTTCATATGATATTAACAAGAGTCATGGCTTCTAACCATTTTTTATAGTATTCGGTAGCAATGATAATGAATACATGCCCATCTTATGAGTGAGGTAGTTTGTTAATGTGATCTAATCCCCACATAGAGAATGTCCAAGGAGACTCTAATGTTTTGATTTCAACCAAGGGGAAGTGAATTATATCATCATAGAGTTGACAAGGATTAAATTTATTTACAAAACTAATAGCACATTTTTCTATAGTAAGCCAAAATTAACCCATGCACAAGCATTTGAGGGTTATATCATGTCTACTACAGTGACCACCACAAATTCCCCCATGTGCTTAATCTATGAGAGTAGGAAATTCCTCTTGCATTACACAGTGTAGTAAGGTTCCTTCGACATTATGGTAGTAAAGAGTGTTGTATTAAAATACATACTTGAAATGTTGTTTAAATATTTGAGTCTTTTCATGAGATTTTATGTCTGTAGGGTAGGTTTGATGTTCAATAAATTGAATCGTGTTTTTATACCATGGGTTTTATCAAATAGTAATATTTTTGATGTCGTATATTAATGAATCATTTTTTTAATAAATAATAAGGTGTTTTTATTATTTGGATAAGAATTGAGCGCTAAAAATTACTTAGTGAGGGTGAAATAAGTATGTTAATGAAGCAAGAGAGTTAGTTATAACATTTTGATCTCTTGGACTTGGTTCAATGGTAAAAGAAGCAAATTCTTTTGCAAATGTAGTATCAATTTGATGATATACAATTAAATTTTGACTTTTACATTTATAATCGCCATTAATTTGATGGAACATAAGTTGAGAATCACCTAAAGCATGAAAATATGGGATGTTTAAATTAATTACAACTTGCATGCTGAGAATTAGAGATCCATATTCAGTGATGTTATTGGTAACATCAAAAGTTAAAAAAAAAGCTAAAGGTATGATTTTACCATGTGGGTTGGTTAGAATACATCCTACCCCTGTGCCTTGGAGGCATTTTTCACCATCAAAGTAAAGTGTCCAAGTATCTTCATGTAATTCAATTATAAGTTTTGGTAATTCTTCAATAATTGGTTTATATTTATTGGGAGGAGTTTAATTCTTTTCTTATATATTATTTGATTCTAGATCAACAGTGAATAAGTAAAAATAATCTTTGAGAGACATTGCTTGGTTAATGCCTTCTATATAAATAATTTCTTCATCGAGAGTACATTAAAGGTCATTTGTAGTTGATAGGGAAACTGTTACAAGTTGGTCAATGATGACTTTTCCTTTAATGGATTTTTTTGCAACAATTCAAAGGTCAAATTACATCAATAAAACCATCTATTTTCCAATTCTATTTCCAGGTAAAAAGGATTTGGAGAAGAAATAACTAAGTAGATCAGAATGGATGATGGCATAAGTAGTTTGATAGAGCATATAATGATGGAGCTTTTTAGCTATGAAATATATGGAAAAAATCATGTTTGACCTTGGTATATTTTGTTTCATAATTAATTAAGCCTCGACTAATATATTAAATGGCATATTCTCTAATAGTGTCATCTTGTTTAGAAAGCATTGCCCCAACTAATATGGGGGTATAAGATGTATATAAAATTAAAGGATAATCATTTTAAGGTGCTCGAAGAGTAGGAGGATGGAGAAAAAATTCTTGCATACTATCAAATTATTTTTGGCATGATTCTATCCAGTCTAGAGCATTACTTTTTTTAAGAAGCAAATTAATAGAGTATATATGTCAAGCCATTTATGGGAAAAACTAATGAATTTCACCAATTTTACCAAGGTATGTGCATATGTTATGAATGGAATGAGGAATCAACATGTTAATAATATCCTTAATTTTAGTGAGATTGACATCAATGCCCCGAAGAGAAATTAAGAATCCTAAAAGTTACTAGATGTAACTTTGAATACACATTTGTATGGATTGAGTATAGATTTATATTTAATGAGGTGACAAAAAATGATAGCTAGATCACTGAATTGAGTTTTATGACTTATATATTTGGCAATGAGATTGTCCATATAATTTTCAACTATATTGTGAATAAGATCATGGAAAATATGGGTCATTGCATGTTTGTAGGTAGCTCCAACATTTTAAAGACCAAAGGGTATTTTAACATAGCAACAATTACCCCACTTTATAGTAAATTTTGTTTTATTTTGGTCTTCATAAGCTCTATGAATTTGGTTATTACTTGAAAATCGTCCATAAGTGATAACATTTCATACCTATTGGTGGAATAGATGATATCATCTATGGAAGGTAATGTAAAGTTATCTTTTGGTCATGCTAAATTAATATTGAGAAAATAAATGCATATATGAATAACCATAGTAACTTTTTTACAAATAGGAATGATGTTTGATACCCATTCAAAGTAGTCAATGGGTTTGATGAACTTAGCATCCAAAATTTTAATGATTTCTTTGTGACATAAGATAGAAATTTTAGGTGAAAATTTGTGTTGCTTTTTTATAATAAGTTTAGAATCTATATAAGTGATGATATTATGTACAATGATGCTAGGATAAATACCTAACATATATTCATATGACCAAGAAATAATTCATAATATTTGTCAAAGAACAAACTAAAGTTATCATACTCTTCTAAGATGAGTTCTTTAGAGACAGTAATAGATCGATGACATGTTGGTGTGGTTTATTATATTATTTTGGTTTCCTCAATGAACATAGCATTTCCATCTTGGAAATGATATGGGGGAAGAGGGAGGGAAAAAATGGTGTGTTTTAGGATCTACACTAGCGATCAAATTTTTAAAACAAAGAACCTTTAGGTTAAAATTACCAACTTTATGGTGTTGGTGTGGAAGTCAAGGTTTTCTAGCATGAACTAATTCAACTATATATTTGTCACTAGGAAGTGTAGGTAAAGGTCCATAGTATTCAACATATAATTCTAGATCAATGATGTGTTTACCGTGAGTATCATATTTAAAATGTATTTGTCTAACCTTAGTGGCTTTAGCATCTAAAGTGATTTTTGGTGTAGTAGTGATTACAGGTTTCATGTTATGGATGTTTTGTTGAGGGGTGCAAGTGGTTGTTTTAGTTTTTTTTAAGGTTTAATTTGTATGGAATTATGTATTCTTAGTAAAATTACTTCAATCATTTACAAGAAAAATATTCCTGAGTCAAGATTTCTTCAATTACCCATGGGGTATCTAATAATGGTAGATTAATAGGAGGTACATAGCCTTCATCTTCTAATTCAATATCAGATGATATATGATTGACATGGACATCATGGTTGAGGGCATGTATATTTTATAATGTTTTTTGGTAATGGTGCACATCTAAATATTGTTATTGGGATTGGGCCATTATATAATTATCATCATAAGTGTGATAAATAGTGCATGCTTCTATTTCTATGGGAGAAATAGTATTAGAAACACCTAGATTGATAATTTTTTAGGAGACATAGCTAGAGGATCTTGAAACAATTTAGCCACTACATATTCATCACATGTAAAATCATATTCTATGTAAGAAGCTTCATATGCATTTCATGGAGGAGGAGTTTCAATAACATGTTTGATTAAAGGAATGGTACAATCATGTGGAAGTAAAGAAGGAATCCATTCCATAATATAAGGAGGTAATATAGTGGTATTACAAGTGTTTTGTAATTCACTAGGTTTATAATCATTTGAACCCACTAGAGTAACATGTAAATCAGTGTTCATGTTAACAAATTTAGGGAGAACTGCATTGTTAATGTGTGGAATGGTTGGAATGCGAGTTTGAGATTTAAGATTTGGTAGTTTTACACTCCATGGATTAGGATTAGCTTCGTGTTTGTATCATTTACCATTATGAATAAATTTAGTATATTGACTACCTTAAGAGGCAATGGCTTGCATACAATGTGTCCATGGGTGACCAAGGAGTATGTTGTAAGATAATGGTCAATAAAGAACAATGAGCTTAGTATAGATTGTATATTAGGTCCAACTAGAAATAGTAAGTGGGAGCCAAATATAACCAAGTGGTTTTTAATTTGTTCTATCAAATCTTTTGCATGTTAGAAGTGTTTGTTTAATATTATCTTTAGTATATCTATTTTTTTGTATTAACCAAAGAGAAGTAACATTAATACATGATCCTTCCTCTACTAAGACTTTAGGAATGAGGTTATTTTTCATCATTATTTTAATAAAGAGGGGTGGATTGTCAGTTTGAAAAATAATTGCATCATTAATCATATCCTCTTCAAGAAATTCTATGGAAGGTTTAGAAGATGTGGACATGATTTCAATTGTATGTACTTCTATAAGTGATGGCTCTTTAGAATGTATTTTAAAATCATGTGATGGTGGTTCTTTGATATCTTGTAATTGTTGAATTAGGAAATTATGGTGATATGGATAATTACAAACCAAATCCATGAGGGAAATTTTACAAGGCATTGAATTAAGTGTTTTTCATATTTAGAGTAGGTGAAGTAGGTTGGGGTTTTGGTTGTGGAGGTGTTTCCTCATTTGATTCAAGGGAAGTGGGTGTAATAGTTTTAGTATCCTTAATTAATTGTTCTTCTATGGAAGGTTTCTTAGGTTTGGTAATAAGATATTTATGACCAAGTTTTTCATCTATAATTAATGTTGGTTTCATTCACATATTGTGAATTGGTCTAATATTGATCATAATTAGTGTCATTTTCATAAATATTATCATTGGATTATTGTATATTGGGATTAAAAGAAGTTTGTTGAGGTTTAGAAGATGTAGGCTTAGTAACTTAATTATTTTGAGAATATTTGACATAGTTATGATGGAGTAATTTGATCATGGCATCATGGTTAAATGTGTCTCACAACATAAAAGAAATAATTAATTTAACAATTCCAAAACATGCTTCATGAGAATGACCCACATCAACATGAAACCAACAAAATTTATTAGGGTTATACCATGATGGTATGGAATTATTATAGGTGAAAGGTTTAGTTGGAGATCATATTTGATTAATTTGTGAGATAATTAATGGTGAGTGGGAAGCGAGTTGATTATCTGACTTGACTATTCCCAATTTTTTTGGGGGATTAGAACTTTTTATTGGATTAACAAAGGTTTAAAAATATTCCTTGATTGATTTATGACTTATCTCAAATTATTTCATAAGGAAATATTGCCTTTTGGCTTGGTCAAATGCTTTGTTTAAATTTTTTAGGAAGAAATTTTAGACTTTATACTAAAGGGAAGGAATTAAAGTATTAATGAATAATTTAAAGAGGCTATCATCATTCATATTATGATCAACTTTGTGAGCCAATGATTTCCATTGTTTGATAAAATCATGGGCTGATTCTAAAATGGATTGCTTAGCATTGATAAAATGACTAAGACAATTTTATAGAAGGTCATTTTATTAAAATTATTTAACAAGTGAATTAACCAAGTCTTATAATTGTGTGATGAAATGTTTTGGTAATTGATTATACCATTCTAGAATGTTGCCTGTAAATGTTTTAACTAAAAATTTAGTGGAAGCAAAGGGATTTGTTTAGATCCATTCCTTATAGAGGTTACCTAATTCTTTAGGAAAACATGTGGGATCTTTAGTTCCATCCTATTTAATAGTTGGATAAATATTTCCAATATTAATAGCAATAATAAAAGGAACTAAAGGTTCATTTTGGATATTTTGTAGCATCTTATTATCCATAAGAGGTTGGGGAATTAAATTCCCATTTTTATCTTTAAGAAGGGGAGGAATAATTTTTTGATTATTTTGAGGTGAAATAATATGAGGTTGATTAGTCATTTGTAATAAATAATGTTGAATTTACATCATTTGAGAGGTGTTAGTTGTTTGTATAACATTCATTTGTTGGATAATTTGTGAAAGAATTTGAGTAGTGTCAACTTGTGTATTTTGATTATTAGTATTTGGAGGTGGAATATTAGAATTTTAAAGAGGGGGAATATTAGTGTTGGTAGGAGGAACATTCACATAGTTAGGGGTAGGGATGTTTCTTATTAAAGGATTCCCTATACGGTTATTCATCAAGCTTGTATTAATTACCCCAATAGTATAGTAAGGTAATTTAAATAAATTATTATCTTGAGAGGTGTGAAAAGGATACAATAAATATATGAGGACATGAATAAGTATACCAAGAATGGTTATCCTCTTGGGTAACGAAAGTAGGTAAGAAGGAAAAACCCATGTATCATCTAAATGGGTTAATATTATCAAGAAATACTTTGATAGGTGATTTCATGATGTTTATACAAGGTAAGGAAGTGAAAATTATTAAAGATGAGATTTATGGGAAGAAAATGAAATGAATCAGATATTAAATAAGATTAGCTAGTTGGGTTGATAAAGAACTAGATCAGCCAAAAAATATGTAATCAACCCAAAAGAATAGAAGACTTAATTGAACAGGGAGTATAGATTCAACTACATTGACACAATAATATTAGATTCAATCCAAGGTAAATATAGATTGGAAAAATAATACATAGTCAACCACTTTGACACAGTAATGTGAAAAGATAAATAGAATAGTCTATATAAGACTTGGTCGAGCTAGTCAATGTAGTTATGTAGGAAAATAGATAAAATAGACTATAAAATAATAAGTTGAACTAGTTGATGTATTTATGTTGATAGAAAGATGATTTAAAATTATCTGAGTCTAGAAAATTTATTTTTTTAGTTGCATAAAATCTAACTAAACACAAAGGCAACTAGATTGAGCTGGTTGATCTAGTTGTAGAATGCATCACAAACCTCATATCAATATTGGATAATACAATTTTTCAATATAACATAGAATAGAAAATAAAAAACAATAAAAGATATTTTTAACAACTAACTAACTAATCTATTAAAAAATAAGATCATGAATTTGCACTTAAGGTTTTGATTGTAAGTGTAAGCTTATATATATAATTGTTTGTCCATTAGATAAAATCATCCCAATCTTTCACATCACTGACTATGGAGGAAGTACCATTCCCATATCCCACTAAACTTAGTAGCAAGAGTAAAATGGAATTAACTTCCAGGTGATAACTTCTAACTGATGCACCACACAAATAAATAAGATGGTTGGATTCCTAAGGTTCAATAAAGAGGGAAATCTTAGGCATTCCCAAAATACCATGAGGTATGGGAAACTAAAGGTCATTTTTAGATATGTACTATGGCTATGAGTATTGGAGAAATCCAATCATGTCAAGATATCTATAAATGATAGAATTAGATAATAAATAGAATATAGAGTAACCCTTCACGATAGTAGCTAAGTAGTTTGAAAACTCTCGATACACAGTTTCTAGGGAAAAATAAACAAAGTGAAAAATAACTATGAAATTCAAAGATTTAAAAGCTATTTTAATTTTTTTGGAACGTAAATAAATAGGCACCCAATTAAAAAATAAGGTGAATTTAATTATTATTCACATAGGTTAAATCCCTTTGCTTGAAAAATAAATAATACTAAGTCGATCTAGTCGACCTAGTTATGCAAATAGAATAAAATAAAGGAAAGCTAGTCAACTCAGAATATTTAAAGGCAGTCTAAAATGAACACATTTGAGTAGTTTAACTTACGTGTTTGGATATAAAGTAGATAAAAAACTACATAGATTTGGTTGACCTAGTTGACTATAAAGTGACAGTTCTATAGAACTGAAAAACTAGGAAAAATAATGTTGAAATTTGAATTTTGAAAAATAGCAGGAAATGAAATTAATTTAAAATTTGATAGAGATCAATTACTGAGATGTTTTAGAATGAAACTAGTAGCTTAAGATAAGTCGACTAGGCCAATGCAGTAGTTGATTTGTTATTTGAAGTTGTGTTGTCCAGATGAAATTTTAAACCTACAGAGTGAAAAATTGAATATTTAAATGGAATTAAATGAATTGACTAAGTAAAGATTGACCTAGTATGTTAAATAAAAATGCAAAAAAAATAAAGGAATCGAGCTAATTGATTCAGTTGGATGAAAAATAGGAATAATAAAACTAGCTGTTGGGGTCTAGTAGGGGTTTTATACAAAAAATCAAAAGCATAGGATAAATAATTTTACACTCAAAATTTAATCACTCAACTTCACCAACATTAATTCACATAAATCACATGCCTTATGCTCTCACTAGAAGCACAACTAAGAAAGAACCAAGGCTTGCATTGGGCTAATTCTGCCATAGCATGAGGTTTCAAAGGGGGGCTTAATTAATGCAATGTCAACCTAGCTGATGAGCAGACCCATAGGTACATGACTATTTTGGGGTAATTTTGGGGTCATATAGGCTCTGAGTGGGTCATAAGACTAATTTGATTCAAGTTATCCTCCATACTTAACAAATACAGATTAAAGAAAGGTTGGGTTCACATGTGCATATTTATACCCATTTTGCATGTAGAATGATGTTGACATCAGGAAAATATAAAGACATCATAAAAATGTGAAACCAGTGAAACACACAAACTTTAGATCAACATAACTAACCAAAATACAACATAACATAAACTCACTTGTACCTCATAACAGTACTATTAACATACAAACCAAGACAAACCCAAATGTATTTCAAAGAAACACCATTACTAATTTTTCAAATTCTAGAATAGGATTTTAAATCTAAAAACCATACTATCCACAACCCATAAGTTCATAGGTAAACTTGGGCACATACAATTAGAGCTCGGGTGGCCTCCATTCTATATCTAGGCCTAGCTAAAACTCTAGGCAATGTTAATGGTCATTAGAGAAAACTATATAGGGTGTTCTTTCGAAACATTTCCACTAGAGATTCATTTAAATTCTCTTGTTATCCTCCTTTTATGGTTTAAGCTCTTTATATAGGCCTTCAGGGGCATATTTTATAGGGTGGCAGTTGCACATGAGTGTTGAGATGGAGTCCTTCCATCATAACTACCAATTCCATCATCCCATGATTCCCATGCTCTACTTTCCACCTTTCTTTAGATATTCATCGATGTCCTAATTATCCAAGAGTTGGTTAGTTGTTGGCCAGCTAGAGCATGTTTTGCACTACATCCCCCAATTGGATATAAAAATCATTATGCTAAATGCTTGCCAAAATAACTAGACACTCTAAGGTGGATATCAAGTTGGCATAAAAACTCCATTAGACCAAAGTTAGGGTCTTGAGATTACCGTATACAAAACCCTAGTCTTCCTTCAGACTATGTTGTCAAACTTTTAAGAGCACAAAACTTAGGCAAATTCTCTTGGAGCTTCATGTTGAAGTCCTAAAAGGCATTTATGGCTAGCTTGATCTCATTTATGACACTATAAATTTTAGTTGATGCAATAATGAGTAAAATTATATTTTTGAAAGGATTTTAGGTTGCCCTGCACCTTTGTCACACTTCCATCCAAAATTTCCCCTTCCTCAAGAGCCTTAGTTTATAGAGTGTAGAATAGTTCTTCTAGGGTTTTATCCTAAGCCTTGAACTGATTGCTCAACTTTTTTACACTTCCCATGATCTACAACCTTCTACCTTGCCTAAAAAGTACACCTTTATCATCAACTACTCCTTCTCATCCTTTGTTTTCTTTAAGCATGTATCTATCATTGAGGCTTAGTTTGATAAGTTAAATAATATTGCATCTATTGAATCTACTCCTTCCTTAAACTTGGAGAAAAGATACTCCACTTCTTATAGATTGTATAATAACTCCTTATTTAGTCATTATGTTGAGGTCTTCCTCTTCCTCTTCTTCTTGCACTTGCTCAAGCGTAGAGTTTTGGGAGAATTTTCTCCACCAAAACAAAAATGTTATCAACCTCTGATAGGTTTGAGGTGTTGACACCAATCAAGAAATATGGCTCAACTACCTCCATGCAATCACAAACCTATTTTATTTTAAACTTGTTGGCCTACACTTCCTCCCTTGCTTCCTGGAAGAGTTTCTTCAATTTTTACACCTTTCCATCATTTATGACATTTTGGTGCATTACTTATATAGCCATTCTTATTAGTAAATTTCTAGATTAGACTAGATTTATGGCTTGGGGGTCAACAAGGAAATATTCATGCCCTTATTTAGTATCCTTTAGGCTTGAATTTGTAGACTTTGGCACCTCAAATTGGGGCTCATCTATGTAATCAGTCCAATGCAAATAAAAGTTAATTGCACATCCTTTCTTGGTGGCTTTTGAAGGCATAGCTTTGTATAAGTATAAATCCTCATCCTCCCAATCCTTCTACATCATTTCTTTGATGTTGAGATCTTTGTCACCCTTTTTTATGATGATCTTCTCCTCCATGCTTACTTCTTACCCTTCACTGAGCGCCACCACTCTCTTTGGCATGCTCCTCTGAGGAGGCACTTGTTTAGTACTTGGGGGTTTCTTCATCTAACTTATCTTCCTTGTTTATTTCTTCATCCTAGGGATTCTCAATGTTTATTTCAAGGTTTAAACCTTTAGCATTAGGGTTTCCTTATTGCTATTGGTGATCCTCAACTATCTCCTTTTGTTACTTTGAGGCACCATCATTGCCTTCTTTTGTTTTAGACACCCCTTCACTACTTGGTTGTGCCTTAGTAGCTTCCTCTATTTGTCCTGTAGATCCACTTGGTGCCTATTTTATCACTTCTACTTCTATTTCTGCACTCAAGGGTACTTTTGGAGCCCTCTTCTCCAACTCAACCTTATTTTATTCTTAATCAATTTTCTATTTTTATTCAAGCACCAAATCCATCTTTATATGTTCCTTATTGAGTCCCACCTTCTTCTAGGCCACTCTTTTCTCCTCAATAGATTCAGGGGCCATTGGGGATGCCTTATCTTTAGATGTCAACATTGTCTTCTTTGGTGGGATCTTTAGCAAGGTTGTACTAGAGGTAAGGATTTACATTTCATAAGTTTCTTTTAGAATTGTGTTCATGTTAGTTTGCAAGGCCTCCTAGATGTTCTTAGCACTAAGATCCTCTTCACCTTCCTCTATTTGTAGGATATAAGTCCTTACCCTATCTTCTTCAGTATCTTCTTCTATTATAAGCACTAGGGTTTCCTTTTTCTCCATGTCCTTAAGGGTCTTGGTAGGGAATGCCATAGGTCCCTTAGTCTTTCTTGGATTATTAATGGAATAAGTACCCCCTTACTTGATTGTTACATGCTTATGTGGTGTAAGTGGCATGATTAATTCCTTAAAGGCTATCTTCAGCTATATGTGCTCCATAATTTCCTCTAGTTTTTCACTCTGCTTCCTCTAGAGTGACTTTTCCTAGAATTTTGGCCCATCCTATCCTCCATCATCGGCTAGGAGGGGGAAATCATCATCTTTTCTAGGATATCTACCCTTATTTCATGGCTTCATCTCATAGTACAAGTTGAAAATTTTCCTATTAATTATAACCCTCTAGAGGGGAATAATGTCAGGTTTATCACTATCATCCTCCTCATCCTTGGTTGCCTTGGTTCTGGGGCACATAAATTGGTGCTTCATCATCTTCCTATTACAATCCATAGCCTTAGCTTGGATATCAATCTATTGTGCATTTAGGACCCTCTTAAGCACCACCATGAAGTATTTAGCCAAAAATGCATAAAGTAATCAGATTCCAACCTAAAATATTCTAATCTATGAGTGCTAAGTCCACCACATAGAAGTATTGCATCATGATAAAGTTCATCATTCCCATAAGTTTATAAGGGAGTTCTTATGCGATGTGCCACTCTTTTCCAAAGGCTGCCACATACTTTTTAAACCACCCCTACACTTTAGTTTTATACTTTTGTGAAAAATTAAGGGGGTATATGTAGTCATAGTACTTCACCATTGGGGATTCATGATTTGGTGGAAATACCTATAGGTGGTCATCATCACCATCTAACACACCTATCTCTTTTATTACCATCAGGATGGAGATAAAATATACCCCCACTATAAAGTTCTTCACACACCTGATGGCAAATTATTGTACCTAAGAGCTTTACAACCCTCTCCACTTCTTCATTTATCTCCCTTAATCTCTTCTATGATAAACTTGGAGATGTTGAAGAGTTCTCCTTATGCCATGTGGTGGCCAATGTAAAGGAAGGTTTTGTTGATGTCTAACCATTAGCTACCATGGTAAATTTTGGTTCTTACCAGGTGTATTACCACCTTTATGCCTGGGTCCTAAATGTCTTTTATGGGGAATGCAAATCCTAACTTGTACCTAAGAGCTTTACAACCCTCTCCACTTCTACATCATCATCCATCATCTCCCTTATATATGTCCCTAAGTAAGGTGGCCCTATGATTTTACTTATGTGGCTCATAAAAAAATTTCATACATCATCTAAAAAAATAGAACTGATCACCATGCACTCATGAGAAAAGGAAATTCACCAGGTCTTCTGGCTTACCAAAGCTTGGTATCTCAAAGAGTTATATTGCACCCACATTTTTAAACTTGTCTTCTGATGGAGACATCAAAGAGAATAGTACCTCAATTTTTCTTTTTTCCTGTATCCACCATCCAATCTTTATTCATCTCATATTCATTATTATTCATTATATGGTTGTAGTCTTTTAACTTACACATATGGGAAAAGGATAACCATTTTTATTCCACCATGACTTATGATGGGTACTCCATTTCTTGATAGGTTAGCTTTGAACTCATTATTGGATCAATATTTGTGATGTTAACTCCCTCTACCATTTGTGCCTTGAATTTTACAGTGACTACTTTTCACACTGATTTTGCTTTCTTCACATCCTTGTGTGATTATAATGCTTATGTGATAAGTATTTTCTTCCCCATCCTAAATATTCTAGATTTAAATCACAATTGATTAACCTTTTGTAATACCAAAATGGTGTCTGTTCTACTTCATAGTTACAAAAAATGTGAATGTGTGATTATATTTTGAGCTTCCTGCCCCTTCAATGGTAGACTAGTTATCCTGACCAAACTAATACTTTCTCACTTCCCCTTCAAATTTGGTTTGTTTTCCTCCTCTTCACATTAATGTGAGACATAATCTCCTATTCACTCTTTTGCTCACACTTAGGAAGGCTCTAGGGAAATCATTTTCTCTTTTTGGTAGCTTTGGCTCCTTGCTCTAATCTCTTGAAAGTAACAAGTAAACCACCTACCTCTACTAAATTTGGTCTTATACTCTATTCTCATCTACAAAATTTATGATTAGCATAATTTGGATCCAAAAAATTCCACTAAAATCTATCGCCATCTACTCATTAATGTGGATCATTTTTTTCTATGATCATTTCATGACATTAACTCTACTAACAGTTTCTTTGGGGAAATGATAGGAAATAACAATGGTCACTTACTACCAACTATTAGGTAGGTTCCTAGATATAAAAATGGTCACTTTATTTCAGTTTTTTCATCTTGACATGACCCTTGCCTTCTATCTAGTTACCTAGGCATAGTGCTTCACATGCACGTGATTTATCCTCTTAAGTTTTATCCCTTATCTGGTGCTACACTTCCTTTTAAGTGTGTCTCACTTTCTTGGTTGATTTATTTACACATTATTGTCTATTTTTTTAACCTCCCTTACCCCATATAAATCCTTATGCTAGTCTTCTAGTGCCTCACTATCTCCTTTTTTTGTCTCTTATGCACAAACACCTATATGTGTACTTTACTTGTCAAATTGTCCTTGTAATTTAATTAGCTTGGTAGAATTGAGAAGTACCCATAAACTTAGGTTTTTGGTCCTAGGTGCTTAAAAAGCAACCAGACTCAACTCACCCAACTATATTGATGCAAGTTCAAGTGCCACAAATGTTCTACTACCCACCTAAAAGTGCCATGCTTAATCAAACAACAGAAAAGAAAAAAAATAGAAGGCAAAAATTTATCTCATGCTAATTTTATTATGGTCACAATATATAGTGCCCAAATTTTAACCAAAAAGTTGATGTTATAGGGCACAAGCACTATTTTATTGATGGTATAATTTCAATATGTTTCTATTGAAATTGATATACCTAGGGAACATTTCATCAGTCAACATGCATAGCTTGCATACACTAGTATCCAAGATACTATATATTACATAAGGTCCCATCCACCTAATCTAAATTTTTCCTAGGTGCCTTAGGTACTTATAATCATATAAGAGAACTAGTTCACCCTCTATAAACACCTTATTCTTAATGTGTTTATCATGCCATGTATTTTGGAGGGCCTACTGTATCTATTGGCTCTATCATGCTTATGTTCGTGTCTCATCCAACCTCTCAAAATCTTCCAGGTATGTGCTTAATGACTCTTGGTCATCCAATCAACCAATATGCATCATGTATAATGAGGGCACTATAAACTCTATAGGCAAAATGACCTCTGTACTAAACACTAGTGAGAATGGTGTAACCTTGTTTAGGATCTTGTATGTCATGTGATAGGCTTATAACATAGCTGACACATGGTCATCCCAATCCTTGCGACCAACATCACAAATTTTTGTTAGGAATATCCCTAGTATTTTATTAAATGCTTCTATGATGCCATTAGCCTGGGGGTGGTAGGGTGTGGTCTAATAGTGTCCCACCATATACTCAAACAATAAGATTTGAACTATTTCATTGATGAAATGTGTGCCACAATCTCTAGTCAAGATGATCAGGCACCATAAATATTGATAATGTTTTCCCAAATGAATCTTGCTACTATAATAAATGTACAATCTTTTTTTGGTGCTACTTCCACCCACTTAGTAAAATAATTTGTAGCAACCAACATGTACCTTGTGCCTATTTTCCTCATGGTGGTATTAATAGGTCCAACAAAATCAATAGCCCATTTTTTGAATTTTCATTGAGAAAGGATGGGGATGAGGGGCATCTCATCCTAATGGTTTGGGTTTTCTATCCATTGGTAGATGTCACACTTTTTCATGTATTCTTTTACATAATTAAACATAATCAACCATCACAAGCTTGATTATAAAACTTTTTGCATTGTGGCATCTCCATCACAATGGTCTCCCATAATACATTCATGTGCTTCTTATATTACTTAGCCCCATTCATGCTCTAGGACACATCAGTGTAAGATATTTTCATGGCCCAATTTATATAGTTCCCTACCAGTGTGTTAAAATAGGGTGGTATGAACTATGAGCTACTTCTTTTTTTAGTTATCATGGCCTGAGGCATAAATATAGAGGTCAAAAATGTTATGATATTTACTAAGCTTCCAAGATGCATTGGATCCTATAGAGTTGAGCATCAGGCATATCATATTCAATTATCACTACTGCATCTCTAGATTTGATGCAGGACAAATGGTCTGGGCCTGAGTTTTTCTTTCTAGGCTTGACTACAACATAAAAATGAAACTCTTGGAATGATATGATCCATAGATAAATTCACCCTTACAAAATGGGCTTGTTCACCAGGTACTTAAGTGCCTCATGATCAGTAAAGAAGACAAATAGGGTTGCTATAAAATATTGTCTAAACTTATGTAGGGTATATACCATGACAAGAACCTCATGCTCAGTCATGGTGTAATTTTATTCTACCTTGGTCATTTTCTTACTTGATAAATAAATAAGATGATCCATTTTCCCTTCTCCTAGTTGTGATAAAATGGCATCAATTATAGTACTAGATACATCAATGTGGACATAGAAGGGAGTCACCGAGTCAGTAAATTTTATTATTGGTGTACTTTCCATCTTTATCTTTAGTGTCTCAAAATCATCCTCCTATGCCAAACCCCAATACAATGGGCCAAACTTTCACAATAGTTCCTTCTAGAGGCACCACAATCCTAGCATAATTCCTTATAAACTTCTTATAATATTTGTAATGTCAAATAAAGGCACAAACATCTTTCTATGTTGATGGTGTTTGAAGCTAAAGGATGATTATAATTTTTTTTAGATCAATAAGTAGACCATCCTTGTAGATGATGTACCTGAGTAATGTGTCAAATGACATTGAAAAAATACACTTCTTGAGATTCAAAAAGATTTATAATAGTTGACACCTTTCAAACATTAGGAAAAAATTATCATAGTGATATTTTACCAATCCATACACTATCTAATCATCTAAATACACTTGGAGGAACTTGTGAATAAAGTGTTTAAATGCATTGATCACCACCCAAGAGAAAACTATTGGTGTATTCTTCAATCCAAAGGGAATCGTGTTATACATGAAACATCCCAACTCAATCTCAAAGGTGTTTTTTAGCTCGTCTTCCTCCTCAATTTGGACTTGATGGTAACATGAAAATCCATCAATAAACATGTATATTTTGCATCCTACAATGCCTTATAATTCTTCATCTATGAATGTAGTTGGGAAGGGGTCAGTCACACAAGTGGAATTCAACATCTTATAGTCAACACAAATTTGAATGCACCCATCCTTTTTTATGTTTATGACCATGGGGTTGACCCATTTATAATCCTACACTAGATAAATAACTCCTATGGTTAGCATTTTATCAATCTCAGTTTTGACCTTGGTGTGAATATTTGGGCTCATTCTATAGGATCACTTCTTGATTGGCCTTGCACCATCAACTAATTTGATGCTCATATTATCAAGGGATGGGTATATGCCTTTCATATTCTTATATTTTCATAGGAACAAGTCTTGGAATTCTTTTAGTAGATCAACAATATGCCCTAATTCTACATTAGACTAATAGACATCTAGAGTGGCAATTTTGGGTTTTCCTTCTAATATGATATCTACCTTGGTAGTTTTTAATGGTACTCAATAATGTCCATGATTATCCTAGTGTGAATTTATGACATGTCTACTACCCTCAATTATCTCTACCTAAAGATGGGTAAGGTCTTTTTCTTCTAGGGTACCATCTTCAACTTGGCGTACTAACTTTTTATTGCCAGCCAAATTCTTCCAATTGCATGCTTTCCAAGTAGCATCATCCTTGTCGTTAGAGTCACTATGCAAAAAAAATTCTTCAAAGAAAGTTGGGAGTACTAACCCTTTTTTTCCCAAATGTCACTTAGGTGATCTTCTAGTATAGCGATGTCCTCAAATAATGACCTTCAAATTATTTGTAATGGTTCAATTAGGTCAATATTTTACAAAGAAAATGAGAAGGTATGAGTAAACCACTTCTTAAGTGCATCTTAGTCTATTGTTTCATGACATGTTTCATTTACTATGTACCACACCCACATCCAACTCTTTAAGGTTCTATATAGAGCATGCACCCATAGATTTATAAAGTCATCTACACCATAATCAATCCATGTTTCTTTTCAAAGTAGTACTTATGCTATGGGGTCAAATTCCCAGAGTGGGATGAAATGTCTAGGTCCTTCTTAACTTTTCCAAATCTGATGCAAATGGATGCCTTTACATCCTACCAAGTTGGCAAGCTAGGGTTCTACATCACCCACCAATGAATGATAATGCTTTTCAATGTGTACACTAATGCACCCATTCTATCCACCTCCTTTGGTATGCACGACATCAATGTCATAGACATAGTCTTCTATAATTACTTCCTTCATACCATTGGGAGTGTAACAAGATTGCCCTTATTAATGCAAAACACTCTTTTTTCCCTTTGCTTATTGCAAGGGATCCATCTTTTAAGATCATGATCAATCTATATCCATCCTATTTTTATTGGTTTTGGCACCTTTGCTTACACCAAGAAGCACCATTGTCTAGTTGTTTCATATGCTTCTTCAACCCATCTATCATAAATAACATTTTTGGTGTCTGAGGTGAACTATCCATCCTCCCTAGAGAGGATTCCTTGATTGTTTAGTTGTAGGGTCTTTTGTGCCTTGTGTTGTGATGTTATATATATGGTTGATTTCACATTCAATATCCATGCTCTTGACATAGGGGGTCCTTGGTCATTTGAAATATTTATGATCACTATCTCCTTTCTATTCTCAAAGGTCATATAAAAAAAATTTGAAGTGCATATCTACATTATTTTCATAACACCATGACTTTCCTAGAAGTGTTGGGTAGTTGTCCTACTCTGCTAACTCTATTACTTCAAAGTCATCTCATGTTAATTTTATTATGGTCAAATATAAAGTCCCCAAATATTAACCTAAATTTTGATGTTATAGGGCACAAGCTCTATTTTATTAATGGTATAATTTCAATATGTTTCTATTGAAATACCCAGGGAACATTTTATTAGTAAACATGCATAGCTTATATACACTAGTCTCCAAGATACTATGGATTACATAAGGTCCCATCCAAATAATTTAAAATTTTCCTATGTGCCTTAGGTACTTAGAATCATATAAAAGAATGTATTCACCCTCTATAAACACCTTTCTCTTAATGTGTTTATAATTCCATGTATTTTGGTGGGCCTTCTCTATCTACTGTCTCTATTGTGTTTAGGTTTGTGTCTCATCCAACCTCTCCAAATCTTCCAAGTCCATGTTTAATTACTCTTGGTCATCTAATCAACCAATATGCATCATGTATAATGAGGGCACTATGAACTCTCTAGGTAAAACAACCTCCGTACTAAAAATTAGTGAGAATGGTGTAACCTTGTTCAGGATCTTATATGTCATGTGATAGGCCCATAACATAGTTGACACACAGTCATCCCAATCCTTGTGGCCAACATCACAATTTTTTGTTAAGAATATCCCTAGTATTTTATTGAATGCTTCTACGATGCCATTATCTTGGGGGTAGTAGGGTGTGGTCTAATGGTGTGCCACCATATACTTAGACAATAAGATTTGAACTGTTTCATTGATTAAATGTGTGTCATAATCTCTGGTCAAGATGATCAGGCACCCATAAATACTAATAATTTTTTTCCCAAATGAATATTTTTACTATCATGGATGTATAGTATTTTGTTGGTGCTGCTTCCACCCACTTAGTAAAATAATTTGTAGCAGCCAGCATGTACCTTATGTATATTTGCCTCATGGTGGGAGTAATAGACCCGAAAAAATCAATAGCCCATTTTTTGAGTTGTGATTATGAAAGGATGGGGATGAGGGGCATCTCATCCCAATGGTTTAGTTTTTCTATCCATTGGTAAATGTCACACTATTTCATGTATTCTTTTACATCATTAAACATAGTCAACCATCACAACCATGATTATAAAACTTTTTGCACTATGGCATCTCTAGCATAATGGTCTAAAACAATACCTTCATGTGCCTCTTATATTACTTAGCCCCATTCATTCTCTAGAATGCATCAGTCTAAGATCTTATCATGGCCCAATTTATATATTTCCTTACTAGTGTGTTAAAATAGGGTGGTATGAACTGTGAGCTACTTCTTTTTTTAGTTATCATGGCCTAACAAATCCAAAGGTTAGAAATGTTATGATATTTTCTAAGTCTTCCAAGATACATTGGATCCTATAGAGTTGAGCATCGGGCATATCATCTTCAATTAGCACTACTACATCTCCATATTTGATGTAGGACAAATGGTTTGGGCCTGAGTTTTTCTTTCCAAGCTTGACTACAACATAAAAATGAAACTCTTGGAATGATAAGATCCATCAATAAATGTGCCCTTACAAAATGGGCTTGTTAACCACATACTTAAGTGCCTCATGATAAGTAAAGAAGACAAATGGGGCTGCTATAAAATACTGTCTAAACTTATGTAAGGTGTAGACTATGACAAGCACCTCATACTCAATCATGGTGTAATTTTATTCTACCCTGGTCATTTTCCTACTTGAAAAATAAATAGGATGATCCATTTTCCCTTCTCCTAGTTTTTCTATAATGGCATCAATTATAATACTAGAGGCATCGATGTGGACATGGAAGAGAGTCACCCAATCAATAAATTTTAGTATTGGTGTAATTTCCATCTTTAGCTTTAGTGTCTCAAAAGCATCCTCCTATGCCACACCCCAATACAATGGGCCATACTTCCATAATAGTTCCTCTAGAGGCACCACAATCATAGAATAATTCCTTATAAACTTATAATAATATTTGCAATGTCAAATAAAGGCATAAACATATTTCTATGTTGATGGTGTTTGAAGCTAAAGGATGATTGTAATTTTGGTTAGACAAATAAGCAAACCATCCTTGAAAATAATGTTCTCAAGTAATGTGTCAAATTACATTGAAAAAATACACTTCTTGAGATTTAAAAAGATTTATAACATTTGGTACCTTTCAAACATTAGGCAAAAATTATCATAGTGATCTTTTGCCAATCCATACACTATCCAATCATCTAAATACACTTGGAGGAACTTGTGAATAAAGTCTTTAAATGTATTGATCACCACCCATGAGAAAACTAATAGTGTATTCTTCAACCCAAAGGGAATCACATTATATATGAAACACCCAACTCAATCTCAAAGTTGTCATTTAGGTTGTCTTCCTCCTTGATCTAGACTTGATGGTAACTAGAAAATCCTTAAATAAACATGTATATTTTGCATCATATAATGCCTTATAATTCTTCATCTGTGAATGTAGTTGGGAAGGGGTCAATCATACAAGTGGCATTCAACATCTTATAGTCAACACAAATTTGAATGCACCCATCCTTTTTTATGTTGATGAATATGGGGTTGACCCATTTAGACTCATACACTAGGTAAATAACTCATATCGCTAGCATGCTATCAATCTCAGTTTTGACCTTGGTGTGAAGATTTGGGCTCATTCTATAGGGTTGCTTCTTGATTGGTCTTGCACCATCAACTAATTTGATGCTCATTTTCTCGAGGGATGGATAAATTCCTTTCATATTATCATAGCTTCATAGGAAAAAGTCTTGGAATTATTTTAGTAGATCAATAATATACACCAATTCTACATCAGACTAATAGACATATAGAACGGCAATTTTGGGTTTTCCTTCTAATATGATATCTACCTTGGTAGTTTTTAATGGTGATCAATAATGTTCATACTTCTCCTAGTGTGAATTTATGACATGTCTACTACACTCAGTTATCTCTACCTAAATATGTGTAGGGTCTTTTTCTTCTAGGGTACCATCCTCAACTTGATGTACTAACTTCTTATTGCTAGCCAAATTCTTCCAATTGTACACTTTCCAAGTAGCATCATCTTTATCATTAGAGTCACTATTAAAAAAAAATTCTTTGAAGAATGTTGGGAGCACTAAACATTTTTTTCCCAACATGTCCCTTAGGTGCTCGTCTAGTATAGCGATGTCCTCAAATACTGACCTTCAAATTATCTGTAATGGTTTAATTAGTTCAATATTTTACAAAGAAAAGGAGAAGGTATGAGAAAACCAATCCTTAAGTGTATCTTATTATATTTTTTCATGACGTGTTTCATTTAATACATACCAAACCTACATCCAACTCATTAAGGTTCTATATAATTCATGCACCCATAGATTTATAGAGGCATCTACACCATAATCAGTCTATGTTTCTTTGCAAAGTAGTGATTATGCTATGGGGTCAAATTCACTAGAGTGGGATGAAATGTCTAGGTCCTTGTTACTTTTATGAATTTGGTAAAAATGTATGCCTTTACATCCTATCAAGTTGGTAAGCTAGGGTTCTACATCACCCACCAATGAGCGATAATGTTTTTCAATGTGTACACCAATGCACCCATTCTATCCACCTCCTTTGGTATGCACAACTCAATGTCGTGGACATGGTCTTCTATATAATTACTTCCTTCATACCTTGGGAGTGCAACAAGCTTACCCTTACTAATGTGGAACACTCTTTTTCCCTTTGCTTAGTACAAGGGATCTATATTTTAGGAGCATGATCAATCTATATCCATCCTATTTTTACTAATTTTGGCACTTTTGCCTGCACCAAGAAACACCATTGTCTAGTTATTTTATATGCTTCCTCAACCCATCTATCACAAATAACATTTGTGGTATTTGAGGCCAACTATCCATCCTCCCTAGAGAGGATTCCTTGATTATTTGGTTGTAGGGTCCTAGTGCCTTGTGTTGTGATATTATATATATGGTTGATTTCACATTCAATATCCATGCTCTCAACATAGGGGGTCCTTGATCATTTGAAAGAGTTATGACCACTGTCTCCTTTATATTCTCAAAGTTCATATAACACCTTTTACATTACATATCTGCATTATTTGCATAACACCATTACTTTCCTAGAAGTGTTGGGTAGTTGTCCTACTCTGCTAACTCTATTATTTAAAATTTATCTTGTGCTAATTTTATTATGGTCAAATATAAATTACCCAAATTTTAACTAAAAATTTTATGTTATAAAGCACAAGCACTATTTTATTGATGGTATAATTTCAATATGTTTCTATTGAAATACCCAGGGAACATTTCATCAGTCAACATGCATAACTTGTATACACTAGTCACCAAGATACTATGGATTACATAAGGTCTCATCCACCTTATCTAAAATTTTCCTAGGTGCCTTAGGTACTTAGAATCATATAAGAGAACCAATTCACCCTCTATAAACACCTTTCTCTTAATGTGTTTATCATGCTATATAATTTGGTGGGCCTTCTCTATCTGCTAGCTCTATCATGCTTAGGTTCTTGTCTCATCCAACCTCTCTAAATCTTCCAAGTGTGTGTTTAATGACTCTTGGTCATCCAATCAAACAATGTGCATCATGTACAATGAGGTCACTATGAAATCCATAGGTAAAACAACCTCTGTACCAAACACTAATAAGAATGGGGTAACCTTATTTAGGATCTTGTATGTTATGTGATAGGCCCATAACACAGTTGACACACGGTCATCCCAATCCTTGTGACCAACATCATAACTTTTTGTTAGGAATATCCCTATTATTTTATTTAATTCTTATACGATCCCATTATCTTGGGGGTGGTAGGGTGTGGTCTAATGGTGTGCCACCATATACTCAAATAATAAGATTTGAATTATTTCATTGATAAAATGTATGCCACAATTGCTAGTCAAGATGATCATGCACCCATACCTAGTAATAATATTTTTTCAAATGAATTTACTAATGTCATGGATGTACAATATTTTGTTGGTGCTACTCCCACCCACTTAGTAAAATAATCTATAGTAGCCAACATGTACCTTGTGCCTATTAGCCTCATGGTGGGAGTAATAGGCCCAACAAAATCAATAGCCCATTTTTTGAATTGTGATTGTGAAAGGATGGGGATGAGGGGAATCTCATCCCAATGGTTTGGTTTTTCCATCCATTGGTAGACATCACACTTTTTCATGTATTCTTTTACATCATTAAACATAGTCAGCCATCACAGGCCTAATTATAAAAAAAATTACACTATGGCATCTCCAACACAATGGTCTCCAATAATACCTTGATGTGCTTCTTATATTACTTGGCCCCATTCATGCTATAGGACACATTAGTGCAATATCTTGTCATGCCCAATTTATATAGTTCCCTACCAGTGTGTTAAAATAGGGTGGTATGAAATGTGAGTTGATTCTTTTTTTTAGTTATCATGGCCTAAGGCACAAATCTAGAGGTCAAAAATGTTTTGATATTTTTTAAGTCTTCCAAGATGCATTGGATCCTATAGAGTTGAGCATCAGGCATATCATCTTCAATTAGCACTACTGCATCTCTAGATTTGATGCAGGACAAATGGTTTGGGCCTGAGTTTTTCTTTTCAAGCTTAACTACAACATAAAAATGAAACTCTTGGAATAATATGATCCATCAATAAATGTGCCCTTATAATATGGGCTTGTTCACCTGGGACTTAAGTGCCTCATGATCAATAAATAAGATAAATGGGGTTGCTATAAAATACTAGCTAAACTTGTGTAGTGTGTAGACCATGACAAGAACCTCATGCTTATTTGTGGTGTAATTTTTATTCTACCTTGGTCATTTTCTTTCTTGAAAATAAATAGGATGATCCATTTTCCCTTCTCCTAGTTCTGTTAGAATGGCATCAATTATAGTACTAGAGGCAGCAATGTGGAGATGGAAGGGAGTCACCCAGTCAATAAATTTTAGTATTGGTGTACTTTCCAATTTTGGATTTAGTGTCTCAAAAGCATCCTCTTACACCACACCCCAATACAATGGGCCATACTTCCAAAATAGTTCCTATAGAGGCACCACATTCCTAGCATAATTCCTTATAAACTTCTTATAATATTTGTAATGTCAAATAAAGGCACAAAAATCTTTCTATGTTGATGGTGTTTGAAGCTAAAGGATGATTGTAATTTTGGTTAGATCAATAAGCAGACCATCCTTGTAGATGATATGATCGAGTAATGTGTCAAATGAAATTGAAAAAATACACTTCTTGAGATTCAAAAAGATTTATAATAGTTGGTACCTTTCAAACATTAGGCAAAAATTATCATAGTGATCTTTTACCAATCTATACACTGTACAATCATCTAAATACACTTGGAGGAACTTGTGAATAAAGTCTTTAAATGAATTGATCACAACTTAGGAGAAAACTACTAGTGTATTCTTTAACCTAAATGGCATCATGTTATACATGAAACATCCCAACTCAGTCTCAAAGGTTTTTTTTGGCTTGTCTTCCTCCTCAATCTGGACTTGATGGTAACCTAAAAATACATCAATAAACATGTATATTTTGCATCCTAAAATGCCTTATAATTCTTCATCTATGAATGTAGTTTGGAAGGGGTCAGTCACACAAGTGGCATTCAACATCTTATAGTCAACACAAATTTGAATGCACCCATCCTTTTTTATGTTGATGACCATGGGGTTGACCCATTTATACTCCTACACTAGGTAAATAACTCCTATGGCTAGCATGTTATTGATCTCATTTTTGACCTTGGTGTGAATATTTGGGCTCATTCTATAGGGTCACTTCTTGATTGGTCTTACACCATTGACTAATTTTGTGCTCATCTTCTCAAGGGATGGGTGTATGCCTTTCATATTCTTATAGTTTCACAAGAACAAGTCTTGGAATTCTTTTAGTAAATCAACAATATGCACCAATTCTACATTAGACTAATAGACATCCAGAGTGGCAATTTTGGGTTTTCCTTCTAATATGATATCTACCTTGGTAGTTTTTAATGGTGCTCAATTATGTTCATGCTTATCCTAGTGTGAATTTATGACATGTCTACTGCCCTCAGTTATGTCTACCTAAAGATGTGTAGGGTCTTTTTCTTTTGGGGTACCATCCTCAACTTGGTACACTAACTTCTTATTGCTATCCAAATTCTTCCAATTACATGCTTTCCAAGTAGCATCATCTTTGTCATTAGAGTCAATTTTTAAAAAAAAATCTTCCAAGAAAGTTGGGAGCACTAACCCTTTTTTTCCCAACATGTCCCTTAGGTGATCTTCTAGTATAGCGATGTCCTCAAATACTGACCTTCAAATTATCTATAATGGTTCAATTAGTTTAATATTTAACAAAGAAAATGATAAGGTATGAGAAAACCACTCCTTAAGTGCATCTTAGTGTATTGTTTCATGACATGTTTCATTTACTATGTACCACACCCACATCCAACTCTTTAAGGTTCTATATAATGCATGCACCCATAGATTTATAGAGGCATCTGCACCACAAATAGTCCATGTTTCTTTTAAAAGTAGTACTTATGCTATGGGGTCAAATTAACCAGAGTGGGATGAAATGTCTAGGTCTTCATTAGTTTTCTAAATCTAGTGCAAATGGATGCCATTACATCCTACCAAGTTGGCAAGCTAGGGTTCTACATTTCCCACCAATGAGTGATAATTTTTTTCAATGTATACACCAATGCACTCATTATATCCACCTCCTTTGGTATGCACGACTCATTGTCATAGACATAGTCTTCTATAGAATTACTTCCTTCATACCTTGGGAGTGCAACAAGATTACCCTTACTGATATGAAACACTCTTTTTTCCCTTTGCTTAGTGCAAGGGATCCATCTTTTAAGATCATGATCAATCTATATCCATCCTATTTTTACTAGTTTTGGCACCTTTTCTTACACCAAGAAGCACCATTGTCTAGTTGTTTCATATGCTTCCACAACCCATCTATCACAAATAAAATTTGTGGTGTCTAAGGCCAACTATCCATCCTCCCTAGAGAGGATTCCTTGATTTTTTATGTGTAGGGTCTTGGTGCCTTGTGTTTTTATGTTATATATATGGTTGATTTCACATTCAATATCCATGCTCTTGACATAAGATGTCCTTGGTCATTTGGAATATTTATGACCATTTTCTCCTTTCTATTCTAAAGGTCATATAACACCTTTTGAAGTGCATATCTGCATTATTTGCATAACACCACAACTTTCCTAGAAGTGTTGGGTAGTTTTCCTACTCTGCTAACTCTATTACTTCAAATCCATCTCAAAACTTGATGCCCATGACATATACAACCACATTTTTCATAATCTTAATAGGTTACACCTAGGTGTTATTAGCCATGAAGAACATATGAGGAGAAGGTCTCAAAGATGGGCTACCCATTTTCTCCCAAGAAATCTTCATCAAAATGTTGACCTCAATGCTCAGCTCTATAAGAACCTTATAGATAGACTAGCCATTAATAGTGGCATCCACTAGATGTTCTTGGTCATATTCAGCATTCTAAGTGTGGTGGACTTCTCACACCCTCTCCATATGTGGCATAATGACCTCGACTTGCTTTTGGTCTACATGTTCTAGGAGTAAGCTCTTCAATATGGGAAGCATACCCTCAGTCTATAGGAGGCATGGGATCTTAATTAATTCTTATACTTTAGCCTCTTGACTATCTTGCTTCTTCTATTCCATGACATTTTTCACTTATACATCTTTCACTAATTGAAGATCCCCTTATAATTTTTGAATTATGCTCATAACCTACTATAGTACATCCTTCTAGAACGTCGGGTTTGGATAAGACATAAATTTTGGTTCAGGACATGTTATGCATTCATTTCAACCCTTATCCCCATACTCAAGGCATAACTTAGGTACTAACATAGTTAGTGGTTGAAGGGTAAGGCCATTTTGAGTAGTTGCCTAGACTTTGACTTTTATTTTGCATGTAGGCTATGCCTTTGGGGTCCATTTTTTCATATTCTACTCTTGTATGATCATCCCTATGCCCTTGTCTACATCAAGACTTTTTTGGGTTAACTTTTTATAAAGGTCAGGGCAATCTTTGACCTTATGGGGCCCTTAACAATACCCATAAGTGGGATGTGTAGGGAAGTCATGCTGATAATGCTCTATTGAGCCACATCGATAACATGAGCATGGTAGGAACCTTCTACCACTGTGTCCTTTACCTCACCTTCTAACACCTCAATGCATCTTGAATCCTATGTTTTGTTGATCATAGCCATCATTCCTTGGTTTTATTACCCTTTCACAATTGTTGTAACTTGTCATGCACTCATTTCCATGTTTTTACATATTTCATCAATCACCTGATAGTCAATAGTATTATAGGTGTAGGCATCATACAAATGACAATAGACTGTTGTGTTAAATTGGCTAACATATTGTAATAAAAGTAAATTTTACACACCATTTGCTTCTTGATAGACTTTTTAGTTTAGAATCAAAGTGTGCACATTCCTCATAGGAATTAGTTCTTTTATGGTCATCTACTTTATAATCAATACACCGTTATCTACTTTGAGTGTCATGCACATAGCTAGTAGTAATATTTTGTAGCTAGGATGTATAGATGCAATCTATATCTCCATAAATGGGTTTATCCTAGTGTCTACACTTCTGACTACCTCAGTTATAAGCATAGTTTCAATCACTTCTTGAGGGTTTATAAAAAATTTCATGGAAATCACCCTTCAGAATGGCATGAACAAACCCCCAACAAACCACTATATATGTTGAGAAGGGTGAATATCATACAATAGCTTTGACAGGAGAGTTTTGAATCATGCATCATACAAGCACACACTCTCTATGAGTCCTTGGGTAATTTATTATAGCATAGTGATACTCTGTTGTTTAAACTCTGGGATGTCAAACTCCTTAAGGAATATATCTTTCAAGGTATTTTGGCCAATTTTAGTCCACATATAAATATTTTGCATGGTTTGATGAATAATTAGATCCAAGACTTAGAAATGGATCCAAGATTGCAAATTAGAAGAAACCATGTAGGTTTTCATGTGTTTTTTTAATATTTAGAATAGGTTCCTGAGTTGTAGAGCCTCTACAATGTGTCAAGGGTGCTTAGAAAAAGTATGGGAGTACATGTAATTCATATGGTTCTTCATTATATTCATCCTAAAATTTTGGGTCTAGTGGTAAAAAGTGCAAATAGGTAATTTTTATGGGGTTATATCTCACACATGTAGTAGTTGCATAGGAAGGTGATCACATGGGTTTGTTCATCTTGGTTCCGAGTTGATATGTGCTAACTCTGAGGTCCTCTACCAAAGTGTAAATGGAGTTATACATGTGCAAAGTTGGGCTCCTAGGTATTTTTTCTAGGTTTCCCATACTTATTCATTTAAGCTCAGTCATCACCAGGATGTCATGCAAAAGCAATAATGGACTAGCCATCTTGAACTTTGAATATCTTTGCTTCAATATCTCCCAAGACTAGTAGATCAAATGGGTTTATCCATTTTCAAGTTAATAACATCTTCTAAACGTTTGATGCCTTTATGATTCTTGTGCTTCAATATCCAAGCCTTCAAAGTTGATCAAAATTAACCTATAACATGAATGACGTTAGTGCAAACATCAACTTTAATCAAGGCAAGTAATTATTTGGGTTTAAAAGGTCCTTAAAAGGTTTTAAGTTGGTCAAGATCTAATAGTCCATGGGAGCCCTCATACTAACACATAATATCTAATGATCTATGCTAAATTCAACCAAGTTAAAAGGTTCCTAGGTTAAAGCCTTTAAATATATACAAGTTAGACATAATCTAATAGTTTAAAATAATCAAGCCAAGATCTGATGGAGCACGTTCACTAAGAAAAGGACGGGTTCAAGCTAAATCAAGGGCTTGTGCTCAATTATACATAGATGATCCAATGGAATGAATAAAAGTTAAATTATCAAAAGGACCTCCAAGTTAATGTGTAGGTGGCAAGTGTCATAATCATGTAGCCTAAATAGTTAATATATGGTGTAATTTAAAGTTAAAAGTTCAACAAGCAATGTGAGGATGCTAAATGTCTACATAGTCAGAACTAACAGCTATGTATAAAAGGCATGTGCTTACGCTAAGTTTCATATCCTTGAGAGGTGTATAGATATAAAGATCAAACTTGTCATAAGATTTGACAAGTCATGGGCATCCATGCATAGGAAAATTAATGGAGTGAGTTGGGTCAACATGTCAGTGAGCCAATTTAGATTTAAAAAGCCAATTAGAGTGAAGGTGTTTTTGATACAGGTTGAGAATCTATTTTTGACCATGAAAAGTAAGACTTTATAAGGTCTTCTTGATTCCATTAAAGGTCTTCCTTGTGTTCTTCATACTTGATGGCATCAGCTAGACCACTTTGTGGCATTTGAATGAGCAAACTACCATTGGGGTTAAATATTGATCTCTTTTTTGACAAGTTGTATTATACAAGGTTCTTTCTCATGACTGGTTCATCATTTCTAAGAAAGGATCCATACATAGTGAACTCATGGCTCATATAGAGATTAAGTGGAATTATTTGGACCCGATGAAGTCCAAAAAAATCTTTAGTCTATAGGTATGTTTAACTATAAATACTATAGGAAAACCAATGTCCTTAGATTAGTTTTCCAACTATAGGTGGGACCTATGATCCAAATATATAAAAGGAACAAATATGAAATAAATACAAGGGTGCCCATCATCAACAAAGTAAGTACTTCACCACCTAAGGCATGGCATGATTATTAGTATCAGGACTTGAGGATTTGATCCTCATAAGTAGGGTAAGTGGACTTAAAGTATTGAGATGGTGAGCTAGTACTTGGAGAGGAAATTTTTTGAGCTATCAAAGGGAATTTCATGCCACTTTCAAGAGTTTCAGGACTTGGGGTGACACTTGCACTTCCTAAATTTTCATGATTAATTTCACATTCTCTTCTCATGCACATGTAACTAATTTTCTCAAATTGACAAGTGTCTTTATGACTTTTGGACTTCTCTTTTCCCCTCTATCTCTCAAGTTTTATAATAACTAGCCATTTTGGCCTTTGTAAATAATGCTCCACCTAAGTATGGTGAATCCCTACTCATTTTCATATTATTAGATCAATAAAAACTACTAATTTTGCCTCTTTTATGACTATTCATAGTGTGTTTTACTTGGATGAGTGATCTTTATTAGTGATGACTCTTGTTTCCTTAGCATGTTGTCTCATTCTCTCACCTATTTGCAACTTGAAAGCTTCTTCTTACAGGTCATGTGAAGTGTTATATGAAGTGTCAATGATTGAATGAGCTAGTTTATTCACCAGTGCTATTTAAGGCCTCTCAACTAGTACTCATAGCCTAAACATTCATCATAATGTCATAATGAAATACTGATGCGAGAAGATTCAAATTAGAGAAGTGTATGTTTAGTTAGTCTCTTGGTCTCATTTGTAATATGTAGTTGGCTAGTAGTCATCAATAAATTTGGTATATCACCTCCTTTAGGATAGTTTACTTATAGTCTTCTCTCCCTTTTCCCTTAAAAACATATGTGTAGTAGTCATCTATAAGTGGTAAATCAATGGAACTAGCCCTATCTAGAGATTCACCTCATTCTTAGGTTACCCATAGCCTAAAGGTGTTTCAATTGTGCCACTTGGATGAGGAGAGCTGAGACATCTCCTCAAATGGTGTAAATACAAGTGACAATAGTTTTTAGCATGCCCAATGGTATAAGGTATAAAATAAGAGGAATATTTTTGATGTGTCTTTCCTTTATTTTCTTTTAGAAGAAAGCATATTAGCACTAATGGTGACTTCAAATCAAGCTTCTAGTTATGAGAAACTAGGTATGTCTCAATGAAGTTTCTAATCAATTTTTGCATCTCATTTGATATATGAGGTTAATATGAATAGCTATGGTGGTGAATCCTATTATCTACCCCCTTATTATCATCCCCAATATGATCCATATGAGTCTTATCAGCCCTACTATGAGCCCTATCAAATCTATGAGGAGCCTTGTCAGGGTTCTCATGATCCTTATCATCAAGAATGTTTCCCTAATCCTTCCTATGAATAGTAAGCCCATCATAATAATTCTCCTCATCAACCCTATCATGAGCCATCTATGCCAACACTTAAGTGGAATTTGATAAACCTTGACAAGCCTACACTAGAGTTGATCTCATAGAGATGTTATGGCCAAGATGTCCCTACTCTTTTGATTCATCATGTGATAAAGTCATTATAGAAAATAAAAAAAGAATGGACACTTGTTGAGAGAGAAAATTGGAACAATCTCATAGATGACATGATGAATGTATGGGGTTACATTTAGAGCATTGAGGACAAGCTAAAAGGCCTTGAGGAACAACAAGCCCAACCTCACCAACCTTTTGTGCCTACATACACACCACCTAAACCTTATTATATGCCATCCATTCCTCCTCAAGAGATGATTCTAAGTTCTCCTTTGAATGTTCCAAGTTCTTCATAAGTTCCTCAGACCTTTCCTTATAAATCTATCCAAATGAGCTATCAAATAAATGAAGAGCTTGTTGTGGAACAACCTACTATTTAGGTCCAAGACTTCATCCTTCCTCAAGAACCCCTTATGAAGTCCTTTAAAGTTTTAATCTGGAATCAAGTGGTAAAGTCATGGGGTGGGCAAAGTAAGGTAGATCTAGAATTGAGAGCCCAAGATAAATAAGGATATGAACCTCTGCAAACCTCCCTCATCTCTCTTTAAGAGACTTCCTGTGTTCTTGACCACCTTAAATAGGAGCTATTTAAAGAGATTATAGAAAAGCAAATCAGATCTGAAGACAAGGAGGGAAGAGGAGAACCAAGATCAAAAGGTCAAAGTAGAACCTCTACCTTTCCCATCTTGGATCCAAGGTCATTCAACCCCCATCCCTCCCTCCTCAAGAACCTAGGTCATTTCCATCTTTTAAATCCATTCAAAATATTGGGCATAAGAAGGAGGAGGTGGTGATTGTTGAATTCAAACAAAAGACCTTAAAGCCTCTATTCCTTTCTCATTAAAATCCTAGAGCCTTTCCTTCATGGAGAGCTATGCAAGAGGCAAAGAATCAGGAATAAGAGGTGAAGATGATCTAAGAAGAGCAACTTCAAGAGTAAAATCAGGTACCTATGGTAGCTTCTTTTGACCTTTCTCACCTTATTGAGTATTTTCAAGGATCTATTATGCCACTCTTTGAGAAAGAGCCTCTCCTCTATGAGGCAAATCAAAAAGATGTAGCTAAAGAAGTAGGAAATCAAGATGAATTGGGTGACCAGGAAGAAGAAATAATTATTGGGACACCTCTTAGCAAAGACAAGTATGATTTAGTTTTCCATGATGATACAAATATGGAACAAATGCAAAAGAAAGTTGAGGTAGAGGTTAAACAATTACATGAGGAAGAAGTTGCTGATGTACAAGAGAAAAATGTCCTAGTTAGACAAGTTGATGATGTTTTCCATGAGATCCTTGATAACACAAAATCTACCATTTATCATGAAGAACAAGAGCTTTTAGGTAAGTTAAAGCTTAAATTGAGATCATGCTCAATCATCATCTTGACATTGAAAAATAAGCAGTATTGATTGACTAATTTGAGATGTCAAAAGAAGGATTGCAGCCTCATGTTTGTAAATAATAAATTGATATGCTTGTTTTTGACCTTCAATTTGACAAGGCTCCTATTGAAATATAACTTCATGAGAACAAATATTTTGCTTTATTTGATATCTTGCTTTTAAGATTTTCTTTACTTGAAAGGGGTCTATTTTAAGATAGGAAGAGTACTATCATCAAACAAGAGGTAGTTGTTCTCTTAAGAGATGACATGTTTGAACTTTTAAAACATGGTTATCAACTTTTCTATCCAAATTCAAACATCTCTCTACTATTAGAAGCTGAGAAAGAGCTCAAATAGCCTCAAGAAGTCACAAAATTAGGTCCATCTCCCTTAGAGGTCAACCTCATAGATATGTTAAAGGAGACACATCAAGTTGGTCTATATGTTTATGATCAGTAGTTCAATAATGAGGAAGAACTGAAGTTGTTCTTGTAAATTCCACAAATTCAGGAGGAGTTTGATTGGGTGTTGGACTCATGTCTATAATTCATGCACATAAAATTAGTAGTAAAAGAACCAGTTGCTTCCCCAAGAATACATGAGAATCTAATTGCTCATAGATATAGAAGAGAGTTGTCAAGAAAAATCAAGTATGATTCAAAGATCTAAGGTGAAAAAAATAGTTAACCATTTGACTCAGGTGGACAATACTTATAGATTGCAGCCATGTACATGTTAGAGTAATTTTCATGCATTCCTTTAAGTGTTGTTTCTAGCATATTTTTATTTGTTGTCCCTATTTTATGTTAGTTTCCTTTTCAATAAGTGTCTTGGTCACTCTATTTTGTTTTTTGGTTTTTTTGGTCCTTGTATTTTTTTTAAGAGAGGTTAGAATAGGATTGGCAATCAATATGTTAGAGACTCCATGCCCAATAGACTGGACTAGGCATATGGTCTAGGTTCCTTTTGCATAGATAGGAATACAACCCCTACGAGTCACCAAATATGTTGGCCAATTTTATCCCACATATGAATATTTTGCATGGTTTGATGAATAAGTCTATTCAAGACTCAGAAAGGGATCCAATATTGCAAATTAGAAGAGACCATGCAGGTTCTCATGTGTTTTTTAATATTTAGAATATGGTCCTAATTTATAGAGCCCCTAAAAGGTGTCAAAGGTTCTTGGAAAAAGAGTGGGAGTGCATTGAGTTCATCTATTTCTTCATTGTATTCATCTTGACATTTTGGGTCTAGTGGTAAAAAGTGCAAATAGGAAATTTGTAGGGGGGCATATCTTGCACATGCAATAGTTATAGAGGAAGGTGACCACATGGGTTTTTTTATCTTAGTCCCAAGTTGTTATGTATGAAGTTTGAGGTCTTACACTAAATAAAAAATGGAGTTATACATGTGCAAAGTTGGGATCCCAAGAATTTCTTCTAGTTTCCCCATACTTAGTCATTTGAGCTCAGTTGTTACTAGGATGTCATGAAAAAGCAATTATAGACCAGCCATCTTGAACTTTGAATATCATTGATTTAAAAGATCCCAAAATAAGTAGATCAAATGGGTTTATCCCTTTTGACCTTAATAATATCTTCTAAAATTTTGATGCCTCCATGATTCTCATGCTTCAAGATTTAAGCCTTCAAATTTGATCAAAATGAACTTGCAACATGAATGATGTTAGCACGAATGTCAAATTCAATCAAGGAAAGTAACCATTTGGGTTCAAAATATCCTTAAAAGGTTTAAAATTGGTTGAGATCTAATAGTTCATGGGAACCCTCATAATGACACATAATATCTAATGATCTATGTTTTGGAGTCAACCAAGTCAAAAAGTCCCCAAGTTAAAGCCTTTAAAGATCTACAAGTTGGACATAATCCAATGGTAAAAAATAATCAAGCCAAGATCTGATGGATTACATTCACTGACAAAAGGATGGGTCCAAGTTAAATTAAGGGCTCAAACTAAATCATACTTAGATGATCCAATGGAGCAAAGCAAAGCCAAATTATCAAAAGGAGCTCTATTTAATGTGCAAGTGACAAGTGTCATAATCATGGAGACTAGACAGTTAATCTATGGTGCATTCTAAATGTCAAAGGGTCAAAAAGCAATGCAAGGATGCCAAAAGACTCAATAGCGAGAACTAATGGATATGTATAGAAGGCACATGCTTATGCCAAGTGTAATATCCTTGAGGGGTGCACAGATATAAATATCAAGCTTATTAGAAGATCTAATGGCTTAAGGGCATTAGTGCATAGGCAAATCGATGGAGCGAGTTAGGTCAATGTGTAAATGAGCCAAGTCAAATTTTGATAGATAATTAGAGTGAAAGTGAGCCCAAGTTTTTTCACAAAGGTCAAGAATCCATTTTTTACCATGGAAATCAAGACTTTACAAGGTCTTCTTAATGTTATTAAAGCTCATTCAAATGCCATAGAGTGGTCCAATTGATGCAGTCAAGTATGGGGAACATAAGAAACCACCATTAGGGTTGAATATTGATCTTTATTTTGAAAAATTATATTAAGTATGGTTGTTTCTCATTACTGGTTCATCATTTCTAAAAAAGGATCCATACACAGTGAACTTTTGGCTCCTACAAAGATAAAGTGGATTTATTTGGACCCGATGAAGTCCAAAAGAAGCTTTGGTCTATAGGTTTATTTTATTATAAATATTATAAGAAAACCAATGTCCTTAGATTGGTTTTCCAACTATATGTGGGACTTATGATCCAAATATAAAAAATAAACGAATATGAAATAAATGCAAGGGTGCCCATATTCAACAAAGAAGGTACTCCACCGCTCAAGGCATGCCATGATTGTCAGTATCAGGACTTGAGGATTTGATCCTCATAAGTAGGGAAAGTAGACTTGGAGTCCTAAGATGGTGAGTTGGTACTGTATAAATTTAGTTTTTTGAGCCATCAAAGGGAATTTCATGCCACATTTCAAGAGTTTCATGACTTGGGGTGACACTTGTGCTTCATGACTTTGCATGATCAATTTCACATTCTCTTCTCATGCACATGTAACTCATTTTCTCTACTTGAAAAGTATCCTTGTGACCTTTAGACTTATATTTTCCCCTCTTTCTCTCATGTTATATAAGAATTATTCATTTTAGCCTTTATAAAGAATGTTCTACCTGAGTATGGTAAAGCCCTACTCATTTGCATACCATTGGATCAATAAAGACTACTAATTTTATCTCTTTTGTGACTGTTCATAGTGTATTTTACTTGGATGATTAATCTTTCTTAGTGATGATTCTTGTTTTCTTAGAATTTTGTCTTGTTCTCTCACCTATTTTCATCAAAACACAAAACCAATGGATAAGCTTGGTAAGTTGTATGAGAAACCTTCAGCTTGCAATAAAATAATTCTTATGAAAACATTGTTTAACATGAAAATGTCTGAGAATGGTTCAATAGCTAATCATCTAAATGATTTTAATACAATTGTAAGTATGCTCAATTCAATTGGAATCAAGTTTGATGATGAAGTTAGAGCTTTTTTAATATTATGTTCTTTGCCTGATAGTTAGGATGGTTTGGTTATGGATGTGAGTAATGCAGTCCCTACCAAGGGAAGCTTGAATTTTGAGGATGTTGTAGGTGAGATCCTTAGTGAGGAGATGTGAAGGAAAAACACTGGTGAATTATCTTCAAGTAATGATTTATCCATTGATACTATAGGGAGGCAAAATTTAAATATCAAAGGAAATTGAGGAAAGTCAAAAGGTAGATCCAAGTCTAGATCTAGATCCAAGATGATATGTTGACATTATGGGAAGAGTGGACACTCAAAGAAGGATTTTTGGTCACTTCAGGATAAGAATGCCAATAAGGAGGAAATGAATGAGGTAAATGTGACATCAAGTAAATCATGTCAAGATGCCTTAATTATTTTTATGGATAGTTTTCTTGAGTCTTGGGTATTAGATTTAGGGGCTTCTTTTCATGCCACCCTACATAGGCATTATTTTATTGATTATGTTCAAGAGAATCTAGGACATGTTTATCTTGGTGATGATGAACCATGTGAGATAGTAGTAAAATATTATGTTTAGGTTAAAATGTAAAATGGGAACACATGGATCCTTAAGGATGTTAGACACATGCCTATGTTGAGATAGAATTTGGTTTCAGTGGGACAATTGGGAAGTGAGGGATGTTCAATATTGTTTACTATAGATTCTTGGAAAGTTACCAAAGGTGCTCTTATGATCTTGAGAGGTAATAAAGTTTGTAATTTGTATTTGATTGTTAGTGTTTATTCTCTTGAATTAGTTGTTACAAATAAAGATGCAACTATGTAGCCCTACAGGCTCAATCATATGAACCATAAGGGCGTGTAAATATTAAAAGATAAATTGTCTAGTTTGAAAGATCTAGATCTAGATTTCTGTGAGAATTGTGTGTATGATAAAAAGAAGTGTATTAAGTTTTTAAAGGTTAGACCCATAAAGAAAGATCACAAGTTAGATCTGGTACACTCAAATGTATGGGGACTAGCTTAGGTATCTTCTATTGGTGGATCCAATTATTATGTTATTTTTATTGATGATGCAACTAGGAAAGTTTGGGTTTATTGCATTAAAAAAAATCTAATGTATTTAACACTTTTAAGAAATGGAAAACCTTGGTTGACAATGAAATAGGTCTCATATTGAAATGTCTTAGATCAGATAATGGAGATGAGTATTGTAGTAATGCTTTCTTTGATTATTGTTTTAATAGTGAAATCCATAGGAAAAGGACAATTCCAAGAACTCCACATCAGAATGAGGTATCAAAAAGGATAAATAGAAAAATAATGAAACATGATAGGAGTATGAGGTTACATGCAAGTTTTCCTTTACAATTTTGGGAAGAAGTAGTTAGCATGGAAATATATCTAATTATTAAAGGACCTTTTATGCCTTTGTATGGAGGCATTATGGAACAAGCTTGGTCTGGTAATAATGTTGATTATTCTTTTCTTAAATTATTTGGATTTGAAGCATTTTCTCTCATCAAGAAAGAGGATAGGACCAAGTTAAAGGTTAAATCAGAGAAATACACATTTATTGGCTATGGTGAGGATGACTTTGGTTTCCATTTATGGATCATTAAAGATAGAAAAATATTTTAGTCTAGAGATGTAGTCTTTAATGAAAAATTCATGTATAAGGATTAGTTGTAGGAATAGGATCAAGAAAAAAAAGAGTACACAGTATTGGATGACATTGTGGATGGAAAAGTATCCAAGGATTCAGTTTAGGAACCTTCTACACAAGGACCCCAAACTCCTATGGTAAGAATATCTTCTAGGGTAAGAAGAGCACTTGAATGTTTTTCTCCTTTTTTGAATTATTTATTACTCACTCATAATGGAGAACCAGAGTGTTATGAGGAATAAATATAGGTAGATGCCAATTTGAAGTGGGAGAAAGCCATAGATGAAGAGAATAGATCTTTCATGGAGAACCAAACATGGGATTTGGTAAGGCTACCCAAGGGCAAGATTGCATTTCCAAACAAGTGGATCTTCAAGATAAAAGAAGAGGATGAAAGGAGAAAAAGGTATAAGGCTAGGATGGTGTTCGAGGGGTTTACACAAAAATTAGGTATTGATTTTGATGAGATATTCTCTCATGTTGTAAAAATGACTTCTATTAGTACTATTCTTGGTTTACTTGCAATTGAGGATTTGCACTTAGAATAGTTAGATGTGAAAACTGATTTTCTTCATAGTGATTTGGATGAAGAGTTGTATATGAAGTAGCCACAAGGTTATGAGGTCAAAGGGAAGGACAACTATGTATGTATACTAAAGAAGAGCTTTTATGGCCTGAAACAAGCTCCATGGTAATGGTATAATAAATTTGATTAATTTATGTTGGAACAAGAATATAAAAGGTGTCATTATAACCATTGCATGTACATCAAACATTTTGATGATGGTTTCTTTATTATATTATTCTCATATGTCAATGACATGTTAATTGCAGGAAAGAACATACACCATATTCATATACTTAAGAAATAGCTTAGTGACTCCTTTTCTATGAAGGATTTGGGTGTTACAAAGAAAATCCTTGGTATGAGGATTTCTCATGACATGAAGGAGAGGAAACTAGTTTTATCCCAATCAGAGTATGTGAATAAATTATTGGAAAGTTTTAGTATGTTATATGTTAAATCTATTGGTACTCCTTTGGTAGGCCCCTTTCAATTATCAAAGGAGCAGTGTCCCAAGATGAAAACTGAAAAGATTAGGATGTCTAAGGTACCTTTCTCATCATCAGTTGGCAACTTGATGTATGCCATGGTTTGTACTAGGTTGGATATTTCCCAATCAATGGGAGTTGTGAGCAGGTATATGAGTGATCCAGGTTATGAGCATTGGCAAGCAGTGAAATGAATTCTTCAATATTTGAGAGGAACCATGGATTTTACATTATGTTATGGTGGATTAGATACCACTTTGCATGGTTATGTGGACTCAGATATGGTAGGGTACATTGATAGAAGAAGTATGATAGGATATATATTTATTATTGGAGATACATTGGTTAGTTGGATTTCTAAGATATAGAAGGTTGTAGCTTTGTCAACCATAGAGGTAGATTATGTTGTTACCACAGAGGCTAACAAGGAGATGATTTGGTTATAAGAGTTGTTTTGAGAGTTGGGACATGAAAAACAAGTTAGGAGACTACAAAATGATAGTCATATTGTTATTGATTTAGAAAAAAACTTTGCTTTCCACTTGAGGATGAAATACATTCAGTTACGTTATCACTTCATCAAGACAGCTTTGGAGGAGAACTTGGTGAAGCTGGAAAAGATACATACTAGCCAAAATGTTATGGATATGATGACCAAGGTGGTCACATTAGACAAAATGAGATTATGTTTAGATTTTGTTGGCCTTAGTGGTCATGGAGCAGTGATATATTCTATTCAAGAAAAATGCTCTCCAAGTGGGAGATTGTTGAGTGTGGAGCACTTTGGGGATATCACATGACTGTAGGAATAAATTTTGGGGGCATAAAGATCTCCAAGGATGTGGGGGTGTAATTTTCATTTTCTCCACATGTGAGTGGAATATTCCTTGTATTCCTAATTTTTATGTATTCCATATTTTGTGGAATTAGCTGTTAGATATTTATTTCCATGTGACTACCTCTTTTATTTGAAGTGGGTCTGTCTTCCTTATTTTTAGGGAGATTGGTTATTTCTTGGAATATGTTATACCTTCCTTATTATGTGGAGTTGGTTGAGATCACATTCATTTGGTAAAATGTGCCCTTAGAAGGTTGAGAGATGAATATGGCATGTTCCTCCTTCAGAGAGATTTTGGATAAGCTTGATGAGGTGGAGGAATGTTTTCACATGTTGGATAATGCCTATCTTGGATAATCATTGCACATTTCTCCTTGTTTTATGGATTTTATCCATTTTACTATATATACAGGGTGTGGTGTGGCCTTTAGAGGTTGATGGTTTATTTACAGGGTGTGTCTTTGAGGATCAGAGTCAAAGTGCATGTGTTTTGCAAAGTGTAGGTGTTCATTATAAGGTGTAGTTTAGCAACTTGTGAGATACAACATTATACAGGTGTAGGTGAAAGTGAAGCTATTTGTGAAAAAAAATTCTACAAGATATTTTTATATCTCTATGAGAATTCATTTTAGTCTTGGTATTTAGATTACTATTTTATTTAAGAGCTTTCATTGGTGGATGTAGCCCACATTGGGTGAACCACATTAGATTTGTGTTATCTATGTTATTATCTTATTCTCTCATTTATGCTTTCATAATAATGGTGAATTAAGGGATGTTTCTATGATGCATGTTAATTCATAGATTTAGATCTAGTTTATAGTAATATTAAATCTAGTTTAAGTGTTTTATTCCTAACACTTGGAGAGTCAGTTTTATGAGCCAACAAATGGAATTTCATGCCACATTTCAAGAGTTTCATGACTTGGGGTGACACTTGCACTTCCTAACTTTGCATGATCAGTTTGACATTCTCTTATCATGCACATGTAACTCATTTTCTCTAATTGACAAGTGTATTTATGACCTTTGGACTTATCTTTTCCCCTCTCTCTCTCATGTTCTATAAGAATTAGCCAGTTTGGCCTTTGTAAATAATGTTCCACCTGAGTATGGAAAATCCCTACTCATTTGCATACCATTTGATCAATAAAGACTAATGATTTTATCTCTTCTATGACTATTCATAGTGTGTTTTACTTGGATGATTAATCTTGCTTAGTGATGAATCTTGTTTCTTGAGCATGTTGTCTCATTCTCTCACCTAATTTCAATTTGAAATCTTCATCTTACAAGTCATGTGAAGTGTTCTATGAAGTGTCAATGATTGAGTGAATTATTCTATTCACTAGTGCCATTCAAGGCCTCTTTTATAGTCCTCCTAGCCTAAAAAATCATCATAACCTCATAATTAAATACTGATGTGAGAAGATTTAGATTAGAGAAGTGTATGTTTAGTTAGTCTCTTGGTCTCATGTGTAACATGCAGCTAATTGGTAGTCATCAATCAATTTGGTGTATCACCTCCTTTAGGATAGTTTGCTTTCAATTTTCTCTCCCTTTTCCCTTACAAACATAGGTGCAATAGTAATCTGAAAGTGGTACATCAAGGGAGCTATCCCTATCTAGAGATTCACCTCATTCTTAGGATACCCATAGCCTGGAGGTGTTTTAATTGTGCCACTTGGATGAGGAGATCCAAGACATCTCCTCAAAGGGTGAAAATCCAAGTGAAAATAGGTATCATAGTTAATCATGGCCTGGTTGGGATCAAACTTTTTGTACCAAGTGTGGATGTGATCAAGTAAAGTGGTTACAAATTGAGTAGCCTTACACTCTGACTGGGTTATGCCTTGCACATGCCACTATAATTCACACTTTAACACATATTTTGTAGAATTTTCCACATCATAATAATTTGAGAGGTGCATAACCATTTAATAGTATATATGTTATGAGAGTATGATTGGTACTTGTGTCATTTGTCCCCTTGATGCCTTCCCTCCTAGTGGTGGCCATGTTTCACCAGGGATGTTACTCCTCCTGGTGGGTTTCCTCCAGCACATCCACCCCTGGTGGTAGGCATTATTCCCATCATTTTTGATGGTTTAGTAGATTTTGTTGATGATGTGTTATTTGTTTTTTGTTTTAGGCCACTTATTATAGGTTATTTCCCACCTTGCATTGCTAACATCAACTATGTTGGTACACTCGCATTCAAGTTCTATTGTGGTGAGCTTGCACTCAATGGACTACAGATAATTGTGCTCACATCCTTGTATGGAATAAGTTATTCAATAAAAATTTTATAATCTAAAGCTACAAAATGTCTAAGATCTAAAGCATTGGTAGGGTCAATAATCACTTTTGTATTGTCTTCAAGTGGGGGATCTAATGCATGAACATGCACCTTAAGTTGAAATGGGGTAGGCGCATCAAGTGTATCTTCACTCACCCAATTATATAAGAACTCATCCAACTCTAGACCTATAAAGTGTCAATCTCATCCAATGACTTCATTAATCCTATAATCTTCAAGTTATTTTTCTTCAAGAGATCCTTCCCCATGCCCTTCCATTTGCTATGGGTCCTCTTAGTACTTCTAGGTTCTAGGTCCTTCATCAAATAACATCATCTCTCATTATAGGAATTGTCTTCTAAGCTCTCTGAGGTACATTATCTTATCCCCTTCCATCATGCCTCACCTACACATCCCCCTCTTCCCCTTTATGTATCTCATAAGTGAAAGTATTTTAGCCTTTTATTGCCAAAGTTTCAAAATTATAATCAAACATTATCTTCTTGATCTTTTTGCTAAAATCCTTCATGAATGTACCTCTAGGGTCGCACAAGAAATATTAATTTGCTTCCTTAGGGCATGAATAAGTTGATACTATAAATTCAATAATGTAGCTATTTAGAGCTCCTTTCCACCATTTATATATTTCTCTAGTTTAGGTAACATTCAATGTCCCAAGCCTCTCTATGCATTCTTTTTTCCACTCATAGCACCATCTATATCTTCTTCTTTTGTGGGTTGAATATGCAACCAACCACTTGTACACATGTTTAGGTAACTCACATAAAAATACCTCATACAAAGTATCATATAAGCTGTCTTGAACCCATTTTCTTAGATTTTATCCTTTGTTGGTTGGATTATTCTACATAAAACTATTTCCTACCTAGTGCACCTAGTGCTTAATATTCTTGAGAGAAAGTTGGCACATCATCCTATCGAATCATCATAGTAATAAAATTCAACATGGATCCTAGTAACATATCCAAAAAATTTGGGTCTAGTAGGGTTTTCTATAAACAAGTAAAAACATAGGATAACTTATTTTGTGCTCAACATTTAATCACTCAATTATGCTAGCATCAATTCACATAAGGCACAGGCCCCATACACTCACTTAAAGCATAGATGAAAGGAACTAAGCCCTGTATTGGGCTAGTTGTGTTATAACATGAGGCTTCAAATTGGTGCTTAATAAATGTAATGTTAACTTAGATTAGGGGAAGACCCCTGAGCACAAGCCTATTTTGGGGTAAGCATGGGGTCATATAGGCTCAAAGTAGGTCACAAGAATAATTTAATTCAAGTTATCCTCCATACTTAATAGATGCATATTAAACAAATTTTTGGTTCACATGCATAAATCTTACACATTTTTCATGTAGAATGATGTTGACATTAGGAAAATATAAAGACTTCATTAAAATGCAAAACTAGTGAAACACATGAACTTCAAATTAGCATAATTAACCAAAATGTGACATAATACAAACTCACTTGTACCTCATATTAGTACTACTAACATGCAAACCAAGACAAACCCAAATTCATTTCAAAGAAACACCATTACTAATTGTTCAAAGTCTAGAATAAGAGTTTAAATCTAAAAACCATACTAACTGTAGACACCAAAAAATGGTACACTACGGTTCTACATGTCATGACCTAACCTCATTGAACCACCTCCTAGCCATTTACCCCTCTAAATCTCTAATTGGATAAACCCACCCTTTTGACCAATTTAACCTTTGATCTTTAACCATTGATAGTTAGCTTGACCATCGATGGTCAGGTGTCCACCACCTAAATAGTTAACTCTAGCATCAACTATAACTTAATTTTTTATAATTAGCTTATGCAAGTCAATGCATGCTCAAGTTAAATTTATATGTGAGTTGAACCCTTGATCTTTTACACTTCCACATCTCCTTATTTACTATAAAAAGACAAGAGGAGGAAGTGAAAAGGACGGAGAACCATTTTTATCTACAATCATTAGGAGCCATTTGCATCTATCATCTTCATGTGTTAGAGTCTCTTTTATAGGTCAAGAAATAAAAATCAACTATCATTAGCATCAATAATAATCTCCATCAACAAACTTGTTCTTCATCAAGCTATCAACTAAAAAAAAATTCATTGTTCCAAGTTATTTAGTTTTTCATAGCTTACAACTAATCCCTGACCTCTTGACCATCTAAGCACTTAGCCTCAAAGCTAGACCCATATGAGACTCACCCTTTATCTCAAAAATAGTATCTAACCAAAACCAACCTTGAACCAAATCAATCAACCTTACCCAACTAAGCTACTTGACCCAGACTAAAGTAATAATAACCATCGATGGTCCCTATGACTATTGATGATCTGTTTAGTTATCGATGATCAGCTCAACTGTTAATGGTCACCCTAACTGTTGATGGTCACTATTAGACAAAAAATTATAAAGTAACCAAAAAACACCTAACCACCCAATAAACTCAACCAAACTCTATTTTCTTGACCTCTATCACTATATAGACTAGAAATAGTAACCTGACCCTAACTTGAACTGACCTTTTGATAGTTTAACATTTACCTTGATGTTATTTTATTAAACACACTTCTTTTGGAAAAGTATTTATTTTAGTTAATTAATTACTTTCATATCTATTATGCAACCTTCTTTTATCAACATTAACTTGTCTTAAAAGGTGGATTAATAGCCTCCAAGAAAGTTGTGTAGTTATTAGATCTACCTTACTAGGCAATCCACCTTCTTACCTATCTAATCAACCATTTTATAGTCTCTTTTTATGCAAGTCATCAACCTAAGCAAGAGAGGATCTCTTCACAATCATCTAATTCAATGTGTACATAATCAAATAAGATTTTCAACCATACCCATATTTAATTTCTCCTTTTTCCTTTCTTGAAATATAAGCTAAAATTCACTAAAATATTCTGGCATGCTCAGAGGGACCCTTGAGTCTCTACTTGGGTTTATTTTTTTTGAATTCAGGTGTTCTTTTCCCTATTTTGTGCTCATAAATAAAATAAAATTTCTTTTGAGTTGAAAATCAGCTGCATACATTAGTTGCTTGCAATTTTAGCTCACTTAGTTAAATTAAAACAAAGTAATTCAATCATAGCATCACTTATATTACACACATAAACCAAACCACCTAAATAAATCAAACACCAAAATATCTTGACATATGGCCTACCTAGGATTTCATCACCTAGCAGTCACCTTACCCTTTCCCTGCTATCCCACTTGGACTTCACTACCAAGGGGAGATTTAGCCCTTTAGTTGAGTATAAACTTTGGAAATCAGTATATATTGGCTAAGCACCTGACACCTTTATCACTATGGTGTGTGGAGTGAGGGGGTATGCCTCAATATTAAGCCATATATTGATCTTCAGTGTAGATCTTTTGAGATCCTGAATAAACCTAAAACCATCTATAGATTTATTATCTAGGACCTACAATCCAATTTGAGTCACATACTCTTAACACTTAAGGCATAATCTAAAAGTGAGACTAAAAATAACCATATAATTTGACGTACTTTAATGTGTGTTGAATTTATTTGATCCTTTTCTTGTCTTCTCTTTATTTAAGTTATGAGGAATTTAACTCTTTTTGGTTATATTCTACCATCTTACCTTCACCTAATTCATCTTCATTTCCTTATTCAATGGATAACACACCTATATTTTCTCCTAGAGATCCTAACTTTTTTAGATTTATAAATCAAAACCCTCTTGCCTTAGAGTGTTATCTTACATCTCGATCCACTTGTGCTTCTATGCCACCCTATAATCAACCTAACCATCAACACAACCAACCAACAAACTAACATCAACCTAACTCTCATCACACCCTACCAACAATCTATCAACAACCCTTTAACCTTACCTATAACCAATCAAAAACCCTTTGATCATCATCATAATCCACAAACAACCTATCAACATCTATTTGACAATTATCATAACTAACCTCAACCTCAACTATCTCAACCTCATCAACCTTTGGGTTACCTACCCCAACCATAATATCAATTACCCACATCCCCTTTATGGAAACCTTATTTATCTCAAAACCAAGACTTGATTTATTCCCTCAACCATCAATTAGCATTATCAAACCATCCTAACAAACCTACCTTGTAAATCTTACTAAACTGACCAATCTTACCAACCTTACCCAAACAATCAAATCAACTCAACTTATCATATCAACCAAACCTATCAAACCAACCAATCTTATCAACCTTACCCAATCAATCAAATCAATCTAACTTATCATATCAACCAAACCTACCTATCTAATAAAATTAACCCAAATTATCATATTAACCAACCTTACTAAACCAATCAACTTTATTAAACCAACCAACTAGCTCACCACCTTAAGAGACATTGGTGCACCTTCCTCTTAGGTAGTTCACCCCATTGGGGGAATTGTATGCCTCAAACCTTAAAAAAATCTTAGAGGCTTCTGTCATTATAATTGATTTAATCAAATCCATCAATACTTCTCTTCCAAAACCACTTTGGTTCACAGAGAATGAATTTTGTGTGTATCATCGTACACACAAACATGTTATAAATAGACATTGAACTTAACATGATTGTTCAAAACCTTATTGATCACAAGGAGGTCTAAAAATATAGAATCTATGTTCCCCCCAACTTAGCCTTGAATTTATTCAACTAATAAATCATTTAACCTCTTCATGAAGGAACCCATAATCAAAGCCCTCAACACAATGAGATTGACCCACCAAATTTTATCCTTAGCACACTAATAAATAAGAAAACTATAATCAAAACCTCAACTGATTTAATTATTGACAAAGTACAACCTACCTAAATTCCTTTAGAAATCATCACTAAGGAAGAATCATCCTTGACCAATCCACTTGTTGATTGAGTGGAACCTTTACATGTTTCCTTAAATACCATGACTAAGGAAACCAACCAATCTCATCCACTTCACCTTTTAGTGGATCAACCAACAACCAAACCAACCTTGCCTACAATCAATCATACCTCAATGAACATCAACCTAACCTCAACTACAACCAAGGCAATCAAATTATTCTATAGCCTACTCACATTCATCTATCTAGTGAGGTTGTCAAACCAAACAAACAATCAAACCCAACCAACAACTCAAACCAACCAAACTAACCTCTCAACCAAAATAATTAAACACAACTAATCCACCTTTTTAACCAACCATAACTAACATATATATCAACCCAAACCAATACCAACCTTTTATCCCACCTAAACCACCACCTACAACTTGACCTTCTCAAAAACTAACAACTAACAATCCTTAGGAGTCATATGAATTTATCTTCATCCCCCCTAAATATTCTTTTCTAATTGGGCCATCACTTTGGAATCTCTTTCCACATTGACCATCCATGAAAAGAGACAATGGGGGAACTTCTCCTCCAAGATTTTAACCATTTTATCAACTGACCAAACCAACCCTTGGATTTTTTGCCTCATCCTTGACATTGACCTTTAAATCAACCAACCAATCAAATAAACAACCAACTATTAATGTATCAACAACTAATTTGAGACCACCCAATCAAGCTTTTTAACCCAACCAACCCTGCCAACCATTGGAGATCACCTTTTCTCCAAACCTTTTTAACCAAACCCAACCATTGGAGATCACCTTTTCTCTAAACCTTTTTAACCCAACCTAACCATTGGAGATCACCTTTTATCTAATCAACCAACCATTGGAGATAAATTTTTCTCCTTCTAACCTAACTAACCATTGGAGATTACCTTATTCTCCACCAGCTAACCAAACCAACCCAACCCTACCTACAATCAACCAACCAACTAATCAACCAAACACCATTTCATCCAACTACTCCCTACTAACCATCACCTAACCAACCTTGTTAACCTATAATATCATTTCCATGTCTACTTAAGTATTTCAAAACCAACTAGTGGACATTATTATTCTGATTGGCCCAAACCATTTATGTAAGTATGGATCTGGGGCATATTCAAACCTAAACCCATAAATGATTTACATTCATGTCATGTTATTTTGTTAAACCAAGTTTTTGGTCATCTTGTGTCTAACTTAAGCTCATTATTTGTTTTCAACCACCTTCATCATCCTATTTTAGGGGTAACTATTTAAAACTAAATCATGTGATTATCCATCATAACTTTAGCCTAATATTAAACATGGTTACCACGGTTCTACCCATGGCATATTTCTCATGGTACTATCTACTCCTTTATAGGATAGATTCCCATGGTCATTTTCACTTAAACCTCATTTACCCATCATCAACTTTCTTTTTTTATGGTTTCACCTCCATAAAGGAAAGTTTTAAGACTATATAGACTCATCCATGTCTATGTTAGATTAGCCATGATCTTAGATCCTTACACAAAATATTGAGCAAATCTATGTATGGAGCAATAAAATCACAAATAAATTACAAATGAGGAATAAGCTTTTATTCACATAATAATTTTCCAAAATATGATCTACTTACATAAAATCACATTAACCTATCTCACCTTCCAAAGTGGAAAATTTAGGTACATATGCAGAAAATTAGGGCAACATGAGGAAGCCTCTAATTTTCCTAATTAGATAATTACATGTATTCATATAAAATGTCAAAATTGGTAGCTTGAGTGTGTTTTATTATACCAACTCCATAAGTCATTTCATGCTCTCATGACCCTTTTAGACACCTTTTTCTCATTCTCAATCATCTGTAGCTTTCTAAATAGTCATTCTAGCTTAATTAACTCTATTTACCAAGCTAATTCTATCCCCCTAAGTCCCAAACCTATAGGACAAGAGTGTCATACGTGGACTATAGTGGTAGACCCTAGGGTGCCCCATTTTTTATTCTCCTATCCAATCATAATTTGAGCCCAAATGGTCAATTTCATCTGTCTCTTATCTTTTATCATGTTGGCCTAGCGTGAATAAATTTAACCCATGACCAATAGTTCCCTATAAAATCCCATCCAAAGTTTATTTATAAGGGAGGTGATAAATCTTACAAATCAAGCAAGAATACAAACACACTACCAAGGAAAAATTTCTTATTCTTTGCATACAGTCACCCAACACAGCTGCAAACATATTCAAACCCATACACCAGGCCCTAGTCACCTCAAGCACTCTCAGTTTAGCATTTTTTTATTTACATCACACTATTTCAAAAGGAACATTAGGTGGGAGAAATACATATGGATTGATTCCTCTTTGAAGTATTGGTATATAGGTAGTGTGTCCACATAAGGGGTGTGGATACACGTTCAGTGCATCTTACACACACTAACCCCCCACCTCTTTCTCAAGTTTTATCAATCATAATGAAGGTCTAGAGTTTCAATATTGAATCAAATCTATAAAGGGTTTTGTTAACATTCAAGACTTAATATTTCATAGGTAGGCTCACACAAGAACAGTAGAAAGAACCCAAAAAATTAGGTCTCTGTGAGTAGTTTGGACAACAGCGGTAGAAGAGGACAATAGCGTCGGACCCTAGGGTGTCCTATTTTTGACGGTCCTGATCCTCTCATAAAACAACAAGCCAGATTCTAATTTGTGACATTGTCTCAATCCTGCATAGCTAGTTTTAGACCCTATAACAGTCATTTCAACCTATTTTAAGCTAAGTTATATTTCTCTTAATTTATTACTATTTTTAGGAAGCTATAAAAGATAAATAAAATATATAAATCAAGGTTGTAATTATTGCAATATTATTTACTGATTTATTAATCTAGACCCTTAACTAAAATAGGAATAAAACTTCATCATTCCCAAAATTGTTAAATCATTTTGTGAACTTGACTTACTTCATTTACATGTAAAAGCCAAAAAACCCTAGGGAAAATTCTTTGTTGTTTTTCCATTATTTTTCTAATTTTTCCTACATATTTAAATTAGAATTCACATTTAATTTTTAAAATTTACCTTATCAATTTTAAAAATAATTTCCTTCAAACCCTAGTTGCCTATACTAGGTCCCAATATTTTTCCAGTATTTTTATGATTTTTTTTCTACATATTTAAATCAAAATTTCCAATTTAATTTTTAAAATTTACCATATAAATTTTAAAAACAATTTCTTTCAAACCCTAGTTGAATTTACTAGGACCTTTTACTTCTTGAGGTATCACCTTACATGTTTATGAGTTTTGTATCCTTTTTATGCATATTTTAGTTTATTGTTTTTAGGACTTTACATTTTCTTTATTCATTACTTTCCTTCTATCAAATTTTTCTTATTATAACTAATTGCAAAAAAATCAATCCATTTTCAATTTATTTTCCTACTTTAATAATGGCCCAATATACTGGTTTTGATAAAACTAATAAGAGGAAACATCAAGAAATTTTAACTAAACATCTTAATATGTAAGATGGCATGATTAAAATACTACAAAAAAATAATAAAAATTGAACAATGGTCAATCTTCTCAAACCATAGCGCAACCAATTATAAATAACATTACGGGGGTAACTATGTCTCAAAACCCCCTATAGCAGCCCAACCTTCTTATGAGGCAACACCAGTTATGGATAGTAAATATTTATCTCCTGATATAGCTACCCTTGTGCAAAGATAAAATTTATTCAATCCAAGGTGTTACATCTTGAGCAAGGTCCCTCTAGACCAATACAAGCTTTGAATTATTTTGCACTACTACATACACCATTGGCACGTCATATTGCTTCTACATCCTTGCCACCAAGTTTTTTCCAACCTAAGCTCACTCCATATGATGGCAAGGGTGATTCAAAGACACACTTGAGATATTTTCATAGAACATGCTTGGAAAATGTGCTAAATGATTCATTACTAATCAATATTTCTATAAAGTCTAAAGGATTTTGATTTACAATGGTTGTATAGTCTACTGAATCAATTGGCCAATGCATTTAATCCTTTAGCTAACATGTTCCTATCTCATTTTAGCGCTAACATAGATGATAAGGTTTATTATGCCCAAGTTTCACAATAGAAACAAAGGGCAAACAAGCATCTCACATATTATGTTCTTTGATATAAGACAATCTTGGCTAAAATGACTAGCCCCATGGCCGATTAAGAATTAAAAGACCTCTTCAAATAGAGTCGTCTACCAGATTTACATGAGTCAATAATTTTCAAATAATTCTCTTCCTTCACTAAGTTATGTCATACATTAAAGTAAAGGGAAGTCAAATTAATTTTAATGTGCAAACTCAAGGACACAAGCATATCAGAAACAATAAACAAGAGTAACAGTAAAGTCCCATACAAAGTAAAGGTCAATGATAACAAAAGTTGAAATCAACCCATAGTTAATGTGGCTTTAGATCCCCCTTAATAAGTGGTTTTATTAGCACCTCCTTAGTGATATTTTACCAATATTCCATTATTTCCAGCCAAAGTCTTACAATAGCTATTGAAATGTAATATCATATCTCTCCTTCTTATTTGATAAATTGACACAATAAAGCCTCTTCCATGAAGATATGATCAGAATGCATTTTGAAATTTTCATAGGGCACCAAGCCACACAATCAATAGATACATCAGTTTGAAATATAAGATACAAGACTTGATAGATGGCAACGTTATTGATCTTGGCACTCCAGTTGAGCCTTCTTAGACCAAGTAAACACAAAACAAAACTTTCAAAATCTTCTCAAATATTTTCTCATAACATTATAAACAAGATATAAGGGATACATTAGGTGTTCCCCATACATATCATGCACATCCTCCACCAGCTACATACCAGGCACCTTCAATTTAGTTACACCCTTTGAGCAACATGATTAGTGTGTATAATTCTATAGTTTCAGTTAGACCTTTCATCTCCATCTCAGAGTAGGAGATAGTTGAGGATGATTCAGATTATCATGCACTCTTTATTATAGCTTACATTAATCATCATCCCATTCATAGTGTTCTCATAGATAATAGATCTGGTGTGAACATGTACACTATGACATCACTACAACATTTAGGATATTCAGAGCAAGATATTACCCCAATAGACATAGTTATCATTGGATTTAGTAAGCACATATAAATTTCAATGGGTGAGATTTTAATTCCTCTATAGGTTGGTCCAACACATGTGGCCACACAATTTACTATAGTTCTTAGTGCATGAGTCTTTGATATGTTGCTTGGTCGACCATAGATATAAAAACTTTGAGTAGTACCTTCTACAGTTCACATATGCATGAAATTCATTCACACTAATCATGTTTTTATAGTTGGTGGAGTTTTGTATGAGTTACCACTCCCCACTGTAGAGCCATCTCTTACTTTATAGTCATCAATTTTAGCTCCTCCATTAGTTATAATTTTTCCTCCAATTCAACTTTAGGCATAGTCAAGGCCTCCATCATCAGCACAAAGAGTTCATACAATTCCATAGAGGCCTCTTTTAGAACAACCATAGTTTCAAAACTCTAGACAGTTTCCAACTATAGTGTTCACACCCAGGGTAGTATCTTTGAGGTATCATGCCTCTAAAAACAAAGTACATGTTTAGAGAGCTTCTCCTACCACTAGATGGGTCCCTAAGATCCCTATAGTTGCATCCACTTATTAGAGTTATAAGGGGACACCATAGTCAGTTTTCACTATAGATATTTTAGAGCATTTACAGCATACACAGCTTTCAAATCCACAATCTCAACCCTTCCATCATGTTTCATGATCAGGCATAATCCCTCTCCTTGATATAGTATACCATGATATGGAGTCTCTCATGAGACTCATCGGTTAGTATCATTTCTTCTCAATTTTTTTTATACATAGCTTTTTTTCACTTGATTGTACATAGTCTCCTTATGATTCATTGTACATAGATTATTTCAAAATAAAAAAACATTAAAATATATCAAAATACCAAAAACATTCAAATATTTCAAAAAATAAAAACATTTAAATAATTTAAAACACCAAAAACATTTCAATTGTATGTATTATCTATGCTTTACATTTCTACTACCATGTTAGACTTACATTTATTATTTTATGCTATTGTTTGTCAATTTATATATATTACCATACTTCACTTGATCTTTTTTGAGTGTGTTCAGTGACATATATATCCTTGATTGCTTCACTCTACCCATTAAGGGGGCATCTTACTTCTACATTTGAGACACACATCAATATATCTACCCACCAGGGGAATCTTCTATATGACTACACCATCCAGGTTATGTCATTCCTACACCACACACTCTAGTTATCATGTTGATGTACATTACTTACTATCTTACACAAATTACTCTATCGATACTCGATATCATATAGCACTTATGTATTTCTTAGCATATACCTAGTCTTGTACTACATGTTTTGCATACTTTCACTTCTTGCTTTGATTAGTTAGATGCAATTGTATTTATAGCATATTAGATGTTTTCTTTCCTTGATTTATATATCTAGATGTGATTTCATTTATCATATTTCTTATTCTTATTTTATCTCTTATGTGTGCCTTAGGACATTTTCCAATGTCCTTTACTTGTACTCTTCTATGTGATTGTGGCCCTCATGCCAACTTTGCTAGTTTTCAATTGTATGTGTATGTCACATTTGAACATGCCTTTATATGCTTGCTTTCCTAGTTTAAGTGACATTTTCCCATGTCCCTTATTTACTTATCCCCTTGGCCACTCTTGTATGGTTTTTGCTTCTTGCCGTATGTGTTTGTTTGCTTGTTACCTCTCAATTATTTACAATGACATGATCCACATCATGCATTATCTTGCTTTCTTTGATGCCATGATGGACATCATGCTCCATCCCTCCTTGATAACTAAAAACTAACAACTAACATTTCTAATTTCAATTAAGTATAATACACATGATCTTACACTATTACATCTGTCTAGGCATACCCCTATTGATCTAACAATCTCCAATACATATTATACTATATCTTAAGACATCTTTTCAATTATCATTGTTATCTCATGTATTTTATAGCATAACACACTTGTAGGGATCTTTATTATGAAGTCAGTCATTGTAGGGTCTTCATTCCTACCCTCAAAAGAGGGGGCAATAAACAAGGGTTTTGTCATAGAGATCAGATCCCTCTACCAGTCAAAAATTAATTTTTAAAACACTCAGAATATCAACCAAAACCTAAACCAAGTAGAGTAGACTAGAAATATAGTGATGAATACATAATAGTGATCATAAATAACAAAGGACAAGAGCATCAAAGTGGACAATAATGTTGGACAATAGGGTGTCTTATTTTTGGCACTCCTATCCAAATAGCAAAAAACCTAGATTTTTAAAAAATAGCTAGAAAGATAAACTTAATTATAATTTTTTCTGTGATAGTACAATTCAAAATCAGTAGTTTCAGTATAGTTTTCATAGATAATTTAGATATAGGGGGCATCATGCATGGAATGATGGATCTTACTTCTAGTTTTATATTAGGTATTTGGTATAACTTCCAAATTAGAAGCCATGTTACAGATACCAGTGATTGGGGGCAATGTGTACGACACATTTGACTTCTTTTATTTTTGAGTTTAGTACATTACCCAGGTATTCTTAGTAGGTGTGTGCCTTATTTCATTTTTAGGTGTTTGGCATCATTCTCAAGTGGATTACACATAATCCTATTTACAATTTTTAGAGTGGATTTTCATACAAGCCTAATCTCCACTCTCAAAGTGGCCAAAATTATCCTAGTTTCTAGTACACATTTAGATATCCATGCCACATTATCATATTACAAAGCATTTATGGAATTGAGGAGCCATATCACATGACATGCATTCATACCAATATTAATTCATAGCTTTATTTAGTGGGAAACAATAGATCCAAAGGGCCAACCTTTTTATTCATAAGCCACCTACTCAGAGGGATTGGACACATAGTCCAAATATCGATTAGCATATGCATGACCACATAACTTCACTTAGTGGGTGATGATGGAGCCAAAGGGCCATCCTTTGAATTCTTGAGATACTCTCTAGGAATTAAGCACTCATCTCCATTCATTATATTACTTTTTGATATAGCACATACCTAGCATCACTTAACAACACTCAGTAGTACAATAGGTTTTGTATGAGTTTGCATACCCAATGAGGTGTAATCATTCCTTTCTCTTCCTCTCTCTTACCCAACTTTTATACATTCTTATTTTATACATAGTGTGTCTATTAAAAATTGATCTACTCTTTAGTTTCTATTATATATTTATACTTTACACTGTGCTCTCTCTATGCACATTGAACATCACACAACTTCATGGGCTTCACCCTTGTAAGTAAGTTTAGGTATGCTTTCTACTTTTTCTTTATCTTAGTATTTCACTTTGTTGCATCACTAAAATAAAGGGAAGGTAAATTTAGTCATACAAAATGTCAAAATTGGTAGCTTGAGTGTGCTTTGTGACACCCAATCCATAAGTCCTTCTTGCATGCTCTCATGACCCTTCTAGACACTTGTTTGTTCATTCTCAGTCATTTATAGCTTTCTAGATGGTTATTCTAGCTTAGGAAAATTCTATCCCCCTAGGCCCTAAACCTATAGGATAGGAGTGCCATACCTAGACTATAGCACCAAACCTTAGGGTATCCCATTTTTGGTTCTCCTCTCTAATCACAATTTGAGCCCAAATGGTCAATTTCATCTGATTCCTATCTTTCATCATGTCAGCCTAACACGAATATATTTAACCCATGACCAATAGTTCCCTATAAAATCCCATCTAAATTTAATTTATAAGGGAGGTGAAAAATCTTATAAAGCAAGGAAGAATACAAACAAACCACTAAGGCAAACTTTCTTATTCTCTACATATAGTCACCCAACACAGTTGTAAACATATTCAAAACCTCACACCAGTCCCTATCCACCCCAAGCACTTTTAATTTGGAATTTTTGCATCCACATCACACTATTTTACAAAGCACATTAGGTGGGAGAACTACATATGGATTGATCCCTCTTTGGATTATTGGTATGTAGGCAGTGTGCCCACACAAGGGGTGTAGATACACATTTAATGCATCTTACACACACTAACCCCCCCCTCTTTCTCAAGTTTTATCAAGTATAATGAAGGTTTAGAGTTTAAAAATTGAATCATCTCTATAAATATTTTTGTCAATATTCAGGACTCAAGATTTCATAGGCAAGCTTACACAGGAACAATGGAAAGAACCCAAAAAAATTAGGTCTCTATGAGCAGTTTGAATAATAGTGGTAGAAGAGGACAATAATGTCAAACCCTAGGATGTCCTATTTTTGGTGGTCTTATCCTCTCACAAAATGAAATCTGTATTTTGATTTGCAACACCATCCTAGTCCTGCACAGCTAGTTTCAGACCCTGCAACAATTGTTTCAACCTGTTTTAAGCTAAGTTATATTTTTTCTAATTTATTACTATTTTTACAAAGCTACAAAAGACAAATAAATATACAAATTAGGACTATAATTACTACAATATTATTTACTGATTTATTAATCCACACCCTTAACTAAAATAGGAATAAAACTCCATTATTTCTAAAATTGCTAAATCATTATCTTAAAATGAAATTAGCCTATGTGACCCTTTTATAACTAACCTAAAGAAGCTTAATTGACATAGAATGGACATAAGGCCATGTAGGCAAAACCCAATGGGAAAAATCACTACACTAACACCCCCTCTTAAGTGTAGCTTAGGTGAGATGAGAATTGGGTCCCGATATTGAAAGCTTGATGAGGTACGTAAGTACATAGTGAAGACCGTCCATAGGAGGAAGAAAAAGGTGGAGCAACCCTAACCCAAATGAGAGCCCATAGATGAAAAAATTTATTCTCTATAAAGGGCTTGGTCAAAATATCTACAATCTACTTCGATGTTGGATAGTATCAAAGATTAACGACTTACTCGTTGATAAGCTCCCTGATGAAGTGCATGTGAATCTCTATGTATTTGGCTCTTTGATGGAGAACTAGATTCTTAAAAATATATATAGTATTTTGGTTGTCATAGTAGATGATTGTTGGCTTATGAAACTAGATACCAAACTTAGTGAGAATCCCTTGAATCCAAATTGCCTCAATGGTGGCATTGATATCCCCTTTGTATTCTTCCTATGTAGATGATAAAGCAATTACATGTTACTTATTGTTTGACTAGCTTATTGGACCCAAACCAAGTGAGAAACTATAACCTAAAATGGAATTTTAACTCTAAATATATTTAGCCCAATTTGAATCTATGTATCTCATCAAATCAACCTATGTTCCTACTCTATAGTGTATCCCATAGTTGTACGAACCCTAAATGTAGTACAAAATCCACTTATCTACATTTTAATGAAATTCATGTGGCTCCTACATAAACTAGAAGACCATGCCAACTACATAAGATATGTTAGGACTAGTGTGTGTGAGATAGATAAGACTACCCACAAGATATTGATATGGAGTTGCATCAACTAAGGGTGTAGGACAATTAGCCTCAAACTTCACATCAGACAAGAAAGGAGTAGGAGATAGCTTACAATCAACCATGTTAAACCTCGCAAAGAAAATCAAGAAAATACTTGGATTGTGATAAATTTATCCTAAAATATGGATAAATGATTTCAATCTTGAGAAATTAATGCAACAATCCCATGTCTATCATTGAAAAACTATCTACAAGTAAAATTTTCACTACTGAGATGGATGATCGTGAGCTCCCTGTAATCAGCAAGTCATCCACATAAAGAACTAGGATCAAAAGAGAATCATCCTACCATAAGATGTAGACATTTAGATCTAAGTGGCATCTAATTAACCTAACTTTGAGGAGAAAGGAGTCCATCTTGGCATATCATGCCCAAGGGGCATGTTTGAGTCTGTAAATAGACTTCCTAAGTCTACATACTAAGGAAGAATATTTCGCAAAGCCTTATGGTTGCTCCATATAGATCTATTCTTTAAGGTCACCATATATAAAATCACTCTTGACATCTATTTGATAAACATCCCATTGATGTGTGGCTATGATGGCTAGAGTGAGTCTGATAGACATCATCTTAGCTACATGAAAAAATGTCTCAATGTAGTCTATGTCAAGCACCTAAGAAAACCCCTTTGTAACTAGATGAGCTTTGTACTTATAAACAAACCCAACTGCATCATACTTAGTTTGATAAACCCATTTACAATGGACTAATTTTTTCCTTTAATAAGATGGACCAAGTCCTATGCTTTATTCCTGATTAGGGAATTATACTCTTGCATTATAGAATCCCATTCTAGAATCCTAGATGCTTCATGAAAGGTTTGTGAATCTAAGGTAATGGCTAAGTAGGTATTTGAAGTCCCCTAAAACTATGAATGCATTCATCTTGTATCTAATGGATTTATAACCCATTTCTTAGCACTTTAAATTGTTTATTTGGCCCAAGTGGGACCAAAATTGTATGAGATTAGAGAATCAAGAGGTGATTCATCATCATCTGAAGTGTGAGTGTGAGATGGAGGAGGAGAATCCTCATCACTGCTCTCATAACTTAGACTTGAAGAAGAAGAAGAAGAGTCATCCTGATCATCAAGAGGATTTTGAGGTGGATCCAAGTTACTATCTAAGGTGAAATCAATGTCCAGTGAGAATTTTGAAGAGTCTAGAATGCCAATAGTGAGTTCAAGTGGGCCCTCATGAAATTTGACACTCCTTTCTATGAACAACTCATGAGTTTTAGGATGAAGGATCATATATCCCTTAGCACCCTCTACATACCCCACAAAGATACAAGACTAACTTTGAGGGTCCATTACCTTACATTTCTTCTTGGGAACACGAGCCATTGTTGGTGATCCAAACACTTGAAAGTGATCCACTGTGGGATTTTGACCATCCCAAGCTTCAAAAAGAGTGTTTACTTTCAAGGCTTTGTGTGGAACATAGTTCTAAATGTAGCACACATAGTTGAATGCTTCAACCCAAAATTGAAGAACAAGAGACTTTGATTGAAGCATGCAGTTGGCCATTTCCTTCAAAGAATGGTTCTTACATTCAGCACACCATTCTACTGAGGATAGTATGAAATTGTGTGTTGTATTTGAATCCCCTCTTATGTACAAAATCTGAATCCCCTCTTATGTACAAAATTATTCAAACCTATTGTTGACATACTCCCCACCATTGTCAGTCCTTAATATCTTGATGGAACAATATGACTATTTCTCCACAAGTGCCTTGAAGTCCTTGAAGTGATCAAACACCTTAGACTTATTTTTGATCAAAAACACCAAGGTGTACCTTTAAAATTCATCAATGAATGTGAATATGTATCTGGTCTTATTGAATGATAGTTTTAGAAATGGACCTACTATGTCACTTTAGATAATTCTAGCTTATGTTTAGGTCTCTTTGTTTTGCCCTTGTCATAATTCTCTTTTGGATGCTTTCTAATAATGTATCCATTGCATAGGCCATCCAAGAATTTAACTTTAGGCAACCCTAAAACCATGTCCTAATGAGTAAGTTGCTTCAATTAAATGGTAGTTTAAGTGGCCAGATTGTTTATGCCATGGTTTGCTCACTCCATCTACATGAGTAAGCATTGTAGCTGAGGGCTGATCTAAGGTAAATTATGACAAGGTATAGAACCTAGATTGATGATTGTACTTCCCATAAGACACTAAGGTGTAACTATGTAGCTCTTTGATAACCACTGAATTAGGTGTGAACTCAACTTTCTTCTCTATACCTATGTGAGTGATTTGGCACATTGATAGAAGATTGGTGGATTGCAAAAAAACATAGAGAATATCATTGAAGTTCCCATCACTTACTTCAACCGATCCTTTACCATGGATTTTTTTTGAAGTGTCATCACCCATGAGAATTGAAGGTACAGAATATGGCTCTATTTTGAAAATAGATCCTCTGAGGAGGCCATGTGATAGGAAGTACTTGAGTTAATAACCAAAGTCAAAGGCTAAGAATCTATTGCAACAAGTGCCTTGCCCTTGTTTTTACTCTTTTTGATATCTTTAACCTTTTTAGAATCTTATGCGAATGTGTTCTACGTGGAATATTTAGGAACACTGATCTTATTCTTCTCAAGTATCTTAGTCAAGGTGTTGATCTTTTTTTTCATGCACAGAGATTCATCATGCCCAAGTTTCTTACAAAAGTTGCATTTTAGTTTCCCCTTCTTAGGTTTCCTACTTGAGGAGGACTCATTTGATGATGCCTTAGGCTTGGAATCTAATTTTTTATTCTTCTTGTGCTTATGTTTTGGTTGAGACTATTTTTTTTACTATTTGCCACTACTGGAAGGCTTCTTCTTGTCTTGATTGACAATCAAGGCATGTGATTTTGAAGACTTTAGTGCATCTATTTAAACCAACTTATCTTGTTATTAAGTTAGATCGACAACAAACTCATTGAATGATGGCATTTTCCAAGTGGATCTAAGTGCACATTTGGTAGCAAGAAATGTAGAGATGAAAACTGAATAGTCATGACCTATTTCTAAAAGCATAGATAGAATCAATTGCTTATTTATTTTATTAATGACACATTATTTTTACTACAGTATCAATGATTTAAAATTTGTAAATAAATCTTATAGGGTGTCATAGTCACCTAGGCTCAATGTGATGAGCTCATTCTCTATCTCATGACCCCTCATGATTACCTGCACTCCAAAAAGATTGTCTAGGATGGTCTAAACATCATTGGGATTTTTTTTAGATTCAAAATGAAATAAGAGGTTGGGAGACATTGATAGTTACAAGAACCCATAGGCTTGATCACATATATTTCACCACTTAACCTTTTTTTCATCTATAGACAGCTCAGTTTCCTCACCCATAGTGATCTGATGGACTCCTTTACCTCTCAAGGTGAGTTACTTTTTAGACTCCTAGTTGAGATATTTAAATGGTTTGAGTGGTTCAATCAAGTTTAGATCTATTAGTGTAGATTAGATTGAGATAATTTATAGAATTGAGATGAAATCATAGAACATATTGCACATAGTACAAGTACTTCCTTGAATTATCAACAACACCCTCCCTTAAATTAGAATTCAAAACATGCTCAATATTGGATGTCTAGCACCACTAAGAATGTGTCTATGAGTAATTAATGTGAGATAGTACAAGAGGGATTATGGACATAGCTGATAATGAATTCAAGAAAGATATAAAAGGTTTGAAGTGAGTTTTAATCCATTACACCATGAATAAAATTGATGTTATAAAGGGCTTAAAACCATATCACCAATGTGTAGAGCTTGAAAAAATATGCACTTTCAAAAAAATAACAACTAAAATAGAGCTATGAATTGAAAGTTATGACACTTACAAGTTCTTACTTCTACACATTCCCAGACCCTTTCTATAAATGGAATTTTTTTTTCACACTTCAAAAAATGGAAAAAAAAATTAGAGGTACCCCATAACTCTGAGCAGTAATGAAAATTCAAAATTTTGGTTCAGTCTCAGAAGAATAACTGGACTTCTTAGACTACTTTGTTGAATGAAAGAAGGTAGTAGTGGTACCCCAAAATTTCAAATTGGTCTTTTACAGTGTATGCTAGAGTTTCAAACCTAATCTACTTGACTTCCAAAAGCAATCACCCTTTGAAAACTTTAGTAAGCAATAGACCCTCAAAATTTTGAGTTGGTTGAGTGAAGTGTTATCCAGAGTTTCAGACATGCTTTTCTTAAGGTAAGCGAAGTTGCAAGTAATGACCCCCTATAAGTCTGAGGGTATTTATAGTAGTGCAATCTAGGTTTTGGCACTGTACTTACTTAAATTCATGAATTTTTAATAAAATCAACTCCACAAGTCTAATTTCTTATATAGATAAGTAAGTAGACTTATCAAACAACTCAACTTAGAAAATTGAAGTTACTCACCGTTGAAAGTCCAATTTGGTATGCTAGTTAAGTAACAACCCTCTGAAAGTCTGGATTGGTTAGTGGAATCTCTAATGCATGAAACATAAGGTATATCAAATTTAGATCTGAATTAATGACCACTTGTAGATCTGAGTAATGTAAAGGTATGACTGGAATGAAGGTATGCAAATTAAGGCAAGCCAAAAATGCCCAAAATACTTCAGTAATGAAAATTCTATGAGAGACCCATTTGAAATTTTGACCTAAGGAAGAAAACCCAAAAGGTATTTTTGCACAACAACATAGGACATGGATTTTTTTTAATGAAAAAATGGGTCCTTGGGATGCCAAAAAGAAAGGAAAAATGATTGTTCTAGAACTAGATCATGTTTACAGTCAATTCAAGGGTTTTGGCACCTTCTAAAACTAATGGCACAATATTTTTTGAGATATAAAGCTCCATTAGAAATTTTTAGATGAATTCTCCAATGAATCCCACCAAACTCTTCTTTATGTTGTAATAGTGAATGTATGTAAGATTTCACCATAAATATTATTGCAATACTATCAAAGATAGCTCTGATACCATGTTAGATTGGCCATGATCTTGGATCCTTGCATAGAAGATTGATCAAATCTATTTATGGATCAATGAAATCATAGATAAATTGCAAATGAGGAAGAATCTTGTCTTCATATGACAATATTATAAAATATGACCTGCTTGCATAATGTCTCACCTTCCAAAGTGAAAAAGTGGGGTACATATAGGGAAAATTAGGGCAACATGAAGAAGCCTCTAATTTTCCTAATTAGATAATTACATTAAAATGAAATTATCCTATGTGACCCTTTTATAACTAACCTAAGGAAGCTTAATTGACATGAAATGGCCATAAGGCCATGTAGGCAAAACCTAATGTGAAAAAGCACTACACTAATAGTCTAAACTAGCATAAATCTATTTGGGATACCAAATATCATTTAGGTCATATCTCTAGCATTGTAGACCACTCCCTTGAAGAATGGTTACCCATAATTATTGAAATTGCTTAAAAATATAGACTATTCCCTTGAAGTAAAGCTATAAACATGTGCAAATATAAATCTTAGACCACTCCCTTGAAGGATGGCTAACTCAACTTTGTCAAACCAAAAATCACCTAGAAGCTTCCCACATCAATCAGCTTCCTACCATCATCAAATCAAAGTAAAATAATCCATAAAAAAAAAGGAAGAATAAGAAGCAAAGTAATCCTAAGAAATCCACAATTAGCCTTCATAATCACATTAGTAGACTTCATGTACCAATTCTACACCTAGCATAAAACTTGGAATTATCTATCATGATTCCTAGTTTACCTCTAGAAGGGGTAAATTGTCCCCATAAAAAGGTCACACTACCACCCATCCACATTTTTCACCCATCTCCCTTTTTACCCTCTAGTAAATCAATGGATTTTGAGCTTATGTGACCCTTTGTGATCAAGATACCTTTTTAACCATCAAACTAATAACTAAGAAAATGATGAAGGGTTTATGTTCATAGGCCCACCCATCTTGCCATTATGGTCTTTTCCATTTGGAGTGTTTAGCCTAATCTTACTTTCATGAAAACATTGTCAAGACATATGTCTTCCTTTTTTGGTTCATTAATGCCCCCAACTACCCACTTTGCACCCTTTCACCAAGAAATGGGGTACATTTTTACTTAACCAAGTGGTACCCCAAATTGGGAAACCAATTAGAACACCAACAACCATTAGAGATTACCTCTCTCCACAAACCAACCAAACACAACTCAACCTTGTTTTACCACCTTACCCCAAATATTCAACCATCAGAGATCACCTTTCTCGACCAACCAAACTAACCCATGGAGTTACCTTATCCCACCAACCTCATCACCTCACCATTAGTCTATTTAAGCCAAACTCGTGCACATTTTGTGACAACCTTACTTAGTCCTTTTGATTACATCAACAACAATTGCCATGTTGAACTATATTTTGAACTTGCGTTACCTTATACATATCAAACCACCTTGTGTCTTCTTGGGAACACTTCCTACCTTAGATACCCATGATTTCACCTAACCAAATTTGTGTTTTCACCAAGATCACATCCTACCTTGGATACCCACCAAAACACATACCTTACATAGGAAACTTGCATTTACGAGTGTACCCAACTGCCACACCTAAATGTGGTCACATTATCTACTTGTCACTTATCCTTCTAACACCAACCTTCATTTTTACTAGTTATGGCAACCTAGTCTATGCATGATCTTAGATATTTCCCCTTTGTCACACTTTGTGTGTGTGCTTGTACTTTGGTTCCCAAGAGATTAACCCATTTTATCATCAACTTAACCATTCATCAAACCCACACTCAATTCTATCTTGCCTCATCGCTTTCTATTTTGAGGGGGAACACCTCTTCCCATGCTCAAGGCAACTTGACCTTCAACCAAACCTTTAACCTACAATCCATTTTTATTTTGTAGCTTACTGATACAAACTACATGACAAAAATGGGTAAATGTAGACATCATAAAACCACACACTATGGTTCTATATGTCATATCTTGACCTCCTTGAACCACCTCCTAGCCATTTACCTTACCAAACCTCCAATTAGCTAATCCCACCCTTTTGACCAATTTAACCTTTAACCTTTGACCACTAAAGGTCAATTTGACTACTGACAGTTAGGTGTCCATCACCTAAATAGTTAAGTTTAGCATCAACTATAACTTTCTTTTTTATAATTAGCTTATGCGATTCAATGCATGTTCAAGTTAAATTTAGACGTGAGTTGAACCCCTTGATCCTTTACACTTCAACCTCTCCTTATTTACTATAAAAAGACAGGAGGATGAGGTGAAAATGATGGAGAACCATTTTTATTTGAAATCATTAGGAGCCATCTAAATCTATCATCTTCATGTGTTAGAATCTCTTTTACAGGTCAAGCAGTCATCATTAGCATCTAAAATCATCACCAACAATCTCCATCAATAGACTTCTTCTTCATCAAGCTATTAGCTAAGTATTTTGTCATTAGTCCAAGTTAATTATTTTTTTATAGCTTGCACCCAATCCATGACCTCTTGACCATCTGAGCACTTAGACTTTGAGCCAAACCCTTTTGAGACTCACCCTCTATCTCACAACTAAAAACTAACCAAAACCAACCTTGAACCAAATCAATCAACCTTACCTAACTGAGTTTCTTGACCCAAACCAAATCAATAGTAACTATTGATGGTCCCTATGACCACTAATGATCAATCTAATCATTGATGCTTAGCTCAACCGTTGATGGTCAACTCAACCACTGACAATCATCCTGACCACCAATGGTCACTATCAGATCAAAAACTATCAAGAAACCAACAAACACCTAATCACCTAATAAACATAACCAAACTCTATTTTCTTGACCTTTATCACTATATAGACTAGAAATAGTAACATGACCATATCCTGAACTGACCTTTCAATAGTTTAGCATTTACCTTAATGTTATTTTGTTAAACACATTTATTTTGGAAAAGTATTTATTTTAGTTGATTAAGTACTTTCATATCTATTATGTAACTTTCTTTTATTAGCATTAAGTTATCTTAAAAGGTGTATTGACAGCCTCCAAATAAGTCATGTACTTTTTAGATCTAGATTGCTAAGCAATCCACCTTCCTACCTAGCTAACTGAACATTTCCTAGTCTCATTCTTATGTAGGTCATCCTCCCAAGCCAAAGAGGAGCTCTTCATAATCATCTGATTCAATTCATGCATAATCAAACAATTTTTTCAACCATACCCATCTTTATTTCTCCTTATTCCTTTCTTAAAATATAAGCCAAAATTTATTGAAACACTATCCATAGTCGAAACATTTATAGGAAATCTTGGGCACATACAATTGGAGCCAAGTGGCCTCTATTTTATATCTAGGCCTAGCTAAAAATCTAGGCAATGTTAATGGTTGCTAGAGAAAACTCTATACGGCATGTTTACAAAACCATTTCACTAGAGAAAAAATTATTTGGTTAGCCTCCTTTTTTAATTTGAGCTCTTTATATAGGCTTTTAGGAGCATCTTTACTAGGGTGGAGGATGCATGTGAGCACTAAGATAGAATGCTACATCATAACCATTGGCTCCATGATCTTATGATTTGCATGCTTCACTTTCCACCATTCTTTAGATCTTCATCAATGTCTTGATTATCCAAGAGTTGGTTAGCTATCAGCCATCTGGTGCATGTTTTAAATTGCATCCCCCAACTAGTTATCACAACTGTTAGGCTAACTACTTGTAAAAATAACTAGATGTGCCAAGGTGTATATTAGGTTGGCACAAAAACTCCATCAAACCAAAGTTAGGGGCCCAATAATAGATCAATAGGGTTGGTTTAGCTTTTTTATGATCCTAAAACTTGTGCATAGAGAGAAAACATAGTCGATAGGGTCACTTTTTTGATAAACCTATGAAAACATCCTTAACTAGGTCAAATAGGTCAAATAAAGTTTGTAAACCTATGCATAGAGCCAAACTAAGTTGATAAAATTTATTGAGTATAAAAAATCTACACATAGAATGTTAAACTAAGTCAACAGAGTCTATCCTAGTTATTTATATAAAAAAATTAAAAATTTGCAAGAGTTAGATTCACATCGGGTTCATTAGAATATATGCAAGTAAAACTAAACAATTTTATAACTTATCCTACTTAATAATATGCAAGATCAAAGAAGGTAATTAAGTAACAAGTACACTTGGGGTTATGTTTAAATTGGGGTCATGACCAATAATGGATGTGCTAAACCTATACCAAGGGATCTCTTATCACATTATGGTAAAGGAGAGGTTTCTAAAGCCTTTAGGAAAATACCATATTATGGTGACCCTAACCAGGTCTTTATGTTTATAATAATATCAAAGAAAGTTAATATATTAAGCAAATATGTAAGCTAATCTAGTATATGCATATGCAAGCTAATATGGTGTTCATGAAAGCTTTTGGCACAAATGGGGAAGATAATAACATATAAAGATAAATCTATCTATAACATAGAGAATATCTAAGTAAAGAGAGATACAATCCAACATATATTAACTCTACAATATCTACTTACCAAAATATGAAGGACTTAGGAATATACTTACCTTTGTTGAATTAAACCTATCATGTCTCAATCTCTCCCTTAACCAATGGTGCTTTTCAAGAGGTTGTTATAGACTTGTAAGGATCACAAGGATAAATGATCTCTAGGCTACAACACCTCTCATATGCATCGAAGACTTCCAGAAGACAAGTGTTACTCCTTTAAGGGCAAAAACCTAAACAATGAAACCTCTTATTGATTGTATAAGTAGATTTATAAATAGAAATGATGAAAAATTTATTAGTCCTCTCTTATAAATGAAATGAAAGGGGGTATATATAGCCATATATTGACCCTAAATCCTCTCATTATTTTAGTTAATGTAGTCAGCCCAATTGACCTCATTAGGTGAGAAATAGAGCCGTTAGGTCTCAACTTATCTCGACTTTGGTTGATGTAGTTCTATAACATGTATTAAATCCCAAAATGGGGTTGACCCAATTGACCCAGTAGGAGAAATGGTAAAAAGAGGTTTTTTCTTAGTTAGGGGTAATTTTAGGTAGTGAGTTGCATAGGAAAGTGTATAGGAAAGGTTTTAAGCCTATGGAAATATATAGGAGTAGATTGTATTGGTTTTAAGTGGTAGTATAGGGGCCAAAAATCTTATGAATCACTAAAGGTATACCAACCCCTTTCTTGATGTACCCTTTAAGGTGTGCACTTAAAGTGATTGAGATTCAACAAGTTCCTACAAGAAAGAAAGAATCAATTACTGATAAAGTTTAAACATATTGTGTGTATACAATATCTAACGCCTTCATCTAAATATTCTCTAAGTCTCTTCTCAACATCTACAACTTCATAGTTTTAAATTTTTTAGTGCCTTGATAGGTGATTTTTACACTATTGCATACTTTTTTGGATATGTTTGTTGCTACAATGTGCAAAAAGATGGACTCTTTCATAGTTTGTTAAATAAAGAACAATGCTTTTGCATCTTTTTTCTTGTTCTCCTTGAGTAGTTCCTTGTTTAACTATAGCAAGGCTTAAAAATGTCTATGGCTTAACTTGTTATGTAAATCCATTCTCTAATAGATCCCACACATCTTATAAATAGAATAATGTCTTCATTTTTATGCTCTAAATGTCATTATTCTTGCCATTGAATACTAGAATTTAACATTGAGTGATGATTCTACTTACACTCACCCTTGTAGACTATTTCATGAATCTAGGCATAATATAATGATGTAAATCCTTAAATCATTGAACTCATATATTTATATATATTTGGTGTTGAATTAAAAAGTTGATGTTGGGTGTTGAGATTAGCTTGAGGTGCTAACATGCTAGTTCTACGCATGTACGTATCTAAGTGTTGGCCTTGACTATGAGAATTAAAGTTAGTGGAGAGATTGGTGCTAAGTACTCAGGCATTGTATAGAGGTCTTGATGTGTGTCATGACATAATGCTTGGAGCTTGAATCTCTAGTGAAAAGATAGGTGTTTGCACACTAATCCTTCACTTCAAAATTTAGACACTTAAATAAGGATTTGGATAGAAGCTCTTAGGTTTAGTACTAGTGGAAAGTGCAATTATTGATAGTAAGTCCCTTGGATGATAATTTAGGTTTAATTTTAGGGCATAAGTGTTGATGCAGAGATCATAATATAAAACTTCACAGGTTAAGGTAGACTAGAATGAGCATAATTTTAAGCATATAAGTTTTTAAAAAAAAGGCACATATTTAATGAATTATGGGATAAATGCATGAATGGTGAACTCTAATAGATTATAGGAAGCAAGCTCAAACTGAACTAGGCTTGATTTGTAAGGCACAATGAATGAGTAGGGAGTAGGGAGTAGGGAGTAACACATTCTTAGATAGATGTTGAGGATATGCATAAATTATCTCAATTTTTCTCTTTCCTTTAACTTGGATAAGGGTACATACTTCAATTGGTTATTTTTTGACACCCTCAATTTTGATATGCTTGAAAAATATTGGCTTAGCTTAGCTTAGGCAGACTCAACTTTTTACATTTTGGATTAAACAAGTTTTGGCTTTAAAAAAGATAGAAGGTAGATGTTCTTGAGCAGACAATAATGAGACTTCAACTTGAATGTACACGACCCTCAAACCATGATGACTCCATAGCTCTAAGACCAATTTTTAGGACTCAAGATCTTGAGCGTTCCTTTTTCACTAAAAAAATAACTAACAAGCATAAACTTTTAACAATGAATAAGTTAGTTATAAAAATAAGTACAAAACTTTCAAATCTTAAAACTAGAATTTATATTAATATGAAAGATGAGCTTCAGCTCTTAGTATTTATAAAGACAAAGTTGAGTGATAAATTTGCCAGGACTTTACTGCTCTCTTTGTTCTTCCTATGACATAATGATTATACAAACTTATATTTATATCTTATATGGAATACTCTAGAGACATGGATACACATTCTAGAGAGTAAATAATTGCATTGTATGCATTAATAGAGTCAAAAGGAATTAGCTGGGATTTTTGTACTGTGAGATATTCACCAGTATTTCCTAGTCATCAAGAAGTGATCTAATTTCAATGAGTAGGTTGAGTTTAGCTTGTCAATGAGGTAGGTTGATTTTAGCTTATGTAAGTAGGCTAGATTATAGCTACACAATCACCATTTCTAACACACCAAGTTCCATACATACTTTTGAATGAGTATCCTCTTTGCACACACCTATCTACCTAGAAAGATAAGCATTGCAAGTCTTTACACATATGAATCCATGCACACTCAAGTGTGTATATATGTGCATCTTCCCATAGGGACTTCACCATTGAGCATTAGTTCACCCTTCCCAATGTCCACTAGTTGGTATAGTATCTTATAGTTATAGTGGTTGGGAATTACAAAAACACTTTGAGAAGTTGAAACATCATACATGATACAAATGGCTTGATTTTCATTCTTAATTCTTGGATAAATCCTTTATAAATACACTAACACATCTTGAGAAGGAATTCAATCCCTAAGAGGAAAATGGTTCAAAGTGTGGCCATCAGAGAGTGTTTCAAGAAAAGATCTATGTGTAAATCTAAGGCAAGGGTTGTAAAGTTGAGTAATATTATTGAGAAGACTAGGGTGTAACACTACGAGTGTTTCTAAACATGATTAGGATAAGTATGTTGGTGTGTGTAACCTCTCATTTTTTTATCAATAAAGATAAATATGAAGTTTTTTTTCCATTGTGAAAGGATAATTTAAATTTCCATTATTGTGTAGGTTGCAAGATATAAGGTTATCTTTCATTAGACCTCCCTAACTATGACTACATCATTAAATATAATGTTTCTTGGTCATTTCTTAGCTTGTTGCCTCCTGAGATAAAACACTTGTTTTCACATCAAAATTTCCATTTTCACAAGAAAAAACATCACTAAAATATTTAACCATAAACCACTTTGGTAAACCAAATTACAATTATCTATAATTTATGCTAATAAAAAAATGTTTATCAACCCAAAAGAAACCATTGGCACATGAATCCCCATGTTGATGTGTTAGCATCCTCCCAAGTTATTTAATGGAGAAGCATATCGACTGTGATGGGATTGTATTCCTTGTTAATATTATGCTCCTTTATTTTGGTGGACATTAGTGCAAAAGACATAAAAAAAACTACATTAGAAAGTTTCCTCATGGCATTCTAGAATCATAATCTAAAATGCAATTGTTGATGCATTACTCAAAATAAGATTCAGTATGATGTTTTACATTCTATATGTAAAGGAAATTCCCTTCATTAACAACCTCAAGAGGTTTATCCAAAGTTGGTATTCTTGTTATAAGTTCATGAAAGCATGAAAACAAGATTGGGCTTGATCAGGAGCCTAAACCTCTTGCTTTAAATATTTATAATTTATTAAAAAGGTATAACTTATTATTTGTGTGGGAACTTCTAAATCTAATTTCCCTCACTCTAAAAATTTTAAGGGAGATTTGAAAAAAGTTTAATAGTATCTCTTGTAAATTCAATTCTCTCTTGTATCACGTTGGCCATTTTTAGGCACCAATTAAACACCTCTCATGAATAAGCACAATGGACATCATTGACTATAATAGACCCATGATTTATTATTTGCATATGGTTAATAATGCCTAATTTTTTGCTCACTGAATATCTTGCTAAAGATCAAAATATATTTCATTCAATCTTATATTTCAAATATATATTCTACATGATGATACCAAAACCCCTCCTAGATTATTACAAGTATGCATTTGACATATTTAGTAGGCAATTTAACCCACACAACATTCTTTCCTTACATGTTTCCTTACACCATGTGTGCCATGAAGTGATATATATTAATTCTCTTTCAATTACTAACATCTATTTATAATTAGCAATCTTTAAATTTTCAAATTATACATGAACAAAAATACTAAATCATATGCAGAAGCAATAAATATCTTGATCTTAATTGTTGAAACCTATTGAAAATTATAAAATAATTTTTTCACAAGTCAATATGTGTCTTGGTTAACATATCAAATTTAATATATGATTGAGTTATCTTAGACTACTAAGGCTTCTAAAGTCAATATTTAAGAAAATTTATTTTAGAAGTTGATCAACACTTTAGATCACCTTACGCAATCCATCATCAAGATATCACTCTATGTATAAATATGAATTAAAGATCCTTACATAGATAAAGACTTAAAATACAATAATAAAAATTTTAAAGTGATTGATAATACACAATTATTTAAACATTAATAGCTCCATTAAATAACATGATAATTTCATTGGATAATTTAAGGCTTCAAAAACCTACCTTTTGTCCAAATAGAAACTCCATGGAATCAAGTTGCTTGTTAATTGCTTCATAATTATGTTGGAATAAATTTCTACACACCACAACTTCTTCAAGAGTAAGCAGGTTGACTTTCAAGGACTCTTCCACAAGGAAAATAAATTCAAAACAAAAATTTGGTGTAGTTTAATTTTCAAATCACAACCAATCATAAGTATAATGTGAATGAGTAAGTTCATTTCTTCTTTATCATTGTAAAATTACAATCAAATCATATCTCATAGAAGAAAAAACTCTATCTTATTTTTGAATCATGTGTTCTATTCACTTTTATTCACCAAATAGTGCATAGAAAAAATTATTACCACATAAATTTTCAAAAATTAGAACTTGTTAATATAATTTCAAGGACTGCATTTGTCATATATAATACCATACCCTTTAATTTTGACATCATAAAACTTTATGTTACACAATATGTAATATGGGAGACATGAAGTGACTCCAGAGCACATGGATTATGAATTTCAACCAAGAAAAGGTCGTATATGGAGCTTATACACAAATCTTATGTAAATGTGGAAGAAGCCCAAATTGGAAATGTATACCACTCAAGAGTTTACTTATTTACATGTAGGAATCAGACTATCACTTTATGTCTTATAATAACATATTATAGACACTTCTTTTAACCACTTCCATTTCTAAACTACAATCAAGAATGACTTTCTGCAATCACATGCAAATTTGATCAAAAATCATTATTGAATCCAATTTACCCACACAACTACAATTTTATCCCAAAATCACAATGATAAATCCCTAATTGGGGAAATGTATTGTATTTCATCATTAATAATATCTAATTCATCCCAAATCTAATCAACCCTTTGTAAGTGTTTTCATAAGCCAATTAAGTGAATACTTGATTGACAATGAAACATTGTAAACTTTCTCTTTCTCCTAATTGCCAATTAATCACCGTGATTAATTAACCTATCATTCCCCTAATGTAAAATTCCATGAATTTGGAATTAAATATTTTTCATAAATCAAAATTAAAGTATTACCTCACTTTAGTGATGTCCTAGGTTCAAGTAAATGGAATAGAATGGAGTGTGGGCAAGGTGGCTTATGACATGACCACTTACACACACTCTTGCATCTCTTACACCCCTCTTAAACACTCTTCCCCTCTTACACATTCTAATATGGATAATTATTGCACTTTCTCTTCCAAATATCTTCCATACTCGAAAAAAGCCTTAAATGACATATCTTACACACTCCAAAGATGTAATCATGGATTTGAGGATTGATCCTCAACCTTTCATCTTAATATGAGATGAACACTTCATAATGATTTAGGACATATATAGTAAGAGCCTCACACCTCTCATTTTATAAAGCTTCTCCATGTAAACTTATTCTACATAATTGTTACAAGGAGTTTCATCACTTTCTCTCATTCTAAGCCAAATCCAAGATCAAGTGCAAATAAGGAGAGGTACTTTCCATGCAAGGAATCAAGACATCGATGAAGACTTTTATATCTAAAAGTTGAGCTCAACTATTTTAGACTGGTTTTCAAACATATCTTCAAGGGAGGTAAAAAAAAATTATCTTTCCAAATTGCATTTCTTGTTTTATTACCCCATAGCTCAACTTAGGGATTAGGCTTGAGAAGTTGTCTTTAAATTGCTTTAGAATTTTTCACTAACAATTGACTAACCTCTATTAGATTATTGATCTATTTAATGACAAACCTTAAATCATCTTTATTGTAGGTATAAACGGTGAAATAATCCTACTTATCAATGAAATTACACTTAAATGGATGAAATCATTATCAAAATGGTAAAATTGTATTTTATACCTTTTTAACAAGTTCTTTTTGCAAGTCTAAATGGTGAAATCATCCTAATTATTAATGAAATCGCACTTAAATCAATGAAATTATCATTGAAACTATGAAATCATATTATGAACCTTTCTAACAAATTCTTCTGTGCAAGTCTAATAGTGAAATTATCTTACTTATTAGTGAAATCACACTCAGTGAATTTGTCTTCATCATCAAAATAGAAAAATCATATTTTATGCCTTTGTTTCACTATTTTTCATTTATTTTCTTTAGAAGAGAGGAAGAAACTTTAAAAATAAGGGTGAGTTAGAAGAACTTGTATGTGGTTTACACTCATGAATCCAGTCATTATAAATACTCCTATTTGTCTAAGGAGGATGGCCTACAAATAAGATAGAAACTAGAAAATGGTTGATTAGTAAGGTAGGTGGGTAGATTTCCTAGCAAATGATAGATCTAAGAAGTATAAAACTTCTTTGGAGGTTGTCAATCCACCTTTTTAACAAGTTGATGTTAAGCAAAGTATTGATAAGAAAGGTTACATAATATAATGAAAGTATCTAATCACAAATGAAATAAATACTTTTAAAAAGAAATGCCTGTTTTAATGAAATAACATTAAATATAAATAGTAAACTATTAAGGTGTGGTTCAGGTTGTTGCTACTGAGTCTGTGTAGTGACAAAGGTTGACAAATAAGACTTTTGGTTGAGATGAATAGGTGTTTTTAGCTTATTTTTTTAGGTGAAATAATATTACACAGTGGCCATCATTGGTTAATGGATGACCATTGGTGGTCAAGGCTGACCATCGCTAGTCAATAGGAAACCACTGATGGTTGAAGATGACCACTAAAAGTTATTATGGGTTTAATAGGGTGTTGGTTTCAGGTAGAATGGACTTGGGTTAGGTTAGAGAATGATTTTATGGGTTGCTTGAGGTGTTTTAATGGTCATGGAGATAGAAGGAGCCTCATATATTCTCAAGTTAAGGATTTGACACTCAAATAGTTGAGAGTGGTCAATGGATGTCTGATGGAAGAGGTAGTGTTTGGAGATGCAAAACTCCAACACAAAATGGGTGTGGAGAGAGAGGTGTAAGTGGGTGAAAGCTTAAACTATTGAAGCTCAATAACTACAAAATTTAAAATAAAAAGCAAACACTTATTTTTTTGTTGGTAGTTACTAGCTTTAATAAGTCCTATAGTGGACGAGAAGTTATTTAGGATCCTGGAGTTATGCGATAAAAATGATAGTACTTGAATCCTTCTTGTTGGGATGATGAGGTGCCTTTTAAGTCTTTAAACTAGTTCTGGTTTAGCTTTATCTCACCAAGAGTTGTTTCATTCTTTCCCTAAGTGATCCCCATTTTATCCTTCAATAATTATAGCCTTCTAAGTGAGGGTCTTGGGCTAGTGTTATGTAATCATCATCGATCCCGAGTTAACCTATGTTGGTTGAGGGGTGACCAGTGATGGTTAGGGAGAAAAGGTCAAAATGGCTAAAATTAGTCATTTTCACTTATGATTGGTCATTAAGATAATGGTAAATGGTATAAGTTTATTTAAGGGGGCATGGGGATGCATGAGGAAGAATTCCAAGGAGTTAAGATGTTAAATGTTAGGGTAAAAATGGTCTTTAAGCTAAGTGTCGATAGGATAGCCATGGGTTTGGGTAGGTGAGGTACAAATAGGATTTGACTAACTTAATTAAATAATTAAATTAGCTAAAGGTTTAAATGGGTGAAAGGGTGTGTTAAGGAACAATATAACCCAAGGGGGGTGAAGGGGTGGTTTAAAGGTAATGCAACATCTAGATCTATAGTGTATAGTTTTCTAGTGTCTACATTTTGCCCCTTTTGTTATGTATTTTGTATCAGCAAGCTATAAAACAAAAATGGATGGTTGGTATAATGTTAGATGCCCCAAGTATGGGAAGAGGTGTTACCCCTCAAATTGGGAATTGATGAGGTGAAAATGAAGTCGGGTGTGGGTTTGACAATTGGATAAGTGAGTGAGAAAATGGGTGGTAGGTGACAAGGTTGGTTGGCTAGGCATTTAAGCATGAATGGGTACACAAAATGTGACTAAGTATGATAGCATAGATCATACATAGACTAAGTTTCCATAGTTAAGGTAGTTGGTAAATAAGGGTTGGTATTAGAAAGACAAGTGATAGGGTAACCAGGCTCTAGCATTAGGCATAGTTGATATGGGTTACTCTTATAGCTCAAGTCTCTTAAGTAAGGTTGATATATTTGTAGGGATCTAAAATTAGGATGTGATTCTGAGAAGACAAATATGGTCACAGGTGTCAAGACCTTAAGTGGTTATACTTTGAGGTACTTAAATGGTTATGCACAAATTATCAAGTATGGCAAGGTAATCAATGCGATCAAAATGACCAAGGAAATTTGTGGTCATAAATAGTACAAATAGTGGGCCCAAATGACTAAGGTAAGGTAATTTGGTTGGTGGCTTGGTGGAGAATAAGGTGTTCTTTGATGGGTGCATGTTTGGGGTAATGTGATTGTGTAAAAAAAAATTGGTTGGGTGGTGTTTAAATTGGTTGTCTAATTTGGTGTACCACTTAGTTGTCTAATATGGCAAGGTAATCAATGTGATCAAAATGACCAAGGAAATTTGAGGTCACAAATAGTTCAAAAAGTGGGCCCAAATGACTAAGGTAAGGTAATTTGGTTGGTGGCTTGGTGGAGAATAAGGTGCTCTTTGATGGGTGCATGTTTGGGGTAATGTGGTTGTGTAAAAAAAAATTGGTTGGGTGGTGTTTAAATTGGTTGTCTAATTTGGTGGACCCATTTTTTGGTGAAAGGGTGCAAATTTGGTGGTTAGGGTTTAATGACTCAAAATTGGAAGACATACACCTTCTCAAGTGGTCATGAAAGTATAAGAAGGCTAAATGTTCCAATTGGCAAAGACCATAATGGCAAGACGGGTGGGATTATGAACAAAAACCACTTTATGCTTTGCATTATTGTTGGTTCATTGGTTAAAAAAGGTAGCTTGATCACATAGTGTCAAGTAATCTCAAAATCCCTTGATTTACAGAGGAAGTGAAAGGGGAGATGGATGAAATAGGTGAATGAATGATAGTGTAACCTTATTGTGTGGTATGGATTTCCCTTTCTATAGGTGATCTAGGAACCATTATAGACAAGCCCATTCTCTAAGTTTGGTGTAGACTAATCAAGGCAGGAAGTCTAAAAATGGTTTATGAAAGCTAATGGGAGCTTTCTTTGGGATTAATTATTTTTGACTTTTAACTTTTGAATTTGGATCTCTTAATGATTTTATTTGATGGGTTTTAGGAAGATGATCAATGCAAAAAGTTTCCAAGTGATTGCTAGACAAAATTTTGACTTAGCCATCCTTCAAGGGAGTGGTCTAAGCTTTGGATTTGTTTATATTGATATTTTTCCTTCAAGGGATCAGTCTACCTTTTATAGCAATTTTTATTGTTTTGGGTAACTGTCCTTCAAAGGAGTAGTCTGAATGCTTTATATTTTTAACCTAAGTGATATTTAGTATCCCATATTTATTGTTATGTTTGTTTTAGGCATGGACTAGTCTATAGAGGCCTAAGGCTTTCCTTTATGGAGGTGAAACCAGAGCACAAGAGGGTTGATGATGGGTAAGATAAATTTAAGTGACAATGACCATGGAGATCCATCTTATAAGGGATAAAAAGTGTCCTTAAGAATCATGCCATGGGTAGAGCCATGGTACCCATGTTTAGGATTAGGCTAAGGTTGTGGCAGATAGTCACATGATCTTGTATTAATTGGTTGTCCTTAAAATAAGTAAATGAAGGTGGTGGAAAACAAGGGATGATCTTAAGTTATACACAAGATAACTAACAACTCAATTTAATAAAAGAATAAACATAAATGCAAAACATTGAGGGGTTTAGGTTCAGATATGCCCCAGTCCTACACTTACATGTAAATGGTTTATGCCAATCAGGACTAAAGAGGTCCCCCAATTACTTTATGATACTTGAGTATATGTGGAAAAGGTTCGAGATCAATAAAGGAAATAAGAAAATTTGGTTAGGTGATGGTATGGAGGATTGCTTGGCTTAAATGGTGTCTGAGTGAGATTTGGTAAGCTAGTTTTAGGTGTTTTGGGTGAAAAGGAAAAGTTTGCGTTAGGCCTTGGTTAATGAGAGTGATCAGTGATGATTAGGGGTTGACCATTGATGATTCACTAGAGACTAGTGTCAGTCAAGGTTTAAAGGCAAAAGAGGTCTAAAGGCATAATTTAAAGTTGAAGGTTTTGATTAGGTTGGTTAGAGATCAACTAAGCTCAAGGTTGGTTCCATATTAGGCTAGGCGAGGCGTAGGTTGAGGCATAAGTTCCAATGGTTGATTTTAGTTTTAGGTTGGTGTTAAAATAAGAAAGGTGACATTTATTTGAGGGAAAAATGTTAAGGTTGAAGTTTTGGGTGAAGTTTTTGAAGGTAAGGTTTTAGGCTAATAAAATTGTCAAAGCCTTTTGGAGGGAGAGCTCCCCCAATTGCTTTTTCTATATATGGTTGAGGCGAGAAAATATTCTCAAGTGAAGGTATTGGTTAGTAAATAGGGTTTGGGAGGGATTAAAATGACTTTATTTTCCTCCCAAGGGTTATTAGTTTAGTTTTTAATTGGTGTGGAGTTCAAGTTGTAGGCGGTGGTTTAGGCAAGATCTCCCTTATGGTGTTAGGGTGAGGGAAACATTATTAGATCATATTTGGGAAGGTTTAGGGTCAAGAAATGATGAACATCACCTTAAAATAAATCTAATTGACAAGGGTGTATTATTGTCATAATGAGGGAACTTTGGTGTGGTATGGGCAACTTGGCTAAAAAGGTGATTGAGAATTTTATCGAAGAAATCTCAAATGAAGGGTTGATTGTGGTGTGGGTTGATAGATAGGTTGGTTTTGGTTGGGTTAAAATTTGGGTTGATTTTGGTTGATTGATTTGTGTTAGAGGTTGTTTTGATTGGCTGAGGGAGATAGGATGAGTGGTTGATTTGGTTTGATTGGTGAGGTAAGATGACAAAGATTTGACCCTATTCTAAAGAGAATTGAATCAAAGATAATGTCATTAGGTAGATGAAAATGAGTAGGTTATATAAAAATTAGATTGACTTGGTTGTGCTTGAATTTGGGTTGACTTTAGTTGAGTCATTTTGATTTTGGGTTAACTCGATGAAAAGAGTAGGTGGAAGAGGCAGGTTGGGTTGGGTTGACTTTTGCTCCACTAAAATAGGAAGTGAAAAGGGTGAGGTAGTTTTGATTGGTTCCACAAAAAGGGTAGGTGTAATAGGTATGGTTTTTTGGGGTGACTCCACCTTTTGAGAAAGAGGAAGGGGTAAGTTAATTTGAGGTTGATCCACTAAAAAGTGAAGTGGAAGAGGTAGGTTGATTTGAGGTTGATCCACTAAAAGAGAAAGTGGAAATGGTAAGTTGGTTTCCTTAATTGTGGTTTTGAAGGAAAATTTGAAAGGTTACACTTGGTCAACAAGTGGATTAATTGGGGTTTTGATTATGGTTTCCTTAGTTATAGGTTCACTAAGGACCAAATCTAATGAATGGACCTCATTATTTTGAGGGGTTTGATTATGAGTTTCCACAACAATGGGTGTAATAAGATGTTCAAGGATGGATTTCTAGAAGACATTCAAGGCTAGGTTTGGGGAACATGGAGACTATCCTTTGAAACCTCCTTTTTATCAATAAGGTTTTGGATAAACATTTTAAAAGACTGACATCTTTCTACCACATGTTCATTTATGCGATGATACATACAAAACTCATTCTCTATAAACCAAATTGGTTTTGGAAGAGAATGATTGATGGGTTTGATCCAAAGAAGTCTAATGATAGAAGCTCCTAAGAGTTTATCTAGAATTGAGGCATATGATTCCCCTGATGGGGTATACTACCTAGGAAGAGGATGCACCAATGGATTTTGAGGTTAGGAACTAATTGGTTGGTTTGAGGAAGTTGGTTGGTTAAATAAATTTGATTGATTTGACAAGTTTGATTGATTTGATGGGTTGGGTAGGTTTGATAATATAGGTTAGTGATTGTTGGATTGATTTGATGAGATTGATAAGGTTGTTAAGGTAGGTTGATTTGATGGGTTGGGTATAGTTGATAAGATAGGTAAGGTTGGTAGGGTTGGTGAGGTGGGTTGGTTTGATAGGTTTGATTGATAGTTGTTGGTTGGTTGGCTAAGGGGATAGACCAAATCTTGGTTTTGAGATGAAGAGAGTTACCACAAAGGGGTTTTAGGTAATTGATATGATGTTTGGGGTAGGTAATAAAAAGTTTGATGAGGTTGAGGTAATTGATATGATGATTGAGGTAGGCAATCAAAAGTTTGATGAGGTTGAGGTAGTTGATATCATTGTTGGGGTAGGTAATCAAAAGTTTTATGAGGTTGAGATAGTTGATATGATGGTTTGGGTAGGTAATCAAAAGTTTGATGAGGAAGAGGTAGTTGATATGAAGGTTGAGATAGGTAGTCTAAGGATTGGTGAGGTTGAAATAGTTGTAGTTGATGTGGATTATGACAATGATCAAATATGTATTGAGAGGTTGTTGGTTGGTGGTAGTTGATATTTGATTACTTATAGGTGAGGTTGGTTTAGTTATAGGTAAGGTTGGGTTGCTTATAGGTAAGGGTGGGTTGGTTATAGGTGAGGTTGGGTTGGTTATAAGTAAGGTTGGATTGGTTATGTTAAGTGTGGAGCATGATTATCTTCCAAGATCAGAGGTTAAAATTTTATTGTTATTTTAGTCAGATTTAGATCTCATTATTTGAATCCCTCAAGGCACAAGGGGTTGCAAGGGGGAACTTGGGCCATTGATTAAAATTGCCTTGTTAAATTATAATTTTATAGTCAATCTAGGCCATTGATTAAAGGTTTATAGATCTAATGGTAAAGGTTGTGTTTAGGTGTTTTTACCCTAAAATGTATTGATATATGGTTGAGATGTATGACTGTAAAATATTGATAAAAAATATTGTACACAAAGAGGAGGCAAAAAAGGTAGATAGGTGTAACAAGGTTTGTTATAGGATTTTTTTTCACCCTTGTATTGTTGGAACTAATATACTAAACAAGCTTGGTGGATGTAGACCATCTTGGGTGAACCAAGTTAAATATGGTGTCTCCTATCATGTGCATGTTTATGTTTATTTTGTGAATGTTTGATTAATTTTTTTCATAGTTTCTCTTGTTTGTGATTTAGGGATAGATCTAGGTTTTAATTTATCTTAATTGGATATAGGTGAGATTGGGATCCTAAGTGGCTCATGATGTAAGGTAAAACCTTAAGGAAAGAGGGTTATCTTCTAAGAGTCTAATAAAGTTAGGATCTCTTGGATAAAATATAGGAGGGCTCCCCATTAAACAAGGCAATGGAGATGAGGTGGATGAAGGGAAGATGGTAGAAGGTTTCCAAAGGGAGATAGATTCCTCATAACTCAAACAAAGATAAGACAACAAAAAGTTAAAGAAGATAAAATGCACAATAAATCACGTTAAATCCTAAGGTTCTTTTTGTATCTATTGTGGATTATGCCTTAATCTTTAATAAATGTGTGACCCAACTTGGTTCTGAAATAGGTACTAGATAATAAATCTAAGGATGGTTTCAGGAAGAGTTTATGCTCTCAAAATTATATGTATTGGAAATGATACATGGCTTGATATTGAGGCTAACCCCCTCACTTTACACACCATAATGATAAGGGTGTCAGATGTTTAGCCAAGATATATTGAATGCCAGATATTATACTCAATTAAAGAAATAATTTTTGGTTTCTCCCCTTGGTAATGATATCCAAGTGGGATAGCCAATGGGTGAAGTTTTACCGCTAGGATATGAAACCTTAGTCGGGCCTTATGCCAAGTGTTTGATGTTTGATTTAGTGTAATTTTTTTGGTATTGTATGTGCTAAGAAGTGAGTATACAATTAATTTACTTGATTAATTAAGCTATGTGATCTAACTATGCAAACAAACAATGTATTAAGGCTAATTTTATACCCAAAAGAAATTTTGATTTCATTTAAATGAGCATAAAACAAGAAGAAAAGCACCTAAATGTAAACTATGAACCCAAGAAAACTCTTGGGTCCCACTGGGCGTGCCAGAATGTTTCACTATATTTTTATTTATTTTCTTCAAAAGAGAGGAAGAAACTTTAAAAGAAGGGTGAGGCAGAAGAACCTGGATGTAGTTTACGCTCATGAATCCAGTCGATTGTAGATACTCCCCTTTGTCTAGGGAGGATGACCTACAAATAAGATAGAAACTAGAAAATGGTTGATTAGTAAGGTAGGTGGGTAGATTACCTAGAAAATGCTAGATCCAAGAAGTACATAACTTCCTTTGAGGCTATTAGTCCACCTTTTTAATAAATTGATGTTAAGCAAAGTGATGATAATAAAGGTTGCATAAAATAATTAAAGTATCTAATAATAAATGAAATAAATAATTTTCAAAATAAATGCTTTTTTTAATGAAATGAGATTAAAGATAAATGATAAACTTTTAAGGTGTGGTTTAGGGTATTACTACTGAGTCTGTGTCGTGACAAAAGTTGATAAATAAGGCTTTTGGTTGAGGTGAATAGGTGTTTTTAGCTTCTTATTTTTTATGAAATAATATTACATAGTTACCATCGCCAATCAATGGATGACCATTGGTAGTCAGGGCTAATTGTCATCAATTGACAGGTGATCACTGATGGTCAAAGATGACCATTGATGGTCACTATGGGTTTTGATAGGGTGTTGGTTCTAAGCAAAATGGACTTGGGTTAGGTTGAAGAAGGGTTTTATGGGTTCCTTGAGGTGGGTTAATGGTTGTGGAGACAAGAGGGAGCCTCAAAAATGTTCAAGTTATGGATTTGACACTCAAATAGCTAAGAGTGGTCAGTGGATGTTTAATGGAAGAGGTAGTGTCTGGAGATGCATAACTCTAACACAAATAAGGTGTGGAAAGAGGTGAAAGTGGGTACAAGCTTAAACTATTAAATTTAAATAACTAAAACTTTAAAACAAGAACCAAACACTTAGATTGTTGTTGTTAGTTTCTAGCTTGACGAAGTCTTAGAGTGGAGGTGGAGCTGCTTAGGAGCCTAAAGCTATGTAGGCAGAGTGATAGTACTTGAATCCTTCATGTTTAGATGATGAGGTACTTTCTAATTATTTGAATTGGTTCTAGTTTAGCTTTAGCTCACCAAGATTTGTTTCATTCTTTCCCTGAGTGATCCCTATTCCATCCGCTATGATTCCAACCTTCTGAGTGAGGGTCTTGGGCTAGTGTTATGTAACCATTGCCAGTCCTAGTCAACTAGCATCATTCGAGGGGTGATCAGAAATGGTTAAGGATAAAAGGTCAAAATGGATAAAATTATCAATTTACACTGATGATTGGTGGTTAAAACATTGGTAAATGGTTTGAGGTTATTTAAGGGGACATGGGGATGCATGAGGAAGAAGTCTAGGAGTTAAGATATTAAATGTCTAGGGTAGAAATGGTCTTTAGGCTAGATGTTGATAGGATAGACATGGGTTTAGGTAGGTGAGATGGAAATAGGATTTGACTAATTTAATTAGATAATTAAATTAGTTAAAGGGGTAAATGGGTGAAAGGGGATGTTAAGGAATAATATAAACCAAGGGGGCCAAGGGGTGGTTTAAAGGTAATGGGACATCTAGAACCGTAGTGTACAGTTTTCTAGTATCTGTAACCTTCTAAAAAATTCTTTTATACAAATTATATACACATAATATTTTCAAACTTTTATTGATTATTGACACTTTATATCTTATAAGAACCCATCAAGTCTCAATCTCTTTGAGTTTATGCCTTAATGGGTTTACCGAGAAAGGGGTGGGTAGACCATTAGTGCTTCATAAGATTATTGTCTCTTTTGCCACTTGCCATCTACACACTTGTCTCATAAAACCATTTATCCTAAGATTATTATTCTTAGTTGTACCCATTCCAAACATTTGTCATGATTTATCTTCATTGCTCTTACCTTGATCCCCTTTCACTAGTTGACTATACAAGGTTGATTGGGTTAACCCTGTATAGTTTTTAGCGTCTTATTATTATATAGGGTTGACTAGGTTGGCCCTGTACTATTTAGGGATATTTTTCACTTAGATTTTTGTTAGCCCTTTGGCTGACCTAGCTCGAGACCTAGTGATTTATCTCCCAAAAACATATAGGTTCAACTGGGTTGACCTCGTATAGTTGACATATTCGGAAGGATTTAGGGCAAGATCCACCTATATATGCAAGTTTATTTCCAACCATTTTAGAATAGAGAAGTGAAGAAGAATAAGTGCAAATGAACATCTACTTATTGATCATTTTACTTGAGGAATAAAGCTTATGGTTCCATACTTTCCTTGGAGATACAATTTTGTCTTGTGGAGAAGTCTTTTGGATGCATAGATAGGTTGTGTAGCCTAGAGTTGATTTGCCTTTTTTATCCTTACATACCACAATAATCTCTTACAAATCACCTTGGCCAAGGGAGAGATTGAGGCTCAACGGGTTCATCTTCAAAGGTAAGTATTCCTAACTTTATTTATCCTTTATAAGAGTAGATAGATACTATATTTTTATTTCTCTTCAATGCATTAAGATTCCATATACATTGACATGAGTATATGTTTCTATGCATGTGTTGTCCCCAAAAAATATCAGTCATTTTTGGGACAACATTTGAACTATTTTGGTCCTACAAACCAAAATTATCTCTTCCCTTTTTCAAAATTTATCTTGGGCATTCAAATTCCTCATTTTTCAAGCTTCTCAAAAATCTATGGACTCTGTAGGCTTAAATCTATGGACTCTGGAGGAAGAGAAAATCTACGGACTCAATAAGAAGAGAAAATCTATGGACTTTGTAGACCAAGTTTAATGGGCTTTACAGGTTGATTTTTACAGACTTGATTTCTATGAACTCTGCAAGCAGGTTCATTTCTACAAGTTCAACGGGCTTCATAGCTTCTGCAGGTGGGTTCAATCAAAAGAATTAGTTTCTACCACTTGGTCATTTTTGAGATTGGTTCAATGCCTTGGTTCAAACAAAAATCTCCATCAGCAAACATCAGCAGTAGGTTCAATGCATTTGGTTCAACAGTTGGTTCAACGTCAAATGGTTTGTCAATCGGTTCAAGGCTTTGTTTGAACCGTTGAACCAAAACTTGGTTCAACGGTTGGTTCATCATCTTTTGGTTTAACGGTTAGTTCATCGCTTCAGTTTAATCAAATGAACTATTGACTTGAACCATTGAGGTTCAAAGCCTTGGTTCAACAAAGAGGTTCAAAGCCTTGGTTCAACGAAGAGGTTCATATGTCTTGTAGTTCAATGGAGTGGTTCATTGACTTGGTTCATTCAATTGAACCATCGGCTTGAACAATTTTGGTTCAAAACCTTGGTTCAATGAAGAGGTTAAAAGCCTTGGTTCAACAGAGTGGTTCAATAGCTTGGTTCAAAGGAATAGTTCAATATGCAAAAGTTTAAAGAGCCTCCCGAAGGATGAGTACCCTTGCGGAGGGCACTTGGTCAATGAAAATACCCTTCGAAATGATCATTTTCAAAAAGACTAAGGCAAGTCTAAGGTACAATTCCTTCAAACTTTTTGTCTGAAGGAATTCCTTCAGATAGAAAGTCCGAAAGAATTCAAAGAAGTCACAAGAGTAAATCTCGAAGGAATTCACGTATATGGCAAATGAAACAATTTCCACAGACTTTTTATCTGCAAGAAATTTCTGCAGACAATTTGTCTATGGGAATTTGTCTACAGGAATTATGAAAGGCTGATAAAGGACCCTGAAGGGCAGGTGCCCTTGTGGGGGACTCTCGGCTGCCAATTTGAAAAATACTTCCCCAAAGTCAAAGGGTCACTCGAAGAAGCTTGAAGGCCATTCAAAGACCGCTCGAAGGGTAGATACCCTTGCGAGGGGCTCTTCCTGACCCAAAGCGGGTCATTTCTTAAGGCTTGAAAGGGAAAATTAAATTCAAGAAAGTGCCAAATAAAAAATCCAAAAGAAGACCAAGGGGTGGCATGCCCAAAGACGTCAAATTCAACATAGCAAACTAGCCGTTAATTCTTTGAACCTACAGACCCGAATGCATTCACAGACTTCAAGGCCAAGACTAGTAGAAAGTGAGGAAAGAACAGAATAGCAAATTGAATCTAGGACCCGATTCAATTAACCATAAAAGGAGGAACAATGAAGGTAGGATCAGATCGCCAAGTGGACATTGAAAGTTGCAAACTTTCAATAGCGTGACTTGTTTCTCTGCATTGATAAAATTAAATAGATAAATTCCCCTAAGTTTCAGCCTATCTTTTTAACAGATTTCAATGCAACATGATGTATTACTGTTCTCGATTCCTTCTTGAAGAGGCTATATAAGGGACTCTCTTCTATTGTAAAAGGATCTTTTTTTTGACAATCAGAATGAAACTCTACCCAAATTGAAAGGCACTTCTAAGACTTTGAGCTCAGTTTGTTGATCATATTTTGTTATTGGAATAAGAAAGCAAGTGATTTTTTAGACTTTGTGTTGTGATATCTTTGTTTTTGGGGAAACTATTCTTATGTCTTTTTCTTTGATATATTCTCTATTCTTTTAATTCAACAAGCAGGATTAGTGAAATTAGTTAGGAAGGTGTCTTGAAGAGTCAACTGTGGAGAGACTTTGTGCCCCCATAATTGCCTTTTAGTGTGTTTTCTTTTCATTTCTATGTAAATGACTTTGGGAAGACTTTGTGCCCTCATTGTCCTTCATATCTTACTCTTGATCGATTTAAGTGGAGACTTTGTGCTGCATCTCAATTTGCTGGTTATTACATCTTTTGCTACATTTTGCTATTACTACCTGGAGTATTCTTGTGGCTTGTTGAATAGTACTTCTCAAAGAAAAGGAGTGTTTTCTATCATTTTCCTTAAGTTTATCTTGTGATCTACATGCATCATCTCTGAAGAAAGAGATATGGATGGTTTGTCCTACCCTTGAGTATTATTTTTTGTTAATATATATATATATAGCATACCTATAGGAAACCTCCCCTTGATGAGAGGAGAGATCAATCTCCTTTTGATGTGGTAAAAATTGCACATTTAGATGACCAATCTTCCTACTTTGGCTGATCAAACCTATTTTGTTTATCAGTACGCTGATTGACAAAATATTCAACCAACAGTTTTTGGCAACTCCGTTGGGGATAAATACCTAAAATCTATTTATAATCTATCCATTCACCTCCACACTAATCAAAAAAGAATGCATAGTTTAAAACCTCAAGATTTAACTGAAGCAAGGTCAATTCTTTTCCATTTCTATTTCACAATCTGGCAGATTCAAGGTATACACGAAGCCAAAGGGCTAAAGGTATCATTGACCCTATATTCAAGTTGATAGAGCAAAGTGATTTTGATCTATTTCCTTCACCATCTCATCTCCAACAAACCAAGAGCTTTCCTCCTACTAAAGTCAGATCTCCATTGCCAGATGAAGTATCTACTTCTATTATTGATAAAGCTTTGCCTATAATTACCCCTCTGAGATTTGTTATCCCTCTTTTTCATAATCCTACAATGGCAGTTCAAGGCCCCTGGGGTAATGCTTTTGGTCCTCTCAATCTTACTCCACCTCTACATGAGCTTCCACGCAGTTCAAGGAAGAACTTCCCCAAATTCTATGGTGATGGGAAAGTTCACCTTGATGAGTAGATTACAGCTTTCTATTAGGGTGTGGAGCTAAAAGCTTCACCAAAGAAGCGCATTACCAAAGTTGTAGGTTTACACAGTCACCAGCATCGGTCAGGAGTGACCGATGTCGGTCAGGAGCAGTTGAAGAGATGCTGACATCGACAGGTATCGGCTAACGTTGATCACAGGCAAACAGGCAGGAACCGATGTCGGTTACCTATGCATCCAAAAAGCTATTTTTGAGGACAGAACTGAGTGTTTGCATGATGGGATTAAGTCATAGTCTTAAGTCTGCATCTCTATTATTAGTAAGATTGTTTTTAGAGCCCTTGTTTAAGAGGCATAATTGTTGGTTGTAAATGCATGCTCAAGTTTTCTAATTCTATATGTAAGATTAGATCTTCTTAGCTTAGAGAGTTGGTATATTGAAGAACAGTACAAAATTGTACATGTGAATCATTCCAGGTTGTTGGAGTTGATTGTACTTGAGAGAGAGAGCTCTTGAGGGAAAGAGATCTAGAGAGAGATCTGTACATCTGAGAGAGGTGTGAAAGAAATAAGTTTCTTCAATTGTATTCCTTCTGTAAAGATTTTAATACAAGTTTTCAGGGTGGTTTCTTGTATCTCTTATTCTTTGCTATTTATCATTCTAGTTACTTATCTATCTGATTTAATTCTATGTTTATTGCTTTCATAAGTGTAATCAATCTTGTTGGTTGATCCCCAACAAGTGGTATAAGATCTCAGGTTCACTAACAAGTGGTTCAGATCTGTCTAGTGTGTATTGATTACAGGTTACTCACAGGGATTTTTGTTTGAGTGGGAGAAGCAATGGCAGAAGAAAGTAAATTGAGAATAGAGAAGTTTAATGGCAAAAATTATCAACATTGGAGAATGCAAATAGAGGATTATCTGTATCAAAAAGATCTATACTTACCGTTAGGTGGGATTGCAAAGAAGCCCACAGACATGGATAATGAAGAATGGGAAGTTCTTGATAGAAAGGCTCTGGGGTCTATAAGACTGAGTCTAGCATTTACTGTGATATCTAATTTATCACAGGCAAAGTCTACGGTAGAGTTAATGACTACTTTAGCAAATTTTTATGAAAAACCCTCAGCTTCAAATAAGGTATATCTTATGAAGCAGTTATTTAATTTGTGTATGCAGGAAGGTGGATCTGTATCTAATCACTTGAATGATTTCCATGGTATTGTAAATTAATTAAGTTCAGTCAAAATTGTATTTGATGATGAAATTAAAGCTCTTTTAATATTATGTTCTTTGCCTGAAAGCTGGCATAGCTTAGTAATGGCAGTTAGTAATATTGCATCTACTTCAAACATTTTAAAAGTAGAGGATGTTGTTAGTGTTATCTTGAATGAGGAAGTTCATAGAAAAAGCATAGAAGAGACATCAGGGAACACTTTAAGTTTTGAGAGCAGAGGAAGGCAAAAAGAGAAGAGCAAGAGGAGATCAAGGTCTAAGTCAAAGGTGAGAGGTAGATCCAAATCCAGAAATGGTAGGAAGCCACAATGCTGGAATTGTGGAAAGATTGGGCACATAAGCAGAGATTGCTGGTCAAATCCTAAGGAAGACAATCAGCACGAAGGAAAGGAAGAAGCAAAGGTTGCAGGTATTGCACAAGATGCTTTAATATTCTCTTTGCATAATAATATAGAATCTTGGGTTTTAGATTTTGGTGCATATTTTCATGCTACCCCCAATAGAGAATATTTTGTGTGACTATACCCATGGAGATTTTGGAATAGTGTATTTAGGGGATGATGAGCCTTGTAAAATTATTGGCAAAGGTAAAGTGCAGCTGAAAATGCAGAATGGCAACACATGGGTGTTGAGAGACGTCATGCATGTTCCCAGCTTGAAGAGGAATTTGATTTATGTAGGAAAGTTAGGGGATGAGGGTTGTACAATAACTCTCATAGCTGAATCTTGGAAGGTGACCAAGGGTGCACTTGTAATGGCCAGAGGTAAGAGAGTAGGTACTCTCTATTTATGTAACTATGTTACTAATAATTCTCCTTCTGTATTATCTACTTCAGATGTAGATACAAAGTTGTGGCATCAAAGGCTTGGCCACATGAGTGAGAAGGGAATGACAATTCTTAAGTCAAAAGGTATGTTTCTAGATTTGAAAAGCATAGATCTAGATTTCTGTGAAGACTATATTTTTGGAAAACAAAAAAGAGTGAGTTTTCTTAAAACTTGGTCAACAAAGAAGAAGCACAAATTGCAGCTTGTTCACACAGACGTGTGGAGACCAGCCCAAGTTGCTTCTATTGGAGGATCTCAGTACTATGTTTCCTTCATAGATGATGCTACTAGAAAGGTATGGGTTTATTGTATTAAAAATAAATCTAATTTTTTTGACACGTTTAAGATTTGGAAAGCTATGGTTGAGAATGAAACAGGCAGAAGATTGAAGTGCCTGAGATCTGACAATGGTGGTGAGTTTTGCAGCTATAAATTCAACTAGTATTGTTATATGCATGGAATCCAAAGGCAAAGGATGGTTCCAAGGACACCTCAGCAAAATGGAGTTGCTAAAAGGATGAACAAAACAATCATGGAGCGTGTAAGGTGTATGAGATTTCATGCTAGTTTGCCCTTAGAGTTTTGGGCAGAAGCTGTTGACACCGCAATGTACCTGATTAATAGAGGACCCTCTACAGCTCTAGATGGTGGAATTCCAGAAGAGGCATGGACAGGTAAAAAGATAGATATATCATTTCTCAAAGTTTTTGGTTGTGAAGCCTTTGTGCACATTGACAAGGAAAATAGAAAGAAGCTGGATGCTAAGTCTATGAGGTGCACATTTATTGGCTATGGCTCTGATGATTTTGGTTTCAGATTTTGGAATCTAGGAACTAACAAAATAATTAGGAGCCGTGATGTTGTTTTCAATGAAAAAGTGATGTATAGTGATCAACTGAAGAAGCTGAATCAATCTGGGAAAAGCAATGGAGAATTGGACGAGGTGACGGTCCAAAATGAGCTCACGAGAAAAAGAAATAATCACTTACAGGAAAACACAGAGACCGAGTCGGTCAGGTAGGAACTGACGTTAGTAAAATAGAAACCGATGTCGGTCATATAGAGACCTATGTCAGTAGGTCAAGAACTGACGTCGGTCAGGTAGAACCGACGTCAGCTAGTTACAGGCCTGGTAGTGACCGAGGTCGGTCACTGTCAGAGAATTTAGGTGGACAGCGTGTTGTGGATGAGTCTCAAATGCCCATCAGGAGGTCAAAAAGAGTAAGTAAACCTCCAATTCGATATTCTCCTTCATTATTCTATTTATTGCTAACTGATGGTGGAGAACCAGAGCGTTTTGATAAAGTAATACAGGTGGAGTCCAAGGATCAGTGGGAGCTAGGCATGAAAGAGGAAATGGAGTCCTTGAGAGAGAACCAGACATGGGATTTGGTTAAGTTGCCAGCTAGAAAGAGGACACTGAAGAACAGATGGACCTACAGATTGAAAGAAAGTGAGAATGGAAAGATGAGATATAAGGCCAGGTTAGTAGTGAAAGGATTTGCACAGAAACTAGGTATTGACTTTAGTGAGATTTTTTCTCCTGTTGTAAAAATGACTTCTATACAGACTGTATTGTCTTTGGTTGCTATTGAGGATTTGCATCTTGAGTAGCTAGATGTTAAGACAGCATTTCTTCATGGAGATTTGGATGAAGAAATATATATGGAACAGCTGGAAGGATTTGAGGTCAAAGGTAAGGAGAAGTTAGTGTGCAGATTGAAGAAAAGCTTGTATGGCCTCAAGCAAGCTCCTAAACAATGGTATCTGAAATTTGACAGGTTTATGACTGAGCATGGCTACAGTAGGTGTCAATCTGACCATTGTGTGTATTTTAAGAGATTGGATAATGGTAGATATATTATTATGTTGTTGTATGTAGATGATATGCTGGTTGCAAGATCACACATGCAGGATATCTCTAAGCTTAAGGTAAAATTAGCTTACATGTTTGCCATGAAGGATTTGGGAGTAGCAAAGAAAATCCTTGGCATGAGCATTAAGAGAGACAAGAAAAATCACAGGTTGATTTTGTCTCAAGAGGATTATGTGGACATGGTGTTGAAATGGTTCAATATGCAGGATGCTAAACCGGTAAGCACACCTTTGGCTGGACATTTTAAGTTGAGTCAAGAACAATGTCCTAATTCACATGATGAGGTAGAGTACATGAGTAAAGTTCCATATTCTTTCACAATAGGGAGTTTAATGTATGCAATGGTTTGTACTAGACCAGATATTGCCCAAGCAGTGGGAGTTGTAAGTATCTGGCCAATTCAGGAAAGGAACACTAGAAAGCAGTTCAGTGGATCCTTAGATATCTGAGAGGAACCAGTAGTAGGCATTTATGCTATGGAGGTTCAGATACTTCTCTACATGGTTATGTAGATTTAGATATGGCAAGTGATTTGGATGGCAGGAGGAGCACCATAGAATATGTTTTCACTGTAGGTGGAATGACGGTTAACTAGATATCAAAGTTGTAGAAGGTTGTTGCCTTGTCAACTATAGAAGCAGAGTATATTGCAGTCACAGAGGCTAGCAAAGAGATGATATGGATGACATGGTTCATGAAAGAGCTTGGAAAGGAGCAAGAGAGTTGCAGATTGTATAGTGATAGTCAGAGTGCAATCCATTTGGCTAAGAATTCAGCCTTTCATTCAAGAACAAAGCATATACAGCTTAGGTACCACTTCATACGACAGGTATTGGAAGATGGTGAGTTGAAGTTGGAGAAGATCCATACAGATAAGAATCCTGTGGATATGTTAACCAAGCTGATTACAAAGGAGAAGTTGAATCTTCATTCAACTTTTATTGGTCTTCATGATTGAGTTAAAGATGGAGGAGCTAGAAGATGTTGCTGTACAGGTACTGGTGCAGCTATTTATCTCCAAGTGGGAGATTGTTAGGGTGTGGAGCTAAAAGCTTCACTAAAGGAGTGCATTACCAAAGTTGCAAGTTTACACAGTCACCAACGTTGGTTAGGAGCGACTGACGTCGGTTAGGAGAAGTTGAAGAGATGCCAACGTCGGCAGGTATCGATCGATGTCGGTCACAGGCAAATAGGCAGGAACCGACATCGGTTACCTGTGCATCCAAAAAGCTATTTTCGAGGATAAAACTGAGTGTCTGCATGATGGGATTAAGTCATAGTCTTAAGTCTGCATCTCTATTATTAGTAAGATTGTTTTTAGAGCCCTTGTTTAAGAGGCATAACTATTGATTATAAATGCATGCTCAAGTTTCCTAATTTTATATGTAGGATTAGATCTTCTTAGCTTAGAGAGTTGGTATGTTGAAGAACAGTACATAATTGTACATGTGAATCATTCCAAGTTGTTGGAGTTGATTTTACTTGAGAGAGAGAGCTCTTGAGGGAAAGAGATCTAGAGAGAGATCTGTACATCTGAGAGAGGTGTGGAAGAAAGAAGTTTCTTCAATTGTATTCCTTCTATAAAGAGTTTAATACAAGTTTTTAGGGTGGTTTCTTGTATCTCTTGTTCTTTGTTATTTATCATTCTAGTTACTTATCTATCTAATTTAATTCTGTGTTTATTGCTTTCATAAGTGTAATCAATCTTGTTGGTTGATCCCCAATACTTTTAGCATAGCTTGTGGAGTAATCGGAGTAGAATTTGAAGATGTACCAGTCAGGCTTTTTATAGAAATATTACAAGGTGTTGTTGTAGATTAGTTTTATCATCTACAGGCTCAGTCAGTGACTGATTGGAATACTCTCAAAGCTAAGTTTGAAACTAGATTCAAACATGTAGAAGATGCACATACACTTTTGGCTTAACTTACACAGATGAAGAAAGAACCTCATGAACCAATGAGAGACTTCATAGCCAAATTTGACAAACTAAGGAATAGAATCCCTATAATTGCTCAACCTATAGCTAAGAATCTCAAATGTTTTTTCATTAATTCTCAGCTACCTGAAGTAAGTTTTATCTTGAGACATGCTGGTCAAATAGATCTTGTTGTAGCTCAACTTTTGGCCATTGAGGTAGAAGATGATCTCATCTTAGCAGGGAAGATAAGAAGAGATCTAAATAGAAATAGAGCTTCATCATCTTCTGAATATACATCTATAGGCACGACAGATCTAATGGTGCAGAAATTGGCAAACGAGTTGCTTGCTCTCAAAAAGCAAATGGCTCAAGGAATGTCTTCTACTCTTTCATATAGAAAGACATTCCCAAATCAGTCATATCAGGGCAATGCTGCCAGGAATCAAGGGCAAAAAAATCACCTTCCTCCCCCACAAGGGAAACTTGCCTTGGAAGCTCCTCCAACCAATTCAACAATGGGATATCTTGAAGCAAAATCAGATTTCTCTATCTAGCTTGAATTAAATCAAGAAAATGACACTGATCTCCTTGAAGATAATCAATAAGAATCAGATGGTGACTTCCACATTGGTTTCTTGAATTATCAAGATGAACCCAAAAGCAAAGGAGAAGCTTTTGATGGATCATATATAGTGTTTACGAGATCCAAGAACCAATCAGTCTAGCAAGCTGATAAAGAGAAGATAGAAGAGAAACCGCAGCCAGTAGTCACGATTGCTAAATGTGGAACCATTCTACCTTTTTAGTCAAAGGATCTAGTAATCACTCAAAAAGCAAATACATCAATTTTGCCTTCCCCTTCTACTTCAAATTCACAAACCATCCCACCTCCCATCCCTCCTAAAACTCAAAAAGATGAATTACTTTTCTCTGTACCTAGCTCAATTCAACTATTTGACATAATCGATCATGTTAAAAAGACAAAAATACAAATGTCTGAATTCGAATATTGGTAGTCCAATCCTGATCAATTGATTAAGTTGGTCCAATATGTCAAGAACCAAACCATCCCTGTAGGACAAAATTCTAAAAAGGTAACTCATGATTCTTCAAAGAACATGCCTATTCTAAATAATCTAGTCATTACTCCCCCAGCTGCTCCTAGAAAAATAGAACCTTTTTATGTTTCCCTGTTAATTAATGGCCACAAGCTAAGTAACTGTATTATAGACTTAGGCACATCTGATAATGGCATGCCTGCTAAAGTAGCTAAGTCTCTTAGTCTCACACTGACCAAGACATTTGGGAGATGTTTCTCCATAGAGAACAAGCAAGTACCATTGCTGGTGCAAATCAAAGATGCCTAATTTGTATTTGCAACCTTTCCAGACAAGAGAATCAAGATGACTGTCTTGGTGGCTGATGTCCCAGCATCCTATGGCATTTTACTTAGATGAAATTTTTGTAAGGATGTGGGAGGAGAACTAAGCATGGATCTATCTAAGGCAAGGATCCCTGTCTAAGGCATAATGAAGAGGTTGCTCCCAGAAAAAGAGGCAAAATATGTGGTCACCCAGACATCAGCCCCTAAAGCTCAAATCCTTTTTGAATCCATAGGTATGGGTAACTACTATCTATCTATAGATGAAGTGCATGAAACACCTGATATAATTCTTGAAAAGGTTAACTCAAAAATTAGTTTAACTAAAATTGCAAAAGAATTAGTAGGCTGCAGTACAAACCAAGAAGGATCCTCCATCTCTGATGAAGGAAAGTCTAAAGAAAAATTAGTATCAAATGAGATATGGACTTTGGAATTTGATGGTAGTTTTTCCTCTATCAATTCAAGTTTTGGGATTGTTTTGATATCTCCTCAAGGAGATATGTTCCCTTCATCTTAAAAATTACAGTTTAGCAACACTAACAATACAGCTAAATATGAATCTCTATTGCTTGGCATGAAGCCTGCTCAAGGCAAAGGCATCAAGTTTCTTCATGCCAAAGGAGATGTTGAATTAGTGGTTTGTCAAGTGAGTAACTTATACCAAACTAAGAATGAAAGATTATGCCACTACCATAACTTGGTTTGGGACCAAATTGAAAGCTTTGATGATTTCAACATTTTTTCCATACCCAGAGAGTCTAATGATAGAGCTGATGCACTTGCTATTTTAGGACTCTCTTAGTTGCTCATTCAGATTTCAAAGATAGGTATACCATTGAGCTGGTCTATAGACCAAGTGTTCCTAACAATGCTAATTATTGGAAAGTATTCAATGATGATCATCAAATCATCGCTTTCCTAGAATGAAAAGACAATTTTGAACAACTACATTTTGAAGGCAGTGAATCTCAAAAGTATAAATCAGCCTCTAAATCAAGTTCAAATATAAATGAAGAATTTTTATAGCTAAAAGGAAACAAAATTCCCAAAGGCCTGGTTTCTCTTGAAAATTTGTTTGATAAACATGATAGATTCATCAAACAACAACAAATAGACTCGAGTTTTTCTCAGGGATTCAATCAAGTGAATCTAACTACTGAAGAAAATCCCAAGATGGTCAATATTGGTAAGTGATGTACCCCTGAAGAAAAATTCAAGTTCACCTCTTTACTCCATCAATACATGGATGTCTTAGCATATTCTTATGAAGACTTGAAGTCTCTCAGACCAGATGAAATCTACCATGACATTCCTCTCAAGGCTGACTCAATGCCATACAAGTAAAAATCTAGATAATATAATCCAAAAATATCAGGTACTATTTTGTCTAAGATACAAAAAATGTTAAACACTAGAATCATCTTCCCAATCCATCATTCCACACAGATTGCAAACATAGTGCCTTTAAGGAAGAAGAATGGTGAAATTCGCATTTGTGTAGATTTCAAGAATATGAATCAAGCATCTTTGAAAGATAATTATCCTTTGCCAATCATGGATCAAGTGCTTCAAAAGTAATAGGTTTAGAGATGTTATCAATGTTGAATGGCTTCTTAGGTTATAATCAAGTTGAAGTTGGTAAAGCAGACCAACACAAGACTGCATTCACCATACCTTGGGGTACATTTGCATATAGAAGAATGCCTTTTGGTTTAAAAAATGTCGGTGTTACCTTTCAAAGAGAAATGGATCTATATTTCAAAGATGAGATTGGTAAATTCATAGTGGTATACCTTGACGACTTGACTATCTTTTCAAAGCATCGATCTGATCATGTACGCCACTTACAATAAGTGCTGGAGCACTGTCGCCAGAATGGTATTTCCTTAAATCCTAAAAAGTCTATTTTTGGAGTAACAGAGGGAAAACTCCTTGGACACATTGTGTCAAAAGAAAGCAAAAAAATTGACTCAGATAGAGTCAAGTCTATTCAAGAACTTAATTTGCCTACAAGTAAGAACGTTGTTCATTCTTTTTTTGAAAAGGTGAATTTCTTATGGAGATTCATCCCTAAATTTACTGAGAAAATTAGACAAATTGTGAACATGATGAAAGGGAAGACCATCTTCAACTGAACTAAAGAAGGCAAAACAGCATTTCAAGATATCAAAATCATCATTGCTCATGCCCCTACCTTAGTTTTCCCAAATTACAACAAAGATTTTATCATATACAGCTATGCATCTAAACACACTCTTTCAGCAATTTTTGTTCAACAAGAGAAGGAAGGTATGGAATCTCCTATCTCTTTCATGAGTTTTCCTCTCAAAACCCATGAGATGAAATATTCAAATATAGAGAAGCATGTTTATGCCTTGGTGAAAGCAGTCAAACATTTCCACTTCTATATTCAGAATTCACATACTACTGCCCTAGTGCCTGATACTACAGTCAAGTCTATATTAACTCAGTAGGAGTTTGGCACGAAAAGAGTTAATTGGATTGTAAATATCTAAGATTTTGATCTAAACATCAAGCTGACAAAGCTGGTCAAGGGTAAAGGCTTGTGCCAATTAATTGTTGATAATAAGCTAAAAGACACACAGTGTGAAGAAGCTGAAGTGGAAGAGACACCAACAGTCCTTTTTGTCTCCACTACCAATGAGTGGTATTCAGGTATCACTCATTTTCTTACTTATGGTGAATGTCCTGCTCATTTTTCTTACAAAAAAAAGAGGACTATCAAGTTGAAAGCTAAAAATTTTGTCTTTTGGGACAATGACTTGTACAAGAGAAGCATAGATGGAGTATTTCTTCACTATGTAGACAAAGAGCAAAAAAGCTAGCTTTTGAAATCTTTCCACAATCTGGCCTATGGAGGACATTTTTTTTCTCCTGTGATTGCTCACAAGATTCTACGAGCCAGGTATTATTGGCCAACTCTTTTCCAAGATGCACATAAGTGGGTGAGAAAATGTGAACTCTGTCAGCAATTTATTGGAAGACCCAAGTTAGCTACTATGCCTCTCAAGCCAATGATCATAGAAGAACCTTTCCAACAATGGGGACTTGATTTCATTGGAACAATAAACCCATCTTCAAGTGCTGGACATGATTATGTCCTTACAGCAACTGACTATTTCACCAAGTGGGTAGAAGCAATCCCAACTAAGCATGTTACTTCAGAAGTTGCATGCAACTTCCTCAAAGAGAATATCATTTCCAAGTTTGGAGTTCCAATCAAAAGTGTTACTGATAATGCAACTTGTTTCACCTCTAAAGAGATTACACAATTATATTTCCATTATATAATTATACTCTCTTACTCTTCTAATTATTTTCCACAAGGGAATGGACAAGCTAAATCCAACAATAAGAACCTGGTAACTATCATCAAGAAGCTAGCAGATGACAATCAAAGGACATGGAATAGAGCATTGGTTGATGCTCTATGGGTAGATAGAATCACACCAAAGAGGGCAATTGGTATGTCTCCTTTTCAACTTCTTTATGGTATCAATGTTGAGATACCAATCACCTTAGAATTGCCAGCCTTGAAATTGGCAAAGGCAATTGAAGATCAGACATATGAAAGTTCTCTTGATAAAATAATCATGTGCCTGACTGAGCTAAAGGAACAGAGATCTATGGTGGTGGACAAAATCATTGCTCATCAAAGTCTGGTAAAGAAACTCTTTGACCAGAAGGCCAAAAATCATGATTTCCAGATTGGAGATCAAGTCCTATTGTGGGACAAAAGGAGAGAACCAAAGGGGATGCATGGAAATTTTTACTCCCTTTGGAGAGGCCCATTTATAATTCATCAACACATTGGTGAAAATAGCTTCCTATTTAAATATCAAGATGGCACACTCTTTTCTCTGCCTCACAATGGGCAGCATCTGAAACACTTCAACTCTTGAAGTATCGAATCATTGCATCTATATATATATATATATGTATATTTGTACAAGTTTTTAATTCTCTTTTGTTTTGTTTGTTTCTATTTTTGATGCCTTTTATTTTTGGGTACCATGACTCCATAACCCAATGGTACACATGAAGACACTAGAGATTCTGGATTATACTCCTTTCAATTCTTTTTGCAATTGACAGAAGTTCCCCAACTAGAGCCAGCTGTTTTCCCCCAAAAATATGAGTCATTTTTGGGATAACATTTGAACTATTTTGGTCCTACAGACCAAAATTGTCTCTTCCCTTTTTTAAAATTTGTCTTGGGCATTCAAATTCCTCATTTTTCAAGCTTCTCAGAAATCTACGGACTCTGCAGGCTTAAATCTACGGACTCTGCAGGCTTAAATCTATGGACTCTGCAGGAAGAGAAAATCTACAGACTCAATAAGAAGAGAAAATCTATGGACTTTGCAGACCAAGTTCAATGGGCTTTACAGGTTGATTTCTACAGACTTGATTTCTACGGACTCTGCAAGTAGGTTCATTTCTACAAGTTCAACGGGCTTCACGGCTTCTGCAGGCGAGTTTAATCAAAAGAATCAATTTCTACCACGGTCATTTTTGAGATTGGTTCAGTGCCTTGGTTCAAAAAAAATCTCCATCGAAAAGCATCAGCAGTAGGTTCAATGCATTTGTTTCAACAGTTGGTTCAACGTCAAATGGTTCGTCAATCGGTTCAAGGCTTTGTTTGAACCGTTGAACCAAAACTTGGTTCAATGATTGGTTCATCATCTTTTGGTTCAATGGTTAGTTCATTGCTTCAGTTCAATCAAATGAACCATCATCTTGAACCATTTAGGTTCAAAGCCTTGGTTCAACAAAGAGGTTCAAAGCCTTGGTTCAATGAAGAGGTTTAAAGCCTTGGTTCAACGAAGAGGTTCAACGCCTTGTAGTTCAATGGAGCGGTTCATCAACTTGGTTCATTCAATTGAACCATCGACTTGAACCATTTTGGTTCAAAGCCTTGGTTCAACAAAGAGGTTCAAAGCCTTGGTTCAACAAAGTGGTTCAATAGCTTGGTTCAAAGGAACAGTTCAAAATGCAAAAGTTTAAGGAGCCTCCCAAAGGATGAGTGCCCTTGCGGAGGGCACTTGGTCAATCAAAATACCCTTTAAAAGGGTCATTTTCAAAAATACTAAGGCAAGTCTAAGGCATAATTCCTTCAGACTTTTTGTCTAAAGGAATTCCTTCAGACAAAAAGTCCAAAAGAATTTTGAGAAGTCACGGGATTAAATCCTGAAGGAATTCACGTATATGGCAAATGGAACAATTTCTGTAGACTTTTTGTCCACAGGAAATTTCTACAGACAATTTGTCCATGGGAATTTGTCCATGGGAATTGTGAAAGGCTATTGAAGGACCCCGAAGGGAAGATGCCCTTGCGGGGGACTCTCAGCTACCAATTTGAAAAATACTTTCCTGAAGTCGAAGGGTCACTCGAAGAAGCCCGAAGGCCATTCAAAGACCGCTTGAAGGGTAGATACCCTTGCGGGGGGCTCTTCCTGACCCAAAGTGGGTCATTTATTAAGGCCTAAAAGGGAAAATTCAATCTAGGAAAGTTCCAAATAGAAAATCTAAAAGAAGACCAAGGGGTGACGCACCCAAAGACGTCAAATTCAACATAGCAAACTAGTTGTTGATTCTTTGAACCTATAGACCTGAATGCATTCACAGACTTCAAGGCCAAGACTAGCAGAAAGTGAGGAAGGAACAGAATAGCAAATTGAATCCAAGACCTGATTCAATTAACCAAAAAAGGAGGAATGATGAAGGTAGGATCAAATCGCCAGGTGGACATTGAAAGTTGCAAAATTTCAATAGCGTGACTTGTTTCTCTGCATTGATAAAATCAAATGGGTAAATGCCCCTAAGTTCCAGCCTGTCTTTTTAACAAATTTCAATGCAACATGATGTATTACTATTCTCGAGTCCTTGAAGAGGCTATACAAGGGACTCTCTTCTATTGTAAAAGGATCTTTTTTTTTACAATTAGAATGAAACTCTGCCCAAATTGAAAGGCACTTCTGAGAATTTGAGCTCAGTTTGTTGATCATATTTTGTTATTGGAATAAGAAAGCAAGTGATTTTTAAGACTTTGTGTTGTGATATCTTTGTTGTTGGGGGAACTGTTCTTATGTCTTTTTTGTTGATATATTCCTTGTTGTTTTAATTCAACAAGCAAGATTAGTGAAATTAGTCAAGAAGGTGTCCTGAAGAGTCAACTGTGGAGAGACTTTGTGCCCCCATAATTTCCTTTCAGTGTGTTTTCTTTTCATTTCTATGTAAAGGACTTTGGGAAGACTTTATGCCCTCATTGTCCTTCGTATCTTACTCTTGAGTGATTTAGGTGGAGACTTTGTGTTGCATCTTGATTTGCTAGTTATTACATCTTTTACTACATTTTGTTGTTACTACCTGGAGTATTCTTGTGGCTTCCTAAATAGTACTTCTGAAAGAAGAGGAGTGTTTTCTATCATTTTCCTTGAGTTTCTCCTATGATCTGCAAGCATCATCTCTGAAAAAAGAGAGATGGATGGTTTGTCCTACCCTTGAGTATTATTTTATGTTAATATATATATATATATATATAGCATACCTATAGGGAACCTCCCCTTGATGAGAGGAGAGATCAGTCTCCTTTTGATGTGGTAAAAACTACACATTTGGACAACCAGTCTTCCTACTTTGGCTGATCAGACCTATTTTGTTTATCAGTATGTTGATTGACAAAATATTCAACCAATAGCATGTTGAGTTTGTTTTGTTTTTTTTTCTAACCCCCACTTTGTGCTACAAGATTTGGTATGCAATAGATTAGATTTACTTTCTTATTTAGTATAATAGAGTTAATATCAAACTTAGGACTATTTTAGGGTTGTTACATGATTGTGTTAGACTGTAGGCTTTGGAACCCTTCCTAACATGGTGTATTATGATAAGTGATCACCTAATCGTGTCTAGAAGATCCCCATATTGGGCATGTTCCTACTTAATAAATGTATTTCCAATCAGAAGTGTAGGTATGCTCTATCTTCTCCAAGCTAGGATTGATTCATATACATGACGCATTTCTGATTACATACATTCTAGTGAATTCTAACATGAACTAACCCTTACAGGATTTGTTTACCTTATTTCATCATTTCATTTTTTTTCATCATTATTTTTATCATATATTTTCCATATGGTTTGACTGTATCGACCCAGCTCTAATTTTTGTGCACAAGTTTTTAAGTACAGGCTATTGGATCAACCTTATCAACCTAGTATAGTTTTTCATCTTTTCAAACATCTAGTATAGATTACTAGGTTGACCCAATTAACCCTATACATTTTCAAGCACTCAATAGCATGTTTCTAAAAAGCTTGATTGACCTAATCGACCCAGTTAGTATAATTTACAACCATACATCAAGGTTCTTAAATAATAATCTTCATTCTATGCATCTCTAATCCATTAAGGTTACTTTATATCTCTCTATCTATTTATTTAGTCTTTCCTTTTATAGCTTTTAGTCTTTAAAATTTCCCCTACACAACAACTGGATCAACCCTACTGACCCAGTTCTGTGTTCTATGTGTTGTCTAGATAATCGGGTCGACTCTATAGACCCTATTCATTTTCAAACTTTTATTTTGTAGTATAGGTTTGATCCTATCAACCCTATTCTATATTATGTGAATACATTGTTGACTATATCAACATTTTACCTTGTTTCAAAGTTGGAATTAATCTTATATGCTAGTAATTAATTCATGTTTTTTTCTTATTGTTTGCATGTTTAGAATAGATCACATAGTTTAATTATGTGGTTTTTAATTAATCATTTAGTTTAACTATTTTCTATTTTATGAACACATGACCAAATCACAAAATCTAAATAAGAATTTTAACATTTGACTACCCAAGATCAACCTAATTGGATTTCATCACCAAAGGGGAAGTCAACTTGATGTTTTGGTCAAATATAAAGCATGGTTAATGGTATATTATAGCTAAGCACCTGACACCCTTATCGTTGAGATGTGTGAAGTGAGGGGATAGGCCCCAATACCAAGCTTGTATCATTATCACTATGATCCCTTTTATCCCAAACTACCTAAAACCATCCTTAGAATGCTTTCTAGTTCCTTGCTTATAGCCAACTTCCCATCACATATAAAATCATATCTTAATAATCTTATAAACATTAAAGTTGACCAATTATTTATCTATTTACTTTCCAAGTTGATTGCTTGATCTTTTCTCAATTGTATTTTCATCCCAAACTACCTAAAACCATCCTTAGAATGCTTTCTAGTTCCTTGCTTATAGCCAACTTCCCATCACATTTAAAATCATATCTTAATAATCTTATAAACATTTAGGTTGACCAATTAGTTAGCTATTTACTTTCCAAGTTGGTTGCTTGATCTTTTCTCAATTATATTTTATATTGCAAAAACTTGTTTTAGCAAGCATTGGTGTAAGGTTTTATGTTATGTGCCTCTATTGGGTTGGCCAGCGTTAATCTTATTGACTATTTGTTTTCCTTCTATTATTTATTTTCAAATTACTTGCAAAAATTATCTTATTTTAATTTACAATCTGTTATAAGCTTCTTAATTTTCCCTACCTATTGTACTGGATTGACCCAATCGACCTTGTACCTTTTTATAGCCTTTATTCACTATACTAGATCGATCTAGTTAACCCTGTACTATTTTTAGACCTTGTTTTCTCTTTTTCTAACCTCTATTCACTATGTTGGATCAACCCAGCTGACCCTATACTATTTGCAGACCATATTTTTTTGCTAAGTCGACCCAATCGACCTTGTACTATTTTTATCATTCCATATTTCCTTGTTTTCTTGTCTCTCTGTCTTTCCCTTCATCATGGACTTTTTGCTTGATGATAATATTAATTTTTAGTCAATAGACATGATGAATTTTATAATCCTCATAGGGTCTCTCATAGACAAAGTAGGGATCCTTTATTGGATGTTAGTAATGGTCATATTTCCACTCACATAATGAACTATGGGACTCCTCCTAATACCTCTTTGTATCATAATCCTCTCTTCTCATTAGAATACCAACCCAAATTAGAGTATACCCCAAAATTCTCTTCTTTATCTCTAAATTTCCTCAACATCAAGGAAAATATCCTTCTACTATTTACAATCTTATGATTAGTGGTCAATCTAAATAATCTCATTCACCTACTCCTACATTCTCAATTGGATTTGAAGGTACCAATTTCTTTGATTCTCAGCCTCTTCCTTCGATTATGACCCCTTATCATATCATGACCTCTTCTTCTCTAACTTCTTCCACCTCCCTAGTATATCCACTATCATGGTAGGTTCTACATCTAATGGGCCTCTCATAAGATCCACTATCCTTAATCCTTCCACTAGTTCATCATTTGCTACCCAAGGTAATCATGATTCTAGTGCTTCTTCTTCTCAACCATTCACTAGTACATCTTTTGCTACAAAAGTAAATTTTTCCACTAGTGCCTCACATTGTCATAATTCCTCTCATTTTCCTATCAACACCAATAGTGGTACCCAAGCCACTAATACCACCTCTAATGATTCTAAAAATTTTAATCAAACACATCAACTATTGTTATAAAAAGTCAATTAAATTAATACCTTTAAATCTCATAACACAAATCAAATTATGAGAATGCAAAACCACCTTCTTCATCTTCAATCTGATCATCAAATAATGGCTTGGGGCACACATAACCAAAATTTTCCACCTCCTCCTCTTCAATATTCTCAAGTTAATCTCATTCCTCAACCTCCTTTGGTCAACAAAACCATTAAGAATCTCCAAAATGAACCTCTTACCACTCAAATTGCTAACATTGATATAGGATGTATCACACCTACAATTTCTTATAATATATCAACCGATCCCACCCTTCATCTTAAAACATTTGGAAATCTTTATAAGTATTGGGTCAAATTAAACACCTTTTCCACTACCAAACTCTTAACCAAAACTTTCATAGACGATGCCTTGGATTGGTATAACCAACTTAGAATTCATTCCATTACTAGTTTGGAATATTTAGTGAATGCTTTAGTTCAAGAATTCCAAAATAATGATCTTCTTGAAAACATTTTGGCCCACTTCATAAATTTCAAACAAATTGAAAATGAAACTAATCAAGCCTTTGTTAAAAGGTGAAAAACTTTGGCAAAAAAATGTGAACATAACATTGTTGATGATAATCTTTTCCATCTCTTTTCCAATGCCCTTTTTCCTAAACTTCAATATTGAGTCTACACTCTCTCTCTCCATGTACATTGTAGGAGGTTATTGATCAAGTTAAACAACAAGATTTCCTTATGCATCAATTTGAGCCACCCCAACCTTCTACGTGTCCTTGTCTCTTACTTAAGAATAAAAATCATAATGTTACCAATGATGGTGTTACATATTCTTATGACACCATTCATAATGTTCAAGTTGTCATTCCTACCCCTTCGTTAGAACCAACTCCCCCTTCTAAAAAATATACCAATACTTACTTATCTTCACCAAACAACATTAATGTTCATAAACCTCTATCCTTGGTTTAATTTATTAAGCATCTACCTAGGACTCTTCTATGAGAACTTGACCCTACCCATCCTATGAAATCTTGGTAACAAGATTTGTTGGTTTCACGCTAGTTGGGGTCATTCTCATGAGACATATAGACAAATTCATAATTTAGATATGGACTTTATTCTTGGTCCTAATTTTTATCATGATTATATATTCAAAATCATCAACAAGATTATGAAATTACTTTCAAGTATTATAAATCACATGATAAAATTCAAACCTTGAACCAAGCCAATGCTCATTTGGCTATCTATAAAGATCCTCTTCCTAATCATCAACCTATTTAATACAACCAAGACAAATCCACCCCTTCCACCAATAATGTATAAATCCTTGTTGAACCCACTTTCAAAGAGAATGTGGTTAACATGACTAATATGTGAAGGGTGGTTTCTTTTATCAATTCTCAACCTATCTACACTCCTCTTTCATCTATAACATATCATGTTATCCAAGATTCTTCTCCAACCCATTTAAATGAGTTGGAGGCAAGATGGCCCTATTAATTTTAATGATATAATTTTTTATTCTTCTTTATATAACACTTATTTTTCTATTTTTACCACTCTTTCATCATCTTCTAACACTAATACTAATCAAATTTATACTAACATTTCTTCTAACAATTCTCAAAATCAACTTAAACCAGCTACTTCATCATCACAACATAATTTGAAACCTTATTCCAAACCTTCTTCTTGTTATCAACAAAAATTGTAATGTACTTTAGATCCTCCTTCTAAGGACCTCCTTAATCATTATGCACCTATATCTAACAACCTTCTTATCAATTATGATGAGTGGGATCCCATTGTGTAACTCACTAATCTCCCATCCCAAATTCCATTCCTTGAGCTTATGAGGACTTCTCCACAACATAAAGACTATCTTATGCAACTATTATTCAAGATGAATGTCCCTCATCGTCCCCTTGTAAGATGGGAGGTAGCCTTATTTGGATCTGAGGATAGTATATTGCAACCATGTGAAAATATGTCTATCAACATTGATTAAACTATGGACACTTCTTTTTCCTTAAAATTTCCTATAGCTTCTATGATTCTCGATGAGATTCTACTTCATATGGATGATCCTCCCTTATTCATTAGTCTTAAAATAGATGATATCCAAGTTAAGTATGTATTAATTGATGAGGTTTTTGGCACTTGCATTGCCTCTCTCAACTTTATCAAAACCCTTGAATATTTAGAATACAATCTCAATTCTACATGTAACACCTACCACAGATACGATAGAAGGAAAATGATTCCTCTATATTATGTGTGGCTTCGCATTACTGTCCCACCTATCATCATCTATGTGAAAGTGATGATATTTAACTTTCCCCTTTCTTATAACATTTTGCTTGGTAGGTCATGAACCCACCGTATGAGAGCCATTACTTCTTCCACCTACCAATCTATTAAATTCCATCATAATGGAACCATTTACAAGATTTATGGTGACACTACCCCTTAGAATTTAAAACAATTCTAAGACCATGGTGTCTTCAAGATTCCTACTCTTAAACCTTTGCCTAGTATTCCATTTTGTGAGTCTTTACATCTTAATTTTTTTGTTAATTCAAACTAAGGTTATAATGGACACCCTAAACTCATTGGGAACATTCCCCCTAACCTCTTACATTTTGATGATGATGAGCCTAATGACATTAGCCTAAATATTAAAACTTATGATTTCTCACCTCACCTTGTCTCATAGCTTCCTTGTTCCTTATAGCCTCATTATCGTAAGCCTCCTTGTGATGATATTGTCATAGTCTTAACCAAGACTTGGCATTCTATCCACCACACTTCCTTGGATGACAAGGTATCCCTCCTTATGTCATTGATCTTCACACCCTAGATTATGATGATGGTTATTCCTTAGATGATCCATTCTTACATAGTTTTATCTAAGCCTATGATGTCAAGATTATCCATTATCATTCTTCTTTACTTGAGTCTTTCACATATCTTTCCATTTTATTTCATTTACAATTCCTAATTTTAGTGTTTTTCTTATTTATTATAGGGTAGAGATGGAACCAGCACCTCCAATTTTTTAAGAGCCTCATAGGAGTATGCTCATAGATCATGTTATGACCAGGCCATACCATTTTTATAGGTACCTTGATCATCATATTTATTTACTCTTGATATTAGTGTGACCCTTCTTAGACCTTCTGTAGATCCTATTCCTCCCTTAGTATAGACCTTATTAAAGTCCATTCCTACTCCTACTATAGTTGATCCCATTCTCACTTCTATGATAATTGAACCTATTCCTGCTCTTGTTCTTACTAAGCGTACCCCTACTTCTCATCCCATTGCTCCTTTCATGGAACCTAGTTCCATTCCTTCTCCATCACCACCTTACCTTGGTGATAGTTTACTTCCATTGCCATAGATGGATTTTTTTCCCACCAAATGGGTTGATGAGTCTTCTCCAACTTCTTCCACTCTTGTTACACCTCCTTCTATGAGTGCTTCTCCTAAGACCACTCACAAGCATATATATTTCTTATATGGGACAGATAATCATTATTTTACCCATTGTCACAAGTTGCAATAGTATATTGATACTTTGTATCCTTCTTCTCCTTATTTTGATAAAGCCATGCCTCCCTCGAAGGTTCTACCTAAATATATACCTAAGTATGGTGAGGTGTATTATCTATAGCACCAATGTGGCACACATCACATCAATTGTTGTTGCATCCTTTAAGAACACCTTAAGGATCACCTTATAGTTATTCTCAGACCTTCTTCCATTCCTCCCATAGTTCATCCCCATAATAAGGCTTATCCTTCTTCTCCCATGGCTCCACCTCTAATGGTTTCATCCATGTGGTCCCTTTGTCACCTTTTATGCCTCCACCCATGATTCCTTCACCTATGGACCTTCCCTCACCTTCGAATCCTTCTCCACCCATGAGTCCTTCACTCGTGGATCCTTCTCTACTAGTGATTCTTGCATATCCTATAGAGCTAACTCCCATGTATTCTCCTGATCATCCCTTGCCTAATTTCCCTCCTTAGCATGATTCATTAAGTATTCCTACTTTTTTAGTTGAGGAGATTAAAAGATAATTCTTTTCCTAGTTTTCATTGAAGATTGATGAGACATTAGCAGTAGTTCATATCCATATTCATAGAGTTTTATTTGATGTCTTAGATAATGTGTGTGTAGATTTATCAATATTTATTAGCACATGCATGGTGCCTTTACATTTACATTTTGATTGGACGTGTGCTCCAATTTTTTTTATCTATCTATTATATCATTTGATGTTGTGTCAAATTCATATTTTTCTTATATAAGGATATTACCTTTTGAACTATATCTTGCTTATATTGTCATTTATATTTTCATATGATTGTCTTTCTTTATCATTGCTTTCTCTTTATTTCTTGATTTTTTCTAAAAACTCTCTTCTTGTGTCTTCATAATTTTTTTCTCTCTTATCTCTATTTTTCACAAATAATTGTCATTGTGACTTGGTTATATAAACCCTATTCCATTTGGTCCTTGTCTCCTTTTACCATGTGATCAGTTAGAAAAAAATACATCTCATTATAATCTCCTTTCACCAATCCACCTTTGGATATCCCTTTTCCCTTCTTCATTTTTCAAAAACTAAACATATATGTGGTTGAGACTTGAGATCACATTCTAGTTCATTATTAAGCCTAAGTGTCCTAGTCAGTCTTTGTCTTTGGTTACTTAGCTTCCTTTAACCTTAGGCTAAAGCTCATTTGTGTGCATCACTACATATCTCATGATTGGTCATTCCAAATCCATATGGAAGAGGAATATTAAAAATCCATAACAAGTTAAAATCCAAATCATTTTATAATAGGCAATGATATAAAAGGCATAAATATTCTTAAAAGTCAAATCACACTAAAAGATGTGAATCAAATCACATCTCCTTATTCTATTCAAAGCTTAAAATCCAAAGTTGGCCTCAAAATAGATTTGAGGTCCTTTGGGGAGTGGTATGCTAGTAGATTAGAAAAGGAGAATAAACAAATCTTTTAGTGCTACCTACTTTCTCATGCAAGTACCCAATCTTCATAGTAGACTCACAACTCTGTAAGGGGTCTTGAAGAATGGGGAACACATTTTTGGAAGGTAGGTCTATTTTACTTTTCCTTGTACCAGTATACCTTCATGAATTGATCTTAGAATCACACTTATTTACCTACAAAGCTTTGTGTATATTAAAAATAGGTCTTCTTTGAACATTGATGGCCACTAATCACTTAGTGTCTTCTCATGTCCTTAGTATGCCTTTTGTTTCCTAAGGTCTTCTCATAAGATGCCTAAGTATTTATTTTTAAACTCCCTTTTTCATTCCCTATATCCCTCATAATTCCTCTTGAGAAATATTATTTTATCTACTGATCACTCCCCTTGGGATCTCATTTGTGAGTTGCTTTCTAAAACCACGTGTAGGACCCAATGTTCCTCACAAATTACCACCTTTTTCCTTCTTATTACCCACATTATTTTTTACCTGATTGTCTTAATTTTTCCACCCCAGTGGTGTTCTCTTTATGAGTTATAGTTTAAGATCGTAGATAGGACCCAACATTCCTCATAAAATTTTATAATAATACAAGTCACACACAAAATCACATGTGTCAAATATGAGATAAGATGTGATTGATTATGAAGTTACACATCATTATCATGTTTCCCATCTTGATTTAGTGTGTTTTATGCTTACTTAATTTATCTTTCACTTTTATCTTCTTATTTTCTGAGTGCATGTAAGAATACAACCATTTATTGAATTTTTCATACTTCCCAACTCGAGTTAGTGTGATAAATTTAATACCAATATTTTGCCAATTTTGTTTTTCTTTTATACTTCCCAACATGATTTAGTATAATTTATTGACGTAAAAAAATTTATATCATTTGTGCCCTTTTGCATACCTTCCATTTTACTACATTATTTTCATACTTTCCAACATGATTTAGTATGATTTTACTTGTTTTAATGTGGTGCAAAAAAATTTCACTTTGGTTTAAAAACAAATTCCTTTTTACCATCTTGTTTTACCATCCCTTGGTTCTTTATACTTAGTCATTTCCTTGTTATTACACATTTCTCAAATTGAAATAGTATTTAGTACATTTTTGATTGATTATATTTTACCAAGTCCTTTTTGCCTGTTTCTTTTTACCCATGCATGTGTTCTACATAATTCTAGAAAAGAAACCACATCTCATATATTTTATATAGCATATAAAACAATATCTAAATGCATATACTAGAAATAAATATATCCAAAGCATCCACAAACACAACCATAATGATGACAACATACATAAACATCAACATGTCAAAATAATACATCACACACACACACACACACACACACACACACACACACACACACACACACACACACACACACACACACACACACACACACACACACACACATATCTATAATTATTTTTTGATACAATAAGTACAACCATATACAATGTTCCAACTCAATGGTTGAGCTCCATCATGTCTATCTTATGGCCTAGCCATATTGCCTACTGAGACCTCAATCTGACTCTTCCATGTAGTACATTGTAAGGAGGCCATCCAAGATCTTAGTCCCTTTACCTATCCCTGTAATGCACTACCTATGTCTATTCCTATGTAACTAGGTCTTGGTCATTGTATGTGCCTATGTCATCTATGTCACTATAGATAGATGCACATCTCTCTCCTTTACCAGGGCCTACCATGCTCGTATCTCACCTATACCCACCTACGATAGTGGTTATATCCTCTCTATGCTTGTATCTACCTCATTGCCTCTCTAGCTAATATGAACCAATGCGCTTGAGCTGGGGTAGATGATACACTAGGGCCCTCTAATTCAGTAGGGTCATACAGCTGTAGAGTCTCATCCAAGATGTCATAGATTGATCCCCTCACAAGGGACCCACATCTCTCTTTATCATACTCAACTACACTTAAAAAATCAAACCCAGATAGATATTAGATCACTATTATATCTTATAATATCTATCTATATCTAGTCTCTATTTCAAAAACAAAACTTAAGAAATAATTTAATCATCTTTATTACTTGTCTGTGTCTTGGCCACTATGTTCTCACCATCTATGTGACCACTTAGCACAGTCTATCCATTTATGTAGCCTCCTAGCACCTTCTCTATAGGTCACCTCCTCATCTCAAATTTGGTTTTCATAGCTCATGTCTACCTTAACCTAATCTTGAGTGGCATCTTTATCCTCTAGCTCACATTTTGGGTCATCATGGATGGTGATAGTCTCCACTCTTTCTACTCCTCCTACCTCCATTGATGCCATATCCTTGGTGGTCACTATTATCTCACTATGGAGTTGGTGGTGGTATCTCTGGTGCCACTACCTCTATACCCCTCTCTTCCTACTTTACTCCTTGTCATGTTCACCTAGTCTATGGTTATTCACCATATGGCTTGAGCATCAACCTTATCTTTAGTGGTCCTAATCCCCTCCTCCCCCATGGATATCTCATATGTTAATCCCACTTCTTTGGCATCAATATCAATGTTTCTAGATGAGTTAAACCCATTTTTTTAGTACTCATACCACCAAATGTGGCTTTGTCCACCAAATATAGTGTTTGACCACATCTATCCTCATTGTAATTGGTTCAATTATGTCCCAGGTTAGCCATGAAATTGTTATGTACCCATATGGCTACCACACTATGTATGTGCATCTCACCATCTATAGTGTTGACACATAGGGCATGGCCCATGATACCTAGTCCTCTCTCCATCTCTATACTCGATGTGACCTATCATCAACTGCATGAGGTAACCCAACTAGTCGATACATGAGAAACCTATCATATATCTAAGCCATGAATAATATGATTGGTCCTATTTACTTCTACCCTCTGACCATCACCTCATATATATCATGTACAAGTTAGACCTAGATGACAAAACCATGATCATATAGTACTCTCTCCTCTAGAATCATCCTACTCAAGGCTACCATGAACAGTGGTACCTTGCCATCTGACTTGTGACATAGCACTTGCTTTTTCATAAGCCCTATCATAGTTTTCTAGATATCCAAAATTTGTGATGTATATACATCAAACATACTAACTCTCCTACCCATCAATATCATCTCTGAGCCTATAACTCACATGGCTAATTATCTCCTCTCCTCTATGTTTTTTGATTTACCTATAGTCATCATTACTCCTACTATCAATATCCCTAAGATGGCATGTACATGTTATGGAGTGATAGATGCATCTACCATGTCCCCATCCACCTCCCACTTGAAGGTGTTAGTCAACCATTCCTAGCATCCTAAGAACATGACTAATAGATCCATGCTCAATATAATCCTACACATATCAATTATCCCTCCAAGGCCTACATATACTATTCTATCTCTATCTCATATCATCAGATGCTCTGGTAGATTTGGTAGCCATGATGTGTCTACCAATCACCAGAATCTAGGTCATCCCTGTAATTAAGAAACAATAAAAGATGTATTAGATCCTTCATGTCATGTATAATCATAATACATTATTTTTACAATTTTAATCAAAAATAAACCTAAATTTCTTTGATTCATTCATTTTTACCTATTTTTAGCTTACTCAATCCTTTTTTCCCTTATTTAGTCATTTCAAGCCATTCTAACCTTCTTTCAACCTTTTGCACACATTTTTGTACCATTCTAGTTTTATTGGTCAACCTAGTTGGACCAAAATTTCTTTATTTTTTCCTTGGTTGACTTAAAAATCTAAGTCAACCTTCTTCTTATCCCCTCCCTAGTACTACATTGTCATTCTAGACTTTTTGAATCAGTTGGCAAAACTGTACTAGGTTGGTAGTCTACAAAACATATAGGGTTAGCTCATACCTATTAGGTCATTGTGTGTATTTTTCTCCTTTTAAACTTACTAGGTTGATTGGGTCGATCCAGTTGTTTTTCATTGCTAATCACTTGCATTTTCCTTAAAAAATGCCTTTTTGTAGTTTTCTCCCTAATTCCTTCAACCCCATTTTCCATCTTGGTTTTTCCTACCTATAGAATCTAATTTGGCTTCATTTTGACATCTAGTAATGCTAAAAATTATTTTTTTCTAAAAATACACTTAATTCATTAAATTACTCCAAAACTAGCTTAAGATTCATAATTACATACCTGTAGTGCACCTGCTATTGCTCCTGGAGCTCCTCCTCATATAGCCTATTGTCTCCTCACTCTCCTAGCTCATTTGGTCTTTAGAGCTCTTTTTTCTCTCCTTCAAAAGTTAAAATAACCAAATGACTTATCTTTTCCCCTATTTAAAAACACTTTTCAAAATTCAAATCTTTCAATTGTTTTCAAGTTGATTCCTTGTTTTATCTATATCTTTGTTTCTACTCATCTATTTTTAAAATCATAAAAAATTCTAGATTCATGATGATGTAGAGAATATTTTCCACTCATATGCCCATATTCCAAAAATTTTGATTTTTGGCTATTTTTTGCACTAATTTATATAGGTTCACCTAGTGTTCTTCATATTTAACACCTTCACATCTCTTGCAATCTACTTCTTTATCTACAGCATTAAGGTAAGTAAAAGTATGTGTTTTTCAATTATATCATTTCCTTTATCTTATTTGTTTCTTATTGCACTTTATTTAGCATTAGCATTGTGTGTTATCTTGTTCTTTCTTAAAGAACCATCTCATGTTGCACTTATGTGACACATGATGAGCTTTGAGTGGGGCATATGTATAGACATAATATTTTCAAACTTTTATTGATTAATGACACTTTATATCTTTTAGGAACCCATTGAGTCTTAATCTCTCTAAGTACATGCCTTAAGGGGTACACTAGGAAAGGGGTGGCTAGACCATTGGTGCTTCATAAGATTATTGTCCCTTTTGTCATTTTCCATCTACACACTTGTCTCCTAAAACCATTTACCCTAAGCTTATTCTTCTTAGTTGTACCCATTCCAAATAGTTGTCATGCTTTATCCTCATTGTTCTTGCCTTGATCCCCTTTCACTAATTAACTATACTAGGTCGACTGGGTTGACCTTGTATATTTTTCAACCTCTGATTACTATATAAGATTGACTAGGTTGACCTTGTACTATTTAAGTATATTTTTCACTTGGAGTTTTGTTATCCCTTCAGCCGACCTAGCTCAAGACTTAGTGATTTATCTCATGAAAATATACAGGGTTGACTGGGTTGACCCTATACAACTAACATATTAAAAATTATTTAGGACAAGATCTACCTATATATATGGGTTCATTTCCAACTATTTGAGAATAGAAAATTGAATAACAATAAGTGCAAATGAACATTTTCTTATTAACTATTCTACTTGAGGAATAAATCTTAGGGTTCCATACTTTCTTTGGAGATACAGATCTTGTCTTGTGGATAAGTGTTTTGGATACATAGATAGGTTGTGTAGCCTAGATATGATTTTTCTTTATTATCCTTACATACCACAACAATCTCTTATGAAACACCTTGGCCAAGGGAGAGATTGAGGCTCGATGGGTTCATCTTTAAAGATAAGTATTCCTAATTTTATTTCTCCTTTATAAGAGTAGATAGAAAATGAATTTGTGCTTCTCTTCCATGCATTAGGATTCCATATACATTGACATGAGTATATGTCTTCTATGCATGTTTAGTTTATTTTGTTTTGTTTCTAACCCCCACTGTGTGCCACAAGCTTTGGTGTGCACTAGATTAGATTTACTTTCTTATTTATAAGAATAGAGTGAATATCAAACCTAAGATTCTTTTAGGGTTGTTGCATGATTGTGTTATGCTGTAGGCTTTAAAACCCTTTCTAGCATGGTGTATTATGATAAGTGATCCCATAATTAGGTTTAGCAGATCCCTATATTGGTCATGCTCCCACTTAATAAATGTATTCCCAATCATAAGTGTAGGTATGCTCTATCTTCTCCAAGCCAGAATTGATTTATAGACATGTTGTATTTTTATTATATACATAGGTCTAAATGGATAAATCATCCTACTTATTGATGAAATAATCTTTCATATCAGTGAAATCATTCTATTTATCGATGAATTAACTCTTTTAAATTATTTAGTTTTTTTGTGTTCAGATTATAAGATTTGGAATTGGTGAAATCATTCAAATCAAAAAAATCATCTTGGTAATCGGTGAAATTGCTCTATGCAAAAAAAAGACTTAAACAAATTGTTCTTCAAGCTCCTTATTGGCTGAAAACCACTTTTATCAAACTTATAACTATTTTTGCTACAAGACCTTGGACAAATAAATGGTGTTTTGAGTTAAGTAAATCAATTTTATCTCACATTTCAATTTGGGTATTATAACAAACTCACACTTTGATTTGGGTATAATAAAAACTATTTAATTTCCTTGTTTTTTAATTTTTAGCAAGTTTTATTTTTTTCCTTAATTATCTTGTGGGGTTTTTTTTGTGTGAATGCTCTCCCATTTTGGGGGACTCAGAAACATGAAAGTTCTTATTTGCCTTTTACCCTGTATTTCATTTGCCTATGTGGGGTGGATTTCATCACCTTCCCACAAGAATTTAAGGGTGAATTGACCTTGGAAGTGACATCCTAGCATTGTACCAAGCCCCACTTATCTAGTGGGATATATAAATTGAGGAGCATTGTCATTGTGAAGACCTATAATTGTGATTACAGAATGTCATGTGAGGTAAGTAACCCTAGGTATTTCTTTTCAATATCATAGTTTAATGTTTAGTACCATCAAAAGGGGAAATCTTGGCAATGATATTGAATTTATTCATTGATGGATTTGTGCCCACATACCACCAGGTATATAGGGATCATATAAATAGCCCAAGTAAAATTATAAGTAAACCACAAATCTGGTAACACTTCACTAAAACCTTTATGGTTGAAGTGGTTATAAAAGGACAAGACCTTCTCATGAATGGCCCAATATTGGATTACTTTTTAGATGCCTCTTTTACCATATATCATTCATTGATGTAGGTGTACAAAGTAAAAATCCCCCAAATCTCACCTTTATTATATGAACCTTGAGAGATAAGGATGGGGTTAAAATACCACCAACAATTACAATAATTTATTTAATGAAATTTAAACTTTGCAATCCTCTCTCAAAGTAAGTATTTCAAAAGGTTCAATAGATATGATACAAACCCAAATAAATTATTAAAAGTTCATTGTAATGCTTGTGTGGTTGCTTTATTGTTGTGTTAAAACCTTATTTATACTTAAGACCAAATCAAACCAACCAAAACCAAGTCCAAATTCAAACCATTTATACACACATGGAAAGTGTTACTTTGTCAAAATTCAAGGTCAAACAAAAGTGACATGTTAAATTTCATCCCAATATTTATATTACTTATTCAAACCACATCGTTAGGTTTCCCAATTTAAACTAAATTCCAAATAACCAATTCCAATACCTAAACCAATTCCAATTCTAATCCAAATTCTAATACAAATTCAAATGCCAAATAGCCAATTCCAAAACCAATGTCAATTCCAATTAACCTTCTTTCCTAAGTCAAACCAATTCCAATTCCAAGTTCTAAGTTTTAATCCTAGACGAGCTATTTTAATACCAATTCAAATGCTAAACTTCAATTCTAGTGTAAGCCAAGTTCAAACTCAAACATGGTTGACCAGGTTAACCCAAATCAAATCAAATTAGACCTTTTCTAAATCTAAATGCCATTCAACCCTTTTTCCAAGGTTTAATTTCAATCAACTTTCCAACTAAAATCAAATTTTTATTGAATTCCAATTATCAAAACCAATGCCAATTAAACATTGTTTAAATCCAACTTCTATCCAAGGTTCACACATTTTCAAATCAAACTAATGTTCCAAAGTGAACTTTTTCAAAACCTAGGTTAAATTATATAAACCAATCAAATGGTGTTCCAAAGCAATATTACAAACCAAAATCAAACTTATTGAAATCCTTTGATGTAATAAAATTTGTGTACCCTTTTGCAAACAATTTTTATTCACGCCCCTTTCTTATTTGGATGCTTACATGAATGAACTTTGATTGAACTATTCCATTTAAAAATTTAAATTGATAGACCCAATTTAAAAATTTAAAATCAAGTAAATTCAACTTTTATAAAGTTTCCATTTCAATACCAATTCAATTTCATCTTGAACTATGTACCAAGCCATTCCAATTATAATTAGGCTCAACTCAAATCGCATTCCAAGACCAATTTCAGTGTATTTGATTAAAATTTAGTTATTCTAAATTGTTGGGTTTTCTTTCTAGGTCTGTGTTAAAGCCTCTTCCCAATAGGCTAGCTTTTTGGCCTATCATGTGAGGGTCGAGTCTCACATGCTCACTCAAAGTGCATAGCAAAAGATTGATTCCTAAAGACTTTGAAACACGACATGCGTTTACTCATTTCTCATCAACCAAATATCATACTATAGTTTTTCAATAGATTATACTACCATTACTAGAAAAATATAAAATAAAGGAGCTCATTACTTCATTTACTTAGCACATTTCATTATTCAACATAGTTCATTGCTCAAAATACCATATGATAAACATTAGATTCTTATTAAACACCTATGGATTAAAAGACAAAAATGCTCTATATCCCTTCAAAGGTTCACTCCCAAATCCTTCCTTTGTTAATGTTTACAATAAGGGTTTTTATACTTGTTTTTCCCTATCCAAGTGTCAAGTTCCCAATCCAAATAGACACATGGCACATGGACTCTCAATAGGTTGAGTGTCATGGCTCTTACAATTAATTGTTCCTATATAATTAGGCTTCTATACCCCTAGATGTCTGCTCTATGTTATACAATTGTTTCCAAGTGTTTCATTCCTCATGGGTTGTACAAAGCCTCTAATTAGTGGGGTTAAATTCTCTTATTTTATTTAATCTTAAAATTTTTCCCACGTTCTTCATGTTCCACTTCCCTTGTGCTCCCTTAGTCTTCCACTTCTTATTCTGGATCCTCTATTCTCAAGTTCATCATACCACAATCTTCTGACAAGGTCTTCTCACGCTATGTCTTCCATGCCATTATCCTTCCACATCCTTCAAATCTCACATTGTTAGTCTCATGCCATGGTCCTCTTGTGTCATGGTTCTCCTAAACTATGCCTATACTTAAATTAAAATAAATAATTGTCCTTTTACACTACTTGCCAAAATCATAATAAATACTTGTTCAAAATTGAGGAGCCAACATCACCCCATACTAAGTTGTTAGTCCATCTTAGACTAAGTTGTACTATCATTATCAAGGAACTCAATCCCTTTCTACTCGATTTCTTTCCTTAACTCATCCCAATGGGATAAGGCATCGAGAACTTTAGCATTTATTTTCTCAATGGCTTTCTTTACTGCTTTCAACTCCTTGGGTTGATGGAGTCTTGATCTTCTTCATTTACTCCTCTAAAGCTAAGCTAACTTCCTTTTGGATGTTCTCTAATTTGGAGACCTCCTTGTCAACCTATCCTTAGAGTGTGGCAAAATTAGCATTTATTTATTGATGATGGTTATTAATGGCATCTTTCATCATTTCCATGTCTTTGAATGCTTTTGTGTACTCAATGCAGTCTTTTATTAATAGGGATGCATCAGTCACTTGTTGCCTCAAGACCTCCTCATCATTGAGTTGGGCCTCTATTATTTAATTTGGGCATGCAATGCATGCAAAAATACCATCCAAAATTGGGATAACCTCCCTGACTCTTTCCAAAGTACTATGATAGATATTTATTGTAGTGGTGAACTAATCCTAAATTTCTTAGGACTCATGTCTGGTCATGGGGCACTCATTATTTTTGAGAAAAATCTCAACCAATGTCTCTAATTTTCCTATGGCATCCCCATCCAATGGTACGCCATCTACCAGTGTTATCTCTTCCTTAAAAATTGTTTTACAAAGGCTTAATACCTTTACCGTAGCCTTGATGGTCTCTTGAAGTTGTTGCTTCAAAAAGGCCACTTCCTTAACTAGCACTTGCCTTTTAGCATACACTTTATTATACATTTCCACCACCTTGCCATGTTTCTTTTCAACTGTACACATGTCTGACTCTGATAAAATATTTTGGCACGTCACTTCCATGGAAAATTTCAAAAATTTGGTACTTGTCATTATTGGGGAGAGCTACTGTAGATCAAATTTCATGAGGTTCAATAGTCATGGGGCATTTGGGCTAGAAAAAATGAAATCCAATGGAACGTCAAATTAAGGCTCTTCATTATAAATCTCTAAAAATAAGGATAATTGCCTCCTTATTTCTTAGGTCACGTCATTGGGGTGGAAATGCTTCCAAAGATAGATTTTATGTTTGTCTATGCTAAACTAGTATCATTCACTTAGATTAGATGGCACTCTCTATTATGGTTCCCCCTCAGCTAGCCCCTTCCCCTTTTTTGGGTCTCGTTCAAGTACTTAATGACTTTCGATATCCATCCCATTCATTATAATCCCTCTAGTATTCACTTGATTAATGGCTAGGACCTCTCACACATGGGATGGAGTCTTCTCTAAATTATATTCTAAAAAATGTATCTGCTCTTGGTAGGGGTCCTTTTGGGTTGCTTGTCTTAGAGGGTGATGAGGTGTTGACCTAGTGGTAGTCTTTGGAAAAGGTAAAGGTGAAGGTGGTCATGGTGGTAGAGGTGGGGGAGTTGGATGAAGAGAAGGTTGAGGTGAAGGTGGGGTAGGTGAGTGGGAAGGAGTATTATGAGGTGAAGGTGATGTAGGTGGTGAACTATGAAATGGAGATGGGGATAACAATGGTGAAGACATTATACATGGTGATGGTGAAGTATTAGGTGGTGGTTGTGGTGATAAATGATGAACTAGCATGGAGAGTTGTGCCTCCACTATCCTCTACTATGTTTGGGGGGCCTACTACCCACTTGTGTTGGCACTTGGCTTGGATGGCCTCTTTCTCATTGGTACCTGGGGGATCCTCTCCTTAGGTTCCCCATCTTGAGGGTACCGGTTGGGGTATAACATATAAAATAGTTTGTGTACTTGTTCCCCAACAAAGATATTCTTTATCTTAATACTAGTCATGCTAGTTTCTCCCCCCTCTATGTAGGACTTTTTATTGGGATATACAAATATCATCTAGAGGGTGTGGAAATTTGCATCAATCCATTCTACTTGTATATTGATCAATTTTGCATCATAGATTTTATTCATAGAATCAATAAAGTAGTACAAAAAGAAGGCATATGGTAGCTTAAGCCATGTTGAGTTCTCCCTAAAAGGATTCATCTAAATACGTGCTAGCAAGAAGTGATACTTCACAATAAATTCTACTTGATCTTCTATTTGAAAGGGCAAATCCTTGGGAATGCACCTTTTGCTCTTGAAAGCCACCTTCATTCCATCAAACTAGTACTTCATCTTTAACTTATATGTTGGAGTGATGTGTTGAGGGTAGTTAAAGGCTTTTTAGCACTCGATGGGGGACTTTTGAGTGGGGGGATACACCCACTTCAAAGATCCTAAACTATAGTCAGGCATGTCAATTTCATCAAAAACCAACAATAACAAGATTACCCCCAAAGAAACCTAAGCTTAGGCATTATATATGCCTTCTCTACTTCTTCATCTATCTTTTGGGTAAAGTACAGTCCCAATTATACTATATTCCCTATAATACTTGGTTTGCTATGTGAAGGTGGGCCATATCCACCTCCTTCCATCAGTCAATCCCTCTAACCTTAGTGGAAATTATCCACACTACAACTCTTAGGGTAGGATCCTACATGTTTGTGATGTGTATTGCATGTCCCTACTTTTATTACATAAGTGTAGTGGCATTTACTAGATTTCCTTTGTATATATCAAGTCATCTAATACATTAACCCCTAAGCATTGGAGTTATGTGACCTTGCTTACCCTCTCTGCACTGATCTTCATGTTATGCCTTACAAAGTGGATATAATCCTCATGAAAACATGAGAGGAGGAACTAAACTACCTCATTAGGCTTTCCAAAATATGGCAATTTAAAGAGTTGGAAAAGGCCAGCTTTATCCAGCTAGTTCTTGATGGTCAAGTCATAAATCACTTGGTTTCATGTGTTGGTGGTCTAAACCTGATTATCATTTTACAATTGCACCTCATTTCCTAGTTTTTGGTGGTTGTAGTCAAATACAGTCATAGTTACCACCTTAGAGACCCAATTTTTCATGCACAATACCAACTCAAGGTATTACATTTATTCTATGTAAATGGTTTGAGGGGGAGATGGTGGGGTGGTTTGTAATGAGGATGCATGTGTTTGCTTTCCCTTTTTCACCATTTTAGCTTCTTTCGTGCTCTCATTCTAAACTTTTACATGTTGCTCTTGTCTTGGTGTCTCTTTTAGGTCTTCCAAAGGCTCCTTTCTTATAGGGAACCACACGCCACTCAACTTTCTCTCTTCTGGTATGGTTGATAGTTTTTTAAGTCTTTTTGCCTTTTTCTTCAACCACATTACCCTCTATATTTCTTGAAGGTTAACCCTTGGCCATCCCACATTCTCAAATGAATATGTGGTGGCATTCAAACTTACCTCAGATCTTGATCTTCACACTTCAATAATGGCGAAACCTGAAACCTATAATTTTGCAATTTTTACAAAGAATGACCTTAACCTACTTCTGCACATGTTTACTCTTAACAATCTTCCTCTAAATGTAATTCCTCTTAACATCTTTGATTATTTATCAATCACTGTGTTCCACAATGAGATTGACTTCATCTCTAGTTTTCTTATTCATTAATCACTTGAAGATTATAGCAAGGTAAAGTGTAGAATGTCTTCAACTTGGTTATTTATAGGTCCTCTGGGCAATCTACCTCATTAATTTATTTCCTCTCCTTGTCATTTTTGGCCATAAATGTATATCTTCTAATGGTCTTTGTACTTTAGATCTTTCATCAAGCCTTTAGTGTTCTAACAAACTTGTCCCATCATTCAACTCACACACTTGTTGTTATGACTACCCTTATTTCATTAATGCTCCATTCTTTCTCGCACCTTTCTTGGAAGTGGGTGAGAATTGTCCCATTTTTTTAGAGTAATGGAAACTAGCTATCATGTAAATGGTGGGAAACTATTTTATTAAATAACTCATGTATGATTAATCACTTGAGCACCATGTATGATTATTTCACCTTTGAAACTTGTGCACCCACATGTTATGTCTTATATTCATACGCATAATATATTACCCTACACTAAAAGGGTTTATGGTCCTCCATGAAGACATCTAAAGGACTAATAATTTTAAAAAGTGAGTTGCACACCTCAAGGGTAGTGATTTTTATTGAAAATATAAAATCCTAATATAATGGCCTTAAGCCTTATTTAAAAAAATAACACAAACTTAAATATATTCATAATACGGCCAAAACTGACTCCCATTATAGTGTCTAGGGAGGAATTGACCATCTATCCGCTTTAGTCAACACACGCCCGTAGGTTGAATACTATGAATTATGAATGGCCCATCCCAATGAATTTGGAGGTTCTTAGGGTGGTGCATAAACATAGAGTCATAAAGTATAACTTTCATACCTAGGGTGAATATTTTATTCTTTAGATGGTGATCATGCCACGCTTTTTGTTTCTATTTCTCAACATCTTGATTCTAGTGAGCAAGGAACTAAGCCTCATCTAGTTTTGTGAGTTCATCAAGTTGAGCTTTCAAAGATGTGTAATCATCAAGGTTTCCTATTCATGTTTTCTAAAGAGATGGAACTAGGAACTCAATTGGCATGATTGTTTCCTTTCTATATACCAGGTTAAATGGTGTATTTTCATTGATGTGTTTGTATGTGGTCTAGTATGCCCAAAGTACTACAGATACCCTATCATCCCAATCAATTATACCAATATTACAAATTTTTGTCAAAGTGGTATTGAGGATCTTTTTGAAGGCTTTTATTATTCTATTGGCATGTGGGTGATATGGTGTTCTCTTGTGATGCGTAATCATAAATTTAGCCAACAAGATTCAAATTGTCTCATTAAAGAAGTGGGTTCTTTGGTCACTAGTGAAACTTAGAGGACATCCAAATCATGTTATAATGTTTTCCCAAATGAATCATGTGGCAGTCACTATTGTATTGTCTTTGGTTGGCACTGCCTCAGCCCAACATGTTAAGTAGTCAGTTGTCATAATTTTGTACCATGAACATGTTCTTCATTTTACAAGAGTGATGGGCCCCACAAAGTCTATATCCCACTTTTTAAATGGTTCTTGAGAATAAATTGGGTGAAATGGCATGGCATCTCTTTTATTGGGTCTTCTCACATGCTATAAAATATCACATTGCCTTGCATATGCCTTTGCATATTTAAATAAAGTCAACCACCAGAGTCTAACAAGCAATATCTTGTGCATGGTAGCTTCCCTAGCATCATGTCCTCTAGTAATACCTTCATGTACTTCTCATAATAACTCAAGTTTCTCATGTTGCATTACATAATGGTGCAGTACCTCATCATGGTCCATCTTATATAGATCTCCTATGATGAGTTGATAAGGTACGACATGAACTGTAAGTTGTTTCTTTTCTTATAAAGTGAGAGAATCAGGTGCACAACTAGTATTAAGGAATGTTGTAATATCCTCCAATTCTTCAGGTACCCTTACAACTTGGAAAATTTGTATGTCAAGAAGGTCATCTTCTATAATATGTGGAGGTTCTCCATTTTCAATTTGGGATAGATGATCAAGTCCACAATTGGTTTTCTCAAGTTTTACTACTATAGAAAACTAGAATTATTGGAAGAGAACTATCTAATGTCAATTATTCCATGGAAAACTAGCTTGTTGATGAGATACTTTAAATCCTCATGGTCAATTTATAATACAAATAGTGTGTCCAAAAAGTATTGTCTAAATTTTTGTAGCACGTAAACCATAGGCAAGGCTTCATGTCCAGTGGTGGTATAGTTCCTTCCAACTGATGTGAGTTTCCTATTATAAAAATAGATGAGATAGTATAAATTTCCCTCTCTTGGTTGTGCAAGTATTATGCCAAATATTCTGCTAGATGCATCAACATGGACATGAAAGGGTTTTGTCTAATTTAGAAATTGTAAGATAGGAGCGGTAACTAGTCTTTCCTTCAGATTTTTAAAAGCTAATTTATAGGAATTAGTCCATATAAATTATTCATTATGCTTTATTATTTATTCTAGTGGTGTTGAAATCTTAGTATAACCCTAAATTAACTTTTTGTTGTATCACATGTGTCCTAAGAATGTGTGCACCTCACACTGAGTTTTTAGTGTTATTAGATAGAGAATGATAGAGACCTTGGTTGAATCTACCAAGAATCCCTCTTTACAAATGATATGCCTAAGGAGTACCCAAAATAGTGTTGCAAATAGGCATTTCTTCAACATATCAAGGAATTTTTTAACACTCAATAGTACTCAAGCATGAGTCTCAAATTAACACAGTGATCCTTGATCAGCCTATATATTGTCTAGTCATCTAAGTAGACTTGGAGAAACTTATGGATAAAATATTTGGAGGCCTCCACTGCTACCTATGAGAATACCATTGGGGAATTCTTCAACCCAAAAGGTATGATAGTATAGGTAAAAGACCCCCATTCCATAACAAATGTGGTCTTGGAGCAATCTTCCTCAGCTATTTGGACTTGGTGATACCCTGAGAACCTATCAATAAAGGAGTATATCTCAAAACCAGCAATACCTTCTAGGATTTCCTTTGTGAAAGGTGTTAGGAATGGATCAATGACATAGGGTGCATTCAAAATAAAATAATCCATTCATATAAAAATACGTCTATCCTTCTTGATATTGATTACCATAGGACTCACCCAATCAGATCCATCAATCAAAGTAATTACTCTAGTGTGAAGCATGTTATTGATATCTTATTTCACGTGCACTCAGAGGTTAAGGTTCATCTAGTATGATCATTTCTTCACATGATGAGTGTCATCAATTAACTTTATATGCATCTTCCTGAGAGAAGGGTGAACCCCTTTCATTTCTCTATAGTTCCTTGGAAACACTTCCTGATAATCTTTCAATAGCTCAAAGATTTATGAAATTTATGTCTCTATCAAATAATTTCCAATGGTCATTACCTTAGGTTCCTACTCTATGCCAATGTTTCATTAAAAACTTTGAATGGGCCCATGATAAGGATTGTCTATGGGGGAGTTGGTGTCTTGAATAGTACTTGTCATAACATGCAAGTTATTACTCAATAGATCAAATGGAGTGGATCCTTCTCCTTCATCTACTTGAAAGATGAGATTCTACTTTCCCAAGAAAATTTATTCATAGCACTCTTCACTGGAGACTACCAGTGATGAAAGAGTTGATTATCTAGGAGGCTCATTAAATATGATTTAGGTGATCTTCTTTCAGACTCGAGTCTATAATTATTACTTCACGTATGGTTTGAAGATTAAGGCATAGGTCCATCCTTGATGAAGAGTAAGAAAACATGGATATCATGTTTCCTTTAGTAGCTATCATAACCTTATTGCCATATGTCTTTCTTAATATATGTACCAATCCTATGCCTAAGTGCATAAGGTTCCATAGAATGTATGGAACCATAGGTATTCTCGTAAAAATGTTTCCTCAGCTCACCATATTATTTCACAAACCTCAAGATGAGTTTTAGGTGATTTTATGACACTATAACTAAGTGTACCACTAATATTATTATCATGGTGAAATCTATGATTTAGAGGAGCTCATACTTAATCCTAATACAAAAGGCATTATTTATGCATACACCACTACCTAGTGGTGGTGCCATTGAAAATGTGGTCTAATGACCTCATCCATTTATTTTTGGTATCATAGAGCTCTTTGAGGCACTAGATGAAATCATGCACCTCCATTTTTCCTTAGAATTATAGAGCTTAATTAATTCTCTCCAATGGTGGTTCCTCTAATGGTCCCTGTATTGCTAAACCCATGAGGCACATAAATTTATGATGCTTAAGAAGATAGTGTGGGATGTTTTCATCTCAATTGATAGTGCTACACAATCTTCCATTGAGATCATAATCACCATGGGCCCAATAGTTTTAGGCATTTCTTATTGTATCTAAGATAGATTGGTTGTTTGTCTAGTGAAGAATACCATCTAGCATTGGATCATGTTGTTCATTATGTTGATCAATCACATTATACAAATTTTTGATGTCTTCATCAGCACTTACAAGTTCAATATAGGGTGGTACTTGTGCTTGGTATAAAGGTATTACCACACATTGGTTAGTATTTTTAAAGCTAATGTATCAGTTTTTAAATCTTAAATCTACATTATTTTCATAGAACCAGGGCCTTCCCAATAAGGTTAGGTAATCATCAACCTATGTAAACTCCAAAATCTCAAAATTTGATTTGAAGGGAACCCCAAGTATTTCAATAGTGGTGTTTTTAAGGACTCTGATAGGGTACACACGAGTCTTGTTTGCAATGAAAAAGACATGAGGTGAAGGTTTCAAAGTTGGACTAGACATTTTCTGCCAGGCATCTTTAGTGAGAACATTTACTTTAGCACTAGTATCTACTAGAATATCCTAGATTAACCATTCATTGATAGTATCATTAATTAATATTTCTCTTCTTTTGAGGAAGTGGAACTAGGACTTTTTTGACGTTGAGCATGGTTTAAATATTCACTTTATCAACTTATTTGAGTGTGGATTTCATTTGGTAGGTGAGCTTGACCTTTAAACAAGGTGCTAAGTTGGGGAATGATGTCTTCATCAATCATGTGTTTGTATAGTTCCTAAAAACTATCTCGTATTACTAGAGGTTCGATTTCCCTTTATACTATGATGCACTATGTGGCATCCCTGTCCTTAAGGTATAGAATTTCACCTTGGAGCTCACACACAAGTTCCATTGTATCCTGAAGGACATCCTTTTGTTGAAGTGCATCAAGGTATTTCCTACCCTGTGGTTCTTCCCATTGTACCTTTTCAACTAGGTTGGGTGTATATTGTGTCTATCTCCCATTATGAGTAGTAATATTAACTTGTTATATAATATGGATGGTTTGTTGAGTGAACCATTATGATTTGTCTATATAGATCATATTGATGCCTTTTTCATTTTGGTCTTTTATGATGGCTACATATATATCGAGGCACTCTTTTAGTCGGTGCTCCTTGTTAGGAACCCCTTATCCAATGGAAGCACAATTGATTAATTTCTTATAAGCAATTAAACATGGAATTTAACCAAAATCAATAAGTAACTAGAAATATGAAACAACACAGGAATATGAGAGACAATACACAATTGTATTAATAATCACTCAGAAGAATATACAATAAAGAATATGCCACTTCTTCTTCCACCTCAAAGGCTCGCCACACCTCAAGACCTTCTTCCCTCTCTCTCTTGGTCCCAACAATCAACTCCAATATAGAATTGATGTTCACTTTCACCAGTCGGTAACACGTTGCTAGTACACCAAGCACACAACCGTACTCCAAGTAGATCTCCTACTCTCTGCTGCTACCTGTAAATCACTAGACCTTACTCACCATTGTAGATCTCCAATAGAAGCCATGCACACCTACTGACCAAGATCATACATATACAAAGAACCCTTCTGATTCTCCAAACCAGCACCCAAACTTGGTACTGTGGAATTAGGAGGAACACCCCATTGCTCTCTTCTCTCTAAAGGAGCTTATTTAGCTCTCTTACTCTCGAGCACAAGTTTACAATATAGCCCATGAGTCTATTATATAGATCTCATACTTACAATAATTAGACTATTACAATAATTAGACATGCAACTCAAGACTATAATTAGCCTTTACATGCAAACACTCCATTCACTTAACTAACTGTTCGTGTAATGAGCAGTTCTGGAACACACAAGTGACCGACGCCGGTCCCTGCTTGCCTGGTGCTGCCGACGTCAACCGACTATCTACCGACGTTGGTTGCCTTCTGCACTGATCATGACCGATGTTGGTCATGTTGCTGATGCCGGTTCTTCTGGATCTTTAGTAACCTTCTTTTCTTCATCTGCATCAAGTTGAAGCTTTTAGCTCCACATCCTAACAATATCCCACTTGGAGATAAATAGCTACAACTATACATGTACCTGTACACTATCTAATTTTATTCCCTGGCTTGTATCCCTCTTCAAGCTCAAACCTAAAGACCAACCACCACATGCCCTGTGATGCTCTACCTGTCATCCAAATCTCTTGCCACATCCACATCTACGAACCCCTGTAGAAAAGAACTTGACCCTGCATAGCATGTGCACCTACTACTGGTCCCTCTAAGAATCCACTGAACTACCCTCTAGTACTTCTTTCTCGAATTGGCTCCAAACTTTCTGACAACTCCCACTGCTTGGGAAAACGTAGGTCTACACTAGACCTCATGTGATTTCAAACACTTGTTCTAAGCTCAGCTTGAATTGTCCAGCCCTTTGGTGTGCTTTCTGATTTTGCATCCTGCATCTTGAACCCCACCAACACCATCTTCACATCAGATCCCACTTGAGATCAACCTGTGATCTTCCATGTCTCTTATGCCAAAGAATTTTGCTGCTCCAAATTCTTCCTAACATACCTCTGAACTAACCTTACCCTTAGCTCAGCAAATACCTGTATGTACAAACCTACTAACAAATCACACACATATAGTAACTGGATAATGTCATGACTCATTATCCACCTGGTAAGACAAAACCACAATAGTTACACTGACATTGACTAAAGCCATGCTTAGTCATCCACCTGTCAAACCCTGTACCACTATCCTGCAGCTACCTCAAGACCATATACCATAGCCTTCTGTCTCACATGTCCATCCACTCTCTTTTTTAACTTGGGAATCCATCCCTCATCCAGTGCTTTCTTCCAGCTGACAACTCTACCAACAAATACCTATTTGGTTCTTCTCCAAGGACTCACTCCTCATCCATGCCAAGCTCCCACTATTTCTAGATTCTACCTGCATTTCTTCTTCACATCTTCCTAGTTCTTGACCATCAATAAGCAATATAAAGAAGGTGAACAATGAATATGAGGTTCACTTACCCTTTCTGACCTCCATATGGGTGTTTGAGACTTGTTGACAGCTTGTTGTCTGCCCACCATCCGTTCTAGTGACCGATCTCAGCCATCTCCCAGTCTGCTCCCAATCGATGTCGGTCTCCTGCACTAACCCTAACTATCGACGTCAATTTCCTTGTTGACACCGATATCCTTTCTATCGATGTCGGTTCTTACATGACCAACGTCGGTCTTCTTGTTGTCGACATCAGTTACTATGTGACCAACGTTGGTACCTGTGTTCGCTTGTGAGTGATGACTTTTTACCTGTGAGCTCTCCATGGATCAAAATCCTATTTAAATCAACACAACCCTACTCAGAATAATTCAGTCCACTCCGCTGATCTCTGTTCATCATCTCCTCCATGAACACCAAGGATTTCCAGTTCTTTAGCTTGTCAAAAACATCTATCTTCCGCTTAAGAACATGCATGCCCCTCCTACATATGTGACCAAGCCTACAAAGCCACATCTCTACAACAGAAGGTGAATCAGTAATATAAGTAGATAGATAAAGGACACCTACTTTCTTACCACCATCTAATTCAAGTGCATCCGCTATGAGAGTTACTATGCATCTCCCATCACCCAAATTTCTTGAAGAAATTAGACTCATCTCCAAGACTGGTACCTGCATGACTTCCTTCAACACTTGTGTGTTATCTGCCTACAATTTTAGCTTCACTTCCCCTTCGTCAATCATCTAACAAGGCTCTCTAACCCCTAAATAAATCTCTCCAAAGTCTCCCTAGACATGCTCATGAAAATATGTTCTATTTCGGGCTACATGGAAAGAGGCAAAAGAATCTATAAACCAAGATTCTACTTTATCCAGAACATCCTGTGCAACAACCCCTGCAACATATGCTTCTATGCGTTAATCCTCTACCGACCAACAATCTCCTTTTACTTTCTCTTTCTTTCCATCAATCAGACCATTCGTGCTATTCAGTTTCTCCATTCGTAGCTTACTTTCTTCTGCCATTGCTATACTCCCACTCAATCAAAAAACCCTGTGAATGACCTGTAATCAAACAATACCCTGCTTCCTACAAACTGTGGCTCTGATACCAACTGTTAGGAACCCCTTATCCAATAGAAGCACAATTGATTACTTTCTTATAAGCAATTAAACACAGAATTTAACCAGAATCAATAAGTAGCTAGAAATATGAAACAACATAGGAATATGAGAGACAATACACAATTGTATTAATAATCACTCAGAAGAATATACAATAAAGAAGATGCCACTTCTTCTTCCACCTCAAAGGCTCGCCACACCTCAAGACCTTCTTCCCTCTCTCTCTCGGTCCTAACAATCAACTCCAATATAGAATTGATGTTCACCTTCACCAGTCAATAACACGCTGCCAGTACACCAAGCACACAACCATACTCCAAGTAGATCTCCTACTCTCTGCTGCTACCTGCAAATCACTAGACCTTACTCACCATTGTAGATCTCCAATAGAAGCCATGCACACCTGCTGACCAAGATCATATATATATGAAGAACCCTTTTGATTCTCCAAATCAGCACCCAAACTTGGTACTGTGGAACTAGGAGGAACACCCCATTGCTCTCTTCTCTCTGAAGGAGCTTATTTAGCTCTCTTACTCTCTAGCACAAGTTTACAATACAGCCCATGAGTCTATTATATAGATCTCATACTTACAATAATTAGACTATTACAATAATTAGACACGCAACTCAAGACTATAATTAGCCTTTACATGTAAACACTCCATTCACTTAACTAACTATTCATGTAATGAGCAGTTATAGAACACACAGGCAACTGACGCTGGTCCCTGCTTGCCTGGTGCTACCAACGTCGGCCGACTATCTACCAATGTTGGTTGTCTTCTACATTGATCATGACCAACGTCGGTCATGCTACCGACACCGGTTCTTTTGGATCTTTAGCAACCTTCTTTTCTTCATCTGCATCAAGTTGAAGTTTTTAGCTCCACATCCTAACACTCCTTTTTATAGTAAGTGCAAGTTAGACATTCTAGGCAATCCCTTTGATAGTGGTCTAGAGAACCACACTTATATCAAGTCCTTGTTGGAAACCTACCACCTCATTCTCAACCTCTTCCACACCCATAATAACCACCATTGTCTTGGGAACTAACAACTGAGGTTTGATGAGTGCCATGCACTCAAGCCTCATAAATATCAATAATTAGATGGCAATCATTAGTGTCATGAGTATAAGCATCACAAATTTTATAATACATAGATACTTTAGTGATCATGGTCTATTTTAAAATTAGATATGAGTAGACATCATGGTCATCATGAAAAATCTCACAAGTTTTCTTTAGGACTGCATGAATGTTTTTGCATAGGCAATTATTTCATGTGTGTCCTTTAGTTTCATAGTCAGTACACCAAACACCACTACATGTCTCATGTGCATTATTTACTGATAATTTCTCAAGCTAAGAATCCATGTATGCTATATGAGCTTCCATAAAGGGACTAATCCCAGTATCCATAATTTTAACTACTTCAATACATAGGGCAGCCTCAAGAGCCTCTCGTGAGTTGGTGAAAGTTCTTTGTGACAAGGTCCATTGAAAAGGTAATAATAATCCCCCTATGAACAATTGTGTATGTTGAGTAGGATTGATCTCAAAGGATAAATAGGAAAACAAGGTCTTGAACCATGCATCATATTCTCTTATGCTCTTTATAAGTCCCTATGTTATGTCTTTTAACACCACTTTACTCTGTTGCTCAAATTCAAGAATATCAAATTATTGTAGGAACACCACTTTTAGCTGGTCATAGTCAACCATTGCTCATTGAGGGTCAAATTTTTGATACCATTTGTGTGCACATTCTAAGAGGGTGGTTAAAAATTGTGTTGCCTTTCACTTAGATTTTGTGATGCCATGCACCTTCTAAATCAGTTCACACTTATGAACATGCTCAGCTACATTTTCCACCCCATGGTGCTCAGGTAGGTACATTGTCATTTCATAATAAACCATAGGTGGTTGAACAAATGATTGTTAAGAAGATCTAGTTCTTATTCCTAGAAGGGGTCTACTTCCTCCAGTACCTCCTCCTAATCCTCCTCCAGCACCTCCAATAGCAGTTCCCATGGGGAAAGGTGTGGTGGAGGGTTAATTTCCTAGATTGGGGCCTGTATTTAGCCTTGGTCGATCCTCCAAGCATTCCAAGTTGTGCTATGGACTTCTCTTTAAAATAAAAAGATGTATATTCTAAGTTATTACCTAATGACCTGGTCTTAGTTTCCCTAATCCATTTAGTTTCTAAATTTGTACTATTTGTATCCTAATTCCTTATATGTACTCTATCTAACTCAAATGAATGAGCATGCACTATGGTGGGAGAGCCTAGTTAACCCATACTAGGCTCATCTCTATAAATCCATCTCATTTCTCTTAAATATAATAGTGGCAAAGGTTGTGTCCCATAAGTGATGGATTCCTCATATGCATATGGCTCCCTGCAGCTCTTCACAATGCTCCTCAAGTGCTCCCAATCTCTTATCATGCTAGTAACTCCCATGATCCTCTACTAGGATTCATCATACTTTCATTTTCATATCACTAACTTACTTGCTACCGTGTTGAACCCACAATCTTGAACCAACTAGTAGTCTCCCCTCTAAATGTGTGGCTCATGCGCATGAGATTTTAGCCTTCCATGGGTAGTGTTTCCAACCCAAGATCAATAATTAGCTTTCTAATCTTGGAAGGAAATAATGAAATATATCATCCCCTTGGTTATCATATAAAATTTAACTTTACTTTCTTAGGACATGAATATGTGGTCACGACATATTCTAGGATGTAACTATTCTAAAAACCTTTCCACCAATAATCAACTACTCATGTCTAGGAAAATTTTAGTCATGATAAACTCATTTTCCATTATAATGTCCATGACTATCTTTATCCAAGGTTTTAGGATCATCCTTGAGCATATGCTAAAATCTAGGAATGTAAAAGAATAAGGACCTCAAAAAAGAAAGTCTCATACAATGAGTTGTAGATGTTTTGTTCTACCCACTATCATGTAGAAAATCCTAGTTCAAAATATGGAACCAAAAAATTATCTTTGACACTAGTAATCCATTCTTCAATATTATCTAATGTAATGTGCTCAAACATTTCCCATAATCATGCTCCAATTGCTTCATGTCTCAATAATGGAATGAAAATGTTGGGTTTTCTCTCTATGTTAGTGTTAAAGCCTCTTCCAAATAGGATAGCATGCTGACCCTATCATGTTAGGGTTGAGTCTCATGCACTCACCCGAAGTGTGCAGTGAAAGACTGATTCTTGAAGACTTTAAAACATGACATGTGTTTACTCATTTCTTATCAACCAAATATCACACTATAGTTTTTCAATTTGTTATACTACCACTACTAGCAAAATATATAAGAAAAGAACTCATGAATTCATTTACTTAACACATTTCAATATTCAACATAGCCCATTGCTCAAAATACCATATGATAAACATTGGATTATTATTAAGTACTTATGGATTACAAGACACAAATGATCTATATCCCTTCAAAGGTTCAATCCCAAATCCTTCCTTTGTGAATGTTTACAACAGGGGTTTTTATACTTTTTTTTCCCTATCCAAGTGTCAAGTTCCCAATCCAAAATGGACACAAGACACATAGGCTCTCAATAGGCTGAGTGTCATGGCTCTTATAATTAATTATTCTTATAGAATCTGGGTTATGCACACCTAGATTCCTACTCTATGTTATATAATTATTTCTAAGTGTTTTTTTCCTCATAGGTTATACAAGTCCTCTCATTAGTGGGGTTAAAGTGTCTTATTTGATTTAATCTTTAAACTATTCCCACGTTCCTCACGCTCCACTTCCCTCATACTCCCCTAGTCTTCTACTTCTTGTTTTGGATCATCTATTCTTAGGTTCCTCATGCCACATTATTTTGATTGGGTCTTCTCATGCTAGGTCTTATGTGCCATTGTCCTTCCACATCTTTCAACTCTCACACTACTATTTTTGTACCATGGTCCTCCCAAGTTGTGGTTCTCTTATGCCATGTTGGTACTTAAATGAAAATGGATAATGGTCCCTCTGTGTTACTTGCCAAAATTAGAATAACTACTTGGTCAAAAATGAGGAGCTAGCATGAATCAATTGCATGTTGATTCAAAACCACTTCTTGTCTTTCCATTCAATCTCCCACACATGTCAATTTGGAATGATGAAGTCATGACATCCATCCTTTCTTTACTTTTAATCATATCTATTCCAATTCACCTTATTTGGGTCCAATCAAATCAAGATCATTCTGACCAAATCTAATCTATGTTGTTCTACCTTATTTGGGGTCAATCCAAACCAAACCAATTACAATACCAACATTATTTGGGCTCATTTTAATTAATACCAAGTCCACCCTTTTTGGGTCCAATTTCTTCAAATCAATTCCCCTTGCATGTATTTTTTATTTGGGGGATTATTCTAAGTTTAATCTAAGTCATGGTGTCTTGTGATCATAAACCTATTCTAACAAGACCAATCCTACGTCAAAAATTAATAGATAAAATCACCCAACTTAGCCAATAACTAGAGTACTTTGCCTCTACTTTGAACACTTCATCCATTAGTCCAAAAGTTAATCCAATATTATAGTCAAAACAAAACCAACCATCTATTCTACATCAATAATAATTCCCAAATATGCCATCTAGTACAGATTGTGAACAAGACCAATTTACATGACACCTTTTTGATAACAAAGATGTAAAACTTGTGATATTATTATATATCTATGCTTAAATTCTAGTTGGATTTCTAGTAGATAATTTACACTATTTGATTAGAGATCCTTAAAAAACACCACAACAAATCCAACAACCTAGGCCTATTATGTCACTACCCCTCAAAGGGCCCTTATCTATTAAAATATAAGTGTTCCCATGTATGATAATTTTTTTATCAATATATGTCATGATACCCTTCCGAAACATGATTAGATATATCCACTTCTAAATCAGGATCAAGACAATCAAACCATTTTTGAATTTTTTAACAAATCACCCATCTTTAATCAAATCCAAACCATTAATGATCCACTTATATTTAATGAAGGAGATCTATTTGACATAAGACCCATATTTGATGATCCCATATTTGAAAATCCTATTATCATTGAGTCATATCCCATTATTCAGCCATTCCTAAAATTTCCCCATTTCTAAGCATTTATTTATCCCAAAACTCCATTTCCAATCAAAAGTTGAACAAGGTACTTGTGGAGAACATAACTCAACAAGCCCTCTTCATGGATACTTCAAAATCAAAATCAAGATCCATTTCAAAACCAACATCACATTTAGATTCCATTCTGGAAACAAAATTATTAGAATCATCATTAGTGTCAACATCAAGTTTAGATCCTCTTGAGTTATAATTAGCTCTAGAATCAAAATATATTAGTAGGTATTATGACATTGGCCACATACTCCTTGTGGATCTAATTTAAAACATTTTTGGTCCTTCCATGGTTTTCAAGGATGTTTACTTCAACATCAACATAAATTTTCCTAGTAGCCTCTACAAGGATTGTGTTGCCTTTTATCATTCCATTGATATTACACATTCCTTTACCATTAACCAGCCCAACCATAATATTGACATAACACCCCCTAAAAATATTGATTGGGATCGACAAAATCACAAGCTATTGAACGTATTCCATGGAAAATTTTCAATGTCAAAATTTATAGGGAAGCAAAATAATATCCAGGTAAAAGAACAATACCTTAGTGAAACCGTGTTTGAGGCACTATGGGATAATCAATGTCTAAACTCATCATCTCCTATTGAAACCTTGTTTAAGGTGCTAGATGATAATGAGAATCAAAAATTAAAATCCTTTAGTGAAACCTTGTTTAAGGTGCTAAGTGACAATCAAAATTAATTATCAACATCTCTTAGTGAAACCTTATTTAAGGTGTTATTGGACAATCCAAATCAGAATAATCAAGAATAATTTGTTGGTGAAAACCTCTTCAAGTCTCCAATAGCTAAGACAATTAGTTACTCATTGCTTGATGAAGAAGTTATTAAAGTTAATATTGGCCTTTCCATAACCAAAATCAAGTCAAATCTATAATCAACAACAATGTGTGTGACTAAAAATCCCAAATTTCATTTTTACACAAACTATTATGCATTCCATTTTGATCATATTATTCATTTAAGACCTATATTCCATTATCCAATCAGATCATTATTCACTTCCTATCCTTCCCTACCCTTCCTATCAACATTCTTTTTTCTAGAGGCTATGAAGACATATTATTTAGAGGTTTGGAGGAAGTAGAATCAACAACCAACAAAGACCATGACAACAACACTATATTTCACATCAGTAGTAGGATTCAGACATAGAAACCATTATGAGTGGATATCAATTAGACAAAAAAGGGTCCACATTGTACTTCTCATAATCCTTAATTGATTTGAGATGCTTTAAAATAAAAATACAAAACAATCAAAAATATAAAGATAAATAATTCATCTAATGATGAAACCATGCTTGTAGTGCCTTGGACAAGTATCATGATGAAAACTAGGTTTATGGCATCATGTATAAATAATTTGTTATCTATAAGTATCTTGACACTTGGGGAAAACCCTATCTACATTATACACCATTTCATTACTAGTGAATCCATTTAAACCATTTAATCTTATTCAACTTATCCCATCTTATTGTGACCATGAGTCTTCCTATCTTTACCTTGTTACATAAGTGGAAGGTATATTGAGGCCTATTTTGGAAACATTATGGCCTATTATTAATATGATACTTTGATGATTGGACACATTTGGCTCTCACATGACATAGTCCTTAGATATTCCTAGTATTTTCTCTCATTGTCATCCATTATTTGCCAAATATTATACCATTTATCCCACTTTGCCATTTTCCTACCTCAACCTATTGTTGACTAGTAGTATTTCTCACTATAGGAAGAACTAAATTGACTTGAGGTTTATTTGGACTATGTAGACAATGCTTAGTTTGGTGAGGTTAGTTTGATCACCCTTTTTTATTCTCTCACCATTTTGTGATCAATTTAAGACACACTCTCACCATTTTTCAAGCCAACCATTCTTGTAAATACCTTATTCTAAAAACATGACAAAACCTAAAAATTTGAAAAATCTCAAAAATAACCTAAAAACCAAAAAAGTTAGAAAAAGGACTTAAAATCTCCATAAGAGATATAAATCGCCAAAAATTTATATTTTCTTTGTCATCATGTTCACTAGTGGCCTTCAAATTTGTATTGGGTGGCATAGTTTACCACATTTTTGTGTAGGAACCCCTTATCCAGTCACAATCATTTCCAATTTACCATTACCATTCCTTTATTTTCACTCCCATTTCTAGTAAAACTACATCGGCATGAGGTCCTCACAGACTATGTATATATTTCTTGGATGCATGGGCCATCCTAAGTCAACTTGGCCAAACCTATTACCATTTTATTTTCCCTGATTTGATCTAAAAATGCTCTCATCATTTTATGAGTTTGCCTTTCATATTTATTTTGTAATCAAAACTCTTACTTGTCATCATTTTTATTCTTTTCCACCTCCCTGGGAGAACTATATTTGGCATGATATCTATAGGACTATGTAGGTAACATCTACTTGCATGGGGCATTTGGAGTTAGCTCGGCCACCCCTTCTATTTTTCTTCCATTTCCCCCTTCTCATCCAAATTATCATCTTAACTTGATAATTGTCCTCTAGAACTTAGGGGAAAAATCTTTAAGAGTAAAGCCTTAATTTCACACATACACAAATAATTAACTAATTATTTGTTCATTATTATTTTGTGTGTTTATGCACATTTTTTATATTTGATTGTTGTTGGTGTGTTTATTTTGGCTAAACAACTAGATTCTTTTTATTTCTTTTATGTTGCTTTCTATTACTTTTCTTTTGAGTTTATGTTTGCTTGTTTATTTACATGCTTGTTTCTTTCCTTTTTCTATTTTTGCCTTGAATTAGTCCACTATGTCGATGGGATCATAATTATGGTGCTTCCTATCATGCAATCATACTCGATTCTATCCATTGGCATAGGTCATAATTGTCATCATGGTTTTTATCATTGGTGTATTTTTATCAATTGTCTACTAGATCGGGGATCGGTCCTTATGCATATCATGGTTTGCCATCATGGTGATACATTTAGGTGTTATATCAAAACTCAAGTGTTATAAGTCCGTTTGATGATGTTGTGGCATAATAATCTCCTTATCTAGTACTCTACAACTAGATCATCCAATCCCATGACTAATTTATATGTTACTCACAGTACATACCAATAAATAAACACCTACAAAAAATCATAAATATTTATTAAGGTTGATCACATTTATAAAATCATTCTCTTCTTCTTCAAAGGCCCATTTTTTCCCCCTTAGAACATTTTTTTATTTTCTCAACTTATGTGCATATGGCTTTTTCTTCATTTTGAGAGCTAATCTATTTTAAATGTTTCTTTGAATGTTCCCTTAAGGGGTCATATAGGGCTTATAAATTACCCTTTAGGACATTAATTCAAGTTTACTAACTCATATTTTTGTGAAATAATGTGAGGAGTGAAGACATTATTCTTCAATCATTAGCAAAATTCTGCTTTTTAGAAGACATCATTCTCCTAGCATTATCAAAAAATTCTTCTTAACGACTTTTTCATTTTATTTGAAAATAGATTACTATTCTTAGTGTATCATAATGCCTTTTTAAATAGAGGGAAAATGTAGACACTTAATTTTAACCACTTCTATGTCTAAACTATAATCAAGAATGAATTTCTACAATCCCATGCAAATTTTATTGGAAATCATTATTCAACCTAATTTACTTGCATAATTATCATTTTAGCCCAAAGTCACAATGACACATCCCTAATTGGGGTAATGGATCGTATTGCATCATTAATCTTATCTAATTCATACCAATTCTAATCAACTATTTACAAGTTTCTTCACAGGCCAATTAAGTGAATATTTGATTGACAAAGAAACATAACAAACTTTACCTTTCTTATAATTTCCAATTGATTAGTGCCTTGATTAATTATCCTAATCATTTATCTAATAGAAAATTCCATGATTTAAAATTATATATTTTTCAAAAAGAAAAATTGAATTATTGCCTCACCTTGGTGATATCATAGGGGTAAGTTAATGGAATAGAGTGGAGTGTGGGAAAGGTCACTTATAACATGGCCACTTACACTCTTACATCTCTTACACACTCTGTCCTTTTACACACTCCAAGAGGGATAATGATTTCACTTTCTCTTCCAAATCTCTTCCATACTCCAAAAGGCCTTAAATGACACATCTTACACATTCCAAAGGTGTAATCATGGATTTGAGGATTGATCCTTAACCCTCCATCTTAAAATTAGATGAATGGTTCATAATGATTCATTAAATATAAAAATAAGATCCTCACACCTCTCATTTCATCAAGCTTCTTCATGTAAACTTACTCTATAGAATTATTATAAAGAGATTTATTACTTTATCTCATGCCAAGCTAGAGTTAAGACCAATTCTAGACAAAGAGAGGTGTTTTCCATGCAAGGAATGAAGACATCAATGAATAATTCTACATCTACAAGCTAAGCTCAAAAATTTTAGACTAGTTTTCAAACACATCTTCAAGGGACGTAAAAGTGTTGTTTTTATCTTTCTAAATTAAATATCTTGTTTGATTACACCATAGCTCAACCAAGGTATTAGGCTTGATAATTTATGTCTTTTAAGTTGTTTTAGATCTCTTCACTAACAATTGACTAACATCTCTTGGATTTTTTATCTACACATATAGTATTGGCACGTCAAATGTAAATTCCACCAATTATAACAAACCATTTCTAAATTATGTAGGCTCAAGTATAAAATAAATACAGGCTTAATATTTATAGAATTAATACGATAGATGGTGCCAAATATTATTTCTAATACATTTACATGCATACTACCTTAATTTACATAGGTACTAGCTATTAACTAGACATGAGGTAACAAGAGATGTTATGTATATTTTTTTATAAAAAATCATAAATAATAGACCCAAAGTTTGCATAAATCCTTATGTTAATTTTAGACTCTCCAGATGAACTATCATTTTTATCTTGAATTTGACTTGGTGGGATAAGAGGCCTATATGATTCTTTAATCATGAAATAAATAAACTGGACAATACATATACATATATACCAAACTAATATCTACAACATCACAAATACACTAACATAAATCTTGAATTATCCTTAGTTTTCCATATATTTAAATGTGTATTGTTAAGTCAAAATGACATTATGATTTCTTCCCAAGGCCATACTATAAAATTTTAGGGATATTGTCAGTATTGAATTGAACAGGTAAACCTTTCCTAATTTCAAAAGAGTGAAACTTCAACATTGTGTAATGCATAAAGTTTGTACCTTGTGTTATTTGGTCAATATTCCTAGAACCTTGAACCTTTACCCCAATGGCCATCGAGTATAGCTATGAACATAATGCACAATTATAGAGTGGTTTTTTCCTCAAATTTGTAAAGGAATAAAATAATTACAAAGGTATTAACCAATGTGAAACTCAAGATATGCACTATGTCAAACAATGAAACTATAAAATGCATATGAACTATAAACAATAGCTAAGTCTATTAGACTGAAATATATTTAGAATTATTAATAGAAGATTAATATTAATCATCTAGAGAGTAGGAGATATACCTAGTCCAATCTTACTAAGGCATTGATGTACTATAGCTATAAAAGTAGTAAGAATATGGTAGATCAAAAATTATTCTACTATTGGTTGCAGACAAGCGGATAGGAAACATACATTAAAATAAGAATTTAGGACTAATGGAGAGACGTAGTAGTGATTGATTATATTTAAATTTAATGTTAAACCACATATTAGGTAGTGTGTACACATGAATAACACATGATAAATTGTGCACTTGACTCCATTAGGTTATGTCAAGGTAGAAGACATAATGGATGGGCGATAGGTGAACCTATAGATTAGGTTAGTTATTTAGTGGAATGGTATTCAAAATGGGTGGAGACAAGGGTTTCTCATGATGGAACCAAAATACCTTCATAGCATTATAATGCTCATTAAGAGCATCAAGTTGGGCAGAAATAGAGATCCAAGGCCCTTTTATCTTTGAGGTTATGAGGAGGTGAAGCTCTTGGTTGATTCTAGGAGTGTGGAAATGATGGAGGTTGTGATTAATAACTCAAATTAAGATATATACTATATCATGTCATCTATTCCCAATAAATTTCATCCATAAATGTGAATGATATTTAATGAGGATATACTCGAGGAGAATAAGGGGGTGAGGATGAGAAGCTAGGCATGGATAACATTGTATTGATGGCCTCTATTTTGAGGGATAATGATGATAGGTGGATCAATAATTTCTACCTACTCCTCCAAAGCATTAATAAATTCAACAATGAGGTGGGGGATTGGATTGGAATGGAATACCTCTCTCTTAAGCTTAATGTTGATGTCAGATAGTATATTAACTATGGGACTAGGTACTCTAACCATAGGGAAAATACTTTCTCTAAGAAGATCATGTGTTTCAATAAGTGTCATCCAAGAGGGAATAGGTAATGTGTAAGTGTAATATTTATTTTGGATAGTCTGTGTGAGGACTTTATGTATTGTTTAAACCAATGTTTTATTTGGCTTGCATGATTAGATAAGGATTTTGGCAATGTTTTTATTGTTTTTGTTTGTTTTATAAAAATGTGACTGAAATGAAAACTAATTACTTTCTTAAATGAAATAAATTAAATTACATATAAATAATAAAATTTAAATTAAATTAATGAACACTTATTTTTATATTTTCCAACTACTTTTCAATGCATATAAAGTAAGAGATAGAGAGAGCTATTCTAGTTATGCTAATGCCGATTTTTAACATTTTTAAATGTCAACTATATGAAGTTGTTTCTATAATTTTTGATTGATATGTGAATATATATACTATTAAAAGTATGTTTTATTAACATGAAAATTATTTTAGAAAACATCTAAGATCCAAACAGAAATACTATGAGGTTCCTAGAGTTTTCTTTCATCCAAACAAGTCAATAACAAGTTTTTAATCTTTCTAGGTATTTCACACTAGTTATGAACAATGTATTTGAAATTGAAATGAATAATTTATAATATGATTTTCCTAATTAAATTAATTAAAAATTTCATTCTTAATTAATCTAAACAATGAAAATCATAATCACAATAGCACTAATTATTCACCTAGTTTTGTTTAGGGTTTCGATACTTGTTAGTTGTTTGTTTGAAGGTGAAAATAACTTGTTTTATATTGAAAATTGATTATTATGATGTATTAAAGTGTATTATTTTTTCTCTAACATTAACCTAATGTTTATATATAAGATTATTTTGTGAAATAATATATTGAATAAGTGTAAGCAAACAAAGAATCTAATTATTATTTTTGTGTAAAGATTGGAGAGAGAAGAATTACTTTTCTTGTTAAAACTTAATTTTTTTTAAAAATAAATATTTAAGATAATAAATTAATGGTTTTTAATTTAAAATTAATATAATCTAATAAATAAAATCTCTGCTAAGAATCCTTAACCTGATCTTGATGTAGACCAACTAAAAATAAGAGATTTATTGTATTGTGATCCTCAGTGTGATAGCTCCTTTACCCAAATGAATATTTATGAAATTATCTAATAATGAGGATAAATAAATGATTGTCACAAATGAGATAATAATAAGATAAACATAACTCCAAATAATGAACAATTGACTGTGAGTGGTTAAAAATATCATTTGTAAATACCTAGTCACAAGAATAATGGTCTCCCTATTTAGAATTGTGTAGCCAAACATGAAATCAATCAAAGCAAAGATCCAAATAAATTATATCAGGATATTATTACAAATTATTAAAAACTCTTAATCTATAATTCATATTTTTAGATCTGAAATCAAGCCAAAATTGGCTTACTTTTAGAATAGCAATAGAGGTTACATGAAGGAGTTTGATTGAGTTAGACTTGGAATTAAACTTTGATGGGACTCAAAATTAATGAAAATAGAAAGGGGAGTGAGTTAAGCCTAATTTAATGTGATATTAAGATATAAAAATCAATAAAAATGAAAATAATCATAAAAACATGTCAAGGAATGAATCTCAGAAGCTAAAATTAGAAGGTGAGACAACAGTGACAGAACCACTTCTTTTTTTAGGGGTGGTTACATAATCTCCACTTCCTAGGATAAAAATACCCTTTCAAGTTACATAATTACCCTTAAATTTAAAATATAACCACCCTCTTATTACATAAACACTACAATGGTTTACACAACCACCATGATGAACCCATCACTCATGGGGCGATTTTGTAACCCCATAGGGTAGTTTTAACACCTAATAGAGCAGTTCCATCACTAATGAGATGTTTTTTAAAATAGGTTAAGGGGAGATGCAAGGGAAAACAAAAGGTATTTTTGAGGAACCTATAAAATAGAGAAGGAATAAATAGGGTAATATATGTTAGAGAGTTCTTATTTGTGTATTAGTAGGAGCTCACTACATCATCAATAAATATGTCATGTCAAGAATATTGTACCATGCAAAAATTAGGTGTATACACATTATCCCCTTGTGAGGACACCTTATCATGAATTTACGAGGGTGTGGTATTGATTATTGGCATGTGGAAGGGAAATAGGAAGTTATAAATACTTACCTTACTTTGGTGGCACGGCGAAGCCAATCAAGATTTTGTGCAGCTTGCAAATAAAAATTGATAATCAAGTGAAATGTGAAGAGAAATCAAAAAATAAACTATGTAATCAAATTATAGATAAGAATATGTATCATATGTGTATTAAGGATCATACTACTTAAATAATTTTTTTGGGAAACTGATTCTAGAGCCAAGTGATAAAGAGCCTACAAAATCGTAAAACATGCTACAAAAAATAGAAAGTCATTAAAATGTCAATTTTAAAACTTGAGTTATATAATTTAGAAAGAATAATATTTTAAATTATTAAAATATACATAAAATGTGAAAATATACCAAAATTGAAAAGTTTTTAAACTAAAATGGCTAGGTTGGGGCTTAATATATTCAATAAATTTATCAAAAATTAATTTATTTGTGCCAATTGATTTTGAGATTTCTTGAGCTTTGGATTACTTGTGACCATTTTGAATGAGAAAATAATCAATGGGAAGAGGATGATGAGAGGATGGTGAATCTACTATCAAGAGGAGTTGCAAGGCAATATTAAGTAAGTTTTGTGGCCTTTTCGCTTTTGCCCCAATTTTGTAATTTTTTATCAAATCATAAATCTAGTGAATTTTGAAATCTATAACATTAAAATTTTTGTGGGGAAGGGTAGATTAGGAAAATGTAAATTTTTTATCATTTTGATAAGTTTTTTTGAATTTTATTGGAACACAATTAACTATGATAGGGGGTGAATCAATAGATCAAATAAAAATAATCCTTTAAATGTTTTTAATGTAGATTAAAAGATATATGTAGATTAAATCAAATATGTAAAGATCACACACACATAAATACACATGACACCAGATGTATATATGGAAAACCCATTGGAAAAAACCATGGTGAGAATAGCTACTAAAATCTACAATTCTAATCTATCCTCATAGTCAAAACCTCATTAGTTACACATTTAAGGGAACTAACCCTAAGGAGACACCAATCCCCTAGTTTAAGAGCACCAACTCTAAGGAAGCACCAACTCCCTAACTGAGCACCAACTTAGCTTAACCTCACTGGTGATAAAATTTAAGGGCATCAACCCTCAGGAAACACTAATCCCCTAACTAAGCATTAACTTAGCTTATTTTATGGCACTAACCAATCAGATATCTTTGGAGCTAAAACTCCAATTTACAAAATAGATTCATAAATGAATCTAGCTCTAACTCTCTGTTACAAGTCTAGTCTGTAACTGATCATTCTCTACATATTATCTCTATGTGCATTTCTTCCTCTCTGCCCTTATGTCTCTATGTCTAGATATATCTCAATTGACATGTTGGATGGTGGAGCTTGATCTTATTTTAATGCCTAGTTCTTGATAGGGGCGTGTGGGGGGGAAATGCCCCTAAAGCAAAATTTTATGAAAAATTTACTATAAAATACTATAATTTTATAGTTTATCTAGAATGTTTACTATTAGGTTTTAGATATAATGGTAGAAATTAAGTTAGTGAATTTTCGCCCTAACTTTTAACCCTATTTTGATATGAAGGCATTATAATCAGGTAGAAAATGTGAGAGAGTGAAGATGATATTACAGTGGATATATTGCAAGTTTTTTCCCCTTCATTTGTTGGATTGAATAATAAGGACTGGCAGTTTCTGTGTGGATGTGCCCATATTGGGTGAACCACATTAAATTTGTGTCTCTATTTAGTTATGTTTTTTGAATTTTAATTATGTCTTTATTTCATTATTATTTGTCTACATATTATATTCCTAAGATGACACACTTCATCTGTCTCTCTTTGCAACCTCTTCTTCTCCTCTCTACCCTCTAGTTCTATGCCTATATATTTTCTATTTGGCACTATCCAATTACATCATTAGCATCAACTTTAGAAATAGAAACCTCTAATAGTATCCTAGATGTCATATATATAATCAATTAATCCAAGGTTCCATTTTTTTGTGGGTTCATATTAGTTTACTAACACATCACGCTCTATTCTAGACTTAGTTCATTATCTCTTGAACTATAAGTTTCCCACATCTTGAACTCATGTTCCACCACCATGATTCCTAGTCTCATTACTATCTTTAGTATATATTGGGCTCTAATTTTGATTCACATACCTTATTACTCAATTTTAATTGATCACTGTAATCAAACCTATTGTCTCTGTCATGATTTATAGATTAACTATAAGTTCCTAGATGTTCCAATGCTTGACCACTAACATGATCATATATTTCAATATTAACCATTGATCTTAACATTGATGCCATGATTTGATGATCCACATTCAATTTTATCATCTTTAAAATGTGTCTATTTGATTAATCTTTGATAAGCTCATACACTCCGTTAGATCCATGTACACTTCTAGACTTTAACTCTTCAAGTTTTAAATGCACCTATTAGATCATTTTATCCGAGCTCCTACATGTTATTAGATTTTTAAACTAACACAATCTTTACTTATGTCTTGACATTAAACATCAAGCTCTTTATCCCATATTTTTGCTTCTTGAGTCTTTGGTTACGCTCCATCAATCTTCTCAAACTTACTTGGTCTTTAACTTGTGACTATGTCGATAAACCTCGAGCACTTTATCTCATTGAGTCCACTCGCTCTGTTGAATTTCCTTTGCATGATCACCCACTCACCATCATATATTTAAACAAGCTTGATCTTTATCTTTATTTATCTCTCAATAATGTGACACTTAGCATTAGTACATGCCTCCTACACATTACTATCAGTTCCCACTATTGATCCACTTGGCATCCTCACATTGATCATTGACTTTGAACCACATCGTAGATTTACTATTCAAGCTCCATGATTATGACACTTATCATTAACACATTTACTTTGAGGTGCCTTTGAAAAATTAACTTTGTTATGCTTCATTGGATATTCAATGTACTATTAAGTGCTAGACATTGATCAATCTAGGACAAATATTAAGTCTAAGACTTAGGAAATATAAAGTCTTAATCACTGTTTTGAGCCAGTAAATACTAGGTCAAAGGGAATAGTTTTAAAATGATAACAATGGCTTAAGATATAACTTAAACAACTAGCTCCTAGATATATCTAATCAAATCAAAATAGAAAATCCTATGAATGCCATAACATAAACCCTTAGGTTTTAATTTAGAAACCCTATAATGTATGAGAGAAAATATAATTCAATTATGGGCTCATCACTCTTCATCTGAACCTATGGACCATATATCTAAGATGCTCATGAAAAACCCATAATAGATCTTCTATTTATTTCCTTTGAAAATGTCCATAAATGGTCTTTATAAAAGCATGACAACTTTGCAGGGCCTTGTGTAGATTTGACTATGGGGACCATTTCAATATGCATGGAAGGATAACTTTGCACCTTCATAACTCTTGTTGTGCTCAGTCATATGACCTGTAATTTAGTGCATAATATCCTCTTACATAGGGGATTATATTAATATATTCATCTGCTCTTGAATTCTTCATGTGTACATGATATGACATCATAAAAATTCCTTCTCAATTTTTTTTTGCAACCTAAAAATTTGATTGTGGGAAAACACTATCAAAATGCCTGGGAGCCCAACTTTTCTCATACATATATTATTTTGTTCTACATCACGTGACTTGAGATTTAATGCATATAAACTAGGACTAATGTGATCATAACCATATGACCAACTCTCCCATACTCATCCACATGTGATAATGGTGACATCATCAAACTACCTTCTCAAATTTTCTTATCATAGAACCAAAGTGTCTAAATGATCAATATGAAGAACCAAATGAATTCCACTCATGCACACAAGCACTCCAATCATCCTTGACCTTTGATAGGATTCCTTACATATCCTCAAATCACCATACTCAACCTTGATCATCAATGACATCCATAATCTCCCTTTTGACATCAATGGTATCCTCATAATGTCCCTTTTGACATCAATGACAATAAAATTACCAACAATCTCCCCCTTTGTCATTGATGGCAAACTAAATTCTCTGATCTTCTAATATTTTGATTCTTCTCTATAATTGATTATATTATATTATAAATAGTATGAACCAAAGTTTTTCATACCAAACTTGATCCCCCTTAGACAATGGCACATTTGCCTAAACTCAATTTATTCACTTACTCTGCTTCTTCTTTGACATTTGCACTTTTTCTCCAAACTTTTGCAAAGATCATTTGATTTTTTTCTCCCCCTTTGACATCAATGGCAAAGGGACTCTTTCTAACTATTTGTCTAAATGTTTTTCCCCCTTTATCAGATAAAAGAGTTTTTCCAATAATTTTCAACCATCAACTCATGATAAATAGCAAAAGAATGCATACTTGAGTTGCCTTTTTCTCTTCTTCTTCCAGGGATTAATAAAGCTTTTATGATCCTCTCCCTAGACTTATGCTCTATCACTAGTTTCTAGTGATGTGACATAGGAGTTACCATACAAGATTACTACCCTCATCTCTCAATCTCAACTATATAGTCTTTTAATCCTACGATCTGACCAATTACAAAGCTCCTCTACTATGAGCCTTCTTGATCTTGAAAAATTGAACAATCTAGCTCCCCCTTACACTATGCATATATTTTCAATCCATTCATGCAATTTTAGTTAGCTCCCCCTAACTCCATGCTCCATATTTTCATCAAGGGACTGCCTATAGCACACCATAGCTTCATTTAACACATGTATATCATCATTTTACACATGTTCTTTGAGTTTGGTGACCCAACTCATTACACAACCCAAGATACACAATGTCAAGGGTTTCTTGTATTAGAACCCTTATGCCAAATGAATTTTCACACCATATATATATGAGATGTACTCCAACAATCTCATTATGTCATATTGAAACATTGATTTTGTCCCTACAAACACTGCATACACAACACTTGACATGGTTTGATTGAGTCATCATCATAACCTACTTGAGTTCTCATTTGTAGCAGGCATCACTTGCTTCCCCACTAAAAGGGGTCTCTTAAGAAGCATAGATAGAGACACCTTACTTCATAATGTCCTAGAACAAGGTGAAACTAGGAGTTTCCCACAACTCCTCATATTCCTTCTCCTCCTTGGTCACCTTGTGCTTTTGGTTTTTCTTCTTTTTCTTAGGCTTAAAAGAAGTAACATGCTCATCCACTATGATGTTCTCCTTTGGATTAACAATACATAGATACAACATGAATTCATGGCATACCTTTTCATCTGATGAATCTTCCTTGTGGCTTAGAATCTCATCACTAGGCATAGAAAATTGATCTTCTATGCATGAAAGTTTCTTATAAAGATTAGGATGTTCACTTGAATATATACTCACTTTATAAATAGCCTCAACTAGCACCTTGGTTTTCTCCTTGAACTTGGTCTTCTCATTCTCAACATGAGTAGACATTAAGATCTTTTTACATTCTTCAATCTCTATATCATTCTCCATCATAGTTTGATCTTTCACTTTCCATACATGCTTGGGATTCTTAAATGTCCTATTTTTTCATTTTTTAGAGACTTGTGAACCTTTTTTTACATTGGGAGGCATGCCTTTCTTATTACTTTATACTTTTGATCTTACAAATCTTGTTCTACATTGTTTAGCTATGTGACCAAAATTGTTACAATTATAGCATATTACATTTGTATCTAACAAGGGTGAAAATGATTTTTTTATTACAAAACTTGTTTTCCTTTTAGATACTACTCTACATTCACTATATTTATGACCAAACTGATTATAGATCTAATAATAACCATATAAATATGAGGAATACCTAGTCATAACTTTTCTTTGTATAGTATGTGGAGTTCTTAAATTTGGCTTCTTCAAGTCTCTCACTCTTGTGTAACCATCTACATTAGCTACCTTTGTCTTATAAATCTTCCTTGAGTTTGTAGAGATGGATGGACTCATTATTATTTTTCCTTTCCTTAGACTTCTTTTCTTCTTTAGCCTTCTTCTTATCAGTAGTGTTACTATTTGTCTTTGTGTCTCTAGAGACATTCATCTTCTTTGTTCTTGATCCTTCTGCTTTGAAATTACCATATAACTTAGTAGATGCACTAGTTATGGGACTTTACCCTTTTCATAACCAATACCAAATTTCCCTTTTGATGGATTTTGAGAATTGATCAATTCATCAATAATGTTTGATCCTCCTTTTAGCTTCATAACTTTGTATATTTATTTTTTAGCCTTTTCAATCTCTTTTCTCAGAGCCACTATCTCTGCTTCTATCCTCATACACTCATAAAATTTGAATATTAGTTCAATTTTGACTACATATTATATTCTTATAGCCTCTTCAACTTGTGCCTTTAGACTAATCACCATCTGATCAAATTTCTCAATACTTTTGGATAGTTTTTCAATTTCCTTTTATGATAGTTTCTTCTACCTTATCATGTAAATCTCATCAAAAGCACAGGTGAGTTCACACTTTTTATCCACTTCTCCTTCCTCTTCTTCATCTGATTCTTTAACTTATTCTTGATCTAAATCTATAGAATTTGATCCTAATTCTATGAATAGGGATTTAGTTCCCTCAGCCATAAAGGCATAGACATGGTCATCATTTGAGCTATCACTATCATCCAATGAGTCACTATCTTCTCTTCTATATAATATTTTTTTGTTTTTAAAGAAGTTCCTATTTTTGGAATGGTGGAGTTTCATCCTTTTACCATTCTCTTCCTGCTTAGAATTGTCCTTTTTCTCATAAGGGCATTTAGAAGCAAAATATCCTACCTTACCACAATTAAAGCATTTAAAGGGTAACTTACCTTTGTACTTTCCATACCCTCTTTTCAATCTTCTAACAAATTTAACTTCTTCTTCATTAGTGTCTTTAGATCTAGATGTAGATGCTTCTGCTCTTGATTGCTTGGATACTTTGAATGCAACTTCTCTCTTGGAAGTATCTACTTCTCCCATTCTCATCTCATATGCAATGAACGTTTCATGCAACTCATCAACAGTGAGTTTATCTAGATCTCTTGATTTCTCTATTTTAGATATTTTTGAATCATATCTTGATGGAAAAGATTCTAGGACCTTTTTGACAATGATTGATTCTTTCATTTCTTCCCTAAGGCCTTTGATTGCATTTATTATTTCATCTACTCTAAGAAGATAGTCTAAAATTTTCTCTTCATTATTCATTTGAAGGCTTTCATACTTACCTCTGTAAGTTTTTAGATTGGCATACTTTACCTTGTCATCACCCTCATAGATGCTCTTCAATTTGTTCTAGAAGTCTTGTGTATTTTGATAATGCATCACTTTGACAAACCTTGATTTGGACAATCCATAGAGAATAGCATTCTTTACCTTGGCATTGCTCTCATATGCCTTCTTTGAAGCCTGATCATTGGGAGTTGTAGTAGAAGTTGTATATCCATTTACAATTGACATCCATACATCAAACCCTAATGAAGATAAATATGCTTCCATTTTTATGCTCTAGAATGCATAGTTTGATCCATCAAAGATAGGTGCTTTTTTTATGAATATCCTTCTTGACTAGCCATTTGTGTTCACTATTCTAAGATATACCTAAGTTGATTAAGCTTCTTCTAAGGAACTAGGGCTCTGATACCAATTTTTGGAACACAACTATCTACTGAGCGGGGAGGTGAATCACTAGATCAACTAAAGCTAGTCCTTTAAATAATTTTAATGTAGATTAAAATATATATGCATATTAAATCAAATATGTAAAGATCACACACACAAATACACATGACACTAGATGTATATGTGAAAAACCCATTGAGAAAAACCATGGTGAGAATAGCTACTAGAATCTACTATTTAATCCAACCTCATAGTCAAAACCTCACTAGTTACACAATTAAGGGCACTGACCCTAAGGAGACACCAATCCCCTAGTTTAAAAGCACCAACTCTAAGGAAGCACCAACTTGTTAACTGAGCACCAACTCAGTTTAACCTCACTACTTACAATGTTTAAGGGCACCAACCCTAAGGAGACATCAATTCCCTAACTACTAGTTTGTTAATACATCACACTCTATTTTGGACTTAATTCATTATCTCTTAAACTCCAAGTTTCTCACATCTTGAACTCATGCTCCACTACCATGATTCTAGGTCTCATTACTATCTTTAGAATATATTGGGCTCTATTTTTAAAGCACATGCCTTGTTACTCAATTTTGATCAATAATTGCAATCAAACTCATTATCTATGTCATGATTTATGGCTTAATTATAAGTCCCTGCATGTTCTAATGCCTGACCATTAGTATGATACATATCTTTAAATATTGACCATTGATCTTAACTTTGGTGCCATGATCTAATAATCCACATTCAATCTGTTCATCTTTAACATGCATACATTCAATAAATCTATGATAGGATCAGGTACTCCATTGGATCCTTGTACACTTCTAAATTTTTACCCTTTAAGTTTAAAATACATCTATTAGATCATTTGATCTGAGCTCCTATGTGCCATTAGATCTTCAAACTATCATGATCTTTACTTCTATTTTAACATTAAATGTTGAGCTCTTTATCTCATCCTATTGCTTCATGATTCTTTCAAATGCTTATGCTATATTAATCTTCTCAAACTTGCTTAGTCTTTAACTCACCATTGTGTTGATAAACCTCAATCACTTTATCCCATTGATTCCACTTGCTTTATTGGATCTCTTTTGCACAATCACCTACTCACCATTAGATATTTAGATAAGCTCATTATTTAACTCTGCTTAGCTCTTGAGAATATGACACTTAGAATTAGAACATGCCTTCTGCACATTGCCATCAATTCCTTGTATTGATACACTTATCATCCTCACATTGATCATTAACTTATTGACTTTAAACCACATTGTATATTTACTATTCAAGCTCCGTGATTGTGACACTTGTCACTAGCGTGTTTACTCAGAGGTGCCTTTGATAGATTCACTTTGATACACTTCATTGGATATTTAACATATGATTAATCTCTAGTCGTTGATCAAGCTAAGATAAATAGTAAGTCTAAGACTTAGAAAATATAAAGTCTTGATCACTGCTTTGAACTAGTAATTGTTAGTTTGAAGGGGTCAATTTTACAATGATGATAAGGGCTTAAGATATAACTTAATCTACTGGGACCTAATTATATCTAGTCAACATAAAAATAGAAAATCTTGTGAATTCTATAACTTAAACCATTAGGGTTTAATTGAGAAACCCTATAATTTTGAGAGCAAAGATAATTCAATTTTGGGTTCATCACTCTTCATTTGAACTTGTAGATCATATATCTAAGATGCTCATGAAATACCCATAACAGATCTTCTATCTATTTCCTTTTCAAATGTCCATAAATGGTCATTGTAAAATCATGACAACTTTGTAGGACCTTATGCAGAGTTGACTATGGGGACCATTTCAATATGCTTGGAATGTTAACTTTGCACATGCATAACTCTTATTGCACTTAATCATATGACCTAAAATTTAGCACATAATATCCTCTTACTTAGGGGATTCCATACATATATTCAACTACTCCTAAAGTCTTCATATGTGTAAGATATGAAATCATAAAAAATCCTTCTCAACTTTTTCTTATAACTTGTAAATCTGACAAAGTGTGGCAAAACACTGTCAAAATGCCTGGGAGCCCAACTTTGCTCATGCATATCTTTTGTCATGATACATTGTGTGACCTAAGATTCAACACATATAAACTAGGGACTAATGTGATCATAACCATATGAACAACTCCCATAGACTCATCCACACATGGAAATGGTGACTCAAATTTTCTTATCATAGACTTAAAGTGTCTAAATGATCAATATAAAGAACTAGATGAATTTCACTCATGCACATAAGCACTCCAATCATCCTTAACCTTTGATAGGATTCCTTGCATATCCTCAAATCACCATACTTAGCCTTGAACATCAATGACATCCATAATCTCCATTTTGACATCAAATGACATCCTTATAATGTCCCTTTTGACATCAATGATAATCAAATTGCCAACAATTTTTCTTTTTTTTTTTTTTTTTTTTTGGTGGGGGGGGGAGGGGGGCTGCAGTTTGGAGGGCACATAGTTGGTAGATGAAACCATCTCTTGGGGATGGAAATATCAATCTTTTCAAGCTATCAGTTACATAATCACCACAATATTTATATAATCACCATTATCTATAATGGATCAGATATGTAACTACCATTGAGGGTAGTTACATAAATATTTATGGAAGTTATGTAACTACTTGAGGTAGCTTCATTACCACCACCTGCAAATAGAGGTAGTTTTTCTTACTGGAACCAAGCTCTAAAATTTATAATTCTTTCATGTTTTGACAAATAGGGTTAGTACTTGGGTTGAATTTGGGTCTTTTATTTACTATAGGGACCTTATATACATTGGATAAAATTTCAAGAGTAGGAGTAGCTCCTCCAAGTATTAGTACTTTTGAATGATAGATGAGCTAGTTGTCTTTAATTGCATTGGCATCCTATGGCTTGCACAGGTGAGGATTGTTCTAACATCCAATCAGTTTCTCTATGACATTTTAAATTATTTAGACCCTAATTAAAACACATTTATGTTCCCCTAGGCCCCATAAGAGTGAAAAAATACTCTTTTATATGTCTATCAAATCAAATGTCTTCCCACAACTTGCTAGTTGGTATCTATCTGAACTATCGAGAGCAACAATGAGGCCCATAGTTAGGTGGAGAATTTTAGAGATGCTAATGTGTCTGATGTGGGTGTAAAGTAAAATATAAGGATTTATTGGGTTAAGGTATCATCAATACCCAATCTATGAAAAGTTATTATTGATATCCTTACCTCCTGACTAGTGGTATACAAGGGTATGAACATGTTACTATTAAATGGGGCATTGATTGTGTGATGAATTGAGAAGAGGGGAGCATGTTAGTCCTGGATCCAAGAGCTATTAGTTCAGGTTTATAGGAACCTCTACCATGTAACTCATATATGGTCCCTCTCAATCAGTCAACTGATAGTGTTCATGGGCTTGATATATGAGCTCATCATCACTTATCTTAGGGGAATACCAATTAGAGCATCTAAGGACATCAAGGCCACTAGATGGATAGATGTGGTGCCACTATATGTTTTGACCAAATTGGTGGGTACTTTGACAACAACTGACATGATTACCTTACCTTACCAATACATGGTTAGGAAATGGACCAATGAGGGGGATTACCTTATAGTAACCATTGGGGCCACTCAAGTTCAAGACTGGGTTGTATAGATTGAGGTACACCCTATAGATGAGATACCACAATAGTTTGGGATGCCCTATATGAGCAACCTTTCTATCCTTGGAATCATTTATAGGGGCATATAGGAGGTGAGAGTTTTGATATTGGTATGATTGGTGTGTAACGCACTTGTGAGAGAGATGCACATCACCCAACCAATTCAAATTATGGTACCATAATAGTAGATGGGCCTAAACCACCACCACCACAGTAGGACCCTGCTCAGCAGGACCCTACATAATAATAGCATTTGGGAGGTGGAGATAGTGAGGCTCTAGAATATATTGAGATAGAGGAGGACCTTGAAATTAATGAGGAGGATGAAAATGATGATTATGACCCTATTTTATAGTTTTTATTTTAATTTATAATTTAACTATTTAGTTTATTTTATTATTTTGGATCTTTATATCGATTGGATATAACATTGAATTTACACTCTATGATTACAAATACCATGAACAGGTGGAGGAGTATGATCAGGGATACCTTGATCAACCTTTTCCAACTAAGCACTAACATGACTAGGGACCAACTCCTGATAAATATTGGACTGTCTACAAGGATTAGATGGCATACATATGTTTTTATCCCAGTGTATCATGCATCTACAATGGTGATAACATAGAGAATGAAGAATAGTAATTTACTAGCCATGGTAAGGACAGTGTAGGCCCTAATGGATACAATGGTAGGTGAAGGAATAGGTCGAACCTCTAGCCATAATACATGGGGCATAACCTCAGAGCGAGGTGTTATCAGGGACCACAATATTGACCTCTGAGTTGGAGAGGGTGAGATGGCCTTCAAGGGAAGCACTAGCAAGAAACACTATCATAGCAACATCCTTCAACATTCCTCTACATCAAAACCTTATCATATGTGGAGGAGAGGTTCTTGATACTTAATATATATGTTTTGTTATACCATTATACATGTTGATTCTTTTTTGAGATGCCTTGAGGCACATTGGCCCTTCATAGAGGTGTTTGTATTAGGCATTCTTTTTGTACAATATTGACAGTTATGATATATATAGAGATGTTTAGGTTTACTTATAATGACTTTCCATCATGTATTACATGTTTAATTTTCATGTACATTTCTCAATTTATGCACCCTATATGACTAAGCATGTGATGATATACCATTTATCTCTTTTCTTATGATAAAATGTTATGGAATATACTTATATATATGGAATCAAAATGTATGAAAATGATGTAGCATTTTTAGAACATGTATGAAATGATGAATGTGTTAGGAGTTTTTTTACACATGTTGACCCAATTATTTTGTTTACACAACATATCACTTTCAATCTGTATCAAGGAATGAAAAAGGGGATTAGGATACAAGTGAGATGATAAAGTAAATCTACAAATCAAAAAATTGCATAGAAAAGAAAGGTGGCCTAATCCTTACAAACAAACAGGAAATTTTTATTATTGTTAGACTTATAAAACAATAACTTTATTAACCTTGTCTAGAGATAATTATCCCTAATAGAATAAATAATGGGAAAAGGTTACCCTTTTTTAGCATAGATATGTAAACAAGATTTCTAAAGAACTTTATATTTGGACACTTTTTGATTTGATATTAATTTTACATTTAGCTTTTATTTTCTATTTGTTACCGTCTATACTCGGTCTCATGTGACAAGGAAGACACATGGACTTATCACCAAAGGATAGATGTAGGCAAATAAGGTCACCTCTCCCCATTACTAACCCCATGCACTAATAAGATGTAAGGGCTCAACATCAAAGGTTAACAAGGGTGAGAGATGGGAAGTTTAATTTTTTTATTTGCATAAGTTTTTTGATGAGAATGTCTTTTATTTTCAAGGCCTTTACCCCCAAGCCTTATCCCTATACAACCAGTCAAATGCAAGGGCCCATCATCGAAGACCAAGACATGAAAGTAAAGTTACTTATTTTTTATCATGCTCATGTTATACTTTAGAGTGCATCATAAGAGGAGAATCTATCATGGATAATCCTCTAGGCTAGATTGTAGGCTAGAATTTTCTAAGTTGTGAAAGAAGATGTAGGGATAATTGTGTAGTTTGCTTCTAAGAACTAAGTCAAGAAGTAATGTAATGTTAATTTTGAAAATGTTTTCTATGGGATGATAATGTAGTGCAAGAATGGAATGATATGAGATATTTCATTTTCAAAGCTTCATGTTATGAAAATTAACAACTAAATAATCACCAAACACACCATTTAATATGCAAAAAAAAGTGTAAACAAATGGAAATGTAATGAAATAAGGTTAGTGTGAAATGAAATTACTAAATATAGAATTATTTTAAATGTAAAGAGTTCACAGACTCACCAAACTCCTTTCCCTTTAGATTTCATAACTGATAGCCTCTTTTTTTAAGTCTTCAGTCACTAGGTATGGGGCCTAACCAATTAGATCTGAATTTTTGGCCTTCTCCTTTAAGTATCCATCATAAATGTCGATATGACAACTAAAAATGACTCTTTATAACTCTTCTTAGTTGACACATTTAAGAAACATGTTGTAATAGAACCTATAGAAGATATTATGTCTAATATAGCATACTTGGATGTGATAACATGGAGATGCATCTATTGTGGTGATTTGGAACCTCCAAAATAAATATGATCAATTAGGTAATTAACTATATCTATGTACCAAGGAGAAGAGCTAACAATGGGTTTGTATATATAGTAGATCAATTTAGGAAATTCAATATTGATGAGATCATTAAGGTTCAAGGGAGAATCATCCAACCAATCATAATTGATTTGTCCCTTAATGGACTTTTAGTTTATTTAAGTTAAATCAAACTTGCTTAGGATCATGATAAAATGCCTAGCATTCCTAGGGAGAGCTAGCTGGGTTAGAAAGGTGTGTAGGGCTTAAGACCTCATGATGACTCTTATTTATTGATTGAGAATATAATGTCTCAATAATTTGGTCATAAACACTATAGCTAAGCATTCATTTTCTTCTTAAGTGTATCACATCTTATAATTGATACGGATATGACTAATAATATAAATGATTCATTCTTTACTGGTATCATCCTCCTAAGTCAACATGTAGGCAAAATACATCTCAGTTGGTCTAATGTAAATTATCAAGGGCTTATCCATTTTAGGATCCATGAACATGGGGGGAGATATAAGGAAGTGTTTCACTTCTTCAAATGCCTCTTGATAATTGTCTATCCAAGTTAAGCCACTTTTATTTTTAAGCAAGTTATTGATAAGATGAACAATATAGGTAAAATGAGTAATAAACCATCGAATGGTTCTTAACTTACCCAAAAATGTATTGATGCATGATTTATCTATGGTAATAAGCATTTCTAAGATTGTTCTAATCTTGTTAGGGTCAATGTCAATCCCACACTGGGAGAAGATATACCCTAAGAATTTTTCATCAGTGACTCCAAACACACATTTTTTTGGGTTAAGAGTAACACTATATTTGATTGAGCATGTTAGTATGGTGTGTAACACCTCTAAGTGGTATATTCATCATCTTTCTTTCCTGAAAATATCATCTTCATAGACCTCCAATATCTTACGAATAAGATCATGGTATATGTGAGTCATGGCCTTTTGATATGTTACCCTTGCATTTTTTAGACCAAATAGCATCACAACATAAGAAAAGGTCCCCCATGGCATAGTAAAGGAGATCTTACTCTGAACTTCATTATAAATGTGGATTTGAATGTATCCTAAGAATCCATCCATAAGTGATAGAAACTTATATCCTAGTGTAATTTCAATAATGGCATTGATGGATGGGAGACGGAAGTCATATTTAGGACATGTTTTATTGATATCTCAAAAATTTATACATATTCTGATCTTGTCATTCTTCTTGAGAATGAGAAAAATGTTGGACATCCACTTGAAATAGTCCATTATCTTAATAAATCTAAATTTTAAAAGTTTGATAGCTTATTTTACCATCAATGTGACCTTAGGATTGATAGGCCTAAGCTTTTGTTTAATTATCTTAGCATTAGGCATGATAACAAGATTATACACCACAAACTCAATCCTAATTCATGTCATATCTATGTATGAGAAGGCAAAATCTCGTGAAATTTTAGTAAGCAATTATTTATGGTCTGCTATCTCTTGCAGCGAGAGAGATGAATTGAGTTTGATAATTCTAGGGTTTTCCTTAGTCCCTAAATTTATTTTAATAGTATCCTCTACGAGGGAGGCATTCCCTTCTTCAAATTCTTCAATTGTGGGAGGTAGGTCATCATCATTTCCACAATTTGCATTGAATACATCAAATTCATCATCATAAGCTAAATAATCCTCAACCTTATAATAAGAGTCATGGTATTTGCCCCCAAGGGTAGACATGGGATAACAAGTAAGAGTGAAGCCTCTCTTATGGTAAAAATATGGGAGGTCATCATAATCTCACATTAATTTTAATATGGCCTCATAATTTTTAATGAAATCAAGGACCATTGGATCATTATCTTTTCCAATACAAGAAAAAGTTTGGTGACTAGTGGCTTTACATATGATAGGTTTTATCCTAATTAAGATTACAAAATTAGAATCCAATATAGTAGGATGAGGATCTAACATGAATATGAGGCAGCCATAGAGTCAACAAGTTTATTTCACTCCCTAGGGACTACCTCTATAGAGATGAATTCAAAGCCTTTGTAAATTTCACGCACAGTGATATTGTATAACTAAAGATATTCTACCTTGGTTTGACTATGAATCTCCTCAAATATTTAACTTTTGAATTCCTAAATGTTTTTCAATGAGCATGATGAATAACAAGGATTCCTACTCATCCCCATTATTCATACACTCGAAGTCTCAATTGAAACAAAAAAGCATGAATCATCCCTCATGAGAGATGAGAATAACTCATGCCTCAACACCTAAGTGGAACCTAAACCATCATAGTAGATGGCCCATTAATCATGTGTAGAAGAGGGATAGTTATCTAGTGAATTTTATTGATCTTATGATATCTTAATCATATGTATATCAAGAGTGTCGAGTAACTCATCTTAGGGTTCTTATTTATGAGACTTAAAAAGATAATGGGCCCTTCCCCTTTACGAGGTGAATGGAAGGACTTATAGAAGTTTGAAATTTTATTCTTATGGTCTAGATGAAGGGATGAAATCATTTTAAAAATTTAAATCATGACTTCTAAGCTTCATATTGAGGTAGATAAGCACCTTCGAAAACTCAAAATGCTCTTACTAGGCCTTCACTTTGGTGTGGGAAGTATGTCGACATAGTTAGGATTTAATTTCATGTTGGAAGTATGCAAACATAATTACAATCTTGTTTCAGTGTGAGAAATATGCCAATATAATTAGGATCTCATTCTGGTAAAGGTAGTGTGTAGACATATTTATTCATATTATAGTACTATTGATAAGATATGGATAGTATTGTTTGTCTCATTGTTATATGTGAGAAATCTTGCAATAACTTAATGAGTGGCTCTCCAAGGCCCTCTCTTTTCATGAGGGGAAGAGGAGGTCTCTATTTAGGAATCCATGGATAATCATAAGTTCCAATGTTGATTTCTATAGTACCTATTATTATAGTATGAATCTTCCTCTCAAGCATTGTTATGTTCTAAGGAGGCATGTCCTAACTGGTTATTGGAGAACTAAAATCATGTTATAAATTATAACTAAGCATGGACCATACTAAAATGATTGAAATTTTAGGAGGAATCAAACCCAATGGGTCAGGAACTCTAGAAACTGATAAGTTCCTATCATATCATGATCTAGGAGCATGATTCAAAGAGGTTTGAAAACATATTGAGTGGCATGTGGACTACATATTGCCTTTGTATGACCAAGCATTGGGTGATCATGATGGTAGTTACAGGAGAATTTGTTATCAAGGGATATGTCCTCACCCTCTAACATCTTTACCATGTAAAGATTACGCAAATTGGCTATCCCCTTTTAGGGTTCCTAATTCGAAGACTCGAATAAGTTATAGGTCCCTAACCCTTGTGGCTAAAATTAGGGGACAAGTGGCATGTCATTTTCCAAGAGATTGATAATCTGGCAGTAGACTATCAGAATAGTGTGTAGCTTTGAACTAGTGATGTTTTAATATGTCACTACATCCTTATTTTCTAGCTTATCTGTCAATAGAGGTTGAGGGAGTTCACTTCCTTTATCTAATATGACCACTTTAAGCTTTGTGGGTTCATTAACATCAACTAGCTATGGGGGTTTTGTGACCCTATTGTTAGGTAGATGGTAATAAATGTGTAACTTGAGTTACTTATGCATATTTTTTTATAGCATATCAAAAGGTTTAGGATCCCCTAGGCTATGAAATACTTTCATAGATAAAGTAACTGAAGTTTTTAGAACAAGGTTGAAGGGATGACCTTCATCTTATGTATCTAAATTCTTCCCAAGATCATGTTATAGGTAGTATCCTTATCTATTACATAAAACTTAGCCAACATTATTTTGGGGCCCATTGTAAATGGTGGCATAATGGTCCCTATAGAAGTATATTTGAGGCTATTTTATCCTCATAAGGTATTATGGGTTGTAGAATAATTGGTTTTCCCATAACCAAGATTTTGTAAGAAAGAAAAGGGGACAATGTTGGTGGTTGCTCTATAATCAACCATAGCTCTCCTCACATAATTATTGTAAATCTAAACCTATTTAATTTTATGAGGAAGGCTACACAAATCAAATGAATAGCTAGCATCTCATGAATCATGCCCATGTGAAAACATATCCAAATCAATGTGGTTGATTCAAGCCTATGGCAGGGAAGAAACATTAGATAAATACCCCATCCCTAAGGCATCAAGTAAAGCCAACTGATGATCAAGAAAATTCTTGAGCAAAACAAGGAATGAAATGTGGGAAAATGTCTTAGTAAAATTCAAGATCAAATCATAGTTCCCTATGGATTTAGGAATAAACTCGATATCCTAAATGTTTTAGGGATGAAGAGTCATAGGCTAAAATTCTCTAGTGTGAGTAACATTATTCTCCTCTTCTTCAATTTCTAACTCCATAACATTTCATTCTAGTTTTGGCTTGCTGAGGAGCAACATCAGTGCTAGTAATTCCAGAGGTCGAAGCTTCAGCATCATGGGTACATGCCATCATGGATTGATTATGTTTAATTGAGAGGTTTTGTGGGTTATCTTGTTGTTAATTTTGGGTAGCACATATTTGGTGGTTAGGAAAAAGGTTTTGGTAGATCTGAAGATTTTGATTTTGAGGAGCGATAAGGTCATTTTAAAGCATATAAGTATTTGCACCTACATTCCCCAAGAATATATCAACAAATGTTTGTCTTTGATCCTAAAGCATCATTTGGATAAATTTATTTTACTCCCTATAATTCTAGGTGTTGTGGTTGATTACCCAATGAAAGATACAATAAATGTTAAGATTGTATTCTCGAGGCCTTTGATTTTGTCCTTGTTGACCAAACCTCTTGTGGATTGTTTCTTTGGTAATAGAGTTGGTTTAGGAATTGGGGGAAGTGATCAACACACTGAAATTGATTTTTATTTTTATTTTTATTTTTATTTTTATTTTTATTTTTATTTTTGTGTAGCACATTTCATGGTGGTGGTCAGTTAAATTCAATCACATGAATGGTAGGTGGTAGATTTTGGATCATGGAACCCATATTGTTATTGGCATTGGTGTTATTCATTCACTAAATTGATTATTATTTACTAGGTTCAAATTTTTTCCCTAGTCAATGACATCATCAGGGGTGGCATTCTTAATAAGATCAACAAGGAAAATTTTGAACATCCTCCCTCATTTCCATGTTAAGGGAGTGGAGGAATAGGTCACATAGTTCCTATTGATCCATGTGGGGTGCACTAGCAAAGGATTATAAGACTTATCACCACCTCGTGATGAAATGGTAGCCAACTCATTGTGTTCTTATTTGATGTATAATAACTCTCATATGCCAGTCTTTAGGAGTTTTCTCATATTGAAGGCTTTGACAAACTCAGACATGAATTGGCAAAAATAATGTGTAGACCCCTTAAAGATGGTATAATTCTAGTCAAAAACTATTCCCTCTAGGTTTTTTGGAAAATTTTGGGTAACAACCCCATCTTTAGGAGCTCCCTAGCATTAATAGCATACATCTTGGCATGTGCATTGGGATCTCCTTCCCCTTTAAGCTTGGGAAGGTCTGGTAGAGAATGTGGGAGAATAACTCATTATATGTTAGGATCAAGGGTTTCCTTATGATACTCAACATAGGTACCCATATTGCTAAAGTCAATTTTTGACATGATAGGATTGGATTAAAGAGGTGATATTTCATAGGAGTTAGTTAGATAACCACTAGAGTGAATAGAAGAAGCTTGGTAAGGTGAAGTGGTATAAGCCAAAAATGAGTTATTTGGTTGAGAAGATTTGGAGATCATATTGAAGTAGGGAGGTAAATTGTTAGTCATGGAAGGGTTGGTGGTTTTTTTAGGAGGGACATATGTTTTATGTTCATGATTTTGGGTGACATAACGTGGCACATAGCCTATCTATTATGGGGGAGTGTATGTAGAAGGTGCGTAACTCATAGGGGTAAAGAATGGTAGATTGTTGGTCACCACGTTATTTTTCAAAGGTGGAGCATAAGTGTATATACTCCCAATTTAGGTTTGGATAGGAACTTGATAGGTTGGATGGAATTTATAAGTGTCCGAGTTGGGGACCCCATGAGTAAGGATGTCCCCAAGGGCTTGGTTAGAGGCATAGTTTGGTGGGGGTGTATGCTCTTTTTATGGTGGAAGCATATAAGTTTGTTTGTGGTGACTAATAATTTATTGTTTAGATGGGAATAAAGGAGGAATGAACCTAGGTAGGAGGGTTTGGGTTCATTCCTTGATTTATATATTGTTAGTTTTTATTTAAATCATGAATATGACACACTAGGGTGTTGATGAGTCCATTTGGGTCAATAGTGGCACTAGGCCTAAGAGCCTCCTACATAGGAGGGGTAGAGGTGTGAGATTATTTAGTCTAAAAAGGTTATTTTAGAGTGGGAGCCTTAGGGGTAGTAGTTATAATTCACATTAGAGGGTTAGAGGCATCTTGGCTTCTATTAGGGGGACACGTGGTTGCTTGCATTTAATTAACCTCGTCTTCTAAGTAGCAGATCCTTCCAAGGTAATGTTAATATTTAGCAACACTTTATGCATATGGTATTTATATTTTAATAATTGGTATAGTGACTGTGCAAGGGGTGATGGTGCCTCCCCCAGTGAGATTCATAGCATCAAATTTGATGACTACTAGCATTTTTAAAAATGTCTCATAATTTATGAATGGAGACCCCACTCCTAGTTTGGGTGTTAGGATGAGAGTAATCATAGAATTAGTAATTTGCATAGATGTCAAAGGTAGGATTGTTCTTAATCATTAATGAAGGCTCTTTGGAATTGAGTTGTATTCTCTTATAGCTCTCCAGGCCAAAGATGTGCATATGTCCTATCTATACATATTCTTAGGGTATATGGATGCCCACAAAATAAATGGAAGGAGGGAAAGTGGAGAAGGGAAAAAGAGGTAAAGAAATAAAGGGAAAATGTAAAGGATGGAAGTCCTTCATGTCTGGTTCACCAATTTGTATACACATGAATAACACACATAAAATTGTGTATTTGACTCTTTGAGGTCAGGCTAAGGCAACTGACATAATAGATGGGTGATGGGTGAAGCTATGAATTGGGTTGGTTATTTGGTGGAATGGGCTTCAAAATGGATGGAAGAAAGGGGTTATCATGATGGAACCAAAATACCTTTGTATCATCATGGTGTTTTTTAATATCATCAATTTATGTAGAAACAGAACTCCAAGGCCCTTCTATCTCTGAGATTACAAGGATTTGAATCTCCTGGTTGATGTTAGGACTAGGGAAATAAGAGAGGTTAAGCTTAATGACTCATAATAATATATATGCTCTATCGGGTTTCCCATGTCTAAACAATGTCATCCACAAAATTGAATGATATAGGATGAGGCTAGACCAGAGGAGAAAAAAGGCGTGAGGATGAGAAACTAGGCCTAAATAACATTGTATTGATGGTCTCTGTTCTAAGGGAGAATGATGATTGGTGGATTAAGAATTTATTCCCACTCTTCCAAATAATTAAGAAATTCAACAATGAGTTGAGTGATTGGAGTGGAATGGAAGACCTCTCTCCTAAGCTCAGTGTTGATGTTAGATTATATATTAATTATGAGACCAAGTGTTCTAACCCTAAGAAAAAGACCTCCTCTAACAAGATCGAGTGTTTCGAGAAGTGTAATCCAAGAGGTACTAGGAAATTTATAAGCATATGAGTTTGTCTAAATATATTGTGTGAGGACTTATTGTATTATTTGAAGTAAGGTTTTGTTTGGCTTGCACGATTGGGCAAAGCTTTTGGCAATGTTTTTGTTGTTTTTATTTATTTTATGAATATTTATGAAAACTAGTGACTTACTAAAATGAAATAATTGAAAGTAAAGAACAATAAGCAAACTCAAATTAAATGAACAAACACTTATTTTTATGTTTTCTAATTGTTTTTTAATACATAAAAAATAGGGGGGAGAGAGAGAGATTCTAATTATGCTAATGTTGATTTTTATCTTTTATAAATGCAAGCTATATGAAATCATTTTTATATTTTTGTATTGATATGTGAATATATCTACTATACAAACTATGTATTCTTAACATGACAATTATTTAAGAAAATATCTATTCTCCAAACAACATTTTTATGAGGTTCTTACAGTTTTCTTTCACCGAAACAAGTGACGAACATGTTTATAATCTAACTAGGTGTTGCACACTAGTTACAAACAATGCATTTGAAATGGAAATGAATTATTTAGATTATGATTTCCTTGATTAAATAAATTAAAAATAGTTTTCTTAATTAATTTAAAAAATGAAAATCAAAATCACAATAGTACCATTTGTCCAACTAAGTTTGTCTAGGGTTTTGTTACTCACTAGTTACTTGTTTGAAAGTGAAAACAACTTATTTTAAATTTAAAATTGATTATTGTGATGGTTGAAAGTGTATGATTTTTTCTCTAACATTCACCTAAGGTTTAGATTCAAGATTGTGTTGTGAAATAATCTATTAAATAAGTGCAAGCAAACAAAAAAACTAATTATTTTTTTTGTGTAAGGATGGGAGAGAAGAATTCATTTTCCTATCATTTTTTTTCCAACAATAAATATTTAAAATAATTTAATATTAATATAATCTAATGAATAAAACAAATAAAATATAAGTTAATAACCTCCAACTTGATCCTGATGTAGACTAGTTGAAATCAAGAGATTTGTTATACTATAATCCTCAGTGTGCTAGCTTCTTTACCCAAATGTATATTTTTAGAAATTTATAATAAAGAGAATAAATAAATGTCACAAATGGAATAATAAGAAGAGCAACACAACTCCAAATAATGAAAAACTGATTTTGGCTAGATGAAGACACCATTTACAAAGCCCTGGTTGCAAGAACAATGGCTCATCTTATCTACAATTTTGTAGTCAAACACAAAAATAATCACAGCAAAGATCCAAAGTAATTATATCAGGTTGTGGCTATAAATGATTCAAAACTCTTAAGCTATAATACAAATTTTTGGATATGAAATCAAACCAAAATTGACTTACTTGTAGAAGAGCAATGGAGGTTGCATAAAAGAGTTTAATTGGGTTGGACTAGGAGTTGAACTTGAGAGGGACTCAAAATGATTGGAAATAGAAAATGGAATGAGCTAGCCCTGATTGAAGGCAAATTTAATGTGGAAAAAATAAGAAACACTAATCATTCAAAACATTTCAAAAAATGAGTCTCAAAAGCTAAAATTAGAAGGTGAGATAATGGTGATGGAATCACCCCTTTTTACAGGGGTAATTACGTAAACATCGCTTCTGGGGATAAAAATGCCTTTTTAAGTTTGAGAATCACCCTTCATTTAAAATATAACCACCCTCTTATTAAAAAACCTCCATGGTATTTTACACAAATACCATGATGAACCCATCACTCATGGGGCAATTTCATAACCTCGCATAGGATAGTTTTATTACCTAATAGGGTGGTTTTGTCATTAGTGAGGTTTTTTAAAATATGCTAAGGGGAGCTAAAAGGGCCAAAAAAAGAGGGTTTTGAGAGACCTAGAAGAGGGAGAAGGAATAAAGAGGGGAAGGTATGTTAGAGAGTTCAAATTTGAGTATGAATAGGAGGTCACTACATCATCATTGGATATGTTGTGTCAAGAATATCGCACTATGCAAAAAATTAGGTTCATATAGTCAAACATCACCATGACCTACTAAGCCAATATAAATAAAATTGGTGGAAAATCTTTTGAAAATAATCCTATTAGGGATGCTCTTTGCCCTAGGTTTATACAAATTATTAAGTAGTATTCTTGTTGTTAAAGTTTGGAATTGATGTTGTCATTGATGTCAAAGGTTCTTAAGAAAGGTGTTCATGAGGTCATCAAAGAATATTCTTGTTTGATATCATCATTGAGAGGTATGACATTGTCTGAGAAGCATTTCATAAATTCCAGTAAGGTATAAGATCATCAAGAAGTGTTTCAAGGTCAGCTGTCAAGTTTTAAGAGCTTGAAAAGCCTAGTCATGACACTAGTCATTGCATGAAGAAACCTTATGAGAAGGTATGAACTTGGTGGACTGGTGAGATGGATGCACATAGGCATAAAAATATATATGAGGTTATTTTATCATACATAATATGCATTGGATAACTCATGAGAGTCTCAGAGTGAGCCTACAAGGGTAAGACTTATAGACCTAGTATGCAAGTAGACCACCTCTAGACCTTGCCTGACCTAATGAGGTGTCATAAGGAGTTGTCAAGGACTATGAAGGATGTAAATTATTTTTTAATCATGAGAGATATTTTTTGAGTTTTTTATAATGTGTTTAGAGCTTGGATAGTGGTTAGAAGTTCAGTTTCAAGACCTAATGTGACTTGCAGGTTAAGGCCTAGAGAGCAAAAAGAGAGAGCATAGCCTAATGGGGGATGAGATTATATTTATAAGGCTAATACAAAAATGTGAGAATTTAAATAAGTTTGTCATGTTTTTTCAAGCATTTTGACCAAGTTTTAGGTCAAAATTTGAAGGTTAAGGCAAGAAAAAGTGTTTTGAAGTCTCTCGTATGCATAAGATGAAGGGTTCTCAACCTAAGAATAAATTTCAAGTATTTATTAGAATGTTTAACCCATAAATTGGAACCTAAGGTATTCATCTTATATTTTTAAGGGTCTTATCTCAAATTTCCAAGCATTTATTTCTAAAATGAGGGCCAATCTTTATAAATGATTGTTAAGACTAAAAGATGGTTTAAACCCTCCAAGAACCCTAATAGTGACTTGATATGAAATAAGTTGTTATAAAGTGATAAAAATAGATTTTTTTGGGTATTTAAGTGATTTAATGTTGTATTCATCTCTCCCAAGCATCTCCAAGTGTAATTAATTTGTCAAGTGAGTGAGTGAAACCTATAAGAAAGGTCTTGTTTCTAAGAGATTTATTGTAGTAGTCAAAGTTGACCAAGTCAAAGTTGCTAAATGGATGGAGGTCAAAGATTGAGACTTATATTTTATTTCCATGGTGGTTTTTGATCAGGTTATATACCTCAAGTGTGCTAAATTGGTCATCCAAGTTGACCAGTTGCTAACAGACCTAATGGTGCAAATAGTGAGAAAATTAGGCAAAAGTGAGAAGTTGATTAGGGATGTGTTACAATGGATTAGGGATGAATTAAAGTGAATGGATAAGTTATTAAAGACCTTTAATACTTGTTCATATTGGATAGATGTTTTGAATATCAGTGAATATGATTAAAATTTTTCTCATAATTTAACATGTCTAGTTCAGATAAGACAGTGAGGTACAAAAATATGAAATTGGTCAGTAAGACCAATATTGCCATTTGACCATATATATATATATGATAATGTTCCAATGACCTCATAGGATCATATACATGTATTGGAAGTCTTTTAAATTGGTTTTATAGGTGTTTCAGGTCATTGTTTCTATGATTGTGTTTTGAGGCTAGTTGGCAGTTCTGAGTGGGCTACTTACAGAGAAGGGTTTGAGTCCTTTTACATTATGTAATGAAGTATAATAAACTTGGTGAAGTTTTTTATGTCTTTAATCTTGTACGTATATAATTTTTTTCCATGGTTGTTTGAAAAAATTATGTTTTTGATTTAGTTGTTCAAGACAGACTTTCTGGTTATGCACAGGCCTAATTGTGAACGGTGCTAATGACGTGCTTCAAGTAGTGAATGGAGCTAAAAGGTGTTATGGACCTAATAAGATCTTATTAGAATTATATTTTAGTGAAGTATTATATTTTCCTATAATGCGATAATTTTTATAATGTTCCAAAGAGTTTAAAGGGTAATGTATGCTAAAGAAGGCCTAATTGAATTAGGTCTCCTTTATGCTTAAAAGGGGTTTTTGGTCCTATATGATATGACTGACCTATTTTAATGATTTATTAATGTTTATATAATTTCATAAGTCTTATTTTATTGAAAATATAAATGGTAAAGTGTGTATGGTTGACCAAGAGGTGTATGAGCAAGAGCCTAGTATAAAAACAAGGCCTAATTTGCTAGTTAGAGATTGTGTGCGTTGAAGCAAAATATATAACACTTTAAAGAGATAAAGGAGTTATTTTATACCATCATTAAGGTGAATATAAATTATAATGAAGATATAACATAGGTACTATGGATGAATATCAAGGTCAAATGACCTAATCTGTCTTGAAGAGACCTAGTTGAATGAAGGAGCCTATAAGGCAGTTTGAGAGAGCTAAGAGTGTGAAGAGCTAAAAAAGTGGTCATCATCAATTGGTTGAGAAAAAAATGTCATAAATATGATCAAGCCAATCAGGTGGCTAATTTAGTACTGGGTTAGCTAGGGGGTTGGTGCCTCCTTACAAGTAGGTGCTTATTAAAGCCTAGTCAAGTGGGTGTTTGGCTAGTTGGGGTTGTTGCTCCAAGTGAAGTTGGTGCTTCACTAAATATTGATGTTTATATTATAGGACTATAGTCCATTAGCATCATCATTGGGTTTTATTCCCCTTGAGGTTTTCCCACTCAAATAAGTTTTTTATGTGTTATGCTCATATCTCATGCTCATAGCTCCTAATGTGTTGTTAATTCACTATATTGTTTTGAAAGTTCATGAATGATAAGGTAAAGTTGTAAAAGTTTTGAAGACCGATTCACCCCCATATATTCATTGTGATTCCAACATAAATTCCATTGGCTTTGGATAAAATAGGCTTTTTTATATATCACCCTTAAAATTTAATCTCAAGTTGCGTAGAAGAAATAAATTGTCAACATACTCTATAAGTGGATAGCTTAGTTTCAGATTCAAAGGAAAATTGTACGTGAAGCTAAACAAGTTTTATGGTTATTCATTTTGATTTAATGTAGGGAAAGGCAATACAATATGAACCAATTTATATGTATAATCTAAACACATAGTAAAGCTATATGAACCATTCAAAATAAATTCATAGCTCATATGAAAATGAATTAAATGTAGAATTTGAAAGCCCTTGATAGTTGAATGTATGTTATCTAATCTAGTGAATCTATACATATATTCATCTTTTTAAGAATCACATATAATAAAATTTCTTTCCTAAAACTCAATATTGTAAATAAACTATATGAATTAATCTAAACATATACTAAAAAGGTAGCATAGTCAAAACTAGCTTCAATAATGTTTAAATGTGTAGTGGCAAGTTACTAGCCAAAAGTAAAGTACCGTTCACAATCACATTGAATGCTTGCATGGAGATGCATCATACAATATATTACTTTGGAAGATTATGTATTGAATCTTATGGCATCAAGGCCCTTAATACATTAAGGGGAGTCTATCAATAGCATTGCAAAGTGAAGCAATAGATGCCCAATGTTTAGGTTGGAACATTGAAGCCATATATTAAGGAAAATAATATAGAACAAAAGGCTAATAATATATGTAAAATTTGATTCATAATAAAAATAAATCACAAGTAAAATAGGTATAAAAGTTGGCTCTAATTGAAAAATATGCTAAGGAACCTTGTCCATGTTTCAAAATGAAAAATATGTAACAACATTGTTCTATGAGGCTAATGAGAATTCAAAGGTCCCCAAGATTCATAACAAAGTTCACTACCACTATCACAAGAAAAATCACCATTGAATGACAAAACCGCCACTATCACAACCATAACCACCATTGACAGAAGTGAAATTGTGAGGTTATATAGCAGGATTTGGAATTTTTTAGTTTGAGCAAGTAAAATGATGTCTTGATAAGAGTTTTCATGGTATAATTGTTTTTTATGATCTTTTACGGATCATTCTTCATATTATTTGCACCAACAAATTACAACACATGACACAAGTAATGCTTCCAAGTTTAAGCTCTCAACTTTATATCAATATTAATTTAGCTTCTACTTAGAAGTAAGGTTTATGAAAATATTTCTGAAAGGAAAGGAGGAGACTAAATGATGTATTTGAAGTCTCTAGTACTAAATCACTTTTCCAAATTGGATAACAATTATTTTCAATTGATGTTAGCACGAAAAGCTTTTTTAGCTCGAAAACACGCAGTGGAGAGTAAGTCCCCATGTTGATGTGTTAGCAATCTTCCAAGTTGTTTATTAGAATGGTATATCCTTACAACTGGATTTGATCCTCATTAATACTATCCTACCTTCCTTCTGTGAACATTAGGGTGAAAGCCATAAAATATTTTACACTAGTAAGTTGCCTTGTGGCATTCCAACAGCATATTCTAGAACACAATTGTTGATGCATTACCCAAAATGAAATCTGGGATTAAATTTTACATTCTTCAAACATATGGGAATTCCCTTCACTAGCACCATTCGAAAAGTTTCTCCAAAGTGGGTATTCTTGTTCTAAGATCAAAAAACCTTGAAAACAAGTTCAGTCTTGATCACGAGGCATGAACTTATTGTTTCAAATATTTCTCATCATAAAAACAAAAATCTTAAAAAAATCATGATTATTGTGATTAATCACCAGTCGCAGGGGAAACCAATTTTTTCTTCCAATAAACTGCACTTTAATACTAGTCAACTCCTGCTAGGCAAAAAATCGTTGACTATGACGACTAATAGGTCAAAATCATGCAAAAATCATGAAAATGTTTTAATTTATTAAAACAAATGTGTTTTAAATAAGTTTAAATCATGATTAAATTGTGATTTAGGTGTGAATCACATTTTGTTTTTTTTTTATATATATTAAAAAAGTTAAAAATTTCACTCTGAGAGGGGGGGGGATTTTATATACCTTATAAAACTTTCCCTTAATCACACAAATTGAACAGATTTTTCAAAAGAAGAATTTCAAAAAAAATCAAAATAAACTAAGTTACCAAATAAAGAGAACATAGAAATTTTCAACAATAAATTGGACATTTTCCCTTTATTGTCCCTGTGCAAATTTCCAAGTGATAATACAATATCAAATTAACCTCACACTTCCACATTACAAAGTTGGCTACTCAAGCCTTTATTTATAGCTTTTTTTTTTCTTTATATCTATTCAAATATTTTTAAAAAAATAAAAAATGTTTATATTCTGTTAGGGTTAGGATTAGGGGTTTTTTTAAATATTAAAATTTAAACCTAACCTTAACCTAGTTAAGGTTAGAGTTAGTTTTGACATCAATGACAATATTTCCAACAAGAAGAATTTCAAAAAAAAATCAAAATAAACTAAGTTACCAAATAAGGAGAACATAGAAATTTTCAACAGTAAATTGGACATTTTCCCTTTATTGTCCCTGTGCAAAAATAAAATCTATCAAAAAAAAATATTAAAAATAATAAGTTTTTCCAACAAATTGATATTAATTAATTTCTATCAATAAAAATTAAAAACTAAAAAAAAAACTATGTTTCCTTACCTTCATTTTCATCGTACAATAAAGTTAGGGTTAGGATTTTTTTTTTTAAATATTAAAATTTAAACGTTAAGTTTTTTTAAAATATTACTTTTTTCTAATAAATTTTTATAATTTGTAATTTATAAAAATTTAAATATATAAAAAAAATATTAAAAAATAAGAATTTTTTTTTCAAACAATGAATTAATATTCATTAACTTTTATCAATAAAAATTAAAAACTAAAAAAAATCCCTTTTCTAACCTTTAAGGTAAATTAGGTTTAGATTTTATTTTTTTTTAAAGTTCATCCTTAAAGTTATTTTTTTAATTTAATATGTTCAATTAATAAAAATTTAAATTTGTAAAAAATATTAATGAACATTAATTTTTTTTAATGAATTAATGTTTTTTTAAATATTAAATTATGTCATATTTAATATAATTATATTTAATATAAATTTTTAAAAACATAGTAAATTTGTAATGAATTTATATTTTCTAATGCAAAATAAAAAATAATGTTTATTTATTTTTATTTTTATTTTTATTTTTTGGGGTAAATTTTTTATATTATTTTAATGTGTATATATTTATTATTAACGATTGAGTAACACAAAAACTACTTAAAAAATAAAAGCAAAATAAAGTATCTTTAAAGCACTTTCTTTTCTATTTTTTTTCTTATTCCAAGATCTATTGTTCGATTGTAAATTCAATGCAGGAGGATCATAGTGTCAGATGGGTGTTATGCCTACGAGCTCTGAATTACCCCCTATGATCAGGTATTCTATTAGACAGACCTGAGACCTTTCACATACTCACATATCACTTTGCTCTCACGTACATCTCTCTTCCACATACTATTATTCTTCCACGTACCTTTGGGTATATAGAAAGGTTTGGTATATCGAGAGGGGTGGTATATCAAGAGAATTGTTCTTTTGTACCATTACCATTCCACATACCTAAGGGTATATATGAAGGTGTATGTATATTGGGTGGTTTGGCTATTAGAGATTTAGGTATATCGAAAGGTGGGAGTGATAAGTTGGAGTGATAAGAGTTTTTTCTGAGAGTAATAAGGAAAAACTAAAAACTTTCAAAATATTTTAGTACCTAAATTAAAAAAAACTATGCCACACTGTGGATTTGATCATCATGCCATGTGAGAAAGATTTTGTATAAAACTACAACACCACAATTGATGGTAACACAAATAGGATCAAATACAACTTTTGTGAACATATATGCAATGGAGGTATATACCACTTTAAGTGGCATTTGACAAGATAATGAAGTCATGAAGTTACACCTTATACTAATGCATGCCCTATAGATGTCACTAATCAAGGTATAAAAACATTATAGCGATATTCAGATTTAAAGGCAAAAAGGGCAAGAAGAGGTACAGAAGTAGGTTTTAACTCTTCAGATGCAACGGGTGATGAAAAATATCATGACATGTCTAAGCCATCAATAAAACATGAAAAGGAGAAGGAGAAGTCTCCAATGACACTTAGATTAGCACCTCGTGTGTCAAACACAAGTGGGGGAAACATCTATGCCTTCTTTATCCCTTGTACTACCCTTAGAGCACAAACCACACTAGAGAGTGCAGGTTATTAAAAAATTGGGTACGAGCAAGCAAAGAAGACAATCTCTAACTTTTGGTACTCTTCTAGCTTGCCATTTACTATGGCCAAATCTCCATACTGGCAAAGTATGGCAAATGCAATTTCAATTATAGGTCTAGGGTTCTCAGCGCCATCATAGAAGACTTTACAGACAGATTTATTGAAGGACATCATACATGATGTGAGTGATGTCCTTGTAGAACATCATAAGGAATGGTCATAATTAGGATGCACTATCATGTTAGATAAATAGACAGATAGAAGGAATCGCACATTCATCAACTTCCTTATGTTGTGTGACATTGACACTATATTTCTTAAGAGTGTTGATGCATCTAATTAGATAAAATTGGGTGAGGCACTATTTCATCTATTTGATGAGGTTGTAATTGAGGTGGGGCTAGAAATGTGGTCTAATTTATTACTGATAATGTTGCTACTTGTATGGTTGCTAGAAGGCTTCTTATAGAGAAAAATATAACTATTTTTTGGACTCCATGTGTGGCACATTGTCTTGATTTGATCTTGGAGGACATAAAAAAAATTCATGGGTGAAAGAGATTTTACAAAAGTCTCGCACAATCATGAAGTTCATATACAATCACACAAGGGTTATTAGTATGATGTGAGCATTCACAGATGCTAAGGAACTTCTTCGGCTAGGGGTGACATGGTTTTCAACCCACTTCCTTACCTTGCACACTCTTTCCTAGCAACAAATGAATTTAAAATAAATATTTGTTTCAAGTGGGTGGAATGTTCCTTTACAAAACATATGCATGGCAGAATAGTGAATGACTATGTTTTACAACTATCTTTTTGGGAAGAGATAAAAGAAAATTGTGTTATTCGCATAGCCTCTAGTTCAAGTTTTAAGACTTGTCGATTGGGATAAACCCCCCATGGATTATTTGTATGAAGCAATGGATAGGTCCAAAGAAGCAATTAATGTAAGATTGAATAATAATGAGGCAAAGTACATGCCATTATAGGAAATAGTTGACAACAAATGGAATTGACAAATGCATTCTCCCCTCCATGCATCTAGATACTTATTCAATCCAACATTGTTTTATAGCGTCTCATTTTGAGATGATACAGAGGTTGCAAAGGGTCTATTTAATTGCATGGAGAAAATATTTTTTATTCAATAGGACTTTGAAGAAGCTATGGGAGAGTTGCCAATATACAAGTAGGCAAGGGGTTTCTTCTCTAGTAAGGCAACCATAACAGAAAGGAAGACCTTCCAACTAGGTAGATAAAAAAAAATCATATGTATAATTAAAGTGTTAAATTTTGATTGGATTGTGCAACTACATGTTATTATGTTGACAAAATTTGTTTTTGTAGCACAATGGTGGGATTTTTTTGGCAAAAAAAACAAACACCATTAAGGGAAGGTAATGCACATTTTGAGTCAGCGATGTAGTTCATCCACTTGTAAGCACAATTGAAGTGTGTTCGAACATAAATACTCAAAAAATTCAACTGACCCACTTCGGAATGGATGAATGATTTGGCATTTGTCCACCACAATCTTTTATTAAAGATGAATAAATCTCAAAGTTAATAAATGTTGCATTTATAATTCTCACTTCATATAAAAAATTGATTTATATTCATATAAAATATTATTCGTATAAGTCACTAACATATGCATTGTATTTTATAATGTTAGGTACCATTGAAGAAGATCATCTGATCAACCTTGACGAGATCAATGCAGATGCTGAATGGCTTAAAAATAATGAAGAGCCTCTTTTGTAGAATTATAACTTCAACATCATGAATGATGTTAGGATCAACATTGAGATTGTCTCTCAAATTAGGAGAGGCAAAAACCTTAAAAAGATGTTGAAGTGTAGACCTGATGATCCATATTCTACGTGTTGCCATTGGCTCCCTCCCCTTTTTTGTTCCCTTGTAAACGACAATATTATGCATTTTTAAAAGAAAATATATAAAAATTGAATATTTCAAAAAAATAATGAAAAAAAATATTTGACTGATTTGGATGACGTAAAATCTCATTTATCTTCCTCTTTTTATCTTTATCTATTCTCTATGCAATTTAAATGCCTAATATGTATCTCTATGCAATGGAAATGCATTTAAATTTATTTTTAAAAAAGTAGTTTTTTCATTTTTTTGCATTTTTTTGGCAGTTTTAAGTTTTTCCAATTTTTTTCCTATTAATTATTGAAAGTAGCTACTAAGAGCGGGGTGAATCAATAGACAACAATGCATATTCAATTTCAAAACCATTCCATCATACATCAACTTGATCTAGCAACATAAACATGAAAGTACATACATCCAAAGCATGAACAAGAGTATACATCACATGAACACATCATCTATGTGGGAAACCCTCATGGGGGATAAAGCCCACTGAACCCTGAAAGATGGAATACAATCTTATAATAACAAGATCCAACATTTAAACCAACACTAACTGATCAAGGAACACCCACCCCTAAATTTAGTCAAGCACCCACTGGACCTTTAACTAGCTCCAACTAGCAAGGAGGCTACAACCCCCTAGAAAACCAAACACCAACTCAGCTACCTCTGATCTGACCTCCATCTTTGATCTGATGTCTTATACACCTGATGGTGGAATTCTCTTGCTTGCACTTCTTCTTCACCCTTCAATCTCTCTCAAACAACTTATAGGGCTTACTTGCTCAACTAGGCTCATTAGGTATAATGCCATGTGCATTCACCTTCATCGCTTTGATCAGATAAGCATGTCTGATATTATTCACTCTGTGATGGTCCTCAATGCATTTTACCTTTTCTTTCAAAGTTTATCTCCTTCACTTGGCACCACACTAACTCAACTAGCACAAATGGGCTTATTAGGCCTTGTACTTATACCACTCCTCTTGGTCTAACATCTTTTGGTCAGCTAAGATGTTTTTCATGATTGATATTTATTTAAAATAGGTCCTCATATACATTAGATGTAAGAACCATACACTCCTTAGGTCAACGATTACCCTTAAGACCCAAAACACCAATTAGGCCCAATAGAGACCTAAAGGAATTAGGCCTTCTCAAGTCATACATTACACTTCAACCCCTTGGACCAATTTCAGCTTCCACCAATGCTTAAAACACATCAAACATGTCACCAATAGGTCCTTTCTCACTCCCACAAAGGTCCATGCCACCTAGAACTCAGCCTCACACCTTGAACCAAGCCATTATATCCTTCTCACCAATAGGCCTAAAAACACAGAAAACATAGTCATAAATAACTAAGGCATACAGTTGTTTTTCTCAAATAACCACCTAAACAAATCACATGGATAGGTTATCCATGACTCTAGAAACAACACCAAATCCATTTTTTTTCACTACTCAGGGTTCAAGCATCCAAAAACACCTGTCATAAGTTCACTCAAATCTGGTGAAACACAATCAAATTACAGTCAAATATTTTGAATCTCCATATCTGATCATGGACATACCATGACATCCAATACCTTCTCATTAGTATTTTGGACTTATATAACAACACCAAACTCATTGGATGTTCCAACACCATTCAAACAACATAAAACTTACTCCTTCAAAAAGACCACTTAGACTACTTGTAGCTTCCAATAGTACATTCATGTAGATGTTATTTTATATTACTTGAAAGAACACTTTCACAAACTCTAATCCACATTCATAGATTATATGTGATCTCTATATCACTCTCAAGTAGATATTTATTTTGTTCAAACATCTTTCATTGGTCTAACAGACCAATTCCTCATATCACTATCTCACAGTCTTCACTACTTAGATAAGCTACTATGAAATCACTCATTTACCTATGTTTGAGTAATATCACCACTTTGAAACCAATGTAACATAGGTCATAGGTCTTAAAAAAATACCCCAAGTCATTTTATTCAACCCTACTCACCTAGACACTTCTCTAAACACATATTCACTTGACTGGCTTTTTCTCATTGTTATCACAATCTGCAAATTTTGTGATAGGACAAAGTGAATGATAAAAATGATTGACATAGAGGTCCAATCATGCCCAAATTACTTAATTTAATTGTATAAAAAGTCTCTATATTTCTCTTCCATAAGTTTAGCACCTGGGTCTAATGCACCATCTAACTACAATACCTTCTTTTCTGGAAACAAGCACTTTACTGTAGCTTCTGCTAACTGTCAAGACAAACCATTGCCTCTTCCAGGTACATGAGAGAGTTATCTACAAGATCCAATCATCACATTAGGTTTTCTAATACATTTTAAGCCAAAACCATCAAGATCTTCTCCATCAAGTCTTTATAAGGGTTTGCAAGCACAAAAACCTACTTATCTTCTTAACATTCATTCATAAAGTTGAGGGCTTGGTTTCTATAAAAAATGCTTCTAGAATATTATTAGGATCCTTCTTCAACTACTCCAAAATGCTTAGGACACCATGCAAACTTTACATGTCCCAATGAGAATTAGAACTTTCTTCTCGAGCTAGGAAACCTTCAATTTGCAGGTACAAGTGTCCTTCCAACGTACTATCTTGTTTTATCTTCATCCTCAAGACTTTAAACTTGGTCAAAATATTTGACCAACCTTGTCATACCTCATTCCATGCCTACATGAGCTTTGACATCTCGGATTCTCACCTTGACCCTCCATTTGGGCCTCACTAGGTCACTACACAGACTAGGTCTATGACTGTAAGTCGAACTTGGATATAGAAAGCACTAGGATTCCTCTTGTACTGATATCAACTCATCATCAACCTGCCATATGCAATCATTCCATGTTATACATATGTCCTTCATGTTATCCCTATCCTCAACAATCTCAACATACTAGGCTACCAAGTTTATGCCACTATGTTATGTCTTCTCTCCTTAACTTTGCACAACTTCAGGCTCAAACTCATCAGCCTCATGACATCACCACTTTGTCATTGCCTTTGACATCAATATACACATGAAATCATATTTTTACATCAATGACAACACACCTCCAACATTAATCATGATTTTTTTAAAAACACATACATTTTTAAAAAAATATTTTTTTCCTTAGACGATTAATGCTACTATGTGCTTCTTATGGAAAAATATATGACTATTTTTTGGACTCCATGTGTGGCACATTGTCTTGATTTAATCTTGGAGGACATAGGCAAAACTTCATGGATGGAAAAGGCTTTGCAAAAGTCCCACACAATCATGAAGTTCATATATATTCACACAAGGGTTCTTAGTATGATGTAGACATTTACAAATGGCAAGGAACTTCTTCAGCTAGAGGTGACAATGTTTGCAACCCACTTCCTTGCCTTGTAGACTCTTTCCCAACAACAAATTAATTTGAAACAAATGTTTGTTTCAAATGAGTAAGTGGAATGTTCTTTTGCAAAACAAATGGATGACAGAATAATGAATGACTATATTTTTTCACCATCTTTTTGGGAAAAGATAGAGCAAATTGTGTTATTCTTTGAGCCTCTAGTTTAAGATTTGAGACTTGTCAATGGAGATAAACTCTCCATGAATTATTTATATGAAGTAATGGATAGGGAAAAAGAAGCTATTAAGGATAGATTGGAGAATAATGAGGTAAAGTACATGCCATTATGGGAGATAGTTGATAACATAGAGAATTGATAAATGCATTTTCCCTTTCGTGTAGCTGGATACTTCTTCAATCCAACATTGTTTTACAACATCTCATTTCAAGACGATGTAGAGGTCATAGAGGGCCTATTTAATTTCATGGAGAGAATGTTTCTTATTCATTAGGATTTTAAAGAAGCTATGGGAGAGTTGCCAATGTACAAGTAGGTAAGCGGTTTCTTCTTTAGTAAGGCAACCATCACAGGAAGGAAGACCTTCCAATTAAGTAGATGAAAAAATTTCATACGTATAGTTAAAGTGTTAAATTTTGAATGGATTGTGTAACTACATGTTACATTTTTGACAAAATCTATTTTTGTAGCACAATGGTGGGATTTTTTTGGCAAATAAATCAATCACCTTCGAAGGATGGCAATACGCATTTTGAGCTAGCTATGCAATGCCTCTGCTTGAGAGTGCAATTGGAGTGTGTTCGAGCATATACACTCAAGAAAAAATTAACTCACTCATGAACGGATGAATGATTTGACATTTGTCCACCACAATCTTCACCTGAAGATGAAGAAAGCTCAAAGTTAATAAATATTACATTTATAATTCTCAATTCATATAGAAAGTTGATTTATATTTTTATAAAATATTATTCACATAAGTCACTAACATATGCATTGTATTTTATAATGTTACGTACCATTGAGGAAGATCATCTGATTGACCTTGACAAGATCAATCTAGATTCTAAATGGCTCAAAAAAAAAGAAGAGTCTTTTTTTAAGGATTCTGACTTCGACATCATGAATGATGTTGGGATCGACACTGAGGTTGTCTCTCAAATTGAGGCAAGAAACCTAAAAATATGTTGAATTGTAAACCTAATGATTCATAGTCTACGTGTTGCCATTGTCTCCCTCCCCTTTTTTGTTCTTTTGTAAATAACAATAGTATGCATTTTGAAATGCAAATCTAATAAAATTTAAATATTTCAGAAAAGTGATGAAAGAAAATAGTTGACTGATTTGGATGGCATACAATCTTATATATCTTCCTCTCATACTCTTTATATATTCTCTATGAAATTGAAATGCCTAATATGTATCTCTATGCAATGGAAATGCGATTAATTTTTTTTTTTTTTTTTAATATTTTGTTTTCATATTTTCTAGTGGTTTTTAATTTTTTTCAATTAATCATGATTTTTTGAAAAACACTTACACTTTTGAAAAAATGATTTCTTCCTTAGACAATTAATGCCACACTGTCTCACCTCTTTAACAGGGTGCAACTTCTTGTTTAAGTGTGAAATTCCAAATCTACTTTCCCTCTAACGATTTGAAGAGCAGCTTGAACAAAGTGTAATAATATGATTCAACGAATCAAATTATTTCTTGTATTGCCCTAGCCAATTATAGACATCAATCAAACAATTCTCATGAATAACCACAATGGAATTCATTAACTACAATAAACCCATGATTTATTGCAACCTTATGTCTATATAATACTGACTAATCTATAATGCTCCTGAGTAGCTTCTTAATACTCTCCTACCTTCCTTCTGTGAACATTAGGGTGAAAGTCATAAAATATTTTACACTAGTAAGTTGCCTTATGGAATTCCAAAAGAATATTCTAGAATGCAATAATTGATGCATTACCCAAAATAAACGTTGGAGTGAAGTTTTTCATTCTAAAAGCATGGGAATTCCCTTCACTAACATGATGTACACCGTGGAGAATTTGTTGGAACCAATTAGCTAAAATTAGTAATGTGTAACCATTTCGTTGTTTGAGTGGACTTGTTAAGCGTAGCTGGCATATAGTTGGCTATGATAGTCTTAATTTAGTTAATAAACTCCTAACTTTTAGATCAGTTAACTATCGTAGAAACTTGGGCTTTAGATAGGTTTCTTAATTTAATTGTGTTTAGTACTGCATGTGTGAGGGGAGGTAATACACAGAAAGGAGCGCAAGCATTTGTTGGGAGGACTACTGTGTGTGGAAAGTAGATTGTGAGTCCCTATTCAATGAAGCTGCCATGTTTTGTGATGGATATTTCTTACCATAGATTATAAAATTAATAAAGAAGACTGTTGTTTTTGTTTGATCCCTTCCTCTCATCTATTTTTGCTATTTTTTCATTGTAAAAATCAGATTGTAGATATTTTGTTTTGTATTGCAAGTTGTTGCAAGTGTGTGGTCTGCATTAGTTGGTATCAGAGCACCATGGCCCAAAGGGGATTTCAGATGAATTGGGCAGGAAGAGGCAAAAGGAATGCAAGGAATAGGAGAAATGTTGAAGATGAATTACTCAGAAGGCTAGAAGCCCTTGAGGCTAGGTTGACGCATGAGGAGTCTGAAGAAGAACCAGAAGTTCAAAGGGTTCAAGTTGGAGCCATAGACCCCATGGAAAGGCTCATTGAAGTTGTAGCCAAACAAGGAGTTAGGGTTAAGGTTAAAGTCCCTAATTTTAAAGGTGAACTAAATCCAAAAGTGTTTATAGATTGGATTCAAGAGTTAGAGAAATACTTTGAGATGGAAGGAATTAAGGAAACTGATCCACGAAAGGTCAAAGTTGTTGCATCAAAAATGAAGTCTCATGCTGCTCTAGGGTGGGAGAATCTTCAAAATGTTAGAAGAAGACAAGGGAAAGAGAAAATCCAAATGTGGCCAAAGATGCTAAAACATTTGAAAGCGAAGTTTATGCCCTCTGATTATCTGAAAAAACTTTTTCGAGAATTTCAAAATCTAAGGTAGAAAGAGTCATCAATACAAGCTTATACTGAGCAATTCCTGAGGCTACAAAGTAGGACTGATTTGCAGGAAGATGATGAGTATGCAACAACTAAATACATCAATGGGCTTAGATTTCAACTCCAAGATGAGTTGGCCCTGCTCAAAGTGAACACCATGGATGAGGCATATCAATTTGATTTGAAAGTAGAGATAAAATTGAACAGGCAAGGCAAAGTGGTGAACAAAAGGGGTGGTAGCAATTTGAATAGAGGATGAGGAAGTTCCTCTAACTCCACAAGGGATGAAGAGCTAGAGAAAGGTAAGGAACCAAAAACTGATTTTGGTGGAAGAGGTGCTTTTAGAGGTAGAGGTAGAGGTAGAGGCCAACAAAAGTTTGGATATTGGAGACCCATGAAGTGTTATACTTGTGGTGGACCTCATAAAGACACTCACTGTCCTGAAAACTCTAGAGTTGCCAATGGAGTCATGATGGCTCAAGAGGAACCCCAAGTAGAAGAAATTGAAGCTGAGATTGGAGAGAACTTGATGCTATAAAGAATCTTAATAAAAAGAGACCAAGAGGCCCCTGAAGCGGATTAGAGAAGGAAGAGCATGTTTTGAACAAAATACAAGTGCAAAGACAAAGTGTGCAAGGTAATTGTAGATGGAGGATCTACTAATAATCTGGTAAGTACAAAAATAGTGCAAAAATTACAGCTTGCTTACATTTCAAAATCGAATCCTTATAAAATTTCTTGGTTGAAAAATGATCATAGTGTACTTGTAAATCAATCTTGTCTTATTGATTTCAAAATTGGTCCTTATGAAGACAAAGTATTATGCGATGTAGTGCCAATGGATGCATGTCATTTGCTATTGGGAAGGCCCTAGCAATATGACAGAGGAGTAGTCCATCATGGGAAAGTAAACATTTATGAAGTACAACATGGAGGGAAGAAGAATCTTTTAAAACCATGGAAAGAGGAAGGGGCATCTGAAATCTCTCTAGAATCAATGAGCTATAAAAAATTCTGCAAACAAACTAAAGGAACAATTTGTTATCTTTTATGCCCTAGAGAAGAAAAGAGGCATGAAGGGAAACACCCACAAGAAGTGCAGAAATTATTAGCAAAGTATTCTGATGTAACCCCGAAAGAATTACCAATGGGCTTGCCTCCCTCATGAGGCATTACCCACCATATTGATTTAGTGTCAAGATCAAAGCTTCCTAATCAAGTTGCATACCAATTAGCTCCGCAAGAAAATGAGGAAATGAGAAGGCAAATATCATATTTGTTAGAGAAAGGATTCATAAGGGAGAGCATGAGTCCATGTGCCACACCAGCCCTACTATCACTAAAAAAAGGAGGAAAATGGAGAATGTGTGTGGACTCCCGAGCTATCAACAAGATCACAGTAAAGTATCGATATCCATTATCTAGGATGGATGACATATTAGATTGTTTGGCAGGTGCAAAAATCTTCTCCAAAATGGATTTGAGGAGTGGTTACCATCAGATCCTAATTCGAGAAGGAGATGAATGGAAGATGGCCTTTAAGACCAAGGATGGTTTGTACGAGTGGTTGGTGATGTCGTTCAACATGTCTAATGCTCTCGCCACTTTCATGTGAACTATGAACCAAGTATTTAGACCATACATTGGAAAATTTGTCATAGTTTATTTTGATGACATATTGATTTTTAGTAAAGATCTGGAAAATCATTTGGAGCATTTGAAGAGAGTGTTTGATACCCTTAGAATGGAAAAGTTGTTTGTCAATCTTGAGAAGAGTGAATTTTGTAAGGAAAAGTTGGTATTCTTGGGTAGTATGATTTCAACATATGGAGCATGGACCCAGAAAAAATTAAGGCTATACTTGAATGGCCTATCCCTCAAAGCATAATAGAGGTGAGGAGCTATTATAGATTAGTAAACTTTTATAAGAGATTTATTAGAAATTTCAATGGTATAAGTGCTCCATTAACCGATTGTACCAAGAGGAAATCCTTTTCTTGGACTCAGGGAACTGAGAGAAATTTTGAACAACTTAAAAAGAAGGTGACAAAAGCTCCAATTTTTGCTTTACCAGACTTTGAAAAGATTTTTACTATTGAGTGTGATGTTTCAACAACTGCAATTGGAGGAGTGTTGAGCTAAGAAGGCAAACTAGAGGCCTAATTTAGTGAAAAGCGAAATGATGCAAAAAAAAGGTAGGTTGAATTGTATGCTATTGTTCAGACATTGAAGCAATGGAGGCATTAACTATTGCATAGAGAATTTGTTTTGTTGATAGACAATCAAGCATTGAAGTATATAAATTCTCAAGGCAAGTTATCGCATAAGCATGCCAAATGGGTCTCGTTTTTGCAGAGTTATACATTTGTGGCGCAACATGAGAGTGGAAAAACTAATGTTGTGGCAAATGCTTTAAGAAGGAGGCATCACTTACGTGTTGCTATGACTAATGAAGTTGTTGGTTTTATAGGAATGAAGAAGGAATATGCAGTCAATCCATATTTCAGCAAAGTTATTAGTACTCTAAACAATCCAGTAGTTGTGTGTGGGGAATCTTATGATTACTTATTTATAGATGGATTCTTATTTAAGGGACTCCAACTTTGTATTCCCATTGGGTCTAGGAGGGAACAACTGATTAGAGAAGTACATTTAAATGACTTGGGAGGTCATTTTGGTAGAGACAAGACTTACACCTTGGTAAGTGACAAGTTCTTTTGGCCTCAGATGAGGAAGGATATTAATAAATTCGTTTCTACGTATAGAATTTGTCAAGTGTCTAAAGGCGGACAGCAAAACACTAGGTTGTATAAACCTTTACCAGTACCTGAAGGACCATGGATTGAAATTTCAATGGAGTTTGTCTTGGGATTGCCTCGTACTCAAAGAGGTAATGATTCCATCTTGCTTGTGGTGGACCGATTCTCTAAAATGGCCCATTTCATTCCATGCAAAAACACTATTGATGCAAGTAAGATTTTTGATCTCTTCTTTAAAGAGATTGTACACTTACATGGACTGCCCAAGACTATCACAAGTGACCGGGATACAAAGTTTCTTAGTCACTTTTGGAGAACTTTGTGGAGAAAGCTTGACAACAAATTGCAATATAGTTCACTGTATCACCCTCATATGGATGGGCAGACGAAGGTGGTGAATAGAAGCTTGGGAAATTTGTTAAGATGTTTAGTTGGGGGCAGCCCAACAAAATGGGACTTCGTCTTGTCACAGGGAGAATTTGCTTACAATTCCAGCATCAATAGGGAAATCTCCTTTTCATATTGTTTTGGAAAACAATCCAAAAGGTGTAATGGATTTAATTGATCTCCCTATGGGAAAACGAAATAGCCAAGATGCTGAGGACTTTGTGAAACATATATATGAAGTGCAAGAACAAGTTAGGCAAACGCTGCAAGTGACAAATCAACAGTATAAAAATCATGCAGACTTGCATCGGAGAGAAAAGTTATACGAAGAAGGTGAGCTAGTCATGGTGTACCTACATAAAGAAATATTTTCTCAAGGCACGTACAATAAACTAAAGCCAAAGAAAATTGGTCCTTGCAACATTCTCAAAAGGATTAATGAGAGCACTTATTTGATAGACTTCCCATAGAACTTTGACATCAGTCCTATTTTCAATGTTGCAGATGTTTATTCCTATCATGCAGGTTTGGAAGAAGTTCAAGATGAGAATGGAGTTGAAGAGTGGACAAAGCATTTGCCAAAGAAAAAGAGGGAGCAGATTGAGAAGATAATAGATAGCAAGATTACTGCTACAAGGGCCAAAAAATTATAAGATGTATTTTGTGAAGTGGAAGGGATTCCCTAATTCGGATAATACTTGGATCACAAAAGAGGAACTGGTGAAGATAACAAAACTAAACCCCGCTGAACCAGGGGGTTCAGAATTTTTTTAAAGGCGGGGAGAATGATGTACACCGTGGAGAATTTGTTGGAAACAATTAGCTAAAATTAGTAATGTGTAACCACTTGGCTGTTTGAGTGGACATGTTAAGCATAGCAGGCAGATAGCTGGCTATGATAGTCTTAATTTAGTTAATTAACTCCTAACTTTTAGGGCAGTTAACTGCCGTAGAAGCTTGGGCTTTAGATAGGTTTCTTTATTTAATTGTGTTTAGGACTGCGTGTGTGAGGGGTGGTAATACACAGAAAGGAGCGCAGGCAATTGCTGGGAGGACTACTTTGTGTAGAAAGTAGACTGTCAGTCCCTATTCAGTGAAGCTGCCCTGTTTTGTGACGGATATATCTTACCATAGATTATAGAATTAATGAAGAAGACTGCTGTTTTTGTTTGATCCCTTCCTCTCATCTATTTCTACTGTTTTTTCATTGTAAAATTCAGCTTGCAGGTATTTTGTTTTGTACTGCAAGTTGTTGCAGGTGTGTGGTCTGCATCATAACACCATCGAGAAGTTTCTCCAAAGTTGGTACTCTTGTTCTAAGATCACGAAACCCTGAAAACAAATTTAAGCTTGATCACGAGGCATGAATTTCTTGTTTCAAATACTTCTCATCTCTTCAACAAGATGCAACTTCTTGTTTGAGTGTGAAATTCCAAATCTACTTTTCCTCACTCTAACAATTTGAAGAGCAGCTTGAACAAAGTGTAACAATATGCCTCAGCAAATCAAATGCTTTCTTGTATTGCCCAGGCCAGTTCTAGGCAGCAATCAAACATTTCTCGTGAATAACCACAATGGAATTCATTGACTACAATAGACCCATGATTTATTGCAACCTTACGTCTAGATAATAATGACTAATCTATAATGCTCCCTGAATAGTTTCTTGAAGATCAAAATAAATTTCATCCAGTCTTCTATTTCAGATATATGCTCTACATTATGACACCAAAATCCCTCCTGGGTTGTAACAGGGACACGTTTGACATGTTTAGTCAGCACTTTAATCCACATAACATTCTTTGCCTTGCACATTCCCTTGAACCCCAGATGCCGGGAAATGGTAGATATTGCTTCTCTTCCAATTACTAGCATTTGTCTGTAATCAACAGTCTTTAAAATTTCACAATATGCATGAACAAACATAGCAAATCAATTGCAAAAGCAACAAATATTACAATCATATCATTATTTAAGCATTTTGAAAATTATAAAAGGCTCTTTTGCAAATCAAAGTGTCTTGGCGAATGCTAACATAGGAGCCTTGATATATGATTAAGCTATCGCGTACTGGAAAAATATTATGAGTTTTAAGGCTTCCAAAGTCAAAATTTATGAAAAATATTTCTCAAAAAAACCTGTGATTCGACAATTCAGATCACCTAAGTGATTCATTGTCAAAATGTAGATGTGTAAAAATAGGAATTAAAGATCCACATAGAGATAACTCTTTAAAGTACAATTGTACAAATTGGAAAGCGATTGATAGTATACAATAGTATAATCATCAAAATCTCCATGAAATGACACGATAACTTCATTTGACAACTTAATGCTCCAAAAACCCTGCCTTCTATCTATGTAGAAACTTCATTGTATACAAGTTTCTTGCTAATTGCTTCTTACTTGTGATGGAATCAATTTTTACACACCACACCTTCTTCAGGGTTAAGCAGGTTGACTTTCAGGAACTCGTCTACAAGGAACATGTAGTCTCAACAACAATGTAGTCAAGCTTAATTTGCAAAGAACAACCAATCATGAGTGTAATGCATTTGAGTAACTTCATTTCTTCTTTATCACTGAAAAGATGCAAAGAAGGAGAACTGCATGTTATTTTTTAAGCATGTGTTCTATTCACATTTCTTTAGCACATAGTGGATAGAAAATAGTTCTTTCCAGATAAATGTTTAAAAAATGAGATTGTGAATATAATTTCAAGAATTTTAATCCATCTTATATAAGACAAAACCCTTCCATTTTGACAATATCATATAGCTCTATGTCACACAATATGGAATATGGGAAGGCATGAAAAGACACGAGCACGCAGATTGTAAATTTCAACAAAGAAAGGGTCTTATATGGAGCTCATATACAAATCTTGTAGAGATGTGGAGGAACCCCAGACTGGCAGTGCGTGCCACTCAACATCTTACTTGTTTGCATGCAGGGATTAGACTAGCGCTATTGATGCTAATAATAAAACATGGTATTGGCACATCTAATGCAACAACCAACTGCAACTTGCAGGGGCTATAATGAACCATTTCCAACTTATCCAAGCTAGAGTATGAAATTAACATAGGCTTAATAATGACAAACACGATATGACAGAGATGCTGGAAAATTTGCTTGCTACTACTTTTGCACATGTACTGCCTTCATTTACATAGGGACTATCAGCTAACCTGATATGTGGCAACAAGAGATGTTATGTTAATTGTTTCATAGAAATTCTTAAATTGTGGAACCAAAGTTTGCATAGATCCTTGAGTTAATTTGGGACTCTGCAGATGAACTATCATTATTCTCTTGTATTTGACTTAGTAGAATGAGAGGCCCATAGAATTCCTTAAGCACGAAACTAATAAACCGGAGTATACATATACAGATATGACAAACTAATATCAACCACAACATTGGGAATACACTAACATAAATCTGGTGTTATCCTTAGTTTTGCACATACCTAGATGTATGTTATTAAGTCAAAGTGTCATTGTTATTTTTTTTTTTTCCCAAGGCCATACCTAAAAAATTCGGGGATATTTTCAATTCTGAATCAAATAATTAAATCTTTCCTGATTCCAAAAGAGTTAGTCATCAATAATGTCTAATGCATCGCGTTTTTTTTGAAATTCTGGAATCCGTGTGTATTCTGTGTTATGTGATCAATATTCCTCGAACATTGAACCTTAACCTGAAAGCCACCAAACTGAGTTCAACAGGAACCTAAGGCTATGAACACAATGCACAACTGCAGAGGTGGTTGCTGCCTCAAATTTGCGAAGGAATAAAACACCTGCAAATGGAATGCACAGGATGTGAAATGAGAAACCAAGAAAATAAGAAATGCAGGTTAACCACAAAGTGAAAAGCCACTAAGTCAGTCTATCAGATTGAAACATCTTCAGAAGTCTCAATGGAAGAACAATGCTAATAATCTAACAAGGAGGAGATAGAACTAAGCCAAGATAACACAGGCATTGCTGCAATGGATTTGCAAAAGCACCGAATAGATTACATGTAAAAAATTATACTACTATTAGCTGCATACAGGAGAACAGGAAACATATGTTAAAAAGAAGAATCTACGACTGACTTAGAAACCCCGACACAACTGAATAGATTAAATTTTTAAACAATAGCTTAGGTAGGATATCGAAGTGACTGACTAAGCCAATCTAAATAAGTTTAACATTGGCGAAAAATCATATGCACATTAGACTATTAGGGATGCTCTATGGCCTGACTCTGAACACATGCCATTGGCCTTTAAATAATAGGCTGCTGTGGATATTACCCTTACAGTCAAAGCTTAAGTTGTGCAGAAGAAAGCAACTGTCAGCATATTCTATAAATCAATATACTAAATTAAAGTTTCAACCACAATTACTTAGGTAGGATATCAAAGTAACTAACTAAGCCAATCTAAATAAGTATAGCATTGGCAAAAAATCTTATGCACATTAGCGTATTAGGGATGCTTTATTGCCCAACTTTGTACAGATGCCACTGACCTTTGAGAAAATAGGCTGCTGCATATATCACCCTTAAAAGTCAAAGCTCAAGCTGTGCAGAAGAAAACAAATGTCAACAACTTTGTAAATGAATACACTGGATTAAAGTTTAAACCACAACTACTTACGTAAAATATCAAAGTGATTGACTGAGTCATTCCTAAATAAGTATAACATTGGTGAAAATCTTGTGCACATTAGCCTATTAGGGATGATCTATGACCCAACTTTGTACACATGCCATTGGACTTTAAGAAAATAGGTTGCTGCGGATATCACCCGTAAAGTCAAAGTTCAAGCTGTCCAGAGGAAAGCAATTGTCAACATATTCTGTAAGTAGATATGCTTAATTAAAGTTTAGATCACAATTACCTAGGTAGGCTATCAAAGTGACTGACTAAGCCAATCTAAATAAGTATAGCATTGGCAAAAAATCTTATAAACGTTAGCCTATTAGGGATGCTCTATTGTCCAACTTTGTGCGGATGAGATGCCAGTGGCCTTTGAGAAAATAGGCTGCTACGGATATCACCCTTAAAGTCAAAGCTCAAGCTGTGCAGAAGAAATAAATTGTTAATATAATCTGTAAAAGGATATAGTAGATTAAAGTTTAAACCACGACTACTCAGATAGAATATCAAACAGACTGACTCGGCCAATCTAAACAATAATAACATTGGCAAAAAACAGTGTTGCATGGAGACTCATTTCCTACCACGACAGACGCATCTTGGAGACTAGGACTCATCTCAGAGACCGCTTCTTGTCTCCGAGACTTGCATTTCTGTGTCTTTGATGAGATATCAAAGACAATTATCAATATAATTCCTCGCCCTTTGTCAGCATCTAACTTCTTTACTTTATAAAGTTATTAATGTTTTTCTTAGGCTATATTTGGTTGCATAATATTTTTCTCTCTAAATTATATATATATAGACTCTGAGTACCATCTCCTAATTTTCTGAAAATGGCGTACCCATTCCTTTTTCTCCATACCCGTACCCGTCTCCTAGTAAATATGGAGAAAACTCTTACACACATTAGCCTATTGGGGATGCTCTATGGCCTGACTTTGTACTGATGCCGTTGGCCTTTGAGAAAATAATCTGCTGCAGATATCACCCTTAAAGACAAAGCTCAAGCCGTGCAGAAGAAAGCAAATGTCAACATACTCGGTAAGTGGATATCCTATGTTAAAGTTTAAACCAGAACTTAGGTAGGATATCACTGTGACTGACTAAGCCAATCTAAATAAGTATAACATTGATGTAAAATCTTATCTAAATTAGCTTATTAGGGATGCTCTATCACCCGATTTTGTACAAATGCCACTGCCCTCAGAGAAGATAGGCTGCCGTGGATATCACCCTTAAAATCAAAGCTCAAGCTGTGCAGAAGAAAGCAAATTTAAGCAATAGTCAATCTACTCTGTATGTGGATATCTCCACGGCAAATTGAAAAGAAAACTGTAAGTGGAACTAAAACAAGTTTCCATTCGTTTTGATTTAATTTAGAGCATAACAATCCAAAGATGAACCAATTTATATGTAGAATTTAAACACATGAGAAAAACTGTACGACTTGCCACTCAACCATTCAAAAGAAGTTCATAGATCATACGACAAGGAATTAACTATAGAAGCTGAAAGCCCTTGATGGCTGAATATCCGTTATCTGATCCGATTAATCAATCATATACATCCTTTTAAGAATCAAATACAATATAATTGCTTCCCTGAAACTCAATATTGCAGGGAAAAAAATAGATCAATTAATTCAAACATACAATAAGAAGGTAGCCTAGTCAAAATTAGATTCAATAATATTTAAATGTGTAATGGCAAGTTGCTCACCAAATGTAAAGTACCATTCACAATCACATCGAATGCTTGCATGAGATACATCATACATGATATTACTTTGACAGACTATGTACTGAAACTTGTGACATCAGGGCCCTGAATATATTAAGGGGAGTCTGTAAATAGCATCGCAAAGTGAAGCAACGTGTGCGAAATGTTTAGGTTGGAAATTGGAGCCATATTTGGAGAGAGAAAAAACAGAACAAAAGACTGAAAATACAGATAAAATTTGATTCATAAGATAAATAAAACACAAAGTAAAACAGGTGTAAAAATTGGCCCTAATTGAACCGTAATCTAAAAAACCTGGTCCCTGTTTCAATATAAAAAATATGTGACAATATTGTTCTCTGAAGCTAGTGGGACTTTGAATGGTCCCTCAGGTTGATAACAGAGTTCACACTTGCATTTTCTTGGAGGAAGTTGCAAATTCAGTGCTTTCTTCACAAAAGTGAGACAAAGATTAGGAAAGGAAAGATAGTTAGAAATATTACCATGGCCTGGATGGATACTTAAGATTAGTCCAACCCGATCGACAAAGAATAATTTGTGTCAAACTCCCATGACTGCTGCAAAATGCTTTAGGTAATTGTATGATCAGTGGACTTGCCTTCAGTATAGCATTGACCAAACTTCTGAAGGAAGTTTTTCTGGGTTACCCTAAAGATGCTAAGCAGACTGGGTGGACATTGACAGTGTGGCTTTGTACTTAGAGATTTGAAGACTTCGTAGCGTGGCTTGAGCCTTCTCTCTAAGCTTAAACTGAAGAGCGAAGGATTCGAAACAAGAGTTGTGTGTGTAAGTCCTGCAGCTTGTATCAGGAAATCTATGTTTTCCTGCATCTTCCTCGTGGAAAGTTGAAGCACTTGAGGATACTTCTTCACAATTTGGTAAGCTTCCTCTTCTAAGAAACCAAGACTTTCCAAATGTTTCATTTTCTTCTCCACATTTTCAATTTGGTGATCTACAACCTCGCGGAGGACATTCACAAATGTTGTGGAGCCTCTCAAAATGCCCATATTATTTTCAACAGACTCCACTTTCGGTTTGAGATGCTTCTCGATACTTCTGACCAGCAGGACAGGTGCCACAGTGAGAGCCTTGCACAGATTGACATTTGGACCAAACAGGTTTTTAAGATAGGATATTTTAGGACGCAGAGAATTTTCTACACTCGTGTTAAGCAATCTGGGTTGCCTGGATACAATATTTGCGAGGTCTAGGGGAGTCAAGCCTAATGTTTTCATGAACTCCATCTTAAGCTTCAACTGCCCATCGCCTTTGAGTGCAAGAATACATGGGTTTGAAACAATGGTCTTGTGGAGCTGTTTTTCAGTGAATCCAGAATCCCTCAAGAGCTGAATGGCTTCTCGAGCGGTGTGATCAGTTCTGGTCCTCAGCAAGGATGGCCGTATTTTAAAGATTTTTGTTACTTGAGAATGACAAAACCCGCATTCGTTGAGCAAAAAATCTGAAATGCCATTATTTGGGTATGAGGAATCATATGATGAAGAAGAAGAACATAGTGGGGAGAATATTGCCAATGCGAACGAACTAGGATGCAGTCGTATTGTTACAGGGAGGAATGAACCAGTAGTGTATTTAGAAAATAATAGAAACGGCATTGTGAGAAAATGAAAGATTTGGTCTGTAAGGCAAGTTTAGGGGATTTGTTCAGACGTTTCTTCATCTAGGGTTAGGGTTTGTTTGCAATGATGTCCCGGAGATCATATAAAACTAGCGGTTGCCCTAAAGCTGAAGTTTGGCCTATTTTGGTAAAGCTGCGTTTTGTAACATGATTCCTTTGAAATTTCAATATGTAACATTATTTTCGTTTCGTTGTGACTTTGAATAATGATAAAGTGATATGGGTTATAGAGAACATAAAAGGATAAAAAGTTTTTAAAGTATAATCCTTATATAGTAGGAGTTGTTAGGGTGGTGTTTTAAAAGTAGGAGGAATTGTATTTTAGTTTTTGCAATTATATATAGTAAGTGTTTTTTTTTTTCATTTATGTATTATATTGTGATGGATTATTTTTATTGTTTGTTATGTCAATAATATTTTATTATTAATGTACAAAAAATCATTTACGTGTTAGGATTCCAACGGTATTGATTACTTATATATGCAATTGAACACGGAAATTATACCAGAATGATTAAGAAACTAGAAACATGATTTGTTAGAGACAATACACACAATTGTATTAATAATATTTTATTATTAATGTACAAAAAATCATTTACGTTATAAAAATTTAAATATGATGATTACAATACAAGCCTCATGGTTCTTTAAATAGGAATCCATGGTTACAAAAATAGACCTCTAACTACTAAAATTAGACACACAGCTCGCGCTTAAAATAGTCTCTTAGCATGCAAACACTGTTTAACTAACTGACTGTTCGTAAACAATTCTGGACCGCACAGGCGAACGTCGGTCCCTGCTTGTTGGTGCTGCCGACATTCTCTGCCGTCGCCGGTCTCCTTCTCCACTGAAATTCTGACCGACGTCATCATATTGTGCTTATTAGATGTTGTGCTGAAGCTTTTAGCTCCACACCCTAACAATCTCCCACTTTTTTACCTTTTTTTTTTTGGTGAGGTATATGCTATTCTGTCACCTATCTTTTAGCTCAAAATTTAACCCAGTACATAATCTCTCCAACCTGGTAAAGATACTAAGATCGATTATCAAGCGAGAATTCCATTTTCTCTTCCATCCCTCTATATAAGCGAGATCCACCAACAAATAGAAGGATTTACATCTGTAAGCTCGTTCTAATATGATCCTAGTTCATACTATCAAACGTAATAGTCTTAGATGTCAATAGAAATCCTGGACTTCTCTTGTCTGACCTACCATCATGCGAGCTCCATAAAAACCCACTTTGTAGTGTATGATTTCACATGAGAATTTATTGTGTCATCTCCTCCATAGAAAGGATAATAAAAGAAACTAATCTTTCAAAATATACATCTTCGTCATCCAAGAGTACATGGTAATTAGAATATTATTGTGCAATTATTTCAGAAATCGTGTTTAAATCTCAACACATGTGTTGATTGCAATTGCATTATAATATCACATCGTGAAATTTTTTACCAACGTTTTTAAGCTTGCCACAATTATCGTTGGATCTTATGAACATAATATTAACTCGGAACTATTTCATTTCAATTTAATATATCTAATCCACTCATATGAAGAAGCATTTGCCATTAATGTAAACATTTGACCTCTAAAAATTCAAATTGATTCTAATCCACTCATATGAATTTTTAATGTAAACATTTGACCCTAAAAATTCAAATTGATCCAAATGCATGCATTTATCTTATCCAAATCTGCCATTGCTGAACTCTCACTTGTCGGAATGTCAGTGATGAAGAAAGAATTGAGGTCGTTCATTTTTTTGGCACTATGTTATTGTACAAATAATATGTTTTTCAATCCTCCTTTAGACTTTAATATCTAAATTAAATTAATACAAGCCTCATGGTTCTTTAAATAGGAACATGGTTACAAAAATAGACCTCTAACTACTAAAATTAGACACACAGCTCGCGACTTTTACATGTATGTGAAAAATGTGATGCATGTATACAAAATCGTATGGCAAATGCATACTAATGTAAGTACGTGGAAGGTTCGAATATTTCTCTTTTAATCAAAATTTAATCCGATCTAAGATTGATCATCAAGCGAGAATATTTTCTTTAATGATGAACAAATAGAAGGATTTAATCTGTAAGCTCGTTTGATATGATGTACATCAAACGTAAAGTCTTTGTCTAAAATTGGCACCATCATGCGAGCTATAAACCACTTTGTAGTATATGATTTATGAAATATTGTGTCAATAGAAAGGATAATAATAATTAAAAATCACATTATCCAACAGGGCATTATTAAATATAAATTATTTCTCATGTTTAAATCTCAACATTGATTATTATTATAATATCACATCGTGAAATTTACCAATTTTTAAGCTTGCCACAATTAATATGAACATAATTAAAAATTTCATTTAATTTAATATATCTAATCCACTCAAAATTAATGTGAACATTTTTAAAAATTATTGGTCCAAATGCATGCATTTAATAATGAAGTTGTCGGAATGTCGGTGATGAAGAAAGAATTGAGGTCGTTAAAATTTACAAATAATATTAATCCTCCTTTAGACTTTAATATCTAAATTAAATTAAAGAACTACAAACTTTAACGTATGAAAAATGTGATGCATGTTACAAAATTTGGCAAATGCATACTAATAAGTACATGGAAGGTTCAAAACTCAAAACATGACGATTACTTGATTTATGTCAAATTAATAAAATTATTACCTAAAATTACAATAGAATATAAAATTTATAATAATTATCTCATTTAAAAATTAGTTCTTAATTTATTTAGAAATTAAAATTAAAATTTAATTATATAAAAAAATTAATGTATTTTTTATTGAAATATTAAAATTTTAAAATTTGTTAATTGAAAGAAGATAAATAATTATTTAAAAATAAAAAATAAATCATCATTACCTTATAAAATATTATATTAATAATAATAAAATTATTCAATCTATGAAGAATTACTAAAAATAATAACACTCTTAAAAAAAAATGCATATATATTTGATTAAGTAATGAATATTATAATTTTTTTAATTATATCCGTGTGTACCACTTCCATCCATTTTATGTGTGCCACCATTATAATTGTGGGTTGACGGTGACCCCAAGTTATGATAAAAGAAATGTTTATTTAATTTTCGTTATTTTATGTTGTAAGTGTTTTTTTTTAATTTGTAGAGTATATTTCCCTTTTAAGTGTACAATGTGGGCACCTTCCACTTTATGAGAATTAAACCTACCAACTATTCCTACCGCTTGGAAATGATTGACAATCAATCATCTTTTCTCTCAATCGGTGACTTCTTTATCACGACATTCACCTTGTATCACGAGTGATGCCCCCTAATGCATCCATGTGGCATACATTTTGTAAAAGTTAACGTTAAGTTTTGCAGTGATCAAATATAAAATAGTTAATAAAATATGCCACTATCTTGCAAGATACAAACCCCTTTGTAATGGATGTAGGGTATATAAATCTAATAACTACCCTGAGTCGAGGCATGTGTATGATATGGGCCATCTGATGTATGCCATCGCATAAAATGCTCTATCATTGCCCTTCATGAACCTCAATGTCTTGTCTTAATATTATTGACATTACAACGCTATTTGATTTACACATCGGAGATGAAACCGTTTTCCAATCAAATGAACATCATGTTGTCATCTTCAACCCTTTACAATAGTGAACACCTAATCAAAGACCTTGCTACCTTACAGAGTGTGTACCCTTTTTTGATGGATATAAGTCATGTACATATATTATATTGTTATCATATAATAAATGTAGATATAATAATATAATATTTTTATATGTTAAATACTTGTTCTTATATCAATATTATATAATACATATTATAATGTTTTTAACATTAAAATATTATATATTCAAAAAAATTCACCAACATGGAATCAAAGTTCTTTCCAACTTATATATTTTTTTTTGGTTTGGTTGAAGTTTTTAACCATGCCATGTATTTACCAAACACTGAAATGTTTCCATAAAACCTGTTAAGCAGAAATGGGTGCGGTTGATTTAAAGCATGCCATAAGTATTCCAAAACCCTTCTTCTGTTTCTTTCATCTTGTTTGTTTTGCTTCTATTCTTTTTCGCCGTTTAGATTTTCAAGCTATCTTTTTACCAGCGATCCTTTTTTTCTTGATCTGCTCTTGCTTTTTTACCGAGCGTTGCTATATTTTTTTGGGTTTCTTTGATACCTTTGTTCTTGCTTTTGTTTTTCTTGATATGCTCAGTAAATTTGGAGTGAGGTTATGTGACGCTTTTCCTGTAGAGTTGCATAAGCTTAAACTTTGTGAACGCTAACGTTGCCAATTGCATCAAGCATTGACAGTTTTTTGTTTTTTTCAGATAAAAAGTGACTATACAAATATATGGCAATAAAGCCATTGTAAAAGACATACTATCGTGATTTAGTCTACTTCACTTTGCATCTGGAGGTTTGTCTTTCATTCTGGGAAACCTGAAAATAACATTGTCTTAGCATATTAATGCGTGAAAGGTATAAATAATGAAAGCATGCCTATTATTGTCCCTCACATGTGGTAAACAATGAAGCCCTGTGTTTGGTTTTTTTTTAATGCGTATATGAGATGTAAAGATTTTTTTTTTTCCAATAATTACGAACCCGATAATTGAGTTTGGGAAACAAGATCTATGAAAATAGAGAATAATTTTATAGATTCTCTAATGTCAAATGCATATGGAGATTGTAATAGTGAGCTAATTTGAGATTTTTGTGTTTTTTTCTGGTTTCTACATCAAATGCCTTTTAAGCATTAAAATAATGTTTCTGGATTTTCTTCACATGGGATTGAGGTGGGGGGGTTTGTGTGTGTTCGGGAATGGCAATGGAATGTAAAGCACATTGCAAATTCAAGTTGCGACCCCAGGTATGCCTAGACAAAAAAATTGAAGGGGCAAGGAAAGGGAAATTTCGAGAAACAACATCGGTTATGCCTAAGCACCTTCTACATAGAAGAAGATTGCTTTTAAGTACTACGAAGGTGTTAGGCTAACTGTTTGTAAATAATTGTTTAGTCTAATAGCTATTTGTGATAAGACCAGCCATAATGTCATTTAACCCATGAAAGAGTTTTGCAGCTTTTTTATAGGCGTTTAATTCAACAATATATGTGAAACCCAAAATAGAAAATGAAATAAAATTGGATTCATGCAAAAAAACATAGTGTTTCTTTAACGATTGTATTGATTGTAGACCAATATCAGGGGCATCAATGAGCCCGGCCAGGAGCAAATATACAAGTTTTTTTATTTACACGATAGAGAGCAAATCCCTCTTGATAAGCCTACGCTCTAGATCATGTTTCTTCTGCTACTCAGACATGTATTTACTCTCCTAAAACGTAGCCAGGGTCATTCTGCTGCATTTTCTTGATTTTCGTTGGACATCAATGCGATTTTATTCAATTTGAAGCTCTGTAGAGTGCTTGTTGCCTCAACTTCTATGCTTGCTACGCCAATTTCACTCCCTGCTGCATCAACTTCGAACTGCGTATGAACTCCTAGTTTGCTCTGGGCTGAATTTATAGATTCTTGTTGGGAATGGCCTCCACTAACCGCTCAATAAATGAGGTATGTATGTCCATGCCTCACTGCTTGGGGAACAATGAACAATGCAATAGTTGTATTCCGGAATAGTTGTTGTTATGGGAGATGGACAACTGCGAAGGTGGTTGCCAACCTTGTCTGTTCCCTGTCGTGCCAGCTGACCATATAAACCGGTCTTCAAAATTAAAGTGCCCAAACCTCAAACCATAACAAATCACTCCATGCCCAAACCAACAATCTGCAAAACCATCATCCAATTTGTTGTGTCAGCGTTCGAATGGAGGCAAATAGCATCTTTTTAATTGTCTTATGTGAGATGAATCTCGGGGCTTCACCCCACCGTATAAACCTTCAGCTAATTATTAATAATAAATATTATATATTATAATTATAAATATTATATATATAATTATAATAATTATATATCCTTGATATTAGGGTCACTAGAAAGTCTAAGTAGTGTACTCCAACTAGATGGTCTCCTCCTCAGGGCAATATAATCAAGTTCAATCTTGACGGAGCTACAAAAGGCAACCCACGCTAGACAGGGGTAGGGGGTGTTTTCAGAGACTCCAAAGGCAAATACCTCCTCGCTTACAGTGAAGTTTTGGGCCAGTGCACCAACAATTTCATTGAAGTCAAGGCTCTTTGGAGAAGTATCTCCATTGTGTTGCAAAAGAATTGACTTAGACTTGAGATTGAAGACGACGCCCAACGTATTGTGGAAACAATGAATTCTAGAACCACTACCAATTAGAATCTCAACATCTTGGAGGAGTGTATAACTTCTCAGGGTAATTTTTGCACTTCAATCTCCATCACACTCATTGCGATGGCAATAAGGTTGTAGATGACTTTGCAAATAGGGGCGTTAAGCTTAACTCCCAAAGTAATCACTTGGAGCTAATTCCTTCGCTCAATATGGACTCAAAAGTTAAAAAGCTAGTTGAGTTGGACCACCATCATAACGCAATCAATAATGTGAATGATTGATTGGAGTGTTCCTTGCCACAACACAACCCAAGGCATTTGTATTTGTGTTTGGCGGCTCAACGATATAATGAATTGGGATGGCCCTCATTTTGTGTGTGGCAGCTAGCGTGTGTGAGCCATTGCTATTACTACGATCCCCTGTCCATCTCGATCACTACGAGCTTTTTGTGCATTGAGAAATAGGGTAGAGGCAAGAGGAGAACCACTGACAATATGAAAATCCCTCCAGGTAGTTCAAGTCCCTCCAAGCAAATTACGCAAAGCACGGGCAAGGACACAACGATCGACACAGTCAAGGAGATGAATCTGAACATGCTTCACAAATATTCCCTATACGATGTGCACCACTCCTTTTTGGGACTAGTAAATGACTTAAAGTTGAGGCATTTGTTGAATTTTGAAAATCTATTCGATAAGAAAACAAGGTTCACAACAAAGGAAGCTTTGTTTTTTTGATAGAAGTTTGTTATTGATGTGATGAAGGATGAGAAGTTGTTAAACTGGATGGCCACGATTCTCTTGAATGTGTAGTTGTCAACGAGGTTGGGCAGGGTGCTTTTGTTGCCTCTGTTGACTTAGTCATCCAAGCCATGGAAGATCCAAGGCAATCCAACCCCATATTGGATATGCTCAAAGTTTTGCTAGATAGTTTCTGGCTATAACCGTGTATTCATTTTTTGACCAGAAATGAATACACAGTTATATCCATAAACTCTCTAATAAATCAATGGACTGTAGAAATACATTCTCATTAAACGCTCAAAGTTGCACAACTCATAGGCATCCAAATGGTATTGTTTAGTGCTAGCAACTCATTAGTGGTTCACGAGGACGTCGAGCACTTTAGAAACGTTGTGCACACCAGGCTGGATCAGTTTTTGGTTCTTTTGAAGGCCTTGACAATGGACAACATCACTCAGAGCCATAGGTTGAGCGTCATCTATGACAAGTTAGGTATCTGGGTGATAAGGAAGATTCCAAGCTTGTAGAGTCTCAGGGAGTGCTAATCATTGAAGAAGAAGTAGGCAAAGAAGGGCCAACGGTGATGGCCTCCAGCACCTCCATAGATGTCTAGTTTGTCTTGCCTTGTTCTTTCTATGTATTTCGAATAATGTCTTACTGTATTCCAAATAATATGTTCAGTGTATTGATCCAAAGCACTATTAATCATAGTGGCTTCCTACTATATATCCTTGTTTCATTAGAATTTTTGAAAATATTATAATAAATGGATATTACCCCTTTTATCTATCAAAAAAATATTATTAAATTAATATTATAATATATTATTATTAGAATTATATAATTATAATTTATTAATTAATTATATATATATTTACAAATAAATAAAAATTATTGATAAAAATCCTAACACCTCAACATGAGGCTTACAACCCAGGTAACAAGAGACACCTTAACATTGGTTAAATAACTAACAAAACTACTTTATTGTCCCCAAGATCTTGCATGATTTGAGTTAGGCCATATAAACACCACATTGGCCCTAGAAACACGATCTAATCTTCCTCCTCTACTCTTTGCCTCTACGCCTCGCATCTAGTTCATTACCAAATGATGGTAGTTTTGCACACAGTGCCAATGATGTAAATGTTCCCTAATATTTATGTCAGCTATCGCATTCATTGTTACCTAATAGTTATGTCTATCTCATTCAAATTAATACAAATCACAATTAGGATTTGGGTGTGCAACCTAATGTATTTAACCTCTGTGCCATTTGTTCTATCTATACTCATGATTGTTAGCCTGAAATTTAACATAATATCGATAGTTTGTTTATTTTTATTAAATTGGTTGGCAAATTGATAAATTGTCCTGGAGTATGTTTGAGTATTCAATTGGTTTGTATGATGTCTAGGTATTGACCTTGTCTTCTCTTGTGGGTCCTCTTATCACCACATCTTTCAGGGACATGCAATGTACTCAAAAGGGTTTTTCTAAGCAGTAGAGAGCAAGTTCTTATGTTGATGTGTTAGCAATCTTCTAAGTTGTTTATTAGAATGGCATATCCTTACAGCTGGATTTGTTCCTCATTAATACTCTCCTACCTTCCTTCTGCGAGCATTAGGGATAAAGCCATAAAACATTTTACACTACTAAGTTGCCTTGTGGTATTCCAAAAGCATATTATAGAACGCAACTGTTGATGCATTACCCTAAATGAAATCTGGCATGAAGTTTTGCGTTCTTCAAGCATATGGGAATTCCCTTCACTAGCACCATCGAGAATTTTCTCCAAAGTTGGTATTATTGTTCTAAGATCATGAAACCCTGAAAACAAGTTCAGTCTTGATCACAAGGCTGAACTTGTTTCAAATACTTCTCGTCTCTTCAACAAGGTGAAACTGCTTATTAAGTGTGAAAGTCCAAATCTACTTTCCCTCACTCTAACAATTTGAAGAGCAGCTTGAACAAAGTGTAACAATATGCCTCAGCAAATCAGATTATTTCTTGTATAGCCCTGGCCAGTTCTAGACAGCAATCAAACATTTCTTGTGAATAAGCACAATGGAATTCGTTGACTACAATAGGCCCATGATTTATTGCAACCTTACATATAGATAATAATGACTAATCTATAATGCTCCCTGAATAGCTTCTTAATACTCTCCTACCTTCCTTCTGTGAACATTAGGGTGAAAGTCATAACACATTTTACACTAGTAAGTTGCCTTGCGGAATTCCAAACAAATATTCTAGAATGCAATTGTTGATGCATGACCCAAAATAAACACCGGAATGAAGTTTTTCATTCTAAAAGCATGGAAATTCCCTTCACTAACACCATCGAGAAGTTTCTCCAAAGTTGGTACTCTTGTTCTAAGATCACGAAACCCTGAAAACAAGTTTGGGCTTGATCACGAGGGATGAACTTCTTGTTTCAAATACTACTCATCTCTTCAACAAGATGCAACTTATTGTTTGAGTGTGAAATTCCAAATCTACTTTCCCTCACTCTAACGATTTGAAGAACAGCTTGAACAAAGTGTAACAATATGCCTCAGCAAATCAAATGCTTTCTTGTATTGCCCTGGCCAGTTCTAGGCAGCAATCAAACATTCTCATGAATAACCACAATGGAATTCGTTGACTACAATAGACCCATGATTTATTGCAACCTTACGTCTAGATAATAATGACTAATCTATAATGCTCCCTGAATAGTTTCTTGAAGACCAAAATTTATTTCATCCAGTCTTCTATTTCAGATATATGCTCTACATTATGACACCAAAATCCCTCCTGGATTGTAACAGGGACATATTTGGCATGTTTAGTCAGCACTTTAATCCACATAACATTCTTTGCCTTGCACATTCCCTTGAACCCCAAATACCAGGAAACGGTAGATGTTGCTTCTCTTCCAATTACTAGCATTTGTCTGTAATTAACAGCCTTTAAAATTTCACAATATGCATGAACAAACATAGCAAATCAATTGCAAAAGCAACAAATACTAGAATCATCATTATTTAAGCATTTTGAAAATTATAAAAAAGGCTCTTTTGCAAATCAATGTGTCTTGGCGAATGCTAACATAGGAGCCTTGATATATGATTAAGCTATCCCATACTGGAAAATTATTATGAGTTTTAAGGCTTCCAAAGTCAAGATTTAAGAAAAATATTTCTCCAAAAACACGTGATTCGACATTTCAGATCACCTATGTGATTCATTCTCAAAATGTAGACGTGTAGAAATAGGAATTAAAGATCCATACATAGATAACTCTTTAAAGTATAACTGTTCAAATTGGAAAGCAATTGATAGTATACAATAGTATAAACATCAAAATCTCCATGAAATGACATGATAACTTCGTTTGACAACTTAATGCTCCAAAAACCCTGTCTTCTATCTACGTAGAAACTCCATTGCATACAAATTTATTGCTAATTGCTTCTTACTTGTGGTGGAATCATTTTTTACACACCGCACCTTCTTCAGGGTTAAGCAGGTTGACTTTCAGGAACTCGTCTACAAGGAACATGTAGTCTCAACAACAATGTAGTGAAGCTTAATTTGCAAAGCACAACCAATCACAAGTGCAATGCATTTGAGTATGTTCATTACTTCTTATCACTGAAAAGATGCAAACAAGGAATATCTCCTCCAAGGAGAACTACATGTTATTTTTTAAGCATGTGTTCTATTTAGTGTTCACATTTCTTTAGCAGATAGTGGATAGAAAATAGTTCTTTCCAGATAAATGTTTAAAAAATGAGATTGTGAATATAATTTCAAGAATCTTAATCCATCTTATATAAGACAAAACCCTTCCATTTTGACAATATCATATAACTCATGTCACACAATATGGAATATGGGAAGGCATGAAAAGACACAAGCACACGTATTGTAAATTTCAACCAAGAAAGGGTCTTATATGGAGCTCAAATACAAATCTTGTGGAAATGTGGAGTGACCCAAGATTGGCAGTGCCTGCCACTCAACACCTTACTTGTTTGCATGCAGGGATTAGACTAGCGCTTTTGGTGCTAATAATAAAATATAGTATTGGCCCATCTAATGCAACAACCAACATGTACACTGCAACTTGCAGGAGCTATAATGAACCATTTCCAACATATCCAAGCTCAAGTATGAAACTAACGTAGGCTTAATAATGACAAAGGCAACATGACAGACATGCTGGAAAATATACTCGCTACTACTTTTGCACATGTACTGCCTTCATTTACATAGGGACTACCTGCTAATCAGCCTAATCTGATATGTGGCAACAAGAGATGTTATGTAAATTGTTTCATAAAAATTCTGAAATTGTGGACCCAAAGTTTGCATAGATCCTTAAGTTAATTTGGGACTCTACAGATGAACTATCATTATTTTCTTGAGACCCAAAGTTTGCATAGATCCTTAGTTAATTTGGGACTCTCCAAGTGAACTATCATTATTCTTTTGTATTTGACTTAGTAGAATGAGAGGCCCATATACAGATATGACAAACTAATATCAACCACAACATTGGGAATACACTAACATAAATCTGGTGTTATCATTAGTTTTGCATATACCTAGATGTATGTTGTTAAGTCAGAGTGTCATTGTATTTTTATTTTTTTTTCCCGAAGGCGGATATTTTCAATTCTGAATCAAATAATTAAATCTTTCCTAATTCCAAAAGAGTTAGTCATCAATAATGTCTAATGCATCGTGTTCGTTTTGAAATTCTGGAATCTGTGTGTATTCTGTGTTATGTGATCAATATTCCTGGAACATTGAACTGTAACCCGAAAGCTACCGAGCTGAGTTCAACAGGAACCTAAGGCTATGAACACAATGCACAACTGCAGAGGTGGTTGCTGCCTCGAATTTGCGAAGGAATAAAAAACCTGCAAATGGAATGGACAGATGTGAAATGAGAAACCAAGAAAATAAGAGATGCAGGTTAACCACAAAGTGAAAGCCACTAAGTCAGTCTATCAGATTGAAACATCTTCAGAAGTCTCAATGGCAGAAAAATGTTAATAATCTAACGAGGAGGAGATAGACCTAAGCCAAGCTAACTAAGGCATTGCTGCAATGGATTTGTAAAAGCACTGAGTAGATTACATATCAAAAATTATACTACTATTAGCTGCATACAGGGGAACAGGAAACATATGTAAAAAAGAAGAATCTACAACTGACTTAGAAACCCTGACACGACTGACTAGATTAAATTTCTAAACCATAACTTAGGTAGGATATCAAAGTGACTGACTAAGCCAATCTAAATAAGTTTAACATTGGCAAAAAATCTTATGCACATTAGACTACTAGGGATGATCTATGGCCTGACTCTGAACACATGCCATTGGCCTTTAAAAAATAGACTGCTGTGGATATTAACCTTAAAGTCAACGCTTAAGTTGTGCAGAAGAAAGCAACTGTCAGCATTTTCTATAAGTCAATTTACTAAATTAAAGTTTAAACCACAATTACTTAGGTAGGATATCCAAAGTAACTGACTAAGCCAATCTAAATAAGTATAGCATTGGCGAAAAATCTTATGCACATTACTGTATTAGGGATGCTCTATTGCCCAACTTTGTACAGATGACATTGACCTTCGAGAAAATGGGCTGTTGCAGATATCACCCTTAAAAGTCAAAGCTCGAGCTGTGCAGAAGAAAACAAATGTCAACAACTTTGTAAATGAATACACGGGATTAAAGTTTAAACCACACCTACTTAGGTCGAATATCAAAGTGATTGACTGAGCCAATCTAAATAAGTATAACATTGGTGAAAATCTTGTGCACATTAGCCTATTAGGGATGATCTATGGCCCAACTTTGTACACATGCCATTGGCCTTTAAGAAAATAGGTTGCTGCGGATATCACCCGTAAAATCAAAGTTCAAGATGTGCAGAGGAAAGCAACTGTCAACATATTCTGTAAATAGATATACTTAATTAAAGTTTAGATCACAATTACCTGCGTAGGCTATCAAAGTGACTGAATAAGCCAATCTAAATAAGTATACCATTGGCACAAAATCTTATGCACGTTAGCCTATTAGGGATGTTCTATTGCCCAACTTTGTACAGATGAGATGCCAGTGGCCTTTGAGAAAATAGGCTGCTGCAAATATCACCCTTAAAGTCAAAGCTCAAGCTGTGCAAAAGAAAGAAATTGTTAATATGCTCTGTAAAAGGATATAGTAGATTAAAGTTTAAACCACGACTACTCAGATAAAATATCAAACAGACTGACTCGGCCAATCTAAACAATAATAACATTGGCAAAAAACAGTGTTGCACGGAGACTTATTTCCTACCTCAAAAGACGCATCTTGGAGACTAGGACTCATCTCAAAGACCGCTTCTTGTCTTAGAGACTTGCATTTCTGTGTCTTTGATGAGATATCAAAGACAAATATCAATATAATTCCTCGCCCTTTGTCAGCATCTAACTTCTTTACTTTATAAAGTTATTAATGTTTTTCTTAGGCTATATTTGGTTGCATAATCTTTTTTTCTCTCTAAATTATATATATATATATATAGAGAGAGAGAGAGAGAGAGACTCTGAGTACCGTCTCCTAATTTTATGAAAATGGCATACCCATTCCTTTTTCCCCGTACACGTCCCCATACCTACACCAGTCTCCTTGTAAATATGGTGAAAAATCTTACACACATTAGCCTATTGGGAATGCTCAATGGCCTGACTTTGTACAGATGACGTTGGCCTTTGAGAAAATAGTCTGCTGCAGATATCACCCTTAAAATCAAAGCTCAAGCTGTGCAGAAGAAAGCAAATGTCAACCGGTAAGTGGATATCCTATGTTAAAGTTTAAACCACAACTTAGGTAGTTTAAACCACTGTGACTAAGTCAATCTAAATAAGTATAAAATTGGTGTAAAATCTTATCTAAGTTAGCTTATTAGGATGCTCTATCGCCCGATTTTGTACAAATGCCACTGGCCTCAGAAAAGATAGGCTGCTGTGGATATTACCCTTAAAATCAAAGCTCAAGCTGTGCAGAAGAAAGCAATAGTCAATGTACTCTGTATGTGGATATATCCATTACAAATTGAAAAGAAAACTGTAAGTGGAACTAAAACAAGTTTCATGACTATCTGTTTTGATTTAATGTAGAGCGTAACAATCCAAAGATGAACCAATTTATATGTAGAATTTAAACACATAAAAAAAACTATACGACTTGTCACTCAACCATTCAAAAAAAGTTCATAGATCATATGACAAGGAATTAACTATAGAAGCTGAAAGCCCTTGATAGCTGAATATCCGTTATCTGATCCTACGAATCAATCATATAATATTGCAGGGAAAAAAAAAACTAGATCAATTCATTCAAACATACAATAAGAAGGTAGCCTAGTCAAAATTAGATTCAATAATATTTAAATGTGTAGTGGCAAGTTGCCCACCAAATATAAAGTACCATTCACAATCACATTGAATGCCTGCATGAGATACATCATACATGATATCACTTTGACAGACTATGTACTGAAACTTGTGACATCAGGGCCCTGAATATATTAAGGGGAGTCTGTAAATAGCATTGCAAAGTGAAGCAACATGTGCGTAATGTTTAGGTTGGAAATTGGAGTCATATTTGGAGAGAGAAAAAACAGAACAAAAGACTGAAAATACAGATAAAATTTAATTCATAAGACAAATAAAACACAAAGTAAAACAGGTGTAAAAATTGGCCCTAATTGAACCGTAATCTAAAAAACCTGGTCCCTGTTGTAATATAAAAAATATGTGACAATATTGTTCTCTGAAGCTAGTGGGACTTTGAATGGTCCCTCAGGTTGATAACAGAGTTCACACTTGCATTTTCTTGGAGGAAGTTGCAAATTCAGTGCTTTCTTCACAAAAGTGAGACAAAGATTAGGAAAGGAAAGATAGTTAGAAATATTACCATGGCCTGGATGAATACTTAAGACTAGTCCAACCCGATCGACAAAGAATAATTTGTTTCAAACTCCCATGACTGCTGCAAAATGCCTTAGGTAATTGTATGATCGGTGGACTTGCCTTGAGTATCGCATTGGTCATACTTCTGGAGGAAGTTTTTCTGGCTTAGCCTAAAGATGCTAAGCAGACTAGGTGGACCTTTAGAGTGTGGCTTTGTACTTAGAGATTTGAAGAATTCGTAGCGTGGCTCAAGCCTTCTCTCTACGCTTAAATTGAAGAGCAAAGGATTCGAAACAAGAGTTGTGTGTGTAAGTCCTGCAGCTTGTATCAGAAAATCTGTGTTTTCCTGCATCTTCCTCGTGGAAAGTTGAAGTACTTTAGGCTGCTTCTTCACAATTTGGTGGGCCTCCTCTTTTAAGAAACCAAGACTTTCCAAATGTTTCATTTTCTTCTCCACGTTTTCAATTTGGTGAGCTACAACCTCGCGGAGGACATTCACAAATGTTATGGAGCCTCTCAAAATGCCCATATTATTTTCAACATACTCCACTTTCGGTTTGAGATGCTTCTCGATACTTCTGACCAGCAGGACAGGTGCCGCAGTGAGAGCCTTGCACAGATTGACATTTGAACCAAACAGGTTTTTAAGATAGGATATTTTAGGACGCAGAGAATTTTCTACACTCTTGTTAAGCAATCTGGGTTGCTTGGATACAAGATTTGCGAGGTCTCGGGGAGTGAAGCCTAATGTTTTCATGAACTCCATCTTAAGCTTCAACTGCCCATCGCCTTTGAGTGCAAGAATACATGGGTTTGCAACAATGGTCTTGTGGAGCTGGTTTTCAGTGAATCCAGAATCCCTCAAGAAGTGAATGGCTTCTCGAGCGGTGTGATCAGTTCTGGTCCTCAGCAAGGATGGCCGTATTTTGAAGATTTTTGTTACTTGAGAATGGCAAAACCCGCATTCGTTGAGCAAAAATTCTGAAATGCAATTATTTGGGTATGAGGAATCACATGATGAAGAAGAAGAACATAGTGGGGAGAATATTGCCAATGCAAAAGAACGAGGATGCAGTCGTATTGTTACAAAGAGGAATGAACCAGTAGTGTATTTAGAAAATAATGGAAACGGCATTGTGAGAAAATGAAAGATTTGGTATGAAAACAGATGCGGACGGGATGCTTAAGTTCAGATGGATAGCGTTAGGGTTTATTTGATGATGTTTTTTATTTTCGGAAAGTTGGGTTTTGCAAATTAATTCGTTCGAAATTTATGATTATTAATTATTATTATTTTTTCCCCAATATGTAATAATATTCTCATGTTTCTTATTTCGTTATGCTTTGAACAATGATAAAGTGAAATGGATGAGAATATGAAAATTATAAAAAAAATTAAAATGTAATATATTAATAAGTATTATATAATTTTAATATATATTATAATATATAATATTGTAATTAAATTATATTATAATAATATTATATAATATTATTAATAATTATATATAATGTATAATAATTATTATCATATATCTTTGATAATAGGGTTATTAGAAATTTTGAGAAACCTATTTCAATTAGATGGGTTTCTTCTTAGGATAACATAATTAAGTTCAATTTCGATGGAGTTATAAAAGGTAATTTATATTAGGCAGGGGTAGGAGGTGTTTTCAAATATTCTAAAGGGAAATATTTCTTCGCTTACAATGAAGTTTTGGGTAGGTGTACCAACTTCGTTGACGTTAAGGTTTTTTGGAGAGGCATCTTCATTGTGTTAAAAAATAATTGGGTCAATCTTGAGATTGATGGTGACTCCCAACGTATTGAGGAAGAAGTGAACTCTGGAACCACTGCCAATTGGAATCTTAACAACATTTTGGAGCCTAGTGTATAACTTCTCAAGGTAATTTCATGCACTTCAATCTCCGTCACACTCGTTGTGATGGTAATAAGGTTGCAGATCACTTTGTAAATAGGGGCATTAAGCTTAACTCCCAAATCAATCACTTGGAACTAATTCCTTCGCTCAATATGGACTCAACAGCTAAAAAGCTTGTTGAGTTGGACCACCATCATACCACAATTAATACTACAAATGATTGATTGGATTGTTCCCTGCCATGACAAAACCCAAGGCATTTGCATTTGTATTTGATGGCTCAATGATATAATGAATTGGGATGGCTCTCATTCTGTGTGGTAGCCAACATGTGTGAGCCATTGCTATTACTGCCATCACCCATCTATCTTGATCACTGCGAGCTTTTTATGTGTTGAGAAATAGGATAGAGGCAAGAGAACCACTGTCAATATGGAAATCTTTCTGGGCAGAGCGGATCCCTCCAATCAAACCAGGGATAGCATGGGTAAGGACAACGATCAACACAGTCAAGGAAATGAACCTAAACATGCTTCACAAATATTCCCTAAACGATGTGCACCACTCCTTTTTGGGACTGATAAATGACTTAAAGTCAAGGCATTTATTGGATTTCAAAAATCTGTTAGATAAGAAAACAAGGTTCATAGTGAAGGAAGCTTTGAATTTTTGGCAGAAGGCTCTTATTGATGGGGTGAAGGATCAGAAGCTGTTAAATTGGAATGCCACGAATCTCTTGACTACATAGTTATCAATGAGGTTGGGTGGGGTACATTTGTCATCTCTATTGAGTTAGTCATCCAAGCCATGGAAGATTAGGGCAATCTAATCCCAGATTGGACATGCTCAAAGTTTTACAACTCATCAGCATCCAAACAATCTTGTTTAGTGTCAACAACTCATTAGCGATTCATGAGGACGTCGAGCACTTCAAGAACATTGTGGACACCAAGCTAGGTCAGTTTTTGGTTCTTCTGAAGGCCTTGACAATGGACAACATCACTCAAAGCTGCAAGTTAAGTGCCATCTATGATAGGTTAGGTATCACGAGTGATAAGGAAGATTCCTAACTTGCAGAGTTTCTGGCAGCGTTGATCATTGAAAAAGAAGCATGCAAAAAAGGGCCAATGGTGATGGTCTCCAACGCCTCCAAGAATGTCTAGTTTTTCTTGCCTTGTTTTTGTTCTTTCTATGTATTTCATATGTCTTACTATATTTCAGATAATATGTTCAGTGTATTGATCCAAAACACTACCGGTCATAATAGCTTCCTTATTTCATCCAGGTTTTTAAAAATATATAAGAAATTGAGATTGCCCCCTTTTTTGATCTATCAAAAAAATATTATAATAATAATAATAATTATTATTATTATATAATATATTATATTAATATTATAAAATATTAATTCTTAGTATTATATAATATTATTAGTATTAGGATGTAACATTATGTTGATCCATATCATTTCCATTGGCCCTAGGCAATGCTTCACTCTGGTTTGCAACCATGTTCCTTTCTTCTCCTACCTCATCAAAGTCTTGCTTAGTGATGCTTTATGGAGAAGAGATACCAATTGTAGTGCCTTGGTTATCTTTTGTTTGTGACTGTTGTAGTTGCAAGTAGGAACCATTATGGTGAGAGAAAGAATGGGACTGAGGTGTCACAGTAGGGGATTCAACTTCTCTAGGCCGAGAATGGTGAGAGAAAGAATGAGATGTACCAGTTGGGAAAGCACCATAATTGTGCAAGATTGCTTACTGAAAATTACTACAAAGCTAATGAGGTAGTTTGAGCCTTGCACAGGTGCCGCAGTTAGAGCCTTGCAAAGATTGACATTTGGACCAAACAGGTTTTTAAGACCAAGGATTTTAGGATAGACAATTTTCTAAACTCTTGTTAAGGAATTTAGGTTGCTTGGATATAAGATTTTTGAGGTCTCGGGGAGTGAAGCCTAATGTTTTCATGAATTCCATCTTAAGCTTCAACTGCTAATCGCCTTTGATTCAAAGAATACTTGTGTTTGTAACAATGGTAACAATGGTAACAATGGAGTGAAGCCTAATGTTTGTAACAATGGTACTGTGGAGTTGTGTTTGTAACAATTATTAGTATTATATTATTTTATTATAAATATGTTAGTCATTTTAAGGGTAGATGTAGAATAATGGAGGATAAAAAGGGTTTTAAGGTATCATTTTTTTTCTAAAAATAACAATAGTTGAATTGGGAGAGAATTTTAGAGATATTCATAAAAAGAAATTGATAATAATGTAAGAATATGAATTGTGGCATTTTGATGTTAATTTTTCAATATAGAATTTTTTTCAAGACATAAATGATAAAAGTGTGTGAAATTGATCTATTTATGACAATGCCTTGTTAATTTTTTTTTAAAGATAAAGATACTGTATGTGTATGAACACCGTTTTTTTGAGTAAACAAATGAATTGTTGTATGAAATTTCATAAATGGATAGATGAAAAGTTGAAGATTGTTGAAAATATTTTTTATTAATTTTTTAATATATATATTAAATAATTTTACAAATTAAAACAGTTGGAAAATTGAAATTGCAAGTGTACGAACACAATGTTTTGACCTTAACGTGCAAAGATGGAAAAGACTCATAAATTTCCTAAAAATCACGTGGATTGCTCCATGATAGATTTTAGGCTAGGTTTTGACCCTTCCAAGCCTAAATCCGAATTGGTTCTAAAGGGAAAGCAGAAAATTCAAAATATAGATATCTTGAAAGGGTGTGCGCACTTTATAGAAAGGTGAACACACTTTGCAAAGGGCATTAACCCTTCTATAAAGGATGTAGGCCCTTTGGAAGCCCAAAAACTCATTTAATGTAAATGTTCATTTGAAACTAGTTTCAAACAAGGTGTGTGAGCTTTTCAAAAAAGTGCAGACCTTTTGTAATTCATGAACTTTACTTGTTTACCCATGAAATTCACTTACTCATTTTACATTTTATAAATTTGGAACTGGGTTTTACTACTGACACTGTAAATTTTACAAATTCTCTGTTTACTTTGTCTCAATTATCATAATTTCTTGAATTTTTAGTTTAAATCTGGACTTATTTACATAAAGATAAATAATGAAGTCAAGTAGTCATCGTAAAAGACCAATTAAAGAACTGAAAATTGAGAAAATTGAAGTCAAGAGAGAAAAAGAAAGAAAAAGATAAACAGATAGGAGAGCATCCATAAGAGCCTATGGACAAGGTGAAAGTACTTTCTCCACACTGAGTAATATTTCAAATAAAAATAACACGCTCAATTCCATATAATTTAATTTAGATGTGTCTTAAAATAAGATAAGAGAACTTAATTAATCCTTATTGAATGATAAAATTTAAAATATAGAAGATGTAACTAATGAATTTGCATGAATGATGAAACACATGGAGAAACATAATATAATGAAACATTCATCCATAATGAAGTTTTTGAGCATGTTGATAATTAATATCACATTATGACCCCAATTCATCTATCTCCGAATGAAGAAGAATTCACTTCACCTGTAGGATATAATGTTAACCAACACTCTAATATTCCTTGTATGGTTTAGGTGCTAACACCGTCCAATTTAATAACAAATGTAGCTCCTAGATCCACACCTCCAAGGATAATGCGACGAACACCAAGGTATTTGATTGAAATAGATGAGAAAGTAATAGAACCTATTGAAGGTAAAATGTCAAGAAGATTAGTTCTATGTCATGTTCAATATATATGAGACTATGCATTTTTAAATACAATCCATACAAAATGATGTTTGGATGGTCATTACTCAGAGAATCCATTTCTACACTCACCGTTCATGATAATGAACTATTTGTTCAATTAATGAAAGTGTTAAAAAAGACCATGTGATGAGTAACTTAGGGTTAATAACAAATAATACAAAGGGAACAAATAATTTATTATTAAATAATCTATTTAATGTATTTAATGCAATATGTAATATAACTTGAAAAAAAGATAGTAATGTGGCAAGATGAATAATAACAGAATCTATAGTGAGTAAGTCAACATTTAGAGCTCAATTTCTTCGTAAAACAAGAACATCCATGAACTTGATTATGAAAACTCTCATAAATACCATAAAAAGAAGAACAAGGCTCGATGACCATTTATTCACAGATTGTTAGAAATTTAGTAGTAGACACCCACAAAAAGACACGATATTAATTAAAAGAACAAGACATTTGATTGAAAACTTTGGCATGACAACACAAGGGTCTCATCTAATGTAAAAGATGTTAAAAGAAGAAAAAGTTCAAAAAACCATGAACCACAAGAAAAGCATTTCTTAGACATGACATAAACAAAATTTTATAAAAAAAACATTGAAAAATTTAACAGGCGTTAGTGAGTAAGTCAACATTTAGAGCTCAATTTCTTCGTAAAACAAGAACATCCATGAACTTGAATATGAAAACTCTCATAAATACCATAAAAAGAAGAACAAGGCTCGATGACCATTTATTCATAGATTGTTAGAAATTTAGTAGTAGACACCCACAAAAAGACACGATATTAATTAAAAGAACAAGACATTTGATTGAAAACTTTGGCATGACAACACAAGGGTCTCATCTAATGTAAAAGATGTTAAAAGAAGAAAAAGTTCAAAAAACCATGAACCACAAGAAAAGCATTTCTTAGACATGACGTAAACAAAATTTTATAAAAAAAACATTGAAAAATTTAACAGGCAACTGATAATTATTCAAAGGTTATTTGAGATGTGCAAATTTTTCTATGTTAAAATCAATCAAACAAGCACAACATGTTTTTGTAAGATCCATGTTGAATTTATTATGCATTTTGATATTTTTCCTCATATATGTTATACTTTACATATCAACAAGATTATGTAGGAATGTATGGTGGCTTCCCCACCTAAAATGTCAAGAGAGTTAATCCCAAGTCTTTTATGTCAAAGCCGAATGTTAATCCCAAGTTTATTCTGTTAAAGCCTTGAGGGGATTTTTTTTGCCAAAGAATATTTAGATAGAATATGTAATAATTGTGGTGGTTTTTCACATTTAACTGGTTTTTCACATTTAACTAGTTGTATACACGAAGAAATTTCACATGAATTTGGAAAGCAACTAGTTGATTTTAAGAAATACAAATCTATAAAGTATGTATTAAAAGATGGAAAATAGTCATCAAGATGGATAAGACCTAGTTTATCCTGCTAGATTTGTAAAAACTTAGCTTCATAGATACTTTCATAAAAAAATTAATCAATTTTGTTATTTGAGGACTTTGAAACACATAGGGTGGTGCTTCATTATTCAAGTTTGGTTATCGCTAGCAATATTCAAATGATCAAATTTCATGGAAAGCCTCACAACAAAAGTTTGTGAATTTAAACATGAAGTGATTCTTCAAACAATTAAAAGCATAGTTGATCCTATATGTATGTTGGATTAGCTTGGTAAGGTTAGTATTCAATGTGTCTGGCATTTCAAATTACTAAATTTAACTTATTTGATTTCTAGTGTATTTTAATTTTGAGTTATTTTGTCATTATGTATTTATTTTTGTTTGAATTTTTTACTAGAAAAATTAATGTAGGTTAGTGGTACCAGATAAACTTCATCCTTCACATGGTTGGTGTAGTGAGTAGAGAATATTATCTTATTGAAATAAAGAGAAGCCTAAAAATAATACTTGTTGGATAGATACTTTTTTTCTTTGTCTTGAATGGCAAAGAATCCTCTGGATGGCTCAAATGAATTATCTATGTAATTATACAAGTTCAATGTTCATCTTTACCCATATAGACATGTTCACGAATATGGTTCATTGATTGAGCTAATGAGTCAAATGATATACTTCCCACTGACTAACTTTTAGTCTCTTAAGATATATTTATCCATGAGAAAAACACATCATTGTGTCTCCCTCATCTTGAGTGGGAGAGAATCCTCTAAGGGGTACTCAGAGGACTCATCCATGAAACTATAGGAGATGACGATTCATCTCTACCCCTCATGGTTATCCTACAACACTCACCCAAAGTTTGTTCTATTTTACACTCAGAGACGAGAAGATTCTCTTCAGGGATGTGGTTAACCACCTATAAATTTTGAATTTGAGGCCTTGTGGGGAATGAAAAGGGGGCATTCCAGTGTTTATAGGCCTATCTAGACATGTCAACGAAGATGGTTTGTTGATTGGGCTAATAATTAAAGAGATACGCTTCCCACTGGCCAATTTTTGGTCCTTTAAGAGACATTTGAATTTGAGATAAAATGCATTTCCACGTCTCTCCCATTTTGAGTGGGAGAGAATATCTTGTGAGGTGTTTAAAATTATTTCTCATGCAATTGTAGGAGCTTACGACTCATCTTTACCCCTCATGGTTCTCCTAGAATGCTTGCCTAAAGTTCAATCTATTTCTACACTCAGGGATGAGAAGATTCTTTTTCAAGGATGTTGTTCGACCATTTATAATTATCAACCTTAGGAATTGAAAGAGACTGAAGGGTAGCCATTATAACATTTATATGCTCATCTGGATGTGTCTATAAAGATGGTTTTTTAATATTTCTAGCCAGTCAAAAGATATGTGACCCACTAGCTAAATTTTAGTCTCTTAAGAGAGATTTAGTTGCAAGAGAAAATATTCCATTGTGTCTCATCAGTCTAAGTGGGAGAGAATCCTCTGAGGGGTGCTCAAAGGACTTGCCTATGCAATTTTAGAAGATAATGTTATGTCTCTATCCCTTACACTTTTACTATAACACTCACCCAAAGTTCACTCCATTTCTATACTCAGGGACAAAAATATTCTCTTTAGGGATGCATTTGGATGCCTACAGACAAAGAGTATAAGTGGGCCACTATAATATGTATGGGTCCATTTGAATGTATCTATGAAGATATTTCATTGATTAGGATAGTGAGTCAAAAGATGCACCTTCTATTGGCCAACTTTTGGTCCCTTAAGAAACATTTGGATATGAGATAAAAAAGCATCATCGTATCCCCATTATCTTGAGTGGGAGATAACTTTATGGGGGTGATGATAGGACTTGATGATGAAATTTTATGATCTGATGGTTTATCTCTACCCCTTATAATTATTCTACAATGCTCGTTCGAAGTTCACTCTTTTTCTACACTCAGAGATAAGAAGATTCTCTTCAAGGATGCATCCAACCACCTACAAATCTTGACCTTGAGGCATAATAAAGAGTAGACAGAGGCCATTCTAATATTTATATTACCATTTAGATGTGTCTACAAAGATTATTCATTAATTGGGATAAGGATTCAAAAGATACGTGACCCAATAACCAACTTTTTGTCATTTAAGAGACATTTGGATATGAGATAAAATGTACCATCATGTCTCACTCATTTTGAGTGACACATAATTATCCATAAGGTGATTAGAGGACTCATGTATGCAACCATAAGATATGATATTTTGTCTCTACCCCTCATGGTTCTCCTGCAATGCCCACTAGAAGTTCATTATGTTTCCCACTTTGGGACAAGAAGCTTATTTTTAGATATTTATCCAACCCGCCTAAAAATTTCAAACCCAGGGCATAAAAAAGAGTAGATGGGGAATTATAGTATTTATACACTTATCTAAATATGTTTTCATAGGCGATTTATTGTTTGGGCTAATGAGTCAAAAGATACATGACTCACTAGCCAAATTTTGATCTTTTTAGAGACATTTAGCTACAAGAGAAAACTCGTTGTTGTGTCTCCCTCATTTTGAGTGGCATGGAATCCTCCAAGGAATGCCATGATGACTCATCCATATAACTATAGGATTTGACGACCTATCTCTATCCCTCATGTCTCTCTTGTAATGTCCACTCAAGTCAGTTATAGAAACATACAAGTTGGTAAAGGAGAGAGTTCTAACTATAGGAAAACATGTTAACAACAATTTCAAATTATCCTAGAGAGAGGGAAAGAGAGAAAATCAAAAGATATGATTCCTCTAATTTAGTCACAAATAAATACATTTGATGATATTTTCCTCTAGTCTTCATTGGCACATGCTCTTAGGGAATTTATTTACCCCTCATTTCTATTTGGATTAGCTTCTTTATTTCACATTGCCAAGAAATATAAATAAAATTTAAAGGAATTAGGGATCCTTTAGGTTTTCATCGAGAATGCTTCATATATGAAGACCAATATAATCATAACATTTGAGTGATGGGATAATTTTAAGAAAGAGCTTCAACAATGTCATATAAGTTTTGACTGCACATAAAGGTGAAATAATTGAGAATGTATCTATCTTAACATGTTTGATGACAAATAAAAATGTAGTATGTTGGAGTGTTGACCCCAAGGTTGTGCATACTAAGATAAAATGCTTGGTTTTTTACTAAGTATGGCACTAAATAGAAGGAAAACACACATAGCATAAGGTAATTACATTAAATAAGTTTGTGCTTATGACAAGGTCACTCACCTTAACTCATGCACAACTCACCAACAAAGAGGATCTCTAGATGGAAGATTGGAAGTGGAGATTCATAAGATATAATCGATTGTTAGGAGAGATCCTCTTTGAGGTGCACATTGATATAACAAGGAAATCTTATATAATTTTTTATAAGGTATCTATTGTATCCAAATATTTCACCCTTAGATGAGGTTGTTCATACCTCTCCACATTTGGAAGACATAGAATTACCTTTAGGCTTGTGGGTTGCCTATAACAAAGGTAAACCTCTAGGTTAAAGGGATAAATCCCTTGATTTATCTCTTAAGATCACACACTACACTAGACTAGTCACTTAGGGGTGAAAAGGGAAGAAGGAAACAAAATGTAACCTATACTAATAGAGGTGATATACCAAATATTAGTCCACAAACACACTTGCATATCTACTAAGAATGAAGACTACTAAAAATGACCTTAACTCATTGTCCTTATAGCATAAGTATTTCTCATAAAGGCATATTATTATGCATATCTAGAGGTGGGTGAAAATAAGGTCAGATGCTAGACACTACTAGTCCCTCCCACACTTCAAGACACACTCAACAAACATATAGACTTTATGAGACATGTTAGAAGAGATATCACTCACACAAAACATGCAAGAGCAGAATGTAAGCAAGGAGAAGACATTCATCACTTAACATGAAAGTAAAATACTTGTCACACTTAGGTAAGAGATTATAGAGATAAAACCAACTGTAGAATCTTCATTTTAAGGTAAAACAAGGTGCCAAACTAATAGGGCTTTGCCATATTAGGTGTGTATAAGAGAGGAGAGAGAAGAAGAGAAGTGGAAGGGTCATAATGCCAAGTGTTAGGGTATTAAATATAGTTACAATGAAAGATAATGAAGTGGAAAATAGGTCATGAATACCTCCTAGATAGTTATCCATCACAAACATGACATATCCTTCAAGTTGGCATATATACATTTCATAGTTCTTAAAACTGCCTTGTTTGGTGATAATTCCAATTGACTATCTTACATCACCTTAGGGATATTTGACACATTTTCACTATCGTGAGAAGATGAAATCCTAATGGTGATATTCATCTACACCTCTCCAACTAATAACTCCCTTTTTGCTAATTGTTACTCACTCTTTAGCAACCACTTATTAGCCTTCTAGGCCTCTAAGCTTACACTTGTCACTTAGGTGTCCTATACATGATTAAGGAAATTCATGGAAGAGGTGTTAGAAAAATAAATTATACCCTCTTTTTCCTTTGGTATATCATAGACTTCAATGGGAACCTCAAACCATGCTTCTTGTATCACACTTAGGTAGTCACTTCATTTACTCACTATCTAGTTCAAGGTTGCCTGCAATGAATGATGTAGTACAAGGATTTTCATGCACAACTAAGATGATAAACTAGTTTAAGGAGTTATAAATAGTATTTAAACACCTCTCACAATGAATTTCACCTACCAAATCTCCTCTATACCTGTAATTCACCCCAAAACCTATAAAAACCCTAGATTTAGGTCTTTTGGTACAAGTGATAGTACAAATCAAATAGATCATGGGAGAGTGATGGATAGGGTGGGGCCAAATAAATTTCCTAGAAAAATAACCCATTTTTTATGCCTAATTATCAATATATTCTCCATCAGGTTTGCATAAGGGTTTTGACAGGGTTTTGGGTCATTTGGACTGTTAACAATTGTTCATAAAAGTTAGACGTCCAACCTTAGAACCGATTCCACAAGTTTGGAGTATAGGACCCCATACGAATTTAATCAAGTGATTGAGGTCTCATGTACATGGTCCGTATATATTTGATCATAATAAGTTGTCCTCTTGAGCTCCTTCTTGCATTTTGAGTAGGCCTGATACAGTTTTAGGCCAAAATGATCAATCTTGAGATTCTCTCTATAAACCAATGGTTCTGATCAACCTTATACTCTCCCATAAAGATACTAAAACTATTTTGGAAGGTCACGTGATCATATGAGTGAAATTGGAAGTCATTATGGCCTATGCCTAGTTTTAGGCCTAATAGTCATGTATTGTGTATTTATGTGTATATGACCACTTGTAAGTTTCCAATGATTGTATAGTGCTTCAACACTCTGTTCATATCTAGATCAAACTTTCATATCATTATAATATTAGAGAGTTATTAATGATGTAATGGTGATTTCATAGAGGTTTTTAGGTGAGTGAATGAATTGTTTTGATAGCCTAAGTGATAATGGCAAAGTGTGTAATGTGCTTATCCTAGTGTGCTGGAATTTGGCTTGGTTGATATTTAGTTTTGACATGGTTAGAGAAGGTTAAGGATTAGTATGGTGATTTAAGCATGTGAAATGGGTGATATAATAGGTATTATAATCTTTGAGTGATTATTTTCATGAATGGAATTCATATGGTAGTCCATTGTTTTCATTTAGACATGTTGGGTCTAGTGGCAGAAAATCTGAGCAGGCAGTTTGCTGACATCACCATTGCCACATGTGGATGAGTCAAGGGGAGTTGGTCATATGGTTATGATCAAATTAGTACCTAGTTAATATAAAAAAAATATCAAGTCATTTTCCTAAGCACATTCAAAGATATGTGGGTGCAAAGTTAGGCTCTCAGGCATTTTGACACTATTTTCTCATACTTAGCCAAATTTACATGAGGCAAGAAAGAGCCAAGTAAGCATTTTGATGTAGTCATATCTCACACGTGTGTATATTTTAATATAAGGTGATCATATGGGTTTTTTTAGTTTTATGCCTATTTTATTTTCACTAAATTTCATATCATGCACCAAAGTGTGTCAAAATATATGCATGTGCAAAGTCAGCCTTCCAAGCAATTCTTGACATAGTTGGCTTCGTGGTAGAAATAAATATGAGTGAGCATTTTAATAGAGTTATATATCACACATGGGAATGTTTGAGTATTATTTTAACACATGGTTATATTATCCTATGTAAGGATATCTTATGGTTTAAATTTTAGATCATGCAAGTGAGCGAGGTAAAAGATATGACGGTGCAAAGTTGGCCTTCCAGGTAGATGAGCAATGGTCCCTATACTTAGTCATTTTTGCATAATGTTGAAGATAATGATCAGATGGAGATATAATGGCTCATGTGTGATATTATAGTGAATATATACAGTGTGAATCAAGTCAAATAGGTCAAAGTGTTCATTGGTTAACAGAGTTAAAGATTAGGACCAAATGAAGATCCAATCGTGCGTGGGCAATCATACAAGAATGATCTAACGGTGTGTGTTGAGTGAGATGGTAAGAAGTGTTCAAGGTTTAAAACTAAAAAAACATATAGGATAAATATCTAATGGTGATTGGGTTTTCTTACAAATTGATTAAATGGTGTGTGCTACATGATAAAGACCTGGTTGATCCATAGAGATCGTGGTGCATTCGATGAGTCAATATTGCAAGATAATACAAGATGAGGTCAACATGTTCAAGGTTTAACATTTATGAATTGGTGAACTATGAATTAAATATTGGAAAAGATATATGGTGCATGTTTAATTTTATCAAAGATGACACAAGATGCAAGCACAGTGTTCAAGGTTTAACTGTGACCATTTGAATTCAAATATTTGAAATTAACAAAGGAAAGACTAGTGTCTAGTTTTTGGGCCATAAATTTTGATCCAAGAATAATTTGACCATGTAGTTGAAATTTAATTTTTAGAGGACTCTAAGACACATCTAAAAATATAAATTTTAAGGTCTAATTATGTATATAGTCAAAAATTATAAAGGTTCAAATTTGATGGTGTGTTCATAGGCATATTCTTCAAGTAACTTAGGAAAGTTATTTGAGCTTGTACTGTTATTGTTTTGATGTTTAATATTGAATTAGATATTGGAGAATGTTTTAGACTCTATGAGGATGATATATGTGCATTTTGGAGGTGTGATCAATCTATCTTGAGTATGAACAATGCTTAATAAGTTGATTGTGTATTCATTCATGGTGTCCTTATTAACAAGGCTATTGTTTGAGTTGATTGAGCTTGCATAGAAGAGTGAAATGATGAATATAATAATTTGAGGATGACTAATGGGTTATTTATAATGGACCTATGCATATTTAAAGTGTTCTTATGTTATTAATTTTCTTGGAGAAGTGTCAAAGAGATGAATGGGTCTCCATAGGACCTAAAAGTGACTTAGGCCTATTTGAATGTGGATTGTGCTTAAGTGTGACCCATGTGAGATGCCTTAAGGGTGAAGGAATATTTTATGGAAAACAAGGAAATATTGTGATATTTTTAATTCATGATTTATCTATAAATGGTAAAACCAAAGGTGTTGTTTTCTAGACTTGGATAAGGTTCATACAAGACTAGTGAGAGACTAGTGCAAGGTATATGTGAAAGTTGTGGAGCGAAGGAGTGGTAGAGTGCCCAATTAATGAGTTGATGATATGAGTAGATTGAGGAATATGTATATAACATATAGGTCATATTTTTCATGTCTAAATAGTAATATTACAATTTGAGGATATGTGAAGATGTCTGAGTATGCATATGAGGATAGTTCCAGGGCTTGTGAGTGAAGAAGAAGAGAGATTGTGGCATGCCTATGTGAGAGGGCTTGTATGAGATAGAGAAAGAGTTTGTGAAGGGTTTAGATAAAAAAATATCCATCATCAGGTTTTGAAGACATCAATTATAAGTTGGATGTGTTCAATTCAAAGAGGGTCTAAAGGACTTGATCTTCCTTAGGGACAATTGCTCCTTGTGAAATAGGTGTTTCACTAAATGCCTTTAATCAGGAGGACATGATCAAGGTTTGATGGTCTATAGGACTCAACCATTATCTTGTTTGTAATTTATTATAAGATAGTATTCCATGTGTCTAAATCTTGAGAGTGGGTTTTATCCCCCACGGGGGTTTCCCACAGGAATTATGTGTTATGTGTTTGATCTTGTGTATGCATTGAATGAATGAGCTCTCTTGTTAATGTTGCTTGATCAAGTTGATATATGTTGATTGTTTAATAGTTTGAAATGAATAAAATTTTAATTGAAATATCTAGAATCATTTATTCACCCCCCTCTTAATGATTATACCTCTAATATCTATAGTCATTAAAACATTGTCATCTCAGCCTCTTATCAATCATTTATTAGGTCTACAAGTTATGTTGCTACTAGAGTTCCTTCTATCTAAGACATAACAGTGAGAGGTTAAAAATAGGTATATGACCTTGGATATGAAGCCACTAATAGAGATTAGAACACTGCAACTGTAAAACATGTTATGTAGACCATAATGTTTGCACTTCCAACACAAGGAGAATGATCTTATTTGCATATTCATATCCGCACATGAAAAATGAGTTTGAAAATAATATGAAGAGAATGAACATTCTTTGCAACAATACCTACATCACTTGGAAACATTAAATCATGCAAATATATGAGAAAACTTGAAGGTGTTGGGAATGCACAATCAACTTGGAGGCACTAGAATTCTTAGGGATGGTTCATGAAGCATGTACCACCAAACCAAAAACTATTTCCATGAACTAAGATCTAATTAGGAGTGTTAATATACACCAAGTGCATTCAGACCAACTCTCCTCCTCTTGTCTATACCATCTGTAGCCTAGTTAACTTCTTTGACCTACCAAAGGGAGTGAAAAGAGAGATAGAATGGTTTTTATTAATTTTAAGCCTATTAAATCTTCTCAAGCTTGGAAAAGACATGTGGGGATGTGAAGGGACTCTCTTGAAGCCTTCCCACATGTTAGAATTATCTTGCAGTTTGTACAACTTTAGAAACTCTTCTTTTTGCAGGTGGTCTTTTTGTTTTAACATTGAACCTACAAGTTTTTAGTTAAAAAAACACTCCCTAACATTCCCTGACATCAGACATGTTCACTTACACTTTGACACACTTTTTTTAGTGGAAAACTATACAATTTCATCAAATGATCCAAAATATGGCCTAGGATGACATAGGGACAATTTAACAAGTGTGATCAAGATAAAACATAGTATGTGACCATACTAATGACCATGGTGGACCACTTTATAATATAAAATACCCTATGGAAATTTGAGCTTACATGGAGGTTGACCTAATTTAACTTGGGGTCAAATTAGTCAATAGTATCTAAATAGAAATGTATGTTATAAGGCAAGGGAAGTAGATAGATATTTACATTAACCCAACCTTTGACTTTGCCTCACCCCCTCCCGAAGGGATATTTTCATAGTTGAGAGTTAGATGTTAATGGTTATATATGCTGTTAATTGACATTTCTAAGATAAATCTATTGAGAAAAGAAGATGATAATTTGTTATTATTTATTAATGAAGGTTCTTGTAATGTGAAGTGTAATCTTTATATGCTTATGTTATGAGTACACAAGATTGTTGTACCCAACATACTCCCATTCTTTTTTATAATAGGGACCCACTATATATATGAAAAGGTCTAAGCTTATATTGAAAGTCTTCTAAACATAAATCTTTGTATTACACCTAACTTTGTTATTCGGTAAATGTATGAACATGTTTTATCTATTTAGACTAGCCTACTAATACTCTTTGGAAGTCATAAATATGCATAGGTTTTCAATGAATTCAAAATTTATGAAGTTATAGGTTTTGAGGAATTTGATCTTCAAAAATTTTGTTTAGAAGCCTATCTTTGGCAATTTTCAATCACTTTGCACCTATGTAAAGCTTGGCACAAAATTACTCTTCAGATTTTTTGTTCGTAGGTTTTATTCGGGATAATTATTCAGATATCTATTTTTAGATTGGGCCTTCATGATTTTATTCACCATACATTAAAGTCTTCTCCAATTTGATCCTTGGGACCCAAGTTTTTAGAAGTGTTACACTTCAGCATTTTGGTCTTTGAAGATTTTTTTTGGTGAAATTCTTTAGGATTTGTACTTGGTGTGAAATCAGTCTTTGGTGAATTTATTCTAAAATTTTATTTAGATAAAATGTTGGAAGAAAATGTTTAGGATTTTGCTCTTTGAAGATTTTAGTTAGCAAAATTATTTGACGAAAGTGTTTGGAGGATTTGGCATTTGGATAAATTGTTTAGAACTTTTGTTCAGCTCATTTTGGTCTTTGGAAAAAGTGTTCAAGACTTTTATTTGGGAGATTCATTCACCTCACAAACACTATTTTAACATAATGTCCTGACTCTCAACTACTGAGAGCCCTGTGGCATAGTAAACTAAAGAAAAAGAATTGAAAAAATGACACAGTAAAAATAATGATGTGGCACTCCTTTTAAGCATCAATAGTGCCTATGTGGCATGCCCGCCAAATGAAGTGGTAAAGTTTAAATTGAACAAACAAAGCAAATTTATAGATATTGGGCATTAATGGTGCATGAACTATAATTAAATGCCAAATTTATACCAATGAATTGTGAACAAATGACATGCTTATTGATCACAAACTAACTTCAAACTTACTTTCTTCCTCACCAAAAAGCCCTAGCTACCTACATTTCAATCACATAGTGCATCTAGAAGAGCTAAGCTGCTAAATTGAAAACCAAAACATTGTCAACATAGTTAATTAGTAATGAGATCCTCATCCAAGACATTTTGAGGAATCCTACCTGTTGAAAATATTGTCATTGATGTCAAAGGTCTAGTATTGGTGATAAAGATCCTATAGAATTTATTGTCCAAAGGTGTTTTTAATATTCATATTTTGGCTAAAATGTGTTGACATTTATTTAATATTAATGAATATATTTTTGGTTGCATAAAATTTAAAAGAGGGCCCATGGAGAATTCAAAGAGTCACGGGGTAAAGACAAAAGAGGAATGGGATACATTTTCTTATGAAGAGTCATCTTGAGGAATTCCAAGAGTCACCAAGTGAAGACAAAAGAGGGTATGGCACATTTTTCTATGAAGAGTCACCTTAAGGATTTCAAAATGTCACCAAGATAAAGATAAAAAAGGAAAGGATAAATTTTCTTATGAAGGGTCACCATATGACTTTTCAAATACAAGGATTTAAAGGGTCATGCAAGTTTGGTGCCATTTTTCATGAGGAGTGAAGAGTCACAAAGGGTGAATACCAAAGGTCATTTAGAAAGCTATAAATAAAGGCTTGAGAAGCCATTTCTAATATGCAAGAGAGTGAATGGTTTGTAATTATTTTATATAATAAAAGAGGAGAGAATAGAGAGAGATATTGTAGAGTTCTATCATTTGTTGAGAAAACAACATTGAGAGATAGTTGTGTTTTATACACAAGAGGGGTTGGTGCTCCTGCGGGTTGGTGCTCACAAATCTTTATAAGGGGTTGGTGCTCCTGCGGGTTGGTGCTCATAAATAGTTACTGTGTTGGTGCTTGATAAAGGGGTTGATGCTCTTGCAAGTTGGTGCTTGCAAAATTTGTAATTTGATTTGGTGTTTTTTTATATACTTGAGATTGTTCTTTATGGTTTTTCTCACTTTGGGTTTCCACGTAAAAAATTGGTGTTCCTCTCTCTCTTGTGTGGTGTATATTATTTCAGTTTTATTGCATATCTTGAATGAATGGTTAAGTAGAATTTTATTAAGTAAAAGTTTATAAGATATATGATATACTGATTCACCCCCCTCTCAGTATATCCCATGCTTAACAATTGGTATCAGAGTAGGTTCCTTTAGAAATAGTTTTACAGCTTGAAGGTAGATCGAGGAAAGCACGATGGTTGGATTACATGAAGGTTTTTCTACAAATAAGGTACCTTTGTTTGATGAGATAAATTATGCTTTTTGGAGCATAATAATGAGGACTTATTTGATGTCTCTTGGATTTGACATTTGGCAAGTAGTTGTGGAGGAATATGAAGAGCCACAAACACTTCTGATTACTCTGGTAGAAAAGAAGGCAAGTGAAAATAATGCTAAAGATTTAAATGCTATTTTATGTCATTTATGTGAATCAGAATTTGTTAAAGTTATGCAATGCAAATCTGCTCATGAGACTTGGGTAAAGCTTGAAAATATTTACAAAGGTGATGGAAAGGTTCAACAAGCTAAGCTTTAGACTTTTAGAAGATAGTCTGAGAGTTTGAAAATAGAAGAGGAAGAAAATATAGTGAGTTATCTTTTACGGGTTGATCAAATAGTTACTCATATTCAAGGTCTTGGAGAAAAGTTAGAAGAATCAACGGTGATGCAAAAAGTTTTGAGATCTCTACCAATGAGATATGATGCAAAAGTTTCGGCAATCAAGGAGATGAAGGATCTATCCAAGCTAAATATGGATGAACTACATGGTATTCTTATGACATATGCGATGCAGACCGAATAAGAGAAACCCTAAAAAAGGGAAGCTACTTTTAAAATATCAAAGAAAGATAAGGCTAAGATTCAAGAATCAAGTGACAACTCTAGTAATGATGAAGATGACAGCGGATCTCTTTTCATTCATAAGCCAAAAAAGAATATAGGTAAATATCAAGGAAAATTACCTTTCAAATGTTTTAATTATGGAAAGATTGGAAATTTTTTAGCTAAGTACTCAGATAAAGGTAATGGTGACAATGAAGAAGGAAAGTCTATATATAAGAATAATTTCAAAAGAAAATTCAAAAAGGGATTCAAGAAGAAGAGTTTATATTCTAAATATCCTAGCTCAGTCGAAGATAGTGGAGCTAGTGACAAAGAAGAAGAAGATATTCTATTCATGTCCATACATGAAGATGCCTCCACAAGCAAAAGTACAAATGATCAAGAAGAAGAACATGATGAAGCCGAAGTGAATCTAGAAGGAGAACTCATTTGGGCTTTAGAAGAATTAAAATCTCTTGAAAAGAAGAATCGAAGATTAAAGCTCCAGACCAAAAAAAATAAAAAAGAGTGAAAAGAAATAATTGAAGATCTACAAGCACACAGATATTCTATTCATGTCCATACATGAAGATGCCTCCACAAGCAAAAGTACAAATGATCAAGAAGAAGAACATGATGAAGCCGAAGTGAATCTAGAAGGAGAACTCATTTGGGCTTTAGAAGAATTAAAATCTTTTGAAAAGAAGAATCAAAGATTAAAGCTCCAGACCAAGAAAAATGAAAAAGAGTGAAAAGAAATAATTGAAGATCTACAAGCACAAATTGAAGAAGCCAAAAAGGCTGAAGAAGATCTAACATCTCAGTTAAAAAAATTAAGTGAAGAATGTGAAAGGTATGTTGTTGAAATTATCTCTTTAAAAATGGATCTTGAGAAAATAAATAAGGCAATCAATGATAGAGAAACCAATGATTCAAAATTTGAGAATAATTCTAATATGTTGAATAAGATATTAGAAAGTTAAATATCAATGTCAGATAAGATAGATATCAGATTTGAAAAAGAGAAAGGGCAGGCCACTACTTTCACAAACAAGGTTAACACAGAAAAAAGAAAGAGCTATGTTGAAGCTCTTACAAAAGAGGAAATGAAAAGGGAAGAAGTTAAGATTATAGAGGACATCTCAAATAAAAAAGGCTAGAAGGATCAAAGATACAAAAGGCAATTAGATCAGAGATACAAAAATATGTTCTATTTTTGTGGTTACTATTTTTATTGTAATGGATATGGTCATAAGAAAATAGAATGTCAAAAAAGGGCTAATAATTTTAGAAACAAGGAGAAGGAAACTCATACAGAGTCAAACAGAAGCCACAACTCTTTTACTCCTCTATCAGGATTTAATGAAGAAACCATAATATATTATAAGTGAAATAACTTTAGACATATAGCTTGATACTATAGAAGCGTATTTGAGTCAGTCAAGAAGGACCAGAGTTTGAAGGCTTCATTCATTAAGAAGAAAGTTCAGATAGGTTCATGGTAGAAGAAATAATCTAAAAAGTCTATGTTGGTCTAGACAAATTTGCATGCAAGAAACGAAGAAAAGCCATGGTTTATTGATAGTGAATGTTCAAGGCACATGATAAGAGAAAAGAGTAAGTTCATAACCCTGAAGAATATCAAGGGTGGCACAGTGAAATTTGGAGACAATATTTCTATCAGAATTGTTGGAAAAGGTACACTAAGTTTAGATAATGGTAGAACTAAGAATAAAAATGTTATGTATGTTTAAAGTCTTAAGCATAATATTTTGAGTGTAAATCAAATGTGTGATTAAAGACACACACCAAAGTTTTATGCAGAAGGTTGTGAAATTTAGAGAAAAAATTCATGTGCTGATTGTAGATGCTCAAAGGACAGACAATAATTTGTATATGTTATCAAATATCAAAGCTCAAAAATATTGTTTGAGTCATGTTGAGGAAAGTTGGCTATGACATAGGAGAATGGGACACATAAATTTTGAAAATCTTGTCAACATTAGTAAAAAGCAAGTAGTTAAATATCTTCTAAAGATTACAAAGCCCTCCAACATGCTTTGTGAACCTTGTTAGCATGGGAAACAAGCCAAAAGATAGTTCAAGACAAAATAATACTCGACTACTAAGATGTTAGAGCTTGTTCACACTGATCTGTGTGGACCTATGAGAACTCAAAGTACTCAAGGTGATAAATATTTCATGTTGCTTATTGATTATTTTACACGTATGACTTGGGTGATGTTTTTGAAGAAAAAATCAGAAGATTTCAAATATTTCAAAGCATTCAAATATTTAGTTGAGAATGAAACTGGCTTAAAATTAAGTGCCTGAGATTAGATCAAGGAGGAGAATTCATGTCAGATCAGTTTATTGAGTATTGTGAAAACCATGGGATAAATATACATTATTTATCAACTAGAACTCTAAAATAAAATGTAGTATTTGAGTGGAGAAACATAATAGTTCAATAAATGGTGAGGATAATGCTAAATGAATCCAAGATACTAGATAAATGTTACAGAGAGGTAGTAGGTACAATAGTGTATATCTAGAATAGAGCATTGTTTAGAGTAAACAATGATAAGACTCCTTATGAGCTATGGAAAGATAAACCAGCTACAGTTGATTATTTCAAAATTTTTGATAGCAAATGCTTCATAAAGAGAATCAATGAAAAACTTGGTAAATTTGAATCTAAAGAAAATGAAGGTATATTTCTTGGATATTCTTATAAAAGTAAAGATTATAAATGTTATAAAAAAACAACTAAGAAGATTGTTAAAGGTGCAAGTGTCAAGATAGATGAATATGTAGCACAAAGAGACAGTGATCCAGTAGACACTTTAGAAATCATTGAAGAAGAAGATTTTGAAGAATTAGATGAAGATGAGATGAAGGAGAAAAAGGACACTAAAACCCTATCCAAATATGTCTAGAGAAATCATAATGAAAGTGACATCATTGAGAACATAAATGAAGGATTTCACACCAAAAGAATGATGGTAAGTGAATCTAAGCAAGTTAATTTCTCTTTGTTGTCCAAAATTTAGCCTAAAACTTTGTTCAGAAGCTAAACATAATGAGCATTGGGTTAAGGCAATGGATGAAAAATTAAATCAGATAGAAAAAAATGATACTTGGGTATTAGTGCCTAGACCAAAAGATCATAATGTGATAGGAACAACATTGGGTATACATAAATAAGTTGAATGAAAATGGTGAAGTTACCAAGAATAAAGCAAGGTTAGTATGTAAATGATATGCTCAGATTGAGGAAATGGATTTTGAAGAAACTTTTGCACCACTGGCAAGGCTATAGGTTATTAGAATGTTTCTTGTATATGCAGTGTTAAAAAAATTCAAAGTGTTTCATATAGATGTCAAGTCTACCTTCTTAAATGAAATGTAGAAGAGGAAGTCTACATTGAGCATCCTGAGGGATTTATTCTCTCAAATTATAGTATCTATGTATGCAGATTGAAGAAAGCACTATATAGATTGAAATAAGCTCTCAGACCTTAGTATGCAAGACTTGATAAGTACCTGTAAAGTCAAGGTTTTAAGATAGGTTTTACTAATAATAATATCTACATCAAAATAGAAGGTGAGCATCAACTAATTGTTATGGTATATGTTGATGACATAATTTTTAGGGGAAACATTGAAAAGATGACAAAATATTTTTTTGATAATATGCAAAAAGAATTTGATATGTCTATGCTTGGAGAATTGTCATTTTTATTAAGGTTGTAAAGATTTCAGTCAGATAAAATAATTTTCATATCTCAAAGTAAGTATGCCAAGGAAATATTCAAAAAATTTGGTTTTGAAGATTGTGCACTAGTTGGCACACCAATGAGTACAGGGAACAAGGTGAGTAAGGATGAAGATGTACTTGTTTCAGATCAATCTTTGTATAGATCTATGATTGGTAGTCTTTTATATTTGATAGCATCAAGGCTAGACATTATGCATGTAGTAGGCATGATTACGAGATATTAGGCAACCCTGAAGGAGAGTCATGTTTAGTTGGTGAAGAGAATATTTAGATATGTCAAGGGATATTAGATTATAGATTATGGTATCTCATAGTCAGAGATTTCACTTTGGTTGCTTATACATATTCAAATTAGGTAGGTTGCTTGGATGACATAAAGAGTACAAATGGAAGAGCTTTCTTCCTTGGTGATAGCTTAGTATCATGGCTAAGAAAAAAGTAGAATTCAATATCACTTTATATAGCTAAAGCAAAATATATTGCAGTGATATTGTGTTATACTCAAGTGCTTTAGATGAAGCAAACTTTGGAAGTTATCAAGGTAAATATGATGAACCTATTTCTATTTTTTGTGACAACACAAGTGCTATTAATATTTCTAATAATCTAGTGATGCATTCAAGAACAAAACATATTCCTATCAGATATCACTTCTTGAGAGAACAGGTTGTAGATCAACAAGTTAAGATGGAATATATCAGTACTACAAAATAGATTGTAGATATTTTCACAAAGGCACTACTAAAAGAGACATTCAAGTATCTATGAGAGAAGTTGTAAGTAATTTCTTTTACTTCCTGCCATTAAGGATTAACATCAATTGAGGGGGAGCTAAGTGTTATATCTAAGATAGGCCTTTTGCCATTGATGTCAAAGGGGGAGAAGAATAGAAATAGGTACAAGAAATTGGTATAGGAATAGGTGCATAAATAGATACAAGGAATAGGTATAGGATGCTATAGTAAGGGGGAGTTACTTTATGTTTTTCAGATGGTAGTATGTGTAGGTTGGCATGTGTCGTATAGGTTTTAGGATGTGTTAGTTTTAGTTAGAGGTTGACATCAATGACAAAGTGGGAGATTATTGGAAATATTTTCATTGATCTCAATGGTATAACATTGGTGATAAATGACCCTTTTTATTTATTGTTTAAAGGTGTTTTTAATGTTCATATTTTGGCTAAAATATGTTTATATTTATTTAATATTAATGAATATATTTTTGGTTACATAACAGTCAAAAGAGGGCTGCATGGAGAAGTCAAAGAGTCACAGGGTAAAGACAAAAGAGGAATGGGATGCATTTTCCCATGAAGAGTCATCTTGAGGAATTCCAAGCAGTCACCAAGTGAAGATAAAAGAGGGTATGGTGCATTTTTCCATGAAGAGTCACCTTAAGGAATTTGAAAGGTCACCAAGATAAAGATAAAAGAGGAAAGGATGTATTTGCCTATGAAGGGTCACCATTTGACTTTTCAAATACAAGGATTCGAAGGGTCATGCAAGTTTATCACCATTTTTCATGAGGAGTGAAGAGTCAAAAAGGGTGAATACCAAAGGTCATTTGAAAAACTATAAATAAAGGCTTGAGAAGCCATTTATAATATGCAAGAGAGTGCATGGTTTGTAATTGTTTTATATAAGAAAAGAGGAGATAATAGAAAGAGATATTGTAGAGTTCTATCATTTGTTGAGAAAGCAATATTGAGAGATAGTTGTGTTTTATAAAAAAGAGGGGTTGGTGCTCCTATGGGTTGGTGCTCACAAATTTTTTCAAGGGGTTGGTGCTCTTGTGGGTTGGTGCTCATAAATAGTTACTGTGTTGGTGCTTGGGAAAGGGGTTGGTGCTCCTACAAGTTGGTGCCTACAAAATTTGTAATTTGAGTTGGTGCTCTTTCATATACTTGAGATTATTCTTTGTGGTTTTTCCCACTTTATATTTTTGTGTAATAATCTGGTGTCCCTCGCTCTCTCTTGTGTGGTGCATATTATTTCAATTTTATTACATATCTTGAATGAATGGTTAAGTGGAATTTGATTAAGTAAAAGTTTATAATATATATGATATACTGATTCAGCCCCCCCTCTTAGTATTTCTTATGCTTAACACTACCCTCATCTAGATTCTCTATCAAGGATTCAAAAGAATACAAGGACATTGTCTTCAACCCCACATTATTTAACAATGACTATAACAATTATTCAGTATTATGGTAGGTGATTCACTAGGTTAATGCACACACTCATGAGGAGAATTTGACTCTAGCCCAATGATAATTGGCTATAAACCTCTTCCTCTTCAAATTCTAAGGACTCCACTTCACAATGACAAGTTTGGAGGTCATGCCATGCATAGACCTCCTATGAGCTTGTTCTTTATTGGGAAAGTGACTGAAAGTGTGTTCTTACACCACTTGGAGCACAAGTTTATCATAACATGTATCTTGGGAGATGCATTCCAAAGGTATTTATCTCTTCCTCATTGCAAATGTTACATATGAATTACATAGAGTAGTTTCAATGAAGAAGGAGAAGTCATTGAGAAAACATTAAGAAATTGGATGGTTCTTGGGGAGACTATCAATCTAAAGGAGAAGCAACTAGTATTTTTGGATAAGTTTAGGATGGGAATCCTATTGGGATGGCCCTCATGAACACTTTATACAACTACCCCAACATGAAATTCCTTCACTTTAAGTGGGTTCCATTGCTTGACTTACTAATGACCTTAAAGTTGACATTCATTCTAGGTGAAGTAATTAGTGTAAGGCTACAAGAATAAGTATTGCATAAGGATAAGAGGTCCCAGGGAGGCCATTTATATATGATGTCCCGCCTTATAGACATTATTCTAGGCATAATTTATGTACATAATGGGTCATTTTAGAGCCCAGATCTAGACTTTATAAAAAATCATATATGTGATTCATATTCCTTCATGTACATATATGCTTATACCTAGAACATCACACACATTACGAAGGATGTATTCCCCTGGGTGTGGATGGTCACTAATGATTATTCATTACCTAGGGTATCCAAAAGTATTAAAAAGACATTGATGATCAGAGGAGATTATTGGTTATACCCAGACTATACTATGATTATGGTCATAGGCCATAAGGTAGCACCCCTACACCTCCCCAAATAAGCACTAGATAAACTAGAAGAACAGGAAATCAAATACCAACTATGGTGGGGGATAGATGAAGATATGAAAAATAAGAAGAAGGAATCATTTCATGGCTCTCACCTCATGATTAGGAGAATGTGCTATGTAAATCGCAAACACTTTTATGAGGCTGGTGGGTATAGGGAGTTCTAATCACTAGCCACACTAACACACAGGGATTGGGATCCTCATGGAAAAGTACACAAACACATTAAAGGCCTTGGTATTCCCTACCAACATGAGCCATATGATCATGATTTTTTATTTCTAAATGCTAAGGATGATGCCTAGGTCAAAGAGAGGGCAAAAATAGTTAGTTTGGTTGAGGACCTCCTAATAATCATTCAAGGGCATCCCTCTATCTCAATTATAGATGAACACACTAGACTCCCTCCTGTACGAGGATGGGCTACCTCACATTTTTGGGTAAAAATGACTTTTTATCCATCAAGAGAGTAAGGGAGACCTTCATAAACACTCCCTATAACATTAAAATCTATAAATAAAGAGCCTAGAGTGCATGATACTTCACTTGGGGGAGCTCATGATGACCCAATCTACCTAGATTATTCAAACTCATAAGGACATGCCCAACCAATTGCTACATAATTCTAAGAGACTACTGTTGTGGTTAACTCAACCACATAAGAGGCATCTTCCATGTTTGAAAAATTCACTATCTATTACAAGAGGAAGCCAAGGGCTCACATCCCTCTATAAAGTCTAGATATTAAGGCACTATCAACAGAAGAGCCATCGAGAGAGGCAAATGGAGGTGAATCCATATATGAGGAGGAGGAGCTTCAAAGTGATAAAATTTTGAGCCTTCAAAACACTAAGGGAAAAACACTGCTATATTGAAAATAATCAGTTGAGGAAGCAACCTCTTTGGTTTTTACTACTCCCATTATGGCTTATGTTTCCCCTTTGACTGCTTGTTCATTTGAGTATGTATCTCTTAGTCCTAGTTGTCCCCCTTACCCTTTTGGTGCCTAAAGTAGAGGTTATTTCCTCTCAATATCATGTAAAACCATCTGTATTGGTTCCAAAGGTAGAAGATTCTTCCTTTACCCCTATTGTTTATACTCTTCTAGTAGTTCTACCTCCTCTAATTGGGTTTCTATGTCCATTCCTCATGTTTACACTATGGTTTATTCTACCACTATCCCAACATCCCCAAAGACTAAAAATAATGCAACCAAGAACTCTAGGGGAGTAGTGGTAAGCCCACAACTACATGTATCATCTTCTCAGTTAGATTTATCAGTGCCCCCTAGTTCTTCTCAAGACGCCACTATGGCAACATTGAATAAGGTTGGAAAGAAGAAACCAATGTATACAGTCCACCCACTACCTCAAAATGGTGATGTGGAGTAGTCTAAGATAATTTGGCCCTCCCTTCTTGATCCATTACTTGAAGAGACCTTGAAGCAATCCTCAAGAGAGCTATTGGTTCAGACTACAATTCAAAACACTTAACCAAAAAATATAACCCAATTGGTCCTCCCATAATGGGAAACTGATATGCAATCATAGGATTCTCAATAACCTAATCTTACAATTACAAAATTACCCATGATGAGCTCCATATTCGATAAATCTATAGGGAGTGTACAAAGGGTAAAGAAGAGCAAACTATAATTTGAGGTTGGAAAGGGGGTCATTTTATAAGAAAGATAAGAATTATTCACCTTTTTTAAAGAGAAAGAACATAAAATTGGGGTAGTCCCCCTACATTAAGGATTTCAAATCCTATTTTGATACCCACAAGGATGTTCTGGTTAAGCTTCATGAGGGAACTAAAATGGCCAAGAAAGAGTTTGAGAAGGAGTTAAAACAAGTAAGGGAATAGTAGTAAACAATACATGTTCCTATACAAATATAAACATATGTACCTAATGTATCATCAAGATTGTGTAATATTATGGAGGCCATTGTTATAATAAGAGTTAAGTTAACACCTCAGATAGTTGAAACTATAAAATTATTTAATTCTTTGAAGCAAGATGAGAATAAATTGAAGCTCATCATTATTTATACAACTAATAAGGCATATGGCCACCTCAATTTGATGGCACAATTAGAGGATCTAAATTCCCTCAATGTGGTAGTCACCAGGACATACGAAGCCAAAGAGTGGGTTACAATAGTTGAGGCAATGATACCCAAATATGCAAAGTATGAGAGCCTCATTTTACAGAGTCTAGAGGAATTAAAGTTATCACAAGCAAAGGACTCCATGGGTAGGCTTATAAACAAATCTAATTTGACCAGATTCTTTAATAGACCTCAACTAACTTCAAGCATAATTTTTAGGGATTGACATTAGAAGAGATTGAGGTCGAGTTGAATTTTACAAGGAAAAAGGACACTGAGATAGAAATATTCAGGATTAACTTTATAAATACAAAAATTGAACATGCAAGGCTTATGTAACAAGTAAACAAGGTGGATAGACCTCCATTGTTGAACATGGATATTATTAGATACCAATATTATATTGGTGGAAAGTAATTTCAAGAGCTGGAAGCTAAGAAGAAAGCCAATGCCTCAACTTCTAGTTTAGCTCAAGATACAACTCAACACCTCCAACAACAAGCAGTGCCATGCAATCACCTAAAAAGTCTTAGTTAAAGGATAATTTTGTATGAAGTCATGAAGATAGGACTAAATGTTTTTAATTATAATTTAATTACACTTGGTATATAAATTTAATAGTTGCCCAAACTATTTATAAACATGCATATGTGGCATTGCATTATACATGCTAACTTATTTTGACGTAGTTTTAGTTAATTATAAGCATGTACATGAAGTTTTGATACTAAAAATAGAATTGAGATTATAATTGTGTAATGTAAATATGAGTTTGCATGGACTTAGAGGATGAGGTGACCCCTCCCCAATTCTATATATTCATGTAATCATGCATTCTAAAAGGTCGATATTTTTATCAATACAAGAAGAAATTAGTTTGATTATCATGCAACTATGTCATTGCATTTTCCTTCCATATTTGTGTAATTAAGGTTTTGTTTTCTTAGTTGTATTAATTTAATAATTTTAAGTGTGAAAAATATATAGATAATTCTTGTTGTTATTAATGATGTATGTTAATTCTAGATGTGCAAAAGCTATTAAAAAGTTAGTAAATATCATTGATTTTAAGCAATGGTTAATTGTGTTATTATTGTGAAAAGTGAAATAGTGTTTTCCCTCTTGTATAGTCTTCTAAGTATGTGTCATAGCTACTCTAGATATCTTTATGGTCTAAGCTATAATTTCCTAACTGTGTGCAATAACTATTCTAAAATGAGCAACTATTAGTTGAGACCATTAATTTTCCTATACCATTTCCCCCATACCACCTAATTGTGTTTGTCTGTGAATGTGAAACAATGACAAATAACAAGTATTAGTTTTGGAAACACTTGTTCACAAAGGAACCAACCCAAGAAGTGATCCCTTAAGACCATAAAAACTTATTTTCTACTCTATCCTTCCCTCCTTTTGACATTTATTTGATTAAGATCTACCCAATCTAGAATAGATTCCATCCATCCAAATCACTTAGGTTTTTATTTATTTATTAGCATTCATTTCACTACAAGCAAACCTGGTTAACAACTTGCATGCTCAGACTACTATTCTACCACAAGGGTGCTTAACCCATACCTATAATTTGTGCCCTCGAGTGGAGTTTACCTCCATTGATATCATAAAATGTTATAGGCTACTTCATGAAATACATGGATGTAAATAAGACCCACGTCAATAGAAATAATTTGGCACTAGAAAAAGGGCCAATTATGTGCCTTCCTTAGTGAGAGGTTATCCCCTACGTTTGAGTTTCACTAGAGATACCTAAGAGAGTTATCATATTTGGGGCCCAAGATAGTATTTTGGTTTTCCTTTTGTCAGCACATTTAAGGCCTACATCTATACCAATTATTCCCAATATACCTCAGGCCAAGACACCTTCTCTAATAAGAAATATCCATCCCATCAAGCGTTTGATGGCCCAATAACCTTGGTTAGTTGGATCTTCCATTGCCATCTTAGGGGATGTGCACAATTTGCCTATGAACCTAGAGAAGTATCTACCTTATTTCTCCCCTTTAGGAGGAATAATGATAGGGGAAAATATTAAGTACTTCAAGGCTACTTTGAGGTTAATGAATGTTATTGATGATGATGTTGCATGCATGGTTTTCCTGTTTACCTTGCAAGTTGTTGCCTATGATTGGTACCTCAACCTTAAAGAGAACTCAATTAATTTTTGGAATACATGTCAGAGAAATTTTCTTGTCTAATTTGGATAAGTTACCAGGCCTATCCTAGTGTATCAACATTTCACTAGTATGAAGAGGGAGCCTAATGAGCCAATTTGGGCTTTCAATGAAAGGTTTCAAAAGATGTACACATGACTGAGACCAACTTAAAAACTAGATGGAGAATTAGCATTGGAGATGTATAAAAATGCCTTGGATCCCATCACTATCATCTTCCTACAAATATTTATTGCTTCCACCACTCTAGCTTTAGCATATCAAGAAGCTATAAATATTAATAGATAGCATAATCCTTAAATACCAGGCACTCCCAATATTAATGCGAGTTTTCTAGCCCTGAATCTAGTGCCTCATGTTAATAAAAATGTTCTTGCTTTCAACCAACATAAATTATATACACTATCTCCTTTAATGAAGTAAATGCCCAATCAAAACTATGGTATATGAATAATTAGGTACATATGAATAGTCATTAGTAGAAACAACATTTGATTCCCTCTAATACTATAGTTGCACAAGGTGCCAATTCTACCAAAGCGGAATTGGATTCTATCCAAAGAATGGTTTATAAATTGAATAATGACTTTTTAAACATGTAGATGAATATGGTTAATGTTATTGGCCAAAATAGTAACCAAAATTATGGGTTTTAAAGATATAATAGACCTTTTAATCGGTCTGCAAATAATACAAAATAATAATAGCCTAACAAGTTGCCAAAAATCAACATAGTATAAATATCTCTAGCCAATTGGTGTAGAGTCCATAATAAATCACAACATGGTAAACTTAAATGTGTGGAATTTTGTGTAGTATTTAAGATCTTCCAAAGGAATATGGTCAGGCAAGATTTGATGAACAACCAACCAGAGTTCCACCCAGAAGCTAGTTCTTCAATCACCACCATGGCATTCAAAACACATGAGTCCTCTTTCCCAGGTGAAGATGATAATGAATTAGAAGATAAATTTGATGAAATACATGCCTTATAATAGTATCAAAAGAGTAATTGCAATCTAAGGAACAAATAGCCCTTTACAATGTCTACTCAAAACACATGAGTCCTCTTTCCTAGGTGAAGATGATAAAGAACCAGAAGATAAATCTGATGAAATACATGCATTCCAATACTATCAAAAGAGTAATTACAATATGAGTAACAAATATCCCTTCACAATGTCTACTCTTTCAAACAATACCACTATTCCACTGAATCCAAGGGGTGACAACAATCCATCTCCCCCAAAATGGAATGAATAGCCCCAAAATAATGAGGAGTAAAATAAAGAAGAGTATAACATTGTTGAATACATGAATAAGATTAAATCCAACATCACTCTTCATGAATTGACTCAGATCACTGAATAAAATGAGCTCTTGTGGAGGTCCATTATAGGGAAGTCAACTACAAAAAATACAAAGGTTGCTCACACCACTGTCATATACAATAGGAAACTAGAAGTCCCTCCATTATTATTAACTATCAAAGCATTAAAAAAGAACATTCATAACTATTTTAGTTTGTTTTGGAGCGTCAAACATGGTCATGCCAACTTTCATTTGCTAAAAACTTGGGTTAAATCCAAGCCCATCAAAGAGGATGGTTTCATAGCTAGATAAGACAATGGTGCCTATAGTAGGAGAACTTAATGATGTATGAATTTGAGCCATGAGTACAAATGATAATTGATATACTTGTAGTGGATATCTTTGATGGATACAAACTCCTCAATAGAGACTAGTAAATTTTTTTGAATGGGTTTATAGCAACATATTTATCTCACATTTGGTTATCATAGAGAGGTGTTGCAAACCAGATTCAAATTGAACAAGAGCCAAGAATGAAGCACCCTATTAATACGTAAAATATAAATAATAAATAATTTGATTATAAATATCCTAACCTTGGGATTTATACCTTTACTACAAGGCATAAGATGTAATAAATAGAATTCTAGGGACCTTCCCAGTTATGGACTCTCCACTCGAACGGTGTAAGATCCAAGTAAGGATAAGGCCTTGTCATTGAATTGGTAAATCCACAAGGTAATAAATACTTAGAAGCATACAAACTATAGTTCCCTTGCACATAAAACATAGTGGAATACGAGGTGATAATTTTGGGATTATGTTTTACTCTAAAAAATAATGTCAAACAACTACTAATCTATGAAGATTTGGAACTAGTAGTCAATCAGGTCAAGAAATAATATTAGTGCAAGCTATCATACCTAAAGAGGTACAAAAATAAAGCCTAGAATTTAATTGATTCCTTTCAGGCCTTCAATATAGTGGTTTTTCTTAGAGAATAAAATCAAGCTACTAATTTACTAGCTATTTTAGCTACCAATTTATCACCTCTACAAGATTCCAAGGTCCAAAGATTCTCCATTGAGCTAGTACCTTGTCCATCTATTCTTGACAACATGGAAAATTTCCAAGTCTTTAATGATGACCAATAGATAATCTAGATCTTGACTAACACAGGGTAATTTGAATCTCAAATCATTGATGATAAGGAGATTAGTTACTTATGCCAAGAGGAATTGGGGGAAGGGTTCATTCAGCTGAAGGAAAACCACCTTCCATTAGGAATGTTTTCCTTTGAAAGGACATTTGTTCTAGATCCTCAAGCATAGTAAAAAAGGTAGCTAAAATTAAATGAATTTAAATTCGAAAGGGAGAATTTAAGAGATGAATATGATCCGCACTATGTTAACATTAGTCTTAGTTGTACTCTAGAAGAAAGACAAAAGGTGAAGAATTTAGTTACCTAGTACAAAGGTGTGGTTGCATGGACATATGAATAATTGAAGGTTTTCAACCCAAGCGTCATCACCCATATAATCCCATTAAATTTAGACTAAAAACTATTCAGGTAAAGATAGAGGCCAATAAATCCTATCCTAGAGCCTCTTATTTAGAAAGAAGTGGAAAAGTTATCGAGTATAAAAATAATTTTTCCTATCAGACATTCTACTTGGGTGGCTTATTTAGTTCTAATTAAGAAGAATAATGGGGAAATTAGACTCTGTGTTGATTTCAAAAAATTGATTAAAACTTATTTAAAAGATTATTATCCTTTGCCTTACTTGGACGAGGTCATCTAGATAATGAGTGGTTTAGGAATGATGTACTTCTTAGATAGATTTTTAGGATATAACTAGGTGTTGGTTGAGTCAGAGGATAGAATGAAGACTGCATTCACCATGAAGTGGGGTACTTATGCATATAAGAGGATGTGATTTAACCTAATTAATAAAGGTTCCACTTTTTGGTGAGCCCTGGATCATGCATTCCAAGGAATAATAGGTAAATGTATAATCATCTACATGGATGACCTCACATTTTTCTCAAAGATCAGAACTAATCATTAGGATCACTTGTAGTCAATTTTTGAAAGATGCAGAAGGTTTTGCATCTTGATGAACCTAAATAAGAGCACATTTGGCACCATAGAAGGAAAGATTTTGGGTTAGATCATCACCAAAGATGGAATCACAATTGACCCAGATAAAATTTAGGGGATATCAAAAATTGCATTCCCAAATAGCAAGGAACTCAAATATTTCTTTGGGAAGATAAATTTTGTGAGAAAGTTTATATCAGGCTTTACAAAAATTGTTAGACATATAAATGTAATGCTCAAGAAATATGATAAAGTGGAATGGACAACAAAGGCTTGGAAGCATTTTTAAAACATTAAAGATGCATTGTCTTAGGCCCCTGTACTGATAAGTTCAAACTTCACTAAAGACTTCTTCTGGTATTCATTCACTTTAGAACATACCATTGTCACCATGCTCACCCAAATGAAAGATGAAAGTGAACACCCTATTGCATTCATGAGAAAAAACTTTAAGGAGGCCAAACTCAAGGATTTAATGATAGATAAGTAAATATTTACCCTTGTCAAAGTGGTAAATAGATTTTGACATTACATGTTGGTGAATAAGATCATATCCATTGCACTAGATCTTGCTGTCAAGATCACTTTGGGAAAAAAAAGACTAGGAAAATGTAGAAGAAAATGGATGGAAAAATTAAAAGAGTTTGAAATAGAAATCAATCTTGTCAAAATTGTTAAAGATCAAGGCTTCATTCATCTCATGTCCAAGCTTGACCTGTGCATCGCCATTGAAGAGGTTTGTGAAAACTAAGTATCTAAAGGATACTGCTCTAGTGAAATTATTCAATACTTACTCATAGGTACTTGGTCCATAGAATTTAAAAGAGAATAGAGGGGAGCTTTAAGACTCAAAGAGACTCATTAGATGATAAAAAAATGGATCCTCTATAGAAGGAATTATGAAGGCATCTATCTGATATGCGTAACATGAGAAGAATATCAAGAAATTATGGAAAATTCACACCAAAAGATAGGTATTGATCATACCTTCGAAAACACCAAGACCCAAAACATACTCAGAATGGGTTATTACTAGCCAAAATTATTCAAAGATGCACATATTTATGTAAGAACATGACATGAATGCTAAGTCTTGGAAAAAAGAGAAGTACACATAATAATGCCTTTAAAGCCTTTTATGGAAGGAAAACCATTAGCTCAATGGGGCTTGGAATTCATTGGGGTCATGAAACCCAATTCTTTAGCTAGCCACAAGTTCATGCTCAATGCCATGAACTATTACATGCAATGGACTGAAGCAGTAGCTACAAAACATTCATGAGCACAAGATGTAATTAGCTTTCTACAATAAAATCTCACAATTAAATTTGGTACCCATATTTCTCTAGTTTTTGACAACATGAAAACATTCTAATCAATTGAATTCATTGAATGAGCCCATGATAATCAAATCACTATCAAATCATCATCCAACCATTACCCATAAGTAAATGGATTAGCTGAATCAACAAACAAGAAGCTGATTGATGCCATTAAAAAGTTAGTAGTAGACAAACTTAAAGTTTGGCACAATCTATTGAAGTATGCACTATGGGTTGATCAAACAAGATACAAACAGACCCTCAAAGCCTCACCTTACTTGTTGTATGAATGAAAATCAATTTTCCTAATCATGCTTAAATTGTCAAATATCAATTTATGCAAGAATACATGGAACCAAGTGAGAAGGTTGAGTTTCAATTACCAAATATAATAGAGATGGACGACTTAAGGACTAAGGCCTTACAAAATTTTAGTAAACATCATGACATAGTTAAAAGGTGGTTTGATAGAAGAGAAAAATTTAAAGCATTCAAAATATATGACCTAGTATTTCTATGAGATAAATCCCATGAAAAGAAATGACAACATAAAAAGTTTACCCCACTATGGATTGGACCTTATCGTATTTCAGAAATCTTGGGTAACAATTCTTTCCATTTAAGCGACCTCTAAGGCTATAAAATGGCATATTCAGTCAATGGATAGTTTTTGAAGTATTAATTCATGGATATACCATCTGGGGATTTCCCTAAGTAAAAATGGGTGTTATGGTAAGAATAGGAGTAGAATAGATATATTGATTTCATAGAATAGATTTACTGATTTCATAGTTGAATTCCTTGCTTCCTAGGTTAGTATTTCCTATTTTCAGCATTTCATTTTTCTTAATTTAGTTCCTTGCTTTCAAGATTAAATATTTTCTTTGTTCTATGGCAATTTGATTGACTTCCCCTAGTATGCTCAAGTAAGTATCCAACCCCTTAGACTTCCTATAACATGTTCAAAAGCTAAAAGGGCAGCTTGTGGGAAAGACACCAAGCAAAGGTACACAAATTTATTTAATTGAAGGATTTATACCCTTATGTTTATGATCTTAAAAATTTAGGTATGTAACAAGTAAATAGATCATGATCAGGCTACCACTGAATGATTCATTTAGGCACCTAAAGGCTACTCTCATTACTACATACAATTTTAGAAAATTTTATCTTTCATTGAATCAAATGCACCTCTCATATTAATACTTGTTTAAGGAAATAACCATTGACATGGATGTAGATGGTAGGGACAATTTGGTAAAAGAATTATGCTTTCATATATACCAACTCACTATGGTTTATACTTTCCCTCTTATAACAATATTCAATAAAAATAAATAAATAATGAAACAAGGATCAATGCATCCAAAAAAAGAGTGATACAACATACCTAAAGAAATTTTTTAAGGTGATTAAAATCTCAAATGATGAAATAAGGTCAACATATCATGCATCATATAAGAATACAAGAGTAGAAAAGATAATAAACCCATGGTACTTTTGTTGAGGCTATGGACAACTATTTGGCAATAGAGCAATGCCAAAGCTTCCCTAATTTTTTAAATACATTTTCTCAGAAGATAGAATGAAACTTGTAATTATCCGAATTCTCTATTAAAATCATCACAACAAGGGTAAAAGGAAATCACTTCCTCACACACAGATCCAAGGTATGATTAAGACAAGTATGTTGAATGTGATTGTTATGAGACTCTTTTATGTGTCTGATATAGTTATTATTTTGTTGAATGGTCCATGTTTGATCTAGTGTTACTAATCAAAGCTTATGGGTTATCAAATACTTAGGAGTATTTACCTTGTAAGTCACAATTTGTTATACCCAACATAACCCCATTCCTTTTTAGAATAGGGACCCACTATATTTATGAAAAGGTCTAAGTCTATCTTGAAAGTCTTCTAAATAGAAAAATTTGTGTTACACATAACTTCACTATTCATCAAATGTATGAACATGATTTATTTATTTGGAATAGCCTAATAATACTCTTTAAAAGTCATAAATATGCATAAGTTTTCAGTGGATTCACAATTTGTGAAGTTACAGGCTTTATGAAATTTGGTCTTTAGAACCTTTTTTGGAAGCCTATCTTCAACAATTTTCAAGCACTTCACACCTATATAAACCTTGGCATGAATTTACTCTTCAGACTTTTAGTTCATAGGTTTTATTTGATATAATTACTTGGAGATTCTATTTTCAGATTAGGCCTTTGTAGTTTTATTCACCATACATTAAAGTCTTCTCCAATTTTCTCTATAGGACCCAGGTTTTTATAAGTGTTACACTTAGACATTCTGGTCTTCAAAGAATTTGTTTGGAAAAAGTCTTCAAGATTTGTACTTGGTATGAAATTGGTCTTCAGTGAAATTATTTAAAACTTTTGTTCGGTGAAAGTGTTTAGAGAAAATGTTTCGGATTTTGGTCTTTTGGATTTTAGTCTTCAAAGAATTTATTTGGAAAAAGTGTTCAACAAAAGTGTTCAGAGGGTTTGGTCTTCGAATAAATTATTTGAAACTTTTGTTCGACTCATTTTGGTCTTTAGTAAAAGTGTTCAAGACTTTTGTTCAGGAGATTTGTTCACCTCGCAAACATTATTTTAATGCAATGTCCTGAATCTTAACTACCGAAAGCCCCATGGTATAGTAAACCAAAATAAATGAAGTGATGAAATGACACTTAGAAAAAGGCAATGATGTGACACTCCTTTTAACCATCAATAATGCCTACATGGCATACCCACAAAATGAAGTGTCAAAGTTCAAATTGAATAAATAAAGCAAAGTTATAGACGTTGGACATTAATAGTGTATGAATTAAAATTAAATGCTAAATTTATACCAATAAATTGTGAATAAATGACATGTTTATTGATCACAAGCTAACTTTGAACTCACTTCCTCACCAACAATCCCTAGCTAAGTATATTTTGATTGTATAGTACATACAGAAGAGTCAAGCTACTAAATTAAAAACTAGAACATTGTCAACATAGTTAATTAGTAATGGCATCTTCATCCAAGATATTTCAAGGAATCCTACCCCTATCTAGATTCTCTTCAAGTATTCAATAAAGTAAAAGGACACCATCTTCAACCCCACAATATTCAACAATGAAAATAATAATTATTCAACATTATGGGAGGTGATTCACTAGGTTGATATGCAAACTCACAAGGAGAATTTGACTCTAGTACAATGATAATTGGTTGCAGACCTCTTCCCCTTTAAATGCTAAGGACTACACTTCATAGTGATCAATTTGGAGGTCATGCTATGCACACCCCCTACAAGACTTGTTCTTCACTGGGAAAGTGAAAAGAGGCATGTTTTTTCACCATTTGGAGTATAATACCATTGTATCATGCATATCAGGGGATGCATTATAAAGGTATTTATCTCTCTCCATTGTAGATGATACATATAACTTACACAAGGTAGTTTCATGGAAGAAGGAGAATTCAATTAAGAAAACATTAAGTATTTGGATGGTTCCCATGGAGATTATCAATCTAAAGGAAAAGTAGAAAGTGCCTATGACTAAGTTCAAGATGAAAATTGGTATTAGGAATTCCTTAATAAATAGGTTATATGACTACCCCAACATAGAATTCCTTCACCTTGAGTGGGTTCTATTTCTAGAGTGACTGGTGACGTTAGAGTTGACATTTACTCTAGCTGATGTAATTAGTGTAAGACTATGAGAACAAGTATTGAATAAGGATAAGAGGCCCCATGGAGGCCATTTATATATGATGTTCTACCTTCTAGATGATGTGTTAGGCATAATTTATATACATAATGGGTCACTCTGGATCCCAATTCAAGACTTCATAAAAAAATTTATATGTGATTTATATTCCTACATGTACATAGATATTTATACCTGAAAAATCACCCACATTATAGAGGATGTATACCTCCAAGTGTGGATGGCCATTCATGAGTCTCCATTACCTAGGATATCCAAAAGCATTATAGATACATTACTAATTAGGGGAGATTACTAGTTATACCCAAACTACACTGTGATTATGGTCATAGGCCACAAGGTGGCACCCCTATGCCTCCACAAATATGTACTAGATAAACTATAAGAACATGAAATTGCATACCAAATATGGTGGGGTATAAATGAAGATATGAAAAAGAATAAGAAGATCTCCTCTCATGGCCCTCACCTGATGATTAAGATATTTTGCTATGTAATTGTAAACACTTTTATGAGGTTGGTAGGTATAAGGAGTGTTACTCAATGACCACACTACCACACATGGACTGGGATCCTCATGGGTAAGTACAAAAACACATTAAAGGCCTTGGTATTATCTACCATCATGAGCCATATGATAATGATTTCTTGTTTCTTAATGCCAAGGATTATGCTCAGGTCAAAAAGAGGGAAAAAATAGCTGGGTTTGTTGAGGATGTCCTAAAAATAATTAAAGGGTAACCCTTTATCTAAATTATAGATACACACTAGACTCCCACCCATAGGAGGATGGCCTACCTCAAGTTTTTGGGTCAACATGCCTTTTCATTCATCAAGAGAGTAAGGGAAACCTTCAAAGACGCCCCCTATAGTATTAAAAGCTATAAAACAAATCTTGGAGTGCCTAATACTTCACTTGGGGGAGCTCATGATGACCCAATATACCTAGATTCTTTAGACTCAAAAGGACATGCCCAACCAATTATTACATCAATCCAAGATATTGTTGTTTTGATTACCTCAACCACATAGAATGCATATTTCATGGCTGAGAAAGTCACTATATGTTATAAGAGGAAGCCAAGGGATCACCTCCCTCTATAAAGTCTAGCTATTGAGGCACTATCAATAGAAGGCTCATCAGGAGAGGCAGATGGAGGTGAACCATAGATGAGGAGGAGAATCTTAAAAGGGATAAAGTTTTGATCCTCCAAAATACTAAGGGAAAAGCACCATTACATGGAGAACAATTAGGTGAGGAAGCAACCACTTTGGTTTCTACTACTCCCATTGTGTATTTTGTTTCCCCTTTGACTATTGTTTCATTTGAGTCTATGCCCCTTGGTCCCCATCCACTTTTGGTGCCTAAAGTAGAAGTTGTTTCCTATTTTCCTAGTGTATCTCTAGTCATTCCAAAGGTATAATATGCTTCCTTTACCCTATTGTTTCTACTCCACCAATAATTTCACCTCTTCCAATTTGGTATTTTATATCCATTCCTCTTGTTTCCACTATGCTTGCTTCTACCACTATCCCAACACCCAAAAAAAAAATATAGCCAAGAAATCCATGGGATAAGTGGCAATCCCACAACTACATGTATCATCTACATAATTGGGGTTACTAGTGCCTCCCCCTAGTTATTCTCAAGACACTATTGTGGTAACATTGAATAAGGATAAAAAGAAGAAACTAGTGTATACATTCTACCCATGACCTCAATATGGTGGTGTGGACTAGTCTAAGATAATCTGGCCCTCCCTTCTTGACCCATTACATGAATAAGACTTGAAGCAATCCTCAGGAAAGTTGTTGGTTGAGACTACAGTTCAAGACACTCAACCAACATACACAACACAATTGGTACTCCCATAATGGGTAACTGATATGAAATCACAAGATTTTCAATAGCCTAACCTTAAAATTACAAAATTTCCCATAGTGAGCTCTATTTATGACAAATCTATAGGGAGTATACAAAGTGTAAATAAGAGGAAACTTGAAGATGAGGCTAGAAGGGGGTCATTTTGGAAAAAAGATAAGAAGTACTCACCTTGTATACGAGAAATAACATAAAATTGGTGACAAAGTGTTAGGTTGTGGAGCTAAAAGCTTCACCAGGATGCAAACAGGAGAAGTTACAGAGGATGCAGAGTTGCGGAGAGTTGCAAAACTAGTTGCAGGGACACTGGCGTCAGTTTGATCAATCGACGTCGGTCATATAGGTGGAGAAGAAACCGGCATCGGTTACCACTGACATCGGTCATGGAGGAGCCGACGTCGGCAGCCTGTACATCTGCAGTTTGCATGTTGATTCTGGAGAGTCTATTTTTAGACTGTCAGTTTGCATGTTAAAGGCCAGTCATAGTCTTGATTTGCGTGTCCTAATTATTGTAAGCCTATATATGGAATCATGGGCTGTATTGTAAACTTGTAGCTAGAGAGTAAGAGAGCAATAAGCTCCTTCTGAGAGAGGAGAGCAATGGTGTGTTCCTCCTAGTGCCACAGTACCAAGGTGGGTACAGAATCAACAAGGTTCTTCATATGTGTATGATCTTGGTCAGCAAGTGTGCATGAATTTCTATAGGAGATCTACAATGGTGGTAAGGTCTAGTGATTTACAGGTAGCAACAGAGAGCAAGAGATCTACTTGGAGTACGGTTGTGTGCTTGGTGTAATGGCAGCGTGTTACTGACTGGTTGGAGAGGTGAACATCAATTCTGATTGTTGGGATCGAGAGAGAGAGGGAAGAAGGTCTTGAGGTGTGGTGAGCCTTTGAGGTGGAAGAAGAAGTGGCATCTTCTTTATTGTATATTCTTCTGAGTGATTATTAATACAACTGTGTATTGTTCTCATATTCCTATGTTGTTTCATATTTCTAGTTACTTATGGATTCTGGTTAAATTCCGTGTTTAGTTGCTAATACAAGAAGTAATCATATTGTCTCTTATTAGTGGAGTAAGATCCTGACAAGTGGTATCAGAGCATGTTTATTGTTCTAGGTTCCTGACAAGTGGTATCAGAGCCTTGGTTTTAGGTTCAAGAGCTGATACCATCAAGTGGTATCAGAGCTTTTGGTTGGGTTAACTAACATCAGATCTGGTAGTGTTTTTGATTACAGGTCACTCGTAGGGGTTTCAAATTGAGTGGGAGTATAGAAATGGTAGAAGCAAGTAAGCTACGAATGGAGAAACTGAATAGCATGAATAGTCTGATTGATGGAAAGAAAGAGCAGGTAAAAGGAGATTGTTGGTCGGTAGAAGATCAGCATGTAGAAGCATACGTTCAGGTGATGTTGCACAGGATGTTCTGGATAAAGTAGAATCCAGATTCTTTTGCCTCTTTCCATGCAGCCTGAAATAGAGCATCTTTTCATGGGTATGTCTTTGGAGACTTTGGAGAGATTTATTTAGGGGTTGGAGAGCCTTTCAGATTATTGATGAAGGGGAAGTGAAGTTGAAATTGCAGACAGATGACACACAGTGGTTGAAGGAAGTCATGTAGGTACCAGTCTTGGAGATGAGTCTAATTTCTTCAGGAAATTTGGGTGATGGGAGATGCACTGTAACTCTCACAACGGATACACTTGAATTAGACGGTGGTGTAGGTATCCTTTATCACTTATATTACTGATTCACCTTTTGTTATAGAGATGTGGCTTTGTAGGCTTGGCCACATATGTAGGAGGGGAATGCACTTAAGAAGAAGACAGATGTTTTTGACAAGCTAAAGAACTGGAAAGCCTTGGTGTTCATGGAGGAGATGATAGACAGAGATCAGTGGAGTGGACTGAATTATTCTGAGCAGGGCTATGTTGATTTGAATAGGATTTTGATCCATGGAGAGCTCACAGGTAAAAAGGTATCACTCACAGGTGAACACAGGTACCGACATCAGTTAGACAGTAACCGACATCGGCAGCAGGAAGACCGATGTCGGTCATGAAGGAACCGACGTTGGCAGAAGGGACACCGGTGTCAGCCAGGGAAATGACATCGACAGTCAGGGTCAGTGCAGGGAATCGACATTGGTCAAGAGTAGACTATGAGATGGCTGATATCGGTCACTGGAATGGATGGTGGGCAGACAACAAGCTATCAATAGGTCTCAAACGCTCATATCGAGGTCAAAAAGGGTAAGTGAACCTCATATTCGTTGTTCACCTTATTTATATTGCTTATTGATGGTCAAGAACCAGGAAGATGCGAAGAGGCAATGCAGGTAGAATCTAGATACAGTGGGAGTTTGGCATAGATGAGGAGTGTGAGTCTTTGGAGAAGAACCATATAGGTATTTGTTGGTAGAGTTGTCAGCTGGAAGTAAGCACTGAGAGACGGAATGGATTCCCATGTTAAAGAAAAGAGTGGATGGATACGTGAGACGGGAGGTCAAGGTATATGGTCTTGAGGAAGCTGCAGGACAGTGGTACAAGTTTGATAGGTGGTTGATTAAGCATGGCTTTAGTCAATGTCAATGTAACTATTGTGTTTATCTTACCAGGTGGATGATGGTTGCAACATTATCTTGTTACTTTATGTGAGTAATTTGCTAGCAGGTTTTGTACATACAGGGATTTGCTGAGCTAAGGGTAAGGTTAGTTCAGAGGTGTGTCATGAAGAATTTGGAGTAGAAAAATTCTTTGGCATAAGAGACATGGATATTTTATCTCCAGTGGGAGCTGGTGTGAAGATGGTGTTGGCGGGGTTCATGATGCAGGATGCAGAATCAGAAAGCACACCAAGGGCTGGACAGTTCAAGCTTAGCTTGAAACAGGGTTCAAAATCACATGAGGTCTAGTGTAGACCTGAGTTTTCCCAAGCAATGGGGGTTGTTAGAAAGTATAGAGCCAATTCGGGGAAGGAGTACTGGAGGGCAGTTCAGTAGATTCTTAGGTATCTGAGAGGGATCAACAGCAGGGATTCATGTTATGTAGGGTCAAGGTCTTCACTACATGGATATGTAGGTTCAGATATGGCAGGTTACTTGAATGATAGGCGTAGCATCACAGGTTGTGTGGTGGTTAGTCTTCAGGATTGATCTTGAAGAGGAATACAAGCCAGGGAATAGTTTAGATGGTGTATAGGTACAGGTGCAGCTATTTATCTCCAAGTGGGAGATTGTTAGGTTGTGGAGCTAAAAGCTTCACCAAGATGCAAACAGGAGAAGTTATGGAGGATGCAGAGTTGCAAAGAGTTGAAAAACCAGTTGCAGGGACACCGGTGTCGGTCTGATCAACCGACGTCAGTCATACAGCAGTGGAGAAGAAACCAGCATCGATTACCAGTCGGCTGACATCGGTCATGGAGGAGCCGATGTCGGTAGCCTGTACGTGAACATGCAGTTTGCATGTTGATTCCGGAGAGTCTATTTTTGGACTATCAGTTTGCATGTTAAAGGCCAGTCATAGTCTTGAGTTGCGTGTCTAATTATTGTAATTAAGGTAGTCTAATTATTGTAAGCATGAGATCTATATATGGACTCATGGGCTGTATTGTAAACTTGTAGCTAGAGAGTAAGAGAGCAATAAGCTCCTTCTGAGAGAGGAGAGCAATGGTGTGTTCCTCTTAGTGCCACAGTACCAAGGTGGGTACTGGTTTGGAGAATCAACAGGGTTCTTCGTATGTGTATGATCTTGGTCAGCAAGTGTGCATGACTTTCTATAGGAGATCTACAATGGTGAGTAAGGTCTAGTGATTTGCAGGTAGCAGCAGAGAGCAAGAGATCTACTTGGAGTACGGTTGTGTGCTTGGTGTACTGGCAGCGTGTTACTGACTGGTTGGAGAGGTGAACATCAATTCTGTATTGGAGTTGATTGTTGGGACCGAGAGAGAGAGGGAAGAAGGTCTTGAGGTGTGGCGAGCCTTTGAGGTGGAAGAAGAAGTGGCATCTTCTTTATTGTATATTCTTCTGAGTGATTATTAATACAACTGTGTATTGTCTCTCATATTCCTGTGTTGTTTCATATTTCTAGTTACTTATGGATTCTGGTTAAATTCTGTGTTTAGTTGCTAATACAAGAAGTAATCATATTGTGCTCTTATTGGTGGAGCAAGATCCTGACAAGTGGTATCAGAGCATGTTTATTGTTCTAGGTTCCTGACACAAAGATGTTTTGATTGAGCTTTATGAGGGAACTTAAATGGACAAGAAAGAGATTGATCAAGAGATAGAACAAGTAAGGGAAAAACAATAAATAGTACATGTTCTTACATAGATAGAAATAGATGTGCAGAATGCAACATGAAGATTATATAATATTCTAGATGCCATTACTATAATGAAGGATGAGTTAGCACCTCAGATAGTTGAAACTACCAAATTATTTAATTCTTTGAATCAACATGAGAATAAATTAAAGGTCTTCATTTTTATACAACTATAAGGCATTTTGCCACATCAATTTGATGGCACCATTGGAAGCTATAAATGCCCTCAACTTGGTGGTCATCAGAACATAAGAAGACACAAAGTGGGTTACAACATTTGAGGCAATAATGACCAAATATGTAGAGCATGAGAGCCTCATTTTAAAATTTTTAAAGTAATTGAATCTCTCACAAGCAAGGGACCCCATGGGCAAGCTTATAAATAAAGCCAACTTTGATTAGCTTCTTCAATATGCCTCAACCAGCTTCAAGCATAAATTGCATAGATTGACATTAGAAGAGATTGAATTTGAGTTAAATTTTACAAGGAAAAAAGTCATTGAGGTATAAATATTCAAGATTAACTTTAGAAATACAAAAGCTTAACATGCAAGGCTTATGGAATAGGTAAACAGGGTGCATAAACCTCCATTATTGAACATGGATATTATTAGATACCAGAATGATATTGGTGACAAGTAATTTTAATATTTGGAAGCTAATAATAAAGTTGACACCTCAATTTATAGTTCATCTCAAGCTACAACTTCAACGCCTCCAACAATAAGCAGTGCCATGCAATTACCTAACAAGCCTTAGTTGAAGGCTAATTTTGTATGAAGTCATTCATATAGGACTAATATTTGTAATTATAGTTTACTTACACTTGGTACATAAATGTGAAAGTTTATTTAACTATTTATAAGCATGCACATGTTGTATTGCATTATACAGGCTAACTTATTTTGATGTAGTTGTAGTTAATTGTAAGCATGCACACATGTAATTTTGATACTAAAAATAGAACTGAGGTTCTGATTGTGTAATGTAACTATCAATTTACATGGACTTGGAGGATGAGGTGACCCCTCCCCAAGTATTTATAATCATGTAATCATGCATTCTAAAAGGTTAAAAAAATTATCAATATAGGAAAAAATTAGTTTGATTGTCATGTAACTGCATTGGTGTATTTTCCTTTCATCTCTGTGTAATTGAGGTTTTGTTTTCTTGGTTGTATTAATTCATTAATTTCAAGTGTGAAAAAACTATGAATAATTCATGTTGTTATTATTGATGTGTGCTAATTCTAGATGTGTAAAAGTTATTGAAATATTAGTAAATATCATTGATTTTAAGCAATGGATTAATTATGTTAATTTTCTAAAGTGTGCAACAGTGTTTTAACCTAATATAGTCTTCTAAGTGTGTTCCATAGCTTCCCTATATATAGTTTTGGTCTAATTTATAATCTCCTAACTAAGGGTGTGCAATAAAAACTCTAAAAGGATCAACCTTTAGTTGAGACCATTAAGTTTCCTATACCATTTCCCTCAAACTACCTAATTGTGTTTACCTCTGAGTGTGCAACAACTACAAACAATAAACATTAGTTTTGAAAACACTTGTCCACAAAGGAACTAGCCTAGGAAGTGATCCCTTGAGACCAAAAAACCTTATTTTTTTCTATATTCTTCCCTCATTTTTAAGTTTATTTGATTAAGATCTACCCACTTTAGAATAGATTCCATCCATCCATCTAACTCATTTAAGCTTTGATTTCTTTACTAGGATTCATTTCATTACAAGCAAACCCAGTTAACAACCTGCATACTCAACCTAATATTCCACCACAAGGTTATTTAACCCATACTTGAAATTATTTCCTTGGAGTAGAGTTTACCTCCACTTATATCCTAAAATGTTAGAGGCTACCTCATTAAATTTGGGGATGTGCACAATACCTACATCAATAGAGATCTTAACAATTGCGATCAATCTAAGCTTATGTTGTGAGATGAGATGCCTTCTTGTTAATTATGTGTGTTAGGGTTTGAATCTTGTTGAATGCCATAGTTTATTTATAGATTTAATTCTTAAAAAAGATCTGTATTTGTCTTCCTTATAATAAGGGACAAGGTGATCTCTCTTGCACCTTGGATGAATGCTTAAGCTTCATGTTTAAGTGATATGTCGGCATGGTGAGTATTCTATTTATTGAAATTTCTATAATTAGTACATGATATATCAATTGTATGAATAATAAATCACATAATTGAAATTTCTTCCAATTATATAAATAATTGAAATTTCTTTATACTTTTTTTATTTGTTTCTCTATTCCTAGAATTTTATATTGCTAATGGTTGTTTCCTTCAATCCCATTGAGATACTTTTGTCATTTGGAAACATTAGTATAATTTATTTATTTAATTAAATTTAAGATAATTCTAAGAAACCATCACAAGATAAAAAATCATAATATAGATGTGCATAACAAAAAAACTTCATTGTGTTCATTATAACATCAATACGTCAATTTCATAAAAATTAAACATTTAAACTATACATTCATTGACACAACCATGTTTGAAAACTTCTTCAATTATGAATAATTTCAAGAAGGATAACATGTATGTAAAAAAACAACAACAAAAAATAATGATATATAAGAAGTAAATATGTATAGACAAATTATAACAATGTATGATTCACATAGATATGCCAAATAGTGTGTATGTGTATCCAAATTATGCCATAATGACATTAAAAATAGGCCATATTGGGATATAATCAAGATCATAAAATACATATTCAAAATGTGCCATGTAGATATAAAATGTGGGATATATCAGCATACAAAATATATTTAACCTACAACTACCCCTAGCACAACAAATAGCTCTCCTATTGTTCATTGCCTCCAAACAAATTTTGCTTCATCACCATAAATGTAGAACCAAGGGTTATGCATGACTTATTATGAGGATAAAATCTCCTCTCAACATTTCAAGGAGCAAATATCTTTGCCACAACATTAATACATTTTGATGCCTAAACAACATATAAAATATAAATTTTAATGCATTAAAATGATATATGGAAAATGATATAGTTGCCAAGAACAAATTTTTTCAACAAGGTGATTATGGACACTACATGCCACCTAAACAATTGTCTTGGGTTATGTGGATATGAATATATCCATAATTGAGAATACTATGGAACATACATATAGGGTTATATCTATATGTGCATATAAATATAAATATAAATATGATGTAGAGTATCATTCTTTAAATTTTAAAAAATAATTCTACTATGTGTTATCATTAGTCCCTATCATTGACTCAGATGCTGCTAGGGAATACTGCATCTTGGGATGAAATTGTAAAATTAGTAAAATATTGTTCTAATCCATTTAGGGTACCCATAGCATCTCATCATCTATAAAACCAACAAATGAAATAGGCAATTTTGAATCAAATAAAATTAAACATATTTTAAGATAAATTGAAATTATTCCTTCTGTACATAAAGAGAGAGTGAGAGAGGGATGGAAAGAGAGAAAAATTATTCCTTCTGTACTAAAAATATATGGTATAGAAAATATTTAAATAATACATTAACTTAGTGTAATTTACTTTCCCAACCTAAGTGTAGGGTACTATAGTGCTAATTTCAGCATCAGCAATAAAACCTAAGCTAGTTGGGGTACCTAAAATATTAGTGATCTTATGTAAAAGTAAAAAATAAAAAATGTTCAGAGTGGAGGAGACAAAGAAGAAAGGAAGGATTCAGGGCAGGGAAAGGTGAAAACCAAATTTGTGGGGCTTAAGAGGAAGAGGGAAGCCACTGAGCCCCTGTAAGGTATCGACAATTTCACTAGAGGAAGGGATAAGTAAAATGAAAATATTGGGACCAAAAAATTGGTACTCTACTCAGAGTCTAAGGACTCAGATTAGTAATTTCTTGATTTCTAGTTTTTTTTAATTTTTTGGTAGGACTTTTAGTGTCGATTTGTTAGTGGATCATGGTCATGGCTAGTTTTTGAGTCTTAGTACTCTTATTGGTTTTTGTTCTATTTTTATTTCATGTCTATATTTTAGGATCTTTTGTACTGGGCATGGGACCCTTAACCCATATATTAAATCTATCTTAAAAAAAATTAAAAATGTTTTTAAACCTAACTTGATTATGCAAGGGTATCTGGGGTTAAGAATTTATAAATGAATAATCACAAGGGTAATAGATAGATCTATAGTAGACCAATTAATTTATAAATTTAGATAAATAATATTCAGAATTAAATATTGATATATGCCCCAAAAAAAATAGTACAACTATTGATTGATATTGAAATAAACTAGAAACAAGAGTACTTAGTTGCTTTATTGTACGCATGTAGATCTAAGTTGAAACATGATGGAAGTGGACTAGATCAGGATCTTGGAATAGTAATTAGATTCTAGAATTTTGCATTTTTTGGCCTCAAATTCTTACATTGGATTTGGATTGTTACATCAACATTGGTGTCTAAACTAGACATAGGTGTCATATATGGAATACTGACTAGATCTAAATATGACCAAACTTGAGCCTTTTGGGTTTTCTATTCCTTTCCTCTAATTTATTTGAGATATTTCAGTTTTGAAGTGTCCTTATATTATTTTTTTAAAACCATATTTCATAAATTTATGGAAATTATTAGTTTTAAATTGAATTATTAAACCTTTCCTGGTTCCAAAATAGAGAATTGTCAATAATGTCTAACATTTTGAGTTTGTTTAAAAATTATGAAAACTATGTACTATATTATTTGGTCAATATTCTAGAATAGGTTATTAGAGTCTATTTAGACATGGTAGGCAATAATAATAGTTCATGACAGTAGCCTCCTACATTTGATGGGAAGAATTATGATGTGTGGAACATCAAGATGAAGACTATAGTTAACTCTCTATAGCTATGGGAGTTGGTTGAAAGTAGATATAATGATGTTGTAGACTAGGTAACATTTAATGTTATATCTCAAGCACAAAAGAATGCATTGAAGGAGAATAGGAAGAAGCATTTCAAGCTATTAGCTATATACAAATGACATTAGTTGATTCAATATTCCAAGGATAATAATATCTGTCCATTCCAAGAAAGCTTAGAATATTATACAAAATTCTTATCAAGGGAGTGACAAGGTGAAGATTTTCAAGTTTTACTTCTTAAGAAGGGACTTTGAGACCCTAAAAATGAAGGAAAATGAGTCTATCAATGACTTATTCATAAGGACAATGAGTATTATCAATCAAATTAAGACATGTGGTGATGTAATTGAAGATCATATGATCATAGAGAAGGTGTTGAGGAGCCTTCCAATAAGATTTGATCCTATAGTGGTTGATATTAAAGATTAAAAGGATTTGAGGTAAATGAAAAAATATAAGCTAATGGGTTCCTTACAAACTCATAAACAAAGGTTGAATAGGTTAGCCACCTCTTCCCATTAGCAAGAATTCAAGACCAATGTGAATGTCAGAGGAAGGGGGAAAGGATAAAATAATAGAGGAAGAGGAAGAACTTGCAGTAGTCAAGAAGGTGGAAGGCATAGCCTTCATGAGTCACATGGAAGAGGAAGAGGAAGAGGAAGAGGAAGGATAATCAACAATTCAAGAGGAGCATATACATAAAGGTATGATAAGTCTAACGTCCAATGCTATTATTGCAAGAAATATGGACACTATGTTAGTGAGTGTAGAAATAAATATTTTGAAATGAATAGTCAAAATTCAAATTTATCTCATGCACAATAGGCTGAATCTAATAGGATAGAGAAAGGTGGAAATTTATTCATAACATGTAACATTTTCAATCAAAGTGGTAAAGAGTTATGGCATTTGGATAGTAGTTATAACAACCACACGAGTGGGAACAAAGACATGTTCAACCACATTGATGAGTCAATCAAATTAGAGCTAAAGATGGAAAATAATGAGAAGGTTCCCATCATGGGCAAAGACAACATTTTTATGTACACAAATTCAAGATGTTTACTATGTATGCATATGGAAGCACAAACTTAATAATATTGGGTAACTTGTCCAAAATGGGTAAAAGGTTAGATTTGATAATGAAGAATGTATAATTTATGATAAGAGTAGATGCAATAGGAAGATTTCAATAATCAACATGACAAAAAATTAGATGTTTCCATTGAGAATGCAAAGTAAGCATGTAACATCATTTACAAATATAGTAATAGATGAATCTACTCTTTGTCACCTAAGATATAGGCATTTGATCTTTGGTGGGTTAAATCTTATTCACATGAATAAAATGGTGAGAGCGTTGCTCTTAATAGAATAACCAACAAAGTGTGTGAAGGCTGTATAATGGGGAAGAAACATAAGAGTTTATTTACTATGGGTAAAGCATGGAGAGCTAAATATCCTTTAGATCTAATATTATAGACATTAGAAAACTATACTAGGTATCAAAATGCCTTGAGACTCTTTAGGAACCACCTAACCCTTATCAACCTATTGACCAACCCTTTAGACCTTGAGTCTAGTTAGCTAATTAGCTAACTCGACTCACTAACTTACTAACTTGAACCTTAACCCACCTATTTCAACCCACCTTAACCCCTTTTCCTTCGAACATTCAACCACTGATGGTTAGCTTAATCATCAATGGCTAGCCTAACCATTAATGGTCAGGTCCTCACCTTATTAAAACATCACTAGCTATATGCGAGCTGATGAGGCACAATTTAATATATTCACCTTATGCAGTACTAACAAACTTCCAAGCATCGAAATCAACAACCTCACCATCTAGGGAACCTTCTATTCTCCATCTCTCTTTGCCTATAAAATGAGGGAAGTAGGAGGTGAAATAGGATCCATCATCACAAGCATTCTTGCATAAAATTATTCAAGCTCTCCAACATCTAGTCTTCCTTCAACAACTCGACAACAATAAAAGAGACCCAAACCTTTGTCAAATTTGCTTTTGAGACCAAAGTATTGTCACTTTGGAAAAATTACCCTAGCCTTCAACCATCAACCATCTAACAAGCTATAGGTATATTGTACTTTTTCTTTGTTTCATAGGATTTTTAACCCCCCTAACCTGATCAGACCTATCTACACCTTGTTTCTTAAATTTTAGATCCTTAACAGAACCATTATCTAACCATTCACCTATACTATAACTCTTTTTTGAGTATTTTTAGAATACCATAGGCAACCGTTGATGGTTATCACAACCACTGACGATCACCCCCAACCATCAATGATTACTCAAACATTGACAGTCAGTTTAATCATCAACAGTTAACCCAACCATCGATGGTCACTGTGGTAGAAAATAACAAGTTATTTTTATCCCCTTAACCCCAACCAAACCTAACATTCTATGTTCATACCTGTTCACAGACCCTTTTTTCATTTTTTGAACCTGAATTCACCCACTTTAGCATGAGTATTGACCCACTTTTTCTATGTTTAGTCATTTTATTTAACAAGCCTTCTACTCTCTTCTTGTATTGTATTTCATTTACTTTATGCAAGTACCTTAATTTTATCATTTTTAACTTAATTATTATCAAAAGTGGATTGATAGCCTCCTAACAAGCTTATGCTTCTTGGATCTAGCTCACGCTAGGAAATCCACCCAACTATGTTGCTAACAAACCCTTTGTTAGTGCTTTTTTATATACATATTATTCCTTCTAAGCCAAAAAGGAGTTCTCCATCTTCATCTAGATTACATGCACATCACCAACCAGGTATTTCTACCACACCCTTATTAATAGTTTCCTATCTTATTCCAAAATTAAGAAATGGTAAAAAATCAAGATAAACATTTTGGCACACCTGGTGGGACCCTAACATCATCTAGTGCCCCTTTCTTCTCTTATTCTTTGCACATATAATAAAGTCTAAAATTTCTTTTGGGCTTAAAATAAACCTTGCATACATTGATTACTTACTTATTTTAGTTCATTTAGTAAGTTAAAAGAAAAGTAATTAATTGATCATAGTTTCACTCTTGTTATCACACACTTTACCAAACCACATAATCAATCAACACATCAAAACAAACTTGAGACAAGGCCCGACTAGGATTTCATCACCTAGCGGTAAACCTTCTTTCCCTACAATCCTACTTGGAAGTCATTACCAAGGGGAGAACCAACTCATCTCTTTGGTTGAGTTTAAAGTTTGAAATTTAGTATATCTTAGCTAAGTAACTAACACCCTTATTGCTGTGGTGTGTGAAGTGAGGGGGTAAGCCCCAATATCAAGCCATGTATTGATGTTCAATACAAATTTCTTCTTGAGCACCTAAACACAATGTAAAACCAACCTAAAACCAACCTTAAATTTCCTCTTTAGTACTCGACCTACAAACCAATTTTTTCTTCACACTTTCCAAGGAATAAGACAAAAGTGATGTAAAAATATTCCCAAGTCTTAAACATACTTTAGTGTATGTTTGGATTGCCTTGAGATTCTTTTCCTTTTGCTTGCTTTGTGTTTGAGTTGTGATTTTTGTCATTTATTTTCTATTCCTCACATGGTCTTTACTAGACAATAGTTAAGGAATCAAACCAACCAAGAACCACCATCTTCCTCTTCCTCCTCTTCTATGGAGTATACTTCAAATGTTGAGGGATCTCATCATCATTATCCCCCTCCTACCATACCTCTGATATTTGTTGAGGGTGATGCAAATTTCACTACCTTCCTTGATAATAACTTTGTGGCCCTCCAACATTACCTTAACACCTTAACTCACCACACCCCTATTGCTTCAGTTCCTCCCATAGATCCACCTTATGAGATGCCTCCCCCTCTTATGATTGGTGTTACCTCTACCCAACCTTTGATTACTTAATCATCTTCTTCCAACAATATCCCATCTACTACCACCACCCTAACCAAATCCAACATCCCAACCAATATCCAAACACCTCCTACACCAACCAACACATCTAATATAGGATTAACCTCACCTCTTGTTACACATACCTCATCTACCATGGGGGTATCTTCTACCCTTATTTCTACCATTCCTCTTATTACTAGCAACCCACCAATTTCTACCCCTCTCCAAAATTTGGTACTTTTCATACCTAACACCCTTATAATATTAGCACAAGGGTTATGACTCAACCCCAACCATCTACCAACCCATCCATAACTCCAAATCAAACTATATCAATACCTCAACAAATACCCATGACATCTTACCAATATGTTCCTATTCGACAAGGATACATATCACCTTCTACCCAACCTTTTGTGCCCATCAACCCTTATGTGTCACCATCCCAACCTATAATGCCACATACCAATATGTGGTATCTTTTCAACCCTCTACCTCTTATCCATATATTTCTTCCACCTAAACTCAACCAAACTTACCATCCAATTATGGATCCTCCCAACCTCAAATGGATTTGGTCAAAATGTTAATAGACAAAATGACCAACCTAGAGTCATCTATCTCTGGGGCCCATAACCTTTTATCTTATGATCAAATATACAATGAACCTATCCATCCATTTGTTCATATCCAATCCTATCCTCCTTAATGGGAACTACCTAAGTTTTCCAAGTTCCAAAGCAAGGAGGAACCCCAACAACACTTGAGATTATTTTACCATTCTTGCTATTTAATTGCATATGATGATTCTCTTCTCCTTTGTACCTTCCCTATGTCTTTATCTGGACCAGACTTAGATTGGTATAGTGCTCTCACCAAGTACTCTATATTTTCCTTTTCTCAACTTACCTAAGTCTTTTTTAGATCACTTTTCAGTTAACATACCTAAAAATGTCTCTATTACTGATCTCTATTCCATTAGGTAATTTGATGACGAATCAATTACCGATTTTTTAGCTAGATGGAGAGGTCTTATTAATCAAATTTATTTCTCCTTACCCCAACTCAAACTGATTAAACTCTTCTCTTGGGGTTGTGCTAAACATATTTCACCTACTCTCTAAGTTCAAACTTTCCTAAAATTTTATGAGGCTTTCACCATGACATGAAAATTAGAAATCCAAGCCCTTGATGAGGGGAAATTGAAATTGTAGAACAAAAATTCTAGCTTTAAATATAATGACCCTTCCTCCACCAAAACCACCAATCAACCTAACTATCCCAATACCAATTAAAAGGCATATACCAACTCAGTTTTACTTAAAACCACTTCATCACCAGCTGTTAACCAACCCAACCCAACCAATTATTCTAACCAACAAAATTGAAACCAAAACTGAGTTGCACCAAAATAATATATTCTGATAAGGGAGTCTTATGCTTTAGTTTTGGATAAACTACTCAAGTAAAACATCATATAACTTCCTCCAATAAAACCTCCCCCAAAATTTGATGCCTCTCACCCTACACTTGGTTGGTACAATGAGAATGATCTATTAATTCTCCACCACGTCATTAGACACGATGTTAGTAGGTGCAATACCTTTAAGACTATTGTCCAAAACATGATCGATAAGGGAGAACTTATATTTGATAATCCCAATGCACCTCCAAGTCAGTCCCTTGATATTTTTCATAAACCTTTTCCCAACCATTCCCCTTCTACCAACTATGATGAAAATAAACCAAAATCATCTCACACTCATGAGACCATATAGTTAATGTCATTATTAGTGAGCCTATTATTGAGGAGGCCATTACCTCATCTACCACTTCATCCATTCCACTCATTGAAGTAGTGGACCTAACCTCTATTCCTTTGGAGGCCCAAATAGAGGAAGCAACCACCCCTCTTTCTTTACTTGTTGAGATCATGGACCTATCTACATCTATTTGGATAGAAATATCAAAGGAGGTAACCATTACTTCAACAACCTCTTTATCTGTTCCACCTATTAAAGTGGTTGAATTACCTACCATTATTTTGGACATCCAAACAAAGGAAGCAACCATCTCTATCCCTTCACTTGAGGCTATCACACTTTCTTCCCCTATCTTAGAACCAACCACTCCCTCCTTGGAAACCACTCCAAAGGAAGAGATTATCTTACCTACACCTTCCCTGGAGGAGACTTCTTCCCAAACCTTGCAACTTCCCACCAAGAACATAGGTGATGAAACCTTTTCCTCACCTCCACCCAAGGGCTTAACCTTTGAAACCAATGACCAAGGGATCCGACCCATTTATAAGCCTTTTTCTAGATTAGTCCAAAATATAGAGTTCACTTCTCAACCCAACCTAGATAGAGTCACTTTTTGGCATCATCTTGGGCTCCCTTACCAAAAAAAAACTTGAACTTTCAACCTCACTTGTATCCACCATCAAATCTATCATTACCTCAACCCCATCCTCAAACCCTTCTCCCTCCAAAACCATAGGAGAACCAACCAATCCACCTCCATCTAAATTTTTCAAAACACCTTACACCTCTCTAACCAAACCCATCAAGAATATAGGAATGCTTCTTACACCTAGCCTAGCTCACCCATATTTGAAGTTGGACTTAACCCCTTCTAGTCCACCAAAGACAACCATAAACAAACTAACTAAAAAGGTGGAGCCAACAAAACCCCCACCTCAAACTAGACCTATACCACCTCTTTCACAACTACCTTCCATCTTAGGACCCCATCCCTCTACTATCCCTATTACTTATTCCTCATGTTGTAAAACTACTCCTTTTACTCTACCCACACCTACTACCAAATCATCAAACTCTCCATCATTATTAACTAATATATCTACCTCTACCTTCCTACCTATCACCAAACCTTTACCCTTAACCTCCAAATCTTCCATCTCAAAACCAACCACAACCAAACAACCTCAATCAAAACTAGCTACCAAAACCATTACACCACTTACAATTTTTGTTGTGAAGCCTACTCCTAGGAAGGATCCCACTCCTAGTACCAAAAACACAACACCCTTAATACCTTTGATTGAATCTTATTTGACTATTGTACAAAGGCTATAACAAAACTCTTATTTAACCCTAATACCCATCAAACCTTTTGACCCCTCACATCCTAAACCATCATGGTTCAATGATAATTTGATTTAATCATACCATATGACTCTTAGACATGACATAGATAATTTCAAAGCTCTCCAAACACTTGTCCATAGCTTATGGGATGATGATGATCTGCTATTAGATGAACCTCCCTTGAGCCCATTACCAACCCTACCACAAACTCAACCCATCCAAAATTTAACTACTCCTTTACTCTCAGTTGAAAGTGAGGAAGAACTGAAGCAACCATCCAACCCAACACCTCCCTTAATCCACACTATCCATATGGTTACCCGATCTCATGCCCAACAAAAGTATAAGGGAAAAGAAAAAGTGTCCATACCATGGACATACCCTTCTACCCCTCAACCTTACAACAAAAACTAAACACCCTCACTTTTACCTTCACCTTCTCCAAAACCCAAAATATTCATTTTGGGTGCCTTACCTTCTAACCCTTCCAAATCCATCTAGAGAGTGGTGTTAAAACAACTTTACTAGACATTGGTGAATATGAGCCTTTATGAACTAATAAAGACCTTGCCCCATCACCACCAAACTTTGATAGAGGTACTACAATCAATATAGGTTCAACCAAAATATCTTCAACCTCTTACATCCTTTATCAAATCCCTTGAAATTTCTACTTTTATCATCTTCTAGGATTCAGAAATACCTTCTATCCATTCGAAAGATCTCGATCCTACCCTCTTCATCATGGCATACATCAATCAAACCCACATCAAAAAGGTGATGATTGATGGAGGAGTTAGCATCAACATTATCTCCTCCCATGCTTATGACCAACTTCAATTTCCTAAGAATATCATGTCAAAAATTGTAGTGGCCCTCCACTCCTTTAATGACACTATGGCCACTACCTTGGGGATAATCATCCTCCACATCCACTTGAGACCTCACACCATTCCTAAACTCTTTTATGTGGTATAGGGTGAGTTCTAATAAATTTTTTTACTTAGACACCCTTTGATCCATGCCATGAGTTTTTTCCCTTCTACTTTACACTGATGTGTCAAATTTGAGCATGAAGTAAAAGTTGTTACCATAATAGTTGACCCTATTACTTTTGCATCATGCAAAATGACATATTGATGCAATGACATTCTTCTTCCTCCTTCATCCACCTCACCACAAACCAACAATGACACTACCTCATCAACCAAAACCACCAAGACCTCCACCCTTATCATTGATGAAGCTTCAACTAGCTCATATGTCCCTTTTTATCAAATCCTCATAAATGACCCCATAGAACCCATGTTTTAGTGTCTCTCACTTAGGGAGCATCATCTTCTAGCCTTAGATGATTTCCCTACTCCTCAAGAGTATGGTAACCTCACCCAAGATACTAGTTATGACCCCAACATCAAAACCATGATCCCTTTTGGGCATTTCAACCATCAAACTAACTTAATCTATAAGGGACTCGATCATCCACTCCTCGCTTCCACCAATAACTCTATCACCTGACAATTCACCTTTGACTTATCCTATCTTGACAAACCAACATTTTGCAAGCTATACCTTCATAGGTGTGCCTATAAGGGATTTGGCCTTAGCCTTTACAAACATAAACCTCATGAGTCACCTACCATTTAAACCTAGAAACCTCATGAGCTATTTACCCTTGGGTTCATATCACTAGAAGAACCCACCTCACCTAAACCTATCGCCACCATCAATGAGGATATTACACCCTCACCAACCCCATATCCTTCAAATTTAGAGGATTTAAATATCGTTATTCCTAATTTTTTTGATCAATACCATTAGTTTCCCCCCTGACTTATCAAAAGGTTGACTGAACTGCAACCCTTCCTCTCATCCATCATGAAATGGTAGAAAATGATTTTCCTACCATCAACACCATCCAACATCAGGATGATGATTCCATTCTCACCTACCTCAATATGGGGGATTCTTATATCCATAAATCCCTTCCTCCTGAGAATCAAACCAAGTTGAATGAATCCACTATTGATGTCAACTTGGGTACTAAGGATAACCATCACATTGTCAAGATTAGAAAATCCTTAAATTCCATGGAGCAAAAAGATTACCCTTGTTTCCTTTATGACCAAAGCATAAAATTTTCTTGGTCCTATTAGGATATGCCTAGGATTGACCCTTATATAACCCTTCATAACATTATCACCAATCCTTACACTAAGCCTATTCGATAAAATCTTCATAGGATGCACCCTCGTATTACCCTCCGAGTCAAAGAAGAGCTTCAACATCTCTTGTCTATCAACTTTATTCAACTTATCAATTATCCTCAATGGGTTTCTAACATTGTTCCCATCAATAAATCCATAGGGGACTTTGTTGTTACACCAAATTTCATGACCTCAACCTTACTTGCTTAAAGGATGAATTTCCTTTGCCTAGTATTGACCAACTTGTTGATCTTATAGCTGGCCACAAGATGTTATCTCTCATGGATAGTTTATTGGGATATAATCAAATATTGATTGCCCCCAAAGATCAATAGAAAACCTCTTTTATCACCCCATGGGGAATTTTTTTCTATAAAGTCATGTCATTTGGTTTTAAAAATGCTAGAGCAACCTATTAACGTGCAATGACCTACATATTCCATGATCTAATCCATAAAATCATAGAAGACTATGTGGATGATCTCCTTAGGAAATAAAAACATCACAAGGATCACTTAACCATTATTATGATCATATTTGAATGCTTTATCCATTTCCACATCAAACTCAACCCCAATAAATGCATTTTTGGTGTCTTTTCTGGAAAGCTTCTTGGCTTTATTATCTCCCTTTGAGGAATTGAAGTGGATCTCACTAAAGTCAGAGAAATATTAGAGATTCCACCTCTAACCCACCTTAAGCAACTCCACATCCTGTAGGGAAAGATCTAATCAATCCATAGCTTCATCTCTCAGTTATCAAATAGATGTCAACCCTTCCACCATCTTCTCAAGAAAAACACATCTTTTAAATGGACCAAGGACTGCCAACAAGCCTTTGATTCACTCCAAGAATACCTTATTTATCCACCCATTCTTACCCCTCCTAAAGAGGACCAACATTTCTACCTTCATATCTCTACCACTAACCATTCGTTAGGGGTAATGCTCACTCACCATGATGAACAACATAAAAGAGCAAGATGTCTACTACATAAGTCAAACACTTATCGAGTATGAGAATCAATATACCCACTCTAAATTTTTTTGCCTTGCCTTAGTATTTGTGGCTTCCAAGATTCATCATTACCTTCTCAATTATAAAACCTATGTCATCACTAACACTGGCCCACTCATACCAAAACCAACGTATGACTAAGTGACTCATGCTTTTAGTTGAGTTTGATCTTGAGTTCCTTTAGTAAAACTCAATTAAAGGTCAAGTCATTACCAAAAAATTGGTCTAAGCTCCTCTACCAGACAACTAACTACTTCCTATTGCATTTCTTGATGAGTATATCATGACTCTTTTTCAAGAGGACCCCACCTACCAAATGACCATGTTTTTTGATGGATCCAAATGCTAGCATGGTGGGGGTGTTAGAGTTATTCTCATTCCCCTTAATAGTGAATGTATTACATTTTACTTTAAACTTGATTTTGAGTGTACCAAAAATGTAGCTTAGTGTGAAGCCTTAGTCATAAGTCTCCAAACCACTCTAGTCGTGGGCATCAAGACAATTAGTGTATTTGGTGATTCCCAACTTGTGGTCAACTAGGTCAATAAATCCTAGCGATGTAAGAATGATGTCTTGAAAAAGTATAAAAAACTCATAGACTTACTCTTAACATCATTTGATCATTACCTTATCTAGTTTATTCCATGATCTACTAACAAGTTTGTGGATACAATGGCTTCCCTTGCTTCCCAAATCCCATCTCAACTTGCCAAGTCTAAACTCTTTATTACCATCCACCACTTTAGCACACCTTCCTATATCCATTCTTCCCTTCCTACTATTTGTAATGTAGATCAATCTCCATTAGACATATGGTATAAACAAACCTTTAACTACCTTAACCTCGATATCATTCCTCCTAAACTCTCTAACAATGCTCGAAGAGCCTTTATTGAGAGTACTTCTCGTTACACCATATTAGGGGGATTCCTTTACAAGATGGATTTGATGGCCTCCATCTTTGTTGTCTACATAGTCATGAAGCTTCCCATACTATCATGGAAATGCATGACAAAATCTATGGGGAACACTTTATTGGCCTATCTGTCACTAAATGTATCCTTTGCCTTGGCTACTATTGGCCTACCATCAATCAGGTTTGCTATTATTATGTAAAGAAGTGTGTTAAATGCCAAAAATACACCAATTTACATCATGCACCTACCCATGACCTACAAGTATCTAAACACTATTATCCCTTCTCACAACGGGGACTCAATCTCATTGGGGAAATCAATCATCATTATTCATAATGACACCAATCCATCATTACCACCACCTAATATTTCACCAAGTGGGTGGAAGCTATTCCTCTCATCTCTACCAAAGTTGACAAGATAGTCAACTTCATTAATCACCATATCATATATCATTTTGGTGTTCCCCATAAGATCATCGCCGATAATGTTAAATCTTTCAAGAACAAGCAAGTCCAAGGTCTTTTCAATGCATTTGGCATCAAGTTAAGATTTTCCTCACCCTACCATCCATAAGAAAATGGATAGGCAGAAGCCTCTAACAAAATCCTTAACAAAATGTTAACTAAAATAGTTAATTCTTCAAGTTGAGATTGGCACTTACACATCCCTTTCACTTTATGGGCCTATTGCACTAGCATTCAAACCTCTACAGGTGATACCCCTTTATCTCTAGTCTTCAAAAGGTAGTCTTGAATTTTGAAGTCTGAATTCCCTCTCTTTGCATATATTTACATGATATCATTTTTGAGAGTGACTATCATCAAGAACATCTAGCATGACTTGAACTACTTGATGAACATTGCCTATCAACACTTAACCATCTTCATGTCTACCAAGAATTAATCAATCATGCTTATAATAAACACATGAAAGAATGAGAATTCAATATCAGAGACCTCATCCTAAAGGAAAATCAACATGTAACCAATATGGAGAAAAGAAAAAGAGACAACAATGATTCAAATTAGCTCAGACTCTACATCATAACCCACAAGTATGGATCAAGAGCTTATTTTTTGTCCTCTCTTGAAGGCAAACTAGAACTTGAGCCTCTCAATGCTTCACATCTACATCCTTTCTTTTGTTAAAATAAGGATCAAAATCACCTTATTGTCTACCTTAAGCTCATCCTTTGATTTATGATATTTTCACCTTCATCTACCTATCCCTCTCCCTTTGATGACAACTAATTACAACATAAACCATGTGATTAACCATCATAGTTATAGCCTAATACTAAATATGGGTACCACAGCTATACCATAGCATGGTTCTCATGGATACTTTTCATCTCTAATAAAATGAAATCCCATGATCATTTATCTCTCAAACCCCTCTTTTCACCTATCATTTAACTTCTTGTGATAAAAGTTTTACCCTCATAAAGGTAAACCTCTAAGCTGAATTAGACTTATCCATGTCTAGAACCTCATATCAAAACAATTTGGGATACTAAAATATCACTTTGGTCATATCTCTCTAGCATAGCAGAGTACTCCCTTGAAGGATAGCTGCACAAAAGCAACTTGCTTAAAATATAGACCGTTACCTTGAAGGATAGCTACCATATATACAAACCCAAACCTAGACCACTCCCTTGAAGGATGGATAAGTCAAATGGGTAAAAATCAATCATTTAAAGCTTCCTACATTGATCAACTTCACAACCTCTCAAAACAAAATCAATAAACAACCCTATATCAAAATCATAATAAGCTATCCCAAGAAAGTTGCAATCAGGTTTTATATATATCACTAGTAGACTTCCTACATCGATCAGTCTACACCTTAGCATAAGACATGGACTTATCTAACTTGGTTATTAATTCACCTATAGAAGTGGAAAACTAACCTACGTAAGGTTACCTTACCTATTCACCCATTTACCTTTCACCTATCACCTATCTCCCCTTTTCTCTATCTATAAATCAAGGGATTATGAGCTTACTTGACACAATGTGGTCAAGACACCTCTTTTATCTACCAAAGCATACTGATGCAAAGCATTCAAAAGGCTTAGGTTACTTAAGCCGATCTAACTTCAATTTTATTAGGTCTTTACCAATGAAAAGGTACTAGGCTTTTCCCTTACCCTCTTATCATTGGTTCATGTAGAAATTCATCTCATGATTTCTTTTTCTCACATTTAGTTTGTTATCTAACTTACCTATGTGTTTTCATTACGTCCTTAATAATAAATCACATTGCATCTCCATGATCATGAACAACTAAACATCAATGATGTATACAACATTATGATCAAAACACCATGAACTATATCATATATCTACCAATGATCAAAATATCATGAACCACATCATACATCATCTATCTATTTATAATATCATCAGATCCATTTACCATAACATCAAAAAAATTCATCATATAAAATCAAATCATAAAACACATCAGCATAACCATAATCAAACCATCCATAATCATAAAAATCATATCCAAGAATAAAACAACACATCAACCATAAATCATCACATGCCTTAGCTACTGAGTCCACATATCATAAGCATAAAACATGTCACCCATAAACCATGATCATAACTATAGCCATAAGCTATCACATTTATGTCATGAACATAATAAAACATCATCATATACATCATGTCATCAAATAAATAATACATGTAATAATGTATAAATCACTCTCTCTCATGTACATCTTGCATCATTAGCACACAGGCTAGTAGTAAAAACATGTACAACATATCAAAACATATAATATCATGACCCTGGGGCATGAATACCACTATCCACTCCTAATCCTACACCTTCACCTACACTACCATCTAGTGTTAGTCCTGTTGATGATTAAAATTATGCTATTTCTAACACCAACAATGGGAAGTTTCAGGAATGTGGGACTTGCAACCTGAAACAGCCTCCAAATTTTAAAGATGCTGGCTCTTCTTTATATCAAGGGTATAATGGGAAAGGGATAGGAATTAAATAGAAACACAAGTGCAACTAAAGAAACTCTAACTATGGTGATGTGCCTAAATTTAATTTAACCCTTAAGCACAGTGAAGCTATATGTAAGATTCAATTACATTAAAGAGCGAACAAGGCATGATCAATGTAAAAGATAGAAAACAATAGAAATAGAGGCTCACAACTTAGACTAATTTTGTAGTGACACAAAAAATATCAACAAAGGCATAGAACTCAATTTTCTTATTAATTATCCAATCACATAAAAGGCACAAAAATATGCACAGTTACATAAACTTTCTAACTCAAGAAAATAGAACAAAGGCAAATGATATTCCTGATCACAGCTAAAAAAATCTAAAAACTCTTGATAATTATCTCTTGCAAAAAATTCTATCTATCTTCTGATGATATCTCTGGTGATCTTTACACCCTTATTTATAGCATTAGATTAGCTCTAGATTGTCTACACATTCTCAATCTAACGGCCTAACTGAACTCTAACTGAATTGGAAGTGTCCAACATAGGATATTTATTAGATCTGAAACGTTCTATCTTCATGCGAGTTCATTGGCTGAAATAGATACCCAAGACACTTCCCAATTTCAAATGAGAGAGGACACTTGGCTAATTCCTTCTTTCATACTTGAAAACCTTCTTATTATTTAGGAGGCACTAGAAAATGACACTTGGCATGTTTTTCAGCACTTACCAAAGGTACATGACACTTTCCACGTAACTTATACTCTTTTTGTGTCTTTACTCAGGAGCATTTCACCTTTGACACCTGTCTCAATCCACTTCTTCAAAACTTTAACAACTTAATAGAAATAAGAACCACAACATTTCTTGCCTTAGCAACTTCAAAAAGGGGATAGGGACAGGTGGCGCTTTTTGTGCATCTTTAGCTATGGACATGTGGCAGTCTACACTATATTTAGTTACCCTTCAAAAATCTTGTGGATGGTGACACTTGACAGCCTCCGCATCACTCTATCTCTATTATAGAAATATTTAGGCCTCATTTCATATTTACATAGACAACGACACTTAGTGTCTTCCACTTGCCTTAGAAACAAAACCCAAGACCCACCACAGTCTCTACTTTAGTTACCCTTTGAGAATTCTACAGAAGGTGACACTTGGCTTCCTCTGTGTCGCTCTATCTCTGTTATAGAAATATTTGGGCCTCATTTCATATTTACATGGATGATGACACTTGGTAGCTTCTGCTTGCCTTAGAAATAAAACCTAAGACCCACCACAATCTTTACGTATCAATGAAACAAAATGAAGATAATTTAGATGTTGACACATGGTGTCTTTTGCTTTCTTCAGCTAGTGATACATGGCGTACTCCATTGCTTTTAGAAAACCATATTGAAATATTCTATGATTGCCACCTGACACCTTCTACTTGATCCTACGAAAAGCTTATTGAAAAGAAGCTTTTGAGACGTATGAGAAACATGAGACATAGATACTGACACTTGTTGCGCTTTGCTGAGTTATTATGGGACACATGGCACGTCCTGAGCAACTTCTAGAAATTATGAAAGGTGCCTCAGCGGATGACACTTGGCAGCTTCTGCTTGATTTTGACACTTAGACAAAATTGAGGCAAAAGAAATTCAAGCACGTGCTCTAATTCAAAACTTCACTGTCTCAAACCAAAGTGTGCGGGGACAAAATCTGGATCACGCAACTAAAAATCAAAATAAAATGTAGAGTATTTTTTACTCTACAGTTATTGGTGACCCCAAGGACGTTTGAGCCTACTCAAAAAGAATCCACAACTCCTACATGATCAAAATGTGACAAAAAATCATAGCTTCAATAGGGCTGTTTGATAGGTAGACCACTCATCATCAGATAGTCCCTACTTATTTTGCAATTCATGAAAGGATAAATCAAGATTGATAATATCTTTGTGTGAAAAATTTTACAAAATCTAAACTATAGCCTTTAGTCTAAATTTGAGCTGGGAAATAAGAATCAAAATGGCCTCTACTTTAGGTACTGATGAATCATCCTTTAAATCCTAAAAAATTGCCTAATCATTCTACTTGGATAACAACAAAGGTTTAATTTCTTCAATCATCAATACAGTGTTGTCATCAGGAAAAGGAAAAGGAAGGCCTAATTGCACTAAGTCTTCAATGTGTTGTTTCATTTCACTGATTCCTTCTTTCATCACATCTAAAAGCTCTCTGCAATTGATTGTGGTGGAATTGTAATTAAGAACCTCATTTACTCATTTAACAGCAACCATTCTATCATTAATCCCTGCTGTTGACAACGTTCCATCAGTTGCATCATATAGCTTTTGCAGTAGTGTTTTAGAGTCCAATACTCTCCCAGAAATAGTAGATAGAGTGTCTTCAACTGAAGTCTCCACCTTTTTGCACAATTTTTGTGCATTTAATAGAAAGGTTAGAGAATGTCTGAGCTGAATAATCTCTGCAGATATTCTTTTCCATATTGATTCATAAAGCTCCTTCACTAGATTTAACACCCCTACATTCCTTGGCCTATTAGCCAATTCAAGTGTCGATTGTTCTACCCTTTGTCACTCAGCGTGAAGTTGGGCCTGAATAGTCGTGGTATTATTCTACTCATGCAACAACTTCTATTGAAGTTGAGTAACTTGTAGCAGGCTTTCCTCACATTTTTCCTAGAATGCTACCTTTTCCTGCCTTAAGGTTATCACTACATCCTTTAACTACATTAGCCCTAATTTCAAAGAATCATTTTGGGCCTGGATAGCTTGGTGAGTCTGAAGAGAAATAGTATCTTGCAAATATTTATTAAGACTCTCTATTTCAATATTTGTAGTATTGATCTCTGTGGTCAAACTGCTACAGTTTGCCTTCTCTTTGGCTAGATCAGCCTCCATCTTTTATAGCTTCCTTGATATTTTCAAATAATCTTTAGCTACTATAGTAGTGGATTCATATAGAAGCTCGACCCTATCTTGTGGTCTAAATAGGGAAATATCTATTGCCATTGCATTCATTGTGTAATCCTCTGGCTACATCTGCTCATTTGGCTTGACTATATTTGGTGACAAATGGGTCACCGTCAGTTGTTGCTAGATTGGGTCAAATTGTGACCTCAGATGTGGTGTTACTAGGGTTGTATTCTCTTTGATCCTCTTTTTCTCCCTTTAGGCTTCCCTCACCTTCTTAGCAGCATTTGCTTGAGTTTGGAAGGTAGAAGGAGAGGCAATGTGCCCACCTGCAAAAGGAAAACCTTGTGGTAAGACATATGGAAAAGCCAATTGTTGGCTATGGGGAGTCTAAGGAGGTAATTTCTTGGGAAAAGAGGGAGAAAAGTGAGGTAATGATATGGCCTGAGTTTGGATAGATGGGGCAAAATGAGAAATTGACATAGCAGAGGTGGCAGGGGATATCATTAGGCCAAATGTGATCATCACCCCTAAAGGGGAAGAGAGAGATTGAGAAGAAGAAGGAGAAATAATACTTACCTAATGAGCAACTAGGGTACTCTATGGTTGGTGTTGTGAGGGTTCTACCCTCTCCTCTAAATCAAGTTGGAACCTCAGCCTTTTATGTCTCCTTAGTGTTTCTTCTTCTGGTTGTGCTCCCTTCTCTTCAATATTTACCACTGTTGCTAGTGGTGTTTGTGTAGAACTAGGAACTTCAAGGACTGATGTTGATGGAGAAGATTTTGGTGGTGAAGATAACACACCCTTTTATTTTTTGATGGTACTAAGAGATTAGTACCAAATAGTTACAGTGATGGCTGCTAAAGTTTGCACTGGGGCCTACGATGTTTGGTTGGATTCTACTCTAGCTTCTAGCTCACCACCCTGTGTTTGCAAATTGCTTGTATCAGGGCTAGACATAGGAGACAAATGAAATCCATCCCAGATTTCCTCCCATTTCTCATTAGAATCCACATTTCCAAAAGAGTGGGTCATCTCACAAATCTCTTGCCTATATTTCCAATAGGCTTCTATTTTTTCAGCGTTCCAGTCTTTATTCTTTAATGCTCTTCTTAAACAAGAAGTCATTCTGATTTTTGGGTCAAACTCTCTTTGCTTAACATAAAAAGTTTTCCATGGTCTATTTTGTTGAAGAGGCAAATCCGTCAATTCAACATAAAATTCAAGAATATCTTCCTTGGGATTTTTCCTATTTTCCCAAAAGGGGCGGCCCTCATGTGCAATTCTGGCAGCAACCCTATTAGTCCTGATCCATGAAGCTAAGAAACCATTTGGGTCATAGACCCATTTATATTCAATTATAAGGAAACCTAGGAAGGCTAGCTTTCTAAGCAACACAATTTCAGCATCTCTGCCTCTAGTGTCATGTTGTTTGTCATCCATGGGAGATCATACATTTTCTTATTTCTCTTCCCATAGCCATATTCATTATCTACTATAGACACCTGCTTGGTGGCCTCTAAGAATGCTAACCTAAGGGTCAAAATCTTAGGTAGCAACACTGGTTGCCCACAAAAACCATGGACTCTAATGATAGTGTGATTAGATCCAAAAAAGTAATCACAAGGAATCAGGCAATTGGCCATAAGATTTGAAACACTTGGAAACAATCTATTTATAACTGGTTTTGGGCTCAGATGACAAAAAGCAGGGGCAAAAAAAAGTTCCCAAAATTTGTATGGGTCACTAGTTTTTGACAAGATATATGTCCATGCAGACATAGGAGTAGTCCTCTGTAGACCGAAACTTGGATCATACATATTTAAATGCATGTGTTGGGAAAAGATACCAGAGTTTTGGTACAACATAAGGTGAAACAAATAAGAGAAATACCTAAAAATCCCTTTAGATCTGAACTGGGCAAGTTGTTCTACCATTGAATATACAATATGCTCAGAGAAATCAAGTCGATACTCCTGAGTCTTATCAACAATTTTCAATCTAAAGAGGATAGCCATTTGTTCTTCATAGATGGTTATATCATCTTTCATTCTAAAAATGAAAGCCATCATGGAGAGTGCATCTTGACTTGCTTGTGCAAATTGTGCTCTTGTTACAGGTAGTGTCAGCACAGTTGTATCATCATCTCCTAATTGTAACTCTATTTTTAGAAATCTCAATTGAGTATTGACGTTTTCCCACATTTTCTACATCTTAGCAATGGTGGGAAATGTGGCTATCTTGTCATAGTATAGGGCCAACATATCTCTGATAGCCTTTGGTGTAATTTGCACTGTAAATGGACCATGTTGTATGGTACTTGAAGGTGCATGAAAAAATCCAATGCATATTTCAACTAAATCAGGGCATGGATGCACACCTAGGACAATGAATTGTGCCAGTTGGGAAGTCCATATCCTCATTACGAATGTCTAGTATTGTCCCACCTTGGCCCTCTGAAGACACCTTTGATGAGTCCCTTCTTTTAGAGTTTTACTACTAGTTATTTGAAGAATTGGGTCCATGATTCCATCTACATAATCTTTTACCTTTGCTGGGTCACTTGTTTGACCAACTTTAGGGACTCTAGTCTACGGGTAGGTCTTTAATGGTTGCGCGGGGGCTGAAGCATATGATTTGCTCGTAAGAAACTTATCAAGGGATTCATAAATCCTAGACCCTTGTTGCAAAGACTATGCTCCCTCCATATCTATATCTATTTTTGAAAATAGTGAACTGCGGTAATATGTATGAAGCTTTTACAATAAGGAAGCACTTTCACTTAAGTAGGTTTACTATGAGCTGAAAATGCAAGTAGCAGAGGTTTTCTAGCAGACGCAAGAATGTTTGAGAAACTTGTAAGCTTTAACTCTTGTTATGAAGTATTTATTAACCCATCAAGTCTCAAAATGGCATTAAACCCATATAATCATTAGCAAATCTTACTAAATCTTCATAGAACAGCGAGTTAGACACGTCATGCAAGTGGCTATGCAAGGTACCTTGGGGAATTTAAGATTGGGAGATATGTAAAGTGTCAGGAGTTTTGAAAATTTTGAAAAGGCTCTGAGATATGGCAACGTGTTCAAAGAACACTTATTTAAAAGAAAGAGTGGAAAATAAAAAAAATGGGAAAATAGAGCAACTGAGAAAGGGAAACTATCTAATTATAATACATTAGATACCCAGGTTAACTGAAATGCTTCAAGTAGATCCCATTCATAGGAATCTCTTTAAGTTTGCCTTCCATTTTTTCCATCTCAAATGAATTCTTCTATTTACACACATGAATTTTATATGGGCCAGTCCATAATGCTTCAAATTTAGTCTGTTGACCTAGCTTGGCAGCTCTTGCATCCCATTTCAAAATAATTGAGCCTACTTCAAAATGAGGATTTGAAGTCCTTTTATCAAAGTAGTATTTAATTGTTTTTTGATGCTTAATTAATGAATCATGTGTTACATCCCTCTTTTCCTAAACTTTTAAAAGTTTGGCAAGTCTAACTGGCATGGGGCCACTTTCTTCAATTTCAATATGTTTTATCAATTAGAGAGCTAGAATTTCCAAGCTTAGAGGTATTACGACATGCTTACCATAGACCAATTCTTATGGGGACATCCTCATCACCTACTTAGGTGTAATTCTATCAGCCCATAGTGCTATATTTAGCACTTTATGCCATTCTCTTGATGATCAATCCCTATTCTTTTGATGAGTCTAATCAGGTTCTTATTAGTTGATTCTGCCAAACCATTTCCCTGAGGTAAATAATTAGAAGAAGTTTTTAGATATATTCCATGCTTTAATGCAAAATTAGATACTTTAGACCCTAAAAATGCTTTAGCATTATCTGAAATTATGGTGTGAGGAGCCCCAAAGCGAGTAGTGATACTCCCTAGAAAGTCTAGGATCACATTTTATGTTGCTTCTTTAAGTGGCACTACCTCAGTCCATCTAGTGAAATAATCTGTGGCAGTTAAGATCCATTTGTGACCCATAATAGACACTGGATTTATCATTCCAATGAAGTCAAGACCCCATTAAGCAAAAGGTTCATCAACAATTATCAGACTAAGAGGCATTGCTGCATTCCTCCTCATCCCCACATAATATTGACAAGATTGACATTTTTTAACCAGTTGATAACAATCTGTAAATAAAGTAGGCCAGAAATAACCTACCTCACTTATCTTTATGGCTATGGTATTTGCAAAAAAATGTCCACCTGAGACTCCATAATGAATTTCATGCAGTATTTTCTTAGCCTCATCCTTCTCTACGCATCTTAACAATTTTCCATCAGAATTCCTCTTGAAAAGAACTTGTTTAATTAAAACAAAATGGACCCTTTGCATCCTATAGTATCTCTTCTTATTTTGAGGAAGTTCTCATGGGTAAATCTCATATTTCATAAAATGAATCCTGTTTGAGACCTAGGAGTTCTGATCAACCTCTTGTATCCTCAATACAATTTCCTTTTCCATTTCTAAATCTGTTTCCACAGGTATCATCTTTTCAAGCTCTTGAGTCATGTATTGGCATAACCCCTGCCTCTGACTAACTTAGTTGGTTTTACCTTTACATCATATTCAAGGATCTTTGTTATCTAGTTTGCCCTTTTTTTAGTAATTTCACCCTCCATAATGTATTCTCTGACATTTGGGTGAGCCACAAGTATCAAAATCTTGCTTCCTAATACTATATGCCTGAATTTCTTAAGGGATTTTACCATAACACATGCTTGTTTCTCCACAAAGCTGTATCTGGTTTCATATTCTCTAAGAGTCCTTGAGAAAAAGGCTATTAGATGCTCTCCTTCTTGTCTATCATCCTTCTATGTTAGGACACCAACAATACTGAGCTCTCTTCCATAGACATACATTACAAAAGGCTTAGAAAAGTCTAAGTTTCTAAGTACTAGGGCTGTTGAGATAGCTTTCTTGACCTCTTCAAAGGCTTGCCTTCCTTCCGTAGTCCACTTGAAAATCAAGGCTTTTTTCAACAAGAGTGTCACTGGTCTTACTAAGCCTGTAAAGTCAGATATGAACCGACTGATGAAATTAATCTTCCCCAAGAAAGATTGAATTGCTTTCTTATTTACTAGAAGAGGTAAGTTCATTATATTTGCCACTCTTTTTGGGTTTATGGAGACTCCTTCTTTAGATACTATATGTCCCAATAATTTGCCTTGAGGGACAACAAAGATACATTTCTTAGCGTTTAAGGATATTCCAAATTCTTGACATTTCTTAAACACAGATTCTAAATGTTCAACATGATCAACAATAATTTTTGAGAAAATAGTAAGGTCATCAAGATAAATCAAGATGATTTTATTTATAAGTTCTCCAAATGCTACATCCATAGGTCTTTGAAAAGTGGCTCCAGCATTTGATAGGCCAAATGGCATCTTAGCATATGCAAATGTTCCTTATTTGGTAGTAAAATTAGTCTTTTATTGGTCTTCATCAGCCAAGCAAATCTAATTGTATTAAGAGAAACCATCTAGCAATAAAAATCTCTCTAATCCAACCATAGTCTGTAAAATTTGTTCCATAGATGGCATGGGATAGTGATCTTTCAGAGATGCTCTATTCAAGTCTCTGAAGTCTACACAGAGTCTTATGTCACCATTCTTTTTCCTGACTGGTACTAGATTTGATACCCAGGTTGAGTGCTTGATTGAAAAAAATATTTTGGAATCTAAAATTTTCTACAACTCATCTACCATTAGAGATTCAATCCTGGTGATGTAACCTGTCCTTACACTACTCTGAGACCATCAACAAACTGATACAGACCTATCTAGATCATTCATTCCTTGTAACCCTGTTCTCCTTATTTATTGGCCATAAATTTTTATAGGTTATCTCAATCACGAAATTAAAACCATTTATGGATACCCATTAAGCTCGTCTATAACATACTAAAAAATCTCCTGAGGTTTCTTTGTACGGAATTGTACTTCCTTCTTTATGCCCTGTTCTAATTAACCCTCCTTGTGTGTAAAACACCTTGTCCAAAGTAAAGTATGGGATTTATAAGCAAACAAGGCATCATTACAGACACCCACTACCTTCTTATAGGTGAATCAATCATTTTTTAGGGCACTTCTTTGGAGAAATTCACTTTTCCTATATTGGCCTATGCTCTTCCTTTCACATACACCTAGGATCCACTTGGCAATGGTTCTTTTCCATACTTCTCCATACTGTGGCACCTTGAAACCACTTCCAACAGTTTTATAACATCATCAAGGGTAAAATTACAAATTTTCAAGAGTTTTAAAGCTTTAAAACTCATTTTGAGGGTTTGAACCTAATTCAAGATTTTCCCATGACAGTCACAGGCCGAGAGCTTATTATTTTTTCTGGGAGTGTTTTAGCTTGTTTCAAAGGTTCAAATAAATTTTATATGGTCTGTATTAGTTCCCTACACCTTCTCCAATCATCCTCCAGGTTATATCAATTTTCTAAGTTTGCCAATACTCAACAACTCTGTGTCTTTTGACTGTATTTTTATAACAGTCCATAGGGTTCTTAGTTTCTTTTCTATTTGAATGATTAATAGACTTTCAAGAGGCTTTACAAACATGTCACTATCTTACATGACTTCCCCATTCCATACTCATATCAAAAATGGCCTTATCAATCCATTTACCTTGCAAAACATACAAATGTCTTAACCTTTCCTGTACACTGTCATACACAGGCCGAGAGCAAATAGTTGGAGATTTTAAGACATCAAAGGGGTTTTTAAGACCTGTTTCTCTTCCCTTAAGTTTATATTTGTCTAATGGACCTGTCTTCATGTCATAATGAACCTTATGCAAGAATTTATACGTGGGTTTTCCCTTGGACAGTGGGCTGTAAGTTTTAAATTCCTGAATATCTTGTTTAGGCCTGTTTAGGCTTCTTTTAGCTTTCAAAGCTCTTAAGGTCTTTTGTTTACATAAATACCAGTTTAAACTTATTATCAACATAAAAAATACCTAGTCTCTCTCAATATTCCATAGAGAACCATCATACACACACTTACACAGGACTGTTACCAGAATTCATAAGAAACCATATGTGAAACAAATACATTCATTCTGTCTTTCATAAATCAATAGAAGACTTACAATTTAATACCAAATTCAATCTCCATGTTCCATGGCTTTCAAAGCCTTGCTTGCTCCTTCAAACATTCTCTTGACTTCAATCAAATTTTCTCCTTCTCTTTTCTTCTACATCTCTTGAGTGAGGTCCTCCCTCACTGTTTCTCTCCTCTTCTCTTCATTCAATCTTCTTTCCCTTGAATGAGAGGACTTTTCCTCTATGTCCTTCTTCACTTCTACACCCCTCTCATCCTCTCTTATTCTCTTCCTTTTCTAATGAATTCTTCTTTGTTTTCTTTTCAAGAACTTTCCTTCTAACTTCTACGCCCAAATTGGGCTTAAGGCAACAAAAGACTGTTTTTAAGTTTTAACAATTTACTAAGGTTGAAAATAGTTTCAACCATTTCCCCTTTATTTCCTCAACAATCTAACAATCACTTTTCAACTTTTTACTTGTCACTTTTTACCATTACATTTACTCTTAAGGTGAAATTTTGAAATCTCACATAATTTGGAGGGAAAACCAAAATTTGAATTTTCATGCTAGAATTTCATTTGCATTTGCAACTAGTCCTCCAAGTTGCTATTGTAGATGCTCCTACATCATACTCTCCCTCTAGAAAATATTTGAACCTTAGTTCAAATGTCATGCTTCCTCCATGCTTTAGCCTTCACTCGTATACCTGGATCCAAGGTCTTGTTGTCAATGCTTGTCTTTGTTTGAAATAGTTTTTGTCTTTCATCTTACTGTTCTTCCTCTTCTGGAATGTTCTTCTCCTCATCTCTTTCTCAGCTATCATCTCCCACTTCCATGCTTCTTCATCTTCATACATAGATTCTAGATCTTCTTGTTGTTCTTCTTGGTTCATGAGCTTCTTCAATGACTCATGTATGTCATTCACTTCAGCAACCTTCATACCTGCATACAAAACATCAAAAGCCACCTTAGAATCAAAATCTTTAGGCCATGAAGCCTCTTGGCTGTCTTCACATGCTTGCTCTTTGACCAAAACTACCTTTGTCTCTTTGCTCTGCTCTTGTCTTGCTCCACTCTTCCCAATGCTGCCTTCACCATGGCTTGTACCTTCCTTCATCTTTCTTGAATTACCAAATAGCTCCTCCAACATCTTCAACTCTTCCTTTAGTGAGATCTCATCTATCTCACTATTCTCTTCATCAAACTTGGGCTGATCACACACAAGGATTACTTGCCCTTTATCTCTTATCTCATCTTTTCTTAGCTTGTCTTCACATAAATCAACTTCTTCATCAATATACTCATCAAATACAATTGAAACACCCTTACCTTGTGTCTCCTTGCTTTCTTCAATCTCTGCTTGAAGCCATCTTGATTGCTTTGCTGTATACTCTTCCCTTTCCTCATCATCCATCCATTTGGAACTCTCTCCTTGCTGCATATTAGTCCTTACAGCCACTTTCTATCTTTCATTTCTCATGAAAATATCATTGAAGGATTCAAAAACATCATTACAAACAAATTGTTTACCTTTCATCTTTATATCTTCATGCTCAACCTCATTATTCTTTGAGTAGTTTTCTTTCTTACCTTCATTCTCTTGGCTGCTGGAATTACCTTCAATCCTCTTCCATTATCTTCTTGGTGTTGCTGTCTCAACACTCACATCTTCACTCTTTGCCTTCTTAGGCACCCATATTTGATTCTTCTTCTTACCATTTCTCTTCTCAAACCATGTAGGCATCTTGCATCCTTGCTCTTGTACCAGCACCTCCTCTTGCTTGGGAGTTTGCTTCATCCACAATTTAGGCATCAAATATCCATGCTTAATTGGAAACTTCACCTTTCTCTTTGCTTCTCTAACATGCATATCAACAATTTCATGCTTATAAGACAAATCAGTTTTTGAACTCACCTTTACCTCCTTAATGGGCTGCTCCATTAATTCTTTGACTTGCATAACTTCTTGATTATTTGTGATTTCTTCTTTCGTTATGCTTGGCTGCTCTCTTTCTTCTTCTTGGGCTTCAATGGCATCATGGAATTCAGCTTCATCTTCCATCTCTTCTCTTGCTTGTATGGAATCATCAACACCTTTCTTATGCATTACCCGATGCATCTCTTCTTCTTTATCAACATCAGCAAACTCTCTTCTCTTTCTTGTACATTCACTTGTATACTTGGTGTCTTCTCTTGCACCAATATTTTCACTCTCCAAGGCCTTTATTTTGACCTTCACAAGGCTGCTCATACCTGCAATTACCCATGCAAAAACAACATTAGATATAAAAACAAGAGACCATAATGTCTCTATGAGTGTCCTCTTAATGGACATTCTCATCTTTCCAAGTGCTCTCCCTGGCACTTCATCTGTTCTTTATTCTCTCTTGTTCTCCTCAATGAGAACCTTCTTCACAACTTCTTCCTCTTGCTGCTCACTTGGCAACCTTCTTACCTTCTTCAAGCCTCTATGGGCTTCTCTCTTGATTGCAATCTTCTTTTGCCTTCTTCTCCTTTTCACTAGGAGATCTATTGGCCACTTCAACCTCCTCCTCATTGGCCATACCCATGCTTGCTTGTCCATCTGCATCCAAGACTCATATTCATCTTTAATCTTAGCTAACTCTCTCTTCAAATTAGCAATTTCTTTATCAATTACAAAACTGTCCATACCTTTGATGCTTGCTTTCCTCTTGGTGCCCTCATGTACCTTGCTGCTCTGTAGTGTCTTCAACAACACTTCCATCTCTGAGATCTTCACCCAAGTCTTTTCCACCTTGGTCTCTTGATCCCTTGTCTCACCCAAGCCTTTCTCCTTGATTGGTCTTTTGACAATCTTCTTGATCTCACCTAGGCCTTTTGCATCCTAGTCTTTTGATCCTTTTCTCAATCCTGCAGCAACTCTTATATAACACTTCAACAGACACAAATTACAAATCCAAGATTACCTTTCTTTGGATCTTCCTCTTGAGCATTCACTTGCTCTCCAAGCTTCAAACTCCATCTTTTACCTCACCTAAGTCTATTTCACCTTAGTCTTTTGGCAAACTATCCAAGCTTCTTCTTGGATCTTCACTAAGCCTTCCTTGGCTTCTTCTTCTCTTAAGCCTCAATGGCTTGGCTGCCTTGAACCTGCAACTTCTTCACTTTATTTCTTCTCAACACAATAAACTTAACTCAAATAGCAAATATTCTCATACCTTTTCTTCCCAAGGTCTTCTAGCACTTGTCTTGCTGATCCTCTTACCAAATCATGTAACAACTCATTATAAATTACAACCAACAACAAGTTACCAATTCCCAAGAGCTTCAAGCTCTGATACAAAATGATGTAACCTATCTTTACACTACTCTGAGACCATCAACAAACTGATACAGACCTATCTAGATCATTCATTCCTTGTAGCCCTGTTCTCCTTGTTTATTGGCCATACATTTTTATATGTTAGATAAATCATGAAAGTAAAACCATTTTTGGATACCCATTAATCTATTATATAACATACTAAAAAATCTCTTGAGGTTGCTTTGTATATAATTGTACTTCCTTCTTTATGCCCTGTTCTAATTGACCCTCCTTGTGTGCAAAACACCTTGTCCAGAGTAAAGTATGGGCTTTCTAAGAAAACCAAGCATCATTATCGACACCCATTACCTTCTTATAGGTGAATCAATCATTTTTTAGGGCACTTCTTTTGATAAATTCACTTTTCCTATATTGGCCTATGCTCTTCCTTTCACATACACCTAGGATCCACTTGGCAATGGTTCTTTTCCATACTTCTCCATACTGTGGCACCTTGAAACCACTTCCAACAGTTTGGTATCATCATCAAGGGTCAAATTACAAAGTTTCAAGAGTTTTCAAGCTTTAAAACTCATTTTGAGGGTTTGAACCTAATTCAGGATTTTCCCATGACAGTCACAGGCCGAGAGCTTATTATTTTTGCTTGGAGTGTTTTAGCTTGTTTCAAAGGTTCAAACAAATTTTATAGGGTCTTTATTAGTTCCCTACACCTTCTCCAATCATCCTCTAGGCTATATCAATTTTCTAAGTTTGCCAATACTCAACAACTCAGTGTCTTTTGACTGTATTTTTATAACAGTCCACATGGTTCTTAGTTTCTTTTCTATTTCAATGATTAATAGACTTTAAAGAGGCTTTAAAAACATGTAACTATCTTACATGACTTCCCCATTCAATACTCATATCAAAAATGGCCTTATCAATCCATTTACCTTGAAAAACATACAAATGTCTTAACCTTTCCTGTACACTGTCATACACAGGCCGAGAGCAAATAGTTGGAGATTTTAAGACATCAAAGGGGTTTTTAAGACCTGTTTCTCTTCCCTTAAGTTTATATTTGTCTAATGGACCTGTTTTCATGTCATAATGAACCTTATGCAAGCATTTATACGTGGGTTTTCCCTTGGACAGTGGGCTGTAAGTTTTAAATTCCTGAATATCTTGTTTAGGCATGTTTAGGCTTCTTTTAGATTTCAAAGCTCTTAAGGTATTTTGTTTACATAAATACCAGTTTAAACTTATTATCAACATACAAAATACCCAGTCTCTCTCAATATTCCATAGAGAACCATTATACACACACTTACACAGGATTGTTACCAGAATTCATAAGAAACCATATGTGAAACAAATACATTCATTCTGTCTTTCATTAATCAATAGAAGACTTACAATTTAATACCAAATTCAATCTCCATGTTCCATGGCTTTCAAAGCCTTGATTTCTCCTTCAAACATTCTCTTGACTTCAATCAAATTTGCTCCTTCTCTTTTCTTCTACATCTCTTGAGTGAGGTCCTCCCTCACTGTTTCTCTCCTCTTCTCTTCATTCAATCTTCTTTCCCTTGAATGAGAGGGATTTTCCTCTCTGTCCTTCTTCACTTCTACACCCCTCTCATCCTCTCTTCTTATCTTCCTTTTTTTAATGAATTCTTCTTTGTTTTCTTTTCAAGAACTTTTCTTCTAACTTCTACACCCAAATTGGGCTTAAGGCAACAAAAGACTGTTTTTAAGTTTTAACAATTTACTAAGGTTGAAAATAGTTTCAACCATTTCCCCTTTATTTCCTCAACAATCTCACAATCACTTTTCACCTTTTTACTTTTCACTTTTTACCATTACATTTACTCTTAAGGTGAAATTTTGAAATCTCACACAATTTGGAGGGAAAACCAAAATTTGAATTTTCATGCTAGAATTTCATTTGCATTTGCAACTAGTCCTCCATGGTGCTATTTTAGATGCTCCTGCATCACTTGGATTTACTAGCCTCTACTTTTGTCTAACTGGCTTTGATTCCTTAGTCAGCTTTATTATGTGCTGAATGATATCTCTATTATATCCATGAAGATCTTCATAGCTCCAGGCTATGAATTTGTCATATCTTTTGCACAAGTTAATTAGTCTTTCTCTTTCCTCTTGAGTTGTAGAATTTCCAATTTTTAATTTTCTCCCTTCACTCACCTCTATTTTAGAATAATCTACTTTGTTTACCTGGAACCTTTTCTTTTCTAGGCCTACATCTTCTGGATCAAAAAGGTTTTCTAAAGTGATTAAGCCTTTGGGAAGCTTATTATTCTTTAATTGCATAATTTGATTTCCATATGCCTCTTTAAACTTTGGTTGCAATTGATCGGCAAATTCTCCTGATTGTTTCAAGAATGAGAGTACCTGAGAATCATTCTCAAATACTTGCCAATTCTCATCATTGTCTGGGATAGTTGGCCTTACAATAACTTTTACTGACTCATTGTTAACTAATAGGCCAGTTGTTGGATCAAACTGCGATCCAATCTATGCCATCCTATCATTTTTAGAATTTTGGGTTCTTAGAACTACTTCAATATTAAAAGATTCAAAATCTTCTATTAAGTCCCAAATTCTGTGTCTATAGGATCTCATCCTTACATTTTTGGCTATTGCCTTTTCCCTAATTTGCTTCACCACTAATTCTGAATCTCCTTTTACTATTAAATTCTTTATTCCCTTTTTCTTGGCTAAAATGAGCCCATGGACTAAGGATTCATATTCAACATCATTAATGGTACAAGCAAATTGAAAATGAATAGCTCTCAAAATTTTCTCCCCATTTGGAGCAACAAGACAAATTCCTGCTCCAACAACACTTTTACTTCTGGCCCCATCAAAATTTAAGGTCCATATTTTTAAATCTTTTTTAGATTCTTGAATAGTTGGTGTCTCTTCTCTTAAAACATTTGGGATTACATGATCTTCATCAAAAATGACATAAGTGCCTAGACCAGTAGAGTCATAATTTCCATATGGATCACTATGCATCATAGCTAACAAATGGTTATTTTCCTCTTTTTGGTCATGTTCTGTCCATTCACCCAACTCTTCAACAAAAACCTTTTCTTATTTATTCAACATAGCATGATCTACCTCTAATTTTGATGTTGGTTCATTAGTGATGTGATCTTTTGATAGTGGTTCAGATAGAATTTTCATCTTTGAACCATATTTGGTTCCGAGGATGAGGTGAGACCAATCAAGGGACATATATCCTCCTATTTTGGCTGTAAAGTCTCTGGATAAACATAAACGAAAAATAGGAGGTATATCTATGACTACTACATCTTGATTGACAATTATATTGGGACAAGTATATAATTGCAATGAAAGTTTTTTAACTCTCCCTATTGTTTGTATTGATTTTCCATCTAGCTGCATAACTCTTTTAGTAAGTGATTCATACTTTATTTTTAAAGCATCAGCTATTTGCTTAGGCATTACTATAGTACTAGCCCCTAAATCTATCAATGCATTATGCAAGAGTTTCTTTCCAACTATCAGAGTCAAATAGAAAGGCTTTGGTTTGGATTTACTTACCTCTGCTACATTGTTCACAAAGGCTGTTATCTTCAGAGGAACTGTGTCTTTGATCTTTTCTTTATCAGCAAGTCTTTCTTTGGTGCCATTATGTTTAAGCATTGCTTGGTCTTGTAGATCTTCTTGTAACAACATATTTTGTTTAGGAATAACTAGTATGTCCCATATTGATACTTGTGTTGGAGTCCTCTTCAACTGCTCCACCACATTCATTGGTCCCAATGCTTGAGTTCTTTGAAAATAAGGATATCTTATTTTTTCTTGAACTTATGCAGGAATCACTTGGTTCTGCACTAGTTGAGGCACTTCTTATCTAACAGCTATGTTTCTTTGACCTTGAAATGGAGGATTCTCCATAACTTGACCATTTGCAACTTCAGGTTGTTCCATCATTCTTCTCTTTGATCTAGTATAGTAGTCTGATTGCACTACTGGTTTCTTGAAAGCATAAGCTTCAATCAAGAATACTGATTCTTCATCTTCAACCCATGAAAATAAAGCATGTTCAGGGGCTATTTATTCTTCTTGTTGTAGAGACATCCCTTGCATCTGAGCCATTATGACTGAATTTTGCATAACAAGAGACTGATAAGTTTGTGCATCTAAAGTACTGGCAAATTGTCCATCCATTCTTCTTTGCTCTGCTACCTTTTGTTATAGATTACCCATGGGACAATCTCTAGGTGTATGAGCATTATTACAAGGGAAACACCAGGCATTGGTGCTGTCTGCATAATTATTTTTCCCTTGAACAATTTATCTATTTGAATTGGGGGAACAATCTATGAGGGTGTAGGGATGGCCACTAATTGATTTGCTGGCTGAGGGTTATTTTGCCTTTGATGACCTTGATATTAGTTTGGCTATGATGGAAATTTATTTATGTTAATCAACTCATTATAAATTATCCTTAAGATATTCTTGATATCATCTATCTTAGATGACTGAGCAGGGATAAGTTCTTTAGCAGGTGGTTAAGGATATTTATACATAGACACATGTGGGGCTATGAAATTAGGGGCTTCTTGAGGTAATGGCAAGGTAATTTCTAGAAACATGGGCATGGGAGGCCTTGAGGGCAACTTTTCAGCATTTATTAAATTATTTTTAGCTCTGACTACATAGTCATAAGCCTCTGGCAGAGTCTGACCTCCAAGTGACTGAATCATAACAGATATATCTGAATTTAAAGCCTTAAGATAAAAGACTATAGCCATACTTGGTAATGGTCTAGCTATAGCAGAAATCCTTTCCCAAGTCTTTTGAAATCTAGAATTGAAGTCAGTCATTGCTTCTTGTGGTGCTCTTTGAATAGCAATCAATTATTGCAACAGAGAAGACTTATCACCTTTTTCTTCAAATCTTTCAAAGAAAAGATCTCCAAGTTGATCCCATGTAGATATTGTGTTTGGGGTCAAAGATCTATACCATTCTAGGGCCTTTCCTTTAAAAGAAGCTGCTAACAATCTTATGGAAACATTCTACTGTGTGATAACATGTATGGCACAGACATCAGACACATCTTACAAATGTTCTTCAGGTGTTTTAAAATCTTGCCCACTAAATTTGGGCAGAGCCTTCAAGGCATTTACTAGGATAGGGTCCCAAGTGGCTGGTGGTATTGGTAGGATCAAAAGACTACCAGTGTTCCAACTTGCATAATTACTTAGGGGTATAGGAGCTCCCATATTTACTCTTGGTATTGTTATAAACTAATTAAATCTTCATCTAGGACTAGTTACCAATGGTGGAAAAAGAATACCTGGATTTACAGCAGAATGAGATCTTGTCACTAGTCTATAGCTCTAACTCCTTGTAGCTCTCTAGTTCATATGGTCTTGAAAGAAACTTCAAGATGGTATCCCACTGGGCGTGCCAAAAATTGTTAATGATTAAAATTGCACTGTTTCTAACACCAACAATGGGAAGTTTCAGGAATGTGGGACTTGTAACCTAAAACAACCTCTAGATTTTAAAGAAGCTGGCTCTTCTTTATATCAAGGGTATAATGGGAAAAGGGATAGGAATTAAGTAGAAACACAAGTGCAACTAAAGAAACTCTAACTATGGCGATGCACCTGAATTTAATTCAACCCTTAAGTATGTGAAGCTATATGTAAGATTCAATTACATTAAAGAGTGAACAAGGCATGATCAATGTAAAAGATAGAAAACAATAGAAATAGAGGCTCACAACTTAGACTAATTTCACAGTGACATAGAAAATATCAATAAAGGCATAAAACTCAGTTTTCTTATTAATTCTCCAGTCACATAAAAGTCATAGAAACATGCAAAGTTACATAAACTTTCTAAATCAAGAAAATAGAACAAAGGCAAATGATATTCTTGATCATAGCTAAAAAAATCTAAAAACTCTTGACAATTATCTCTTGTAAAAAATTCTCTCTATCTTTTGATGATATCTCTGGTGATATCTGCACCGCTATTTATAGCATTAGAGTAGCTCTATATTATCTGCATGTTCCCAATCTAATGGCTTAACTGAACTCTAATTGAACTGGAAGTGTCTAACACATGATATTTCTTAGATCTGAAATGTTCTATCTTCCTGCGAGTTCATTGGCTGAAATAGATACCCAGGACACTTCCCACTTTCAAATGAGAGAGGACACTTGGCTGATTCCTTCTTTCATACTTGAAAACCTTATTATGTAGGAGGCACCAAAAAATGACACTTGGCATGTTCCATAGCACTTATTGAAGGCACACGACACTTTTCGCGTAACTTATACTCTTTTTGTGACTTTGCTCAAGAGCATTCTACCTTTGACACCTGTCACAATCCGCTTCTTCAAAACTTTAACAACTTAACAGAAATAAGACCCACAAAATTTCTCACCTTAGCAACTTCAAAAAGGGGATAGGGACAGGTGGCACTTTTCACGCATCTTTAGCCAGGGACATGTGGCAGTCTCCATTGCATTTAGTTACCCTTTGAGAATCCTATGAAAGGTGACACTTGGTAGCCTCCACATCACTCTGTCTCTGTTATAGAAATATTTGGGCCTCATTTCATATTTACATAGATGACGACACTTGGTAGCTTCTACTTGCCTCAGAAATAGAACCTAGGACCCACCATAGTCTTTACTTATCAATGAAATAAAATGAAGATAATTCAGATGTTGACACATGGCATCTTCCACTTTCTTCAGCTAGGGATATGTGGCATCTTCCATTACTTTTAGAAAAGCATATTGAAATCTTCTATGATTGACACCTGGTGCCTTCCTGTTGATCATGAAGAAATCTTATTGAAAAGAAGCTTTCGAGATGTATGAGAAACATGAGACGCAGATGCTAACACTTGTTACACTCTGCTGAGTTACAATGGGACATGTGGCATGTCCTGAGCAACTTATATAAATTATGAATGGTGCCTCAGCTGATGACACTTGGTAACTTCTGCTTGATTTTGACACTTAGACAAAATTAAGGCAAAATAAATTTGATCCCGTGCTCTGAGTCAAAACTTCACTGTCTCGAACCAAAGTGTGCGAGGACAAAATCTAGATCGCGCAACTAAAAATCAAAATAAAATGTAGAGTATTTTTTACTCTACAAGTCCTCTTGGGATGTTTACCTGTCCACTACCTACCTATCCTCCTATAATTATTGATGCATCCAATTGAATTGGACTCACCATGACTACCCCACCTACTAAACTAGATTTGTATTCACTCCATCTAGGCTCCATCAAGGACTATGATAACACTATGTCCTCATAATATATCAACTCCTCCATCATGGCCAAGTACCATGCCATAAAAATAGTACCTAGTGGTCCTACTAGTGCTATTAATACTTCTATCCTCTACCTTAGGGTATCCCTCTCTTATGTCACAAAACCAAGGGAGGTCTTCACCTGATCTCTCTCACTAGTAATAGTGGCAACCTAACCTTACAAAGTGATAATTTGGCCCTACAAAGTGGCCACTTGTTCCTATAAACCTATAATTTTAGCTTGGGTAGCTACTAATAATACCACATCTTGTTTATCTTGACCACCACCCTGCACTTGTGCCACAACTAGATTGACTGCATAAGTGGCCTGGTACCATGCTGCATAGTCCTAAATAACACTGACATCATCTATCCTTGCTCTCATAGATAACTCTTCCTGGTCTAATACTACATCCACTGGCCATAGCTCAAGTAACAAAAAATATGCATCCTTCCTCTTGTACCTTAGGAAAGGAGCTAGAATCCCTTGCACAAGGCCATACTACCTCTGGACTCTATCAAATGGGATGAACTCAATCTCACCCTCTCTCTTCCCATAGATCCACCTCAAGCTCTGTAAAGATAAAGTGTGATATATATAGAGGGCTCACCTAAGCTACTCCACATATGGCCTCCAGACCACATTACCCACAACCAAACCCTTCAATGCATCCCTAAACTAGTCAATATCCTTTGACCCTCCACCTACCCCTATCAATGCATAGTTTCCCCTTTATCATAGGAAGCCCACTCTATAATTAGCCTAGGCATAGCCATTCCTTGGTAACCCTAATGGTCTGAAAACTTGAATGTGCTTGTATGCCCAACAATGAAGCACAAACCCAACATTGAGCCCATATCATCTATGAGTTTGAAATGCCTAGAGCTCTATATATATGAACTAGTAAGATTGGTGCCCACGTAAACACTATCCTCCCCAGTAACATCTCTACCAACACTCATAGTAGTAGATAGGGAAATCATCCACTGCTCAAATAAAGTAATATGAAATAGGACACTACCATTATCATAATAGTCATCAAGCACCTATCATCTAAAGCACTCTGGTACAATGGCCCATAGCTAAAACCACCTAAATTCCACCTAGCATGGGCCCGATCCTCACCATACAAGAGCTCCATCTGCTCATCCCTCTCTACACTCTCGATGTGATAAATAGGCTCCCCTTGAATATGTATCCTTGTAATCCTATGAAAATACTCTAATAGGATGGTAATATATCCATTTGGTAGTGGGAAGGTGTTCATGGCTAGATCCCATCTCTTAATGAGGGCCATGATCATCACTGCATCTTGTGGCAGCCATTGATAATGTCACATGGCTCCTAAGCTGACCTCCTCCCTATGGGTCTAGTCATCCTGAGTCATCCTTTCATGGATCTCTGCAAATATCCTAAGAACTTGATCCCTCATCTGGATCTAGTCTCATGCCTACAAAATAAATCAAGTTATCACACAAACTTAGGTTTCTATTGCCATTTATCATTTCTATTTATGTCATTCATGCTACCCAAAACCACCTACATCAACTTACATCCACCTATTTTATAACACTTAGACACAACCATTAACTCTAAAACATTACCTCTATAAATTAAATATGACCATCACCCATAAACATTCTTAATATCTACCCTAACGTATAACACCAATACCCAACACTTCTCTCAAAAACATCTACCCTAACTAACAAACATTTCAACACCCTAACTTAACCTATCATGTCGATCCTAAACCTATCAAATCACTACCTAACTCTACCCACAAACCATATCATCCTTTCATTCCTACTTACCCTATCCTATCCTAGCTTACATTTGACCTCTTGACTAACCCACACCCCCTTACAATCTTTTAAAACACTTTTATCTATATTTTTAATAAAACTTAACTTTCCTCATTATTCAACCACTAACGATCTTAGCAACTATCGATAATTAGGTGGGTTTTTCATATTAGTGGTCAACTGCCAATAGTCATGCCTAACTATTGACGATTAGGTCTAACCATCGATGGTCACTATGTTTGACCGTCATAAGCTAAAAACTTGACCTATCTTCCCAGAAACTCAATAAAACAACTAATTTCAATAACTAAACTACCTAAAACTACCCTATAACCTATCCCCAACCCAAAAAATCCTTCAAATTTTAATTTCACCTGCTAATTTTTGTGATTCTTCCTAAAAACTAAACTAGGTCAAACTTTTCAAAACCCTCCCAAAATAATCATAAATTACCCAAAATTAACTTTAACAATAAGCAAATCAACTAACTAAAAATTTCAAAACATCACGTACCTCATTCCTCAATCATTGTCAAGGTCAAATCTTGCATCCTACTGCTTTGCCACATCCTCATCTACCCTACATATCTAGTCCCAACTGATCTCCTTAAACACACACTCAACTAATCCATAATCAACACCTCACCCAAATGCTCAGTTAACTCTCACAACAAAATGTTGAAGTGCCAAATTATTGAAATGCATGAAAGCACTGAGGTCAAAATGTCAAAAGTGAAAATGAAATTTCATTTTCACTTTTTATATTCTGCACTTTTAAGGTTTCACCCTAACCATTGATGGTCAGGGTGACCATCGACGGTTGACCTTGGGAAGCCCTGACCATCAACGGTTAGGGTATCACTTTTAATTTTTATAGGAACCTATACCTAAGTGCCTAATTTTTGGATACCACCTAATCTCCCCCAAGCCAAAACCTAAGCTTTTGGAGATTAACCTTCTCCAACCAACCATTAGACTACTTCCACTTTTACATTGGCCACTTTTGACCTAGATAATTACATATTTTTTGATGACCTTACCTGGTCTTTTTAACCACATTGACCAACCTTGCCAGGTTGACCATTTGCATTTGGACCACCTCATACATGACTAGACTATTTGTGTTTTTAAAGGGATCACTTCCAACCTTGGATACCTACAAAAACATCAACCTTGTTTAGGATACTTGATAGGAATAACTTGATCAGCTATGACCAATGCTATGGACTGATTACCCTATCACTCATACTTCTAGAATTGACTTTATTTTTACCAACATTGGTAACCTCAATATTTTTATGATCTTGACTATCATACTTAGTTATATTTTGTGTGCATGTTTATGTATCAAATGTCCAACCCTTTTTATCACTAACCTCATGACTCACCATATACTGCTTATCAAACATCAACTCAATTTTGGTGTCACCTCATTGACTCCAAATTTTAGGGGAAACACCTCTTCCCATACTCAAAGCAAACATACTTTTGACCAAGAAATCCATTTTTGTTTTACATCTTGTTAATTCAAAGCTACATTATAAAAAGGGTAAAATATAGATACTAGAAAACCATACTATGTGTCGAAATGCCTCGAGAATCTTTAGGGACCACCTAACCCTTAACAACCCACTAACCAACCCTTTGGACCTTGATTCTAGTTAGCTACTTATCTAACTAAACTCACTAACTTACTAACTTGAACCTTAACCCTCTTGTTTCAACCTACCTTGACCCCTTTTCCTTTGAATACTTGATTATTGATGGTTAGCTTAATCATCAATGGTTAGCTTAACTGTCGCTGGTCAGGTCCTCACCTTATTAACACATTACCAACTATGTGTGAACTAATGAGGCATAATTGAATATATTCCCCTTATGTGGTGTTAACAAACTTCCAAGCATTGAAATCAGTAGCCTCACCCTCTAAGGAACCTTTTATCCCCCATCTCTCTTTGCCTATAAAAAGAGGGGAATAGGAGGTGAAATAGGATCCATCATCATAAGAATGATTTCATACAAGTATTTAAGCTTTCTAGCATCCACTCTTCCTTCAACAACCCAATAATAACAAAAGAGACCCTGAACCTCTACTAAATTTTCTTTTCAGGCCAAAGTACTATTACTTTAGTGAAATTTCCACAGCCTTCAACTATCAACCATCTAGCAAGATATAAGTATATAATACTTGTTCTTTGTTTCATTAGATTTATAACCCCTTTGACCTAATTAGACCCATCTACACCTTGTTTTCCAACTTTTAGACCCTTAACAAAACAATTATTAGACCATTCACCTATACTGAAACTCTTTTTTGAGTATTTCCAAAATATTGTAGGTAACCATCAATGATTAACACAACCATCGATGGTCACCCCAACTATTGATGGTTACTCAATCCTTGTTGGTTAGCTTAACTACTAATAGCTAACCTAATCACCGATGGTCACTATTGTATAAAATAATAGCAATTTATTTTTATGCCCTTAACCCCAAGTAAACCTAACTTTCTATGTTCCTACCTATTCACAGACCCTTTTCTAAAATTTAAAGCTTGATTTCACCCATTTTAGCATTAGTATTGACTCGCTTTTTCTATATCTAGTCATTTTCTTTAACAAGATTTCTACTCTCTTCTTGTATTGTATTTCATTTACTTTATGTAATTACATTAATTTTATCATTTTCAACTTAATTGTTATCAAAATTAGATTGACAACCTCCTAACAAGCTTATGCTTCTTGGATCTAGCTCATGATAGGCAATCCACCCAACTATCTTGCTAAAAATGCCTTTGTTAGTGATTTCTTATCTACAAGTTATTCCTTTCAAGCCAAATAGGATTTCTCCATCTTTGTCTAGATTACACGTGCATCACCAACCAGGTATTTCTATGACACCCTTATTACTAGTTTCTTATCTTCTTCCAAAATTAAGAAATGAGAAAAAATTAAGAGAAATAAATACAATCAGATTTGTGTGGTCTTATGAAGACCCCTTATTTATCCAATAATGTTTATTTTTTAACATTCATAGATGACTTCAACTAAAAAACATGGGTCTATTTCTTGAAGAATAAATCAGATGCATTTGAGACCTTCAAGTAATTTAAGGTCATGGTGGAGAAGTAAAGTGACAACTACATTAAGATTTTGAGGATAAATAGAGGGAGAGAGTATATCTCTAATGAGTTCATGAATTTTTATAAGGATCATGGGATAAATAAGCAATTTATAACTAGGTATACATCATAGTTAAATGGTGTGGTCGAGAAGAAGAATAAGACCATCCAAGACATGGAAAGGAGTATGATAAAGGCAAAGGGTTTTCTTAATGATTTTTGGGATGAGGCTATAGAAATAGTTATATACTTTATAAATATTTGTCAAATGAATAATGTTAGGGACATGATCCCTCAAGAAGCATGGAATGGGTAGAATCCTAATGTTGAACACCTTAGAGTGTTTATATGTGTTGCATATGCACATGTGCCTGAGCAAATTAGTATAAACTAGGATGAAAAAGGTGAGAAATGTATTTTCATTAGGTATAGTAACCAATCAAAGGATTATAGATTATACAATTTGTTAAGGTGTGGAGCTAAAAGCTTCACCAAATGAGCAAGATTGCAAAGTTTTAGGTTTACACAGTCACCGGCATCGGTCAGGAGCGACCGACGTCGGTCAGGATCAGACCAGGAGATGCCGGTGTCAGAAGGAATCGACCGACGTCAGTCACAGGCAAACAAGCAGGAATCGATGTCGGTTACCTGTGCGTCCAAAAATCTATTTCCGTGGATAGAACAAAATGTTTGCATGTTAGGATTAAGTGATAGTCTTAAGTCTGCATCTCTATTATTAGTAAGACTGTTTAGAGCCCTTAATTAGGAGGTGCATCTAATGGTTGTAGTTGTATGCTCATGTTTCCTAATTATTATATAATAGGATAATTCTTCTTAGCTTATTGTTGAGTATTGTATTGTAGTGTTGAATAGTACAGAATTGTATATGTGAATCATTCCAGGTTGTTGGAATTGATTGTAATTGAGAGAGAGAGCTCTTGAGGGAAAGAGATCTAGAGAGAGATCTGTACATCTGAGAGAGGTGTGGAAGAAAAGAAGTTTCTTCAATTGTATTCCTTCTGTAAAGAGTTTAATACAAGTTTTCAGGGTGGTTTCTTGTATCTCTTATTCTTTGCTATTTCTGATTCTAGTTACTTATCTATCTGGTTTAATTACATGTTTAATTGCTTTCATAAGTGTAATCAACATTGTTGGTTGATCCCCAACAAGTGGTATCAGAGCTCAGGTTGACTAACAGGTGTTTTAGATCTGGTTAGTGTGTATTGATTATAGGTTACATGGATTTTTGTTTGAGTGGGAGAAGCAATGGCAAAAGAAAGTAAATTGAGAATGGAGAAGTTTAATGGCAAGAATTATCAACATTGGAGAATGCAGATAGAGGATTATTTGTATCAAAAAGATCTATACTTACCATTAGGTGGGATTGCAAAGAAGCCCACAAACATGGATGATGAAGAATGGGAAGTTTTTGATAGAAAGGCTCTGGGGTCTATAAGACTGAGTCTATCATCTACTGTGATATCTAATTTATCACAGGCAAAGTCTACGGTAGAGTTAATGACTACTTTAGCAAATTTGTATGAAAAACCCTCAGCTTCAAATAAGGTATATCTTATGAAGCAGTTATTTAATTTGCGTATGCAGGAAGGTGGATCTGTATCTAATCATCTAAATGATTTCCATGGAATTGTAAATCAATTAAGTTCAGTCAAAATAGTGTTTGATGATGAAATTAAAGATCTTTTAATATTATGTTCTTTGCCTGAAAGCTGGTATAGCTTGGTAATGACAGTTAGTAATACTGCATCTGCTTCAAATATTTTAAAAGTAGAGGATGTTGTTAGTGTAATCTTGAATGAAGAAATTTGCAAGAAAAGCATAGAGGAAACATCAGGGAACGCTTTAAGTTTTGAGAGCAGGGGAAGGAAAAAAGAGAAGAGCAAGAGGAGATCAAGGTCTAAGTCAAAGATGAGAGGTAGATCCAAATCCAGAAATGGCAGGAAGCCATAATGCTGGAATTGTGGAAAGATAAGGCAAATAAGCAGAGATTGCTGGTCAAAGCCTAAGGAGGACAATCAACACGAAGGAAAAGAAGAAGCAAAGGTTGCAGGTATTGCACAAGATGCTTTAATATTCTCTTTGCATAATAATATAGAATCTTGGGTTTTAGATTCTGGTGCATCTTTTCATGCAACCCCCAATAGAGAATATTTTAGTGACTATGTCCATGGAGATTTTGGAATAGTGTATTTAGGGGATGATGAGCCTTGTAAAATTATTGGCAAAGGAAAAGTGTAGCTAAAAATGCAGAATGGCAACACATGGGTGTTGAGAGATGTTATGCATGTTCCCAGCTTGAAGAGGAATTTGATTTCTACAGGAAAGTTAGGGGATGAGGGTTATACAGTAACTCTCACAGCTGAATCTTGGAAGGTTACCAAGGGTGCACTTGTAATGGCCAGAGGTAAGAGAGTAGGTACTCTCTATTTATGTAATTGTGTTACTGATATTTCTCCTTCTGTATTATCTACTACAGATGTAGATGCAAAGTTGTGGCATCAAAGGCTTGGCCACATGAGTGAGAAGGGAATGACAATTCTTAAGTCAAAAGGTATGTTTCCAGATTTTAAAAACATAGATCTAAATTTCTGTGAAGACTGTATTTTTGGAAAATAGAAGAGAGTGAGTTTTCTTAAGACTGGGTCAACAAAGAAGAAACACAAATTACAGCTTGTTCACACAGACGTGTGGGGACCAACTCAAGTTGCTTCTATTAGAGGATCACAGTACTATGTTTCCTTCATAGATGATGCTACTAGAAAGGTATGGGTCTATTGTATTAAGAAGAAATCTGATGTTTTTGACATGTTTAAGATTTGGAAAGCTATGGTTGAGAATGAAATAGGCAGGAGATTGAAGTGCCTAAGATTTGACAATGGTGGTGAGTTCTGCAGCTATAAGTTCAATTGGTATTGTTATATTTATGGAATCTGTAGGCAAAGGATGGTTCCAAGGACACCTCAGCAAAATAGAGTTGCTGAAAGGATGAACAGAACAATCATGGAGCGTGCAAGGTGTATGAGATTGCATGCTGATTTCCCTTAGAGTTTTGGGCAGAAGCCATGGATACTGTAGTGTACTTGATTAACAAAGGACCCTCTACAGCTCTGGATGGTGGAATTCCAAAAGAGGCATGGATAGGTAAAAAGGTAGATCTCTTATTTCTCAAAGTTTTTGGTTGTGAAGCCTTTGTGCACGTTGATAAGGAAAATAAAAAGAAGCTGGATGCTAAGTCTATGAGGTGCACATTTATTGGCTATGGCTCTGATGATTTTGGATTCAGGTTTTGGAATCTAGGAACTAACAAGATAATAAGGAGCTGTGATGTTGTTTTCAATGAAAAAGTGATGTATAATGATCAGCTAAAGAAGTTGAGCCAATCTGGGCAGAGCAATGGAGAATTGGACGAGGTGATGATCCAAAATGAGCTCACGAGAAAAATTAATCACAGACAGGAAAACATAGAGACCGACGTTGGTCAGATAGGAACCGATGTCGATAGAATAGGAACCGATGTCGGTCAGATAGTGACTGACGTCGGCCAGGTAGGAACTGACGTCGGTCAGGCAGAACTGATGCCGGCCAGTTACAGCCCTAAAAGTGACCAAGGTCGGTCATTGTCAGAGAATTTAGGCGGACAGCGTGTTGTGAATGAGTCTCAGACGCCCATTAGGAGGTCAGAAAGAGTAAGTAAACCTCCAATTCAATATTCCCCTTCATTATTCTATTTATTTCTAACTGATGGTGGAAAACCAGAGAGTTTTGATGAAGCAATACAGGTGGAATCCAAGGATCAGTGGGAGCTAGGCATGAAAGAGGAGATTGATTCCTTAAGAGAGAACCAGACATGGGATTTGGTTGAGTTGCCAGCAGGTAAGAAGACTTTGAAGAATAGATGGATCTACAGATTGAAGGCAGGTGAGAATGGAAAGATGAGATATAAGGCCAGGTTAGTAGTGAAAGGATTTGCACAGAAACCAGGTATTGACTTTGGTGAGATTTTTTCTCCTGTTGTTAAAATGACTTCTATACAGACTATATTGTCTTTGGTTGCTATTGAGGATTTGCATCTTAAGCAGTTAGCTATTAAGACAACATTTATTCATGGAGATTTGGATGAAGAAATATATATGGATCAGCTGGAAGGATATGAGGTCAAAGGTAAGGAGAAGTTAGTGTGCAGATTGAAGAAAAACTTGTATGGCCTCAAGCAAGCTCCTAGACAATGGTATCTGAGATTTGATAGGTTTATGACTGAGCATGGATATAGTAGATGTCAATCTAACCATTGTGTGTATTTTAAGAGATTGGATAATGGTAGATATATTATTCTATTGTTGTATGTAGATGATATGTTGGTTGCAAGATCACACATGCAGGATATCTCTGAGCTTAAGGTGAAATTAGCTCACACATTTGCCATGAAGGATTTGGGAGCAGCAAAGAAAATCCTTGGCATGAGTATTAAGAGAGACAGGAAAAATCACAGGTTGATTTTGTCTCAAGAAGATTATGTGGACAAGGTGTTGAAACGGTTCAATATGTAGGATGCAAAACTGGTAAGCACACCTATGGTTGGACATTTTAAATTGAGTAAAGAACAATGTCTTAATTCACATGATGAGGTAGAGTACATGAGTAGAGTTTTATATTCTTCCACAGTAGGGATTTTAATGTATGCAATGGTTTGTACTAGACTGGATATTGCCCAAGCAGTGGGAGTTGTAAGTAAGTATATGGCCAATCCAGGGAAGAAACACTGGAAAGCAGTTCAGTGGATCCTTAGATATCTGAGAGGAACCAGTAGTAGGCATTTGTGCTATGGAGGTTCAAATACTTCTCTACATGGTTATGTAGATTCAGATATGGCAGGTGATTTGGATGGTAGGAGGAGCACCACAGGATATGTTTTCACTGTAGGTGGAATGGCAGTTAGCTGGATATCAAAGTTGCAGAAGGTTGTTGCCTTGTCAACTACAAAAGTAGAATATATTGTAGTCACAGAGGCTAGAAAAGAGATGATATGGATGACACAGTTCATGGAAGATCTTGGAAAGGAGCAAGAGAGTTGCAGACTATACAGTGATAGTCAGAGTGCAATCGATTTGGCTAAGAATTCAACATTTCATTCAAGAACAAAGCATATACAGCTTAGGTACCACTTCATAAGACAGGTATTAGAGGATGGTGAGTTGAATCTGGAGAAGATCCATACAGATAAGAATCCTGTGGATATGTTAACCAAGCCAGTTACAAAGGAGAAGTTGAATCTTCATTTAACTTTTGTTGGTCTTCATGATTGAGTTGAAGATGGAGGAGCTAGAAGATGTTGCTGTATAGGTACTAGTGTAGCTGTTTATCTCCAAGTGGGAGATTGTTAAGGTGTGGAGCTAAAATCTTCACCAAATGAGCAAGATTGTAAAGTTACAAGTTTACACAGTCACTGGCACCGGTCAGGAGTGATCGACATTGGTTAGGATCAGACCAGGAGATGTCGGTGTCGGCAAGAATCGGCCGACGTTGGTCACAGGCAAACAAGCAAGAACCGATGTTGGTTACCTATGCATCCAGAAAGCTATTTTTGTGGACAGAACAGAATGTTTGCATGTTAGGATTAAGTGATAGTCTTAAGTCCGCATCTCTATTATTAGTAAGACTGTTAGAGCCCTTGATTAGGAGGTGCATCTAATGGCTGTAGTTGTATGCTCATGTTTCCTAATTATTATATAATAGGATAATTCTTCTTAGCTTATTGTAGAGTATTGTATTGTAGTGTTGAACAGTACATAATTGTATATGTGAATCATTCTAGGTTGTTGGAGTTGATTGTAATTGAGAGAGAGAGCTCTTGAGGGAAAGAGATCTAGAGAGAGATCTATACATCTGAGAGAGGTGTGGAAGAAAATAAGTTTCTTCAATTGTATTCCTTCTGTAAAGAGTTTAATACAAGTTTTCAGGGTGGTTTCTTGTATATCTTATTCTTTGCTATTTCTGATTCTAGTTACTTATCTATCTGGTTTAATTCCGTGTTTAATTGCTTTCATAAGTGTAATCAACATTGTTGGTTGATCCCCAACACAATCTAATCACCAAGGAGATCACAATCAATTGAGATGTTCAATTCATTGAGCATGAATATTAGGAAGAGAGATAAGAAGAAAACAAGTAAAAATAAAGGCTAGTGGACCCCTTCTTAAAATTGAAACAAATGGTGGTGTAGCCACCCATACACTGAGTTGGAACCCTATTTCACAAAGGGAAAAATCATCCAATTATAGTAATCAATAAATATGTTAAGGAGTAGGTCATGGTTCAACTTCATTCTCCTCCAAATCAAGCCAATGCCTAAAAAGGACAAGGAGCTTGCAAGAAGTCTATGAAAAATCAAGGTATGAATAAAATCAAGATAAAACAATAAATTATGCTCTTTTTTATCAACTAATCCTATCTAGTTTGAAGAAGCAATCAAGGAAAATAAGTGGTGTGAGGTAATGGATGAATAAATGCATGCCATAGATAGAAATCAAACTTGGGAGTTAGTTGACCTTCTAAAAGGAAAATAGGTCATAGGAGTCAAATGGGTGTACAAGACAAAAACTACTCACGAAGGTAAGATCAAGAGGCACAAAACAATACTTGTGGTGAAGGGATACAAGTAAAGGCATGAACATGACTATAATGAGATGTGTACACCTTTAACAAGGATATAAATGGTAAAGACAATCATAACCATTTATGCTCAACATAAATGGAAGGTGCATCAAATGGATGTCAAGACAACCTTCTTAAATGGAGTGCTAGAAGAAGAGGTTTATGTGGGACAACCACCTATATATGAGATTCTTGGTCATGAGAATGAGGTGTATAGACTAAAAAAAATATTTATGGGCTCAAGCAAGCCCCAAGGGCATGGTATAATAAGATAGACTAGTACTTGTTGAGCAATGGATTTAGAAAAATTGGTAGTGAGCCCACTCTCTACATCAAAGCATGAAAATAAGGTATTTTGATTGTTGTTTTGTATGTTGATGATCTAATATTCACCAAAATTGCAAATTAGTCCATTGAATAGTTTAAATCTACCATGAAAAAGGAGTTTAAAATGATTGATTTAGGCTTGTTGAAGTTCTTTCTTGGGACATAATTTAAGAAAATGGATAGTGGCATCTTCATATGTCAATTTAAGTATGCAAAGGAGATTTTGGAGAGGTTTAGGATGACACACAACAAGCCAGTATCTACACCAATTGTGATAAGTTTAAAGTTATGAAAAGATGATTGTAGTAGTAATGTAAACCCCACACAGTATAAGAGCTTAGTAAGAAGCCTAATGTATTTCACTGAAACTAGGATAAACATCATGTATGGTGTCAACCTCATATCTAGATTCATGGAAACACCAAAGGCGACACATTAGTAAGTGAGCAAAATGATCTTGAGGTATGTGAATGACACAGATAGTGATTGGGCTAGTAGTCTTGATGATTGAAAAAGCACTTTGGGGTATGTATTTCATATTGGGTTAGGAGCCATATCTTGTGATTCAAATAAACAACCTATAGTCTCACTTTTTATAGTTGAAGTAGAGTAAATAGTAGTCAATGTAGCAACATTTCAAGCTATATGGTTAATAAAGAACTTTCAGATTTTCATGAGGAGCATCAAGTATCTTCTATGGTCTATTATGATAATACATCCTCCATAACATTGTCAAATAACCTTGTCTTTCATGGTAAGAGCAAGTACATATCAATTAAGTATCACTTCACTTGAGAGTTAGCTAAAAATCATGTGATAAAGCTTAAGTTTTTAAATTATAATCAACATATAGCTGATATATTTACTAAAAATTTACCAAAATATAGTTTTATACACTTAAGAGGAAGGTTAGGGGTCTTATATGCTACAACATTGGCCCTATACGATTGTATGTTAGCTTCAAATTTCCACAGTAAAGCTCTAGAGTACATCAACCAAGCTCTAGAGTTCATTAGTGAAGCTCTAAAGTCCATTATCAGAGCTTTGGAGTTCATTAATGAAGCTCTAAAGTTCAACATCAAAGCTTTAGAGTTCAATAGTTAAGCTCTAGTGTTTATCAGGGCAGCGCCAAACATGCATTGATTGATTCCATATGTAAATGAACAGTCGAAGAGAAGTTACATAGATGTTTTATGGGCTAAAAAATATTTAGAATAACATTCTAATAAGGTCATGGATAAGGGAGAGTGTTAAGGATATAATTACCCTACCCTTCATACCTCTTTCCTAGCTCCAAAATTATACAACAGGGGCATTTGAGTGACCAAACAAATTAAATGCATATATTTTTTGCCAGCTATTTGGAGTCTGGGGGGAAATAAGAAGGTAGGTGGAAAAGTTAGAAAGTATTAGAGACAAAAGGAAGGTAAGACAAAAAACAATATAGAATAAAATATTGACACTACAATAGTCAGAGAGGAGATCCTAGAGAATATAGAACAATAGGGAGAAGAAAGCAAAAATTAATAATAACATGTTATGTGTTGACAAAGAAGAAGACAAGGAGGTAGAGTAGAAGATAATAATGAAGAGAATGATTTTCTGATAGTATTCAATCTACAAATTAATACACATTATATAAGGAGGAATTTTTTTTTATAACAACCAATAACAATAACGAAGAGGAAAATTTTTGTGAGTTTGTAAATCGCTGTAGTTGTAGAAGTTTATTATTTATAATCAGTCATTGTAAAAGAGTTTTAGAGTGAATATAATATATTTAATTTTATATATTTTCCTGTACAACTTTACCTCCCTTGTTTTCTTATTTTAGACCTATTATTTCGTGCATCTTCAATACTCTTATTTATAGATTTAGTATAAATCCAAAGCTTTAGTATTAGTTTAAAGCTTCAACTTTATACTATTTTTTGTCCATCTAGGTATACATATTTCTTATGCCAATAAACCTTAGAGTGACAATAACCAGGTTGAGTCTAAGAGGGACCTAAGGCTATGAATACAATGGATGATTTCATAGGTGGATGCTTCCTCAAATTCATTAAGGAATAAAACATATGTAATAGGACTAACCAATGAAAAATTTAAAATATGTGAAATGTGAAGTCAAGAAAATATGAAATTCAGTTGAACCATAAAGTAAAAATAGACTGAACTGAGACTATCAAACTGTTGAAATTAACCATCATATATTATCAATGTAGTGCATGCATCACTAAATCTAGGCCCATCATGGTCAACACTACATTTGGTGATCATCACCAACTCTATCCCATATGAAAAATTTCTATCTAACCACTTACCAACCATTAACCATCACCATGACTTCCAATAACTAGCTTACGACCTCCCACAATCACTAATAGCTAACTGCCAATGTCACCTAAACATCACCTCACCACCCATATCCATTAAAGTGCCTCTCACCCATTCCCCCCATTCCCCCCCACCCCACCACTTCCCTTATGTGTTCCACATTACCTCCCCTACATTGCCTCCCCTGCGTTGCCATTAAAAGATTCTAAATGTTATCTCAAAAGTCTTGTTATAGATTTTTCAAATGCCTAGGAAATCTTGGTGCTAAGATTTAATTGTGTGAAAATATCCAAAGAATTTATTCTATAAAGGTATCCAATTTCATTGTAATCCCATGCATTTCATTCAAGTTGAGAGGAGGAGGTGACATATTTGAATATGACTGCATTTATTCTAGGTACATCCCAACCATAGCTTGTAAGGTGACACTGATGCTGTTTACATTTCATTCTTTAGTTGACACTATTTTTTTGTTAGTGGAAGAAGCTATTTAGGAATAGAGTTATGAGGATCTTGTTTTTCTATTATGAGTTGAAACTACTTGTGTTTTGTTGCATATTTTATTAATTTATGGAATTAGCTATTTAGGGCTTTGAAATTTGACTTGTTCTGTGTTCTTAATTTTTTTACATCTTCTATTGCATCTTCAAATATTTTTGAAAAATAGAGAAAAATCATTTATTTTGTTCAAATCTTTTCAGAATGTTCTTTCAACTAGTTATGAAGCCCTCAACCAATTGCAAATTTATCCTATACTTTGGTTTAGTAAAGCACAAATGAAAGGAAGAAAATCCCTTTGAATACATCTACTATTTGAATTAAAAAATACATTTTCTTATATACCTCCTCTATATAATAATGTCACACCTAATTCTAGTCATATGCTTAATTTTGAAGAAAAAATAGAGTTCTTCTAGACCCCTGCTATATAATCATATTACATCTAACTTTAGTTATATGCTTAAATGGTCAAATCTATAATCAAATACAAATTTGTAAACTTTAAGCAGTATATTTATAATATAATTATGTTGTAGTGTTGAGCATTACATCTTCTAAAATATATGTTTCATACATGGCTAGCAGAATTGGGTTATGATTAATATAGCATCAGACTTGAGTGTGTTTTTTCTCATAGTGATAGTGTTTGATCTATTAATCTTTTGAAGTAAAATCAATATACTCTACCCTAAATTTTGATATTGAAGTAAGTGAATATTAGGCACTACATTCTTCTACTCTGCTTGTTTCAAATAGCTAATATTTCCATGAAATCTAGAATTCGTGTGATCCCTAGTGGATTATTGGTAGAGTTCTAATGTATGTGAATTAGGCACCTTTTTCTGAATGACATTGGGTACATAGTGTGTTGTAATCTAGAGTAAGTATTATGATGGTATGTAAAATATGAAATCTCAATGAACATGCATGTTATCAATACCTTGACTCAAATTTATCTTCTTAGAAACTTTAATAATATGTACTATATTAATAACATTCCTAGAACTTGGGTGTCAACTTAATGCACTCTTATAAGAACTGTTGAGAACTCATTGGAATAAATAAAAGTCATGGTAGTTTGGATTGTATTTATAAGGTTGTTTCCAAAGTGTTATTTCTCCTGGTTGATATAAAAAGAAAAGAATGTATGTGTTGGTTTCTATGTTTTTTAAGTTTTATTCTCCTTTTTTTTTGACAAAGGTAACCATTGACATGCTCAAATATAGTCTTTTCTTCATGTAAAGGCTTACCCAAGGTAAAATAATTTTGTCTTAATTCATTGAAAAAGAGAATGGTGTCTTAGTGAATGTACTACATTTGGGCCTATTGTACAACTCAATTTACTTGATATTGTAAGTCTGATTGACATTATTCAATGCTTTACATATGATAATTTCTGCCTATCAGGGGATAAACCTGTAGACACCTCAAACTAAATGAAGTCTAGATATTATCTCATGGGTAGAGGTGATTACTCTATCTTATTTATTCAAAATTGACAATTGAAAATTAGGGCTTAATCTTCCTTCATAAGTGCTCTAGTTAGATCTGTTATACAATGATAAGAGAGAAGACCTAGGAGTCATGTCTCAAGAAACAAAGAGCAAATTGAAAAAGGTGGATAAATTATTTTAAACTAAATACCTAAAGAAAATTGACAAGATTTAATATGACCAAATGGAAATTTTGTGTTTTTTTAAATAAATAACGATCCATTTAATGTAATAAGTGCAAAATATCACCCATAACAAAACTTTAACTTGATTTCTTTGTGCCTCCCTATTAACTAAATGATTATTAGGCTAAAACTTTCTAGTGATACATGAAGGCATAAATAATTATGCATATACCAAAAATCCAAAAAATAAATTTAATCTCCCTTTAAACATTTACAAAAATGATAGCTATCTCTTCTCCCAAAGGTTCAAATCATAGAATGAGAACTTTCAAGCTAGATGTTCATCTAGGGATTGTTATATGGAATTAGGATTTTCAAGCTCATGGATGGTGACTAAATATGATGTTTGACCTTGTCTGTCACAATTTTTTTTAATGACATTTACTTATTCAACATTGCTCTTCAAAAAACCCATCAATTATAACCTTTTATAAATTTTTATTCTATTAATAGTAGTCTTAGTGAAGTAACATTGTAATGGTAACATTCCTCTTCAAATATTAATATAGTTTATAGAGGAATAAAGAAACATTAGATATTACATATATATTTTTATTATAATCTTTTAGTATTTTTGATGGTCTATTTAAAATTTTCATTTTGTATTTGATATAATCTATCAAAAATATTGCCTGTATTTTATAACTAAACAATATAAATACATACATATGGCCTAATACAACAATTGATATATTGATGAGTATTTGATCTGAGGTTGTAAGTGGTTTCATTTATTATTGAGTCTCGAGGACAAATTAAAAGAAACCATTTCATTTCATTTCCAATGCCATCCTCACAAATGTAAGAAGTTAATACATGACCATGGCATCTTAAGGTGTTGTAAAATAAAATATTTGATAAACTATTTAGAAAATTATATTAAAAAAATGGAATAGCAACCTAAATGGCAATAAAAAATCCAATTGAATGCAGGTATAAATAAGAATAGATTTAAAGAAAGAGATTAGCCATAACCAAATGAACTAATAAGACACAAACATCTAAAGTTAATTCCTTTCTAAAGTCCACCATGATAACTCCATGTGGAAATTAGGTGGCTAAGATTAAGAGGGTGTGTAGTGGTAGAATGGGCTATAGGCACTTCTAATTTCCATTTCATCTTTTGGTTATACTTGTATCTTGCACATTTCGATACACAAAACAATAAGTCTAATAAATATGTGTATATATAATAATGAATACTTGATAATCATATAGAAAAGCACATAATACTATAAAAGTGAAGCTAGTCCATTTAATTCAACATCTATTTAAAACAAAATTTGAATCATATGCAACTCATCGACATACATAAAATTCCAAGTGTTATATGCATGGATAATAATATTGTGGCCTTAAATGAGGTATAATGAACTTGTGATGGTTATGAATATTTCCAACATCCTCTTGTCTTCTAGGAAACTTGGATTTTTGGAATAGGGTATTGAAATCTATTGAACAATAATCGAAAACAATTTTTTTTAGATGTTAAAGCTCAGAATAACTTGACAACCATGTATGGAAAATGTGGAAGCTTAAAAAAGGCAAGGGAATTATTTAGTTAAATGTAGATTTTGGTGGGGTCATTAAAAAGTTTATGTAGGGATGAAAGTTAGAGCTTGTAAATGAAAGTACAAATAAATACATGCCTTAACCTAATATTTTGGGTGACATGAATTGCTTAGATATCAGCTTTAAATGATAATACAATGTAATGAACAACCTCCTCTATATATCCCATGTTTTGTAGTATAAATTTGGTGTTTATATTGATAAATTAGGAACCCTTCAATTAGGTTTGCTATCATATAGATTGAAAAAGAATGTTTTCATTTTTTTGTAAAGGATTATGGATAACATATATGTCTTGCATATAGTTGTCTGCTATGATATAAACATAAAGTGTTTCAAATATGCATATATTGTCTATGGTCTAAGGAAGCAAGTGATAACATTTAATTATATTGTAATTATTGACAATAACAAATTAAACTATTCATACTAAATATCTCTCATTAATGTCTTAAGTCTCTTTATGATGAAAACATAGATAATGTGGTTGTTGAAAGCAATTATAAAATATTGTGTGACCAAATGTATGGAAGGATTTGTGTAAGAGATGAGAAGCTGACCACACTTCATATCCAAGAAGTGGTACTTATGTGGAATTTTGTTGATGTGAAGACTAAATATGTGTAAGATGTTGGGGATGTGGGAACAATGGTGAGGTTGGGTACACCAAGAAGTAGTGGTGATTCATCTAGTGTTAATAGAGGAGTCTCACTTGTTATAAATGTACATGACACTATGAATGAGTCTCCTTTGCCATGTGAAGAGTCAAATTTGAATACAAATGATCAACAACATACATCATCATTTGAAATACAACCACTACATGTTTTTCAATGATGGTAGATTAGATATTCTAAAATGCCAAACATGCAACTCTATTAGAGAGTATAAGGGGACTCAATGTGGCATATATGTTGGTTTATGTAAAATATTTTTATTTATTTATGTTATTTACCTTATTTTTGTAATGTGTATAGTATTAGGGTATTCCATGGGGAGTAGGAAGAAGCAAAATAATGTATCTATAAATAATGAATTGAGGGCTCTCTCTTGGTAGATAGTTATAACAATGTGAATTTGTAATTAGTATTCTCACTGAATGAAAGTTTTGTTATGCATTTGAAAATATATAGTTAACCAATTCAACATGCAAAGTGTTAGAAAATTTCCTAATTTCACATCACTACTGGGTATTTATATCCATATTTTTTAATTCTCGCCACCTTGAATACCTACAAAGTTGACATTTGAAAACCTTGAATATTATATTTGCTGGTTTGCCTTACACACACACCAAATCTTATTTTTTAATTAAATTGATTAGCTTCTACCCCATTCTCTTCTAATGAAAATAAATTCATTACGATCATGTATAATGGTTAAAATGACCATATATCTAATAATCTTAATTTTGAATCAAATTAATTAGATTTTCCTCCACTCTCTTCTAATGACTATAAATACATTTCAATCATGTATAATCGCTTAAATGACCATATAGCTAATAGTCTTTATGATAATGTTTCTTAAATTTCATGTCTATGAATAAGAAGTTCATATGTAAAAATTAAGTAATTTCAATTCTAATACTGTGATGTTCGTGCAATGCTTTGCTAATATTCGTAGCATGGTTTATAGAAAAATGCATATATTAGTTACTACTCAGTAAAAAGGGAGGGATGTTTATATCAAGATCATGCTATTAAGTATTGAAAACATATTTATAAGGTTGTATGGTATGTTGATATAATATTATTATAGTATACATTATGTTCGTTGCCTTACCTTGATATACATGATTAACTCATGTTTGTACTTGTGTAAGGAGATATGTGTTATTATGGAGGTTGATTCTAAAGTTTTTATTGTAGAGATGAAAGGGGAGAAGGATTTTCAAGGAGGTCTTTTGGGTAAACTACATGAAGATGCCACCTTCTTGTATTATTTATTTCATGATATTAACATTCATTATGGAAATAAATGTATCAAACAAGGAACAACAATGGAGGAATGAAAACAAACAAGGGAAATGAGTTCAACTGAGATTGACATTTTTACATTAGAAGGCATAAATATAGAATAATATTATGATGTTGTGTCTAGTTTTGGAGTGGATAACATTGTCACTGATGTGTACTACTATCCATTTCTATGTATTACACTATTTATGCTCCTTTTTATAGTGGTACTCTTGATTATTTTTGGGGAGGCAATATAAATTTGTAGTTGTACTCTCATTTTTTTGGGGAGGAAATGTTAAAATGATTTAATGTGATAAACATTATATTTGGATATGTGTTATATATCAATAAAATTACAACAAACTTATATTTTATTGTGTAAAGATGTGGTCTCTTCATTACCATGTTATTATACAATGATGAAAACATTTGCTCACAATCCATCATTAACTATCATGACATACATTATAATTATGCAACAATGAGTACATGTTATAATGATGTTTGTATTATATTTAAAATATGAATCTATAGCATAATATAACATTTTAAAGCACTCCATATCTAAACAATGTTTCAAAAAGTTTAAATAAACTGTGTTTAAAATTGTTGTACATGCCAGTAATGCATTGTTGGTCATAAATTTAAATTACATGATATGCATTTATCTCCCACCTATTGAGATAAGATTATGAATAAATCTAGAACTAAAAATTATATTCCTTTGATGCTTGTGAGGTGCTTTGCCACTATTACTAATATATCTTTACCATATTCACTAGTGTATAATCCCAAAACCCTTTTGTGCATCTATGTAGTTCATAAAAAAAACAAATACACATAACCATGGTTGAAATGTGGATTGTAGGGATGAATTTATTGACTTCATAACTATGTCCTTACCAAATCCATACATGTTTATCATGATTAGTATTCCAATGGGGTTAAATATAATCAACACATGAAAATGTTGTAGTTTGAAGACAAATACATAAATTATGGGGAGTGGGTGTTATCGTATTACCTCATTCTAATGCGTACAAATATAAAACACATATGAATAGATATAACACTATAAATTTTATTATTTTGATGTTTGTGAGGTATTTTCCATTGTTCATAATATACTCTCACATGATTCATTGACGTATAGGCTCAAAACCCTTTTGTACTTCTATGCCAGTTTGTAATAAAAATATATAACTATAGGGATGAATTAAATGACTTCATAATTATGTCCATACCATATCCATACACATTTGTCATGCTTAATCTATGTTGCATACTTCATTTTAGTATTTCAATGGGGTTAAATACAATCAACACATGGAAACATAGTAGATCGAAGACAAATACAAAAACTGAGGGGAGTGAGTCTTATCATATTGCCTCATTCTAATCTGTATGAATATAAACTATATATGAATAGATATATCACTATAAATGGTATTCTTTTGATGTATGTGAGGTGTTTTCCCATTATTTGTAATATACCATTACTCGATTCACTAACATACAGGCTCAAAACCCTTTTTTGCTTCTATGTAATTCATAGAAAAAAAATGATTATAGGGATGCATTTACTGACTCCATAATTGTGTTCATACTGTATCCATACATGTGTGTCATGATAAATCTACATTGCATACTTCATTTCAGTATTCTAATGGAGTTAAATATAATCAACACATGAACACTTAGTAGTTCTAAGATAGATATAGAAATTGAGGGGAGTGAGTATTGTCGCATTGACTCATTCTGATACATACAAATATAAAATACATATGAATATATATAACACTATAAATTGTATTCCTTTAATGTTTATGATTTGTTTTTCCATTGTTCACAATATACCCTTACCTGATTTATTGGCATATACACCCAAAACACTTTTATACTTCTATATAGTTCATAGCAAAAATAAATGAATGTAGGTATGAATTTACTGAATTCATAATTATGTCTATACTATAGCCATGCTCAATCTATGTTGCATACTTCACTTAAGTATTCCAATGGGGTTAAATACAATCAACACATGAAAACATAGTAGTTCAAAGATAGATACATAAACTAAGGGGAGTGAGTGTTGTCATATTGCCTCATTATGATAAGTATGAATTTAAACTACCTATAAATAGATCTATCACTATGAATTATATTTATTTGATGTTTATGAGGTGTTTTTCCATTATTCATAATATACCCTTACTTAATTCACTAGTATAGTACCAAAACCCTTTTATGCTTCTATGTAGTTCATAGAAAAAATAAATGAATATAGGGATGAATTTAATGACTTCATAATTATGTTCATACTATATCCATACATGTGTGTCATTCTCAATCTGTGTTGCATATTTCATTACAGTATTTCAATGGGGTTAAAAAAAAGGAACACATGAAAACATAATAATCAATTTTTAATCTTTATTTGAAGTTGTTCAATGGAAATAGGTGTTAAACACTGTTTTACACATTGACAATGCATTGTTGTTCATATATTTCAATATTTGTCATTCATGGTGTTCATTGATTATTGATGAAATGAAATGTTTTTGATGGATGTTAGAATAGATGGTGGATAGGTGGGATCTAATCATGCACCTTTCACTACAAAAGGCAAATGATGGTCCATTTGATTGTAGTAATATGAAGTGGGAAAATTTTATTGACAATAATGAGGAAGACATGTGGGTCACTTGGTTGGATGTTGATAGGGTGAAAGATTTCATGAAAGGAAAATCGACAAAGAAGTGATCCCCTACCAATTTTCATGTCTTCCATTGCAAGAAAAAGGCACTTCAACTTAGCAAGCATAATAGGGTCACTACTACCTTCAAATATGTCATATAGGTGACATGTTATTCTATACTATAAGTGTGGGCATATTCATATGTTATTGTGTTCTACTTGTACCTATTATATGTAGCTAATTTTTAATTTCATTAAGTTTCACATGTCTAAAATTTACATACATATATTGGTGTTCATATGGGCCTAAGGATTTTTAGGAATTGGATGCTCTATCAAAGGACATGTTAGTAGTGCCAAAGATGGAAAAAAGTAGTTGACCAGGCCTAAAACATTTAATTTTTGGCTATCAATGTCATTTTAGGACATGCCTAATGGCCATTATAACTTGATGATGTGTTAGTCACATCCAATTAGTTAGAACACATGGGAAGTTAATAAAATCACTATCATGGCCAATCATATAAATAGTTCAAGTGGATAAATGTTTTTACGCACCATACATCAACCTCCAATTGAATAAATGGGTTCATGGCTACTATTATTGGGAATGTCTACTGATTCTATCCATCTTAAACACCATGAGATGATGCATGATAAACTGGTAATGTTTAATGCTCAAACATAGTGAGATGATTTCCTTAGTAAGGATGATATATATAATAGATAATGATAGATCAAGAAGGCTAAATTTGTTTACAATCTTGATGATGCTAAAAGTGGTCAGGAATGGGTACTGGTAAATCTCGATAAGTGCTTTATCTATCAAGGATATAATTGTGGGGTAATAAATGGGGATGGGGAAATTCCCTTCATATTGGGCATCCAACTCCCACAATATTTAGAATGGTTATTGAGATATTGGAAGTCCATCGTATTGGCAATGGACTCAAACTTCAACACAAATTCAATGAAGGTATGTTTTTATGACTATAATAATAGTTGATAATGTAGCTATTTCATAACTTAGAAGTTAAATTGTATTTTATGTCTGCATATAGTTACAATTATACACATTAATTGTCTTTGATTCCTAACACCAAGGAATACTCATTGCTTTGGGTCATTATGTCATGCACGTGTACTATAGACATTAGCCAATGGATGCAAATACTTCTTCATAGAGTACATATGAAAGACATAGAGTGGAAACAAAATGGTTTCATGGTGGATGATGCTAATTCATAAGTAAAAGATATTAGGTGAGTCTTTGATATTTTGATGCACAATATGACATCCATATGTTGAAGTTCATACATACCAAAGGCAGGATATATTATGAAGTCTTATAAAACAATCATGATATGTAAGGAAATAGTCAATTGTGTGGTCTACTTGTGTAATTGGCATATGCATCATGCATGGCTAAAAAAATTGATAGTGAATGTGCAAGAAGATGATGGATGAAGTGCAATGTTTAATAAAATAGGTGACATAATCCATAGCTACACTAATGAAGACATGACAAACAAGGAGTCTAATATATTTGTAGACAAATATCACTCCACATAGGTAAACTTTGTCAAATTTTGGGAGTAACATTAGCTTCAATGTGTGCGAATGTGGTCATGATGTTTTTTTACCCTTCCACATGTTATACAAGAAAAAAATTCAGCCATAAAAAGTTACCATTACCATTTGAAGAGGTGTTTATGAAGGACAATACACACTTTTACACATCACAGGGTTAATTGGATAGTTTACCAACTAACCATAGTGGTTTATACATACTATTGGTGGCTAAAAATATGAAAGGATAGTGTATTCCACATGAACTTCAAACTAGATATATTTGAAAATGTTTCATGGGTTAAGGCTTTATAGATTCTAGATAATCATGTCACATTTCATAACAACAATCCTCATATGACATGGGTTTAGAGTCAGATAGAAGAGACATTACATTATCACATATACACTTCAATGCCTTCCATGTACATGTGTAATTGCCCATTTTAAATCCAAGGATACACTTACAAACATGTGATTAAGGTGGAATTATTGAGAGATTATAGAAGATAGGTGGTTGTGCAACACATGGGGGATGGTAGATGTGAGCGCATCAACTATATTCATGTATAACATAATATAAGGCTTATTTTTCCTTGAAGGTGTTTTTTTTTTATGTTTTTTGGAAAATCTCAATTTCATGTATAATGTTTCCAATGCATAGTATATTGATAGTACAAAAGGAGATGCTATTGAAGGAAAAGAAGGTATTGATATCAAACAATCAAACCATGAATATGAATTTGAACCATGTGTGAATACGTGAACATCAAATTGGTCTAATGTAGGTGAAGAAATAGATTTGGTAGATGATACTAAAAAGCAATCAAGGGATGATGATAATGTAATACATGTCTATTTTCATACTCATTTCAATTTATATTTCTCAATATTTGTAATAGGGTATGTTTCATTGTTTGAATAGGTCACTCTTCCTTCTAAATTTAGTATAACCAATTCCATGATATGCAAAGTGTGATAAAATTTTGACAAGTTTATCACAACTAATTGCATAATTGAAACACTGTCATTCTTCAAAACCTGTATGCATGATGTTTTCAACAAGGTCCAAAGAAAGTTGATATCAAGATCATAACACGCGATGATCCATCTATTATAAAAAGTGCATGATGGGTATGTCACCTCCCTTCATAGAGAGAGAGAGAGAGAGAGAGAGAGAGAGAGAGAGAGAGAGAGAGAGAGAGAGAGAGAGAGAGAGAGAGAGAGAGAGAGAGAGAGAGAGAGAGAGAGAGAGAGAGAGAGAGAGAGAGAGAGAGAGGAGAGAGAGAGAGAGAGAGAGAGAGAGAGAGAGAGAGAGAGAGAGAGAGAGAGAGAGAGAGAGAGAGAGAGAGAGAGAGAGAGAGAGAGAGAGAGAGAGAGAGAGAGAGAGAGAGAGTTCATAAAAATAATGAACACAAGAAGAAAAAAATTAACATGTCATAGGAGAGAACTCTTTTTACAAAGCCTCCTCTAAAGAAACAAAAATGAGAAGTTTAGAATAAAGATATTAATAGGGTAGTAAATAAAGATAAAAATAGACATAAATGAGACAATGTGGCTTCCTTTCTCACCTCTTTTGACTTTATAAATAAGTATTTACATGGCCTTACATTTTGTATATGATACACTCCATATTTCAATGCCATATACATTGTGTCATGTACTATAGAAGTCAACTTTTGAATGGCGGCCACCTTATTTTATTTTTAGTTTTTGTGGTCATATAATACACATTTCATGTGAAATTGAAATTAACATAAATGAATTACAAATTTGACAATCAACCGTGTCAGATTTTACAAATATGATAACACTCATTATTTTAAACAACTTATATGAATAAAATGCTTATAAATGTTGCACAACCTTTTCATTTTTGAGTGGATTTAGTTTTATGCTTTGAACTTTGTGATGTAACATCCTCTCATATTATTTGTACATTGGGATATTATGCTAATCTTACATGTTTCAATCACTATCCCAGGATACACCCTTGATTACTTTCTTAGTTTAACATTCAAAAATAATTCTATCTCTTACTTCTTGAACAAAATTATATCTTCTAATATTGGTCTTGGAAGACCAATGCACTTTATTCCTATCTCTGTCCTTAGTGATTCACACTTGATAATCTGATTAATCAAAATTTGATTAGACTTCTTTTAGAAATCTATCCTTTATTATGCTTAATAGGCCTACAATCTTGAAATAGATCTATTGTTTCTCATGGATCACTCCTCTTTTTCTATTTAAGTGGATGATAGTTATTAGGAAAAAATGATGTCCATTTCTATCTAGCTCCAAACAACACAAATTTCATTCAAACTTCCATATTCTATCTCTTTTTTATCACAAGATTCTCTATATTCTAAGTAGAAGACAGCTTCAATGTCCCTAAATAGAGTATTATCTCTTTTAACTATAATCTAACTTTTAACAAGATCCTTTTGTGTAATAAAACCAAAGGTGCATTATCAAATAAGGCTATAAGAATCTTATCAATGTTCTTAAATCAAAATTCTTATACCATGAATAATCCCAACCTCAAAATTTATATTTCAATAAATCCACCTTTATACGCTTATTAGGCCTAAATTTTTCATTTTGAATACTTCAAATAACTTTCACTCTAACCTTGTTCTCTTCATTTAAATCACTTCACAATACCTGTAAAACACCTCATACACTGGTGTTAAACTTGAATGTCTCCCAATGGTTTCTTTAATACTATCATGGATATATAGATTAGTTATCATGATTAGAAACTAATGATTTTATTATTTTCTTCAAAAGAATAATCTCAATATAAATTTTTACCCTTTAGGCTTGTGCAAGTCTACTTGGTGTGAATTTTTTTCACTATTCTTTAGACAACTTTATATATGCCCTATTTTGAGTCCCATTCTTTTATATTTTTGCTTTGATATATTTTATCTTGAAACCACTTCAAATGCTTTATCTAGAAGATAAAAAAATTCAATCATCTAAACACAAGTGTCTCATCACAAATATACTATAACTCCTCTTGTTTTAACACATTCCAATCAAGAATTACAAATTCTATCTTTTAGGCTTTTACACCTTTTCTAGCTCTATTTCCAATAGATTTACTCTTGAAATGAATCAAATCACCTAGTTTTTACATTATACAAGCATCAATAGTTACTTTCTCATTTATTTCACCTCCACCATGACTTGTATTCCCTTGATTACATGTAAAAAAACAAGATGCCTACAAAATTCTACCTTTTTAAGGCCTAATTATGCCTAGTTCTCCAAACACCTCTTGTATTCCATACGGTACATTATAATATGGTTATAAAAACTCATAAATATTATAGATCATACTAAATTACATTATATTCCATATATTCATGAATTTTGGCCGATGGAAACAAAAGATATTCAAGTTTCAAATTCAAAACCCTAGTTTAGGTTTTGACAGGCCTATAATCCATGAGCCTTATAAATGGTAAAATTTAAATATTTATCAATTTTAAATGGTTTTTGATTATTTATTAGGGTCTATTTAGATAATTTTAAACTTCCACAATAGTATTTGTCCTTGAACAATTTGTATAAGGCATCTAATTTATGTTTTAGCGGTGGATTGTGTCTTACTATAGGACTATGTCAAAATTGAAATGGAAATTCATATCCTAAACAATTTGAAAAAAAATTAATGGTTTTTTAGGAATAATATATATTACCTCAAATACACCACTTTATTTCTTGATATTTATAATCATAATAGTTCCAAAACATAATTTTGTAGAGGACCATGTTTTTGTAATAGGACTATGTTGGCTTTGAATGGAAACATGGATTCAATATTCTCTTTGATAGTGTCTTAAATATCCTTTAAAATGAATGTAAACTCTCCCTATTATATAAGTCATCTATAATACATTTATTAACTTGATAATTTGTCAAAATAATGGAACCAAACCTTTACCTAACTATACAAGGTCTTCTTGACTCCTTTGTACTTGTATTTGGCTATTATAGTTTTTAAGCTTTGCTTATCAGTAAGACCAATTATTTTATAAAATATTATTATATATTTATAGATACTTATGCAAAATAAATTTTCCCTATCATTCAATAAAGACTTAAACATATCTCAAAGAGACATTACCAATCCTCTTTTTCTTCACTGTGTCAAACAAAGTATTATAATTTTGAGCTTCTACTGAATATTACCACTTTGAACTAGAATATTGATAGAAAGAACACACTATAATCATAGATAATAATATAATAGTGTTCACATACATATAATCCATTGGTAATTCATAAGCACTCTACCAAACCATCATTTAACCATTCGTATCCAAAACTACATATACATATTACACAATGTAAAATTATAGATATAAGTCTCTATTTTTTTTGTATATTGACACTTTATTAGTCTCTCTTTATTGAAGTTATTAATCTCTCACCACATTTTTTCCTTGAATTAATCTATCCTTATATTTCCACACACTTCTCATGCACCAAAAATATCTCTAACTACCTTCTTTTTCCCTCCAACATAGGTTACTTCTTGGAAACAAATCTCGGTTTTGTCTTAACCAAGATTAAGGTATGGAGATCATTATTAGAGGAAATATAAACATTTATAGTATGTACCTTGGAATTATATACCCTTTACTAGATGAAAATACATAATTTTTAACTTACAAAATCATGTTAAAGCTATTACAAAGCTTAAAGAAATTTGAATTTTTAAAAGACTAGTTTTGGCAGGAAAGCCAAGAACTCAATTCCAAGACCTAAAAATGCATTCAAAACCTTATGAATGGATATTTATTGACCCTAAAGGACTTATAAAACTCAAAACACACTAGGATAAACCAATTTTTTAAAAATTTGTATATGTTCCTACATTACTACTCCATCTTTTCTGATAGATATTGATTCAAACCACTCAACAAAGGACTTAGAGTACTTATTGAAGCATTATCTACTGATATTAAACCTTGAAACATGTTTTAGAAAAAAAAAAAAAAGTAAAATAATCAAAATTTTCACCTTTTCAAGCTTACTTAGTGATAACCTACAATGGGGTATAACTCAGTTGATCATATCTCATTCCATAGAGCTTATTTCAATATTATAACATTTATATTAACTCATAAATTTTATCTAATACCTTATCCCAAAGTTTGAAGGAATTCTATTAGTGAAAAATGAATTTATGGTTTCATTTGTGCTTTAAACCCTGATGCCTCTTGATGAACTTATTGCTTCAATCTTTTCATAAAAGTTATATTGATAGTCTACAATTTTCACTTTGATCCATGACTGTGACACCTTAAATAAAAAACACCACTGTCCCTTGATTTAGACATCTCAAAAATTATATGAAGGATTTAGAGCTATGATATGAAGCTTATAGAGACTGTTTAGACTAGTTTCAAACTTTTTGCTTTGTAGAATTAACAAGGGAATCCATTTACACAGTGACTTTTCAACACACCCTAAGTGATATTATATATTATTTTACTCTCAAGTCCCATTTACCTACTATGGCCATTTGTATACAATAATACTCTTTCCAAATTCTTCCATTTTTCTTTTTCTTTCTTCTGTAATCTTCATGAGAGTTTGTATGTAGCTCATCAAATGGTACTATTTGATCACAAAGTGCATGGTAGAAGTTGACAACCTACATGGGACAATATTAGTTCAATTTTGTATAGCCACCTTATGCTCTCCAATCAAATCCTAGGATTGAAACACCAACTTATAATGTCAACAAGTTCCTTTCCTACTACTAGAAGTGAGTCTAGAACATGTAGACTTGATCATCTAAATGTGCTTAATAATTTTTTTTATAAAAGGTAGTTTGAAGAATTCTATAGATGGTTGATCCCGTACCTTCATCAAATAGACTTGGGGTCGAATTGGAGCTCCCTTGGTCACCCCTGGATTTGGGATTTTTACTAGGTTTTGGATATGTGATGCTCATTCTTATATCATAGTATCAAATGAGTATTGGTAGAGCTTTCTTATGACCAAGGTTTTAAGTCTATATCTATAGATTTTTTGTTATGTTGTTGTATAGATGCAATATATTTTCTATTTCCTCTAAGAATGAATAAAATGTTATTGTTCTCTCATTTTAATTTATTAAATATAACTAGACTCACCCTTGGGATTTACAAGAGATTCCAAGTTTAAATATGTTGATATAATTTAAGCTCTAAAAAAGAATAATACTAAAGAAAATTTTAGTTTGTAGATTATGTGGATTCTTGAGCCACCCATAAATGGAGTAGATAATTTTCTAGTGATATAATTGAGTGTCATTTGGTAAGACCTAATCCATGTGATACCCTAAACATTCAAAATAAAAAATGATTTGGCTAGAATGAAAACATTTGTCTAGCCTTTCAATTACTCTTCCATTGCTCTTGCAAATATTTGACCAAGCATACCATAAATCAAGGGAGTCTTCACAATGGATAATTTAGTCTTAGAGGTCCAATCAAAATTTAAGGCCAAACCAAATGTTTTGATACCATGCATGATAATTCCAAAGAAATAGCCCTCCTTATCTTCAATTGAATTAGCCATGTTTAAATGGACACATGAGAGCCAATGATTTTTTTGAATCTTGCTTTATATCCACCACCACATCATTGGAAGCATAAATTCTTAATGTGCTTAACTAATTTATTTCCACATGCAAAATATCTCATGGAAAATGAGTTTACCAGTGAAAGCTACAAGTCTTTCCATTTGAATAGAGACACAAGCATTCCAGTTATTTCACATTCTATTTGGGAGAAAACTACAAGTTTTCTTATAGACATACAAATCATGAATCCAAATTTAACACAACATCATTATGCTCATGAATATAAAAATAAAACATGAGCCATGGATTTTCTATGGCATTCGTAACCCAAACACAAATTATTTTTTATGGGTTTATGCTAAGAAACACCCAACCAAATTAGAATGATTAAATTATATGTTTCAATTTTCATGTGTAAGCTATAATAAATCAAACTACTTTAAATCTCTTAAACAATATTGATAAATAACAATGAACTCATGTATGTATTAGAACATGATTTATCATAAGATGAAATATAAACACATCTAGAAGACCCAACACACACAAGCAACATGGAGCTTAATCAGATGCGTGAAATATGTATATGTATAAGGTTAAATTTTTTGAGAGGGAAGGTAGGGAAATTAGTTCCTATAATAAGAACACTTTACCAGGGCATTCATTTAGGCTATCTATTGATAATTCCTATGGTATGAGAAGTAGATAGTGGTGCTTATGTAATTCTTAAGCAAGTTTAACCTAAGACCTATATTGGCAATCTCCAATAGAAGAATCATATAGATCAAACACATTTTAACTAAGTACTATCTAGGTTTTTAATTATCTCAAGAACTTACTGATTTAAAGTAGGAGACAATGTAGTTTAGTATAACACCAACTAGTATTTATACCTTAGTTATGATATTGTAATCTTAGGTTCCCACCATTTAATCAGAACACATGGTGAGTGCTTAACTTGGTATTTACAATATTATTAACAAGTTAATTATGGGTGACGGTAAATATTGCTTAAACAAAATTTGGTGAAACACCGATTGGCAAATATAAATAAGTATGTAAAGAGGAATAAACCCACATTTTAATGGTGATAGTGAATGTTATACTTCACAATGAGTGTTTGGATCCCCATTGGACATTTCTATTTGGGTTAATAAATTGTTAGTAGATTTAGATTTCACTTAATTTATAGACTAGCCTATAGCATTTGGAGATAATGCCTTCAATATCATTTTAATGTCAAGTAAAAAAAATTGGTTAATATGACTTGTAGAAAATTAAAATGCAAACTGTATCCAATAAGGGAGTGACTGATGTGCAACTTCTAATATACATATAGGCCATTTAATCTTAAAAAATATCACCTATATCACAAAGAAGTTGAAAAAATTATTTCCATAGCCAAAGATTCAAAAATAAGCAGCATGTTCTTATTCTTGAGTTATACCTCACAAAATTAAACTAACAAAATTTGATGTTTTAGTTTCAACCATAATTACTAGGAAACTTGGGTGAAAGGATGCTTACACTCTCCCATACAGTGTACTTATAATGACATCTCTTGGTAACTATATATGTAGCCATAACCTTATCCTTATACAGTGTACCTAAATTAAACATTTAATCAACCTCTCTTTGATCAACATGTAGCTAAATTACACATTTGAATCTACCCCTAATATTTTTTACATAAAAACTCCAAGATGAGTATTGCTTTCATATAATGTCTAAAAAATTTATCCCTTGATGAATATTTAAGAATTGTTGACACATCACACAAACTTATAGGCTATCAAAATCATCAAGATTTTTTATTTTTCACAATAACTTATCTTTTGATTATTTAGTGCTTCCATATTAGTTTATAACATTTAAAAATTCATTTACTCTTATAGTAAGGAATTCAACTTATTTCTTGTTTACCATGTTTTAGCTTCTTCTCATATACTATTTTAATCCCATAGACAAAAGTGTAAAGAGTAAAGATTAAATTGAAAGGATGTATTCATTTCTACTTTATTAAAGGTGAAGAGAAATACCAAAGTAATCTATAAAATAAAATCATAATGAAACATGGTTACTTATATTTTTCAAAATATGAACATGCCATGTACATATTGTAGACACACCATTTCGGATGCATCTGTGTCTATACTAGATTTCAGATTGATTTCTACCAAACTATATAAATTAAGCTTAAAAATCACTGAAACACCTAAATTCATCCGTGCATGGGATATAGCTACCTAAAATCACATCAAGGATTCCTCATTTAGGATAACACACCACACATAATGATAACATATCTTGGATTTAACCTATTATGCCCTTAACCTATAGTGCATATAGGGATATGTGTGGCTAACTTATGGCTTACACATCTTCATATTAGCTTGTTGCCATTTCTTGATGTTCTTAGTATGGTTGGCTTATGGAATAACCATGGCTAATTAGAGTATATATAAGAGGTATTGGTTAGTATTTTATGATCATATTATGGATTCTATTTTTATTTCATTGCTGTGGAGGTTTCTCACTTGAAGTGGCTCAGTCATAATATTAAAGTATTCTATTCTTTCACCAATTTTTGTTGTGGATCTAATTATTCTACTCTTAATTCTGCCATATATTATTATACTATTGTGAATCATCTAATTAATTTAATTATAAGTGGTATTAGATCATCGATTTGGGTAAGTTTCTATGGTGCATTTTTTTGGATCTAGTTTCCTAAGAAGCAAATAGATGAAAAACATAACTTGTGATTCAGGAGGATTTGATTTTTTTCATCACCACAATTTTTATTGTAAGGTTTTTTTACAAAAAAGGAAAATAAAAGTGTATATTTTTTTTTTTTAACCTTTTGTAAATTAGCAGTTGTTGGATTTGTCTCTCTGAGATGATTATAATGGTATATTCTACTCATACATGTTTTTGGGTCAAAAATTTTAACCCTTAAGGACAATAAAAATCTCTAGATTTATTTTGATGAGACAATCAAAAAGGTATATTCCACTGATACATTTTTTTGGGGATAAAACCATCTTAAGGTTTATGCGTGGTTGGTCCAAACACTCATAATCATGAGAAAGGGAAAGACAATCCAAAAACTCCTCATAAGGACATGGAATCTAAAACTTTTGATCCATCTATTTTGGAGGTAGTTCAATAACTTAAGTCAGAGTTACTGGGCATGGTGAAAAAATATGATTTTGATATGGTTCAAGGGGAAATTACAGGTTTGAGAGGGGACTTCAATAGTGTGAAGGATCAATTACAAAAAATATCTAGGTAATTAGCCAACTTGTCAGCTTAGCCACTACACAATACTCCTCCATCACTTTAGTTTGGTTCTCCTACTCAAAATAATACCAATACCTATTCTGGCCCTAAGATAATGTTGCCAAAAGTGGACTTGTGCAAGTTTTATGGTAATGATCCACTCACTTGGCTCACTCAAATTGAAAATTTATTTGAGCTACATCAAACTCCATGTTCATAAAAACTGGTTATGGCCTCTTTATATCTAGACCTTGAGCCATTCATTTGGTATCATTGGTTATGTGCTCAAAATAAAGAGAAGGGTGTCCCAGTCTCATGGTTAGTATTTTTTGAGGAGTTTCAACTCCACTATCACAATAATGTCTCTAAAAATTATTTTAGGTAGCTAGCCAAGTTACACCAAACTGGGACTATCAAGGACTACATTCATCAAATTTAGAATCTCTCTTTACATGTGGTAGACATAATTGAGGAAACTCTAATTGACCTATTTTTGGGTGGCCTCAAATATAACATCCAATTAGATGTTTGCATGTTTCATCCCAGTACTATATTTGAGGCCATATCGAAGGCATGCATGGTTGAGGAAAAAGAGTTGATCAAATGAATACCTTTCACCAATGTTCATGAATGCACCTTTTTAGCACCATCATTTCACCAACCTACTAGATTAACTCCTCAAAAAGTGTAATAAAAGCATGCAAAAGGTTTGTGTTTTGGATATGATAGAAAATGGAGCAAAGGGCATTGATGTGATAAAAAGAATTTATTTCACATTGATGGTAAAAATGATGAGGAAGAAGATGAGGAGGATTTAGGAGAAGGGTTAGAAGAACTTGAGGATGAATCTAAAGATTCTCAACCTACTATTTACTATCATGTAATTTCAGGAATTAGTAATCCTCAAACTCTTAATGTGGTGGGGTTCTTAAAGAAATAGAAGGTGAATATGTTAATTTATTCTATGAAGACACATAACTTCTTCAATAGTAAGTTGGCTACTCATTTGAATTGTTTCATTTACCCAGCTCTAGACTTTCAAGTCATGATTGTAGATGGTGGCATGGTAAATTGTTCTAGAAAATGTCATAGTATTAAGCTTACTATGGGAGAGTATTTTTTAGAATCCCCTATGTTTGTTATTCCCATAGGAGGAGCTAACATTATTTTGGTAGTGTAATGGCTCACCACTTTGGGAACTATTGAGATCAATTTCTAGGAATTATTAATGAGGTTTCATTTAGAAGGAAGGAATTTTAAACTACATGGATTATGAGCTAAATCTCCACAATTGGTTAGTTCCCACCAGATGATGAAGGCTCTTAGAAAAGGTGTAGAAGGTTTTGTGGCATAATTATTTTTTATGGAGATTCAACCAACCAAGGAGTTTACACATCCTAATTTACAAAAGGTGTTGGATGTCCATTTTATTATTTTTGATGACATGCCAAAAGAACTTCCTCCAAGTCATGCACATGATCATGCCATCAGAATCATTCTAGGAAGTACACCACCCAATATCAAACCCTACAAGTATCCCTATACCCAAAAGAGTGAAATTGAAAATATGTTACAAGAGATGTTGGAGGTAGAAATCATTTGACATAGTCAAAATAAATATTCTTCCCCAATGGTCATGGTGTAGAAGAAGGGTGATAGTGAGAGGATGTGCCCAAACTACAGAGAACTCAAAAATACACCATCAAAGATAAGTTTCATATTTTAGTAATTGATGATTTTCTAGATGAATTGCATGGTGCTATTTATTTTACCAAGTTAGATCTTCACTCTAGATATCATCAAATTTTCATCCATAATGAGGACATACATAAAATAGATTTCAAAACTCGTAAAGGCCATTATGAATTTATGGTCATGCCTTTTGGCCTCATAAATTCACCATCTACATTTTAGAGTTTGATGAATACTATTTTTAGGCTATTTTTATGAAAGTTTGTATTAGTGTTTTTATATGATATCCTCATATAAAACAAAAATTGGGAAGACCATTTGAAGCATGTGAAATAGGTGCTTTCAGTTCTAAAACAACATCAGCTTTATGCCAAACCTTCCAAATATGCTTTTGGTGTTTAAGAGGTGGAGTAATTGGGTCATATTGTTTCACATGAAGGAGTGAAAGTTGATCCTAAGAAAATCCAAGCAATGATGGAGTGGCAGGTTCCTGAGACCCTCAAGAACCTCCATAAATTTATAAGGATAACTGGTTACTATCACATGTTTATCAAAAATTATGGTAGCATTACAACCCCAGTCACCTCTTTTCTCAAGAAAGACTCTTTCCAATGGACTAATTCAACTACCAAGGCATTTGAAAAATTGAAAATGATTATGTTCACAACTCTAGTTTTGGCTACTCTTGATTTTCAAAAACTTTTATTATGGAGTGTGATGCATTAGGATATTGCATGGGGGCTATACTCATGAAAGAAGGTAGACCACTAGCAGTTGAAAGTTTCCAACTTAAGGGAAACAATAGGCTCAAACTAATTTATAAGAAAGATATGATGGCTATTCTACATGCACTGAAGCAATGGATACTATATATGATGGGTCATCACTTTCAGGTAAAGAATAATCATGATAGCCTCAAATGTTTTGTGGAACAACACTTGTAATATGAAGAATAAAAAAAATAGGTGACTAAAATGTTAGTCTATGATTTTGACATAGTGTACAATAAAGGAAAATATAATGTGGTGGCAAATGCCCTCTCTTGGTGGGATAAGTCATTGAGTCATTATTATGCGCCATGACCATGTGGTAGACAAATTGGCTAGAGGAAGCAAGATCATAATGGAAGAATGACATTACTATAAAGGATTTGATTCACAATATTTAGTAGGGTTATAATGAATATGAAAAGTTTACATGGAAGGAGAACACATTATGGTATAAAGATAGATTATACCTTTTTAAGCATTCTATCTTCAAACTTAAAATTCTTCAGGAACTTCATGCCTCTCCACTTGGAGGACACTTAGGATTTTTGAAAATATATCATAGAATCAAGCAAGATTTATTTTGGGAAGGACTCAAAGGGGATGCTTATAAATATGTGGGTGAATGCATGGTATGCCAAAAAAATAAAGGTGAAACCATTAATACCCCAAGTCTTTTGTAACCTTTATCCATCCCTAGCCAGTGTTGGGAAGAGGTTTCCATGGATTTCATTACGGGGTTACCAAGGTTTGAGGGTAAAATTATTATCATGGTATTTATGGATATACTCACCAAGTATGCTCATTTTTTCTTCTTATCATAACCATTTATTGCCAATATAGTAACTTCTACTTTTCTCAATATAGTTTAAAATTACATGGCACTCCAAAGATCATTGTAAGTGATAGAGATCCCATATTTATTAGTAATTTTTGGACTAAATTATTTTCATGTTTGGGTACATAGTTGGCTTATAGCTCATCCTATCATCCTCAAAATAATGGATAAATAGAGGTAGTCAACAAATGTCTTGAAGGGTATCTTCATTGTTTTGTTTCTGACAAATAGGATAAATGGGTTCATTAGTTGCCACTTACTGAATCGTGGTATAACACTTCTTTTCACTCTTCTTCCAAGATGTCTCTATTTATGGCATTTTATGGGTATCACCCCCATCTATCACTTTAGTTTTGATAGTGCATCCTAATGTTTGAGATGTTGATGAACACATTAACCATCAACATGAGGTGTAGTTAGTTTATGAGAGAATTTATTAATGGCACAAAATTGAATGAAACAACAAGCAGATCAACATCGTAGTGAGTGGTATTTTGACATAGGTGATTAGGTATTTGTGCGTTTATATCCATATAAGTAGATGTATTTGAAGTAAAAAAAAAAAAAAAGCTATAACGTAAGTATTATGGCCCTTACCAAATCTTGTATAAAATTGGTAGTGTGGTTTACAAGTTAGAATTACTCCCAACCACTCATATATATTTGATATTCCATGTATCTTGCATGAAGAAAGTAATTGGACATAGATTTTTAACTTAGATTAAGTTACCTAAAATATATGAAGGTAGAGTCATTATAATAAATGAAGAGATACTTCACGTGCATACTAAGCAATTGTGGACTAGAGCCATTAAGCAGTATTTGATCAAATAGAAGAACCTTCATTTTGAATAAGCAACATGGGAGGATGAAACATTCCTATAGAATCATCCTGGTTTGATTCAAATGTTGAGGACAATGTTTTTTTAAAGGGGAGGGGAATGCTATGACCTTAACCTATAGTGCATCTAGGGATATGTGTGTCCAAATTGTGGCTTACACATATTCATATTATCTTATTGCATTTCTTGATGTTCTTAGTATGGTCAGCCTATGAAATAACCATGTCTAAGTAGAGTATATATAAGAGGTAGTGGTTAGTATTTTATGATCATATTATGAATTATATTCTTATTGCATTTTTGTGGAGGTTATCCCCTTAAAGTGGCTCAGCCATAATATTGAAGTGTTCTACTCTTTCACGAATTGTGTTGTGGATATACTTATTATTCTCTTAATTCTACCATATATTATTCTACTGTTGTGAATCATCTAAGTAATTTATTTACACAACCCTAGTCAAATTAAAACCTAATAAATTGACAAATTGGCCTTTTTATCTATTAATGAAAAACACTAAAATAATTCCTAAATGCTAAAAACCTTAAATATGATTAATAAAAAAAAAACTTCAATTATCTGCTTAAGTAAAAATCCCAAGTTCAATTAGGGAATTACATTTTATAAAAAATATTTTTTTCAATAAAGATGAGGTCAAACTCAAATAAATTAATAATATCTTTTAGCCTAAAATTCAAAGAAAAGGTGGGTCACACTTCATAAATATCTTCTATGAGTTGTCAATCCTTCATAATTGCTTTAACCCAATCTAGAGTTAATCTAAACCTGAGCAAGGTTAGTCTAAACAACCAAGGTTAAAACTAAACCTAACCACACCAAATTTAGAGTTAGTTTTAGAACCTATAAATGCAAGTGCCATTGCCTCTATCTAAACAAGCTCTCAAGCTAATGTTATGATGTCAGATTGATTAAGGAGAAGCTTCACCAAGCCAAAAAAAGCCTCATGTGGTCTTAGATAAGTGTTGCCAAAATCAAAATTACATTAATCAAAGTCTCTATTAACCATAAGATGAGCAAGAACATCCTCTATGGCAATAAATTAGCATTAGTTTGATAAGAGAGGTAACATAGTTTTGTGTTTTATCTTCTATTTTTAATTATATTCATTGTGTTAATCTCACCCAAGTACTTAGAAAAGAGTGGTTTACTTTCTATTTTATTGTTTTATTTGAATTCTCTTTTGATTTCACTAACAAGAAACTAACAAAATTTGACTCTTTAGATTCCTAATGACACTTAATGGAATGCTTGGTGGGATCATGCACTCCACATGGAACAAATGAGTGACATGGAACCTTTTAAAAATTTAAAAACATCACTCACAACTTCATTTTTTTAATTTTATGCCTTAATTTCACATCATTTTATTTAGCTTCTAATTAGTGACTTCACCCTACTAAATGGTGACTTCACCTATTTTGTCCTTTATTTATTTTAAATAAATGGTGACTTCGCATCGATGAATTTGTATAAAATAGTGACATCAATCTGTTGTGAAATCAATGACATCATCCTATTGAATCATCTTTTTGTGAAAATAAAAATTTTGATAAAATAAAATGACAATTTCACTCATGTGTTTTGATGACTTTACAAGGTAACTTTTTTCATGAATTCAGTGATTTTTCTTTATTTTTAGGCATAAATGGTGACTTTGACTAACCTAATCAGTAATTTCATGCTTGACTAATGGTGACTTCACCAAATACTATTTTTTGTTTGTTTTAGTTCCATAGGAAAATAATGACTTCCCTTTGTTCAAAAAATGACTTTGCTCTCTTGAGAAATCGGTGACTTCACTTTGTGTAAAAAAAACTAGAGACCTTGAAAATGCAAGTTGATTATTGGATAACTCTTTTTCATAGACATATGTGAATCCCCTAATGTTTTTTGGTAGGAAACTAAGTGAATAAAAGGAGGTTTAAACACTTCAAAATTTCATTCACACTTATGTTTTGGTGCTTAAAATCTACCTAACAACTTTAATTTTTGTCTTTCAAAGTTAAAAGTGCCAACAATAAAGCCAAGGGGCCAAATTTCATTTCACATCTTATTTAGTGCTTTAAAATGAACATCAACCTTAGATTACTAATCTTAAGAGATTTTAATTTTTTTTTGTTAATTAGTTTTCATTTCTTAGAATAATTTCTTTTTTGACAAAATGAACTTTGTGTGTATGCTCTCCCTCATTCCTTTTAGGGAACTTGGGTGATCAAAAATACTATTTCTTACCTTTTTTGGTTAAATCTAGAAAGGAAAAAAATCCATGTATACTCTTTCCAAGCTTCGAGTGACTTTGGTGACCCATAAATGAACCTATAGTTCTTCCAATTTTTTATTTATTTATTTTTATACATTGGCTTGTGGGTGGGAGTTCATCACCTCCTCACAAGTTCTTTAGGGGAGCATTGACTTGTGGTTTCATCTCCCATCATTATTTCAACCCCACTCCATAGCAAGATATATGAATTAGACATGTGATATTATAATTAAATAGTGGTTAAATGGTTAGCTTGACAATTCTAATGAAAACTTGGATCAATTCATACTAAACATCGAACTTCACTAAGTAGTACACAACTAAAGTTATTATGCAAAGGACTAGACCTTTGCATAATAAGTTAGTAATTTTGAATCCAATTGACATGATTCAACCTTATATTAGCCACACTTGTGACCATTTAAATTATTTAGAAAATTATATATTTTAGATCATCTCCACTTTGTCATAGAATATCCTGTCAAATGCTAAGTGCTTCATCATTCCAAATTCCTTGTCACATACCAATGTTAAGAGATAGAGAGGGGCCTAAAAAACCTACCTATATGCACACTTTAATTTTTGGATTAACACTTAATTCTTTTTAATAATAGAATATCAATGGAAATTTTGGTAGAAGCTATGCACACCTTGTAAGTTTTATGTTAGGATGTGTACTTGGATGGATTTTCTATTTTCTTTTACTAGCATGTATTTTTGGATCTTAAATTATTTATGTACAAAGGTCAAAACAAGTCAAAACCTTAAAATAAAGAAAGGTGTTACACACCACTTTGAACCAAAAGGTGTTACATTGTTAATTTTATTCTAAAACACTTGCCTTGTTCAAAACCAAGTCAAAAACTATTTGTACCTCTTTGTTTCGAAAGCATTGTTATGCTGCCCATTTGAATCTAGACCATTGTTCATTACAAAATCTAAGTCTTTCAAAATCTCATTTGAAATCTATCTTTCTAAGTTCATATCTAAAATAATTGGTTTACACTTGAGTGTTATTTACAACTTGAGCTTGATTAGTTCACCTTTTTGTCTTTAGATTGTGCAACTTGAATAGATTTATAGTTTTATTTTTAAAGACCTTTGCCTAGAGACCAAGTTTACTTTTACCATGTCTTACCTTGATTTTAATTTTCTATCTTAGACCAAATGTGCCATTTGTTTTAAATCAGGGTCCTTAGACTTGAGAGTTTTTCAAAATCATATGCCTAGCCTAAGTTATGAATCAAGACCTCTTTCATATGCCTCGATCGAGTTTGTTTTCAAATGCCTATCCCATATATGTTTTTAATTCTAATTTCACACTTAGGCCTAGACCAATTCCAAGTTCCATGTTCAAATTGAACATGTTCCAATCCAAACCTTTTCCAAATAATAAGTATTTCAACCATATTGCATAGTCATGCCAAATCAAGTTTTTTTTTGACCCACATTCCAATCCAATTTGGGTCATTTTAAACCCCTTTTAGACCTTGCTAATCAAGCTAAATATGACCTAGTCCTAGACCAAGTTTATTTCATAACCAAGAAAAAGTTCAACACTAATTTTATAGACCAAAACCTCCCTCTATGGGCTAATTTAAAAACCCATCCATGCCAATTATCATATGTCAAGATCACCCTTGTTTTGGCTAATTAAATTACTAAGTTTACCATTTTGGGGCTAATTTATCTTATAACGGTTACTCGATCCTCTACTTATATCATTAATCCTCTTTTATCCTATGTTAGCAATCAAGCTCCATAGTACCCAAGGATTACCATTATAGGTCCTCCTCCTTTAGCCTATGTTAGCAACCAAGCTCTGCAATACCTAAAGATTACCATTACAAGCTCTCCTCCTTTGGCCTGCATTCATAACCAAGTTCCACAGTGCCCAAGGATTACCATTCTAGGCCCTCCTCCTTTAGCCTACGTTATCAACCAAGCTCTGTAACACTAAGGATTACCATTCTAGGCCCTCCTCCTTTAGATTTCATAAGTAACCAAGCTCTACATCACCCAAATTTTATTCCAAAGTTGGTAGCTCATTATATCAATAAGGTTTCATAATTATTACTAGATGTATTATGGTTACCATCCTAGACCCATAATTAATCTTTGTTGATCCCATCTTAGATGAGTCTATTTTGAAAGAGCCTATTTTTGAATCAAGGTCATTACTAATCCATTACAGAACATCCCCCACTTTAGAAAATCTAATATGGTCTTTGACATGGATAATTTTATGAATGGACCCCTAAAAGCTTACTATAAAATCCTAGTGAATCCTAGATTTTAGGTATAATTTCATTGATAAATCTTTGGTAAAATCACCACATTAGTATAAATTAACTAGCAATTTCTATTATTTCTTTTAAAAAACTTATAAAATTTGGTGAATCAAGCATCATATTCAAATAGATAAGTAATGGGAAAAAATCATAGGTTAACCCCTTTCCCCAAACACATTCATGGGGAAAATATGCTTGAGGTGAAATAATGATTATGATTAGTGGATATCCTAAGTTTTTGAAAACAACTAGTTTGCTTTGCCCTATGAAATTTGGGGTAGTTCAACCATTTTAAACACTTTCCTGAATGAATAAATCCAAGTAAGGAAGACATGAGAGATATTACAAATAATAATTGCTACAAACCCATCCCAAACCTAAACCCTAAGCAAGTGTGTGTGACTCTGAAAAAAAAGTCATCACCACATCAATTCCCAAACACACATTCACAATATTTTTGAGGTCTTGATGATTTTGTTACCAAGTAAACAATCATAAATAAATGCAAAGATCTTGCTAATCTCATTACCAAACAAAAAATTATGTGTGATAACAAAATTATGTATAATAATAAGGGTTTTGATATAAGATAAAAAAAGGTTTTCACATTGTGAGCAAAGATTTGATGAAAAAAATAATATGATGGTAGTTTGAATACCTTAAAAGATAGGTAAAAATCATTAAAAATGTGAAAACAATTGTAGATATGTACAACTTGTATTTATTACTTGGATTGTACTTCATTATTGTCTACGTAGACTCTTTGTCCTCCTCCTATAATTTTTGCTCACTTCATGCTTCTCATGACATGTAGGGCTTGTTTTCTTACTTGGATTGTACTTCATTGTTGGTTGCTTAGACTCCTCCTTAGCCTCCTCTTGCAAATGTTGCTCACTTTGTTATTCTCACAACCATAAAGGAATACAAATTTAACAAAAATGAATTTATGTTAATTTAGGTATTAGGGTTTTGTGGTTCTAGAGTTTTAAGCAATTTGAATCACTTATGTAGATTTATTTTATAAGATGTAATTTATTTTAATTAAAAAACTAATGGAGAAAAAGGTTAAAGGGTGAGAAGTCTGAAGTTGGGATCTTGTTTATGGTTCCTTATTTTTAATAATTAAATTTATCCTTTTTTATAAAGATTAAATTTATCCCTTTTAAGTGATAAATTTGATGGTCATATGATTATGTATAAATTGAGTACAAACCTCTGAGGTATCTCAAAATACCAACTAGATATTATAATAAATTAATTATAGTAAAAATTGTGATAAAAAAATCAAAGTATAGAGTATAAACCAACGATAGGGCCATATGACAAGACAACTATGAAATGTAAGTATGATATAATTTAAAAAAATATTCAAAACATTTTCATAGTTTTAAAATTATAAACTATATAATAAAGTCTACCAAAATGTCTTAACCACATTCATAGTGGCCTTTCAAATATTTTTTTATTTCAATTAACAAACCATACCAACCAGACTATAATTATTACTTTAAATATTTAAAAACAAAATATAGTATGATCATAAGGCTCTGTTACGTTTATTCAATTTGTTCTTTATACATTGTTTAAAAAAAGTACCTTGCATGTCATTATTTCTTAGAGGAAATCAATTTTTTATTTTTTAAATAATAAGTATGTGGTAAAGACCAACCAAACAATATAATAAATTGAGTATATCAAAGTACAGAGTATAAACCAATTATGGGGCCACAGGGCAAGAAAACTATGAAAAGAAAGGATGACATAATGGAAAAAAATATTCAAAACATTTTCATTGTTTTAAAATTATAAACTATATAATAAGGTCTACTAAAATGTGTTAACCATATCCATATTATCCTTTCAAATTTATTTCAATTAATAAACCATGTCAACTAGAATATAATTATTACTTTAAATATTTAAAAATAAAATACAATATGATCATGAGGATCTATTGCATTTATTTAGTTTATTCTTTGTGCATTATTTAAAAGAAGTATCTTGCACATCATTATTTTTTAGAGATCAATTTCTTATTTAAAAAAAAATAAGTATGTGGTAAAGACCAACCTAATAATATAGTAAACCGAGTATAGAAAAAAATGTTACAAAAAATGAAAGTATAGAGAATAAACCGATTATGATGCCATAGGGTAAGATAACCATGAAAAACAAGGATGACAAGTAACTATCTTTAAAAAAATACTTTTTAGAAAACTTATCATTATATTTATTCATTGCACTGATTTTTACATGTTACATGTTGATATGTTCTCAAAATCTTTGAAATGGGTATTTCTAGGTTAGTCAGCAATATGATTGAAATGATCATGAGGCTCTATTGCATTTATTCATTTTATTTAAAAGAAGCATCATGCATGCCATTATTTCTCAAAAGAAATGATCTTCTTGTTTGTTTAAAATAAATATGTGGTAAAGACCAACCACATTATATGATTCATTTTATTTTTTATGCATTGTTTAACATAAGTATCTTGTATGCCATTATTTCTTAGAGAAAATTAATGATAAAGACCAACCAAATATTATAATAAATAGAGTATAGCAAAAACTGTGACAAAAATCAGAGTATAAAGTATAAATAATAAACTGACTATGGGGTCATAAAGCAAGACAACTATGAAAAGTGAGGATGGCAAGTAAATATATTTAAAAAAATGTTTTTCAGGGAACTTATCATCATATTTATTCATTGTAATCTAGATGACTATGCATGTAAACAACTACTCTCAATCTTTTGTTTGATTAAGAGAACATGTCTATAACAATTGTAAACCCTCTTATAGAGATGCATATGTATTCGAGCATCAGTAAGTTGCTCAAATACATATGTGATGATTTCTCAATTTTTTTATTTATTGATGCAAGCTATTGGCAGAAGCAAAGATCTGGTAATCAAAATATTGAGACAAGAAGTTGTAAATGAAGTTGTAAATAAATTTTAAGCTAGTTTCCTTGTGATTACAAGAAGGTATGGATTTATGTTTCTTTTTTTTTGAAGATTGAAAGCAGTTGTTTGCATGCATAGTCATATGTCTTGAAATGAATAAATACAATGATAAGTTCCCCGAAAAGTATTTATTTAATTATATTTGCTCAAAACACTATCTTTCAAATGTCTTAACCATATCCATAATCGGTAATGGATTTTCAAATATATTTTTATTTCAATTAACAACTATTCCAACCAAAATATAATTATTACCTTAAGCATATTATGTCTTAAGTCATAAGTGGTCCTTAACACATTTATAAAATCAAGAAAAACAAACATGCTCTTCCTTCTAAATGGTTTTAATGAATAAAAAAAGTTAATAATAAATAACCAAAACTATAATTATAAACTTTCAAGTTGAAATTACTACATCTTCAAGGCTTCAAAGCTTAAAAAACCATGTACTATTAAAATAGGTTAATGACATAAATGAATTCACATCCAAAATTCTCATACCTAATGTATTTTATTTCTAGCATCAAATGCAGTGTAGGTGGAATTAAAGCTATGAGGATCAAGGTTGAGGTCTTTCCCCATTTTTAGTGAATTGGTGCCAAATATTTAAGGGCCAAGGCAAAATTTAATGTTGGTCCAACAAGTCACTTGTGGGATTAATAGAAGTGGTTAAAATACATATGTGATAGTTTTATGCTTTTTTTAGTCATTTATGCAAGCTATTTGTGGAAGTGAAGTTGGTCAAATATAGATACTTACAATTCATTACATTATAGATGCCTCAAATATGTTGGGTATAAAATAACTAGGGAACATCAAAATATACTTATGCATATCTATAATAAAATTTACAACTATTATAGACATGTTCTCTTTATCCAACCTTACACAAAAATACACATACATGGTATAAAATAACAAGGAAACACCACAATATACTTATGCATCTCTATAATGAAGTTTTTTAGACATCTTCTCTTAATCAAATAGAATGCAAAAATATACCTACTTGGTATAAAATAACAAGAGAACACCAAAATATACTTATACATATGTATAATAGAGTTTACAACTATTATAGACATGTTCTCTTAATCAAACATAGCACAAAAATACACCTACTTGGTATAAAATAACAAGGGAACACCACAATATCCTTATGCATCTCTATAATAGAGTTTAAAACTATTATAGACATGTTATCTTAATAAAATATAACACAAAAATACACCTACTTAGTATAAAATAATAAGATAACACCAAAATATACTTATGCATCTCTATAATAGAGTTGACAACTATTATAGACATGTTCTCTTAATCAATCAAAAAACTAAAATACATATGCTTGGTATAAAATAATAAAAGAACACTACAATATACTTATGCCTCTCTATAATAGAGTTTAAAATTGTTATAGACATGTTTTATTACTCAAATAGAACAAAAAAATACACTTACTTGATATAAAATAACAAGAAAACACCACAATATACTTATGCAACTCTCTAATAGAGTTTACAATTGTTATAGACATGTTTTTTTAATCAAACAAAACATAAAAATACACCTACTTGGTAAAAAATAACAAGGGAATGCCACAATATATTTATGCATCTCTATAATAGAGTTTATAGTTGTTATAGACATGTTCTCTTAATCAAATAGAATATAAAAATATACCTACTTGGTATAAAATAACAACAGAATGCCAAAATATACTTATGCATCTCTATAATTAAGTTTACAACTATTTTAGACATATTCTTTTAATTAAATAAAACACAAAAATACACCTTATTGGTATAAAATAACAAGAGAATGCCCTAATATACTTATGCAACTCTATAATATAGTTTACAATTATTATAGACATGTTTTCTTAATCAAGAAAAACACAAAAACATGCCTACTTGGTATAAAATAATAAGGAAAAACCACAATATACTTATGCATCTCTATAATAGAGTTTATAACTATTATAGACATGTTCTCTTAATCAAACAAAACACAAAAATACACCTACTAGGTATAAAATAACAAAGGAACACCATAATATACGCATGCATCTCTATAATAGAGCTTACAACTGTTATAAATATGTTCTCTTAATCAAACAAAACATAAAAATACATGTTTTTATAATCAAGTAGTAGAGATTTTCCATTAAAATTAGAGTCAACCAATATTTATTATCAAAATGCAATATGGTTACATGAATCCATCAAAAATTATTTGTGATCACAAAATCTGTTGTCCTTCCTTGGTCAACCTTAGATTCCAGATACCTAAATTTTAAATTTCACATGCCAATTTTATTCATTTTGTTCTTGATAATTGTTACATGTATTTTTTCAAAAGTTATTGGCCTCGGGTACAGTACTATAGAACTCTCTGAGTATAGTGTGTTTGAAGAATTATTAGTCAATCCTCTTCTTTTAGATATAGACTGCAAAATTGTCAAAACTCTATCAAATGGAACATTTAGGAGATTGTATCTAGTTATATAGAGCCTCAAACAAGTCTCCAAATTCTTGTCAAGCTTGTTTCTTAATTTTGACTTTAAAAATGATAAGCACTAAAAATTCTCTCATCTTCCACTAATCTAAAAATCATTGTTTGGCATAAATTAGCAAGATTAAAATATTATGAGATACCATCATGTAGTATTTCACTCAAAATTAAAGTAGTCCATAGTCTAGTAATCGGGCTATCTTCAAAAGCATTATCCATAACTTTAACTCATTCTAACATTATTGTAGAGAATATAACATAATTATCACTCAGCTTTGACAAATCTGAAATGCCTTCAATATGTTCACCATTCTATTATACACTCTTGTAGAAGTGTTGGGGCAAGGTTTTGATTTTATTATAAAATTTTGATGAGTTATCATTTTTATAATATTGAGGGTACACCATAACCATGGATTCTAGAATTTCATCTTGAGAAAAATGGTCTCTAATCTCTAAAGAGAGACATTTTGCAATTTCCTTCAAGGTGGACCTTATAAAGGATACAACCTCAAAGAATCAATCCCTTGTAATACAAACTTTTTTAAGTCTATTAAATCAACCAATTATGTCAAAAGTGTGTAGGAGTATTTTCCATTCTCACACTTATGCACATAAATATCCATCTTCATTAAACTATAAATAGTCACCACTATGTTCAATTTTTATCATTAAGCTCCACCTTGTGAATTTTTCACCTATAAATGAATGTTGTGTTAAATACAAATTATCAAGGGCAAGGCATATTAATTTTCTCAATTTAGAATATTCCTGAATGTGCATTGTTATTTTTTGATCTTTTTTTATTATTAAATTCATTTCATCCAACATGAGTAAAAGGTCACATAAGGTCAATAAGGTCTCTATATCACTTAACCAAAATAAAATATCTAGAGTTTTATCTATTGTGTGATGATGTTCTTCCATTATTCCCATCAATGACTGATATTCTACATATACTCAATGTGTTGGTCTATAAAGTGAAATCCATAGAGTATCAACATTTTTAATTAGCTTATTTCCTTGTGTTAGACCTTTAATAAAATTTTGAAATTGTAAAAATATTTTTAAATTTCTACAAAAGTATGAATGGATTTCAAAAATAATATCTTCAACTTTTGAGACTAATGTAAACTTTCTCACAATTTTGAATACCAATTTCATTCTATTGCAATGAATACTAATCATCTATGGTGCACAAATTTTTTGTAGCCTTACACAAAGATCCTTTATTTGACCTTGCATAACTGATGTTTTATCTTCCCCTACTTAAACAATCTTTCTTACAATTGAGAAATTGTCCATGCCACTAATCTATTTTAAATTATTTTTGACTAGTTTCAAAAGGTTTTGAGAAGTTGCATTTTCTTTCATTTGATAAATGGAAATAAAATGAGGCTGATGAACATGATTTAAAATAGTGTAAACATGCATACACACCCAATAAGTGTTATCGATAGATGTAACTTCATCCAATGACAATACTATGTATCTTAATAGCCTTATCTTCTCTTGAAAATCCTCCCTTTCTACTTCCTCCCTTTCTACTTCAGCAAGATAATTAGCCCATTCCCAACCACTAATAACTAACCAATGAGTATTTGAAAAGTTTAGGGATGCCAATAAATTTTAGCATATCCTCGTATCCTAGGTAATTGATCATTGTTTGAAATTTGTTTAAAATTTTAAAAACAACAAAAAGTTGTATAATATTTGATATTTGACTAATTCTCATCATTTTTATAAATAAAACTATAATGTTTCTTCCATTTTCATGAAACTTTTGTTGTTTTGCTAAGTATTTGTCACATTAAATTGCATACCTAACATGAAGAGACTCTTCTTTTATTCTCTATCATATCACTAATTTTTTTCTCTCCATTTATAATTTTTATCATCATTCGCTTTCACCACATGCTTCTCTATGTTATCTAGTTTTAGATGCAAGCATTTATCCCTCCCTAGTTTCCAACTACATATATTTCATCTACACTCTTTTGGTGGCTCATTAATGTATTCACTCAAAATAGGTTCAATAAAAGGATATTTAGAAACACATTCAAATTGAAAACTCCTTTAAATTTTTCATTCGCATGACTTCCTTTCTTTGTAATTGTGACAAATTCTATGAACTACTTGTGAGGTTGAATTATCAATACTTTCAGAACTAGATTGTCTTAAATCAACTGTGTCATGATTATTGGCATTGTTACTTGCATTCATTGATTGAAAGTGATCAAAACCCTATTGAACATGATCTTGATCATGATAAACAATGTTTGGTTCTGGTTAATTTTCTAAACCAAAGGTTGTTCTTATTGATATTTATCAAAATATGACAACAAGGTATTTCTCTTCGATGAACCCCCTATTAATTTTCTAGCACTCTAACTAGGAGTAGACATGTTAAAAATAAAAAGCCTTTCAATGCCAACTTTATGAATCACCAATGCAAATTACTCCCTTCAAAGATGAAATCACTATTCCATTTCTTGAATTAATTTTTGCATTGGTAGTTTGAAATTTGACACCTTAAAAAACAATGATATTATAAAATTTATTTAGACAAATTTGAAAAATAAACTACAAAAATATCCATTTGAAAATTATATCATAGACAAAATCTAAATTTGCACAATATATAAATTTATAAATTAAACTTGAACCAAACCACAACTCACTTACAAATTCAAAACATGGAAATAAGGGACAACATTAATTTATAAGAACATACTGCAATTTTTAGTGACTATTTTGATGCACCTTGGATCTTTTTTTTATGGTTGTAGAATAACAATGATTCCAAGAAGCAATAAATATTCTAAATATGTGCATAGGGTTTTTTATAAATTTTAGGAATGATAATAAATGATGCACTAATTAAAAATCTCAATTATCAAATATATGTATATGTGAATTAGATTTCAAATACTATAATCTAACCTATCCAATAGAGTAAAGCCTCTATAAGAAGCAATCTCTTGAAATAAAGATTTTTAATTTTATAAAAGTATTTTATCAATGAAAACATAACAATAAAAAGGAAAATATAATCACTATTATAACTAAGAGCAACTAAAATATTAAACTAACATACTCATAATTCAATATCAAATATCATAATTTGATAGTCAATCTTAGATTAGTATTTTGAGAGCAACTAAAATAAAAAATTAATATACTCATAATTCAATGTCAAATATCATATTTTAATAGCCAATCTTAGATTAGTCTTTTGAGAGAGTTACAAAGATTTGTATTCAATTTATACTAAGTACTGCGCATGATATTACCGTATGTACTAAATTTTATTAGTTATGCCATCCTTTATTTTCATAGTTGTCTTACCTTATGGCCCCATAGTCAATTTATTATTTATACTCTATACTCTAATTTTTTGTCATATTTTTTTCTATACTCAAATTATTATATTATTTGGGTGGTCTTTACCACATACTTCTTTTAAACAAAAAAGAAATTGATTTTCTATGAGAGATACTCCTTTTAAACAAACAAGAAACTGATTTCTTATGAGAAATAATGACATGCAAGATGCTTCTTATAAACAATGTACAAAGAAAAAAATGAATAAATGTAACAGAGCCTCATGATCATTTTAACCATATTTCTAACTAACTCAAAAATGCTCATTTTGTAGATTTTGAGTTTAAGGAAAACATTTTTAGATATACACAAAATTTTCAGGAAAATCAACATGCATAGTGTTTGGAGTAAATATCTTTAAAGAAATATTTTTTAATAAACTTATCATTATATTTATTCATTTCAATGAGTAGGAAAATAAAAAAAATATCACATATGTATTCAAGCAGCTTACTTATTTTGAATACATATGCATCTCTATAATATAATTTACATCTATTATAGACATGTACTATTAATCAAACAAAAGACTAATAGAAATTATTTACATGCACAATCATCTATTTTGAAATGAATAAATATAATGACAAGTTCTCTGAAAAATATTTTTTAACATATATTTTCTTGACATCATCGCGTTTCATAGTTGTCTTGCCTTATGGACCCATAATTAGTTTATTATTTATAATCTATACTCTGAATTTTTGTCACAATTTTTTCTATAATCAGTTTATTATATTATTTATTTGGCCTTTACCACATAATTATTTTAACAATCAAGAAACTGATTTCTTATAATAAATACTCCTTTTAAATGAATAAAAATCTGATTTCTTATGAGAAATAATGACATGCAAGATACTTCTTTTAAACAATTCATTAAGAACAAAATTAATAAACACAATAGAGCCTCATGATCATTTAAACCATATTTATCACTAACCCAAAAATACCTATTTCACAGATTTTAAGTTTAAGGAAAATGTTTGTATATATACATGAAATTTCCAAGAAAACTAACATGCATAGTGTTTTGAGAAAAAATCTTTTAAAAAATGCTTTTCAAGAAACTTATCATTATATTTATTCATTTCAAGACAAACAACTATGTATGCAAATAACTATTCTCAATCTTCAGAACAAAATAAACACAAATCCATACCTCACAGTTGCAATCACAAAGAAACTAACTTAGAAATTGTCTGTACCTTATCCCAATATTTTGACTACCAGAGCTTCGCTTATGTCAATATCTTGCATCAATGACTATTTTTTTTGAAAAACCATCAGCAAATATCTATAAATAAATGTTTTTCAAGGAACTTATCATTATATATATTCATTTCAAAATAAAAAAATGTGCATGAAAATAACTACTCGCAGTCTTCAAAATAAAATAAACATAAATCCATACCTTGCAGTTGTAATCATAAGGAAATTAACTTATAAATTATATACACCTCGTCCTAATATTTTGACTACCAAAGCTTCACTTTTTCCAATAACTTGCATCAATGACTAAAAAAATCAATAAACCATCAATAAATATCTTTAAAGAAATGATTTTTAATGAACTTATCATTATATTTATTCATTTTAAGATAGATAATTGTGCATACAAATAACTTCTCTCAATATTCAAAATAAAAGAAACGCAAATCCATACCTTGCAGTTACAATCACAAGGAAACCAAATTATAAATTATTTTCATATTTGTTTCTAATCTCTCATCCCAATTTTATGACTGCTAGAGCTTTGATTCCACCAATAGCTTGCATAAATGATAAGAAAAATAAAAAAACCCTCACATATGTGTTCGAGCAACTTACATTAATCCCACATATGACATGTTGGACCAATATTAAATTTTGCCTTGAGCCCTTCAATATGTTAGTGAAAATTCACTAAAAAATAGGGCAAGATATAAACCTAAATCCCCATATCTTTAATTCCATCTTCACTACATTCAATACTAAAAATAAAATAAACACTAAGTTTGAAAATTATTTATAATTATTTTCAAAGTTATTAAAACCATATAGAAGGAAGAGCACATGGCACCAAAGAATATTTTCATAGAATAAAATATAATTATTACCTTAAGCTTATTATGTCCTAGGAGGTCCTTATTACACACACACACACACACACACACACACACACACACACACACACACCAGACAATTACAAACTAACCTATACATATCTCATATAATTTTTTGGTGAATCAAACCCATACATGTATAGTAAATCTAGTGAATATGTGTCTCAAAATAGGATCAAGTATAATCCATAAGGTGAATCTATGTCCCAAACTATGAAATTGTATAAAATTTCATTTGTTTGACTTATGTATATTTTCACATAATTAACCATTTTCAAAATAAATAAAAAAACTTACTTATAGATTTTTGGATATAAATATCCTCTAAATGTTTCCTTGGTTTTCAAGCCACAACAAATCGAATCATTACCTCTCTAAAAGTTATCATTTAAAGACCAAAATGTGTCCAAATCTAAGATTTTGCAACTAAGTGTAAGCCAAGGCCAAGACAATCAATGAATCTATGATGTTTTTGTTAAAAAACCTATTTGTGATGAGTTAACTTATTTTGAATCACCCCTAAATGATTATAAATACCTTTAGGCAAATCATGACTTCAACCATTGCCCTATCTTTAAGGAGCCTCACTTTGACAAGCATATCTATGTGGAGTTTCTTGTTGACCATTTCCCTTTTATTAAAGAGTTTCACTTTGACAAGATATTATCTATGGAGGTGTCCTTGTACCATTTCCCTATCCTTGAGGAGCCTCAATTTTAAAAGCTAATCTCTATGAAGTTACTTGTTAACCATTTCCCTTTTGTTGAGAAGCCTCATTTGACAAGCCAGTCTTTGTGAAGTCCTTAACTGAGCCTATTTTTGAAGAGCCCATTTTCCAGCCATATGCCATTAATAATCCAATACCAAACATTCAAAATGACATATTTTTTCCTAAATTATAAACAAGTTCCATTTCTAATCCAACATTATGTTGAACATCCATACTAGAAGAAATATCAACATTAAAGTCATGTTCTATTTTTAAACTGATATCAGATTTAACATTAGAATCAAAATCAATGCCAACCTCAATATCAAATTCAAAGTCCTTTGAGTCAGAGTCAACTTCAGAATCAAAATATATTAGTGGATATTACAACATTGATTACACATGCCTTGCAAATTAATTTGAATACATTTTTTGTCCTTCCACAATTTTTTAGAATGATTACTTCAGCATTGACACAAGTTCTCCTAGTATATTCTATGAGGATTGTGATATTACAACCCTTCAAGTTGAATTTAGTATAATGCAACAATTTTTTTAAATTAATACTTAAAATCATTGCACTTAAACATACCAACAAATAATAAACCACTCAGAATGGAAATAATTCTAAAATCAAATACCAAAAATAATATATATCTTATACAATTTTAAGGAAAGTAAATAAAATAAGACACAACTACAAATGGTCCATTAATAAAACAACTATTATTAAAATATAATCAAACATAATTATTACATTTATATCTCCTCTAGGCATCCATCCTAATATAATAAATAGATATTAAGCACTCTAGAGCTTGAGTCGAATCATCTCATGTAACTCTAAATCTCTAGTGTAGTCTCTAAATAAGTCATGCTATTATGGGGAGGGAGAGCATCATCTGAGTGCTTTTCCACTTCAATCATGGATCAATAATCCCCCACACAATCCACTATTAGGAAATGACTCTCCCTTCATGGATAGGTAGATAAAATAGTGAATGAATCCATAGAGTTAGCTAGTACCCATGTGTGTATGATAAAACTAAACATGCAGTGTATCATATAAAGCCTATTCTATTAAAAGATATCGTACTAACATATAAATCATACACACCAAAGATAATGTTTCACTATATGAAATTCAACCATAAGATTCATACTAAGCACATTATCCTAGAAATCATATCACACCACATGTTAAACATATGAATAAATAAAGTATACTTTTATTCCAACCATGCATGAATGGATCATAAATTATTATTTAACTCAAATTAGAAATAAAACCTACAGTTCCTACCATCTAAGTATGTTTCATAATCATAATAAATTACAAATTTCTAAATACTACTATAATATCTAAACAACTAAACCTCATGATATACCATATTATCATAGTCTAGTGTTCTAAAGTATAACCACTAGTTTTTCTATTATTTATCATATTAAGTAGTCATAGATACGTGGAAGCATATGCTCTTAATTAACTAAATATATAACCTAGTAATTCATACTAATGCATATAATTCTATCTTAGCATTCATTTACACTTTCAAGATTGTATGTATGCATAAATGATATCCTATCAAATGTTACAACACATACTAATCAAGTAAAAACCACACATATATTTATATAAGTGTGGGTCTAGATATAAAAAATATAATATGTGCCATTTAGGTACTTTTCATACTGTAAAACTCTATGACATCCCATACTATCATAGATCATTGTGCTTGAGCACCCTACTCAAACACAAACAAATAAACTTGCACTAAAATTATTAAACAAGTAAGTATAGAGTTATACCACCTAGGTATTTTTTAATTCATACTACATAATAATTAGATGAAAACACAATCTCAAGGTATACATCTTGATGCACTAATCATACAAAAAAGTATAAAAACTTACACAAGAAATACTCTCACAAATATACTACACACAAGTTTTCATCTTAATATGATGCTATAGAATTTGGTCTTGTTAACATGATGCATAACACAAGCATTGAAATACTACCTGGCCTCTATGAACATTCTAAATAAAGTCACTGTATATATTTAGATCATATAACTAAATCTCTAAGGATATAATTTTAAACAAACAAATGTATAATAAAATTATCATGGAAATGTCTAACTTTTCTATAGTTTAACCAAAATGTAACTACATTCCTAAAACTAAATAACTCTAAGTATAGTCATCAATGTAAATGGATTACAAGGATAAATAGTCACATCAAACCACAAATTGACTAAATTTCATCAATTAATCTGTTACATATTAGAGGGCCTAATTTAGGTTTGAGAATTAATCATCTCATGAGCATCATTATATGCTAAGTCAAGCATTCATTTTAGACTAAAGATAACCATACAAACAATAGAACTAATGTACAACCATCATAATGTTTGCTTCTTAATCGATAATTCTACTCTTTTTAATCTTTAACCATTTGATCAATATTTATTTGGTAGATCATAGGTGTTTATAGAGTACCAATAATATAATGTAAAACTCTGCATTGTTTCATTCATGTGTCAATTTATATGTTCTGACATTACTTTCTAAATGTTACATAATTAAATATTGTATGAAATGACACTATTACTTTCTAAACTAAATATACAAAGCATTTAACATTGATTTCTGATCAAGGTGTGAGTTAACAAAACATTTTAATATTTTTTCACTTTATTATCCTCATAAGGATCCTATGATAATCAAGTTGATTAATAAGTATGGAACTTTCTCAATACTGCATTATAGTAATATGAGGCAATTAAAGTTCTATCGAACATTTAATCTTCTATTAAATAAAAAACCTAATTAATTTATTTAAAAGACTCAACATATTATATAGTAATTGTCTTAGCAAAATCAACTCAACATTTAATATGTGTTTAGGGGTCTTAGAAAGACCTATCACTCTTGTTAATTGACTTGACATTTTAATTGCAATTACAATGAATCAAATTTTAATTCAACATTATAATTTCTAACTTAGAGCTACTAATCATTTACCCAATACTTTAATAAGTGACAAGGCATTACAAATATATAAACTTAGCTATTTAAAACATATACATGTCAGTTTAATTAAATACTTAGTGATTTCAACTTGGTAACTTAGTTTTAATTATGTACACACAATGACTATAATTATATCTCCAATGCTTTAATAAATACTTAGCCTTTTGAATTTAGGTTGGGTGTTTTTCAATTATAAACTCCTGTGATATTAAATACATACAACGTACCAAGTTTATACTTAGCATTTTACATTCAACACAGTGTTAAATTTAATCAAATAATTCTTTGATAACTCAACATTGATTTTAATGTCACAACAACCAAAAAATTAATGACCTAGCATTTAGCTTAAGTGACCTAGCATTTTTAATTATCTTGCCCAGGGAATTCCATTTAATAATACAAGTGTTCATTATATTATGTTCAACATTCCATTTATTAATATAAACATTCTTTAATCTCAACTAGGCATCTTAGATAAAACATGACATTTCATTTTGGGATAGAGACTCAACAATTATTATCAAATACAATGATTTATATTACAAACACACCATTCTTATATATATTATTTATTGAAAATCAAGTGTTCCATATTATACACAACTATATTCAAATACATACTCAGCTATTCTAGGCATTTTTAATATATAAAAAGTTACCTATTTTAGTGATTCCTACCAATGGCTCAATGACTTCTTAAAATATGGAGTTTTAAATAAAATCAGGTGTTTCATTCTAAAGCAAGGTGTCTCAATTTTAAAACTAACTTGGCATTTGGTTATACCACATGGTGTTGCAATTTAATTACTAAGACGTTTCAAACATACTCATAATCATTTCAATATATATATATATATATATATATATATATATATATATATATTCAACTTCCTATTTAGAGACATGGTGTCTCTTTATTATTGCATGGCATATCTTTATTACAACATAACACACAGGTTATAAAGAATAAGATGTTGGCTCACTAAACTAAGATGTTAGTTCTTGCCCATAAAGCGGGTCTTTAATTCCTACGTAGTCATATTTAAATCCAAACTCAGGGCTAAAACAATCTAAACACAATCCTTATATTATTTGTAAATAATTTATTAACTTGTAGAATTAAAATATAGAAACATAATTTACAAATCCAACCCGATATTATTTGAAGGTTGAATATACCCTTTCTTTCCTCCAAATATTTTTATTTTTCCCATCTACTACCTGCTTCTCTTCTGTATCACCCTATGTTTTAATAAATTTCCATGGACTTTATTTATAGAACCAATCTCCTCTCTATTTGTTGCATCATATAATTTTTATGCTCTCTTCTCTTTTCATGCATGCTCTCTTTAATAAATATAAAATATATCTTATTATTCAATCAAGTTAATTACATCTCTATTCCCAAAGTCAGCTTAAATTTAAGGTTAAGTTGGATAAAAATAATAATATGCTATTCCTAGATTTCAATGCAACTCTTGGATGTTTATTAAGACTAAGTTTTAGTTTTTCTTAATTTCAAGTTTAGTATTTTAGGATAATTCTAATTTCATGAAAGCAATAATAAAAATAATAATTATTTGTTTTAACTAATAGATACTAAATTTATAATTACTTGTAATTGTCAAATAACTACATCTATAATAATAATATCTATATAACAATTATTTATCTATTTTCTTGATTTAAACTCAAAAATCAAGATAATTATTAGTAAATAAATATTATTTAATCTATGCATATCATGAATTATATCTACATTAAAAAATAATCACAACAATGTTTCCATAACCATGTATTAAGATTTAAATCATGATACACATATACCATTTTTAAATTTAATGTGCATGTGTTTAGGGTCACTAGCAATTCCTCTATCATCGTCTATTCATCCCATCTAGTCCACTCTCTTTGATGATACTCTCTCTCATCAAGATATGAGGGTAGGATCTATCCTACATCTATATCACAAGTAGGTAGTTAGTCAGAGTCATCATAAATATCGACCAATGATGTAAAAATAACAAATATACATATTTAATGTACATAATCATTAAAATACAATCATCATATTATGTATACTAATCAATAATATCACTGTCTCATACTAGTATATGCCAAAATGGTCAAATAAAGTCAATAATAATCATATAATAACCTTATTAATTAATGGATTAAAAGTTTATAATTATAAGGTGAAATCTAGACGTGACATCCTCCCCTTTAAATTTGATCATCACCCCGATGACTCTTATCCAAACTAAAGTTTAGATTAACAAGCAGAGTTTAACAACATAAAAACATAGTATCAAGTATCAAATGATGTAGATAAATGTAAATTTTTACCTAAAGAACTATCATAGTTCTCTCATTTAACACTATTCTTAGAGTATTGGTCCCATAAGACCCTACTCGGTGACATTTTCAAATATGTAAACAAGTTTTATGAATGTCACTTATGCTGATTGGTTCTATCATGACCAACTCAGGGTCCATAACTACAAGACAAACCCATAATAACTCAATAAAATTATTATTGAATTTTCAAAAACATGAGTTCATCACAATAGTCAAAACAACTGACCAAGAAGAGTCCCACAAAACCTTCCAACCTAATGTGTATTTCTCATACTGGAGAAAAGTATTTAGGGAACTTGTCAAGAATGATGTGTATATGTTAATACTATCACTACATTACATAGTTTTAGATAAGTATAATATGTCAATACTATCATTACTTAATTGAATCTTTTGATAAGTATGATGATGAATATGAATGGTAAAAATAATGTATACAAAATCATGAAATACCTATCCACATGGAATACATGTCCACAATATACATGTTTATGGCCATATGATTGAATTTGACAAGTTTTGTCTATCAAATCCTAGATTCAATAAGTCTATCTATTGATCCAACTCAATACCAACAATCTGAGTTAATGTGAGGCTAAGTAGGATATCATCCTCTCACTTAGAACTCACATTCCCAATTCACCACTCTTTCATTAGGTTTCTATGACCTACCAATCTTCAAAAAGTGTACACGATTCTATGAAAGAAAAATATATACTAACAAATCATAAAAATCAATAATATATGCTAAATGATTCTATATGTACTAACATACATACAAGATAAATCATACAATCATCTTGAGATTGTATTAAGTTGCTACTAATCAATCATGACTAGTATCATATCTTGTAACTTAATCTATAGTATTATATTCATAGTTAAAAAGAATAATATCATAATTAACATATAATACAAAGGCTAAGGATCATACCATCCTTACAAATTTATAAGTGAGATAATATCCCTTTGCTTACACGACTAGAACACAAGTTAATAAGTTTATCTAAATCCCTTTTTTACTATCGAGATGTTCTACACATCTTATACCTTACTGTCTCCTAAAGAAAGGTACATATATAACTCTTCAAATCAATATGATTTAAGAAGGGAATAATATCAATCTAAATAAAGGTAATTAATAACATAATAATTATAATTACTATAACTTATATAAATTCAATGTTAGCCACTCCTCATGGTCAAATACACAAATTAGATAAAATAATAACTCTATAAAGTCACAAAGTGGAAAAATAAATAGCTAATATCTCAAAATCAAATTTCCTACATACGCTCATATGGTAGAATAAAACAACACAACCTAAGTTTCCAAATCATCATTCACTTACCAAACTTGTAAGTGTAGTATTATAACCTACCTTCACAATTAGAAGGAAAATACTTACTTTAAAGATGCATCAAACTATCTAATCATACAACTTCTCTTAACAAGAAGTAGGAAACACTATCCCATGAACTCAAGGGAATAAGACCAAAATAGAAATTTAAAAATAAGAATATACTTAAAGAAACTCTAAATCAACATCCTAAAAATATATGAATATTCTTAGTAGCTTAAAATGATGTAAGAAGAGAGTGAGAATATAACAACTCACTCTAAGATAACTAAGAGAGATGACTCTTCTTCTCAAGTCTACATGAATATAAGGATGCTAATCCACAAAGCAAGCTCATAACATAAAGGAACATCAAAAAAGACATATACATTCAACTACAAGAAAGTTTCCACTACATTAGGTGGTGCCAATCCAGAATGGTCCTTCAAGATTTCTAGTATTAAGATCTATGTAAATAAGACATAAAAATAAAACATAATTACTTAAGTGCGAACCACTCCATCACAACACAAAACACAGATGGTGAAGGTGATTTAAGAAGGATATAATCACACTTGAGGTGTTCAATATAAATATGAAAAATATGGTAGGAAACTCTTGTTCACAATCTCAAGAACTAAGGTATGCTCTTCCATACCCAATCACCTTCTAAAACCATTACCAACAAGACACTCTATAATCCAACTCCTTAAAAAAAATCTCATAAGGGTGTAAAAGTTGTATAAGATAAACACTCAATGTACCAAACATACATTCACAATTCTCCTTTCTAATAAATAGAAAGATGTGAAAATGCTAATGGACTCATTAGGTCGTAAAGTTCAAACCACAACTCTGATACCACATGTTACAACCCCTTAATTTGAAATTAGAATAATACAATATTTTTTTAAAAACTAATACTTAACAGCATTCTACTTAAATACACTAACAAATAACTTAACCACTCTAAACAAAAAAAACTTCTAAAATCAAATACCAAAAACAATATATATCTTATACAATTCTAAGAAAAGTAAATACAATAGAATACAACTACGAATGGTCCACTAATACAAGAACTGTTGTTCAAATATAATCAAATATAATTATTATATTTATATCTCTTCTAGGCATCCATCTTATTACAATAAATAGATATGAATCCCTCCATATTTAGAGTCGAACCATCTCGTGTAACTCTAAATATCCAGTGTAGTCTCCAAATAAGTAGTACTACTGTGGGGAGGGAGATCATCATCTAAATGCTTTTACACACCAACCACAGATCAAAAATCCATGCATAGTCCCCTATCATGAAATGATCCTCCCTTCATGGATAGGTAGATAAAATAGTGTGAGAATCTAGAGAGCAAGCTAGTACCCATGTGTGTATAATAAAACTAAACATGCAATGTAACATAGAAAGCCTATTCTATTGCAAGATATCACATTGACATGTAAATCATACATACCAAAGATCATGTTTCACTATATAATATTTAACCACAAGTTTCATATGAAGCACATTCTCCTAGCAATCATATCACACTACATGCTAAACATAGGAGTAAAGAAAGTATACTTTTATTCTAACCATGCAAGTATGGATTATACATTATTATTTAAATCAAACAAAAAATAAATCCTATAGTTCATACCACCCGAATATGTTTCATAAGCATAATAAATTATAGTTTTCCAACTACTACAATAAGATCTAAACAACTAAACTCCATGATATCCCATATTATCATATTCTAGTATTATAAGGTATAACTACTAATTTTATTATATTTAGTCATACTAAGTAGTTATAGATACATGAAATCATACGCTCTTAGTCAATCAAACATATAGTCCAGTAAGTCATACTGATACATATAATTCTATCTTACCATTTGTTTACACTTTCAAGATTGTATGTATGCATAAATGATATCCTATCAAATGTTACAACACATACTAAGCAAATAACAACCACACACATATATTTATGTAAGTTTGGGTCTACATATAAAAAATATAGTATGTACCATCTAGGTATTTTTTGTACTATACAACTCTATGACATCCCATAATGTCATAGATCATTGTGATTGAGCACCTTACTCAAACACGAACAAATAAACTTACATTGAAATTATTAAACAAGAAAGTATAGGGTTATACCACTTGAGTATACCCTAATTTATACTACACAATAATAATCATATGAAAACATAATCTCAAGGTATACATCTTGATGCACTAATCATACAAGAAAAATCTAAAAATTTACACAAGAAATACTCTCATAAATATACTGCACACAAGTTTTCATCTTTACATGATGGTATATAATTTAACCCACTGACATGTTACATAACATAAGCATCAAAATACTACCTGGCCTCTACAAGCATTCTAAGTAATGCCACTATATAGATTTAGTCATATAACTAAATCTCCAAGGATATGATTTTAAACAAATAGATGTATAATAACATTATCATGGAAATGTCTAACTTTTCTATAGTTTAATCAAAACATAACTATATCCTTAAAATTAAATAACTCTAAGTATAGTCATTGATGTAATCGGATTACAAGGATAAATAGTCACATCAAATCATAGATTGACTAAATTTCATCAATTAATCTATTACAGATTAAAGGCCCTAATTCAGGTTTGAGAATTAATCATCTCATAAGCATCATTGTAAGCTAAGTCAAACATTCATCTTAGACTAAAGATAACCATACAAACAATAGAACCAATGTAAAACCATTGTAATGCTTGATTCTTAATTAATAATTTTACTCTTTTCAATCTCTAGCCATTTGATCAATATTTACTTGGTAGAATCACAAGTGTTTATAGAGTAACACTAATATAATGTAAATTTCTATATTGTTTTTTTCATGTATTAATTTCTATATTCTGATATTATTTTCTAAAGGTTACATTATTAAATATTGTGTGAATTAACACTATTACTTTTTGAACTGAATATACAAAGCATTCGATATTGATTTCTGATCAAGTTACGAGTTAACAAAATGCTTTAATATTTTCTCACTTTACTATTCTCATAAGGATCTTATGATAATCAAGTTGATTAATAAGAATGCAACTTTCTCAATACCACATTATGGTAATTCAAGTTAATTAAAGTTCTATTGAACATTTGATATTCTATTAAATAAAAACCTAATTCCTTTATTTATAAGACTCAACATGTTATATAGTAATCAACTTAGAAAAATTGATTCAACCTATAATATGTGTTTAGGGATCTTAGAAAAAGACTTATCACTCTTGTTAACTGACCTGGCATTTTAATTGTAATTACAATGAATCACATTTTAATTCATCTTTATAATTTCTAACATAGTGCTACTAATCATTTACTTAGTGATTTAATAAGTGACAAGGCATTACAAATATATAAACTTAGATATTTAAAACATATACATGTCAGTTTAATAAAATACTTAGTGATTTCAACTTGGTGACTTAGCTTTGATTAGGTGCACATAGCGGTTATAATTATATGTCCAATACTTTAATAAAGACTTAGCCTTTTAAATTTAGGCTAGGCATTTTTCAATTATAAACTCCTATGATATCAAATACATATAATGTACCAAGTTTATACTTAGCATTTTACTTGCATCATATTGTTAAATTTACTCAAATAATTATTTTATAACTTAGCATTGATTTTAATGTCACAACAACCACAAAATTAATGGCTTAGCATTCAGCTTAAGTGACCTAACATTTTTAATTCTCTTGCCCAACAAACTCCATTTAATAATATAAGTGTTCATTATATTATGTTCAACATTACATTTATTAATATAATCACTCTTTAATTTCAGTTGGGCACCTTAGATAAAACATGGCATTTCATTTTGAGCTAGAGACTCAACAATTATTATCAAATACAATAATTTATATTACAAACACAACATTCTTATATATATTATTTATTGAAAATCAGGTGTTCCATATTATACAAAGCTATATTCAAACACATACTCAGCTATTCTAGGCATTTTAAATATATATAAAATTACCTATTTCAATGATTCCTACCAATGGCTCAATGACTTCTTAAAATTTGGAGTTTTAAATAAAATAAGGCATTTCACTCTAAAGCAAGGTATTTCATTCTAAAATAGGGCATCTCAATCTTAAAACTGACTTGACATTAAGTTATACCACATGACATTGCAATTTAATTACAAAAGCATTTCAAACATAGTCATAGGCATTTCAATATATATAATGATGTTTTAATATATACATATATTCAACTCCCTATTTAGAGACATGGCATCTCTTTATTATTACATGACGTGTCTTTATTACAACATAACACACAAGTTAGACATAATAAGATGTTGGCTCACTAAACTGAGATGCTGGTTATTGCCCTTAATGTAGGTCTTTAATTCACCATATAGTCACATTTAAATCCAAACTCAAGCCTAAAATAATCTAAATGCAATCCTTATATTACATTGCCAAATCAGACCTTTTATCCAATGTTTATCCTTATTTACCATCCATGGCCACACTTTCCTTTACAGAGGCTATGAAGACGTCTTGTCTAGAAGTTTGGAGGAAACAAAATCAACAACTAACGAAGATAAAAATAACACCATTGGAGTCCAAATCAGCAACATGTTCTTGATAGAGTGACTATTCAGAAGGGGTGTGGGCTAACAATTTACATAATTGACTCTTTTGGTTATATTGTATTCTAATTAGGACATGCATCTATGAATTAGTAGAAACAACATAATCATGGCTTACATTATCATCATTCCATTTAACTTGCCTTACCATTATTTCATACCTTGCCATTATTGCATTTACCTTACCTTTTGATTCACCTTGCCCTTTCCATTTGCCTTACATTTATATTTACCTTCAGTTGACATTTACCTTTGCTTACATCATGTTTCCTTTCCCTTTACCTCACCTTACTATCCTCTTATACCTTGCCATATTTTAAAGTACAATGACTTGAGGTCCTTCAAGACTATGTAGGCAATTCTTAATTTACATTGAGATTAGCTTAGTCACCCCTTTTTCCATGCTCTCACCATTTTGGGAGTTAGAACATTTTGTATCTTGCATCCTCCATTGAGTTGAGATAGCAAAAACCCCAAACCATGGAAACATTTTCAAACATTCTTCACTATAAGGTGGAACTACATTAACTTGAGGTCCTTCAGGGATATGTAGGTAGCACTTAATTTACATTGAGATCAGTGTAGTAAACCCCTTTGCCATACTCTCGCCATTTTATGAGTACTTTAGGTAACACTCTCACCATTTTATGAGTAACCTAAGCCAATGATCTCACCATTTTATGAGTCACTTTTGTGTGCATTATGCATTTGAAATTGATTCACTACAAAAATAAAAAACATAAAAATTTCAAAAAACATTCAAAACATTTCAAAAACCTAAACATTTAAAAAATGGCTTGCAATCTCCTAGAGAGATATAAATCCCAAAAATCCAAAATCATTTATCCTATCTTAAACCTAGTCACCAATCCTTGATTTTCCCTATCAAGGGAAATCCATTGTTGGTTCCAATCCATTCCACTTCCATTAGGGGTTTTACCTTACCTTTGCATGTATCTTTTCTTAGAGGTACCATCCAATTCATACTTTTAGTCCAAGCTCATATTTACTGTGGTAAAACCAAAGCATGTAGCTTGTACCCAAATATCTTATTCCCACATGTTTTCCCCTTACATATATCCTTACTTGGGGTACCATTAATTTATCATTCCATTGAGACTTCACACATAGATATTTACTTGGTTAATGAAAGGATGCTTTATGTTACTTTTATTTTCAAGCTTTGTGTGTGTTTGTTTTCTTAGTTTTTTGTTTGTTTGATTTCATTGTTATGCCTTGATTCAATGTATATGTGCTCATTAGGTAATTCTTTGTGCATTATAATTGATTCCATCCATATTCATACATCAACATGGTCATCATGGTTATTATCATTAGTGCATTATTTTTAATTATCTATTGGATTGAGAGTCAATCTTTATTCACATTACGGCCATGTCATCATGGTGCTTTATATCATGGTGCATACCATCATGTGTTATAAAAAAACCAAGAGAATGGATCTTATAATAAATGAAATGGGTATTAATTCTCCTTATTCATAATTTTCATATCCCAAACATCACCCAAATGTAGAGTAATTAAACTACAAGTGAATTATAATCCTTGCTAGCTAGGATGTGCATCTCTGTACTAGCAGGTAGCCCAAATCTATACCTATCCTATGTATAAGTTCACTTTCAATTCATGATTATGAGTTCATTATGTGATATTCCTTTAACCCATTATTTTTAATTGACATTTATCCCCTGATCCTTGGTCAAATCAAATCATTGACCATTTTGGTTATATCAATGCTAATAAGGATGACCATCTTTGCATTGACAAGTATAACTGAATCATCCACATTGGTCAATTCTCATTATTATTTTTTTCCTCCTATTTTCTCCCACTTATAGGTGAAATAAATTATCCTAAGGTATATTTATACTATGTAGGTCAAGTTGGGATACACAACATATCTCTGGTCAGCTCGATTATCATTATCAACAACATTTTCTTCAAATCATCTCTTTCATCAGTTTACATATCCTTGTGTGCCTAGTTTTTTTTTACTTCTTTAGTATTTTAAAATTCATTAAACCATCACACATACAATTTTTACCACTCATATTTAATCTATGTAACATATTATATCCTTGAGTTATGATTATCAATCCACCCTACTAGGGCATAACCAATTCATCACATTCAAATCTACTCTACTAAGGTAGAATCATTATTCGCTCCAAATCATCAAAATGATTATAACCACCTTTGGGAAAATCATTATTTTGACCCATCTTCCCTACTAGGGCACATTCCTATACCACTGATTATATTTGCCTTTGGGAAAATCAATAGGTCAACCTTTGTTACTAATTATAACTACCTTTGGGTAAATTAGTATTTTAATCACCATGTGTAAGCATTAGCTCAATTGAATTAATATTATCCATGGGATAATTTATTTCTTATTATTTATTATTTTTTAAGGACCATCCATCAATCATATGTTTTAGCCACTCCCTTGAGGGGGCATCTTAGGCTTCCCAAACTTTGTTTTGAGCATCATTCCTCAATCATTATCTTATTTTCTTATTAACAACTATTTTATTATTTGAAAAGATGTTAATATCCTTATGTCTTGTAACAACTTATTAAATAGGGACAAAATGTAGACACCTTGTTTTGGATGCATTTATGTCTATACTTGACTTCAGATTGATTTCTACCAAACTATGCAAATTAAGCCTAAAAATCACCAAAATGCCTAAATTCATCCATACATATGATATAACTACCCAAAATCACATTGATACTTATTCATTTAGGGTAATATACTACACACAATGATAACCTATTTTGGATTCAACCCTAGTCAATTTGTGACCTAGTAAATTGACAAATTGACCTTTTGATCTATTAATGCAAAACACTAAAATAATTTCTAAATGCCATAAATCCTAAACATGATTAATTAAAAAGCAAACTTCAATTAGTTAAGTAAAAATTCCAAGTTCAATTAGGGAATTAATTTAAAAAATAAAATAAAAATTTCAATAAAAATTAGGTCAAAGTCAAAAGAATTAATATCTTTTATAAATGCCTAAAATTCAAAGAAAAGGTGAGTCACACCTCATAAATACATTTTACGAGTTATCAATCCTAAAAAATATCTTCTATAAATTGTCAAGCCTTCATAGTTACTTTGACCCAACTTAAGGTTAATCTAAACTTGATCAAGGTTAATCTAAACACAACCAAGATTAAAACTAAACCTAACCACACTTAAGTTGGAGTTAGTTTTAGAACCTATAAATACAAGTTCTATTGCCCCTATCTAAACAAGATCTCAAGCCAATGTTATAATGTTATATTGATTAAGGTGAAGCTTTACCAAGACAAGACAAGCCTCATGTGGTCTTATAAAAGTGATACCAAAATATAAATTACATTGATCAAAGTCTCTATTGCCCACAAACTGAGAAAGAACATATTTTATGCTAATTAATGAGCACTAGTTTGACAAGGGAGGTAATATAGTTTTGTGTTTTATCTTATATTTGTATTTATTTTCATTATGTTGAGATCACCCACGTACTTAGGCAAGAGTGGTTTAGTTTCTATTGTATTTTTTATTTTAATTCTATTTTTATTTCACTAATAAGAAAATAATGAACTTTGGCTTGTTGAATTCCTAATGATACACATATGAGCTTTATACATAACAAAGTGTGAATGATATATTTAAATGGTCAACAAAAAATAGGTTTCAAATATTTCCATGACATGTATGATATGAGTTTAATCACCTCTATGACATAAGGATCAAAATTAAATACAAAGAAACTATTACATTCACATAATATGAGAGAATGAAAGATGGAAGACATGCTTTTGTTTTGGCATGTTTGCTCTCACATTACATGGTAGTTTGGCTATGTGATCTTTCATCTATGAGAATTTAATTTTAATTAAGGTATGTAACCTTAAAAACATGGATTTTTTTGAATATTTATAGGGTATGGATGACAACAACAATTAAATCAAAGGTGCAACATAATAGAAAAAGTAACTTCATAGTGGAAGGAAAAATTATAGTATAACACTGAGATAGAAAACCAAACTTTCTAAGATATTTTAGCTCAATGTTAAAATATACAAAGGGAAAATGAATTGAAGGAACTTTTTCAATTTTTATTTAGGTCATTCCTTTACATCATTTTTCCTTCTAATTATCACAAAAAAACATATATACTATCATAATTTTGTATACTTACATGATACAAATTAGTCTTCTGTCCATAACAATATATAATTATTTTGTTTCCACCAACATCTTTAGTAAATCAAATATGTAGAGGTTACAAGATCATTAGATTTAGTTTTTTGTGATCATTCATAAATGATTCTTAGATGGGAAGAGATATTTAAAATATCAATAAGCCCTTAGGAAATTATATACCATTCCTTAGGAAATTTGAAATCATATAAAAAAGTACAAAATGTTGTAACTTCCTCAAACAAGTAGAATGCATGGATGACTAGAATAAACCCTAATGGATGTCTCGTATGAAATGTGATAGAAAAATTAATGCCCCAATAAAATTATCTATAAAATTCATGGATATCTATAAGTTCCCAAATTAGATGTCCTTTTGATGACAAGCTACCATTTACACCACTTTATAACAAAAGGACCAATTCTATCCTAACCATGTTTTAGGATTGTTTGTAGGTTTATTCAGTCTCCAAAAAGACTATTATAACATTGAGACTCTTAGAGTGTCTTATTGGGTTATAGACATCACTTTAATGGATAGAAACCAATCTCTCTTCATTGGTTTCTTGAAGAGAAAAGTTAAAAACAACTTTGCTTTTCTCCCTTTAGGACTATAAAGGTACATTTCTACTTGCCTTAAGAAACATTGATTTGTTTCAATGGTCAATGGACTTGTCTCACTTCTTCAATTGATTTATAATAGTCATCCAACATTGAAAACATTCACATAAGGTTATGGAATGAACAACAATTAAAAAATAATCAAAATATCTTATTTGATCTTATAACCTAGACTAGTCTTAGTCTGTTATGAGTGTTTGATGCCTTATAAAAACTTTCTACCAACTCTATAATTTTTTTGAGTCCCAAACAATAAATACAATTCACTTTAGAACTCTTTTCTCTGCCCTTATTGATAATCATCTATATACATACTTATACATAGTCAGCCATAAATGAAGTTCTAGGTCCTCCAATCATAAAAAAACACTAGAATCATTTGTAGAACACATTATAGTAACCATTTTTGTAATTTCAAAGGATTTCACCAATTCATTTAGAAGATAAATCACATCTACTCATTCCCAGGGTTTCAAAGTCTACTCTTAACTAGAGAACTTATTAGTCATTGTTAATAAAGAATAAAGTATCTCTAAACTTATTAACACTTGTAACAAAACTTAACTAACTCCTTCAACCTCTTCAAACATTGAATTGGACTCATGCATTTTAATACACATATTTAAAATGATTTTAAATAATTGTAATGCATATAACATAAGGCATGTGAAGGTTTCATCCACTTTTATATTCTAATGTTCCTTTCTCATTTTATCCCTAAAATATGAAGCAGTTTAATTATAATTTTTTATAAAATTGATTTGACAACTAGTTTCTATAGTAACACATGCTAATTGTGGAACTCATCACTAACATTTTTATTTATTGGATGACATGCATGTTCCTTATGAAAAGAGTGACAAATACAAGAGAGGAATTCCACTACCACATGTGGAAGAAGACATCAATTCTTGATACACTCACCAATGAAAAAAATTTAACGAGCAACAACTCATATGCAGTTTCTAGTGCCCTTAACTAGAAAGGTCTTGCATGTTTAACTAAATTTGTAAAACCTAATGGAATGAGATGGTCCAATTTCTTGTTGCATTACCTTCCTAACTATCCAAAATACCATTTATCATTTTTATAATTTGAGTTTGTCACATTGATGGAAAGACTTGGAGTGGATTTTTTTGCGTAATGGTCTTATGAATGGCTAAAGGGGGATGTGGTGTTTCCTGACATGTAGAACACTCCTAGAGACATATTTAATTACATAAGGCCATACCTAAATAAATTCATACATACTAAGATATCCAAAAATCATGATATTAATGTACATGCCATTTAGGTGAATTTTTTTTCATTGAAGTGAAGATTTCATTCAAGGTGCAGTTCAAAAATTTTAGTGTTCAAAATCACCATTGTGATGTCGCAAAAATGTGTCCTACTCAACCCATCATAGCATTATGGAAATGGTTCACTGTTACCCATGATTCTAAGTTCCCACTTATCCATCCAAGATAAATGATTCTACAAAAATCCACTTTGATAATCCATACACCCATCAAAGATCATGATAATGACAATACTTACACTCCATCAGGTGACTCTAAGGACATGGATAATGATTAGGATATGGTCATGGAACTTGTTTTGGTAGTACCTATTTTATTTATAGTTCAAGAGAGCATAATATCTTTGACATTTACATTAATTATAACTAGTATCTCCAAAATAATGAATCTTATGGTGTTTATTTTGTATCTTACCTATGATTCCATTTTTTGTGAATATTGATATCCATGCCCTTTAATATAAAAATTTATAGTGTTTTATGCTCTATGGAATAATATTGAGATATGGAAAAGTAAAATACTAGGTTGTGGTTATATTTAATATTTGATATTAGAAAACTATTATTTCATGTGAATAGTTGATATCTATGATTCAATAGAGTTTATCAGATGAATGAAGGAAAAAATTCATAAGCATTGTTTAAAGTTATCAAGATAGTTTAACAAATTTTAAGTTTTTTTTTGAAAGTTTTTAGGTGATATTGGTCTCCACCATGCATAGTTAGTCATTAATACCCACCATATATACTCACACTATTGATATCATTTATGAGGTTTATCTATAATATGATTTATAGCCTACATAATTCTCATCACACCATGTGTTGTTTAATGTCAAATTGTCCCAAAGATAATCACATGTGTGCTCTGTTATATATCTTTGTACATTCCTTATAGCCACTATGTTTTAAACTCATATATCTAACTATGTGGGTAGTAGTGTTGTCCATCACATGTAGCATCTCTGAAAAATTCCATTTTCACACACAATTATGATATTATCTTCATGCAAATTATTGGATTCATAGTCAAGTCTTATGCAATCTTTGTGCTAATTATAAGGGGTGTAAACCTATTCTAAGGGTCATAACAAGTTATTAAATATTCTTTATCTCCATGTAAAGATGAAATTCCACCTCATAACCTATCTAGAAGATGACTCTAAATTGGAGAAGATAATATTTATCAAATGCTAAGTTGGGAGGCAATTGGTTGAGAAAGATTTGATCTTTTAGCCTATCCTCAACCTGTGTTGACAAATGATATGCAAAAAATTTATCAAGGAAGAGATATTAAAATTTAGAATGGGCATAAAAAGGATAATAAATTCATGATTGGAATGAGGTGATACTCTATTAGGATAGGGTGACACTCAAATCATGTAAAAATAAGGGTATATGTATAGAAAAGTGTGGTTTCTTGTGAATAAAAGGAGATTTGTTGATTAACTTCTTGTATTCATATGATTATTATGTTAGTGAATGAGATTCAATGAAATTTGAATCAATTTTTTAAATGAGATTCAATGAAATTTGAATCAATTTTATGAATGAGATTTAATTAAATTTGAATTGGTTATGCTCTCATCTTAAAGTTTATATTGCTAAAAACCTTCTTAAACCCCTACTCCTACTCACAATCACACATACAGAGGTCTTCTCTCATGTAAAACCATTTGTATGAATCATATTTGGTGATTGGAGATGTTAGAGGATGTTGTTTAGGTTCCATTAGAGGTGTTAGGTTGACAAAAAAGTTTATATTTTTTATGAACAATAAATTTGAAGCTCTCAATTACTGTACACATAGCTGATCCCCAACACAAGGGTTTTGATACAAAAATACTCTAACTTGAAAAATAATCAGTCAAACTCATTAAAATATTGAATGAAGTTACCAAATAAGGTTAAGAAGGCATTTTAATTGGCTCCAAGTCAATACTCACATTGTGGTTCTTTTTATAGAGGACTATGTTATGTGTTTGCTAAAGGTTGTTACCAAAAAGATTAAAAAAATGAAATTTGGTTCGTAGACTTGTTGTTGGGTTCCTAACTCCTCATGAAGGGTTATTCTCATTAGATGGTCACTATAAAAATATTGATAAATTATCTAAGACATCAAAGACTATATTGAGGCAAATTCCTTTAGAGAATTTAGATTAGGTCAGAAAAAGCATAAAAGAATAAAGTCACTAGTGTCTTCAAGTGTCTATAAATATTGAGTGTGTTCCTCAAACCTACCAAAAAAAAATTTCAAGGTTTTATTAGAATAAAAACTTGAACATCTCTTAGGGTAGTGAAGCAAAATTAATGAAAATTGGACCACATGTTTTAGAAGGGTGTCTTTACATTATCGAGTTGTTTTCATCGCTTGAAAGGTCTTTGTAAATAAATTACACATGACTGTGTACTACTAGACCCTATATGAGGCCTAAAATTGAGTTTTTATGATCATATATTATTAATACATGAGTGTTTGAGTACCAAATATGCATGAAAATCATTTTAAGGCTCATTGAATGAGGGTTTTGGATCCTCATAGCTAAAACAATAATAATAAGTCCTCATAGCTAAAATAATGGTTCCTTTTAAGAATGTTTTAGAATGTGTAATATTTTAACACTAGGATCTCCCTGATATTATATGAAAATAAAAAATCATATGTATATGTAACTCCTCAATGATATGACATGAACACAAATAGAGACTACAAATTCCAAACTTGATATGACTGGATATGTTTTATAAACATATAAATTTTGATTCTTTATCTTGTGATAATTTTTTGTATATTTACCATAACATTTAGTTATTTACTAATAAATAGAAAACTCATAGATTAATAGTATTTCATTTGACCTTCAACATTTTTATTACATTTGAATGTACAAGGATATAATAATTGAATACAAATTTTGCACAAGTAGTTGTGTAGATTTTGTTATGATTACTTTTCCTTGTCCTTAGTATTTTCACTTATCCCATGAGCTTGAGAAAACATGATCTTATAATCTACCCTCAAAATCTATAGCTCATGTTCATATATGTAAATAATTCCTTCTTGCTTCATTTTATTTTGTGCATTTGTGACTTCAAGATTGAGACATATTTTTAAAGCTCCATCTTCTCATCCCTCAATGTGAAAATCATGCTGTGTAACTCCTCAACCATTTTTTAATTCTTATCTAGTGAGGTTTACAAAATTTTAATGCTTTTCCTTGCACTTTCAAAAGTCTTGGATAATAACATATTTTCCCTTTTTAGAGATTCCTCTATTAGGAGTGCTAGTGATAGCTTCAAATGGACATGATCCATTGTTGATAGCACATCTTTGCACCTCATCCATGCAATAAGTTCATCCATATCCTTAGGCATTTGGGAAACCTCATTTTCATCTTCATTTATTGTATCATATGCTAAATTACATAGTTAAGTCATTAACAAAATTCAATTAAATTTAAAACCACATAATAGACTACAAAAAATGATATGAAGTATGGAAGATAATATGTTAGTAATAAAATTTTCCTTGCAGTGTGCTATCAATGCTTTATTAAATAATATATATTTTATGAAACATTTCTATGCAAAATTATTTATTTTTTACTTGTGGTTATGCCATCATTTAGTTAGCTTGAAAGATTAAATTTTATGGAAGCAAGGGGACCACATGTGACCTAAACAGTAAAGAATAATTTATCCACATAAATTATTCATCATATTTAGTTATAAAAATTGATTGGAATTTCATATGTAAGACATAATTTTAGTCAGATTGATATAAATATAAGTGTTATTCTTAATTTAATGTATGCATTCCTTATGACAACATGAATGTCTATTTCTATTTAAAAAAATTTTAGGTGCAATACTAAACCAGGACACAATGGTTGTAATATGTCTAAAATACTTACAAACATAAAAAAGCAACATAGAACACCATGGATTTGTACCTAAAACATGATATTTATGATATATTGAAGTGTTTCTTGCCTTGTCATCCCTCCTCTTCTTCAAATCATGGTACACATTCATTTGTTGACCAATCAAGTGTTTTGTGGGCACCCTGCATTAATATATTTCTAAAATGAGATATGTGGAGGAAAAAGGGAGAAGTCATGAAATAAATTCTATATTACACTCCATCCAAATATGGTAAGTTTTAAACATACATAATGAGATGTGAACATGTGCACTAGTGTTTCAATGAATTTTTGCTTGTTATTTTAGAAAGGGAAAAGAATAAATTAAGTATGGGTATGGTTGAAAAGCCTCTTTGATTGTGCACACATGGTATCAAAAGATTGTGAAGAGAATCTCTTTGGCTTGGTAAGATGACCTAAAAATAATAAAACACTAAAGCAAATTTGTTTGTTAGATAGATAGTTGAGTGGATTACCTAACGATAGCTAGATCTCGTAAGCAAGAGCTTCCTTAGGGGTTATCAATCCACATGTTTTAAACAATTAAGTTTATAAATAAAAAATAAATTACTTGCATCAATAGTAGAAAGGTACTAAAATTGAACACAAGAATGGTTACTTAATAAATAGACTATAAATGATTAAAATAGTGATAAACTGATTAATACTAGTGCTAGATGATTGGGGTCTACCCCAAAAAATCAGGTAAGGTTCTATGAATAGGTAGGGACATAGAAAATTAGGTTTGGTTGGGGGTAGATAGGTGAAAATAGCTTACTAGAATTTTCTACCATAATGACTATTGATGGTTGGGTTGACCATCAATGGTTAAGGTGACCATCATTGATCACGGTAACCATCGATGGTTGGACATACCATCAATGGTTGAGACAACCATTGATGATTACTATGTGTATATCTAGGTTGATAAAAGGGCTAGTTGATGAGATCACAAAGTGAGATTCTAGGAGATGGGTTTATGTTGGGATGAGTACGAAAGGAAAATAAGGTAATTAAATACTAAAAATCAAATACTTATCTTGAAAAAATTGATCAAGTGATTGATTGGGGTAGTGGACTCATTAGTGGATTATAATGTGATTATGATAGAATAATTATACTTGGTGCTTTGGTAGAGCTACAATGACAAGTTGGCTCTTTGACATAGTAGTTGGTTCACTAAATCATTGATAATGATTGAACTGTAAAAAGAGAATTCTAGATGCACAATCTCTTGATAATAATTATAGATGGATTTCACCTCCTTACTCCTCACTTCTTATATGTAAGGTCAAAGAGTTGAAATGAGGCACGAACTAGGCCTCATAATTATAATTCATGCATGTAATGGATCATAATTAGATTTAGATGAGTTATTTTTAGAAAAACAAGGTGGATGAGTTTACATGTTGGTGGTTGAGGAGGTGCACCATAACCATCAATAGTCAAGGTGAGTGTTAGAGGTCAACCTAACCATCAGTGGTCAAGGGTGAAGGATCAAAATGGGTAAAAGCTAGGGTTAAGCTAGTCTAGTCAAACTAACTATGGTTAGGTTTGGTTAGGGGTTAGAGGGTTAGATTGGTCCTGAGAGGGTCCCAAGGTGGTCAAAGGAATTACAACATTCAGAATCATGGTGTGAATATTTTTGGTGTCTACATTTTACCCTTTTTTGTTATGCATCTTGAAATCAACTAGTTATAAAACAAAAATTGCTACTATTCAAAGGTCTAGTTGCCTCGAGTAATTGAGGGGTGTTCCCCCTCAAACCAGGAGGCAATGAGGTAATGTATAATTAGTTATGGTTTTGATAAGGTGGGTGAAGATGAATGTCATGAAGTTAGATGATAAGTTGGGAACTAAAGCATAAATAGGTACACAAAGTATGACAAAAGGTGTGATATCCAAGATCATGCAAAGATGAGGTTGCCATAGTTGATAAAAATAAATGTTAGTAGTAGGAGTATAATGGATAAGTAGACTGCATAACCACATTTAGGCATGGCCATTGTGTACACTTGCAAGTCTTCTCAGTAATGTCTATGATTTAGTGGGTATCCAAGGCAAGAAGTGCTCTTTTTGAAAACATAAATAGGTCAAGTGTCATAGGTATCTAAGGTAGGAAGTACTATAAAAAAGACATAAATAGGTTAGGTAAGTGTGAGGTGGCACAAGTTTAAAATAGGGTCAACATAGCAATGTTGTCATTATGATCAAAAGACCAAGAAAAAAGTGTCTCAAAAATCATGCTAGATGAGTCGAAGTGGACCAACGATGAGGTGATGAGGTGGTCAGGGTGGGTGGAGAAGGTAGTCTCCATGGGTGGGTGAATTGACATGATTTTTCTTAAGGAATCTTGCCCAAGACAAGAGAAAAAAGGTGGGGCCCCTGACTATCGATGGTTAGGTTCTCCAAGGGTGACCATCAATGGTCACCCTAACCATTGATGGTCAGGGTGTAGACCCTAAAATTCCATAAGGTAAAAGTGAAAGTGGAATTACTTTTCACTCACTTTTATGTCTGCTTGTGTTGACTTGGAAATCTAGAGATTTTGGTGCTTTATGGTGAAGGTGTTTGCTGAGGTGGAGGTTGACATTGAGTTGAGGTAGACTGAGGTGACCAGTCAGGATGTAGGGAACAAGTAAGCATGAATGAGGATGGGAAAGATTATGGCCGATTCCACAAGGGTAGTCATGAAATGAGGTAGGGGGTGCCCTTAATTTTTTAGCTTAGCTTTAAATTTATAAAGGCATTGGTTAAGGGTAGGTTTAAATGTTTAGTTTTAGATTGTTGTACCCTAGGTAAGGGTTTTTATGGGTTTTGGGTAAATTTGTGGGTAAAAATAGGAAATGGATAGGGGGTTATTTAGGTTGGGTAGGGGTTAGGTTAGTAAATTAGGTTATTGGGTTTATTTTTGGGGTAATTTTTTGGGTAGATAAGGTTTGGGTATTATAGCTGTGGAAAACCCATAGTGATCATCGACGGTCAAGGTCAACAGTTAATGATCAACATCCTTAAAAAAAAAGGATGCCTAACCATTGGTAGTCACCATGAGCATCTATGGTTGAATAGGGTATAGGATAAGCTTGGAAAGTATTTTAAATGCTAAGGCAAATTTAGATGATTATTGCTAGGTGTAAGATGGAACTTAGTTTTAGAGGGCAAGCTTAGTAGGTATTAGGTAGATAAGTAGGATAGATAAGGAAATTGGTCCATTATGTAAAGGGTAGGGTAGATGATAATGGTGTAGGTGACTAATCCATGCTTCATAATTGGTGTATGCTAAAGAGCATATATAGATACATGATTGAGTGCCATGCATCTTCACAAAAATCTAGTAAGGGATGACCCTAGCCGATTGGGCCCACATGGAGGAGGTTGGGTTGGGAGTTATGAGGAATTATCAACATGTGCCTTAGGATGTGTTCATGGTCATTATAATCATTAAGAGATGAGATCCTACTATGAGTACCTTTCTATTGCTGACTAGGGAGATGACTATCTTACTCAAGGATGTTCATAGGATCACTCAACTTCCACTTCATGGCAATCCAATCCACCACATAGAGTGAGAGGAGTGGGATGATCACATTGAGCTTTTGTATGAGGATGATAGTGATTAGGTCAGATGGCATGTTGGGGGGTTCAAGTATTGTGATTTATATCAGATAGATCTAGATGAGAGGAGACTCATGATCATGTTGATGATTATTGTTTCATGATTTTTGCTACTTGACTCAAGTAGTAGGAGGTTCGCTTACTTAGTACTAGGGTTTTTGGTCAAGCTATTACCAGGGTAGAATATATTTAGTTGGGTGCCTATTCTACTTATACAAATATATAGGGAGCTATGGGAGTTTAAGGCCCATAAGAGGTATGACATCAATGCCAACTCAGTTCTACATTGTTGGGCCTATAAGCACATGAAGGTGCTAAAGCTAATTGGATTACCATGAGAAGGGTACATATAGATAGAGTTCCCTATCAACTTTATGTAGTGGAGGGGTGATTTTTCTATGTCAAGTAATAGAGGTGGTACACATGATGTGGAGTGGTTCAAGGGTGCACTAGTGATATGAAACATCACTTAGAGGCCTTATGTGTAGTTTCAAATATTACTTGGTTATAGGAGGCAAACACTCTCCCTTCTGAGCTACAAATGTATACTTGGTAGGTGAGATGGGGAGGTGGAGCTGACCCTATTCGATAAGGTATAGAGGTAGTTCGAATTGGTATAGGGTATTCCTAGTGTATTCCCTAGGTATAGGTAAGAGGATTTAGAGATCCTATTACCAGAGCCATATCCTATTCCTACTTTAATAAACTAAGAGGAGCTACCATTTAGGACACAAATAGATGATGATGGGTTTAAATATGGGTACATGACATGGTACCAACCATTATATGTAGTTACATATGTTGGTGGGGTTCATAGAGGTATGAGGCCAATGGTCATGGATCTGAATAGCCCTGATGGATAGGTAGAAGTAACTTTAGCCATTGCATAGGGACATATTACAACACTATAGGAGTAGGTAGCCATATTACATGGCCGAATTATAACATTATAGGGCCAGATTGCCACCATGATAGATGAGAGAGATCAAGCTAGGACCTCACTAGGATTGGTTACATAGGATAGGGACTCTTTAAGGTAGAGAGGAGGAAGAGTAGTTAAAACATAGGTAGGGCCACCAGGCACAATCCTTATTCCATAGTACTTGGACATAGTAGAGGAGCTATGGTATTATGAGGCCATAGTTTTGACACAATGTCCATAGGAACCCCAATAGGGTGAGTATAGAGCTAGATTGGTAGGTGGTGCTAGTGTGGTGAGATCAAGATAGTGGGTAACATCTATAGTTGGATAGATAGGGACAACTAGGGATTGACAATCATGATAGGTAGGTAGGCACTAGGATCTAGTGGTGCTCTAGGGGATAGTGGTGCCCTTGGGGCTAGACACGATATGACTTATGATATTTTTGTATATCATTTTGATTTTAGCCTGTGAGCTGATGCAGTGAGATGTACATTTTGAGAGAGAGATATGTATATCTACTTGTACACATTATTGTGTTATTTAACTCAAGAGTTAAACATATCATTATTTATGCTCATGTTCATGTTTTATGGTTTATGGTTTGATGTTGATGTTTAATGCTTATGGTGTCATGTTTATATGTGATCATGGATTATGCTTATGTTATGGTTGACTTGATAGACACTGATGTAGACTCACTTAGTTAGGCATGATATGGTTTTGATTTATGGTTATGATTATGACATGTTAAATATTAATGAGTACATACTGCATCATTTTAGACTTAGATATGTGGTGGAGAAATGGTTGGTTTCTTTAATTAATTATGGATGTTGTGCTATTATCATATTTGGTATGGTTATGCTTATGATAATGATGTTTCTTATAACACACATAGATATGCCTATTATGATTATTGTTGATGCTATCTTGCTTAAGGTAAAACACATGAGGTAAGGTAACTAAAAATACTAGATGAAAAAAAAAAGAATATAACCAAGAAACAAATGCCTTAATGAAAATATCAACTAGTCACAATAGGATAAGAAGAGGGTATAATAATTCTCCTTTGACAATGAATTAAACAAGATAATTGAATTTGGATTGGATTAACAAACATGAGACCTTCAAATGCTTCACATTAGCATTTTTTGGGTACTTAAAAAGGTGTCTGGGCCACATAATGTTAAGTAAGCTCAAAACAATCCCTTGTTTATAGTTAGTAAAGGGGAGATGGGTGAAAATGGAACCTTATTGTGAGACTAGCATGCCTCTTTTATAGGTGTCCAAAGAGTCAATATAAATGAGTATATGTCATGTAAAGTGTAGACTAATCAATATGAGAAGTCTACATGTGAAAGCTAATTACAGTTTCTAGTTTACTATGCTGCTTGTGACATTTGAAATTAGTTTGCTTTTTTTATGGTTATGATAATGGATATTTTGGTTTGTTGTTGTATATGGGAATTTTATCGATGAGGGAAGCTTCTAAGAAATTTCTAGGCTTTTGAAAAATGCTTTACTCAGCCATCCTTCAAGGGAGTGGTCTAAGTTGATATGCTTTATTTAAAGCTTTTTGATAGTTTTCCTTTAATGGATTAGTCCACCTTATGTTTTGGAAATTTCAAATAAATTTCAATAGTTGTCCTTTGAGGGAGTAGTCTATGAATGATAGGAATGACCTATGATTGCTAGTGATAGGAATTTTTCTATTTGATTTTGCTTGACATAGACATGCTTATATAGGCTTACAGGCTCACTTTTATGAAGGCAAAACTAGAAGCATAATAAAGTTGATTAGGCACGAAGAGGTTTAGGTGCCAATGATCATGGGAATCTATCTTGTGAAAGGGGTGAAAAGTACCATGAGAATCATACCATGGGTAGAGCCATGGTACCCATTATTCAAGATTAGGATATGAGTGTGATAGATAATCACATGATTTATATTTAATTAGTTTCCCCTAAAATAGGGAGATGAAATGTGGTTGAGAGAAAAGAATGAGATTAAGTTAAATAAAGGTGAACTTAATCCTTCTTAACAAAAGAATGGATGTAGATGTGAAGCATTGAGGGGCTTAGGTTCTAGGTGGCCTTTAAGAGAAGACAATTGGTAAGCTCCCAACCCATACTTATGGGTTATGATATAGGGTCCAAGATAATTGAAAGTAAACTTGCCCCGCTTGCTTTTCTCCATATTAGTGATATGATGATTTTCCTTTAGGATGAGGTCTTCGATGTTGAATTCCTGTACTCTAAGGTATTTGTTATAGGAACATTTGATGCACTCTTGATATACATGGAGATAGGTAAGGGATGTTAAATAACACTCATCAAGTATCTCAAGTTGAGATAAACAGTGCTGATGATAATCATCCTCTGAAATAAACTCTTGCAAAGATATGCAAAGAGATAGGATTTGGACTTTAAGAGGTAAGATAGACACTAATCCAAACACAAGAGAGAAAGGGGCAGAACCCTTAGGGGTTTAAATGCTAGTAAAATACACCCATAAGGTGAAGGGGATGTGCAAATACCAATCTTGACTAGATGCATTGACCATTTTAGTTAACATGTTATTAAGAGTTTTGTTAGAGGCTTCTACCTATCCATTAGATCGAGGGAAATAGGGTGAGGAAAATATTAAATTGATGTCAAATGCATCAAATAGACCTTAGAATTTCTTGTTTTTAAAGGATTTACCATTTTTGGTGATAATCTTATGAGGAAAACTAAATGACATATGATATGATGGTTGATAAAGTTGACAATATTTTTCACTTTGGTCGAGACTAGGGGAATAGCCTCTACCCAATTTGTAAAATATTTGATCATAGTAATAATAGAGTGGTGTTACTAAAAATAATGGGGTTTAATTTCACTAATAAGGTCTAGATCCCATTGTGATAATGGCTAAACATTAGTAGAAACTTGAAAACTATGGCTAGGTATGTGATATAAATTAGCATGTTGGCATTTGTCACACTTTTTCACATAATCACAATAGTCTTGGTTAAGGGCAGGCTAGTAATAGCCAAGGTGAATGATGCACTTAGCTACAATGAGGCCACTAAAGTGTCCTCCATATATTCTATCATGTGTTTCCTTGATAGCATGAGAGGCTTCTCGACTATGTAAGAAATGAAAAAGAAGACCATCAAAGCTACATTCATAAAGGATAATCCCTAGTATGGTAAATGTGAGTTACTTTGGATAAATGCTCATTAAGTGTTACTAAAAAACTAGGAGTTATGGCAAGGTTGAGATAGTCAAAGGTTTGCTGATAGCAAAGGTCAGGTTGGGTCTCTTCCACATTAAAAATGGTGGGAGAATCTAGCTTGACATAGGAATGTTGGGTTAGTATATGGATAATGATAGATAACTTAGAATCTAAGGGTGTGAATGATATCTAAGAGGCAAAGGAAGCCATGGTTTCAACAAACTTGTTATTAGATTGAGGGGTTGATTGGATGTGGTAGTGTTCAAAAGATGCTAAGAGTTCATCAATTGGTTTCTTATAATATTGTAAAAAATCATTCTTACACTGGTAAGATCTATTGATTTGATTGACCACAAGTTAGGAGTCACCAAAGATTTTGATTATTTTGACTCCTAGGGCTAAGGTAGTTTGAAGGCCTATCACTAGGGCTTCATACTCAACCATATTATTGGTACATTCAAAATCAATATTGAAGGACAAAGGAAGATGTTCACCATAAAATGGGATAAGGATGGTACCATCTGCACCACCACACTAACACTTTGACCCATCAAAGAACATGGTGACTTGATAGGTAAAGTTTACCTAAGAGAGGGTCATGATGGACTCATCGAGGAACTCAAGAGGAGGAAGTTGGTTATCTATTAAAAGTGTTTTAGCTAACTAGTTAGCAATGAATTTACCTTTATTAACTTTTATTGAAGGAACTCAAGGTCGAACTCTACTAAAAGCATGAGCCACTTGGCTATATGCTAGTTTTGGTACAGCTTGGAGTACATGTACTTGAGTGGGTTGGTGTTGGTTATGACATAAGTTTTGTGGTTAAGTAGGTAATGGAAAAGTTTGGTGGCCATGAAGACTAAAGCTAAGCAAAGTTTTTTAGTATGGGTATACCAAGTCTCATATTCTACAAGCATGTAGCTAATGTAGTAAATGGCTTAATTTCTGTGTTGTTCATCTCGGTGAGCCAACATTGCCCCTATGGAGTGGTCAGTGGTGGAGATATATAGGTAGAAATTTTGGTCATCCTTGGGAGGGGTGAGGATAGGTGGAGACAAAAGGTACTTTTTGAGTGAATCAAAGGCATTTTGACATTCTCTACTCCACTTAGAAGAGACATCCTTATTTAGATGGTGGTGGAAGGGTTAACATTGATCTAAAAGCTAAGAGATAAAGTGATGAATAGATTAGAGCTTCCCCTAAAAGCTATGGAGTTTCTTGAGGTTGACAAGAGAAAACATGTCAAGGATGGATATGATATTAGTGGGATCATCCTTATTGCATGAAGGGAGATAATGAAACCAAGAATCTTTCCTGACAAGACCCAAAAAATATAATTTTTGGGGTTTAGGAAAACATGGTAATGGATAAGTTGCTTAAATATGATATTAAGAATGGCTAAATGGTCCTTTTTGAGTTATAATTTTTTAATAAGGTCATCCACATAGTCCTCTATAATCTTATGGATGGGATCATGGAAGATATAAGTCATGGCACATTGGTAGGTTATACCAACATTATTTAACTTGAAAGGTATGACCTAATAGCAAAAGGTTCCCCGAGGGGTGGTAAAGGTAGTTTTATGTTGATATTCAGGTGCAATTAGGATCTGATTATAACCTAAGACTTCATCTATGAGATATAACATCTTATGGCCAGCTGTAAGATCAACAAGTTGGTCAATGTTGGGTAGAGTAAAGTCATCATTGGGGAAAGTAAGGTTGAGGTCATGAAAGTCCACACAAATGTATAGTCCCCTTATGTATTTGGTGATAGGTATAACATTCGAGACCCATAGAGGATAGTCAATGGGTTGAATGAAATTGATAGATAGGAGATGATAAAGCTCTTCTTTGATGAGAAGGGCTATGTGAGGGTTCATGCATCAAATTTTTTTCTTGTCATGCTTGGTGTTATGGTTAATGACTATGTTATGGGTAGTAATGGCTAGTTCAATTCTAGGCATGTCACTATAAGACCAAGAAAATGCTATAATGTGATATTAGAGGAAAGAGGGGAAGTCCTGAAGCTCCTTGATACTTAGTGACCGGCCAAGTTTGACAAAGCAAGGGTTGTCCAGAGTGCCCAAGTTGATATCTATGGTGGATTTGTTCAACATGGTCAAAGTCTCAAGAGGAAGGGATTTGTGGATGGAATAATCTAGGGCACCAAGGTAGGTGAGAATAGAATCATCATCCTGGCACTAAACAATGTTAATGGTAGGAGAGTCCTCTCTTATCATCTCAGGATGGGTCAAAGGGATGGTTATAGTTGTCCCTTCCTTTTGATAAGTTAGGGATCTAAGGCTGATCATGTTGATGAAAAAAATTAGTTGGGATGATGTCATCATCCTCACACATAAGTAAAGGTGAGGTCAGTGAGGAAGGTGTATCTTCCTCAACAATGGTGGTGATAGGTGGTTTAGGTTGCTTCTTATTGGGTAGGATGAAACTGAGGTCATGTTTCTCATGAGGCTTTTGGGTTTCAATGGTGACCAGCTCATGTGGGTCATGCTCATATCAGCCAAGGCCAAATCCTTTCCAATTACACTAATAGAGGTATATCTTAGCAAAGCTTGGTTTATCTAGGTAAGAGAAACTAGTGGTGAAAGGTTGGGGTGAAAGAGAGGTGGTATAAGCATCAAGGGGTTTATCGAGCTCCCCATAGATAAAATGTGTCAAATAGTAGGGAGGTACAAAGGGAATAATAGCTTCAACATTGGGGTCATATCCTGGTTGGTTAGTAAGTTACCCATACTCATGAGGAGTAGGGAAAGCATCAAGGGATAAAAGGTGAAACTCCCCCAGTGAAAGATGATGGAATATTGATTCCAAAGAGTCCATGGTGGGGATTTGGTTTGAAGGGATAGAGGAACTAGTTTATACCTCATCAGTGGAAGGAGATATGATATCTACTTTAGTGGTTGAAGGTTGGTTTTTAACTATGGAGGTTATGCTAGATGGGGGTATGAGGATGTCATTAGGGTGATACATCATGTTACATGTTGAGAAGGGACTTGGGTTAGCTTGGATGCTGATGACTTGGAATTCATGCTCAAACTTAATGCAATGGTGAAGGGTGGAGGAGACATAACCCATAGAGTGGATATAGGCTCATCCTAATAAAACATTATATTAGAATTAACTTTTCACTACATAAAAGAGTTTGAGAAATGTGTGGGGTCCTAAAAAGATATGAAGGAAAATAGTTCCCAAGGTAGTGGCCATGGTGTCATTGAAGGAGTGAAGGATGATCGAAGATTTAGATATGACATTGTCCAACAAGTTGAGTTGGTTGTAGGCATGGGAGGAAATGATGTTAATGCTAGTTCCCCATTGATCATGACCCATATAATGTGGGTTTGGTTAATCTAATCAGTAATAAAGAGAGGGGGTTTTGGGTCCTTGGGATGGATGGAAGGTATTTCTAAATCCTTGAAGGTAACAAGGTTGGAATTTTGAAGGGCACCAATAAAGGCTACTAGAGGTTGGAGATATTTGAGTTGGACCTCTATGGCTTGAAAATCCTCTATTAGTGATTGGTGGTGATGGAGAGAGATAAATATCAACTCATAAAATCTCATTTTCACTAAGGTCTAGTGAAATTGTTTGAGGATAACTCTCTTGATGGATTTTGAGGGGTTATATTGGGAGGTACCTAAAATAGATACTTTGGGTTCGGTTAAAGATGGACATAGATGGATTTGAGTTGGTTGGGAGGTTGAAGATAGATATGTCCATGGAATGGACACATTATCCTTCCCCTTATCCTTCTCCTATGATTTTGTGACCATGTTGATAGTATGGATAGGAGGAGTTGGGGTAGGATATTAGCTAGACTCATCTTCACTCTGAGCTGAGAGTGGAAGAGTAGGTGAGTATTGGGTAGTTATTTTTTTTGGTGGGATCAACATAGGGATTGTGGGAAGTTTGTCTGTTAATATATTGTCCTCATCATAAATATGGTGGATAATAGTTTAGAGAGATTTTCAATTCTTCATATCATGGTTGGGTGTCTTTTTATAAGAACACAATTGGTGGTCACTGTACCATATGGGTTTTAAAGCTAGAGGGTCAAAGGGTCTAATGGGAGGTAAGAAACAATAATAAGTTTGTAATAACCTATGAAGAATAGTCAAGTAGGACTCAACTAAAGGTGGTAAAGGTGTAGTGGTATTTAATTTTATGGTTAGGGTAGAAGACTGTTTGGAAATAGGTTTGATGGTAGGTGATTTGAGTAGGGTGGTATGCTTGGTTTATGGATTTAGTTTAGGCAAGGAGGTTGATGAGATAAAGGTGGAGGATCATAAGGTAGGTAGCCTATGTATTGATATTATGGTGAAGAGAGGTGTGTCAAAAAGTAATTGTGAATGTGTAACCAAAAGAGGTGGTGGGGTTGTAGTAGAGATGATTGGATTCTTGCTCAAGGTAGAAGAATGAGGCCCCAAAATGGAGGGTAAAGTTGAGGGAGATAAAATTTAGGGCTTCAAGATTTTAGGTAGTTTTACCTCTTTGATTGCTTTGGTTTGGTACTTGGTTGGTGTGCTTGAAGAGGTTAGGTTTAATTTCATGGATGGATGACTAAGGCCTGGTGTAGGAAAGGTACCAAGGCTTTTGGTTGATTTGGTTGGGGTGATAGAAAGATGTTTGGTTATTTGGGTTATGGTTGAGGATTGGTTGGTTTAGTAGAGGTTTTGGTTGGTCAATAGAGGTGATGGATTGATCTGCCAAAGAAAGGGTTGGAGGTTATGGTCTGGTAATATAAGGGAGGCCTAGTTGCTACCAAAATTTATTCCAGTCTAAGTTAGGTTTGGAAAGAAATTCCAATCTCTAAACTACTCTAGAGAATGGTTTATAGATTGGTTTGGCTCCCAAGGTAGTAGGTTTTAATAATAGACCCATAGGTTTGAAAAGGGGGATGGTAACCTTATCCTCTTCCTCAATCAAAGGATGTAAGGTTGAGATAGGTGGCTCCTCCATGGGAAGAGTAGCCATGGAAATTTCCTCTATGGGGATGATTTTTGAGGGAGGGATGAGTTACTTGATAGTTAAAGGTAAAGGTAAGATGGTGATGGTTGGTTGTTCTAATATATCATTTGAAAGAGTGGTTATGGATTCCACTACCTCAATAAATGAAGGGGGAGAAGATGGTATTATTTCTCTCTATTTTTTATTTTTAGTTTTGGGAAGAAATAAATTAGTGATAAAGGGGGTGTAGAAGAATACCTATTGAATGCACGTGTGTTGAATCCAAACCTTGTGAGAAATCCTCTTTGGCTTGGGAGGATGACCTAAAAATAAGAAAACACTAAAAGAGACTTTTTTGTTAGACAAGAAGATGGGTGGATTGCCTAGCGTAAACTAGACCCTAGAAGTGAAAGCTTCCTAGGGGGTTATCAATCCACCTACTTTAAACACTTAAGTTTGATAGATAAAAATAAAAGAAACATGTATTTAAAATATCAAACTGAAATTATATATGGTAAATAACCTAAATTTAATTAATTAAAACTAAATGATTTGCTAAGATGATTAAACTAAAGCAAATAGTCTGAATAATTAAAATTGCTGAAAATTAGTTAAAAGCAAGGTTTTGGTTTCGTGAAATGGTAAGGGTCAAAAGAGTGACGTGGTTGGGGTTGTAAAATGGTTTATATGGAAAAGGTTTAAGGAGTGAAGGTTTAAAAGGATAAGTCAACAAATGATTAAGGTGGAAAAAGGGTAAGGGGATAAAGAGAGTGAAGATGGTAAAGAGGGGAATGTGAGAAAGGGTAAATAAATAAAGGGGAAAGGAAAATGAAGAGGCTAAGGGGAAAATATATGGAGGCCAAGGGAATAAGAAGGCCAAAGGGTGGGTTTCGAAGTCAAGAAATAATAGGCCAACAAGGATAAGAAATTAAATTGTAGCAAATAAAACCAAGGTTACCTTCCAAGCTTGAAGAAGAATGTTGATGAAGATGTTGGTGTTGATGTTGTTGAAGAAATTTTGGTAAAACTTCAATATAAATATGATGCTTTGGCTCTTTCTTCTCAATATGATAACCTCCTTGATAATCCCTCCAAACCTGAAACAAAATGTTAACAACCAAAAGACTAACTTTCAACTTTCTGACTTAACCCTAGTTGAAGGAAAGCAGGGGGGTTTATAGCATATGTTATGAAGAGTCATGCCAAAAGATGAATAATATAGTTATGGTGCCATTTTATATGTGGTGGATGAATTAGTCAAAATGAGGTGGGTGGGGATTCCCATTTGGTTTGATGAGTGTCTCATTTGGGTTAAAAAGTCAAAAAGGTGTGCCCTTTGTCTTAAAGAGGTAGGTATCTTATTTTGGAGGTTAATTTAATGTACAATACATGTTGAATAATGGTTATTTTGAGGGGAAATTTTCCATATTTCAAGGGGGGCCCTTGTGATTCTTAAATGAGGTCATCAAACACTTTGGAAAGGGTCCCAAGTGGGGCATGCTATCCCACATCAAGCCACATCACTTCTAGGCCATGTCACTTGCCATATCACCTCCCAAATCACCTTCCATGTCACTTGACATGTCATGTGCCATGTCACTTTCCATGTCACATGCCATGCCACTTTCCATGTCATCATGAATAGTGATAATGGGTCCCATAATGAATAGTGATAGTGATTAGTAATTTCAAATAGTACTATGTGACTAGGAAAATAGTGATTTAGTTGGGTTAAGATGGGCTTTTTAAGGGTTAAAAAGGTTTGGGGGGGGGGCTTGAGGCATTTAGTCATTGAAAATTGCAAGTGCATAGTTTTCTAGTGTTTATATTTTACCCCTTTTTGTTATGTAGCTTTGAGTTAACAAGCTACAAAACAAAAATGAATCGCTTGGTCTAAGGTCAAGGTGCTTTGAGTATGGGAAGAGGTTTTCCCTCTTAAACTAAAGAGTTAATGAAGGAAGGCCAAATTAGGTGTATGTTTGATAAGTAGTTGGTGGGGAGGCACTAGGTGGTGCCACAAGGTAGCTAGGCATGTGAAATGCAAATGGGTGTACAATATGTGACTAAGCATGATAGTTAAGATTACATAAAGATTAAAGATGCCAATTTTGGTTATAATAAGGTAGATCCTAGAAATATGTGATAGGGATAACCAGTCCATATTATTGGTTATATCTGATTGAGTTAGGCCTATCAAGTCATCTAGGTAGGTTTAATATTGGTCACAAGTATCTAAGGTAAGAAGTGCTCCTACAAAACAACACAATTTTTTGGGTCATGCACGAGGTGGTGCAAATATTTAAAATTTCAACATGGTAAGGTTGGTCTTTGTAGTCAAATTGTTTTACAAAACACATCAATGTTCTAGGTTAGAAGCAACTAATATCAAGGTGGATGTGATGAAAACATGGGTGGATTGGGTATGGGTTGGAAGGGGATGGCCAAGATGACTACATATGCACATGGAAATTGGATGATGTGTACATAGTTCCATGGATAAGAATCTAAAAATAACATTAGGCCAAATGTAGTTCTTTTGAGGTGAAGATTTTTGGTTAACTTGGTTACCCTAATTTGATATCATGTAGTTAGGTCCAGTTTAAGTACATTAGAGAAAGGAAAGTTCTAAAAGGGTGGAAAATATGGGTATCAAATATTTTTTTGATTGGTTTGGTAGAAATAGTGGATGAGATTATATAGGATATAATTAGATGATTGTGTCAATTATGAAAAAGGAATCTATAGCCATGGATAATTAGGTTAAAGCATGAAATTTCTATCACCACCTAAAAAAGGAGAAACATGATTTACCAGGGTTTAGAAAATCTAGGACTACTTGAATTGTCATAGTGATCCGATGGGTTATTTCATCACCATCTAAATAGGTTGACATTGTGCACACTTCACAACAATGTCATTAACAGGATATGAAAGTGTATTATTTAATAATTTGAGGAAGCAAAATAGTATAGTGGGTAAATGAGAAGTGGCAAAGATCAAACCCTTGAACCTTGAGTCAGTGCAGCCCCAAAATAAGCAAGCATTGGGTTTTAAGGGAATTCAAAGAAAGACACCAAGGGGTTTTGGAATATGGAGTGCGGTGAATAATAATAATATTAATTAAATGAGGGAGAAGGTTATGGATTACAATTAAAGAGTAGGGCTATTTCAATGCATAAGAAGATGTAGTCTGAGAAGGGAGAATCAAGGGAAATTATTATTTGGAAGGTTAGGGAATGTGAGAGGGTGAAGCTATCATCCCCACATAGATATCCCAAATCTTACATTCGAAGGTGGTTTTAGTTTTTATTTTAACATCTTTGAAGGTTAGAGTAAAAGGGGTTTAAAATAGGCAAGATCAAAGGGGGTGGGGAAGGAATCTTCCTCCTGATGGCTTAGCAATGCTCAGGCTTGTTAGTTGGTCATATGAGCCCACAGTCTTGACCAATTATGTTATAAAGCTATAGGATTAGTATATATCTCACAGTAAACCAAAATCAAGTGGAAATTTTTTGAGGTTGTAGCATGCTCAAAATGGGTAGAGGGTTTAAAATGGATAAAGGTGTTAGGTAGGGTGAATGGAGTAGCTAGAGAGGTACAAAAAAGAGGGTCCAAACACAACACATAGAGGCATTAAAGGAAGAAAGGGATGTACCTAAAGTAATGAACCTGACTAGATTTTTTACATTAAGGCAAGGGTGTGGAGGACACGAGGAAGCATACAAGGAGATGTACACAGAGGTAGTTCAAATGGTGAGTACAATCTAATGAGTGAAAAGGTGGAGTGCCAATGGGAGAGAATAAAGGAGTTTCAATAAGGAATGAGGTGAAGGTAGACCAGGAGATGGATGAATAAATAGGTAGACAAAACAACAAGGTCATAGATAAAGATGAAGGTGGAAAAGGATGGAAGAAGCCAAGCATGGTTAAATAGGAGGAAAAATAAGGTCAAGAAGAACAAGGAATGTCCTCAAGATGATAAAAATGAAAGTAAATGGATAAAAGGGAGAGGATGGTGGAAAAAATAAAAGGAAATGAGATGAAGATAAAGGATGAAGATTAGGGATGATGAGAAGAAAGAAGAAGAATTGAAGTAGGGATATAAAGCAAGGATACTCACATAGATGAAAAAGACAAGTGAGTACCAAGATGGAAAGAGGAAAAGGGGAATGCAAAAGGCAAAAGGCATGAACTGAGAAGAAGAAAAGAGGTGATTATGAAAGGCTTCTCAAAGGATAAATTCCCAAGGGAGAAACTAGTCGTGGAGAAAAAAATGACAAAAAGGATGGAAAAAATAAAAAAAGAAGATTGAAAAATGGGTACGATGGGAAAAATGGTGAAATGGTAGAGAGTAATGGTACACATAAATAAAAAGTACAATTACAGAAGAAATAGAAAGCTTACAAGATACACAATATGATGGGGAATTGGTGAGGAAAAGAGGGTACAACACTTAGCCAAGGGTGAGGGGAGATGATGAGGATGGTAAAATAAGTTGAAGGGGATAAAGGAAAAGGTTGGTAATAAGTTGAGAGAGAGACCAAAAACATGAGAAGTGGGTGAGGGAGTGAGCTGTGAAGTATGCAAAAGGAAAGGCGGTAGGGAGGCTAATGAGGTAGAGTAGGTGGTGGTTTTATGGGAGATAAGAGGGGCCAATGCGGAAGGCTTTCAACCCTTGTGTTAAAATATATTGACAAGATAAAGGGAGGGAGGTGGTGAGGGGATATGTAATGAAGTGGAGGAAGAGATTTTAGGTGAGAAAGGAAAATAAAATAAAAGATGTGGCCAAGCTGACCTCAGTAACTGAGCGCAACCTACATAGTCCAAAAAGACCTCAGGTGGATGTAGTTCTAGAAATGAAGGAAAAACTAAAGAGGAAGTATTAGTTAGTGTTAAAACATAAGGATGTTGAAGAATGAATTCAATCTTCCTTATTGTAGGATACCCTAAGCAAGAGGGCATTGTTAGTGATGGAAATGAGTGAGAATAAAAAGGGGATGGGAATTAGTTGTTAGTGATGGGAATTAGTTGTTAGTGGCCAACCTTCTCTTAAAAGTGAAGTAGTGCCTACATAGGCCATGGACATTAGGCCAATGTAGTTTAATAAGGTTTGGGTGAGTGGTGTTCAAATTGAATGCCCCAATTTGATAGACCACATGGGTTGGTTTGGGCTAAGGAAGAAGGCTTTTTAAAACACATATATATATATATATATATATATATATATATATATATACACACACATATATATACATATACATATACATATACATATACACACACACATATATATATATATATACATATACATATATATATACATATATATATACATATATATATATATATATATATATACATATACATATATATACACACACACACACACACACATACATATATACATATATATATACATATATATATACATATATATATATATATACATATATATATATATATATATATATACATATATATATATATATATATATATACATATATATATATATATATATACATATACATATATATACATATACATATATACATATACATATATATACATATACATATATATACATATATACATATATATACATATATATATATATATATACACACATATATATACATATACATATATATATATACATATATATATATATATATACATATATATATATGTACATATATATATATATATACATATATATATATATACATATATATATATACATATATATATATATATATATATATATATATGTAATTTGGGGTTTTGGTGAAGGTGCCAATGGAAGTGAATGGTGTAGACTGGTAAATATTTACCATAATGATCCCACATTTAATAAGATTAGAGATACAAATGGGCAAGGTAGTATAAATTATAAGGGAACACAATGCTAAGTACCACAAATGATCTTTAATGGAGCTAATCCAAAGAAGAGGTACCTTTATTAGGAGGTTACACCTTCTAAAATTTTGTGAGGGTAGGAGTTTGAAGATAGTGTCAACCATTATGAGATGAGTTTTAGGAGGTCGGGGTGTATTCGGATCTACATAGTCACTTTGGCCAAGGTTCATCACCACTATAAGCTAAGTTTTAAGGGTGGTAGTGAAATGATGACCTATAAAGAATTTATTTGATGGTCAAGTAGATTATACAAGTAAAGAAGTTATAAATGTGGTAAGTGACAGAAGATGGACCTTTCTTGACCCAAGAGCTACATGGGTAGGATAGACAAATGATGGCCATGTCTACATCCTCTATCCTAGCTCTGTGGAACCAATGACTTATTGGTTTTGCTAGTTCGGGCCTAACCAACAAGAAGTTGTGTGGCTGGGAGAAGACAATGGTTACCTTTCTATAGATGAACATTTAGTTGGCATAAAATAAAATATTTCCATGTTGGATCAGGTAATACCAATGGTTGGGGTTTAACATTCAAAGCTTATGGCAATGTGACAGTAGTAAGGGGAGGGTAGAGGGGATAAGAATGTGAATGTATTAGTGTGAACTCATGATGGCCTACCTCTGATGGAAGAGTTTCTATAGTGGTAAGGATTTGGGAGTTACCACCACTAGCAATAGTGGTAGTTTCAAAGGCATGATCATTATAATAGCCCATGGTTGGAACTCAATTTACATCAACTAGGCCAAAGGTGATAATGACCACAAGGCCTACAAGGGTCATGAGATGACAAAGCAAGGAAAGACATCGGATGTGAATCAGATGATAAGGACAACAAAAAGATATCATGATGGTGCATAATGGCTTTATTGAGATGACCAATCTTATCATGGGTGGTATATCCATGTGAAAAGGTAGGTAGAGATGACCATTTCCAATGGGAGGACTATTCAAGGGAATGAAAGACATCATATGACCTTCTTATTGATAGAATAGAGAACCAGTTCAGTGAGGAGGAATGGGAAGGTATTCTATTTAAAGAATCATGATAAGGATTAGTACTAGGAGTAGATCATGTCCTTCATGTGAGCACATCTACCTTCACACAATCATCATTCAACTTTCCATTGTAAATGATGGTGTATGTCCCTCCATGCACCAAAATACCATCTTTAATCACATTCATCATAAAAAAGAATAGCAAAAATGAATAAGAGTGCCATCCCCTTATCCCATATTAATGATACCATCTAGCTCATGAAGCAACCTTTCTTAAATAAATGATGCTTTATTCATAAGGTATGTCGATGTCTTCATGTGCTTTAGGCCATGTGTAATCTGATTACTATGTATATGTCATGTAATTCCTCACACCCTAAATAAAATATTGCATAGTTTGTTATGTATAAAATGTGTTGGATGTCACTGGTCAAATGGTATCATGCTTAAAGTTGTGTGGATACTTATAAATGTTATGTTTATGGTTCTGATTGGTATGGTTGTGGCTGGTATAATCTCACTAAATGTAAAAAGAATGATTATTGTTGTTACAACACTAGATGGTAAAAGTCATGAGGAAAAAACTACCAAGCACATCAAAAACATGGTACAATGCTTTATTTTTGATAAGTACTAAAAATAGACCCAAAGTGGGATCAACTTAATGAATATAAGCCCCTCAAATGTTGTGTATAAATGGTCATTAGTCAATAAAAAAAATTCTTGATCATAGGGTGTCAAGTAAGCTCTAGATCCCTTGATTTATAGATAGTCTAAAGGGAAGATGGGTGATGGGTGGTGTGAAGGGTAATGGGTGATATGTATGATAACCACATGTGAATTATTTTTCCCTTTCTATAGATGACCTAAGAATGGTAATAGACAAGTCCATGTTGTATGTCAGATGTAGATTGATCAATGGGGGAATTCTAAATTTGGAAGCCAATTATGACTTCCAGGTTATTATGTTATTGGAGAGCTGATTTTGGCTTTAGAATTTGTTGTGATAGTGGGTATTTTACTTCATTTATGTATATGGGAAGCTGATCAATGCGAGAAGATTCCAAGAAATTACTCTACTTTTGACAAAGTGAACTTAGCCATCCTTCAAGGGAGTGGTCTAAGATTATTGGCTTTATTTAATGATCTTGATAGCTATCCTTCAAGGGAGCAATCTACGTTACATTTGGTAGGTTTTATTTTGTTAGGCTTTATTTTGTTTTTGTGTGTGAGGCATTATTGATAATAATCCTCTTTATAAATGATGTTGTGTAAGGAAATATGAAGAGAGGGAATCTAGACTTCAAGAGGTAGAACATCCTTTATGCCAAAGACCAAGGAAAAAGGTGTATCACCTGTTATGGTTTAGTTACAAGTGTGATAGGCCCATAAAATAAATGGGATGTGTATGTGCCAATCCTGGTTGGTCAACATTTTGATGAGAATTTTGTTGGAGGCTTCTTCCTATCCATTTTCCTATGGATGGTAAGGTGAGGAATGGTTGAGTTTGATGCCAGAAGCATCGTAGAGGGCTTGAACCTTTTTATTTTTGAACGATTTTTTGTTATCTATTATAATTTTATGAGAGACCCCAAAATGATAGATAATGTGATCATTGATAAAATCTATAATTTTGTTGGCTTTAATGGAGATAAGGGGGATATCCTCCACCCATTTAGTGAAATATTCTATAGTGGTAATGATATATTGGTGTGACAGAGAAGAGTGAGGATTGAATTCTCTAATGAGATCCAACCCCCACTATGAGAAGGGCCAATAATCCATGGATACTATTGACATAGAAGATTGCACCCGTGGGTAGGAGGTTGAGCTCCTACCTTCCACACGCAACAATGGAAACTCCCCTCTCACTTGTGGGACTAGCGAAGCTGGAGGGGAGAGTATCTAGATAAGGGCTAGCTCCCTTCGATGCATCATGTTCATTCCAGTAAGTGCAAATGCATATATATATATATATATATATATATATATATATATATATATATATATATATATATATATATATATATATAATGGGGGGATGAAAAGGGATAAAGATTGCAGGAAAACAAACTACTCTAAAGAGGTGATGCACCAAAATAAATTTGACCTTCTCACATTCACACTTAAATCAAACAAACACATACGTACACTTTATATTTGGTAGAAGGACTAGGCTGCAAGAAACTCGGCAAGGAGGCTCTAATGGAAAATACAGAAAATAGAGATTCACTAAGGTGCTGTGAAATGCACACTGTAAGTAATTTATTCTATTTTTGCACTTCCAAATACAACTCTCCTTGTCATCTATAGAAATGGCACCTTGTAGACAATAGGTATGTTGGTGTCAAACCTATGAAAGCATCAAGAAACAATGACTAAACACAAACTAACACTCGAGACATACACAGAAATATCTATCCAAGATAGAGGTAAAAAATAGATTTATTGATTCAGGTGAAATTTTTCTAGGGCTATGCCTTACAAATGTGGAAGATGTTTACAAAAATGACAAGTCCTCAATATATAAGAGAAGAAAGGAGGCCTTTTGGCACCCCTTATACAAGTAACCCATGTGCCTTACGAGCATTGGGAAGAGCAAGCCACTCAAAACATCAATGAGTTGCGCCCCTTTGTTTGCTTGTAAGGCTGCTTCTTTGAGGTGATTACATGGTTTGTCTACTCATACATATGAAATGAAGAAAATTGGTTGCACTGCTAGCTGTTTGCACCTCCCAATGGTCAATTCATAGGCACTATGTCATCTATTGGAGTAATTTCTTGAATCGACACCTCCCTTTGCCACTTGGACTATCTACTTGCTCTTACACTTGGCACTTTTGTATTTTTTGCATTTGTCTTCTTCCTACTCTTTTTAGCCCTTGAGGGTGATCTTTTGGCAGGTTGCTACATTTTTTGGCCTTTTCTTTCATGCTGGTACTTGGTCATTCTTTAAAAAAATAATGGTCCTTTTGATAGCTTAAATTTGACGTTCACGTGGCCGTCATTGTTTGAAAAACAATGGCTAGTTCACCTTCTTAAAGTTGATGGCATTTGGGATGTCATCGTCCTCGACAGCTACCTTCAGGCTTTTCCCTTTTGGACCTTTGTTGAACCAACCCATTGAACCAAAATTGGTTCAACGGTTTAATGGTTCAATGCTGTGCACTGAGTCAATTGAACTAAACATTGAACCACTCACTTTGAACCAAGTGCTAAACTATGGCCTTTAAACCTTGCCGATGAACCTTGTATTAAACTTGAACTGATTAAACCAAGCATTTGAACTTTCCTTGTTTGCTTCTATCATTAAACCAAAGCTGATTGAACTAAAGCCGAAGAACTTAAAGATTGAACTAAGCACCTGCAGAGTCTGTAGAAACTCTTGAACTTGTGCAAAATCAAAAAATGAATTGGCCTTAAACAATAGGGGAAGAAGGGGACTGATTTTTTGCCTTGTTGGGCAAAAATGGTGAATAGATTGGTGCCTCCCAGGGGAAGCATGCCTACTATGCTTAGAAGCCAGTTGCCTTAAAAATCCATTAGGCACGGGGTTAGATTGTAACTTTAAAATTAGCAATAGCTCTGATAAATCTAGAACCAATCTCGTAGATTCACCTCAAAAGGAAAATAAAAACACATGCAAGGCTAAGAAAACTACTTGTGCAAACAACACTTAGGGAAAATAGGGAAGGAAAACTGAAAGCATCCTACTATATACATCTAATCAGGTATTTTTGATTCCCTCCTGGATCAAAGGGAAAACTTCTAATGTCCCCTTCTTGGCAAGAAGACTTATGGTGCCAGGCAAGTAGTTGAATGAAAAGGAGAGCTGGTGCCCTGCTCGTCTTGCTTGTCACCTGATTTGGCTTATACCCGAGTGGAGATTCAAACATGCTTCCAACGCAAATGTACTCTATTTTTTCTTGGAAGCTTGCCTCCTACTTTAGGCTAGTGTATCTCATCAAGAAATCAATTGTTATCAGTTCATCACCATAAGCCCCTTGATATGCATCATTGACTGGCTTTCTCTCTTCTGCCTCATGCTCAGGTTCCATGGTATGACCATCTTCCTTGATGATTTCAAAGGAGATATCTTCAGATTCACTAACCTCCTGAAGGGGTAAATCTGAAAAACTATAGCCTCTTTGCATGCTTGTTTGAACCCCAATGCTGCCTTCTCCACTCTTATCTAGCTCATAGCCTCCTTGAAGAATAGTGCAGCCTACCTCAATGACTTTAAATGAATCATTCAAAATGTGAAAAAGAGATTGTCCATGCTCCTCCACGTCACCTAAGGTGATCTCCTCCTCATCTGTAATCATAAAGTCTCCCTGGTTAGTCATAAATTGAGCGTAATCTATATCAAGGAAGGCTTGATAGCTTTCTTGGAGGTGTATGGATGGAGTGTATTTAGACACAAAATCTACTATTTGGTCTAAAACATCCATCACACATTCATTGAGAAGACCTACTCTGGACTCTAACTCTACAATTTGCCTATCCATATCTTCCTAGAAAAGCCTTTCTCAGAAGTCACAATCATCATCAGGATTAGGAGCAGCCCCATCTTCTTTAAGGTTTTGAGTAAAACCTTTCTATTCTTCTTCCTTTCTACCCCAAGATTCCACTTTTTGCTTCTAACTCATGATCTTGGGATTGGAAACTTACTCCTGCGAACATGCAACAACTTTATCCTCTTCAAGGTCTTGAGCTGGTTCATGATGTTCCTTCTTCCAGCTTAGAATTTGGAGATCATGTTGAAAAACTTGAGGAGGTTGGGGAGGATTTGGGAGGGTTTGCTCATGTACAGGAAGAGCTATCTGAAAAGAGGCATGCTGAAAAGCTAGGTGAATAGGATTGAGGGTAGGATCGATTGATGCATAGGATGAGCTAGAAAGATCGAGTGCCATTTGATAGAAAGGATTTGGCATACAAGAGGGAGTTTTCTCTAGAATAGGAGGGGGCAGACCTTGGGCCAAAATTTCTTGATTTTTGTCCCTCCACTTTACCAACATTTCATCAATATTGAAATTAGCTTGTGGATTGGTAGAAGGGGTGTCTTTTGGCATCGGCTCCTCTACAAGGTTTGAAAACTCCATCTCTCTCTCTCTCTTTAAGTAGTCTCATTTTAGCCTCTAATTCCTCAATCCACTTAGCTATATTATCCTCATTTTGTACCTCTTGGAGCTCATAGGAGTCATTATAGAGATGGGGAGTACATGAAGGTTGCCATGAAATGCAAGAAGCTTCTTGAGGAAGGGTGGGAGGGACTTGAAAAGGACTGACCTCATTTTGTGCCTCACACTCTTGGACAATGCCTTTCTCCTCATTGCTGTTCCATGACTTGACCACTTTATTCCAGCTCAAGACATTCAGACTAGGCACCTCCCTTTGGGGTGATGAGGCCACAATGTGAGAGGGTAGTGAGGGTTTGGATTCCACTTCCCTTACTGCCAAAATGGACTACTGCATCTGAAGATTTACCAATTTGATATGTCTATCAAGATTAGCCTTAAACACAAGGTTTGCTATTTTGAAACTCTCCTCAACATAATTGGGGAAAGGACTTTGACAGGCTTGACTTGGCTTATAAGCAGGGGCTGTATATGACTGATATGATGCTTGGGGTAGTGAGTATGTAGGTTGATAGACTTGGTAAGGCTGCCTCTCATGAATACTCAACTTCTCTTCCAAAGATGCAATCAAACCACCCACATCTAGCATCTCACTTGTAAGCCTGTGCCAATTGGCTCTTTCAATGGGAGTCCATTCCTTCTTAACTTGATCCAGTGCATTTCTCACTTGATCGATGACATGATTAGGAACTTCTTGGCCACATCCCCTTCTAGTGTCAAGATCTATTACATATTTTTTGTATCTTAGTAGTGCTCACTTGAAGGTGGAAACAGGTTGATTGGCAAAGAGACTGGGTTGAGTGGGAGAAGTGACGTAATGAGAAGACTGGGCATAAGGCTGATATAGCTCATGATAGGGCTGGGATTGGTCATATTAGACCTAATAAGGATCAACATAAGGTTGGTGATGATCATAGCCATGCTGGACAAATAAAATAGGGTCCATGGCTCAGAACGATGGGATTATACATACCAAAATGTTGTTTCTTGACGGTATGGTACAAAAATTGCTTAACTAGTTGATTTAACTCAGAGTCACCATTGGTGTTTGATGTAAAATCCTCCAAAGGCTGGTTGGTCAAAGAACACACCAAAATTCTTCAACTTTGTGGATACAGCTTATCCTAGTTGGTCCCACCGAGCATGCTAGAAATTTTTGACGCAAAAGATTACACCCGTAGGTAGGAGGCCGAGCTCCTGCCTTCCACACACAATAATGGAAACTCCCCTCTCACATGTGGGACCAAAAAAGTTGGAGGGGAGAGTCTCTAGATAAGGGCTAGCTCCCTTCGATGCATCATGTTCATTCCAATAAGTGCAAATGCATATATATATATATATATAATGGGGGGGATGAAAAGGGAGAAAGATTGTAGGAAAAAAAACTACTCTAAAGAGGTGATGCACCAAAATAAAGTCAACCTTCTCACATTCACACTTAAATCAAACAAACACATACATACACTTTAGACTTGGCAGAAGGACTAGGTTGCAAGAAACTCAGTAGGGAGGCTCTAATGGAAAATATAGAAAATAGTGATTCACCAAGGTGTTGTGAAATGCACACTGTAAGTAATTTCTTCTGTTTCTGCACTTCCAAATATAGCTCTCCTTGTCAAGTGCAGAAATGGCACCTTATATACAAGTATGTTGGTGTCAAACCTGTGAAAGCATCAAGAAATAATGACTAAACACAAACTAACACTCGAGACATACACAAAAATATCTATCCAAGATAGAGGTAAAAAATGTGTTTATTGATTCAAGTGAAATTTTGCCAGGGCTACGCCTTACAAATGTGGAAGATGATTACAAAAATGATAAGTCCTCAATATATAGGAGAAGAAAGGAGGCCTTTTGGCACCCCTTTTACAAGTGACCCATGTGCCTTACGAGCATTGGGAAGAGCAAGCCACTCAAAACATCAATGAGTTGTGCCCCTTTGTTTTCTTGTAAGGCTACTTCTTCAAGGTGATTACATGGTTTGTCTACTCATAAATATGAAATGAAGAAAACCGATTGTACTGCTAGCTATTTGCACCTCCCAATGGTCAATTCATAGACACTGTGTCATCTACTAGAGTAATTTATTAAATCGACACCTCCCTTCACCACTTAGACTATATGCCTGCTCTTACACTTGGCACTTTTGTCTTTTCTACGTTTGTCTTCTTCTTTCTCTTTTCAACCCTCGGGGGTGATCTTCTGGTGAGTCACTGCATTTCTTGGCCTTTTATTTCATGCTGGCACTTGGTCATTCTTTAAAAAAAATCATCCTTTTGCTGGCTTTAATTTGATGTTCATGCGGTCGTCATTATTTGAAAAACAATGGCTAGTTCACCTTCTTAAAGTTGATGGCATTCGGGACGTCATCATCCTCGGTAGCTACCTTCGGGCTTTTCCCTTTTGGCCCTTCATTGAACCAACCCATTAACCAAAATTAGTTCAATAGTTTAATGGTTCAATGCTGCACACTGAGCTGATTGCACTGAACATTGAACCACTTGCTTTGAACTAAGTGCTGAACTGTGGCCTTTGAACCTTGCCAATGAACCTTGTATTGAACTTGAACTGATTGAACCAATCATTTGAACTTTCCTTGTTTGCTTCTGATGTTGAACCAAAGCTAATTGAACCAAAGTTGAAGAAATTGAATATTAAACCAAGCACCTGCAGATTCCATAGAAACTCTTGGACTTATGCAAAATAAAAAAATGAATTGGCTTTAAATAGCAGGGGAAGAAGGGGACCAATTTTTTGCCCTATTAGACAAAAATGGTCAACAGATACCTAAAGGCTGTGAGTGGGTACGTTATGTAAGTTAGCATGTTTTTGGCATTTAACACACTTCTTTACATAGTAACAATAGTCTTGATTGAGGGTAGGCCAATAGGAACCCATGCATAGGATTCTTTTGGCGATAATGAGGCCATTAAAATGTCCCCCACAAACTCCATCATGGGTTTCTTTGATGGCATGAGGAATCTTGTGACTACGTAAACAATGGAGGAAAAGACCATCAAAGCCATGTTTATATAGGATTCCCCCTAGTACGATATAATAAGAGGTGCCCTACATAAAGGCCTTTCAAGAATTCTTTGAGAGGTCAAGTGGAATGATGCCCAAGTTAAGGTAATTAAAGGTTTGGTTATACTAGACATTAGGAGGAGATGCCTCCACACTAAAAATGGTTGGAAGGTCTAAAATGGTATATGAGGGCCCAATGAAATGGTGGATGGTGATAAAATTTTTGGATTTCATAGGTTGAGAAGGTATTTGAGATGCAAGAGAGGACATTGTATCTACAAATTTGTTAGTAGATTGAGGAACTAGTTAGATTTGATAATGGTCAAAAGATCTTAGGAGCTCATCAATGAGGGGCTTATAATTTTTTAAAATGTTATTTTTACACTAATAGGACCCATTGACCTGGTTAATCACGAGTTGAGAATCACCAAATATAGAAATGGTTTTGATTTTTAAGGTGAGAGAAGTTTGGAGATCGATGACCAAAGCTTCATATTATACCATGTTGTTAGTACATTCAAAGTTGAGTTTAAAGGATAGTGGGTGGGGTTCACCATGAAGGGGTATGAGAATTATGCCTGCACCCCCACTATGTTGGCATTTAGATCCATCAAAAAACATGCTCATTTAGTAAGAGGGTTCTCCATGAGAAAGAGTTGTAATAGACTCATCGGGAAATGTTAATGAAATGGGATGGTTTTTTGGGAGAGGAGCTTCAGCTAATTGATCAACAATGACCTGTCCCTTAATGGATTTTTTATGAAGAAACTCAAGATCAAACTCAACTAGAAGCATGAGCCACCTATCCATACACTAATTTTGGTATGGCTTGGAGTGCATATACTTGAGTGGGTTAGTTTTAGTGATAATATATGTTTTGTGATTAAGAAGGTAGTGACAAAGCTTAGAGGCAAACAAAATGAGAGTGAGACAAAGTTTTGTAGATGGGTATATCATGTCTCATACTCTATAAGCATGCAACTGATATAGTCAATGGATTTCTCCTTGTTTTTTTCATCTTGATGAGCTAACATGGCACCTAAAGAGTAATCAGTGGTGGATACATAAAGGTAGAAAGGCTAGTCATCCCTAGGTGGGATAAGAATAGGTGGAAAAATCAAGTACTCTTTGAGTTAATCAAAGGATTGTTGATAATATTTAGTCCATCTAAAAGAGGTGTCTTTCTTCAAGAGGTGGTGAAAGGGTTTTCATCTATATGATAATTGAGAGATGAAGTGACATATAGATTGGAGTTTTCCCTGTAGACTATGAAGTTGCTTAAGGTTTATTGGAGGAGGCATTTCTAGGATGGCCGTGACTTTAGCAGGGTCAATCTCAATTCCATGGAGGGAGATGATAAAACCCAAAAGCTTTCTAGATAAAACCTCAAAAATGTATTTTTTGGGATTGAGCCAAACATGGAATTGGATTAGTCGATCAAAAATGATAGTAAGAATATATAAATGGTCCTTGTAGTGTTTAGATTTTTTGAGGAGATTGTCCACATAATCCTCTACAATTTTAAGAAAAAGATCATGGAATACATAGGTCATGACCCGTTGATATATTGCTCTTACATTTTTTAAGCTAAAAGGTATAACCTGATAGCAGAAGGTTCCCCAAAGAGTAGTGAAGGCAGTTTTATGTTGGTTTGAGGGGGTGATCAAGATCTATTTGTATCCTAAAAATCTATCCATGAGAGATAAAATCTCATGACCCATAATAAGGTCAACTATTTGGTTGAAGTTGGGTAAAATAAAGTCATATTTGGGGCATGCAAGGTTAAGGTATCAAAAATCCACACAAAGGTGGAGTCTCCCAGTGGGCTTGGTAATGGGAACAATATTAGAGTCCCATTATGGGTAGTCAATGGGTTGAATAAAGTTGATGGATAAAAGACATTGGAGTTATTCCTTGATGAGAAGAGCTATATGAAGGTGCATTTTTTGAGCCTTTTACCATACCGACTTAGCCTTTGGATGGGTAACAATGTTATGAAGGGTGATGGAGGGGTCCATACTAGGCATATCCTGATAAGAACAAGCAAATGCAATGCTATGGTCCTAAAGGAAGGCAGTATAATCAAGTTGTTCATTGGAGTCTAATGATTGGCCTAGTTTAATGATATGAGGATTATATTGGGTTCCTAAGTTAATGTCAATAGTTGATTCATTGAGTATGGTCTAGTTTTTTGGAGGGAAGGATTTATGGATGGGAGAGTCTCCTACACCAAGGTAGGTGATGATATAATTATTGTCTTGGCATTGAATGGTATAGATGGTGGGCAAATCATGGTTGATCATTTTAGGGTGGATGAGAGGAAAGGTTTTAGTTTAGCCAATATGTTGATAGGTCAGTGGGATTAAACTAATGGTAATGATAAAAAAAAAGTTAGATGGGATGATGTTGGAGTCTTTAAATGGAGTTGGTAAGGGTAGAGGTTCTTCAAATTTGAAAGGTGAAGTTGATAGGGGTAGAAGATCCTCGACTTGGATTGGTATAATTAGGGTTCTCCAAATGGGAGAGATGGGCTTGGTGAGGTTGGAGGCTCATTGATAGTGGTGAAAACTAGTTTTGGTGATGTGGGTTCTTCCAAGGGAACATATTTGAAGCCAAATAACTCATGAGGTTTTTGTGTTTTGATGATGGGAAGTTCATGAGGCCCTTGTTCATAGAGTCTGAAACTAAACCCCTTTCAGACACACTAATGAAGGTACATCTAGGAAAAGGTTAGATTGCTAAGATAAGAAAAGTTGGAAGTGAATAGCTGGATATAATGTTTGGTGATGGGAGTAAAGAGTGGCTTATCAAGTCCCCCATAGACAAAATATGATCTATTATTAGAAAGGCCAAAGGGGACAAAGGTACCAATATTAGGATCATAAGATGGATCATTTTGGAGATTCTTAAATTTATGTAGAGAAGGGAAAGCATCCAAATCTAGGAGTCGATATTCCCCTAGCATGAGACATTGAAATGTGGATTGTAAGGGATTTTCAACTGGGATTTGAGATGAAGGGATGGTTGAACTAGTGGATACTTTCTCATTGTTATAGACATAAGTGTTAGCAAGTGGGGTTGATGTAGTGGTTTAGTTAGAAGTTAGTTGTGGAAGGTATAAAGGTGGAATTAGGACATCATTAGGTTGATATGTCATATTATAGGAAGTGAAGGGACTCAGATCAGCTTTGATTGTGATGACTTGTCCTTCATGTTTGAATTTGATACATTGGTGAAGGGTGAAAGGAACTCAGCCCATAGCATGGATCTAAGGGAAACTAAGTAAAAAATTATATTGAAACTTTACCTCTGACATAAAATAGTTCATGAATAGTTTGAGGTCTAAAATGAATGTGGAGAACAACTATTCCCAGAGTGGTAGCCAAGGTATCGTTGAATGATTAGAAAACTGCCAAGTTTTTAGACATGATGTTTTTAGGTAGTTGAAGTTGATCATAATCATGGGAGGAGATGATATTGATACTTACTCCCCCATCAATCATGACTCTTTCGACACATGTCTGATTGATGGATGCAATGATGAAAAGTGGGGGATCAGGGTCTTTGCTATGTTATGGTAGAATTTTTGATTCTTGAAAAGTGACCATGGTAGCATGTTGGATGGCTCCAATAAAATATGTAAGAGGTTAAAGATCATTTAGTTGAACCTCTATAAAATGTAGTGATTTTATTAAAGCTTGATGATGGTGAGGTGAGTGCTAATTAAGTCAAAAGGCTCATTTTGACTAGCGTTTGGTGAATTTTTTTAACACCAAGCATTGGATGAATGGAGATGCATTGGTAGAAGAAGGGGATCCCAAAATGGAGACTTTGGTCTTGGGTGGTTATGGTTGTGAGTGTGAAGGTGAAGGTGTAGTTGTTTGGGTGTGGTTGGTTGGTTGGGGAGTTGAAGGATAAGACCATGAAATGGCTACCTTGGCCTTGCCCTTTTCATTTTGTTAGATGGATTTACTCATATCCCTCTGTTGAGCTCAAGACTGAGTCACCATATGAATGGCATTGATAAATGGGATGGTTTCTTGCTTCAGTTCCTCTTCTTCACTCCTTGGTGGAAGTAAGAAAGTGGATGGTTGATGGGTGGATTGGATAGGTGGTAAAATAGGCAAGGGACTTATAAAAGATTCATCTAGTAGATCATCTTCCTCCAAAAGGCCATGATCTATTGATTGGAGGTATTTACAATTTTTTGTATCATGCCCAGGGGTCCTATGATAAAGACAAATCAAACTATCCTTGAACCAAGTTGGATTTTGGTGAGTGGGGTCAAAAGGCTTGATTGGTGGTAAGCTAATGATAGAGGCTTGAAATAGTCTTTGTAAAATGGTTGTATAAGATATTGGTAAAGATCTATAAGGTGTTAAAGTTTGAACTCTAGGTGTAGGGATCTTATGGGGTAAAGTTTTTTGGATAAGAGGTGTGGTTGGTGGAGTGAGTTTGGTTGGTGCTTTAGGAAGAATTGGCTTAGTTGTAATAATCTTAGGAATTGAAGGTCTAGATGATGAGGGTTTAATGGATGGGAAAGTGGATAGAGAAAGGTTGGTAAGGAATGATAATGAACTAGAGGGTTGGGTTGTTATAGGCAGAGAAAAGGGAGATGGTTTTTTGGAGGAAGAGTAGGTAATGGGAATGGAGGAAGGATGTGGTCCCAAAATAGAGGGTAAAGCTGAAGGAGGTGGTATGGGCCTAACCCAAGGCTGTGGCCTAGGCAACCCTCCCTTTTTAATAGGTTTAATTGGATTTGGATTTGATTAGGTTGATACAATTAAATCCAATCTCAATGGAGAGTGAGTGGGATTAGGCATGGGAAGGATCCCTAAATTTTTTTGTGGCTTGATTATTGGGGATCAACCAATAATATGATTACACTTATGAAAGCAATAAACTGTGGAATCAAATCAGATAGATAAGTAACTAGAATGATAAATAGTAAAGAATAAGAGATACAAGAAACCACCCTGAAAACTTGTATTAAACTCTTTATAGAAGGAATACAATTGAAGAAACTTCTTTCTTCCACACCTCTCTCAGATGTACAGATCTCTCTCTAGATCTCTTTCCCTCAAGAGCCCTCTCTCTCAAGTACAATCAACTCCAACAACCTGGAATGATTCACCTATACAATTCTATACTATTCTTCAACATTCAATACAATGAACTACTACAATAAGCTAAGAAGATCTAATCCTACATATAGAATTAGGAAACTTGAGCATGCATTTACAACCAATAGTTAAGCCTCTTGAACAAGGGCTCTAAAAACAGTCTTACTAATAATAGAGATGCGGACTTAAGACTACAACTTAATCTCATCATGCAAACACTCAGTTCTGTCCTTGGAAATAGCTTTTTGGACACACAGGTAACTGACGCTGGTTCCTGCCTGCTTGCCTGTGACCGACGTCGGCTGATCCCTGTCGACGTCGGTGTCTCCTGAACTGATCCTGACCGACACCGTTGACTGTGTAAACCTACAACTTTGGTTATGCACTCCTTGGTGAAGCTTTTAGGCTCCACACCTTAACAATCTCCCACTTGGATATAAACAGTTGTACCAGTACTTGTACATCAACATCTTCTAGCTCCTCCATCTTCAACTCAATCATGAAGACCAACAGAAGTTGAATGAAGATTCAACTTCTCCTTTGTAATCGGCTTGGTTAACATATCAGCAAGATTCCTATCTATATGGATCTTCTCTAGCTTCAACTCACCATCCTCCAATACCTATCTTATGAAATGGTACCTAAGTTGTATATGCTTTATTCTTGAATGAAAGGCCGAATTCTTAGCCAAATGAATGGCACTCTGACTATCACTATATAGTCTGCAACTCTCTTGCTCCTTTCCAAGCTCTTCCATGAATCATGTCATCCATATCATCTCTTTGCTAGCCTCTGTGACTGCAATATACTCTGCTTCTATAGTTGACAAGGCAACAACCTTCTACAACTTTGATATCCAGCTAACCGTCGTTCCACCTACAGTGAAAACATATCCTGTGGTGCTCCTCCTGCCATCCAAATCACCTACCATATCTGAATCTACATAGCCATGTAGATAAGTATCTAAACCTCCATAGCATAAGTTCCTACTGCTGGTTCCTCTCAGATATCTAAGGATCCACTGAAGTGCTTTCCAGTGCTCCTTCCCTGGATTGGTCATATACTTACTTACAACTCCCACTGCTTGGGCAATATCCGGTCTAGTACACACCATTGCATACATTAAACTCTTTACTGTGGAAGAATATGGAACTTTACTCATGTACTCTACCTCATCATGTGAATTAGGACATTGTTCTTTACTCAACTTAAAATGTCCAGCCAAAGGTGTGCTTACCGGTTTTTAATCCTGCATATTGAACCGTTTCAACACCTTGTTCACATAATCCTCTTGAGACAAAATCAACCTGTGATTTTTCCTGTCTCTCTTAATGCTCATGCCAAGGATTTTCTTTGCTGCTCCCAAATCCTTCATGGCAAACATTTGAGCTAATTTCACCTTAAGCTCAGAGATATCTTGCATGTGTGATCTTGCAACCAACATATCATCTACATACAACAACAAAATAATATATCTACCATTATCCAATCTCTTAAAATACACACAATGGTCAGATTGACACCTACTGTAGCCATGCTCAGTCATAAACCTGTCAAATCTCAAATACCACTGTCTAGGAGCTTGCTTGAGGCCATACAAGCTTTTCTTCAATCTGCACACTAGCTTCTCCTTACCTTTGACCTCAAATCCTTCCGGCTGATCCATATATATTTCCTCATCCAAATCTCCATGAAGAAACACTGTCTTAACATCAAGCTACTCAAGATGCAAATCCTCAATAGCAACTAAAGACAATACAACCCGTATAGAAGTCATTTTAACAATAGGAGAAAAAATCTCACCGAAATCAATACCTTGCTTTTGTGCAAATCCTTTCACAACCAATCTGGCCTTATATCTCATCTATCCATTCTCACCTTCCTTCAACCTGTAGGTCAATCTGTTCTTTAGTGTCCTCTTACCAGCTGGCAACTCAACCAAATCCCATGTTTGGTTCTCTCTCAAGGACTCCATCTCCTCAACCATGCCACGCTCCCACTGACTCTTAGACTCCATCTGTAATGCTTCTTCAAAACTCTCTGGTTCTCCACCATCAGTTAGAAATAAATAGAATAATGAAGGGGAATATCTAATTGGAGGCTTACTTACCCTTTCTGACCTCCTGATGGGCGTTTGAGACTCATTCACAACACGCTGTCCGCCCAAATTCTCTGACAGTGACCGACCTCGGTCACCTCTAGACCTGTTACTGGTCGACGCTGGTTCTTCCTGACTGACGTCGGTGCATGTCCTACTGATGTCAATCTCTGTATGACCGACATCGGTTTTTGTTCTACCGACATCGGTTCCTGACCTGTCGACATCAGTCTCTATGTTTTCCTACAATTGATTATTTGTTTTTCCCGTGAGCTCATTTTGGACCGTCACCTCATCCAATTCTCCATTGCTTTGCCCAGATTGATTCAGCTTCTTCATCTGATCACTATACATCACTTTTTCATTGAAAACAACATCACGGCTCCTAATTATCTTGTTAGTTCTTAGATTCCAAAATTTGAAACCAAAATCATCTGAGCCATAGCTAATAAATGTGCACCTCATAGACTTAGCATCCAGCTTCTTTCTATTTTCTTTATCAAAGTGCACAAAGGCTTCACAACCAAAAAGTTTGAGATATGAGAGATCTACCTTTTTACTTGTCCATGCCTCTTCTAGAATTCCACCATCCAGAGCTGTAGAGGGTCCTCTGTTAATTAGGTACACTGCAGTGTCAATAGCTTCTACTCAAAACTCTAAGGGCAAACCAGCATGCAATCTCATACACCTTGCATGCTCCATTATTGTTCTATTCATCATTTCAGCAATTCCATTCTACTGAGGTGTCCTTGGAACCGTCCTTTGCCTGCGGATTCCATGCATATAACAATAATCTCTGAACTCTTAGCTGTAGAACTCACCACCATTGTCAGATCTCAGGCACTTCAATCTTCTACCTATTTCATTCTCAACCATAGCTTTCCAAATCTTAAAAGTCTCAAATACATCAGATTTCTTCTTAATACAATAGATCCATACCTTTCTTGTAGCATCATCTATGAACAAAACATAGTACTATGATCCTCCAATAGAAGCAACTTGAGCTGGTCCCCACACGTTTGTGTGAACAAGCTGCAACTTATGCTTCTTCTTTATTGGCCCAATCTTAAGAAAGCTCACCCTCTTTTGTTTTCCAAACACACAATGCTCACAAAATTCCAGATCTATGCTTTTCAAATCTGAAAGCTTACCTTTAGAATTAAGAATTGACATCCCCTTCTCACTCATGTGGCCAAGCCTTGAGTGCCAAAATTTAGCATCTACATCTGAAGTAGATAATACAGAAGGAGAAATATTAGTAACATAATTATATAAATAGAGAGTACCTACTCTCTTAACTTTAGCCATAACAAGTGCACCCTTGGTCACCTTCCAAGATTCAGCTGTGAGAGTTATTGTATAACCCTCATCCCCTAACTTTCCTACAGAAATCAAATTCCTCTTCAAGCTAGGAACATGCATAACATCTCTCAACACCCATGTGTTGCCATTCTACATTTTTAGCTGCACTTTACCTTTTCCAATAATTTTACAAGGCTCATCATCCCCTAAATATACTATTCCAAAATCTCCATGGATATAGTCACTAAAATATTCTCTATTAGGGGTAGCATGAAAAGATGCACCAGAATCTAACACCCAAGATTCTATATTATTATGCAATGAGAATATTAAAGCATCTTTTGCAATACCTGAAACCTTTGCTTCTTTCTTTCCTTCGTGCTGATTGTCCTCCTTAGGCTTTGACCAATAATCTCTGCTTATGTGCCCCATCTTTCCACAATTCCAGCATTGTGGCTTCATGCCATTTCTGGATTTGGATCTACCTCTCACCTTTGACTTAGACCTTGATCTCCTCTTGCTCTTCTCTTTTTTCCTTCCTCTGCTCTCAAAACTTAAAGCATTCCCTGATGTTTCCTCTATGCTTTTCCTGTGAATTTCCTCATTCAAGATAACACTAACAACATCCTCTACTTTTCAAATATTTGAGGCAGATGCAGTATTAGAAACTGCCATTACTAAGCTAGGCCAGCTTTCAGGCAAAGAACATAATATTAAAAGAGATTTAATTTCATCATCAAACACAATATTGACTGATCTTAATTGATTAACAATTCCATGGAAATCATTCAGGTGATTAGATACAGATCCACCTTCCTGCATATGCAAATTAAATAACTACTTCATAAGATATACCTTATTGGAAGCAGAAGGTTTTTCATACAAATTTGCTAAAGTAGTCATCAACTCTACCATTGTCTTTGCTTGTGATAAATTAGATATCACAGTAGATGCTAGACTCAGTCTTATAGACCCCAGAGCCTTTCTATCAAGAACTTCCCATTCTTCATCATCCATGTCTTTGGGCTTCTTTGCAATCCCACCTAATGGTAAGTATAGATCTTTTTTATACAGATAATCCTCTATCTGCATTCTCCAATGTTGATAGTTCTTACCACTAAACTTCTCCATTGTCAATTTAGTTTCTTCTACCATTGCTTCTCCCACTCAAATAGAAATCCCTACAGAAACCTCTGTGAGCAACCTATAATCAATACACACTACACAGATCTGAACCGCCTGTTAGTGAACCTGAGCTTTGATACCACTTGTTAGGGATCAAGCTCAAAAACCTGTAACCAAGCTCTGATACCACTTGTTGGATATCAACCAACAATATGATTACACTTATGAAAGTAATAAATCATGGAATTAAATTAGATAGATAAGTAACTAGAATGATAAATAGCAAAGAACAAGAGATACAAGAAACCACCCTAAAAAGTTGTATTAAACTCTTTACAGAAGGAATACAATTGAAGAAACTTCTTTCTTCCACACCTCTCTCAGATGTATAGATCTCTCTCTAGATCTCTTTCTCTCAAGAGCCCTCTCTCTCAAGTACAATCAACTTCAACAACTTGGAATGATTCACCTATACAATTCTGTATTGTTCTTCAACATTCAATACAATGAACTACTACAATAAGCTAAGAAGATCTAATCCTTCATATAGAATTAGAAAACTTGAGCATGCATTTACAACCAACAGTTAAGCCTCTTGAACAAGGGCTCTAAAAATAGTCTTACTAATAATAGAGACGCGGACTTAAGACTACAACTTAATCTCATCATGCAAACACTCGGTTCTGTCCTCGAAAATAGCTTTTTGGACGCACAGGTAACTGATGCCGATTCTTGCTTGCTTGCCTATGACTGACGTCAGCCGATCCCTACCGACGCCAGCGTCTCCTGAACTGATTTTGATCGACGTCGGTCACTCTTGATCGACGCTGGTGACTATGTAAACCTGCAACTTTGTAATGCACTCTTTGGTGAAGCTTTTAGGCTCCACACCTTAACATTGATGAAATAAGCATAGGGTGGTTTGACAAGTTTAGGTGAGGGTAGGTTAGATGGTTCACTGGTGATCTTAAGAGGGGTAGTTGGTGGATTTATAGCAACAGGATTGAGGGTAGAATCAAGTGAGTAGAAGGTTCAGATTTGCTTTGATATGGGAGTCCAAGACAATGAAAAAAGGTGGCTCTATCAAAGTTAGGTTGGGAGGTAAATTTCAAACTTTGAACAAGCCAAGAAAAAGGTTTATAAATGGGTCTTTTAATCTGATCGTTGGTTTCAAAGTGCAAGCCCTTCGAGGAAGGAGTAGTTTCAATGTTTCTATCTTTGGTGGAAGGTTCTAAGGGTGATGATTGGGAAGATGAGGGTAAGGTTTCTCTAGAAATAGTTTCCAAGGGAGGTATAGATGGTTTTATAATAAGAGTGGTGGGGACAATGATTTCAGATGGAAGGGCAAGCATAGTTTCTTCTTGGGTTTGGTTATCTAAAGAAGTAGGTGGAGTTTCTACTTGGATTAGAGGGGTGGATGAAATGGTCAATGGAATGGTTATATCCTTAGGTATTTACACCATATGAGAGGTGGATGAAACTATGGTTTCATACAAGGAAGTGGAAAGGGTAGCTACTTCCTCCAATTGGGCACCTGGAGAAATACATGATGGTGGATTATTTTCCTCTATTAGGGTGATAGAGGTGATGACCTTTTCAGCAATGGGCACTCAATTGATGACATTAACTACATGTGACTCATGTGATTTGGAGGATTTAGGTTGGTTTTCATGGTTTTGGGTTGAAGGTGGATGATTTGGGAATGGTTTTTTGGAAAATGTCAAGAGATTGGTTAGAAGGAGCATTTGGGTTATCAAACACAAGCTCCCCTTTATCAATTAGGTCCTGGACAATTCTCTTAAAGGTGTTACATCTATCAGTATCATGTCTAATGACCTGATTATAATCACAATGATCATTCTCATTGTACCACCCAAGAAGGGGGTGAGAAGTATCAAATTATTAAGGGAGCTTGATGGGTGGAAGTTGGATTAGATTGGCTTTAAGTAATTTTTCCAAGACTGATGCATAAGACTCCCCAATTAGGGTAAATGGTTTTGAAGGAGCCCAATTTTGGGTAAAATTTTGGTAATTGGAAGGATTTTTGGTTTGAGGTGTTTGGTTAATAGTTAGAAGAGGCATGGTTTTGAGCACAACCAAATGTACTGATGCTTTTAATTCAAAATTGGTTGGGTTTGTGGTTCTGGTGGTAGATGAGGTAGTGGATTTGAAACTAGAATTTTTATTTTGAAGCTTTAACTTCCCTTCATCAATAGCATAATTTTCCAATTTATGGGCCATAGTGAATGCTTTGTCAATGGTCTTAAAGGTTTGGACTTGGAGAGTTGCAACAATATGCTTGCACACCCCCAAGAGAATAATTTGATCAATTCAAGTTGGGGTAATGGGAAGGTAAGTTGATTGATGAGGCCCCTCCATTTGGAAATGAAATCAACAATGGATTGATCTTCAAATTATTTGATGGAGTATAGGTTGATAATGGAGACTTTTTTAGATATGTTTACTGAAAAGTGTTTTAAAAAGGTTTGTGCTAATTAAGAGAGAAAAGATAGAATGAGTGGGAAGGGCACTGTACCAGTCAAGGGTGACTCTGAATAATGACATGGGAAAGGTCTAGAGGAGGAGAACATCATCATAAGTGATCAAGTAATAGGTATGATGGAAATCTCTTAGGTGCTATTGAGGATCCTCTTTAACTTGGAATTTAGAAAATTTGGGCAATTCCCACTGATGAGGGTAAGCATGAATGGTCACAGATGGATGGATAGGCTTGTTACAAATTTGTTTATAAGACAAAAGATTAGTTGAGGTGGAGATGGATGAATCCAAACTAGTCATTTTGTCCATTAGCATTTTGATTAGATCAGGTTGAGGTTGGGAAGTCATACAATTAAGAGGTACATTTTTTGGGGGTTAGGTTATGGCAATGTGTGAATAGGTAACAAATGGTGTTGAAGAAGCCACATATTGATAAGTGGTGCTAAGAGATTGAGATGGTGGCACATAAGAGCTACTTGGTATGAAAGATTGGGTGGAGGGAGGCATGTACCCTTATGGGTGAGAGACATATTGGTAAGTTATCATAGGTACTTATTGATAAAAAGATGTGGTTGTTATCGTTGACATAGGAGGAAGTTGGGAAAGTTGAGGTTGGGTAATTACTCTAGTGCTGATTGGGGGGAGGTTTTGAGGTATGGAGAGTACTAGGCTTTGAAGTGGGATTGTGGCTGAGGGATTAATTACATTGAAGGGAAGATAAAATCTAGAATGGAAGATAATGTACCAGTAGATGGGGTATAGGTAATAAATGGCAAGGTTGAACTCACATGGGGTGTGATAGGAGGTGTTTGGCTAGGGGATGGAAGATTGGTTTGAGGTTGGGTAGATGGGGTGTTGGAAGAGGCTTAGGTCAATGGTTGGGTTGAAGTGGTAGCTACCATAAGGTGAGATGGCATACCAAGAGAAAGGTCAAAAGAAAGAACCAAAATAGGTGGGGTACAATGAGGTAATGTTATAAATCCACCAAATTATTGTACTAAAGTGGAAGTCTATGGATAGTTTCAAGTTGTTTATGTGCTAAAAAGGAATATCTATGTTGAACCGCAGTATGTGGCTTGGTGTTTGGGGCTTGCACCCCTCATTTCATGATCCCGTAGCTAGTACAATACTTAGCCAATATATATTGAGTTCAAATTTTATACTCAACTAGAGAGCTGAGTTGGTTCTCTCCTTTATGGTGAAATCCAAGAGGGATAGCCAAGAGGAGGTGAGGTTGTCTCCAAGTGATGAAATCCTGGTTGGTCTTTGTCTCAAGTATTGTTTTGATGTGTAAAGTATTTTATGGTTTGGTTTTATGTGTGATAACAAGTGTGAATGCTATGATAATATTAATTTGCCTCCTAAGTTACTAAATGAACTAAAATCAGCAAGCAATAAATGAATGCACTTAATTTTAACCTAAAATAATTTTTTAGTGTCTTTTCATGCAAGTAAGGAACACTTATGAATGCAACTAAATGCAAGATGAAAAGTGTAACCTATCCCTAGGATGATTTTTTTTTATAGATTTTTAAGAAGAAAGGGAAATAAAATTCCTATATTTTGGAAATTTCAAAAATGATAGAAATGTAAGAGCATGACTTTTCAATAATGCAACTATATGCCTAAAAAAGTACGAACCCATAAGGGGTCCCATCGGGCATGCCAAAATGTTTCTCTATATATTTTTTTATTTTTAGTTTTGGGAAGAAAGAAACTAGTGATAAAGGGGGTGTAGAAGAATACATGTTGAATGCATGCATATTGAATCCAAACCTTGTGAGAACTCCTCTTTGGCTTGGGAGAATGAATTTCAAATAAGAAAACACTAAAAGATACTTATTTATTAGACAAGAAGATGGATGGATTGCCTAGCGTAAGCTAGACCCTAGAAGCGAAAGCTTCCTAGGGGGATGTCAATCTACCTTCTTTTAACACTTAATTTTGATAGATAAAAATGAAGGAAACATGTATTTAAAATAAAAAATTAAATTAAATACAACAAATAACCTAAATTTAATTAATTAAAACTAAATGCTTTGCTAAGATGATTAAACTAAAGCAAATAGTCTTAATAACTAAAATTGTTGAGAATTAGTTAAAATCAAGGTTTTGGTTTTTGGTTTGGTGAAATGGAAAGGGTTAAAAGATTTATGTGGTTGGGGTTTGAAAATGGTTGATATGGAAAAGGTTTAAGGGGTGAAGGTTGAAAAGGATAAGGCAACAAGTGATTAAGGTGGAAAAAGGGCAAGGGGATAAAGAGAGTGAAGATGGTAAAGAGGGAAATGGGAGAAGGGGTAAATGGATAAAGGAGAAAGGAAAATGAAGAGGCTAAGGGGAAAAGATATGGAGTCCAAGAGAAGAATAAGGCCAAAGGGTGGGTTTGGAATTTAAGAAATAACAGGCCAAGAGGGATAAGAAATTAAATTATAGCAAATAAAACCAAGGTTACCTTCCAAGCTTGAAAAGGAATGTTGATGAAGATGTTGGTGTTGATGTTGTTGAAGTAATTTTGGCAGAACTTCAATATAAATTCAATGATTTGGCTCTTTCTTCTCAAGATGATAAACTCCTTGATGATGCCTCCAAACCTAAAATAAAATGTTAACAACCTAAATACTAACTTTTAACTTTCCAACTTAACCCTGGGTGAAGGAAAGGGGGGGATTTATATCATATGTTGTGAAGAGTCATGCCAAAAGGGGAATAATAGAGGTATGGTTCCACTTTATATGTGGTGGATTAATTAGTCAAAATGAGGTGTGTGGGGATTCCCGTTTGGGTTGGTGAGTGTCCCATTTGGGTTAAAAAATCAAAAATGGGTGCCCTTTGTCTTAAAGAGGTAGGTATTTTATTTTGGAGGTTAATTTCATATAAAATACATATTGACTAATGGTCCCTTGAGGGGAAATTCACCATATTTCAAGGAGGCACCCTTGTGATGCTTAAATGATGTCATCAAGCACTTTGGAAAGGGTCCCAGGTGGGGTATGATTTTCCATATCAATCCACATCACTTCTAAGCCATGTAACTTGCCATATCACCTCCTAAATAACCTTCCATGTCATTTACCATGTCACATGCCATGCCACTTGCCATGTCATCATGAATAGTGATAATGGGTCCCATAATGAATAGTTATAGTGAATAGTAATTTCAAATAGTATTTTTGAATAGTATTATGTGACTAGGAAAATAGTGATTTAGTTAGGTTAAGATGGGATTGTTAAGGGTTAAGAAGGTTTAGGGGGTCTTAAGGCATTTAGTCATTGAAAACTGCAAGTGCATAATTTTCTAGTGTCTACAGGTATTTCCTTGGTTTGGGTTTTCAAAGAAAGGGAAGGTGACTCTACTACCTCAATAGTGGAGAAAGTGAAAGACTAAGAGATTGGGTAATAGGTGGTTTGGTAATGAGTGCATCAATGACCTTATTGACCTTATGGGTGTCATGAGAACACTTGACCTAGTTACTCTCATTCTTGGTAGGAGCATGGTTTGGGAAAGGTTGCTTAAATATATCAAGGGCTTGGTTTAATGGTGTATTAGGGTTGTCTAATGTAAGCTCTCCTTTGTCAATGAGGGAATGGAAAAGGATATTGAAGGTATTGCACCTACTAATGTCATGTCTTATTACCCAATGAAAGGCACATATAACATTCTCATTGAACCAAATGGGTACAAGATGAGAGGAATCAAATTGCTGAGGAGGTTTGATAGGAGGAAGTTAAATGATGGCTGCTTTTAATAACTTCTCTAAGATAGAAGCATAGGATTCTCCAAGTGGGGTGAATTTCTTCTATTTTTTCTAGTTTTGGTTCCTCATATTTTTCTTTAAAGAACTATAGGAATTTGGTTGATTGATGGATGGTGGAGGAGTGGCTTTAAGGACAACTACATTTATGGTTCCCTTGCTCTTGGTATTAATATTGGACTAGCTGCTTGACTTGGAAGAAGAGGCCTCATTAGTTTTACAGGTTCAATTCTTGTTTTTGATATTTAGCTTTCCTTCATCAATGGCTCATTTCTATAACTTATGTGCCATGTTAAAATATTCATTTAAGGTTTATAAGCTTTAGATATGTAGTGTAGAGGAGATATGATTGGCACATGCCCAAGAAAATAGCTCTATGAGTTTGAGTTGAGGGAGGGAGAAGGAAATTTGGTTAATTAAGCTTCTTCAAAGAGCTAAAAAATTGGAAATGTATTCATCCTCAAACTACCAGATATAGTAGAGGTCAATGATAGAAACTTTCTTCAAGATATTAATCAAAAAGTGGTCCAAGAAGGTTTGAGCCAGTTGGGTGAAGGAGAAAAGGGAGTGCTTGGGTATGACACTATACCAATCTAATGTCAAACCATAGAGAGACATGGGGAAGGTGTGGATAAGGAGGGAATCATCATAGGTGATGAGATAAAAATCATGACTAAATACCCTAAGGTACTATTGGGGATCCTCTTTACTTTAAAATTTTGAGAACTTGGGAAGTTCTCATTGGGGAGGATATGACATAATAAGCATAGATGGGTGGATGGGCTTGTTATAGATTTGGTCATATGATAAGATGTTGTGAACACCCAAAATGGATGACTCTAAAGTGGTCATCTTATCTATAAGCATATTCATTAGGTTTGCTTTGGGTTGTGCACCTAGAAGGTTATAAGATGCATACTACTACGGTGGTTGGGAGACATACTGATAGTGGGTAGAAGGTTGGGAGGCTACCACATATTGGTAAATGGATGCTAATGGTTGGGTGGAAGATACATAAGGGTGGGTAGATCTAGGTGGTTAGGTAGTGGGTAGGGGTACATGCCCTTGTAGGTTAGGGGTGTAGCCAAAGTTTGGTGTAAGGGGTGCTTTTTGGATAGGATCAATAATTTGGTTGGTGATAAATGGAATGGTGGTGACCCTTATACTAATTAGTGGAAAGGTAGAGGGTATGTACACCATAATGATTTGAAGTAGAGTAGTGGTTGATTTATTGGGGGTAGTTCAAGGAATATTGGTAGTGCTAGAGGTAGGCACTCTTATTATGGAGGAATGGTTGGTAGGAGTGGAAGGTATAAGGGCAACTATAGTTTAGGTTGGTTTTCTATGGTAATCTCAAAGGGGTTGATGGTTGATGAAGAATCTTAGGTAGTCAATAGTTAGGTAGTAACCATGGCAATATAGCCACTCCCCATGAGGTGGGGAGGCATGCCATAAGATGGATTTATGGGTGGGGATGAAGTTGGGATATGGTAAGACATGGCTATAAGATATTATGTTGTAAGGTTATGGGATTATTATCTAGGAAAGTAGAAAAATCCACATCTCCTTGAGGAACCTCTCGAAGGGTGAGGAGAGTCTGCTAATTTAGAGATGTAGTCCATAGATGAAGAGGTGGGAGAAGTAGGTTGGCTTGGTGATGGGTTTTACTCTGCAAGTTCTCTTTGCTATTAGTGAGTGAGAACCATATGAGATAGGGGAAATATAAATCACAAACAACCTCACTACTCAAACAAAGAGAAGATAATAAATGATCAAAGAAATCAAATCACACTCTAAAAGATATGTTAAGCCCTAGAGTTTTAATTATTCTTAATTTTGGCTTATGCCTTAAGAGTTGTGCGACTGAAATTGGTTTGTAGAGAGGGTATTAAAGAGGAAGTCAAGGTTGGTTTTAGGTTGTGTTTAAGTGATAAAAAATAATCTGTATTAGAATCAATATGTAGCTTGGTATTGGGGCCTACCCCCTTACTTCACACACTATATCTATGAGGGTGTTAGGTGTTTAGCCAATATATTGATATCCAAATATTATACTCAACCAGAGAGCTGAGTTGGTTTTCCCTTTGGCAATGACCTCCAAGTGGGATTTTTGAGAAAGGTTAAGGTTACTGATAGGTGATGAAATCCTAGTTGGGATTTATATCAAGTTTGTTTGATGTTTAATTGATGAAAGTGGTTTGGTTTAGTGTGTGTTACAAAAGTGATGCTATAATAAGATTACTATGCCTTTAAGTTAATCTATGTGAACTACACCTTCAAGCAATTGATGTATGCACTTATTTTTAAACCTAAAAGAGTTTTAGTTTCATTAATGAGCACATATAGAGATATATTAATATAGATGAAAATAATAGAGACCCAAAGTAAGGACTCTAGGTACCATCAGGTGTGCCATAACATTTTATGAATTTTTGCTTATTATTTAAAAAAGGGAAAAGAAGAAGCTAAGATGGATATGGTTGAAAAACTTGTTTGATTATGCACACATGATATCAAAAGATTATGAAGAGCTCCTCTTTAGCTTGGGAGGATGACCTACAAATAAGAAATCACTAAAGTAAATTTGTTCATTAGATAGATAGTTAAGTGGATTGCCTAGTGATAGCTAGATCCCAAAAGTGAGAGCTTTCTTAGGGGCTGTCAATCCACATGTTTTAAAATAATTAAGTTTATAAACAAAAAAAATTACTTGCATCAATAGTTTAAAGGTACTAAAATTAAACACAAGAATGCTTGCTTAAGAAATAGACTAGAAATGATTAAAATAATGATAAGTTGATTAATACTAGTGCTAGATGATTGGGGTCTACCTCAAAAAATTAGGTATGGGTATGTAAATAGGTAGGGACACAAAAATCAAGTTTGGTTGGGGGTAGATAGGTCAAAATAGCTTTTTGGAATTTGCTGCCATAGTGACCATTAGTGGTTGGGTTAACCTCCAGTGGTCAAGGTGACCATCGATGGTTGGACAATCCATTAGTAGTTGAGACAACCATTGATGATTACTATGTGTAGATCTAGGTTGATAAAAGGGCTAGTTGATGGGATCACAAAGTGAGATTCTGAGAGATGAGTTGGTGTTGGGCTGAGTGTGAAAGGCAAATAAGGTAATTTAATACTAAAAATCAATACTTATCTTACAAAAAGTTGATCAAATGATTAATTGGGTTGGTGGACTCATTGGTGGAGTCTAACATGATTCCAATAGAATAATGGTACTTGGTACTTTGGAAAAGCTATAGTGATAAGTTGGCTCTCTAACTTAGTAGCTAGTTTATTAGATTGCTAATGATGATTGACCTGCAAAAAGAGAATTCTAGATGCATAAGCTCTTGATAACAATTGTAGATGGATTTCACCTCCCTAATCTTCTCTTCTTATAGGCAAGGTAAGAGAGTTGCAACAAGGTGTGAAATAGGCCTCCTAATTATAACTCATACATGTAATGGCTCACAACTAGATTTAGATGAGTTAAAAAAGAAGGTGGATGAGTTTGCATGTTGGTGGCTGAGGAGGTGCACCCTAACCATCAACGATCAAGGTGACTATCAAAATTTAACCTAACCATTAGAAGTTAAGGGTAAAGGATCAAATTGGGTAAAAGCTAGGGTTAAGCCAATTTGGTCAAACTAATTATAGTTAGGTTTGGTTAGGGGTCAGAGGGTCAGATTGGTGTCGAGAGGTTCCCAAGGTGGTTAAGGGAATTATGACTTTCAAAATCATGATGCATAAATTTTTGGTGTCTAAAACTAGATTAGTAATATTTAAAACATTGACAACAACAAAATGCTAACACATCAACATGATAACTTACCTATTAAAATGATTACATACCCTACATATATAGATGATTGCAAGAGTATATGTGAGCATCATAACAATAATTAACCTTGCACCACTATGTAAAACATCACTAAATCTAATATCATCTACCAAATAATTTATTAAATCATAGACAAATGACACACTTAGCTAACAAAAATTATAAATGAAACACTTGTATTCAAATTGTGATCTCTAAATAATATGTATCATTCCACATCATACAATCCATACATATCATGTCTAAGGTAGTATATACCATGAAATATCCATGTTCTTAGAATGGACATAAGACCTCATATTGAGGACACATAATGTGGAAGTGGAATACCACTGAATTCAAATATATGTATTTATGAGCCTGACATGAAGACACTTGCATTTAAAATTATCTAGTTTAAAAAGCCTGATTAAAAAAAGACATGAACATAATGGAAATATTTATTGGTTTTATTATTGAATATAACTTGAGGTCCATTTTTGATTGCACCCTATCATTTCTCAACCCTGTATCTTTATCACTCAATTTCTTGATGAAATTCTCATTGCCTTATGTAGGATTACCTTTTCCATGACAAGTTTTGCCTTGAATTAGATGCAAGAATCATGTCATTGATATCCTTCAAGGCCATGACAGTAAGATTACATAGTTGGGAGACATTCTCCCTCCCCATCCATGATCTTTCTATCCTATCTCTCTTATTGATGCTCTAGTTTTTAAAGAGTCTTTCTATTGGCTTGTGTTATGATTCTATTTTTGTGTATGTTCTTCTCTTTGGATTCATTTTACCAATAGTGGAATTTGTAGACACCAAAATTGTGTCTACTCCTTGGTCGACTCCCCCTTGGTCCCCTTGGTCCACTTCTAACACATTCATAACCCACACACTTATTAATTTAAAATAACTATTTATTTTGAATTAATAACACCCCCCTTGACACCTCATCCATGACACCTCACCCTTGGACACACCCCACCTTGGATACCTCCCCTTGGATGCCTCCCATCACCCTATGACCAATTTATGACCTATTTCAACCCTCCTACTAACCTCTCACACCTATTAAACCTACCTTCGACCATTTTTCCAATGACAATTAAACTCAGTAGCTGGAGGAAACGGGTAGAAGGCTAAAAATAGCCTTTTTCCCATCTTCTAGCCACCGACGTCAGTTACCAGTTGGCTGATGCCGGCAGGATCACTGACATTGGTTGCTTAAAACAACCTGAAGGTGAATTCTCTTCCCCTAGGATGCTAAAATCATAGACCTAGCCCCTGGAATTTGACCTCTCTTCCTCTCTTGGCTCTCAAACTTGGACATCAACAGGAACTCTCTGAAATCAATCATCAGACTTCAACCAACGCTCTTCTAGGTACAGACACAACAAGTACAAGCACTTCAAACACCTCTCACTCTGCACCAAGCAAGAGCTAAGTATTCTTCTCCCCTCTTTACTATTTCAGTGATATAGAATGTATAAGTAATTAGTTTCTTTTCATTATTTCTAAACATTACCAACTAGACTCAGCTATCAACCAAACCAGACATGACTTTCTTCCTGGAGAGGCTGAAAGGCCTTCCCCATATCCATACTCCCTTTTGATAACCTATCCTCTATGCCTTGTCCCTCTTAAGACCCTATCTATTGCTCTGCAACCCTGTACAAGCTCCCACAGACATCCTAGTCCATTCTGTTGATCACAGGGAGACCAAAAACTCATCCAAGGCCATTGCCTAGTCTGACATCAACCATTGCCCCTACTGACATCGATAGACTAACTAACGTTGGCAACTTTAATCAATTGATGAAGGCAAACTAACCAGCATCAGTGACTGTGGAAGACCAACAACAGAGTACAGGTATGCATTGTCTCTATTTCTTTTGCTTAGTCTTTCATTATTTATCTTTATCCGACATTTTTTTATCAACTAGTGGACTGTCATCCCTCAAGGAAGTCTTTGCACTTCTGGGACCAAGCTTTTGCTTGGCAATCCACCTTACATCCATCTAACAATCTCTTTGTTTAAGTCTTTCTCTCTATAGGTGTCCTCTTCCACAGCCAAAGAGGAGTCTCCTTCAATCGTCTGGATACGGTGCACAAACTTCATCTAGGTACGTACAAACCCCTGACCATTATCTTTAGTTTCTTTCATCTTTTAAATGTGGAAAAGCAAAAAATAGTTGGAAACATTCTAGCATGCCTGGTGGGACCCCTAGGAGTTTTCCTTGGGTTCATCGTACTTTTTCTTCTAAAAGCAAACTTTTCATATAGGTGCATTAGATCTCTTCTTGCATCCTTTTCTTCTATCTCTTTCGAAAAGACACCATTAGCAAAGATAAAAAGAATCCTTCTTTTCTTTCTTTCCTACATCTTAGAGTAGTGAAATTCATACTCTTCAACCTTTTCTCCACTTGTCTGCATCCGAACACACATTTCAATTTGGGCTTAAAATCTATTGCATTTCATTTTTGCCTGAATGCATGTTTAGCTCTCACTCATCTAGTAACTTAAAAACACATTATGAATAAATCTTAGTGCACTTATGTTACACGACCATACCACTATCACAATCAAAACATCTAAACATACCTGAGACAAGGTCCGACTAGGATTTCATCACCTAGCGGATACCTTACCCTTCTTGGTAATCCCACTTGGACTTCACTACCAAGGGGAGAGCCCACTCTGTTCTCTGGCAGAGTATAAACTCTAGGGGAAGTATATACTGGCTAAGTGACCCATCTTATCTCTGGGCTCGTGAAGTGAGGGGAGCTTTCTCCTTAGCACCAGGCCACGTACGGAACCTAATATAGACTTTTGAGCATCGAAACTAACCCGAAACCAACCTTAGAATGCTTCTTCTAGGACCTGTTCTAAAAGCCAACTTCCCAAACACACCCTTCTAAGGCATAAGCCAACAAGACTCTAAAACTTATTCTTAGGAATTAACGTTTAGGGGTTTGCTTGTCTTCATCTATTTTTCTGTCTCTATCTAGTTTTTAGAGTTGGTGAGGTCGCATTTTGGGCTTCAAGAACAACTCAAACTTTCTTCTTTTTTCCAAGAACTTTTAGTTTTTAGAAACACAGTAACCAACATCAGTTTTTCCACTGACATTGGCAACCTTATTCGATGACATCGATTATCTGACTGACATCGGCCCACTGGCATCAGTTTTTACACTGACATCGGTCACTGTCAAAATCCTTCTTCCAAAATAGTAGGTTTAAAACCTGACTTTCTTGCTGTTAGACACACATTCTGGTTTCTGAAACTGAAAAAAAAAATAGTTTTTGGAACCTGACCCTTTTTGCCTTGAATGGTTTTGACACGTAGTCAAACCAAAACTCTTTTTGACCACGCAAGGCAATAACCACTTCTGCCTTCATCCTCCATAACAAGTCCCCTAATGGAGTGTACTTCAGACACTGAATATTCTCCTATCCAGTCAACCCCCAATCAATCTCCTATTATTCCTGAAGGGCATCAAAATTTTGAGAGATTCCTTGACCATAACATCAAGGCTCTCCAACACTATCTCTGCTAAGAGCCAAATGCGAGACTCTTCAATTCAACCAAGTTCGTCACATTTTCAGAACTTGATTATCTCGATTCCACACACTCTTGCATCTATAAATGTGGGAGTGACTACCTATCCTTTTACCAGTGCTCACCATCCAACCACCTTTGGTGGCACCTAGTCAAGTTATGCCCCCTAGCTTTATGACACAACCACCCCTGACTTCAACATCAATCCCCATGGCAAACTACCAATATGTTGCGCCTATACAAGCGTAACCAACTACGTCATATGCCCTTCCTAGCACCTTCTAAGCACCTTACAACCTAGGGGGCGCCCCACCTAAAAATCCGTCAATTGATCTAATCAAAATGTTGATGGACAAAATATCTAATCTTGAGACATCCATTTTGGGTTCAAGCAATGTTCTTTCATATGAACAAATTTGCAATGAACCCATTCATCCCTCAGTCCCAATCTGACCATATCCCAATTAGTGGGAACTTCCCAAGTTTACTCACTTCTAGAGTAAGGAAGACAAACAACAACATTTATGGGTGTTTAGACACGCTTGTTACCTTATAGCACATGATGATGCGTTATTACTATGCACATTTCCCATGTCGCTTTTTAGTGCTACCCTCGACTGGTATAGCTCCCTTTCCAGTCACTCTATATTTTCATTCACCCAACTAGCTCAACTTTTCCTTGACCACTTTTCGATCAATATCACCAAAAAGGTCTCAATCATGGACCTATAATCTATCAAACAGTTTGACGATGAATCCATAGCCAATTTCGTTGCTTATTGGAGAGGCTTAATCAACCAACTCTCCTTTTCTTTACCTCAACCTGAGCTCATAGAGCTCTTCTCTAGAGCATGTGCCAAACACATCTCATCTACTTTGCAGGTCCAAACATTCCGCACATTTGACAAAGCTTTCACCATGGCCCGAAAGCTTGAACTCCATGTGCGATCGAAGAGGACAAGGTCAACTTTCAGAAAAAACAACACAAAATCCAATGACCCTTCTTCATCTAAACCTTCTTCTTCCCACTCTAAATCTAAGGGAGTGGTAAACGTTGTGGTCTTTAGATCACCATCCTCAACAACAATCAACCAATCTCAACCTTCCACATCTCAAAGCATCACCAAACAATTCTAACAATGGTATATACAATGTCAGTACACTCCAATGGGAGAATCATACGCGTCTGTGTTGGATAAACTTGTCAAGTAGGGGGTCCTCAATCTCCCTCAAATTTGACCACCTCAATTCAACCCCTCAAAACCTATCCCTGCATGGTATAGGGAAAATGACTTTTGTCAATATCGTCGTGTCAAGGGTCATGACACAGACAACTACAAAACCTTCAAAAACATTGTCCAAGACATGATAGATAAAGGTGTTCTTATTTTGGATAACCCAAATGTGCCACCAAATCAAAACATTGACATCTTTAGACAACCTTTTCCTAACCATCCCCCTAGCCAAAACAACGTACAGACCATGGTCGATGACTCCCAAGAGCGTAATATACGCACAATCAACACGGTCTCACCTCTTATGCCTAACCAACCTCTCTCACAGGCTGAAGAGGTTAGCCCACCCATTGGTCCTTCACAGGTAGAAGATCCTTCTTCTCCCATTTCTCTTCCACAGGCAGACAAACCTTCTTCTCCTATTTATCCTCCATCCAGCCCCCTTTCACATGTAGGAGAGGCTATTTTGACCTCTCCCATATTAGAGGATGCCATGATGATTCCAACACCGGCTGCCTCACCTTCGTCCTTCTTATCAACAATGGGGGATCATACTTTCCCCGCTCCCCGACCACACGCTGAAGCCATCACCATCCCTACGCTTTGCCCTCTCGAAGAGCCACAATCTCCAATCCCTTCTCCGTCGAGAGAGGAACTCGCCACCTCACCCACTTTGATCGAAGAAGATTCGGTGAGGGTAGACTTGAACCTTACTCCATGCAATAGTATGCCCTCAAACTCAAACCAAAGAAGGCTACTAAACCACATCGAGAGAACTCCTCCTCCACCATCATCATTGCCCTCTATTTTGGGCCCACATCCCATCCACATTAATAGGAGTGCTTCCTACTCCGACACCCAACAAAAACAAATCACCTCCATTACTATCTATACCTAATAAAAACATACCTCCATCAAAGCATCCAACGTCATCCTCACCATGAAAGTGTCATCTACACGTGTCTAGCCACACCGCCAAACAAAAGGATGGTACGAAACACTCCCTCAACAATGTCTAAATAGAAGTTGTCAATTTTTACTATAACACAACGTGTAGACCCATTAACAGGTTCTTACACCTTGCTGTTACACCAATTTTTACAATCCTCTAACATCACTCTTCCATCTATCAAGCCATTTTAACCTCTCAGACCAAAATCGTCTTGGTTCAATGACATAACATTTGTGCAGATCATCGCACACCTGGACATGATAATTGCACTTGTGCACTCTTAAGGTTGCTATTCATCCATCAATACTGGACAAAGGACACCCTTCTTTTTAAGGACCCCTGTCAACAAATTTTTGACACCATCTCGATGCCTCCCAAACCTCTTCACCTTCACACTCATCAACTCTCAGGATCAAAACCATCTTGGTTCGATGACACTAAATTTTGTGCGTATCATCGCACACCTAGACATGACACTGAGCATTGTTGTGCTTTTAAAGCTATCATTTGTCAATACCTAAAAAAGGACACCCTTCTCACTAAGGATCCTCTTGACCACCCTTTAACCAAGCCATCAACACCATCACATGCCTCTCAAACCTCATCACCTAAATCAGGATCTCAACGCAAGACTGTGGTTCCTCTATCACCTCCAACCCCTTTGTTCAAAATCAACACCATCAATGTGGCCACTAGGTCACAAAATTTAAAGGATAAAGAGAAAGAGAAGGTTTCTCTCCCTCAAACATATCCATTCATCAAGCCTCCTCAACCATCAAAACCCAAGATTTCACTCTTAGGCACATCTCGACCAACTTTTTTGAAACCAATTCATGACCCCATGGTGAAACAACTTCACTAAACTTGTGTGAAGACATCTGTGTATGACCTCAGTTAAAGCTCTCCACAACATCATCAATTTACAATCATAACTTTATAGACAGTGGGGGTCCAACCTGAAGACTCCCAACCACTAGCTACCTTAGTCCAATCATTACTAACCATTGCCTCCATCACCATCTCTAATTCTGAGATTCCAAACTCTAACTTGGAAGATCAGGATCTCACCCTCTTAAACTAAATCTATCAGGCAAAAGCCTTGCAAAATTAATCCTTACATCATACTCTTTGACAAAGAGAAGCTTCAATGTCTTTTCTCCATCTTATCCAACCATTTCTCAAGCATTCTCCTCATCACCAAAATAACTGGGGGAATTTGACTCTATATTGACTATCACGACCTCGACCAAGCCTCGACCAAGCCTCAACCAAGCATCGACTAAACCTCGACCAAGCCTCAACCAAGCCTCGACCAAGCCTCGACTAAGCCTTGACCAAACCTCAACCAAGCCTCGACCAAGCATCGACCAAGCATCGACCAAGCCTTGACCAAACATTAACCAACATCGACCAAACATCAACCTCAACCAAGCATTGGCCAAAATATGCCAACAACATATCAACCAACTTCATGTCCAACATCAACCAACACGTGACCAATATGGAAAGAATTAAATGAGGCAAGTTTGCTCCTAATTGGCTCAGACCTTACATCATAATGCACAAGCATCAATTAGGGACTTATCATCTGTCTTCTTTTGAAGACTGGCCAGAAACTTGAGCCCTTTAATGCCTTGCATCTACGACCGTTCTACTATTAGTCGAGTACTCGTTCACTTGAAATTTAACTTGAGCTCATCCCTTGAGCAATCCCTACCATCTTAATCCTTATTTCTTTCAACCTTGTTTCCCTAAAGCAAACCCTATGTAACCCTTTTATAAAGTATGTATGCTTTGTCCTAATAAAAAGGAGCCCTTAAACTTCTATAGTCTTGTCTATGACTACAAATTCTATCAAAAATAAAGTGGGATATCCAACAAATATCAAAAAGTCATAACACTCTAAATGCAGACTACTCCCTCGAAGGACAACTGTATCATCATTGATGTAGCTAATAGATTACTCCCTCGAAGGACAGCTATTCAAAGCCCTCAAAAATGTATAAAGCAAAAATATAGACCACTCCCTCGAAGGAGGGCTATGCCTCAAAATCTTGCTACAAACAACACTCTCTTAGAAGCTTCTCACATCGATCAACTTCACAAATGACCAAAAAACAAAATGACATCCCCATGTAGACTTCCCTCATTGATCAGTCTACTCAAAAAAAAAAAATGTGTCATGGACTTGACTTATAGTCGTTCTCAGGGTCTCCTATAAAAAGGGTTAAAGTTATCCCTACTAAAAAGGTTTACCCTGTCCTAATATATTACATCACCTACTCAAGGGATTTCGAGCTCATTTTAATGTCGAAGTGATTCGATTACTTCTCTAACACAACCAATGGTCAATGACGTAATGCATGAATGGGGTTTTTGTTTATAAATAAGCCCCCTTATCTATGCAATCATTATGGTCCTTATCAATGAAAGGGCAACAATGCCTTTCACTTCTTACACACTTTGGTCACATACAACCAATTCAAATCCAACCAAATCATTTTCTCAACCATACCCAACCAAACCAAAATATTTTCAGACCATAAACATGACATAGTCCATTTCACCTAGTTTCTATGGACAACAATACACATGGAAACTATTGACCACACAATTTATGTCAAGCATAAACCATTACTTGCTGACGCATAAATAATACTCAATTCATTTTTAGCATACATCCATCACCGATATGGAAAATTGCTAAGGATGAAAGACCACTTAGCCAATGTTACAGAATACACCATTACACAATATGGAAAAAGCTATAACATCATCATACCCTCATCATTTATAACCTAGTCCAAACCAATCATCAACCATTTTGCCTCCTAGTCTGAACTACATTGGTCTGAGGCCCTTCAAATAGGGGCTATTTAGGCAACACTCAGATGACATGACGTCTTCTAGGGTTAGTTCGGCCACATCCGTTTGTTCATCTACTTGATCGACAAACCATATTACCTTTGACCATGACTTAACCTATTCCAAACCAATCATCAACTGAATTTGACTCCTCGTCTAAACTACATTGGTCTGAGGCCCCTCCTAATAGGGGTTATGTAGGTAGCACTTAGATGACATGATGTCTTCTAGGGTTACCTCTGCCACATCCGTTTGTTCATCTACTTGATGGACAAACCATATTACCTTTGACCATGACTTAACCTAGTCCAAACCAATCATCAACCGACTTTGACTCCTCATCTAAACTACATTGGTTTGAGGCCCCTCCCAATAGGGGCTATATAGGTAGCACTCAGATGACATGACGTCTTCTAGGGTTAGCTCAGCCACATCCATTTTTTCGTCTACTTGATAGACAAACCATATCACCTTTGACCATTACTTAACCTAGTCCAAACCAATCATCAACCGACTTTGACTCCTCATTTGAACTACATTGGTCTGAGGCCCCTCCCAATAGGGGCTATGTAGGCAGCACTTAGATGACATGACATCTTTTGGGGTTAGCTCGGCCACATCTATTTATTCGTCTACTTGATGGACAAACCATATTACCTTTGACCATGACTTAACCTAGTCCAAACCAATCATCAACCAACTTTGACTCCTCGTCTAAACTACATTGGTCTGAGGCCCCTCCCAATAGGGGCTATGTAGGCAACACTCAAATGACATGATGTCTTCTGGGGTTAGCTCGACCACATCCGTTTGTTCATCTACTCGATGGACAAACCATATTACCTTTGACCATGACTTAACCTAGTCCAAACCAATCATCAACCGACTTTGACTCCTCGTCTGAACTACATTGGTCTAAGGCCCCTCCTAATAGGGGCTATGTAGGCAGCACTCAGATGACATGATGTCTTCTAGGGTTAGCTCAGCCACATCCATTTATTCATCTACTTGATGGACAAACCATATTACCTTTGACCATGACTTAACCTAGCCCAAACCAATCATCAACTGACTTTGACTCCTCATCTAAACTACATTAGTCTGAGGCCCTTCAAACAGGGGCTATGTAGGTAACACTCAGATTACATGACGTCTTCTATGGTTAGCTCAGCCAAATCCATTTATTCATCTATCTGATGGACAAACCATTTCAACCTTTAACCATGACTTAACCTAGTCCAACCCATGTCCACAACCGACCCTCTTCCTCCCTTTTAGGGAGAACTACATTGGCTTGAGGCCCTTCAAACAGGGGCTATGTAGGCAGCACTCAGTTGACACAGGGTCTTTTGAGGTTAGCTCAGCCTTTCCTTCATCTGTCCATCTAATGAAACAAATATCTCAACTCGCCTCGACCAACAATCTTGGAGATCACGACTATCTCCTCCAACCACGACCATTTTTGAGACAAATTTGCCTTAGTTATTTTGATTGCATATATGCTACCTCATGAATGGTTGGGAAAATTGTCTACAATCCACATTTTGACCCTCACAAGTATTGGATCATGAGCAAGTTGATCCCCACTACTTGTGACTTTTTCGTGTTTTCCAGGAGCACTTCCTAGGCCCAGGATACTTGGAACATGATGACCATTATAGCCATAGCTTGGATTAAATAACCCAATCAGCTATGACTAAATGCTGGGGACCAGTTATTTTGATTTTAACACTCCTCGACCTTTTACTATGATAATTTGACCTATCTATCACGTGAAGTGGTATATGCACAATCTCAAATTTTGCAACGTTCACACTCAAACTTCACCATATCCATCCACTATCTATCAAATCAACACCTGATTTCAGGTTCCCTTCCCTTGACTCCCACTTTGAGGGGGAATACCTCATCCCATAATCGGGGCAACTAACTTCATTTTTGTCTTTCAGTTCACCAGAGCAACCAACATGACAAAAGTGACCTTATCCCATACCTGGGGCAACTTACTCCTATTTTTGTCTTACAGTTCGTCAGAACAACCAACAAGACAAAAAGGGGCAAATGTAGACACCAAAATTGTGTCTACTCCTTGGTCAACTCCCCCTTGGTCCCCTTGGTCCACTTCTAACACATTCATAACCCACACACTTATTAATTTAAAATAATTATTTATTTTGAATTAATAACACCCCCCTTGACACCTCATCCATGACACCTCACCCTTGGACACACCCCACCTTGGACACCTCCCCTTGGATGCCTCCCATCACCCTATGATGAATTTATGACCTATTTCAACCCTCCTACTAACCTCTCATGTTTATTTAACCTAGCTTCGACCATTTTTCCAATGACAATTAAACTCGGCAGACGGAGGAACGGGTAGAAGGCTAAAAATAGCCTTTTTCCCATCTTCTAGCCACTGACGTCAGTTACCAGTCGGCTGACGCCAGTGGGATCACTGATGTTGGTTGCTTAAAACAACCTGAAGGTGAATTCTCTTCCCCCTAGGATGCTAAAATCATAGACCTGGAATTTGACCTCTCTTCCTCTCTCAGCTCTCAGACCTAGACATCAACAGGAACTCTCTGAAATCAATCATTAGACCTCAACCAATGCTCTTCTGGGTATAGACACAATAGGTACAAGCACTTCAAACACCTCTCGCTCTACACCAAGCAAGAGCTAAGTATTCTTCTCCCCTCTTTACTATTTTAGTGATATAGAATGTATAAGCAATTAGTTTCTTTTCATTATTTCTAAACATTACCAACCAGACTCAGCTATCAACTAGACCAGACCTGACTTTCTTCCTGGAGAGGCTAAGAGGCCTTTCCCATATCCCTACTCCCTTTTGACAACCTATCATCTACTCCTTGTCCCTCCTAAGACCCTATCTATTGCTCTGTAACCCTGCATAAGCTCCCACAGACATCCCAGTCCATTCTATTGATCATAGGGAGACTAGAAACTCGTCTAAGGCCATTGCCCAGTCCGACACTGACCATTTCCCCTACCAACATCGGTATAATAATCAATGTTGGAAATTTTAATCAACTGATGATGGCAAACTAACCAGCATTGGTGACTGTGGAAGACCAACAACAGAATACAGGTACTCATTGTCTCTATTTCTTTTGCTTAGTCTTTCATTATTTATCTTTATCTGACATTATTTTATCAACTAGTGGACTATCATCCCTCAAGGAAGTCTTTGCACTTCTGGGACCGAGCTTTTGCTTGGCATTCCACCTTACATCCATCTAACAATCTCTTTGTTTAAGTCTTTCTCTCTATAGGTGTCATCCTCCACAGCCAAAGAGGAGCTCCTTCAATTGTCTGGATATGGTGCGCAAACTTCATCTGGGTACGTACAAACCCCTGACCATTATCTTTAGTTTCTTTCATCTTTTGAATGTGGAAAAGGGAAAATAGTTAGAAACAACATTCCCTAGGGTTATGCTTGGAATGGGATGCCATTAATGAATTTTGAGACAGTGACTATTAAGTCTCTCTAGTCACCAAAAAGGATGACCATCGTGACCACTAAATGTGTTGAATGGCAGAAACATGTAACAATACAAATCCCACTTTGTAATACCCATATCCAAAATATTATACTCACTTGCACATTATAATTCAACAAAGAAGGAATTTTAGGTTATATACATAAATCAAAAATCAAATGAGAACATCTTCAAAGACACAAAATTTCTCTTACATAGTTTAGTTCAACCTCCTCCATAAAATATTCTAAGATGTCTAGAACCTAATCACTATCATCATCAACAACAATTATATTGACATCCTCATCAAACTTATCCTCCTCCTGTTCCTCCTCTCACATCAATGGTCAATAAAAATATGTATCTGAACATAAATAGAATAACAAACATGCATGATTGTGATGGATGAAATAAGAATAATTACATCCAATACACAGTGTGGGGTGAGGTCATCATGCAAGTCATTATGCATCTCATCACCATGGATATGCTCTAATCCATATACCTAACATATAAAATGAAATGGTGCGTCAAAGGGGTATATTATTGACTAGTATAGGTATGTAAAAAGAAGCATATATGAACATGAGAATCAAATGAAGATTAAGTTTGGATAAAACTTCTACATCTTGTGAGATGAAGTCATTGGATGCTTCATGAACACCCTCTTTGCCTTCGATCCACTCCCTCCCCTGATGCTACAATATCAAACATGATATAAAATCACAATGTGGATGTAAAGTTAACATTGAGTATTATGCATATGTAAATAGAATAATAATTTTGGCATGTCCATTTCATGAAACATAGTTGAAAGTACCTATGTTCTCCCCTCATTTACATTATAAATAGGAAAATAACTAAATATCCATCGAGATTCCCTAATAGTATATTGGTGGACATGGAATGGTTATCTAGGCTTAGTGGGGATCCGACCCCCATTGTCAGGTGCACCATGTGAAATCCTATTTTGATCTGTGACTAGCAGATGGGAGGGGGGTATAAAATTAGGGTGTGCCCATAATGAAGAGTGGATTCTAATTTATTTATCCTAAATAAATCAATGTGGAAATTGATTAACATATAAAAAAAGTACTTGAACTAAAAAATTCACCCGTGAGGGTAATAGCTGAAATTGCATACAATCTCTTTCACCTCATTTAAAATTTATTATAGAAAATTATTTCTTTCCAAACCATCCATCATAAGTCTATACCATTGAAAACTCAAAGTATTAGTTGGAAACATACAATAATTTTCAATCATGTTAGTTTAGTATATTGTTTACAACATTCACCTTTATCTATGAACCATAAAAATCAGCTTCAAAGTAGTGGTTCCCACGACACTCAATTATAGTGTGGAAGGGAATGAGAAATTGATTAGTTGGCCACATAAAAAATAAATCATGAATTCCCTATGTGTCAGCATCCTTACATCTTGCTATGGGTATGTGATTGCTTCACATGGTAGTCCTTCATTGGCCATAGGATCATGAGCTAAGAAGTTCCCTCTACATTACATGATTCCATTGGAATCTTCAACCTTGAAGCTAGGCACATTATGATTCAAAAAATTATTTGTTCAAAACAAAAATTAAAAAAATAATAAGAAAATAAGAAACCATAATTATTTTAAACTCACAACAAATTCAAATTCATCATTCAACTTGGAAATGTTTTTGAGGTTCCTATCATTAAAATGAAGCTCTAAACCTTTACCATCAAGATTTCTCTGAAGGCATATATTGTGTCCACATAGCTTGAATTGTGGTTTCTTTTGTAAATTTTACATTTGTTTAGCTATAGAATGTCTTGTTAGGGAAACAAGGTGGTTTTGTGATCTTCAAACTTTTTAAAATTATCCATTAAGGTTAGAAACTAGTTTTCCATCCAATACCAAAATTTTTGAAGTTTTTAATTGTCAAAGGAGTTTATTGGAGTTTTCTAATCTTCTTCAAAATTTGATGGTCATGATCCTTATAGTAGGGTTCAAAGGCGGTCTTATAACATGTCTTAAGTGATCAAAATGTCTTAACTCTTAACTACGCATGTCAAACTCAATCATGGTTGACTCTTGAGTGGATTCAAAAAGTTGGTTAATGGTGTGTCGAAGTCCTTTTGGTATTAATCCTTTATAATCTTCTATGTGTATACACCTAAACATTATAAATATTCTTATTAATCAACGTTAATTTCACCTACCTAGTCTAATATTATTTATCTCATCTAATTTCACCCTAATATCACCCCTTCTAGTCATTTATCTAGTATCCACTTTCATTATTCTTCATCTATTAACCTTATTCATACCCCACAAATCAATTAATTCTCCTAAATCACCATTATCTACTAAATAATCCCACTTGTCTAATATTTGAGAATTTAAAACTCCCATGACCCACCTACCCTAGCCTATTCCTAGGCTCTCCTACATCCCTAGTATATAATCACCTATCCTAATCCCATACTAATATTACTTAGCCCCTAAATGGATTTTAGAATTCTCCAATTCTAGAATTCTCTCTAACTTAACCCCTTTCTCTCTAGAAGCCTCTATTCTAGAAGATTCCAAGGAATTTTTAAGTCCTTGAATAATCCTCCTCCATGGATCCTTCTAAACCAACTTTGAATATTGGCCATTTATCTTCCTTCCATGGCCTATGTAAACAAGCCACTCCTCCATGTCCAAACTAACTACATGAACTAAAAGCTAATAGATGAAGCTATAAGACCTCCATGTCAATATCACTTCATGTTATCATTTTAGTCTATCATGAAACTATCATTATGCCAAAATTATGATTCCATCCATAACAATCAACAATCAAATTCAAGAATCCTTGAAAATCCACTTAAATATCTTGGAGAGAGGATAAGAAGAGCAAGACAATGGTAAGAATATCTTTATTATTTTTGATTTGCTTCCATAATCTCTCCCTTTGATGTTATTATGTTTTAGGTTAAATTTGATATTTATAGTAATTTAGACTCAATAACTCAAAAATACAATCATAAATTGGCAACTACAGTGGGAGAACCCTTCAATTTAAATATATTTCATGTTAGGAGTGGTTTTTATACCCTGTAGGACTGATTGGACAAAGAACAAGGTCCATATTTCTTTAAATTGTCATGCTTAGGTAAATAGTGGTTTTGATCTACAAGTCACGACATTGCATCTATGTTTTTGTCATTAAATTAGTGGGTTTTCATGGATCATCACACCTTTACCATTAACAACTAACCTCTATGATATATCCTCATATTTCTACAAAATTACAACTCGTAAAAGGAAATTTTGCCACTAAAACTATAATTTTATCTTTTAAAGTTATGGTATTGTAAAATGATAGTTTTGTAGTTGTGATATCGTAAAATCACCATTTTGTAATTGGGGTATTAAATGGAGTCATGGTATTGCCTTTGAAAAAAGGTGATTTTGATCTTTATTTGAAAATCATTAAATCAAATCACTATGTCTTCTAGTAATTTGTGGGTGTCTATTTATTTGTCATTTAATCATATTAGGAAGGGGAGGTTTTTTCCAAGTCAATATAAAACATCCAAACACCTCTTCAACTACCTATTTTTATACTACATATGTGTAGAAGTGTTATTGACTAAATAATCATGGTTTTGTAGATTTGAGTGTCAGTTTTTATAATCTAATCAAGATATTTATCTATATCAAATAATATTATAAATACCTATATAATTCTATAAAACCCTTTAATCATCATGTAGTATCATAATCATTTTTTTAATAATCTTGGTCCACTGTTACACTTATTAGTTTTATATACAATCATAAAATCACAAATCTCAAATCATAATTTTGCCTATTGCCTTATGGTATTTACTAATGGTCTACAATTTTGAATAACTATGTGGTCATGGTTAGTAACCAATCTTAAAACTAAAAAATTTGATCTGTGATATTATAGTTTGACTAGCGGTATTGCATAACTCCTATGATTTTTCATAAACTGTATAATTATGATCATGGTTAGTGAACTATTAGTAAAACTATTATTATCAAGTCGTAATATTACCCAAGAATTACAATTTTGTGCTTTTTGGAAGTGATTTTACAATAAATTGACTATGTATATGTAGTTTTACCTTCTATAATTTATTTTTTTCACTCATTTTTGCATTCAATTTATCTTTTTTGAGTGTATTTTTTAGAGTCACTTTCAATGAATTTTGAGTCATTCTAGGAGTTCTATAAGTCCCAAATTGCATTTAGCTTTGAGGGTGTTAGCCCTTGACCCTACCCTATACCACGATAGGGAAAACACCATGGGCACTACCCATTAACCCCATAAGGGGTGTTGATCCTTGAACCTATTGGGGGATACCACCCATAGACCCCTATGTCATACCCCCCCTTACCCAAAGAACTTATAAAACCGAATTGGAAAATTTTAATGGTTTTTATTAAGGATTATTGGACTAACATTTTGTTTCTTATAGGGGTGAATCTAGTAGATATGTTGACTTTCTAACATCTTCTCTTGTAGGTCATATATTTTGTTTATCATCTTATCTTGTAGGTTACCCCTCAAGATTGCTAATTGAAACTACTAATCAATTTCTTTGTAGGTCACCTATCAAAGATATTTTGGAATTTTAAAATTATCTTGTATATATTTTATATATATCACATCTAAATTAATCAGTTAATAAATATTTTATCTGCTCGTGTATCACCCAAGGGATATAATGGTGTATGCTCTCCTCCTTACATCTTTATGGTGATTCTTGGAGGATCAAAAACCACTAATAAACCCTCCCATTTTTCTTTTTTTAGGGGCAACATGATGTGGAATTGACACCCACACAGTTGCCATAGTCTTAGAGGGATAGTGACCATGGATTTCACCACCATGCACTAATCCAAATTTCATATTTTGGTAGAGTATCAATATCAAGGACATTTATCATTAAGCTAAGCGATTGACCCCATATAGGTCTTTCATGAAGGATAAGAATTCATTATCTAAACTAGGCATTATAAATCACCTTACATAGACTCTAGCCTAAATATACCTAAAATATATCAATAATGCCCCTAAAAAGCTCATTTGACCTAGCATAGAACCATCGATTGTAATACGTGACTTGTTATCTAAGTTGGTATCAACTCCCAAGTGATTTTCATATGCATACAAGGTTGAGAGGTTTTCATAAATTCTGTAATGGGTCACCAACCTACAACCTCACCTGTAAAGCCATTGGATGGTACAATCATTAGGTTACACACCCATAAGTTTATTAATCTTAGGACTATGGTTTAATTGCTTTAGTGTGTGTTGTTCTAGACCTGTGTTATTTGTGAGATGATTCAAGCTTTCACCCAAACCTTTACACAACTATCTAATCATTCTACATCATCATCTTGTGTATCATTATCTATATCTTATACATCTTAGTCATCTTATACATCCATCATTCATCTATCTTGTACATATTTAACTTTGTACATATTTAATCTAGTTTTGACATCCTCTTATTTCTTTATCATGTCATTATCCTTCACCCTCATCTTATCAAAACCTATTTCACCTCATCTAGTCTTACCCCATCTAGGTAAAGTCTCATCTTACTTTATTTTATTTTTAGGTCACACAATCATCCAAATCATATTCACTATACCCACCATCATCATTGTATCACCACCCTTAATCCCATATATCTTTCATCACACAATATTATATCCATCTGACTTTTATCAAATTGGTGTGAGGTTTGAGCTATTCCTTTTATCATCTTATCACTCTAGTCAACTACCATTTTTCTATCACTTGTCACTTGGTTAGGTTTCATTTTTAGTTGATACCTTGTTAATAACATGTCACTTTATTGGTTTCAATCTAGCATCCAAACATCATCAATCTAGTCATCTCTAATCTAATCATCTTCCCTATTCATACCTAGCACCCATCTAATCATCATCTTTCTAGTCTAAATCTAGGAAATAATTGAATCCCCATCCTTTTTCTAGATTGAAAACTAGACATTGTCAATTGAACATTAACACTTATTATACTACCAATTTGAAATCTAATCCTAGTCTTATATCATCTCAATCATATTTAATCTATCTCATTATCACCATCACTTGTCATACTATCTCAATAATTTAAACTTAATTTGTCCAAGCACCTATTCAATTCCTAAATCCACTCACGTCAATCATATGCTCAAATGGATTTGGGCCTTATTCTCATAGAACAATACCTATTTGCCAACAAGGATGAGATCCTTTTGTGAGCCTTAGAAATGGGTGCCTACCCACTTTTAGTACTCAATGCCATCAAGCCTAAACTAATATCTAATGTCCTTTCCCATCAAAAATCCCCTATCTCACCACGGTCAAATCCATTATCCATTCATCATATTATAGTCTTCACATCCCTTTATATACAAGTGATAAAGTTGCCTTATTTAATGAGTACATCTTTGCCAATAGGGACAAGGTCATTTTACAACTATTGGAGATGGGTGCCTTCCTTCACAATTATTTTGAAACCTTAGGACTAAATTCACCTCCCAAAAAATTCCCTTGTCAACCCTTATCCCCATCTAATTATTGTGACAACCCATCCTATTCCAGTCATTTAGGCCTTGACCCCATTCAAATCACCTTACCTCCAATTCATACCAATCCATAGTTAAATATTCCATCTACCGATCATAACCCATCACCAATCCCCTATCTTACTAGCAAAGGGAAGCCTATCTTGTCAACCTCATTATCCCCCAATGTAATGACATCACCACCACATGCTAAATCCAACACAAAGACAAGTAATATACCCCTCTCCCAATATCCATGGAAGCCCTATTTTAGAAATTGAGGTCCATAGGCATGAGTGCCCACCCAAAAATAAGACCTCTATATTTGTCTAAGCATGTTCCCTCATGGTATCAATAATAATTATTTTATATATCATAAAGTCCCTGGGTATTAAATTAATAGATGTCACCCTTTTAGAGATTATATTCAAAAATTAATTAATAATGGTGATATTGAAATAGATGGAAAATCCAATGCATCCACACCTATTAATGTTCAAAAGAGGGTATGCCAAGAAGTGCTTCTTAAGTATGATCAAGCTTCTTCCCTTCTCAAACAAGGTCATTAACCCAATCCTATCAATCCCAATACCATCCCTAATCAAATCATCCCTATGTACTATTCACATCGCATACCACATCTTCAAAAATCCATTAAGCCTAATGCATCCATTCCCAAACCCAAAGTGAAAAAGGTACTTGTGGATAATGATGCTATTCAAAAAGGCCTCTCTATGGATACTATCAATGATATCACCTCATCAACATCCCTATCAAATTATCATCAAAATGGCTAGGATCATGTTTGATACTAACATTTGAATTAGAATCCATATTAGAAGCATCACCCCTTTCAGATAACGAGAGTCATGTTAATGCCCTTATCTTTGAAGATGTCTCTAATTTGAATGTAAACCATCTAAGAGGAATAACTCTTGAACCGTCTAAGGATGATGAAATCATAACACAATTCTTAGATGTTTTATTAGTCGATGATCAGGATGGATATGAATCAACTTTAGAATGCTAATTCTATAGCTAGTCTTAGTGATCCTTTTGTGATTATTGAGGACACTTTATCTGAAATTGATGCTAGGTCTACTAATATGTCTTATTAGGACTATTATACCCATTATCTTATTAATCCAAATATTTCACCACATATCCCTAATCATCCATCACCTCTTAACAATCCCTCCATCCCACTCTCCAAATGGGATAAATAAGAACATGCATCATTGGATTCCCCACGTCACGTAATATCATGTGCTGAGTATATGAGGGTCCAATATAATAATAAATTAATCAAGCCAAATAATCAAGTCAGATGTGATCCAAAAATAATCAATCAAAGGTAAGAAGAGATTCATAATTGGCCAAGTCAAAAAGTGTAACCCCTAGCATAAATATCCTTAAAGTGGTAGAGGACTATCAAAATAAAAATAATAATCTATCGAGTCTAAAGTCAATTCCTTTGGTGAATCCCAAAATTAGGCACCAAGGGGAAATCAAAATCTAAGTCAAATATCTATATGTCAAAAATCTTTCAAGAATAATTATAATATGTCTAATAATCTTCCTAATATTTGGATCAAAAAACAAGAAAGTCATAAGGTCTTGGATCCCTTAATCTCATAAAACCAATAAAAAATGTTCCCTTTACCATAGCTAATGGTGTATGCACTTGTTGAACCCCATTTACACTCCCCTTCCAATCACATTATCCATCATAACCATATCGCTCATTCACATATTATACCCCACCATAAAAATCAAGGTGTAATCCCATCCTTACCACACACCACTTTCTCAGGTAGCATCACCTCTTGTAAGGTTATAAAAACACCTGGTTTAAATGTCTGAAGGATGTTTAATCAAGATTCAACAAAGGTAACCAAGACATTAGTAGATATAACATCAATAACATGATCCTAACATCACACATATCATGAATAGTTATCAATTAAAAGATCAATAAAGCATGTGCAGTCTTGTATCTCACCCACATATAATAAATGGAGATGATAAAATGTAAAAAAATAAAAAATAAAACAAATAAAATGATCATTCATCCAATGGTGAAAACCAGCTTTATGGTGGCTTGGGAAAGTACCATGATGAAAACTTTGGCATCATGGTAAAATAATCTATTGTCCACATTGTACCTCAACACTTGATGGAAAAATACACTTCATCTCTATAGTCATATCCCATGTTCCTTGCCAACCCCATCCATATCATGGTCCAAACATATTTGTCCATAATGTCTATCTATCCTATATCCTTATCTAGTATATTATTCCTTCCCATCTTGACCTTCATAAAGGTGTGGATGGTGCCTTGAGAAATGCTCTAGAATCATCTTAGCATATCCTCCAATGAATACTCAAGCAATTCAATATCTGGTTCCTTCTTGATGTGGTCTTTGGTGATCCCTAGTCACATTCTTCCTTGGTCGTCATCCACTTTTTTGCATCACCCCCATCCTTTTGTCATCTCATCCATTTTTCCATCCATCTTTATCTTGGTTTTTAGGCTTGGTATTCTATTTTATAGTAACCCCATTCATACAATGTACATACATATTCCATAAATCCCAAGAAATTAAAATATTCTAAAAACCCCTAAAAATCATAAAATATTAAAAAATCCAAAAATACTCCAAGATGTTTTGTCTTATGCTTATTCCCCTAATCAAATCCATCTCTATTAATTTCATCTTTCATAACCAAGTCATAGTCAATCATCCCCCTATTTTCTATCATCCCATATTCTGAACTGGGGCAAATGTAGTCTATATTAAGCCAACATTGACCTATTCTCACTTTAACCTGGCAAGTCTCTCATCTAAGATCATGACATGGTCAATCCTCAAGTCAACTAGTAATTATGTTCAAATTTGATCTAACACACCCTATTTATAATCACTATTGATCTTAATTCAAGTCCCTTATCTAATACAAGTCTATACCTTATCCAAGTTCCTAAACTTAGTCCAACTCATCACTTGATCAATCATCTCTTCAACTCTCAAGATTAGATAAGACATAATGACACTACATATAGATACTTATGTGAGTTACTTTTTTATTATTTTTTTTCATGTATTTTATCATGTATATATTTGATTACCTTTTATTTATATATCTATGTTTCCTTTTAGTCTTACATCATGTTTCTTTTTATCTATTGGGTAATAAACAAGGATGCTAGGATGGCACAAAAAGCTACAATGATGTTTTTTAGGTGCCCTTGATGATGCAAAGTTCATTATTTTCCCCTTTTATGCACTTTGACATAATGTCCTCATGATCATACTTATATCATAGGGCATATTTCCAAGTGTTATATTAATGGGGTTACTTAGACTATAATGAACCTTATTACAATAATGATGGCTTGATCATCTGACACACTCATCATTTATCCTATCATCTATCACCTATCATAACATCTAAAAACCCATATCCCATCATTTATCTTTGTCCTTTTTCTTCAATCCAATCATCCAATCCATTTGTCTAACATCTAATCAATTTCTCTTATGACTTTTATCTTCATGATCAAACATCTCATCATTTATCCTAGTCTACCATCTAAGTCACACCCTATATCTAATCACTAACATATCTAATGGTCATCTCATCATCGTCATTCTCTATTATATCTTATCATCTATCATCTAGTCCAAACTACATTGGCCTAAGGTCTTTTCAGATTATGTAGGCAACACTCAATCACATGGTGTGCCTAAGGTCAACTTGGCCACTCTCTCCTCTTTCCCATCATTCTTTATCATATCTATCTTGTCCTTCATCATCCTCATATCTTTCATCAATCAAGTCATTGAGATTTAAATCATTAATCAATCAATTTATTGATGAATAACCATATACATAATCATCTCCATAATCTTTTTGTTCATTTCCCACATCTATCGATTAAGCCTGACAAAATCACCACATACATTTTTTCTTCTTTTATCACTAATTGGTTGATTCATCATTTAAAGTTTACATTTATTCCCTTGATTAGGGCATGAATAGGGTCATAATTTTACCATCTCTCACTCCCTCGCATGTATCCTTACTAGGGGTGTATCGATATTAATCACATTATCACTCATTGATTTGAAGAAATATAGTCTACTTCTTCCCCTTCATCTTTGGTCACTCAATCATATCATTTATTATTTTTCATCTCCTTCATAATATCACTCAACTTAAGATTTGAGTTACACCCATAATTAATCTTATCAAATCATTATCTTATCTTTAGCCTGATGCTCTTCCAGCATGTGTCCTTGCATAAAATATGTCACTAACTCATCACCTTTATCATATTGGTCTACAAATATCCATGGCATGTGTCCTTTCTTGGGATATGTCAAAAACTTGTGGCCTTTTATATTATCATCATCATGTGTCCACTCCCTATGCATATGTCTTTACTAGGGGCATCATCACTTTATAGCTCACTACTTAGGATGAGTTCCTTTTCTTCATCATATTTCTCACATCTCACATCCCATTACCTTGTCTATTTGTCACATCCTACCCCTTGTTTCCTCTTTATAATGGACATTCATCTCATTCTTCCCCATATGTCCCCTTGAGGGGGAATAATATCTACTAAAATTCATCCATGAAATGGTTTTTCTTTGAAAGACCATTACTCACTCCACTTCATCCACTCACAATACCCTTTCAAAGAGGGGGAAAATGTATGCACCTAAATTCACTTACTTTATTTAACATCACTAATATTCTTATTAATTGACACTAATTTCACCTACCTTATCTAATATTATTTATCTCATCTAATTTTGCCTTAATATCACCCCTTTCAATCATTTATCTAATATCATCTTTCATTATTCTACATCTATTAACCTTATTTCTATCCCAAAAATCAATTAATTCTCCTAAATCACCATTATCTACTAAATAATATCACTTGTCTAATATTTTTGAATTTAAAATTCCCACGACCTACCTACCCACCTACCCTAGCCTATTCCTAGGCTCCCCTACATCCCTAGTCCTTAATCACCTATCCTAATCCCCTACTAATCTTACTCAACCCCTAAATGGATTATAGAATTATTCAATTCTGTAATCCTCTCTAACTTAGCCCCTTCCTCTCTATAAGCCTCTATTATAGATTCTTCTAAGGAATTTTTAATTCCTTGGATAATCCTCCACCATGGATCCTCCCAAGCCAACTTTGAATATTGACCATTGATCTTCCCTCAATGGCCTATTTAAACAAGCCATTCCTCCATGTATAGACTAACTACATGAACTACAAGCTAATAGATGAATCCATAGGACCTCCATGCCAATATCAATCCATGCTATCATTTTAGTCTTTCATCAAACTATCATTATGCCAAAATTCTAAGTCCATCCACAACAATCCACAAGCAAAGTTAAGAATCTTTAAAAATTTTCTTGAATATCTTGGAGAGAAGATAATAGGAGCAAGACAATGGTAAGAATTTCCTTATTATTTCTGATTTTCTTCCATAATCTCTCCCTTTGATGTTATAATGTTCTCGGTTAAATTTTTTATTTATAGTAATTTAAATTTAATAACTCAAAAATATAATCATATACTATGTACCCTATTTTAATATTTCAATCCTTGAAGCCTTATTTTGAATTAAAATATATTAATTTGAATCTATTCAATTTTTTTAGGTTCAAAACAACAAAAAACTTGAAAAATTCTACCTTTCAAGGTCTAATTACACCTAATTCACTATGTGTCTATTAGATTCCATACTGTATGAATTGGTATTATCCTAAAACCTCTTAAATCATTTAGGTCATATAAAATTACATAAGATTCCATTTTTTCAATAGTTTTGACCAGATGAAATAAGATATAATCATGTTTTTGTTTTAAAACCCTAGTTTAGGCTTAATCATGCCTAAGACAGTTCAAGAGCTATAAAATTGAGAAAATTTAAATTTAATACACTTACAATGAATTTGAAATATTTTTTAAGGACTATATAAGCTTACCTCAACATCTCCAATAGTAATTTTGGCTTTACCATTTCTGATAAGAACCTAATATGTAATTTAACAAAATATTGTGTCCTTTTACAAGTCTATGTTTAACTTGAATGGAGATTAGATCCAATCTTACATTCTAAAACATCTCCAAGACTTATTTGCATAATTTGAGAATATTTCATATTATATATGGATTTTATAATTCAAATAAACACTTGAATGGTCTCAAAATGACACCTCCACTCCCATCTTTCTAACTCTATAAAACAGAGTCATTCATCCCTGGTTTATACTATAGGTTACACTTTGTAGATAGAGGATCAATTAGATAAATGTAACATAATAAAAAATAATCATAATTTGAAACCATACACATATGCTAAGCCTTTAATAATCTATAAGGAACTTAAAAATGTTTCTTTTTATCCATTCATTGATAATGCATTATATTCAAAATTGCATAAAAGGTAGTCTTTCTTGATTTCATGATCATTTCGTGGTCTGTCTTAAAGTTTCTTCTTCCCAAAAAACTAGAATCTAAATTTTTCAATTATTATCAATGGTTTAATACACCTATTTTATTTCCATCACATCCTAAACTTCTTCCAATGTAGTTGATGGTCTTGATAAGTCACCTCACCTAGACTTTAGGCAAGGAGTGAGTGTTACTAATGGAATAATGTTTATTAACAGGACATCCTTAGGATCTTATATGAATCCAAAAAGATATTTGTGGCTTGCATTGATATTAGGAAGTTATGGTGGTCTTCAAGTATAGAGATATAAAATACAATGTTTTTGCATGAGGGGTGTAGAGAGTCAGGACTTTGAAACCAAACTATTGTTTCTTATAGATATCTTACACAAGAAACCCACCAAAATCCTCACTAATGATGGAAAAATCATATTAACAAACCACACTTGCATAACACCTTAATTGAGTGCACTAGTTCCTTTGATGTTTCTCACCATAAGGTTTTGAAATGACATAAAGGGAAGTCCATACAATGCAAATAACAAATAATTCATCAAAATACAAGTGTTTGAGACATTACACATTGCAACAAATAGTTCATAAATTTTTTGGTCAGGCTCACATTACACATTACAATACAAATACATAGACATGGTGTGTATAAAGCCATATTACATTACATTACAAATACAAAAATCACATTGCACACAATATCCATAAACATGGTAGTAGACTATACAAACATAATTTGAACAATTTAAATCCAAATGCAAAAATGTATGTGCATGTGCTTGTAGTCATAGAGGTACCTATTTACACCTCCTTCCAACTAGGATAAAACAACAATTTGATACAAGATCCTTTCTAGCTACCTTCAATGCCAAAATCCTCTAAATGTATGGGTATCTAGTTTGAAATACATTAAGATGGGTAGCGGTATATGGTTTTTGGAATTGGGTGATTCTTATGAATGAAAAATTTGAAATCATTATAAGAAATGGCATAGGATGTCAATGATGGTTCATAATGGTGGTCCATATCTAATATATTGTGAATTAGAAATGATGGTTGTGAGTTGGCAGTTAGCTATTGGCAGTTGCAAGGGTTGATGAGCTAGTTGTTGGTAATCACTGTGATGGTTAATACACCTAATAACTAGTAGTGAAGGCATAAGGCATGATTGGAGAGTAGTTAGAAGTAAATTTTGTAGTGGGTTAGAGTTAGGGGTAGACTTGGTGATGATTTATATATCCTATGTTGACCATGGTGGGCCCAAGGTTAGTGATGCATGCACTATGTTAGTAGTGCATGTTGGTTAAGCCTGACTCTACCATATTAAAACATATTTGGAATCCAAATGAAAAAACAATAAATATTCATATATAAAGTATGAGATAGACCCAAGATAAATAAAATAATTATAAAAATAGGTCCTAATTGAACCATAATCTAAGGAACCCAATCCCTATTCAACATAAAAAAATATGTAATAATATTGCTCTCTAAAACTGCTTTAAAAGGTCCCTTAGATTCATAATAGAGTTTATTATTAAATTTTGTGAGGGGAAATTAAAAATTGAGTTATTTATTCTTTAGAAAAGGGAGAGGGTGAGAACAAAATTAGGAAGGGAAATATAGTTAGAATATTACCTTGGCTTGGATGGATAGTTAAGACTATTCCAACCCAATCGATAAAGAATAATACATAATAATGTGTTTGAAACTCCTATGAATGCTATAAAATTATTTAGGTAATTGTATGATCAGTAGACTTTCCTTGAGTATAACACCAATTGAAATTTATAAAGTCTTTCTAGATTACCCTAAAGATGCTAAGCAGACTAGGTGGACCTTTGGAGTGTGGCTTTATGCTTTTAGATTTGAAGGATTAATAACATAGCTTGAGCCTTTTCACTATGATTAAATTGAAGAGAGCATGATTTGAAATAAGAGTTGTCTGTGTAATTCCTATCACTTGTATTAGGAAAATTTAGGTTTTCTTGCATCTTCTTCATACATAATTGAACTACTTGATGGTGCTTCCTCATAATTTGGGTACCTCTTCTTCTAGGAGACCAAGAATTTGTAAATACTTCATTTTTTTCACCATATTTTCAAACCCTTGAGTTAAAACCTCATGAAGAACATACACAAATCTTGGGGAGCCTCTCAAAATGCCCATATTATGAGAGAACCTTACACAGGTGCCACTATGAGAACCTTGCAAAGATTGATATATGAACCAAATAGGTTTTTAAGATGGGGAATTTCAGGATGAAGAGAGATTTTTAAACTCAAGGTAAGTAATTTATGTTGCCTTGATACAATATTTGTGAGGTCTCAGGAAGTGAATCCTAATGTTTTCATGAATTCCATCTTAAGCTTCAACTATCCAACCACTTTGAGTTTAAGGATATTTGGGTTTCTAACAATAGTCTTATGTGTCTAGGTTTCAATAAGTCCTGTATCTCTCAAAATATGAATGACCTCTCTAGAATTGTGGTTGGTTTTGGTCCTCAATAAGAATGTCTATCTTCTAAATTTTTTTGTTAGATCAGAAGAGCAAAACCCATATTTGTTGGGCAAAAATTATTAAATGACACTATGTGAAGGTGAGAAATGAGATGATGAAGAAGAAAAAAGTGAGGAGAGTATTGCAAATGTAAATGATGGAAGATGTGTTCATATTGTTAGAGGGAGCTATGAAAAAGAAATGTACTTGGAAAAGAAGATGAATGACATTGTGGGAAAATGGAATATTTGGCATGAATGGAAAATGGAGTATAAAAAAGAAATGTGGAGTAGTGGGATGCATTTAGGGGACATATTTGCAGGTGAGGGAGGCATTTAAGCTTAGGGCATTTGGTCACAAGGTTTTTAATATAGGGTTATGATATTATGGATAAAAAATAAAATAATAAAACATTTTCGTATTTAGAATTATTTCTTCCATTTGTCATCATGTGATAATTTAAAATTTATGTAATAAATGTAGTTATGGTTATGGTTCTATGCAGGGGCCTTATTAAATTTTCTCTGCATTTAATGTTAGGAAAATTTATGAGCCTTTTTTGAGCTTAGTGGTTTTATAGTTTTTAAATTTTTTTGTTAGGTAAAAAAGTTTAGGAAATATATACAAATAGGTAGCAGATTTTTATCAAATTTTAAATCTCATAAAAAAAATCAATCAAGGTGTCATTTGGACCAAAAGTCAATACAATAATGGTGGAAACTTTCCCTTTATAGTAATTGTTGAAATTCAGATGGTTAAAAATATAGGACCCCTATTTTACAAGAAAAAATATTCTATTCTTGAAGTTGTATTAGGACCAATCTTACAATAAAAGGAGCACATGCCCATTCTGTGGGACATAAAAAAGATAACATACCTTGTAAAAATGTTAGTAGGTTCATACATTGACTTAGTGTTACATCATTAGGTGACATGATATAATCATTAAGAGATATAGTCCCAATAGAGTGTATAAATAGTTTGATAGATCGCAGGGTATTGCATAAGGGGCACATATTTTTACTAGGGTGACACGGGAGTAGAGATAGTGGGTTCTAGTACCTAATTAGGTAGTAACTATAGCTGATTTTGATGTGGTATATATTGTACACTAGGACTACTAGACTGTGATGCCAGATGTAAGAGTGACTATTGATTATGATGCTTGGTGGGTGAAAAGATGTCTTGCTTAATTGACATGGCTAGTAGTACCAACACAGACTTTACAAGAGCATATTTAGGTAGTTATGTGAGCTTATCCTAAGAGATAGAGACAAAGAAATGTTGTGAAGAGTCTTGTGAGGGCTTAGAGATTGATCATGGCTGGTGATAGGGATGGATACATATAGGGATAGGGACATGGAGGTTAAATGGGAGGTGATGAGTATGGATAGGTATAAATTAGATAGGAAGGAGGGGATGGTAATGGAGGACAAGGTGGTGACAAGGGCCAGACACCTATTTTGATAGTAGATTATCCAATGAGACTAGGTTAGATACCCATAGGTGTGGTAGTATCTATTTTAAGGGCCACTATTCATTATCATTTAGGACCTAATTCATTAGTTATATTAGTTACACCAAACACAGGTAGAGGAGATGAGGTTGGTTTATCCCAACTATCTAGATTAGTTGAGGATGATGCTTTGATTGAGAGATTAGAAGAGGAAATTACAATTAGGGCAAAAAAGATAGTTGGGTTAGCATACCAAGTATAGTTGGGATATTATCACCAAATATAGTCAAATTTGTGTACTAATCTTATTTTTGGGTGCCCACCAAATAGGTCATCCATAAGCTCAAGAAGTTACTATGGGATTTCATTTGGGATAATCCCTCCTCTAGTAAGAGATTTCACATAGTTCTTTGGGATTATTGTTGTCTTCCTCATGAGGCTAGTCGTATGGAACTCATTGATATCTCTTAATAAGCCTCTACCATATGTGCTAAATGGATTATCCACATGGTGGAGGGCAAAGAAGCCTAAAATAATCTTGTTTGAAATTACATCATTCAAGGGTCTCCCTATGCTTGGATGGCTTGGTTTTCCTAGTTTCCTTACCCTTATCACCCTAGTCAAAGATGTGGGCACCTTTATCATTAAGAGTATCTAGAAAGCCTAGGAAAAACTCAAACCATGATTATTTTGGAATAGTTCTAGTTTTAGGGATGGTATTTCCATCAACCATCAGTCTCTATGGTGGTCAATTTTCATCAACATGTACATGGTGACTCTTACAAAAGTTCCTTGGATTCATGTGCTTAGGTTTTATCATAGAGGAATCTGCACTGTGCAAGACCATTTTTGTAAAGAATCTCAATATTATATTTCCAAACTAAATTCAAAATTTCTCTAGGTAATAGAGAATCTTATGATGATATTGTGATAGTGGTGCCTATGGAGTTTCTTCACAAGATCTCCCTCAACCCTACCTGTCCTTGGTCGAAGGACTGGAAATGGTACAAAGAGAATCCGTTATGGAATTATATTACCTAAAAAGTGTTATAGGTAAAATCTATTGAGATGGGGGTGAATCAATGGTAGAAAACAATCTAATTCAATTTCCAAACCCTTCAATCACTTAATATTTCAATACAATCATTTATGAAGCATAAAATATATTTACAGTAATGAATAATGAAGATAATGCAAGATCATACACATAACACAATATCTACATGGGAAACCTTCTTGGGAAATTAAACCCACTCTCAAACCTACAAAAACTTGGACTACTTGTCCTATAAGGTATTACAAACCAGAGATTCATCAAGTCCTTCTGACCAGGATTTAGTGAAACAACTATTCCACAAGAACCAACTATCCCTAAGATGATCAAGTCCTTCTGATCACTTGTTGGTCAAGTCCTTCTGACCCAAAACCTTATTTAAGTACTTCTAACCTAAGGCCTTTAGTGAAACACCTATTTAACAAGGATAAACTTCCCCCAAATAAGATTAGGTCCTTTAGTCCCTCCTATGAAATTAACACCTCCACCTTATAACTGATGTCTTCAACACTTGATGATGGATCATTGATTTTATAACCCCTACACAAACTCCCTCTCTATCTTATACAAGTATCTCATATAGGAATGCAATAATATCTCTCCTTCTTCACTTAAATTTTCCTCATATACACACTCAAACCTCTTCACATATCTCCTCAAACTAAAACATCACTATTCTAACATTAGAAATATGACCTACAGGGCATACACACAGTCAACAAATTATTCTACTCATCAAATCATATAATATGCACACTACCTATCCTTTCTTATTCACTTCAACACTTAATTTAACTAACAAGACTTTCATAACTCTCTATCAAATATATAAATCATATCATTTAGTTTCAATATTTATAGAGTATACATGATTATCAACACCTTTGTTGATCATTAGGTATGTCTTAACCCTTAAGACATCTCTCACATCAAGATACGACTTAGAAAAATATTCATAGGTCAGCCACAACATCTATGGGTCACCATTAAGTAGCTAAAAATTTAAATTAGGACCTTTTATTTCTTATAGGTCTCCATTAAGTGCCAAAAATCATCATAGTACCCTTCTGCTTAAGTATAATTTGCTCAAACAACATTTTGTATAGCAACCATTATGAGAAAACATACAGTCAACTTATAAGCCTTTGTTCATACTATATATTATTATTATTCAAACCTTCATAATACACATAAATGGTCCTCATGGAGTATAAAACATACTCCAGTAGCTAGTTCACCTTTAAACATTGAGATACCAACAAGCACAACTCAAATACCCTTCTCGGGTTACTTGAAGAACATGTAAGGATACATAGTCAACTTTAAACATCAATATATTTGAGTGTACATAATTTAAAATATATATTTATATATCCACCTTGGATTAATCTATAAATTAATTTCTTACACCATGAGAAAATTATGTTGTATCAAAATATATGGCCCAAAAATCAGACATTGGTCTTTCATTTGTTAAATTCAAATATTTGAATTCAAACGATCATAGTTAATCTTCAGTTGCTTAAAAAACATCTCATGCCCTCACTTCTTAGATCAATCACACACCATAAATATTATTATAAATAACTTAACCTTTACCTTTCATCACTCATCAATGTATCTTCATCTCAACTATTTGACTTAATGCGCTCTGTCAATCTCCTGTATGTAGCTTGGTCTTTATCTATGTTAAACATTGGACACCTTGAAATCATATCAATCAATGTGTACCATTTATTTGTATATGTAAGAAAATTTTATCACTATTATATCTTAAAAAAATCCTTATCTTTACCTTTGCTCAACATTAAATTTTGAACACTTGTCCTCATCTTGCTACTTCTTGACACCTTGGAACAAACACACTCTGTTGATCCTTTTTTAAGGAGCTCGATCTTTAAATTCATCAACAAATGAAAAATTTGACTCAAAACAAACCATATATATTTACTATATGATCACCTATGAGCCATTAGATCTCCATCTGGTCCTGATCTTTAACATTGTGCAAAATAGACTAAGTATGGGGACCATTATTATCTACTTGGAAGGCCAACTTTGGACCTCAATAATGTTTCTTTCAGTTAGATGCATGATCTAAAATTTAGAACATATGATATCCTTACATAGGATAATCCAACCATTTATCAATATCCTCCTAGAACCTTTTCATGTGTAAGATATAATGCCATTAATTTTCTCACTCAGATCTTTTCTGTCATAGAGCCAACTATGTCAAGAACTGTTTGGAAGGCCAACTTTACACATGTGTATCTTTTGATGAACTTTATCACATGAACTAAAATTTAACTCATAATAACTAGGCATAAAAATAAACAAACCCATATGATCAAATCATTTTTAAACTACCACATGTGAAAAATATGACTACATCAAAATACCTACTCAGCTTTTATTGTCACATTGTAAATTTGGCTATGGGAAAACATTGTCAAATTACCTGGGAGCCCAACTTTGCACTTGCATATATTATATTTAACTTCATCACATGACCTAAAATTTAGTGCACAAAAACTAGGAACAAATTTGATCACAACCATATGACCAACTCCCATTGACTCATCCACATGTGGTAATGGTAACATCAACAAACTACCTAATCAATTTTTTTTGCTACTGGACCCAAAATGTCTAGATGAAAACTATGGACTACCAAATGAATTCCATTTATGAACACAAGATATTTAATCATCCTTAACCTCTGATAAAACCTATTTCACATTCTCAAAAAACCATAATCATACTTAAACATCCTTAACCATACAAACTCTGAAGATCAACCAAGCCTACTTAAAACATACTAGGATAAGCATATTACACACTTTATCATTATCACTTAGACTATCAAGACGCTTCATCCACTCACATAGACACATCCATGAAATCAATATAAATCATTGAAAAATCTCCAATAATATCCCCCTTTTCCATTGATGTCAACACCCATCATAAAACAATATACAACTCACCTTTTTTCTCTGTCTTCAAGCACTCTCACAATAGGAAATTTTCCCCCCTTTGACACAATGACAAAGTGGGCACAAACTGATCTTGAGGACCTAAAAATACCATAATTATGAGAGGATAACCTTAGAAAGATGATACAATCTCCCCCTTACCTTAAGCTTACTTATTCTTTGCCTTGACAACTTCCTCTTGACACATGCCAACACTCTCTTCAACTAAGCACTACAACAAACTTACTCCTTCTAGTCAATGCCTATATCTAAAACTTATTACACACCTAGAGACAACCATTACACACTTTTGGACCAAGATTTGAGCTTCCACATCTTTGGGAACCCATACATCCTATAAGCATTTTAGGCCTACTTGCCTTTAAGCCAAAACTAAGAGAATTGAGAGCACTACAAAATATTTAACTTGACTTCAGCACACCTTTAGACTAAAAAAACACTTAGAGCACATCACAAATAAGCTCATATACCTTTACAAGCACCAAAATCTTCTTGACATTCCATCAATCTCATTAAGCCACCTAGAAACACCCATTTTGACCTTTTACTATAGCTCCTTCACCAACCTCTTGAGCAAGCTTATGAACTTGTTACTCCCCTTTAACTAATGACCTTCTAAGATTAACACAAGTCTCTATACATATTGGAATTAATATCTCAATAACACAAAATTACTTCTCCATAAGAAAGTTGTCTCCTAAGAAGCATAGGCAGAGACATCCTACTTCACAATATCGTAGAACATGTGAAACCAGAAGTTGCCCACAACTCCTCATATTCATTCTCCTCCTTGGTCATCTAATGATTATAGTTTTTCCTATTATTCTTAGTCTTAAGAGAAGAAACATATTCATCCACCACAATATTCTCCATGTCTTCTATGATTGGATTAAAAATATATGGAGACACCATAGATTCATGACATAATTTTTCATTTGTAGAATCTTCCTTGTATCTTGGAACCTCATCACTAGGTACTGATAATTGATTTTATTTGAATTATACTTGATCAGCAACAACAATATGTTCACTTGTATCCATACACACCTTAGAAATATTCTCACCCATCACCTTTGTCTTCTCCTTGAGCTTGGTCTCTTCATTCACAACATGAGAAAATTATGAAATCCCTTGGCACTCTTCAACTTTTGACACATTCTCCACTATAGAAAATAGATTACTTGGACCAACAGACCCATCATGACTCATACTTACCACCTTTGGTTTCCATGAGTTAATTTTCCTTCTTCCTTTCACTCTAAGAGCATGATTGAATCATTTTGACTTGATGGCCTTTGATTATAAAATCTAGAAATGTGACCAACCTTCTCATAGTTGTAGCAAACCATTATTTTTGAAGTGAACTCAACTTGCCCTACTTGACATGGAAAAAATCTTACAATGTGCCCTATGTCATAACAACTGAAACATTTTTTTTCTTTTGAAGAAGACTCACCTTGCCTAACCTTATGTGGACAATGGTTTGCAAAGTGTCCCACATCAAGATAATTGAAGTAATTAACTTTGTTCACACCTTTTGACTAATGAATCCCATCATAGTTCCATGAAAATTCATTTCTAATAGGTCTCTTGCATTCTCTAGCTTTATGCCCACATTGATTACATGTGTAATAGTAACAATTGAAACTTGCATACCTCATGACATTTGGATTTTTGATCTGATTTGTCTTCATTTTGCTAGCACCTTCATTCATTTTCTAATGATTTGTATTCAAAGTATGATTATCCTTGTTCACATTAGTCTTCATCTTGTCTTGAGTTACATTCTTTTGTTCTTCTTCATATCCATGACCAGTTCTATCACTAGCATGCTTTTGACCACTCAAAATATTATCTATATTACTTGAGCTCTTTTTGAAAGACCTTCTATGAGTATGTAACTTTTCCAACATAACCATTGAATATCCTTCATTAATGATCTATAATTTTTCCCACATCTCTTAATAATATTTACAATGGATTACCTTGGTGAACTTAGTCTCTGTAAGACCACAGGTAATGGCATTCATTGCCTTAGAATTATTCTCAAATAGCTTCTTGTTTACATCACTAGATGGAGGAGTAGTAGGAGCAACACAACCATCCACAATAGATTTCCATACATCAAACCCTAGGGACATAATGTATGTCCTCATCTTTTTACTCCAAAAAGCATAATTAGATCCATTGAACATTAATGCTTGCTTAGTAGAGAAACCTCCTTGTATTTGATGACTACCCATATTGTACCTTGGATCACCTTAAAGCTATCAAAACTTTACCAAAGGACCTACTCTGATACAAATTATTATAGTTACAATCTACTAAGAGAGGGGGGTGAATCAATGGTGGAAAATAATCCAATTTAATTTCCAAATCATTCAATCACTTAAGCTTTCAATACAACCATTTATGAAGCATACAAGATATTTATAGTAATGAATAATGAAGATAATGCAAGATCATACACATAACATAAGATCTACATGGGAAACCCTCTTGGGGAATAAAACCCACTCTCAAGCCTACAAACACTTGGACTACTTGTAATATAAGGTATTACAAACTAGAGACTGATCAAGTCCTTCTAACTAGGATTTAGTGAAACAACTATTCCACAAGGATCAATTACCCCTAAGATGATCGATTACTTTTGAACACCTATTGGTCAAGTCCTTTTAACCCAAAACCTTGGTTAAGTCCTTCTAAATTAAGGTCTTTAGTGAAACACATATTTCATAAGGAACAACTACCCCTAAGGAAGATCAAGGCCTTTAGACCCTCCTATGAAATAAACACCTCTACCTTAGAACTGATGTCTTAAAAACCTATTAATGGATCTTTGATTTTATAACCCCTACATAAACTTCCTCTCTATCTTATATAGACCTCTCACATATTCATGTCACAAGCTCTCTCCTTATTCACTTAAACTATCCTTATATTCACACTTAGACCTCTTCATAGATCCTCAAACTACAATAGCACTATTTTGACATTAGAAATATAACCTATAGGTCATACACACAGTCAACAAACTATTTTGATCATCAACTCATCCAACAAGAGCACTACTTATCCTTTCTTATTCACTTCAAAACTTAATTTACCCAATAATACTTTCACAACTCTCTCTCTTAAATCTATTTGGTTTCACTATTTATAGAGCATACATGATTATCAACACCTTGGTCAGCCATTAAGCATGCCTTAACCCTTAATGCATATCTCACATCAAGATATGGCTTAGAAAAATATTCATAGGTTAGACATAGCATTTATGGGTCACCCTTAAGCATCTAAACCTTTAAATTAGACCCTTATAGCTATTATAGGTTTCCCTTAAGTTCCAACATTCATCACAATACCCTTCTACTTAAGCATAATTTACTTAAACAACATTTTGTATAACAACCATTATGAGTGAACACACAGTCAAATTCTAAACCTTTGTTATTAATAGATATGATTATTCAAACCTTCATAATGCACACAGATGCTCTTAATTTAGTCTACAACATACTCCACTAGCTAGTTCACCTTTAAACATCGAGATACAAATAAGCACAACTCAAATACCCTTTTTTGGGTTATATGCAGAACATGCATGAACACACACTAAAATTTGAACCTCTATATATCTAAATATAAAAAATTTAAGATATTAAAATATATATTTCAAAATTTACCTTGGAGTCCTCTACAAATTTTCTTTTTACACCATGAGAAAATTCTATCTTTATCAAAAGATATGGCCCAAAAATTAGACACTAGTCTTTATTTTGTTAAATTCAAATATTTGAATTCAAATGGTCATAGTTAAACTTCAATCACTTAAAATGAATATCATTTCCTCACTACTTATATCAATCACACACCATTGATCTTATTGTAAGTAAATTAACCTTTATCTTTCATTGCTCATTGTTAGATCTTCATCTTGACTATTTTACTTAATGCACTCTATTGATCTCTTATACGTAGCTCAATCTTTATCTGTGTTAAACATTGGACACCTTGAAATCATCTCACTCAATATGCACCATTGATTTGTATACGTATGAACATCTAATAACTATTATATCTTATAATAATCTTGATCTTTACCTCTACTCAACATTAAACTTCAAACACTTTTCCTCATCTCATTGCTTCCTGACACTTTGGAACAAATACGCTCTGTTGATCCTTTTGTAAGGAGCTCAATCTTTAAATTAATTAACCAATGAACATTTTGACTCATTTTAATTAACCTGTATTATATATATTTATCTTATGATCACCCATGAGCTAGTAGATCTCTATCTGGTCCTGATCTTTAACATTATGCAAAATAGAATAAGTATGGGGACCATTGTTATCTACTTGGAAGGCCAACTTTGGACTTCAATAAATTTTGTTGTGCTTAGATGCATGATATAAAATTTGTACCATATGATTTCCTCACATAGTAAAATCCAAACATATATAAATATACTCCTAGACCCTTTGCATGTGTAATATATAATTCCATTAATCTTCTCACTCATTTTTTTCTGCCACAGAGCCAACTTGTTAAGAACTATCTGGAAGGCCAACTTTACACATGCATATTTTTTGATGCACTTCATTACATGACCTAAAACTTATCACATAACAATTAGGCAAAAAAATAAATAAATCCATATGATCAAATAACTCTAAAACTAATACACGTGCAAAATATGACTACATCAAAATGCCTACTCAACTTTTCTTATCACATTACAAATTTGGCTATGTATGCGAAAACACTATCAAATTGCTTGGGAGCCCAAATTTGCAACTAAATATATTATGTTGTGATTCATTGCATTACCTAAAATTTAGTGCATAAAAATTATGCATAAATTTTATCACAAAAATATGACCAACTCCCCTTGACGCATCCACACGTGGTAATGGTGATGTTAGTAAACTGGTTACTCAAAGTTTCTACTATTGGACCCAAAATGTTTAAATGAAAACTATAGACTACCAAATTAATTCCACTTATGCACATAAGATCTTTAATCATCCTTGACCTTTAATAAAACATATTTCACATGCTCAAATCACCATACTCATTCATAAGCATTCTTAACCATGCAAACTCTGAAGATCAACCAAACCTACTTCAAACATATTAGGATAAGCATAAATCACACTTTGTCATTGTCACTTAGACTATCAAGACACTTCATCCATTTACTTGAACACCTCCATGACATCACTATTATTGAAAATTCTCCAACAAAAAGGATATGAATGGCTCTCTCCACACTTGCTTATGGTGGATAAACTCAACAAGAGGTGGAACATCCATTCCTCCACTTTTATCTAGGAAAAATGCTTCAACACTATCTAGTTTGCTTGTACTGAGCCTAAAATTGTGCATTTTAATTGGTGTTTGATTTATCAAGGCCTAATTATTGTTATAAGGCTTATCCAATTGGGGATTTATCTACCTAAACGTCCTTTTTGTGACCACCTTGAAACCATAATGCACCTTTTTTCATATTGCTTGAAGTCACAATGTGGTTAGCTTTAGATTCAAGACTTTTCCAACCCCTCCACTCCATTCCCTTCAGCTAGTGCCATATTTTATTAAGATATAATCCAAGTCTGCCTCCCTAGTATACCCAAGTCTATCATGCTTTCAGAATGGAAATTTTATTCTAGCTATGGAAAGAGCATAATTTTGTGTTATTTTCCAATACTTTTGTTAACTCTCTATTTGATACTTATGATAAAGCTACCATTATTTCTAATGTGATTTTGTAATTACAAGTGTAAATAAATAAAGTGGCTATGGAAGTTGACTACTTGTAATGATCCTTCATTACTAGGGTGATGTGCCTTACATCATTATTCACATGCCACCTTTCCCACCCAAGGATACCTTGACATGAGGTTAAGGTGACCCTCCTAGGGGTGGCTCTCATAGTAGCTAGTTTCATCACCATTCTAGAGATTTTGGTTCTTCATAATAGTGTTATTCTCCCCTTCCAACTTAGTAAGGCAGCTAGGGATCTCCCTCCATGGATCAATGTTCTAGTTGGGGATTTTTTCCTCTACCACCTTAGCATGATCAGGGAGATGGCTCTTTACCTTTGGTATCCTAGCTCTAAGAAAAATTTTAGTCAATAGTTCCCAAGATGGTTCTTTTTATCCCTTTGATAAAATATTTCTATAGCTTAATTTATCCATTTCACCCCCACATGCTACTGAAGAAAATGATAATGTTGATTAGGTTGATACTAATGCTAGACGGGACCTCATAGATGATGGGAAAGACCTTTCTTACTTTAGATGTGGTGGTCTTCCTGATAATGACCTACCCTCAGTTGGTTTATTTGCTATTGCTACTTAAATTTCCCTTTTTTGATGTATTAGAGCTTTTTCTAGGCTTGGCCTAGTTTGTTCATTATTTTTTGGACTTGGGACTTTTGAATACTAGGCAAGGCCTAGTGATTTGTTATCAATACATCCTTTGCCACCTTTTTTTGTGAATAGTCTTGTATATACTTTATTTGTAATAAAATTATAAGCTCTATTCCAATAAAAACATTCCTCCTTGATAACACATGTAGCATAGTTGATTGTAACACTAGCTAATAGAGGAGATACATGGAAATTATATGTTGAGATGGATAGTGCATTGGATTTTCTCTCTATACCACTGATATGTATAGTGCATTATATTTTCTCTCTATACATGTACTATGATAGATGATCACAAAATGAATGAGAGCCACTAGAGAGGCTCAATATTATTGATATCTATATAAATAAGTCATTCTAGAAGGACATAGAGCAACCATTTATGTAAATATTTGATGGATTTGGGGTTCTTCATGAACCCATACATTTTTTAGATCTGTATAGGTTCCTCATATGAGGGATCCACCTCCATATGGCTAGCGTGAGGCTTGAGATATTATTGATGCATAGATTACCATGGTTCATTTGTATATGTATTATTTTTTATGTATCCATGGATGTTGATGTTGATGATATATACATGATTTAATTTGATTTTGGTTCACTTTGTATACATTTTATTATGTTTCTTGATGGTGTGTATTTTTGATGTTTTTCTAATGCTTATATATGGTTATTGATGTAGATTATGATTGTGACATTTATGATATTGATGTGTATATTATGATGATGTTCATGTTGTTTAATTTCCATGCTAGCATATTTATATGTTGTGTTGATATAATGTTAGTTATGATGTTAGATGATGTGATGAGTTAAGAGATAGATGATTTGATAATTAGATAGATGATGATTGTCTTGATAATTCGATGAGTGATATGTGATATTTTATAGATATTAGATAAATTTTGGCTATATGAATGTGATCATATTTAGTTATATTTTGGTCTAAATGATAGATGATTCAAGATTTTGTGTTGATTGGCCTTGATCCATATGTTTTGAGAAACCATGTTTTTTAAAATAGCACTAGGTAGTATGCACCATGATATATTTATGACCATGATGAATTCTTACCATTTTGGACTCACTCCAAAGATAAAAATACTAAAACAAAAATGTGTAACTAACATGTAGCATGATTCACCATTGGTATAGTAGACCAAGATTAAACCTTTATTATATTCCATTGTGTGAATAAAAACAACAAAAATATGTACAAAAACTTCAAATATACATACAAACACACATGCTTAAAAGACACTTAAAATAGATAAAAATGATATATATAAAATCATGTAATAACATAAAAAATGGTCACACACAAGTATGTACATGTGGAGGTAATGATGGATTATGATGTGATTAGTGTTTTTCCTTTGCCTATTGAAAATCTTCAGGATGAGGGATGAATGAATCATGATTCAACTTGATCTTATTCAATTTATTTTTTCCCCAAGCACATATATGTGTCATGAGGTGAGATATCTAGATAAGATACTTGTAATGAATTCTTGAATAATGATATGGAAAAGGACACAGATTTTTCTTAGGATTTAGGTTTAAAATACTGGGTTATAGGTTTTTTCTACCTTATGACTTGATAGGTATTAATAATACTTAAAAAATATATGTAAAAATGGGAGACTTGAAAAATGGGAATCCATTCCTAATGCCAAGAAGGTATGACCAATATTGGATGGAAATAAATAGTGACTGGGGATGATGATAGGTGAAATTAATAATGGATGGGTAAAAATAAAGCTTAAGATAAACTCTTCAAGGATCCCATTGTATAACTGATGAAATACCCCTTATCCAATTTGATTATTCATGCCTTATTGAATTGAGTATTTATAATCATGTGATTACAATATGATAAAGGGATGTTGCCTTCCCAAACATTTCCCAAAGCATAATTATATACACAACTTGGCTAAGGTCAAAATGGGAAAAGGGGATAACAATTATGATGGGATATCACTAGGTAGAATGAGATACAATGAGTATGAGGAAATGGATGAAGGATGAGTTTCCCTTGAGTATGCAAGGTATACAATATGAGATTACTATAAATAACATATAAAACAAGTGATGCTAAGGATGGTTTATTGTACATGACCCTAAATATTTAAAAATAATGTATGCTAAGTATTGTAAGATGATTAATTTTGAACAATGGATTATTATGCAATTATATCAAAATTTAATCAAAACACCAAATTTTTTGACAAATTTAGAGCCATTAGACTATAATGTAAGCAAAATAAACATATATAACATAATTATAAAATCTAAAGCTAATTGTTCTAAACAAGATTCAAGAATAAAATACTAAAGATTAATGATTACTTACAAACTCAATTTTTCTTGGACAACATGTGATTAGCTTGACAATATTTTGCTTAGTAGACTAGTGATTGGTTTATGGATTGGTTGATAATATTGGCATGGAGGTTTATGGATTTCATAGTTTTTCTCTCCTTATTTGGAATAGAGGGAAGCACATATTTAAATAGGCAATGGAGGGAGATTTTTTAATGAATTAAAAATTCATTGAAAGCCTCTAGAGAAGAAAACTTTAGAAAGAAAGGAGGAAATTCGAAGGAATTTAAAATTCCTTAGAATTATCTAGAGAGATAACTCTTTTAGATAAGGGTGGTGGATAATTCTAGATTTCATTAGGGAATCTAATGATTATTAGGTGAGGACTAGACTAGATTAGAATAAGGTTTGGGTGAAGAATAAGGGGTAGGCTTGTAGGAAAGCCTACGAGTAGGTAGGTAGGTGGGTTATGGGAATTTTACATTCCCATATAATGGATAAGTGGGGTTAGTTGAAAAATAAGACATGATTAGAATAATTAATTGATTTTTGGGATGATATAAGGTTGGTGTAGGATAATAAATATATCTAAAGGGGACTAGATTATTAACTAGGGAGAATAGGCAATGTTAGATGAAATAATGATGAAAGGGATTAATTAGAGAATCATTAGGTAGAATTATAGACATAATTAGCAAGATAGAATAGGTGATAAAATCATGATGCATACAAGTATTTTTTTATTTTTTTTTAAATTTATGATATTCATCATCTCATCTAGCTCCTAGGCATTTGAAGTAGCTAGTTTTTTCACTCTTAAACTATATTTAGCGACGATGACATAAGGTCCAAGACAATTAGAATAAAACTTGAATTTATTATCATGATATACATTTGTGTTCTTTTGATTTTATTTGAGAACTAGATCACCAATTTCAAAGCCCCTTGGCCTAAATTTCTTGTTGTATTGATTGTGTAGCTAGTGTTTCATGTAAATTTTCACTTTAAGTTTTAAGAAAGAGAAAAAGGAAACTTGATATAGGTATGATTGAAAAACCTATTTATTTATGCATGTGTTGAATTAGTATGTTGTGAATAACTCATCTTTGGCTTGGGAGGAAGACCTACATATAAGAAAACACTAAATCAAACTTATTCGTTAGACTGATAGTTGGGTGGATTGCCCATAGATAGCTAGATCTTGAAAGCGAGAGCTTCCTTAGGGGATATTGATCCAAACATTTTAAATAATTAAGTTCACAAAACTAGAAATAATGTACTTTCATCAATAATCAAAAGGTACTAAAATTAAACACAATAATGCTTGCTTTGAAAATAGACTAGAAATGATTAAATCAATGATAAACTAATTAATACTAGTGCTAAGGGGTTGGGATATGCTTTAAAAATATAGAAGAGGTTTATGTACAAGTAAGAGCATAGAAAATCAAGTTTGGTTGAGGGTAGATAGGTGAAAATATCTTGCTAGTTTTCACTACCACATTGACCGTCAGTGGTTAGGGTGATTGTCAGTAGTGAAGTTGATCATCAATGGTCAAGCTGACCATCGATAATTGGGTATAATTTTGGTATTTGAGTCAATAATTGATGGTTATTGTGTGAAGATTTAGGTTTTTAATTTTTAAATAATAATATCTAAAAGATGGATTTTGAGAGATGGGCAAGGGCTGGGTTGATTATGAAATGGAAACAAAGTAAATGAATATTAAAAAATAAGTACTTGTCTTACCAAAATTTGATTGGGTGAGTGGTTAAAGTAGTTAACTTGTTGGTGGAATTTGGATTGGATCTAGTAGAGTAATGGTACTCATAAAATCGGTTGAAAGGTGATGGTGAGTTAGCTCTCAATGTAGTGGTTGAATTATTGATGATGTTGATTGACCTGTAAAAGAACACTCCTAAATCCCAGATCTCCTAATAAATATTATAGATGGATTTGACCTCATAGGCTCCTCTCTTCTTATAGGCACAAGAAAGAGGTGGAATTCAAGGTGCAACTAGGCCATATAAATATAATTTTTTCATGTAAAGGCTCGCAACAAGATTTAGATGAGTTATATTTAGAAAAGGTCAGTGGATGATTACATGCTTTTGGTTGAGGAGGTGTACCTTGACCATTGATGGTTAGGGTTTCCCAAAGGTGATTGTCGATGGTTACCTTAACTTTCAATGATCAAATCCCCAAAGGAAAAGGTTTTGAAGGTGAGGTTGAGTTATTTTGTGAAACTAACTACAAGTAAATTTAGTTAGGCTAGATTGGTGTAGATTGGTCCCAAGAGGGTCCTAGGTAGGTCTAGGGGAGTTTTTGACATTCAAAATCATAGCATGTAGATTTTTAATGTCTAAATTTTCCCCTTTTTGTTGTGTGGCTTGTGTGAATGAGCTACAAAGTAAAAATGGAGTATGGGTCAAGGGTTTGGTTTCCTCAAGAGTAGGAGGAGGTGTTTCCCCTCAAACTGGGAGTCAATGAGGTGAAATTAAAATTAGGTTAGGGTTTGATAAGTGGGTAGTTGATGATAAAAATTGGTGAATGATAGGTTGGGAACTGAAGAACAAATAAGCACACAAAGTATGACAAAAAGGTGTGATATCCAAGATTTCACATAGACTAGGTTGCTAATGTTGGTAAAAATAAGGGTCCATGCTAAGAAGGAAAAGTGACAAGTGAACCACATGACTGCTTATAAGCATGGTAGTTAGGAACACTCATAAACACAAGTCTCTTAAGTAATGTATGTGCACTCGATGGGTATCTAAGGTAGGAATTACTCTTAGGGAAAACACAAACTGGTCAAGTGTCATGGGTATCTAAGGTAAGGAGTGATCTTGAATAGACACAAGTGGGTCAGGTAAGTGTAAGGCAGTGCACATTCAAGAAGGGTTAACATGGTAGTCAAAGGACCAAGAAAAAAGTGTCACAAATTATGTGTCAGATGGGCCAAAATAGACTAATGACAAGGTGACTAGGTTGTCGAGTTGGTTGGAGAAGGTAGTCTCCAAGGATGGGTAAAACCTAGTTTAGTTTTACTAAGAAGGGTAGTTCTAGGTGTAAATGTAAAATTGGGGTGTCTTGACCATCAATGATCAAGGTTTCCAAAAAGTAACCGTTGATGGTCACTTTGACCATTGATAATTAGGGCAAACCCTAAAAATCCACTGAGTAAAAAGTAAAAACCAAATTAATTTTACTCATTTGTAACTTTTGTGCAGCTAACTTTGTACTCTAGTAATTTTAGAAATTTGTGGTGAGGGTGATTACTAAGTCGGTGACTACTCATTTTTTGGAGGTATGTGGGTTTGATATTCATGGGTTTGAGATGCATGGAGCATGTAGAGGTAGTTGAGTGAATGTACACAGGCTCTAACCATAACAAAGATCAAGGAATGAGGTAGATAGTGTCTTGAATTCAGTAGATAACTATCATTTGATGTAATTGCATTAGGTTGGGAGTTTAGGGGTTTTGTTAGGAATGCTTAGTTTGGTAAAGAATGCTCTAAGTAGGGTTTTGGTGGGTTTTGGGTAAAATTATTGGTAAGGGTAGGAATTAGTGGTGTGGGTAGGTAAAGTGGGTTAGGTTGGTGGGTAGGATAGCTACTTGAGTAGTTTAGAATGTTGTTTAGGTGGTTTTATGGTAGAAGTGGTTTTGGAAATTCCATTATGGAATGCCCACAGTGACCATTGATGGTCAAGGCTGACTATCGATGATTAACACACTATAAACTAGGGTTATCTAATTGTTGGTGGTCACCATGACCACCGATGGTTGGGTAGGGTGGGGGAAGTTTTTTAAGTGTGTTTTAAGAAGATACTTACTAATAGGGTAAGTCTTGCATGTTAGAAGGGAAATTAGTTGGTATGGGGTAGATGGTTAAGAGAAATAGAGGGACAAGAGAGGTGGGTAAAATCTAGGGTAGAAGATAATAGCTTAGGTAACTAAGCCATGTGTTTGATATGATGTAGGCCAAGGAGTAGATTTCGATGCATGATCATGTGTCACACATCTTTCTTGAGATACAAGAGGGGATAAATCTAGAGGACTGGGCTCACATGGATGAGGTGGGGTTGGGAGATATGAGGCACTACCAACATGTGTTCTCAGATGTATCCATGGTCATAACACTCATCAAGAGATGGGATCCTTCTATGAACATGTTCCTACTTCTGACTAGGGAAATGCCTATTCTCCTTGAGGATATACACAAGATTACCAAAATCCCACTATGTGGTAATGCAATTTATCATATTAAGCATGAGGAGTGAGATGATTTCATTGAGTACTTGTATGGAGATGAGATTGATTAGGTCTAATGGCATGCTGGGGGATTTTGATGCATGACATTATATCAAAGATATCTGGCTAAGAGGAGGCTTATAACCATGCTCATGATTATGGTGACATGTATTAGGCTTCTAAATTTGAGTAGTGGGAAGTTTCCCTATTTGCTACTGAGGGTATTGGTAGAGATCTTGCTAGGTCAAATAGTATTTGGTTGGTTTCATATTTTTCTTGTGTAGATATATAGAGAGTTGTGGTGGTTTAGGCACCATAGGAGATATGGCATTACTATTGGCTTAGTTTTACATTACTAGGCCTATGAACATATTCGAGTGTTGAGACTAGTAAGATTATCATGGGTAGTCTACATGTAGATAGAATTACCTATTGACTTCATATGATGGAGGGATGATTTGGATACATCAAGTGTAGGGGGTGGTGCCCATGATGTAGAGTGGTTCAGGGGTGCACTAGGTGCACTAGTGGTTGGAGATATCACATGGAATCTATATGTGTAGTTTCTAAAATGGCCAAGGTATATGAGACATAATCTCTCCCTTAAGAGCTAAAAATACATAGTAGGTAAGTGAGAGGGAGAGGTGGAGATGATCCCATTTGATAGGGTGCATTGGTAGTTTGGTTTAGTATAGGGTATCCTAGGCCCATTTCTTAGGTATAAGAGGGAGGATTCAGAGGTTCAATTACTAGTGCCACAGCCTACTCCTATAGTTATATATGGTGGGTATGAAGAGCTTCTCATTAGGGATCTGATAGATGATGCTAGGTTAGTAGATGGATACATGTCCTATTATCAACCCATATACATAATTGTATACATTGGTGGGGATGATGGAGGTGTGAGGCTGATGGTTGTGAATCTATCTAGCCATGTTGGATAGGTAGGGGTAGCTTTATTTACAACCCAAACATAGGTACAAATACTATAGGGATAGGTGGCCCCACTATAGGGTTAGATTATTGTGTTATAGGGTCAAGTGGTGACTATCACAGTAGAGAAAGATTAGTCACAAGTATTCTTTGGAATAGTCATGCAAGAGAGAGATACTCTTAGATAGAGGGTAGTAGTAGGAAGGGCACCAATACCAATAATAGGAAGAAGACCACCTGATACAATTTTGAGGGGATGGTACTTATCCACCATTGAAGAGCTAAGATATTATGAGGTGATAGTGCTAACATAGTTGTCATAGGTGATGAGATATGGGGAATACAGGGATAGTTTGCCCAGTGGGCCATCTGTAGCTACTTTGGGATAGTGGGCCTCCATAGTGGACTAGGTAGGGATACCAGGGGGCTACCACCAGATAGGAGTGCCAGTGCAAATGTAGGTGTGGGTGAAAGTGGGATAGCATTAGTGGTGCCTCAGGGGCCTAATTTACACATGTTTTGATATGTTGGTAGAGATAGGTGTAGATTATTTTGATATCAACTTGTGTGCCAATGTAGCATGATGTATATATTTTGAGAGAGAGTTTATACATTGTCACAGGTATTATTTATGATGACACAATATATGTGATGATGATGTATGTTTATGGTTCATGGTTAATGTGGATATTTATGTTCATGTTTATGGTTGATGGTTTATGGTTTCATGCATATGCTTTATGAGATGTTGACTCGGTAGTTTAGGCATGTGATGTTTAAAGAATGATTATGATTCTCTAGTTTTATTCATAGATATGATAGGATGTGTTATATATGGATATATTCTATATGATAATGTGATCTTAATGACTTTGTTTATGGTTATGTTGATGTTATAAGATGAATTGTTGTGATGTGATGGTTAATAGATAGATAGGTAGATGATATATGATATGGTTCATGATGTTTTGATCATTGATTTTGTTTATGCTCATGATGATTAATGGTGAAATTAGGGTTAATTATGATATGATATATGTTCACATGATGTTTTGATGGTAGATGGATAGGATGTTATTTATGTTATGATGTGATTTCATGGTGTTGTGATCATAGATAGATATATGAGATTTTTCATGGATATAGTTCATAATGTTGCATTTATTATTTTATTTTTGTCATCTATGATCATAGAGATAAAAGGATAACATGGGTAAGGATGTAATGAGAATACATAAATTAAGTAGATAAAAAACTAAAAGTAAGGAAAGTGATCAGAATTGTGAGACATACATCTATATGAACTAATAAAAGATAAGAAAAGAAACATGATGCCTTTTCATTGGTAAAGACAAAAATGAAACCCAAATTTGGATTGGATTAGTGATAATAAGCCTTTCAAATGCTTCAAAATAGCATGCTTAGGTTGATAAATGGGTACCTTAGTCACATTATGTCAAGTAAGCTCATAGTCTTGTGCATATGATATATAGAGGGAGGATGGGTGAAACTGGAACCTTTGTGTGAAACTAGCATGCCTCTTCTGTAAGATTCTAAGAGAATAGTATATGAAAGTCTATGATCATATATAAAGTGTAGACTGATTAATGTGGAAAGTATACTAAGGAGATTTGATTTTGTATTTCTAAGATTATTGCTTTTATGAGGGCCGATTGTGGCATTTCTCATTGTTGTTGTTTTTCCTTATGGGTATTTTGCTAATTTTGATTGTACTTTAGGGTTGGGGAAGCTAATTGATGTGTGAATCTTCAATATATTACTATCTTTGACAAGTGATTTACTCAACAATCTTTTAAGGGAGTGGTCTAAGTTTCTATGCTTAGTTTAAATGCTTTTGATAGCTATTCTTCAAGGGAGTAGTCCACCTTATTTTTGAAATTTAAAATAAGTTTTCAATAGTCACCTTTCAAGGGAGTAGTATACAAATGCTAAGAATGAGGTATGACTTTTTTTTGAATTTGATATTGCTTTTGCTTTTTTTATGTTGCTTAACAAAGACTTGCTTGTACATGTTCAAGGGGTTACCTTTATGAAGGTAAGACTAAGAGCACAAGAAGGTTGTTGATACAAAACTCATAAGTTCTAGTTGATAAATATTTCAATAAAATATAAATAACATAGTCATAATGAATTCTCTGAGAAGAGATGTATTATTACTCAAGATCACAATATAACTATATGCTTATCTCTGGGAAGAGATGTCTGATTTTCCATTTTGGGTTACATATTCATTTATATCCATTTTGAAAGTATGGGAGAATGTGAAAGGTCAAAAATATTAAGGGATATCAAGTGGTTTGACTTCCATGCTTTAAAATAATATAGAATTTGAGGAATTACAACTTTTAGAAACTTACTATTTCTAGACTACACTACTAAAATTGAAATTTGGGGCACTTCCATTAGATTTTAGGCGGTAAAAATTCATTTATCAGATCTCAATGAAATCTCACAATGTTCTCCTCATTCTTATCTTTCCAATGGTTCAAATGGTGAGTCAATTGGAGCTACAATGCAAAAGTTATGGCTCCTGGAAGTTACATCATCAATTGGGGTGGAACTGTCACCCGAATTATCTCCTAAATTGGTGCCTGGATTAGTTGTATAGGTGAAAATAATATTAGGTGAAAATGACCATGGGAATCAATCTTGAATAGAGATGGGATGAACCATGAGAATTATGCTATGGGTAGATCCATGGTATCCATAGTTCAAAATTAGGCTATGACTATGATGGATAATCACATGATTTAGTTGTAGTCAGTTGCCCCTAAGAAGAGGGAAAATAAATGTGCTTACAGGGGATGAGCTTAATGTTTCTAATGGTTTTCACTTTTTCACATTCAGAAGATGAAAGAAACTATGATAATGGTTAGGGGTTAGATGATACCTGGATGAAGTTTTGTGCACCGTATCCAGACGACTGAAGGAGTTCCTCTTTGGCTGTGGAGGATGACACATGTAGAAGAAAGAGACTCAAACACAGAGATTTTCAGATAGAGATAAGGTGGACTACCAAGAGATATGCTCAGTCCCAGAAGCGCAAAGACTTCTTGGAGGGATGACAATCCACTATTTATAAGTAAAAGTGTCAGAAATAAAGAAATGACAAATGACAAGCAAAGAGGAAATTAGATAATGCGTACCTTTTTCTTTGCAATCGGTCTGCCAAAGTCATCGATGTTAGTTTTTCTACCAGCACCGGTTGTTTATGTTGCTGACGTTAGTTATGATGCTAATGTCGATAGGGGCAATGGTCGATGTTGGACAAGGCAATGGCCTTGGATGAGTTTTTGGACAGGGTTGTGGTTGACAGAGGGGTCTGGAAGGTCTATCTGGGTCTAGAGGTCCGTGCAAGATTACAGGGAAGCCAATAGAGTCTTAAGAGGGATAAAGGGTAGAGGATAGGTTGTCAAAAGGAGTAAGGATATGGGGAAGGCCTCTTAGCCTCTCTGAGAAGAAAGTCAGGCTTGGTCTGGTTTATAGTGCTTAGAACTAGTAAAAAGAGAACTAATTACTGATGCTTTCTAAACTACCGAAATGAAAGGGTAGAAGAAATACTTAGCTCTATTTTGCTGAGGAAAGAGTGTAGAAGACTTGTCACTGATGCGGCTAATGTAGAAGACTTCCTGCAATGTTTTTAACCCAAAGTCTGGAGCTATTTCTATAGAGTGCCTGTAGCCTGTGATGCTTGGTGTGTGTCTGGGAGAGAGAGAGAGAAGTTGGATTCAAAGCAAGAGAATTCGCATTCAGGTCTATGATTTAGCATCCCAGGGGGAAGAGAATTTGCCTTTGAGTTGTTTTAAGAGACTGACGTCGGTGATCCCGCCAGTGTCAGCTAACAGGTAACTGACATCGGCGGCTAGAAGATGGAAAAAAGGCTATTTTTAGCCTTCTACCTAATCCTCCATCTTTTGAGTTTAATTTTCATTGGAAAATGGTCGAAGGTGAATTTAATAGGCATGAGGATTAGTGGGAGAGTTGGAATGATTAGTCATAGGGTAATGAATGAGGGTATCCAAGAGTGAGGAATCTAAGGGTGAGGTGTCAAGGGAGGTGTTATTAATTTAAAATAAGTTATTATTTTAAATTAATAAGTGTGTGGGTTAGGAATGTGTAGAAGTGGACCAAGGGGACCAAGGGGGGGAGTCGACCAAGGAGTAGACACAATTTTGGTGTCTACACTTAAGTTATACAAATGGTGATTATGACCCCTCATTAATAATAGAAAGGATGTAGATGTGAAGAGTTAAGAGTCTTAGGTTCCGGTTGGCCTTCGAGAGAGGATAAATGATAAGCTCTTGACCATAGTTATGGGTTATGATGTAGGGTCCAAGCCAATTGAAGGCAAATTTTCCCCTTTTTATTTTATCCATATTAGTTACATGTTTATTTTCCTTGAGAATGAGATCTCTAATATTGAATTCTCACACTTTCAAGTGTTTGTTATAAACATGCTTGATTCATTCTTGATAGACACAGAGATGGGAAAGAGTGGCCAAATGACACTCGTCAAGTAGCTCAAGTTGATCTAAACATGCTTGATGATAATCATCTTCCAAAATAAGGTCACATAAATATATTCAAATAAAATGTATTTAGACTTCAAGAGGCAATACAACCTTAGCTTCAAACACTAGAGAAAAAGGTGTAGCACTTGTAGGGGTTTGGATGCTAGTATGATATGCCCATAAGGCAAAAGGCATGTGTAAGTGCCAATCCCAAATTGAGGCACTAACCATTTTGGTAAGCATGTTTTTAAGGGTTTTGTTAGAGGCCTCTACTTGTCTATTTACTTATGGGTGATAAGGTGATGAGAAGCTTAGTTTAATTTCAAATACATCACAAAATCCTTGAACTTATTAATTTTTAAAGGATTTGCCATTATCAGTGATGATCTTATGGGGAACACCAAAGTGGTAGATGATGTGATGGGTGATAAATTCAATAATCTTTTTTTATTTTATCGAGACAAGAGGAATAGCCTCCACCCATTTGGTGAAATATTCAGTCATGGTGATGATAGAGTGATTTCATTATGAAGAGTGGGGATTAATTTCACCAATAAGGTCTAGACTCCATTGTGAAAAAGGTCAAAAGTTGATGGAAAATTGAAGGCTATGGTTGGGTGCATGTTTAAAATTAGCGTGTTGTTGACACTTGACACACTTTTTCACATAATCATAAAAGTCTTGGTTAGGGTAGGCTAGTAATAGCCTAAGAAAAGGATGTGTTTAACCATAAAAAGTCTACTAAAGTGACCCCCACAAATACTATCATGCATTTCCTTGATAGTGTGAGAGGCTTCTAGACCATAGAGGCAATGAAAAATGAGACTGTCAAAGCCATGATTTTAAATAATTCATCTCACAAGGATATAATGGGAGGTGCTCTAGATGAATGCTCGATAGGCATTTCTAGAGAGGCCAAAGGGAACAATGCCAAGGTTAAGGTCGTTGAAGGTTTATTGATACTAAAGGTTATGCTTAATCCCTTCAACATTGAAGATGGTTGGGGTTTTTAACTTGAACTACAAAGGTTTGGTGAGGTGATAAAAAATGATTGATAACTTGGAGTCTGAGGGTGCTAATGGGATCTGAGAGGAAAGAGAAGCCATGGTGTCAGTAAATGTGTTGGTAGATCACTGGGTGGTTTGAATATGGTAGTGTTCAAATGATGCTAAGAATTTTGTAATTAAATATTTGTATAGCTACAAAATCTCATTCTTACACTGGCAAATGTCATTGGCTTGATTGACCACAAGTTGGGAGTCACCAAAGATGTTGATTATTTTGACTCTTAGGGCTAATGTAGTTTGGAGACCTATTACTAGGGCTTCATATTCAACCACATTTTTGGTACATTCAATGTCAATTTTAAAAGATAAATAAAGTGGTTCATCAATAAGGGGGATAAGGATGATACCACCTCCCCCACCACTCTGATATTTAGAACCATCAAATAACATGGTTACATGATTGGTGAAATCTGTTGTTCCCAAAATTTGTCACTCATTTTTGGGACAACATATGAACTATTTTGGGCCTACAAGCCAAAATTATCTCTTCCCTTCTTAAAAAATTGTTCTAAGCATTCAAATTCTTCATTATTCAAGCTTTTTTAGCTAAGGGACTAGCAGGTTCAATAGGTTCAATGACTTCAACAGGTGAGCTCTCTCAAAGAAATAAGTTTCCAACACTTAGGAAATTTCAAGGTTGGTTCAATGCCGAGGTTCAACCAAAAGGTCCATCGGCAAGCTTCAAACAAAAGAATGAACCATTGAACCTTGAACCAAAAAGGTTTAACGAGTTTAAAGGTTCAATGGGTTCAAAGGTTTAATGGCATCGGAAAGCTTAAAGAGTTAAGTACTTCAGTAAAAGTTCAAAGTTCAACCGCTTCAGCAAGTTCAACAGCTTCAAAAGACTTAATGAATAGAAGAAAGATTGAACCATTGAACCTTGAACAAAAAAGGTTCAAGGGTTCAAAGGTTCAAAGGTTCAATGAGATTGGTTTAAAGTGGTTGGTTTAAGCGGTCAATTGAATGAGTAGAACACAAGATTGAACTGTTGAACCAAAGTTGGTTCAATCAGTCGATTAAATTGGAAGGTTCAAAGGAGTCCCCCAAAGCCCAAAGGCTAAGTACCCTTGTGGAGGGAAGTGAACCAAAGGCCAATTTCCCTTGTGGAGGGTAGTAAACAAAAGGGGACAAAGAGATATCTTTCAGAAAGATTTTTTGCAGCCAAATTTTACAAGGGAAATCCTTCGGACAAAATGTCTGAAGGAACGATCAAAGGCCCGATGGAAAGTGGCTAAGGCAAAGGAAAGGTTTTCTTTAGAAAAAAGGTCTGAAGGAATTGAAGAGAAGACCGCTTGAAGGACCCCAAAGGGCAGGTACCCTTATGGAGGGCTCTTAGAGACTAGGAAATGGACCTTTCTCAAGGCCCAAAGGGACACCTTCCCTTTAGGAGGTTCCAAAGACATTTTGTCTAAAGGAATGATCAAAGGCCTATGGCCTTATTTCTATGGACTCTTTAGGTTAGTTCTACAGACTTGATTCTACAGACTCTACAGGTTGATTTCTACAAACTTTGCAGGCTTAGTTCTACGAACTAGTTTCTACAAACTCTGTAGGCCTATTTCTATGAACTCTACAGACATGTTTCTATGAAATCCACAAGATGTATTATATAGACTCTTTCAAAGCTTGAGAGACTTAGAGAAAATTACAGACTCTGTAGGATGGTTTCTACAAACTCTGCAGGCTAGTTTTTATGGACTCCACATGTTTGTTTCTACAAACTCCACAAATTTATTTCTATGGACTCTTTCAAAGCTCCAAAAAACTTAGAGAAAACAAAGGATTCTAAGAAAGAGGATGAACCATTGAACCTTGAACCAAACTGGTTTAAAGGTTCAATGGATTCAACAGTTTAATGAAAGCTTTGAGCAAAGGAAAGAAGTGGAAGATTCCAGAGACCAGTTCAAAGAGATGGTTCAACAGACGAGCAAAGAAATGAATAAACCAAGGAAAGTGATGGAACCAAGGAGATGAGAAGGCCACCCAAACTATTGAAATAGTGAATTAATGATGTCCATATGGACGTCAAATTTAGAGTAATGAAATATCCATTCATTTTCAAATATGGCACGGAACCTGAAAGCAAACTCAATGACCAGCTGAAGAATGAGCCAAAAAGGCTAGCAAAAAGGGGAAAATATAGCTTAAGATCTCAAATTTCAACAAGAAAAATGGAAAGACTAGAAATATCTATGTAGGAGTTATTTCCAATAGTTGGAATAGTCTACCAAGTAGATATTTGAGCTTGCAAACACTAAAGGCATGGCCTATTTTTATCCCTTGGAATAAAAGTGAGGGGACATCTGTGTACATATTTGGTGAAAGACTAGACAACCCATGCAGAAGAGAAGATAGTTGAGATGAATTGACATGCCATAGTTAAGGTAGCCACCCTATTCTAACATGGGCTCTTTGACTAAACTAAAAATGCATTCAAGGCATTAAATGTAGCATGGGTCATTCCATGAAACAAAGTGCCAAACCTTTCTTGGCTAATATATATTGTAATCTCTTATTTTGTGCACAAGAGATCTTTTTGGTTATAGAAGCAAAACTCTACCAAAATTAAGAGGTGATCACTAAGACTTTGAGCTCAGATTATGAATCATATTTCCTTGTTTGAATGAGAAAGCAAGTTACTTTTAGACTTTGTGCTATAATAGCTTGTGTCATTTAGGAGATTGTTCTTATGTCTATTTCCTGAATGCATTCTTGTCCATTTAATGAAATAAGTAGAATTAGTAGAAGTAATCAGGAAGGTGTCCTAAAGCCAACTATGGGAAGCCTTTGTGCTACCATAATTGTCTTTAATGTGTTTTTTTCAGTTTATTTATTTGTAAAGGATCTTGGGATCACTTTGTGCCCCCATTATCCTTCATATTTCACTCTTGGGTAGTCAAGGTGGAGACTTTGTGCTACACCTTTTTTAGCTGGTTAATACGCTCCCTATTACCAATTACTTGTTACTTATCAGAAAGAACTCATGTTGATTGTTGTAAGACCACTTTTGAAAGAAGAGAAGTGCCTTCAGTGTTTTCACCTGGATTTCTCCTTTATTTGTGAACATCATCTCTGAAAAAAGAGAGATGGATGGTGTTGTCCTACCCCTGAGTGTTATTTTATACATACATATATATATATATATATATAGATATATATATATATATATAGCTCCTCATATTAATAGGGAACCTCCCCTTAATGAGAGGAGAGATTTGTTCCCTTTTGATGTGGTAAACCTACACATTTTTCTGACCAATCTCCTTATGCTGTGGTTGAAATCACTTATTTTGCTCATCAATTAGCTAGTGACAAAATATTCACCCAACAATTTTTGGTGACTCCGCTGGGGAAGAACGAGCAGTTTTAGTTCTTTTCCTTATCCATTTTCTTTGCTGGGGAAGAACAAATAGTTTCATTTTTTTTCCTTATCCATTTTCTTCGCTATTCCAAGTCCTTTTCCATTACCATTTTCCTCCACCTTCGTGCCAACAATTTTTGGCGACTCTGTTGGGGATAACAATTTTGTGTAATTTGAAGCCTCAAGCTTCAGATTGAAGTATCACTTGTGTCTTATCCATTATCATTATAGCCTTATCTATTTCTATTATATTATCTGGTCTATGAAACTAGAGCCACCAGGAAAAAATAAGTAGATTGAAGTCTCAAGCTTTAAGCTGAAGTAGGGCCAGTTCTTTTCCATTTTCACTCTACAATCTAGCAACTCCACGCTATACTAGAAGCCAGAGAGCCCAAGGTGTTGTTGACCCTATTTTTGAGTTGGTGCAGTAGGGAAATTTCAATTTATTTCTTCCACAACTTCAAGTTCAATGAACTAGGAGTCTTCCTCCTACCAATATCAAGTCACCAATACAAGGCATAACTTCTTTTTCTGCTATTAGAAAAGCTTTGCCTATACATCCTCCACCCAGATTTGTTATCCCCACTTTTCATAATCAAATCATGGTAGTCCAAGGCCCATGGGGTAACTCTTTTGGCCCACTCAATTTAACTCCACCTCTACATGAGCTACCCCATAGTTTAAGGAAGATTTTTCCAAAATTCTTTAGTGATGGGAGAGTTCATCCTGATAAACACATTGCAGCTTTCAGCATAGCCTGTGGCGTGATAGGCATGGAGTATGAGGATGTGGTAGTCAGGCTATTTTTGGAGACATTACAAGGTGTTGTTGTAGATTGGTTCTATCATCTATAGGCCCAGAGTGTGACTAACTAGAACACTCTTAAAGATAAGTTCAAAGCAAGGTTCCAACCTAGAAAAGATGCACATGCCTTGCTGGCCCAACTCACCCAAATGAAGAAAAAACCTCATGAACCTATGAGGGACTTCATTACCAAATTTGACAAGCTAAAGAATAGGATTTATACAATAGCTCGGCCAACACCTAATAACCTTACATGTTTCTTCATTAACTCACAACTACCTAAAGTGAGTTTTCTATTGAGATGTACTGGCCACATAGACCTTGCTGCTGCTCAGGACTTGGCTACTGAGGTGAAAGATGATCTTATCTTGGTAGAAAAGATAAGGAAAGATCTTAATAGAGGTAAATCCTCTTCATCTTCTGAATATCCATCTATAGGCACCACTGATCCAATGGTGCAGAAGCTAACAAATGACTTGCTTGCTCTTAGAAAGCAAATGGTGCAAGGGATGTCATATGCCCCTTTGTATAGAGATATACCATGGAGGACATTCCCCAATCATTCATACCAAGGCAATGTTACTAGGAATCAAGGACAGCCAAATCATCTTCCTCTCACTCAGGGAAAATTAGCCATTGAAGCACTTCCAACAAATTCAGCAGTTGGATATCTTGAGGTAGAACCAAATTTCTCCTTCCAACTTGAGTTGAACTCAGAAGATGACACTAATCTCTTCATAGAGGAAGAAGAAAAATTAGCTGGCAACTCCAACATTAGTTTCTTGAATTACCAGGATGAACCCAAAAGTGAAGGTAAAGTAATTGAGGGATCATATGATGTGTTCACCCATTCCAAGAATTAGTCAGCCCAACAAGCTGATAAAGAAAAAATAGAGTGACCTCAACTTACAATTTTAATTGCCAAGTGAGGAACTTCTCTACCTTTCCAGCTAAAGGATCCAGTGATTGCTAAAAAAGTAAGTACCCCAAACATGCCTTCACCTTCAACTTCAAATTTGTAGATTAGTCCTCCCCCTCCTAAAAACTAGAAGGATGAACTCCCTTTCACTTTTCATAATTCATTTTAGACATTTGACATAGTTGACCATGTCAAGAAAACTAAAATTCAAATGTCTAAATTTGAATTCCTACAATCCAACCCTGAGCAGTTGGATAAGTTAGTGGAATGTGTAAAGAATAAAACCATCCCTATATGACTAGCTATTTAAAAGATAACCCCCATGTCCACCTAGAATAACCTTGTCATTACTCCTCCTACTGCTCCCAAAAGGATTGAATTATTTTATGTCTCTCTGTTGATAAATAGGCATCAGCTAAACAATTGCATCATAGAATCAGGTGCATCTGACAATGTCATGCCTACTAAAGTAGCTGAATCTTTTGGTCTCACACTGACTAAGACATTTGGGAGATGTTTCTCCATGGAGAACAAACAAGTACCATTGCTATGATAGATCAAGGACACCCAATTTGCATTTGCAGCATTCCCAGAAAAGAGAATCAAGATGACAGTCTTGGTGGCCGATGTCCCAGCCTCATACGACATCCTTCTTGGGAAAAATTTGTACAAGGATGTTTGTGGTGAGTTGAGCATGGACCTATCTAAGGTAAGGATTTTAGTCAAAGGCATTATGTAGATATTGCTCCCTGAGAAGGAAGCAAAATATGTGGTCACTCAAACATCAGCGCTTGAAGCTCAAATTCTATTTGAGTCTTCAGGATAGGTAGTTACTTCTTATCCATAGAGGAAGTTCATGAGGTGTCTGATGAAGCTCTTGAAGGTGACCATTTGAAAATTGGTTCAGATGGAACAATAGAAGATAGGATAGAGCGCAGTGCAAATACAAAAGAATCCTCCCCTCTAAATGAAGAAAAGTCTAAGGTAAGGTCAGCTTCTGATGATGTATGGATACTAGAATTTGATGGCAGCTATTCCTCTACCAGTTTAGGAGCTGAGATTGTGTTGATATCTCCTCAAAGAGATATTTTTCCTTCTTCATATAAATTATAGCTTATCAATACCAATAATACTGCTAAATATGAATCATTGTTGCCTAGATTAAAGGCAGCTTAAGACAAGGGTGTCAAGCTCCTTCATGCTAAAGGTATGTTGAGCTAGTGGTTTGTCAGGTGAGAAACTTGTACCAAACCCAAAATGAGAGATTGTGCCATTACTGCAATCTAGTTTGGGATCAAATTGAAAGTTTTGATGCTTTCAGCATCTCTACAGTTCCTTTGGGAATTTAATGACCGAGCTGATGCTTTGGCTATTTTAGCAACTCTTTTGATTCCTCACCTAAATTTTAAAAGAGATAAGTACACTACCAAAATGGTCTTTTGACCAAGTGTGCCTGACAATACCAATCATTGGCAAGTGTTGAATGGTGACAACTAAATCATTGCCTTCCTAGAACAAAAAATAGCTTTGAGCAGCTTCACTTCGAAGGTAGTGAGCCTAAGAAGCTTGAACTAGCCCCTAAATCAAGTTTAGACGTAGGTGAGGAATTCCTATAGCTGAAAGGGAATAAAATTCTGAAAGGATTGGTTTTCCTTGAGAAGTTTTTTGACAAGCACGATAGGTTCATTAAATAGCAACAAATAGATTCAAGCTCTTCTCAAGAGTTTGATCAGATTAATCTGGGTACCAAGGAAAATCCCAAGATGGTGAACATTGGGAAGTGCTGCACTCAAGAAGAGAAGTTCAAGTTCACTGCTCTACTCTGCTAGTACATAGATGTTTTGGCATACTCTTATGATGATTTGAAGTCGCTCAAGCCTGATGAAATTCACCATGAAATCCTTCTTAAGAGTGATTCGGTGCCTTACAAGTAAAAATCTAGGAAGTACAATCTAAAGATATCAGGTACTATTCTGTTTGAAATATAAAAAATTCTAAATGCTAGGATAATTTTCCCAATCCATCATTCCACATGGATTGTAATCATAGTACCTGTGAGGAAGAAGAATGGCAAAATTTGCCTCTACGTGGATTTTAAAAATTTGAATCAATCATCCTTAAAGGATAACTACCCTCTGCCCATCATGGACCAAGTTTTTCAAATAGTGACCGATTTAGAGATGTTATCAATGCTAGATGGCTTTTCCAGATACAATCAAGTTGAAGTTGGTAAAGCAAACCAACATAAGACTACCTTCACCACACCTTGGGGCAACTTTGCATATCGAAGAAAGCCATTTGTCTTGATAAATGATAGCACCACTTTATAGAGAGCAATGGACCTTACTTTTAAAGACAAAATGGGTAAGTTTATTATGGTATACCTTTATGACTTGACTGTCTTTTTCAATCATCGTCCTGACCATGTACACCATTTGCAATAAGTGCTGAAATGCTATCGCCAGAATGGCATTTCTTTAAATCCCAAGAAGTCTATTTTTGGAGTAATAGAAGGGAAACTTCTTGGATACATTGTATCTCAAGAAGGCATAAATATTGACTCAGAAAGAGTCAAATCCATCTAGGAGCTTACCCTACTCATGAGTAAGACTCAAGTTCACTCTTTCTTTGAAAAAGTGAATTTTTTACAAAGGTTCATCCCCGAGTTTGATGAGAAGACTCACCACATTATAAACATGATGAAGGGAAAGGCCACTTTCAATTAGACTGAAGAAGGCAAATTAGCATTTTAAGACATCAAGATAGCTATTTCCCATGCCCCAATTCTAGTTTGTCTAGATTATACTAAGAATTTCATCATTTATAGTTATGCTTCTAAGCACACACTTTCAATAATTCTAGTTCAATAGAATGAAGAAGGTGTGGAATCTCCCATATCCTTCATGAGCTATCCTCTCAAAGCTCATGAGCTAAAGTATTCAAACATGGAGAAGCATGCTTATGTAGTGGTGAAGAAAGTAAAGCACTTCCATTTTTACATCCTAAATTTACAAGTTACTGCCCTGATTCCTGATACCATAGTTAAATCCATATTAACTCAGCAGGAGTTTGGAACCAAAAGAGGCAATTGGATTGCTAAAATCTAGGAGTTTGATCTCATTATCAAACCAATGAAGCTTGTATGAGGAAGGGGCCTCTGCCAATTAATTGCTGACAACATACCTAAAAAAGTAGGGCATGAAGAAATAGAAGTGGAAGACACGCTAATAGTCCTCTTTTTCTCCACCATGAATGAGTGGTATTCAAGTATTGCTCATTTTCTTACTTATGGTGAGTGTCCTGCTCACCTATCTCATAAATAAAAAAGGAATTTTATATTTAAAGCTGCCAATTTTGTCCTCTGGGAAAATGGCCTGCATAAGAGGAGCCTTGATGGAGTGTTCCTTCGCTGTGTGGATAAAGAACAACAGAACCAACTTTTGAAGTCCTTCCATAATCTGGCCTATGGAAGACATTTGTCTGCTCCTGTAACTACCCATAAGATTTTATGAGCCAGGTATTACTGGCCTACCTTGTTTCAAGATGCATACAAATGGGTATGAAGATGTTAACTGTGCCAACAGTTTGTTGGAAGACTCAAGTTAGTGGCTTTGCCTCTTAAGCTAGTGATGATAGAAGAACCATTTCAGTAATGGGGAATTAATTTTATTGGTGTTGTAAACCCATCTTCAAGCGTTGGACATGATTATGTCCTCATAGCCATAGATTACTTCACCAAATGGGTGGAAGCAATTCCAACCAAGCATGCTACTTCAAAAGTAGTAAGTGATTTCCTCAAGGAAAATATGATTTCCAAGTTTAGTGTCCCAACCAAGATTGTCACCGATAATGTAGCCTATTTCTCTTCTCATGAGATCACTCAATTCTATTTTTATTATGGGATTACCCTCTCCCACTCTAATTATTTTCTACAAGAGAATGGCCAAGCAGAATCGAGCAACAAGAACCTAGTGACCATCATCCGGAAGCTAGGGGATGACAACCAACAAACCTGGTATAAAGCATTAGTTGATGCTTTATGGGCAGACAAAATTACACCCAAGAGGGTGATAGGTATGTCACCTTTCCAAATTTTATATGGTCTCAATGCAAAGATACCAATCACCCTAGAATTGCTAGCATTGAAATTGGCAAAGGCAGTCAAAGATCAGACATATGAAAGCTCCATCGATAAGAGGATCATGTGCTTAACTGAGTTGGATGAGCAGTAAACTATGGTGGTGGACCGATGCACTGTGCATCAAAGTCTGGTGAAGAATCTCTTCAACCAAAAAGTAAGAACCCACGATTTCCATATTAGAGACCAAGTCCTATTATGGGACAAGAGAAGATAACCAAAGAGAATGCATGGAAAATTTGATTCCCTATAGAGAGGCCTATTTACTATCCATCAGCTCAATGGTGAAAATAGTTTCCTATTGAAGTATCAAGATGACATGCCCTTTTCTCTACCTCACAATGGGTAGCATCTGAAGCACTTCAATTCTTGAAGTATCAGATAAGATCATCTGTACATATGTATATTTGTATAGTCTTTAGTTCTATTTTGTGCTTTTCATTTTTATTTTTGGCACCTTTTTTTTTGGGTAACATGACTCCATAGCCCAATGGCATACTTGTAGGCACTGGAGATTTTGGCTTCTACTCCCCTCAGCTATTTCAAAATTTCAACTGAAGGAAGTTCCCCAACTAGAGTTAGTTATTGTTCCCAAGTGGTAGATGATGTGATGGGTGATAAATTCAATAATATTTTTTTATTTTATCGAGACAAGAGGAATAGCCTCCACCCATTTGGTGAAATATTCAGTCATGGTGATGATAGAGTGATTTCATTATGAAGAGTGGGGATTAATTTCACCAATAAGGTCTAGAATCCATTGTGAAAAAGGTCAAAAGTTGATGGAAAATTGAAGGCTATGGTTGGGTGCATGTTTAAAATTAGCGTGTTGTTGACACTTGACACACTTTTTCACATAATCATAAAATTCCTGGTTAGGGTAGGCCAGTAATAGCCTAATAAAAGGATGTGTTTAACCATAAAAAGTCTACTAAAGTGACCCCCACAAATACTATCATGCATTTCCTTGATAGTGTGAGAGGCTTCTAGACCATAGAGGCAATGAAAAAGGAGACTGTCAAAGCCATGATTTTAAATAATTCATCTCATAAGGATATAATGGGAGGTGCTCTAGATGAATGCTCGATAGGCATTTTTAGAGAGGCCAAAGGGAACAATGCCAAGGTTAAGGTAGTTGAAGGTTTATTGATACTAAAGGTTAGGCTTGATCCCTTCAACATTGAAGATGGTTCGAGTTTTTGACTTGACCTATGAAGTTTTGGTGAGGTGATGAAAAATGATTGATAACTTGGAGTCTAAGGGTGCTAATGGGATCTGAGAAGAAAGAGAAGCCATGGTGTTAGTAAACTTGTTGGTAGATCACTGGGTGGTTTGAATATGGTAGCATTCAAATGATGCTAAGAATTTTGTAACTAACTATTTGTATAGCTAGAAAATCTCATTCTTACATTGGTAGATGTCATTGGCTTGATTGACCACAAGTTAGGAGTCACCAATGATGTTGATTGTTCTAACTTCTAGGGCTAATGTAGTTTAGAGACCTATTACTAGGGCTTCATATTCAACCACATTTTTGGTACATTCAAAGTCAAGTTTAAAAGCTAAATAAAGTGGTTCATCAATAAGGGGGATAAAGATGATACCACCTCCCCCACCACTCTAATATTTAGAGCCATCAAATAACATGGTTACATGATTGGTGAAATCTGTTGTTCCCAAAATCTGTCACTCATTTTTGGGACAACATATGAACTATTTTGGGCCTGTAGGCCAAAATTATCTCTTCCCTTCTTAAAAAATTGTTCTAAGCATTCAAATTCTTCATTATTCAAGCTTTTTTAGCTAAGGGACTAGCAGGTTCAATAGGTTTAATGACTTCAATAGCCGAGCTCTCTCAAAGAAATAAGTTTCCAACACTTAGGCAATTTCAAGGTTGGTTCAACATCAAGGTTCAACCAAAAGGTCCATCAGAAAGATTTAAGAAAAGGAATGAACCATTGAACCATTGAACCTTGAACCAAAAAGGTTCAATGGGTTTAAAGGTTCAATGGCATCAACAAGCTTAAAGAGTTAAGCGCTTCAGCAAAAGTTCAAATTTTAACTGCCTCAACAAGTTCAATGGCTTCAAAAGACTTAACGAATAGAAGAAAGATTGAACCATTGAACAGTTGAACCTTGAACCAAAAAGGTTCAAGGGTTCAAAGGTTCAACAAGATTGGTTTAAAGTGATTGGTTCAAGTGGTCAATTGAATGAGCGGAACACAAGATTGAACCGTTGAACCGTTGAACCAAAGTTGGTTTAATCGGAAGGTTCAAAGGAGTCCCCCAAAGCCCAAAGGCCAAGTTCCCTTGTGGAGGGTAGTGAACCAAAGGCCAAGTGTTGTTTATGGAGGGAAGTGAACAAAAGGGGACAAAGAGATATCTTTCAGAAATATTTTTTGCGGCCAAATTTTACAAGGGAAATACTTTGGACAAAATGTCTGAAGGAATGATCAAAGGCCCGATAGAAAGTGGCTAAGGCAAAGGAAAGGTTTCCTTTGGACAAAATGTCCCAAGGAATTCCTTCAAACATTTTGTCCAAAGGAATTGAAGAGAAGACTTCTCGAAGGACCCTGAAGGGTAGGTACCCTTGCGGGGGGCTCTTAGAGACCAGGAAATGGACCTTTCTCAAGGCCCAAAGGGACACCTTCCCTTCAAGAGGTTATAAATACATTTTGTCTAAAGGAATGATCAAAGGCCTACAACCTTATTTCTATAGACTCTACAGGTTGGTTCTATGGACTTGATTAAATGGACTCCATAGGTTAGTTTCTATGGACTAGTTTCTACGAACTCTATGGGCTTAGTTCTATGGACTCTGCAGGCCTATTTCTATGAACTCTACAGACATGTTTCTATGAACTCCACAAGATGGATTCTATGGACTCTTTCAAAGCTCAAGAGACTTAGAGAAAATTATGGACTCTACAAGCTAGTTTCTACAGGCTTTGCAGGCTAGTTTCTATGGACTCTGCAGGTTTGTTTCTATGAACTCTGTAGATTTGTTTCTATGGACTCTTTCAAATCTCGAGAGACTTAGAGAAAAAAAGGATTCTAAGAAAGAGGATGAACTGTTAAAACTTAAACCAAATTAGTTTAAAGGTTCAACAGATTCAATGGTTCAATGAAAGCTTCGAGCAAAGGAAAGAAGTGAAAGATTCCAGAGACCAGTTTAAATAGATGGTTCAATCGACGAGCAAAGAAACAAATGAACCAAGGAAAGTGATGGAACCAAAGAGCTAAGAAGGCCACCCAAATTGTTGAAATAATGAACTAATGACATCCTCATAGATGTCAAATTTAGGGTAATGAAATATCTATTGATTTTCAAATATGGTGTGGAACCTAAAAGCAAACTCAGCGACCAACTGAAGAAGGAGACGAAAAGGCTAGCAAAAAGGGGAAAAGATAGCCTGAAATCTCAAATTGCAATAGGAAAGAGGGAAAGACTAGAAATATTTGTGTAGGAGTTATTTCCAGTAGGTGGAATAGTCCACCAAGTAGATATTTGAGCTTGCAAACATTAAAGGCGTGGCCTATTTTTCTCCCTTGGAATAAAAGTGAGGGGACAGCCATGTACATATTTGGTGAAAGACCAGACAACCCATGCAGAAGAGAAGATATTTGAGATAAATTGACATGCCACAGTTAAGGCAGCCACCCTGTTCTAGCATGGGCTCTTTGACTAAACTAAAAATGCATTCAAGGCATTGAATGCAACATGGGCCATTCCATGAAACAAAGTGCCAAGCATTTCTTAGCTACTATGTATTGTAATCTCTTATTTTGTACATAGGAGATATTTTTGGTTATAGAAGCAAAACTCTGCCATAATTGAGAGGCGATCACTGAGACTTTGAGCTTAGATTGTTAATCATATTTCTTTGTTTAAATGAGAAAGCAAGTTACTTTTAGACTTTGTGTTTTAATAGCTTGTGTCATTTAGGAGATTGTTCTTATGTCTATTTCCTAAATGCATTCTTGTTCATTTAATGAAATAAGTAGAATTAGTAGAAGTAATCAAGAAGGTGTCTTGAAGCCAATTGTGGGAAGACTTTGTGCTGCCATAATTGTCTTTAGTGTGTCTATTTTCAATTTATTTCTATGTAAAGGATCTTGGGATGACTTTGTGCCCCCATTATCCTTCATATTTCACTCTTGGGTAGTCGAGGTGGAGACTTTATGCTACACCTTTTTTTGTTGGTTACTACGCCCCCTGTTACCAGTTACTTGTTACTTATCAGAAAGAACTCCTGCTGTTTGTTGTAAGACCACTTCTAAAAGAAGAGAAGTGCATTTAGTGTTTTCACCTAGATTTCTCCTTTGTTTGTTAATGTCATCTCTAAAAAAAGAGAGATGGATGGTGTTGTCCTACCCCTGAGTGTTATTTTCTACATATATATAGTATATAGCTCCTCATAGTTATAGGGAACCTCCCCTTGATGAGAGGAGAGATTTTTCCCCTTATGATGTGGTAAACCTACACATTTGGCCAACCATTCTCCTTATGCTATGGTTGAAATCACCTATTTTGCTCATCAGTTAGCTGGTGACAAAATATTCACCTATAAAATCCACCTGGGATAGGCTTGTAATAGACTCATCTAGAAATTCAAGAGGAGGTTGGTTGTCTATAAGGGGTGCATCAACCAATTAGTCAGCAATGAATTACCCCTTAATTTACTTCTACTAGAGGAATTTAAGGTCAAACTTAGTTAAAATCATGAGCCACTTGGCCATACACTAGTTGGTATGGCTTGGACTGCATGTACATGAGTGGGTTGGTATCGGTTATGACAAAAATTTGTGGTTAAGAAAGTAGTGGCAAAGTTTGGTGGCCATAAATACTATAGCCAAGAAAAGTTTCTTGGTATGAGTATATCAAGTTTCTTAGTCTACAAGGGTGTGACTTATGTAATAGACAACTTTCTCTTTGTGTTGTTCCTCCCAATGGGCAAGCATTCCCCCTAAGGAATGGTTAGTTTTAGTGATATAAAGGTAGAAAGGTTGGTCATCTTTAGGGGGTATGAGGATAGGTAGAGATATAAGGTACTCTTTGAGTGCATCAAAGGCCTTTTGAAAATAAATATTCCACTTGAAAGAGATATCCTTTTTCAAGAGGTGATGGAAGGGTTGACACTAGTCAGAGAGCTGAGAGATGAAGTGACAAATGGGTTGGAGCTTCCCCTATAGACTATGAAGTTAATTAAGATTGGTTGGAGGTAGCATATTGAGGATATCTTTAATTTTGGTTGGATCCACTTTGATTCCCTAAAGGGAAATGATGAAGCTAAGGATTTTTCTCGATAAGACCCAAAAAATACATTTATTGGGATTGAGGCAAACATGGTAATGGATAAGTCTCTCAAAGATAATTTTAAGAATGGCTAAGTGGTCCTTGTGATATTTAGACTTTTCAAGGAGGTCATGCACGTAGTCCTAGATGATTGTATGGATAATGTCATGGAATATGTAGGTCATAACTCATTGGTAGGTTGTACTAGAATTCTTAAGATTGAAGGGCATGACTCTATAACAGAAAGTTCCCCATGGGGTGATAAATGTAGTTTTGTGCTAGTCTTTAAGGGCAATAAAAATTTGATTATAACTTGAGAATCCATCCATGAAAGACATCTTATGGCCTACTATAAGATCAACAAGTTGGTCAATGCTAGGTAGAGGAAAGTCATCCTTTGGGTAGGTGAGGTTAAGGTCACAAAAGTCCACATAAATATGTAGTCCCCATATGGATTTAGTGATAGGCACGATGTTTGAAACCCATTGGGGATAATTAATGGGTTGAATGAAGTTGATAAAGAGGAGGTGTTGAAGCTCTTATTTGACAAGAAGGGCTATGTGAGGATGCATTCATTGAAGTTTATATTTTATCATGCTTGTCTTCACGATTAGTTATGATGTTGTGAGTGGCAATGGTTGGGTTAAAACTAGGCATGTTAGCATATGACTAAGTGAAGCAATGTTACAATCTTGGAGGAAGGTTGAGAAGTCATAAAGTTCCTTAGTGGTGAGATATTGTCAAATTTTGACAACATGAGGGTTTCTTAAATTGCCTATGTCAATATCCATAGTGGATTTATTCAACATGGTTGAGGTTTTTAGAGGTAAGGATTTGTGGATGGAGGAATCAGGTGCACCAAGGTAGGTGAGAATAGAATCATCATCTTGGCACTGGACAATGTAAATGGTAGGAGAGTCTTCTCCCACAAGTTCAAGATGGGTCAAAGGGATGGATAAGGTTGACCCTTCCTTTTGGAAATTTAAGGGGCTGAGGGTAATCATGTTGATGAAAAAAATTTAGGTGGGATAATATCTTCATCCTCACACTTAGGTAGAGGGGATGTTGATGAAGAAGGGGTCTCTTTTCCAATAATGGTACTTATAGGTTCTGTGGATTTCTTCTTATTGAGTATAATGAAGCCAAGGTCATGTTTTCATGAGGCTTTTGAGTCTTAATCTAGATTAATATGTGTGGGCCATGTTCATATCATCCTAAACCAAACCCTTTCCAGGCACACTTATGGAGGTATATTTTGGCAAAGTCCAGGTTATCCAAGTAAGATAAGGTGGAGGTGAGTGGTTGAGGTGAAGAGGGTATAGAGATAACATTAAGTGGCTTGTCAAGTCCTCTATAGATTAAGTTGGTTTGATAGCTGGGAGGTCCCAAAGGAATAATGGATCTAATGTTGGGATCATAACCTAGTTGATAATTGAGTTTTTCATATTCTTAGTGAGTTTGGAAGGCATCAAGGGTGAGGAAATGATACTTGGTCCATGGGAATAGATGAATTAGTAGATGCCTCTAAGGAAGGGAAAGCAATGGTTTCATTTCCCATGGTTGAGGGCTTGGTGGTGGATGCTTGGGGTGCTTTTGTCAAGGGTAGGAGGACATCATTAGGTTGGTAGGTCATGTTTCATGCTGGAAAAGGGCTTGGGTCAGCTTGTATGGTGACAACATGACCATTATTTTGAAACTTGACACAATGATGGAGAGTAGAAGGTACACAACCCATAGAGTGGATCCAAGGTCTCCCTAGTAGAACATTGTCTTGGAATTCACCTTCAACCACATATAAAAATTTAGGGAGCATGCGAGGTCCTAGATGAATGTGAAAGACAATAGTTCTTAAAGTAGTGGTCATAGTGTCATTAAAAGATCTAAGGATGGTAGAATTTTTGGACATGACATTGTCTAGTAATTTGAGTTGGTCATAGGCATGGGAAGAGATGATGTTGATGCTAGCTCCCCCATCGATCATAACCCATTTGATGTAGGTTTGGTTGATATGGTAAGTAATAAAGAGAGAAGGATATGATACCTTAGGGTGGATAGAATTTATCTTAGAGTCCTTGAAGGTAATAAGGGTGGCAAGTTAGAGAGCACCTACAAAGGCTTCTATAGGTTGGGAGTCTCTTGATCTAACCTCAATGGCTTGTATAACCTCTATTATGGCCTTGTGATGGTGAGGTGAGGTAGAAATGAGCTCATAAGGGCTCATCTTAGCTGGATTCTATTGGAGTTGCTTTAGAATGACCCTCTTGATGGATTCAAAGGGGTTATCCTTAGAGGTGCCTAAGATGGTCACTTTGGGCTTAGCTAAAGACAAAGAGAATGGGATCTAGTTTGGTTTAGGGTGAGAAGGTGGATATGTCCATGGAATGGATACCTTGGCCTTCACTTTATCTTTTTGTTGTGATTGTGTAACCACATTAATGGTGTGGATAGCAAGGAAAGATATGATAGTAGGTTGGGTAGGTTCCCCATCACTCTGAGGTGAGAGTGGGGGATTAGGTGTGCTTTGGCAAATGGCTATTAGGTGTGTTGGTAAATGGGCTGGGGAGAGTTAATCTAATAATAGGTCATCTTCCTCATAGAGATGATGGATAATGGCCTGGAGAGCTTTGTAGCTCTTTGTGTCATGCCTAGGTGTTTTGTGATAGGAACAAATTTGATGGTTGTTATCAAGCTAGTTTCAAACCAAAAGGATCAAAAAATCAAATATGAGGAAAGGTGAGGTAAGAGGCTTATAATAACCTTTGAAAAATGGTTTTATAGGATTCATCTAGAGGTTGGAAAGGTCTAAAGGTTTTTTTTTGGTTAGTAAGCTAGGTGTTTTGGTGATAATGGGTTTGGTGAGAGGGGGTTTAGGTAATGTGGTGTTTTTAGTTAATGGTTTTGGTTTGGGTATGTTGGTGGTTGGAGTGTTTGAGGTTGATATTCTAGCCATTATTAATTTGAGAACAAACAACCTATCAGATAGTAAGTGGGCTGGTGTAACCAATAGTGGTGGGTAACATATGTTAACAGGAGCTTATTTCCCAAGAAAAATTGAGGGATGAGGTCCCAAGATGAAAGGTAAGGTGAAGGGAGGTAGAGTATTAGCCATATGGCCTTTCAATGGTTTCACATCTTTGGTTGGTTTGGGTTGAGGCTTGGGTATAGGTTCAGATGTGGTTAATTCCACTTTTAGAGATGGGTAGACCAAACTCCATGTAGGGAAGGTACCAAGATTTGTGAAGGGTTTGGTTGGATGTTTGATTGCTTGAGACATGATTGCCTTGGTTGATTGAGAGGGTGAGGGTTGGTAAAAGTTCTAATTGGTTTAAGAGGGGGTGTAAAAATTATAGTTTGGTTGGTTAAAGGTGTGCTAAAAGGTTAGGGTTTGTTGATGTAAGGGAGCATAAAATGGTTTGATCCATATCTAGTTTTAAGGAAAATTCCCTTTTATGAACTAATGTAGAGGAATTTTTTTGTACTGGTCTTGATCCTTGGTAGTGGATGCAAAGGATAAACTCATAGGATGGGGAAGATGGGGGTTAGTTTGGTCTGTTTCCTTGAGCGAAGGATGTGAGGTTAAAATAGGTAGTTTCTACATGAGAGGTGTTGGTAATGAAGTTTCTCCTTTAGGGATAAAGTCCATAAGAGTAGTGGTTTACTCGATAGTTAGGGGAAATGGTAAATTAGTAATAGTTATTTACTCAGATATGCTATGTTAGGTGGTATTTTATGATTATAAACCCTCTATGAGTGAAGCTAGGGAGAAAACAACCTCCTCACATTAGGTCTCCAAAGGAGGGGAAGGTGACTCCACCACCTAGATAGATGAGATGAGAGAGGAGTAGGTAGATTATATGCTTGAGTCTTCATGGATGAGTGTGTCAAGGACCATATTGACCATGTGGGCATCATGGGAGCATTTAGTGTTTGTGTCTTCACTTTTGGTAGGGGCATGATTGGGAAAAAGGTTTCTTGAAGATGTCAAGATCTTGATTTTGGGGGGCATTAGGGTTATCCAAGATGAGTTCCCCCTTGTCAATAATGCTTTGAACAACATTCTTGAATGTATTACATTGGCTAAAATTGTGTCCAATTACTTGATGAAAAGGAAAAAGGTCATTCTTGTTGTACCAAGTAGGTACAAGATGAGGAAAATCAAACTAATAAGGAGGTTTGATGGGGGGAAGATATATGAGGTTAGCTTTTCTTAGTTTCTCTAGAACCAAGGCATAAGATTCTCCAAGTGGAGTGAGCCATTTTTGATTATTTCAATTTGGGTTCCTTATGTTTTGGTTGGAGGTAATGGGAGAATTTTGTTGATTGACATTGGGTAGAGGGGCAGCTTTAAAGACAACTGCAATCATAGTTCCCTTGCTCTTGGTTCTAGTATTGGATTGGTTACCTAGTTTAGAGGAAGATATTTCATTAATCTTGAAGGTAGAGTTATTATTTCATAACTTCAATTTACCCTCATCTATGACTTAGTTCTCTAGTTTACATGCCATGGTAAAAGCTTCATCAAAAGTTCTGAAGCTTTGGACATGTAGTGTAAAATATATATGCTTGGTATAATCCCAAGCAAAAATCTCTATAATTTTAAACTGAGGCAAGGAAAATGAAAGCTAATTAATCAAGCTTCTCCAATGGGTGACAAAATTAGTAATGGACTTATCATCAAATTTATTGATAGAATAAAGGTTGGTGATAGAGACCTTCTTGGAAATGTTAATGGATAAGTGATCTAAGAAGACCTAAGCTAGTTGGGTAAGAGAAAAGATTGAATGTTTGGTGATCGCACTATACTAGTCAAGTGCCAGACCAAATAAAGACATAGGGAAGGTATGACATAAAAGGGCATCATTGTAAGCAATCATATAACATATGTGTCTAAAATCCCTAAGGTGTTGTTGGGTGTCTTCCTTGCTCTAAAATTTGGTAAATTTTAGAAGCTCCCATTGAGGAACGTATATTATGATAAGAATAGAGGGATGAATAGGTTCATTACAAATCTGATCCTAGGATAGGATATTATGATCCCATAAAATAGATGACTCAAGGTTTTTCATCTTATTCATGAGCTTCTTCATTAGGTCAGTTTGAGGTGATGCACCAAAATAGTTGTAAGGTGGATACTATGGTTGGGGTTGGGTAACATAATGGTAATTGTTTGGTGGTTGAGGGGTTGTCACATTTTAGAATGTGGATGTTAGAGGTTGGGTAGATGAAATGTAAGGGTAGGTAGGTGTTGATGGTTGAGTAGTGGGTACATACCCTTATGGGTTAGGGATGTATCCTAGGTTTAATGCAATGAGTACCTATTGATGGATTCCTATAGGTTGAGGATGAACAACAATTAGGTTGGTGATAAGGGGATAAGTAGTAAACTTCATGTTAATAGTTAGTGAATTAGAAGGGATAAACACTGCTAGGCTTAGTAAAGGGATATTGACTAATGGGTTAGGTTTAACATAGGGAAGGTTGGTAGTGCTAGTGGTAGGTGCTCCAAAAATGAGTGGAGTGTGATGGGTTAATGGTTAGGTTGTTCCTAAGATGGAGGAATCATTGGTAGGGGTGGAAGGTGTAAGGGTAGAGATTGGTTAAAGAGGTTGGTTTTTATCTACGGCATCAAAGGGGTTAATAGATAGAGATACCTAGGTAGTTTAAGGCTGGGTGGTGAATACAAAAATAGGAACACCCCTCATAAGGTAGGATGGCATGCCATGAGGATCCTGAGATGGAGTTGAAATCAGGGTATAGTGAGTGGAGGTATTGAGGTAATGATTGAGGGAAATTAGATTGTTGTCCAAAAAAGTGGTAAATTCCATGTCTCCTTAGGAAAATACTCAAGGAAAATTAGGTCTTCCAAATGGATGATGTGAGCCTTCCATTTTGGATATGTATTCCATAGATGAAGAGGTAGAAGAGGTTGATTTGAGTGACTAGTTCTACTCTACTAGGTCTCTTCACTGCTAGCGAGTTATAACCATGCAACAAAGGGGGAGAGAAAACAAGAATATAATCACCACTCAAATAGGAAAAAGATAAAAGAATGATCAATTAAATCAAGACACACACTATAAATTACGTTAAGCTTAGAGGTTATTTTTAATATCACTTTTGGCTTATGCTTTAGTTTATGAGAATGTGTGATAGAAGTTGGCTTATAGATTAGGTACTATAGAAGTAGTCTATGGTTGGTTTTGGGTTGTCTAAGTGTTTAAAAGAATCTATATTAGAATCAATAGGTGGCTTGGTAGTAGGGCCTACCCCCTCACTTCACACACCACAATGATAAGGGTGTTGGGTGCTTAGCCAATATATATTGATATTCAGAGTTTATACTCAACCAAAGAGCTGAGTTGGTTCTCCCCTTGGTAATGAACTCTAAGTAGGATTGTTAGGAAAGGGTAAGGTAACTAGTAGGTGATGAAATCCTAGTCGGGCCTTGTCTCAAATTATTTTGATGCTTGATGGATGAAATTGGTTTGGCTAGTGTGTGTAATAAAAACTAGTGCTACAATAAGATTATTATGTTTTAATTCAAAGTGAACTAATTTTAAAAGCAAGCAATGGAAGCAGCTGATTTTAATCCCAAAATAAATTTTAGTTTCAATTATGAGCATGATAAAGAGAAGAACACACAAATAAAAATAAAAATTTAAGTAGAGACTATGTGGTCCCATCAAGTGTGCTAGAATGTTTCATGTAAATTTTTGCTTTAAGTTCTAATAAAGATAAAAGAAACTCAATATAGGTATGGTTGAAAAATCTTTTTTTTTTTTTTGTACGTTGAATCAAAATATTGTGAAGAGCTCCTCTTTGGCTTGGGAGGAAGACATGTAGATAAGAAAGCACTAAAGCAAACTTATTTGTTAGATAGATCGCTGGGTGAATTGCCTAGCAATATCTAGATCCTAAAAGTGAGAGATTCCTTAGGGGTTTTTAATCCACACATTTTAAATAATTAAGTTCACAAAATTGAAAATAACCTACTTGCATCAATAATCAAAAGTTACTAAAATTGAATACAAGAATGCTTGCTTTATAAACAAACTAGAAATGATTAAATTAGTGATAAACTAATTAATACTAGTGCTAAGGGGTTGGGATATGTTTTATAAAATTTGAAAGAGGTCTGTGGATAAGAAAGAACATAAAAAATTAGGTTTGGTTAAGGGTAGATAGGTGAAAATATCTTGTTGGTTTTCACTACCATAGTGACTGTCGATGGTTAAGCTGACCGTCAGTGGTTAAAGTGACTATCAGTAGTCAAGCTAGCCATCGATAGTTGGATAGACCATTGATGGTTGAGTTAACCATCGATAGTTGAGTCAACCATCGATGGGTACTTTGTGAAGATCTGTGTTGTTATTTTCTAAATAATAAGATCCCAAAGATGGATTTTGGGAGATCAAAAAGGTCTAGGCTAATTGTGAAATGGAAACAAAGTAAATGAATATTAGAAAATAAGTACTTGTCTTACTATAAGTTTATTAGGTGAGTGGTTTAATTATTTAACCTATTGGTAGAATCTGGTTTAAATCTAATAGAGTAACAATACTCAAGAACTTGGTTGAGATTTGATGGTGAGTCAACTCTCAATGTAATGGATAAATTGTTGATGATGTTGATGACATTAATTGACCTACAAAAGAACATTCCTAAATCCTAGAGCTTTTGATAATTATTATAGATGGATTTGACCTCCTAGGATCCTCTCTTATTATAGGCACAAGCAAGAGGTGGAAGTCAAGGTGAAACTAGGACATCTAAATATAACTTGTCCATGAAAAGGCTTGAAACAAGATTTAGATGAGTTATATTTGGAAAAGGTCAGTAGATGATTGCATTCTTTTGGTTGAGGAGGTGTACCTTGACTGCCGATGGTCAGGGTTTTCCAAGGGTGACCATCGATGGTTACCTTAACCATCGATGGTTAGGTTCCCAAAAGAAAAGGTCCTTAAGGCTAAGTTGAGTTAGTTTGTGAAACTTACTGCAGGTGAATTTGGTTAGGCTAGATTGGTTTAAATTGGTCCAAAGAGGATCCTAGGTAGGTCCAAGGGGATTTTTGAGATTCAAAATCATAGTGTGCATATTTTTGGTGTATATAGCTAGTTTTTATAGGATTTCAAGGGATTTAATGCATTAATATATCTTTCATCTAAGAAATTATGTTCATGAATTAATGAAACCCTATATTCTTCTTCATTGATGAGGTCTTGTAGTGAGATGCACAAAGATGGTAATTCAATCTCAACTAGTAAAATGGCTTCAACACCAAAGACTAATGAGTAGGGAGTGGTACTAGTTAGAGTATGGATACTAGTATATTAAGCCCATAGAGTAGGATAAAGTTGTATATGCCAATCATGACCATCATTGTTAATAATATTTTAAACATTTTTATTTGTTTTTTTGTTAGTCACCTCAACTTGGTGATTACCTTAAGGGTAGTAGGATGTGGACCATTTATTCTAGATATGGATGTGTTTTCAAAGGGTCTTGACATCTTTATTTTTAAAATATTTGTCATTATTAGAGATAATAAGTGATGGAATACCATAAATACAAATGATATGATTAAGGATAAAACTTAATATTTACTTACTAATAATGTAGGTGAGAGGCATGGATTCCACCCACTTAGTGAAGTACTATGTGGTTTTTATGATGTGTTTATGGCCATCTGATGAAGAGGGAGGCCATGGATTTATGATGGGCTGAAATTCCTATGATGGATCATGAATAAGGTCTCCATGTTTTTCACATACTATGCATTTTATGATGTATTGACATCCATCATGGTCCATGGTAGCTTAATAATAACCAATTATTAGGAGCTTCTTGGTTATGGCCATTAACTAGTATGTGTCCCATAGATACCATCATGAACCTCCTTGATATCCAAGTGGGTCTCATATAAATTTTGACATCTCAATAGGGTACCATCATATCCTCTTTGATAGAGTGTGTTGTTGAAGATGGTGAAATGGGAAGCTTTTTAGATAGAGGATTTATGATGGTGTCAATTAAGGTTAGGTGGAAGGACATTGTCATGAGGGTAGTTGTAAATGTCTTTATACCAAGGGGTAATAGGAATAGTGATTTAACAAACCCATTTTGACTCAGATATATCATGGGCTAATATTGATAATTATTTCACCAAAAACTAATATTGATACAATTTTGGATACATCTCAAGTAAAGAGCTGATATTTTCCACTGCATACATGGATTTATTGAAAGTACATGGGATTTGTTCAAATGTGATGATCTAGAAACATAATTTAAGGCTATCAACCCTAAATTTACAAGGGACAATATTGTCATCTTTCATATGAAAATCATCAATGACCTATTTGATAATGAGTTGGGAGTCACTATCAACCATAATATGTTGGATGTTCTTTTGAAGAGTAGTTTTAATCCCTATGATGAATGCCTCATTGATGTAAGGGAATATTATATTGTCTTAATTTTGGATTAATTTAGTTGGTAGAGTCATTTATAGTGTTTTTTTCATGGTTAGGAGTCCTAAAAGTTCATAGAATTCAAATTCTTTCTCATATGGGGTTTTCTCACCAAATCTAGAATTTAAATATTTGAATGGCAAGAACTTGTTTGTATGGGATTTTGAACATAGGAAAGAAGAATATTAGGGGTTAAGTGTTTTTATTAGTTTTTTAGAAGGAGAAAATGATAAAATACTATGTTATTAAGTCATTTGTATAGCTATGTTAGGAGTTAGGGTAGTTAAGCCTTATCAACATTCTTGTGAAGGAATACAAGAATCCATTGAGGTAGTTATAATATATAAAACTTGTGAATGTATATGTTTGAGTGGGTCTTTGGGTAGTAAAGAGGAGTTGAGATATGTTCATGGATAGCTAAGAGTGAAAGGATTTTAATATATAAAAAAGAGGTTGGATGTTCAAGAGTGAACATGAGAATCTAGTACACATAGAGTATAAAGTGACATGGTACAAATAACAACGATCAAGCTAGATTTGTAGAGATCAAGAGGTCAAGATAGGTAAATATTAGAGCTAGGTTTGGTGGTAGAGATAAATTTATATATTATTCATGTTTCCTTTTATAATAGATAATTTTTCCAAAGACCTCTGCATCACTCATATTTATATATGTTATTTGTACAATGAAAAGTGACCTATAAGGCCTTTGGTATAAGGTCTTCTTAAGGTGTGACAAAAATGACTTCAAATATTGAGCCATGATTAATCAAGGAGATATCAAAATAGATATTTTAGGTTTATGACTCATCTGTAGTCATGATGGATTCATTTGGGAAAACCATAGTCAATGGTTGTGTATTAGAGAAAGGAACATTTTCCAACTTATTTACTAGAATGTGTCCCTTTATTGCCTTTTAATTTTCATACTCAATTTTGAATTCACTTAAAAATATAATCCATTTGGACATTCTTCATGTTAGGGTTGATTTTGAGAGCACATTCTTCAAAGGATCAATTTTGGTAATGAGCTTTATCTTGTTGTTGAGTATGACAAAGATTTTAAAATGCAAAGATGATTGTTAAAAATTAATTTTTGATTGGATAATAGTTAAGATCATATGATATTAGTGATATGTAGAGATAATATATGGATCATTCTTTTCCTTATTCATTATGTTAAGCCAAGAGGACCCCAAATGCACATTGAATCATTGATATATAAAATCAATGGTGTCCCTAATGTTAATAGTGCTAAAAATGGAGGATTCAAGATATATTTATTGATATTTTCAAAGGATTAATGGAATTCCTAATTCTAATGATATCCACTCCCCTTTTTCAATATTTATGTGAATGTTTGGAATTTGTCAGCCAACTATGAAATAAAACTATAGATTGTTTGAAGTTTCCCTTATAGGATACTACATTGATTTAGATTTTGAGGTGGAAGAATTTTGATAATGGATTTGATCTTTTGGGGGTCAACTTAAATGCCTATTTGGATGTAATGAACCCCAATTTTTTCATAATATGATTCTAAAAACACATTTATTAGGGTTTGAATGGACTTTATATTCCTTTAGATGTTTGAATATCCTCCTAAGGAGTGTAGGATGTTATGCATGTGTTATTGATTTAGCCAAGATATCATCGGCATAGTGTTAAATAATGTTATGCATCATATCATGGAATATCACTATCATAAAACTTTGATAATTTTCACCAACATTCTTCAATACAAATGGCATGACTTGATTGCATGTGGTCTCCCAAGGAGTAGTGAAATCCATTTTAAGTTGATCTTCTACTACTATGCAAATTTGATTGTACCCAAAAAATCCACCCATGAGTGAAAATAGTCTATAGCCAACATTTGAATCAATGATCATGCTGATGTTAAGAAGAGGGAAGTCATCCTTTAGTTAGGCTTTATTGATGTCTCTAAAATTAGTGAAGATATAAATACCACCCTATGGCTTGCTTATAGGTACAATATTTTAGATTCAATTTGACTAATCAATTGGTCACATGAAGCCAATGCCCAAGAATTTTTATATCTCTTCCTTCACTAGGGTAACCATCTTAGGATGCATTTTTTGAAGTTTTTTCTTGATGGATTTTACATATGGATGAAAAAAATATGTTGGATAACCAAAGAAGGGTTTAATCTTGGCATATCTACTTGTGACCAAGTGAAGATAACAATAAATCCCTTGATAAGTTCTATAAGGATATCCCATTCTTCAAGAATTATGGTGGCCCCAAGTTTCATTATCCTTGTGTTTCTTCTTTTCCAATATTGAAATTAATGGTTTGTTTGACTAACGATTGTGTTTCATCTTGTATGTATGTTGGGGCTAGAGGAAGATGTCATTTGCTTGATATCCAAAAACTCTATGAGTAGATCATCAAATGTTTATTATTCTTGAGGACTAAGGGAGTCATTTGGTTGCATGCCCTGTGAGTTACTAGTTGTTTCAATTTCATACTTGGGAGAAAAGTAAAATTCCCCATCTATTTCCACCTTAGAGAGGGTTTCCCCAATATACGTATTTATTTTTATTTTTTATTTTTTATCATTATTTTTCTTATGAAGTAGAGCCTTAGAAAGGTTTTCACTAGAAGACTCCATTTTTTATTTTTTTATCTTTTTAATATTTTTTATTTTTATTTTCTTCTTATTGTTTTTATTTTACATGACTCAGGAATTCCACTTATTCCCTAAAGTATGCACATATGTCTAGGTTGATATCAAACCCATTTTTGTGGTCACCAACTGGTAAATGAACCTAGAGGCCCATGATCTCAAATATTGTTTTTTAATTCTAAATAGATCAAAATATGGTTAATCTCGTTGGTCCCAATCAATAAGGTTGGGGTAACAAAAGCCTAGGTTAATGGCAAGGATAGTTGTGTCAATAAAAAGGTTGGTGGCAAAAAGTTCCTCATAGAGTCTATGGTTTTATCATATTTAAATATAATCATTAGATGATGATTCCTCATGAATTGAGGTATTAGTATGAAATCATATGGGTCACCACCTGATAGTTTGTATCCTAGGTTGTGATATAATTGATGATATTTGATGGGTATGGGTTCCCAAATACCTTATTCATGAACTCCCAATCCATTACCTTGACAATTCATATTTTTACACATTTAATTTTATATAAGATATTTTGGATGTTGAAAATAGGATGCAAGACCCTCATCAAACAACCAAGAATCATATTATCTTTAAATCTTTTGGTCTAATAGGAGCCCAAATTTCATAAAGGTTAGTTTTACTGAATTAATGGGATGTTGATTTGACTTCTTTCATGGTGGGTTACCCATAACCATATGTTGGAATAAGGATTTCACCAACATATAAGGTATGATATTCATATTTACCACATATTTTGGGAATGATTTTGATGTGGGACATAGTAGGTAGGTTTACGGATGTGGACTAGAGGTCATCTAGATGAATATAAAAATTGGATTTGTCTTTGATAGGAGAAGAACCTTCAGTGTTAGGATAGTAGATGGCATCATGATAATTCCCCTCAAACATCTTGAAATATTAGTAGTGTTTTAGATCACCAAGGATGGTGAACTCCAAAGTAGAGTAAGGAAATTTGAGACATTGATGAAGAGTGGAGGGAACAACCTGCATTTCTTGGATCCATGGGCATCCAAAAAGGATGCTTTATGGTAGCTAAAAATCCACCACATGAATCAATATTTGATGATTAATTGGAACCAACATGATGTAAAGATAGATAATTATTGTAGACTGATATCTAGCATCATTATAAGCCTTGATAGTAATGATATTAGGTTCTAATGTGGACTCTAAATATCCCAAACTTTTGATTAGATTTATATTACAAATATTGATCCCAAAATCATTATCTATAATCACTCATTTGATTTATGATTTATAGTAAAAACCTCAATATACAAGGTATTGTTATGATTAGGGCCAATTGGATGCATGTCATATGGGTCACATATGAGTTGCTAAGTGGATGATAAGGGTCTAAAACATGTATGAAACTAATGGGGATCAATGTCTATGAGAACTCTTAACTCCTACAAGGTTTTGATGAGAATATCTCAATAGATCAAGAATGAGTTGAAAATATTCATTATAGAGATTTGAGCTAGGGTCTTCTCAAGTTATTAGATAATATCATATTATCCTTCAAAATTAGTTAGAAGAAGTCATTGGATATTGAATTTTGGAGGTGCCTTCTATATGGGGACTTTAAGAGGTGCCCTTGGGATGGTGATCTTACCACATCATGTGGTAATATCATATTCAGGTGATTGACCCTTGATTTTGGTCACATGAAACTTAGAGGTTAGGGTGCATTCTGATGTTTTAGATTTGATCTTGATAATGGGATGGTTTTGGATGAAGGTATGTTTAAGAGAATTGGCCCTTATTTTAATGGTAATGATTTGAGTTTATTTTTATCAATATGAAAAACAACCAAGTCATAGTTTTATGGGGTTATATAATTAACATGGTTGGTTTGGGAGATTTGACCTTGGCCCTAATGTGTTTTTTTAATTTTGACCATGATTAGGAAATGAATCCTGATAGATACCAAGTTATTGATTCTTGAAATATGTGTCCCCTTTGACCTCTATTTAACCCCAATCAATCAGGTCCAATATGTAGTTCCTAAGTTGCATCCATATTCTGGTGTCATGAACTTTGACTCTATGATAGTCAATATATTCATCTTCCCAATACCCTATGGATTTAGGTTGACTATATTTGAGGGGCTTAGTTTACAAAAATACAATCATGTTATCAGTTAATAGCTTATGAAAGATGATTTCAACTAGTTGGCCAAAAGGTGTATCATATTTTATTAGGATATTACTTTAGTCTACCTCTTGGTATATTGATTTTAGATGTGTTATAAGATCTTGGAGGATTATAAATTTGAATGGTTTTTATGCTCTTAGAATTGGTGACTCCATCACCAACCATATTTTTATTCTTATTAAAAAATTTGGCTTTTTTGATAATATATTAGTTTGATTTTGATGATCCTTAAAGAAGATCTTAATTAAACCTTCAAAAATTAAGGATTTATCAATTTTAATGCCATTTTAAATGATCTCATCAAAATTATTTACATAATGAAAATTTAAATGAAAAGTTAATTATTGATTTACATTGGCAATGAAGATACTAGTAAGTTGTTTCTTGGGGATTGTGCATGTAAACTTACTAGAAAGACTTTTCCATCTTTGTAAGAATGATGGAAATATCTCTCCATTTTATATATTTGTATTGTATATATCTAGCATGGTAATCTCATTTTCCACGTTGTAGGAGAAATGCTTGACAATTTTTTTTGACAATTCTGTAAATGATGTGATGAATCCCTTTGGTAGGTGTATGAACCATTAGAGTGTGGGTCCTCCAAGGCTTCCTAGAAATAGTCTAAGCAAATAGGCATAAATATAGGCAAATTTTTGAAAAGACATAAATAATTATTTGATGTGATCTCTTATATCTCTGTTTCCCTTGTATTTTTCAAATTTTGGTGATTCAAATTATGATGGGAAAGGGATTGTAAGATGTCCTTGTCAAGTGGATAAGGGCATATATATTTAAATTTATATTTCTTATTACATGAACTAGATTCTATCCATTGAAAATTATCCTTCATTATTTATAATTCTTGATAAAATGAAGGGTTAACAAGTGGATTGGATGATGATAGAGAGGGTTTGGGTTTATTTTTATCTTTCTCTTGACTCATGATAGGTTTATGTGATTGGACAGTTTCTGAGGATGTGAGGACTTAGTGGCATCCAGATCTATTTGGGATGTAATTGATGCCACTTATTTGGTTATGTAATTCAATTGGTCAAACATGACTTGCTCATGGTCCTACTCCACTTGGTCATCCAAGTTTGACTTCCCTTTTCCAATTTTGACACAGTTGATATTTACAAACTCTACTTGGGCCTCTTCTTCATCTTCAAAGGTATTAAGACTAGAAGTAGGTCTTTCTTGATTAGGAATCTTTATGATTTGTCTTAATTTTGTACTATAAAATTAATGAGGGGGTATAGATTTGAATTCAATAAGTCATAGTAACATTTCATCCCTATTGTAATAGACATATTACTCTAAATGGGCTCTCCCATGTTCTATATTCAACAAGTCATTGCGATTATATTGATTGTGTTATTCCATATTAATAATGAATTCTTAATCATTACCATGAAATTATTAAACCATCCAAGGATCTTCAATGTTTTCATGATGGGAGGTTTTTTCAAGCCTAGGTTGATATCAAATTTAGGGTGACATTAATCTTGTCTTAGATGTGTTGAATAAGTTAAATGAAATGAGTTGATAGATGATGTAATGATAGTCTTGCTTAAGTTTGATTTAATATCAGATTAAGTTGACTTAGATTGATGTGATTTGAGATGTTTAACTTAGATTTTGATAGGTGTTAAGTGTAGACATCTAATTCATAACACCATTATGTTGAATTTGTCAATCTTACTTAATTTTTTTGAAAATGTACAAATTAGGCCAAAATCACTTAAACGTGCTAAATGGTTTGAGCTTGTCATATACAAGTGCTAATTTAATATAATTTATCCCTAAATGGGGTAATTAATTTAATGTGATTATTAACTTTGATCAAATCATTTCGAGACAAAATGATGAAATTGCATTTTGGTGCTCTGTATCACTCTTTTTTTCTAATTTAGAAGCACATGTCACGTGCATGTGTTATTTTGAGTCAACAACATCCTAAATGGGATGATGGTCCATCTATAATTAACATCACCTTCTAATTATTTTATAATCAAATTATGACCTAATAATATGACATACTGACCAGTTTAATTAATGAAGTGCACCAATTTCTAAAGAATTGCACTAAAATTGATTAATCTTACTAAGGAAAATTAAACCAAATTATGACCTTAAGTAAGAATTCCATGAAAGTAATTAAATATTTATTTATTAGAAATTGATTCCTATTAACTGCATCATCAAGTGAGGTCATTTTTGGGGTGGCATTCATAAACCATAAATACAACAAATATTAGGATTATGGCTTCTCATGCCTCTTTAATGCCCCTTCCTCCCAAATCATTATGAGGATATTTATGGATTTTATTTACATAATTATATTAATTCATGGACACACATCTTCATATTGAGATAGATGGTCATGGTTGATCCTGATCAATTTCAAAAATATATAAATAGGAGGCCTCTCACTCACATTTTTAATCTTAATTTTGTAAACTTATAATGCATGATTCTCTCCACAACCTTACTTTGTCTTGATTATTATGTTTTATTTGCAATAAAATAGCTTCATTGATAGGCATAGAATTTATATTCATATCATGAGCTTAGATTATACTTGGTGTTCTTGAGATGGTGGAGGAGCTTACTTTTCACCATTGTTGAAGACTTGAGCACCAGATCAAGGGGAAAAACATGTTTGGAGTCGCATATGGATGGTGGGATGGTCTTGGGAAGGTAATGTATGATTGATTTATTTCATTGAGTTATTAATTTTCATTTACACACCCCATTAAATAGGTTGGCCTAGATTATTAGCTCTTTATGTATTTTTCATGACTAATGCTTAATCTAACCATCTTTGTAATACATATCTACATCTTGGCATGCCTAGTGGAATAACACATCACTCTCAAACAAGGAAGACATTTTTTCAATCTTAAATTCCATTAATTGTCTTTAAAAATCCTTTAACATCAATTTTTAGCTTCATTTTCCCTTATTTTTAACATTTTTAATTGATACAAAGGTCACATGGTGACTGACTTCAGTTCTCTATAACTAGCATTAGTCAAGGCTAACCGACATCGATTAGGTTATAGGGAAAATACAGCTAATAATTTCCCTTTTTGAGCTTTTCTCATGTTTGTAGTTATCAAATTGAGTTTTTAAATCTTTGGTCTAAACATATTTACCCTATCCAAAAGTTTATTTTGGATTTTTTATTATAACATTATGTTAACAAGCATTTTTATCTAAATAATTTTTTGCCTAAGGGTTCACAGGTGATCGTTATCAGTCATTTTTCCAATAAAAATTCTTTTATGACCAATATCAATCTTACAACAAGCAACACCAATCACTATTGGTTGAATTTGGTCTCTATGTTTTTAAAATAGAGAACTTGAGAGCAAGAAATCCAAACTTGCTTGTTTAATTATCAATTGTTCTTCAAAGCTAATCAAAACTCTCTAAATTTTTTTGTATGACCCATGAGGAGAAGTGATTATTTCAGCATAATTATATCTTTTAGCCTTCCCTTTAGTGTTTAAAAGGAACCTAGATGAGCATGTTTAAATCTTGGACCTTCCCTTTGGTGTTTAAAAGGAACTTAGATGGTTTATTTGATTTTTTTGTGAATATTTCTCAAAGTTTTTACAAACTAAGGCTAAGGGGTTAAGAATTTCACTAAAAATTTAATTTGGTACTTAAAACTTATGCTTCACTTAAAAGTTCAATTTTTCAAAAGTGTTGTTTTATGTAAATCATCTATTGCTTGTTAGATTGTTTAAGCAAAAAGAATTACACGTGTATGTTGCTCTCCCTCCATCCCCTCTGGGGAACTCAGGTGACCAAAATCACATTTTCATTATGATTATGCCTTTTTCCAAGGCATAAAAAGGAAGTTTTATAGGCTCTCGCCAATACTCATATGGTTTGGGTTATCTAAAAGTAACTTCTAAATCCTTTTCACTTAAATCATTTTTTTCATGTAATTGGCTTGTGGAGGGGAGGTCATTGCTTCTTCATGAGTTATTAGGGAGGATTTGACCTAGGGATTTATCTCCCAGCATTGACTTAAACCCCTATCCAAGGGGGGGGGGGGTTTCTATATATTAGGATTGCTCCACTGGGACATTTTCTTGAGTGGTTAAGCAAACTTTGTTAGTGGCAAACTGACCAGAACTTATGATCAATTAGGACATCACATTATACTAAGCAATTGATGGATACGGTGGTTGTGAAAAGGATAAGACCTTTTCATAACAAGTTGATTTATTTGGATCCAATTTATGTATTGTATCCTTTATATTAGCCACACTTGGAACCATCTAGATGATCATAAATTGTATGTTTTATATAACCCCACTTACCGTAGAGTATTGTTAATGTAGGGTGAGTAACCCAAAGGTCCATGTCACCATATTGTCTCTTTGGATAAGGGGGGGTGTAAAATACCATACCAACTCATGCACTTTTATTTTTGGATTAAAATTTAATTCCTTCCAAGAGCACATATAAAGACAACTTTCAACAATACAAAGCAATTTTATCAGTTTAGGGCTTAAGCTAATTTATTTATTTGTATTTGTATTTTGGTCTTAGATTACTAGGTATTGATTTGAGTCAAAACTAGATTGTAAACACATGGCATAACCAAACACATTTTCCACAATTTCTTGAACAAGGAGGTATTATGTTGGTCAAATCCAAATCAATCTTTGCCTTGTTCAAATTCTCATTTTAAAAATTTGTATTTGTATTATCTAAACAACATAATTATGATACCCATTTGTGTCTAAACCACTTTAAAAAAAAAATTAAGTCCTTCATTGATAATTCAAATTTAGAATTTCACCTTTCTAAGTTACTAGGTTAATGTGTTAATTGGTTTTACCATTTGTACTTGACTCGAGTAGCTTGGGTTCAATTTCCTATTTCTATGGAAGGTTTTTTATAGAATCATCATCATTTTATCATTATGAACTTAGGTCATCAAGTGTATCAATCACACTCTAAGTTGTAGAACACATTTTATTCTACCTCCTATTACCATGTGGTAGTGTTGTGTTACCCATTTGGTTCTAGTTTTATACTTAGCAATTCTTGCATGTTTCCACATCTTGAGTTTCTTGTTTTGCATTTTCACCTTCCTAATATGAAGGGATTTCTTTTAGTTTCCTAGTAGTAACTCATAGAATTTAATCTAGATTTTAAGGTGTTGATGTATCTTTAAACCTAAATTTGGTGTACCATTTTACACTTAGGTCTCTGAGTTATCATACCCTCCTCCAATTTATATGATTTCAACACTACCCAAGGTTAAGTATTTTTGTGAACACATTCCTCTAATTTTGTGGTACTATGCCACATCCTTTTTACTATAGTCTCTTTGTGACTTGTCATTTTTTTAGAGAAGATCAAAATACATACCTTGTTTAAACATTTGCAAAATATTTCCAGATCTTGCCAAACGTAGAGAACAAACCTTTTAGACATGACTCAAAGGTATACTTGTATTGGGGTCTCTTATGGCCCTAACTATGAAGAGGAGAACTTGTATGATAGTCAAGACAATTCTATGGTCATTGAGGACATTCTCACAACTATAGGATCTGATGAATACTATTCATAATATCAACCCTAAGAGGACAAGGATGAATCCCTATTAAGGTTTATTAAATCCGATGCTAGACTACCCTCAGACTTTCCTATGGACCAATTATATACCCTAGTTAGATAAGGAGATAAATAATGAGAACAATCCTTGGATAACATTGCATAAACACACATAACTTCTTCTAGAAAAGGAAATGAAATACTTATAGAGTCAAAACCCAATGATTAATATATTATTAACAAGATCAAGAAGATAAGTCAATTATATAAATACCAACTTATCGTGGACTTGATAGAATCCTTAGTAGCTACTTCAATCCATAATGATGCTTCCAAGGAATAAGGGAATTTGGTTAAACCAATGCAAACTTTAGTTTAGAACATAATGATGATGGATTAGGATCTCTCAATTGAACAACCTAAGTCCCAAGAGGTTCCACAACATGCTCCACTAGACACAAAGCATACATTTTTAAATCATGAAGAACCTCTTGTTTCTTTACAAAACCAAATAATAAAACATTTAGTATGTATTGAATAAATCATATAAAATAATTTGGCTAGTTTGTCTCAACCAACATTTACTTTATAAAACAGACCTTGGACTTCCCAAAATTAGGAGAACATGTATAATTCAAGGCATTAGATTCTAAGGAATCAATGACTCACCTAATTGAGTTAAGGAGTGGACCAAAACAAAGTCATGGATCATAGGGTGTACATCCCTAACAAATCCATGCAACAACAAGGGCACATACCACACCAATAGAAAAAATTTCCACCCACAAATGCACTAGACATGCAAAAGTGGAACTCTATGAAAGAGATTATGTCACGATTGGAGACTAGAAACAACATAATAAGTAAAAATTCAATGAGATATGTCCATATCCATTTGATTTAAGTATTTTCCAATTCCCCTTTTTGTCTCATTTTGAGGCACCCAAATTTGACAAATACAAAGGAAAGGGTGACCCTCACGAACACATTTAGGCATTCTTTGTGTTATGCTAAGAGGTTGCTTATAATAGTGTTTATTTTCTTCATTTGTTTTCATGAAGCTTAGTGGGATAAGATCTAGATTGGATACTTATGTTACCTAAGGGATTGGTTATGGATTAGAATGATTTATAAGAAAAGTTCATCAACCACTTCTCATACAACATTAAGCATGAATTGATCATTATTGACTTGTGTAAATCTAAACATTGTGATGGAGAAAGATCTGCATCATATCTACAAAGGTGGAGAGCATTAGCTAGTCATTTTAAACATAATTTTCTAGACAAATAGTTGGTAGACATTTTTACATAGAACCTACATCCTGAGGTGGTACACAATCTATGACTTACTTGTGTTAATTCATTTGAATAAATCATAGATAAGGGTGTCCAAATTAAGAAGGATATTATTACAAAAGACCTTGTCAAGATTTTTGTGTAGGGTCAAACATCAAACCAGACCCAATCATTGTTCAAATGGTTGTAAAAAATAAACCTAAGCGTTTCAACAATAATAAGAATGTGGTTGGAAATGGTATGACTAAAATAATACACATACAAATGGTGTAGGTCTTGTTAACCCCAAATGCATAATTATCTCCACCTAATCCACTAGCTAATTTGTAAAGATAACTTCCATGGAGGACATTTCACAATCAATTTAGAGACTTCAAAAAATTAGGATAACCTATTGAGATAGTGTTCCAAAAGCTCATAACATATAACCTGATTATGTGGCTGGTACCAAGGTCATTCCCTCAAGATCAACCAACTCCATATTCATACATGGAAAATGAATGGTGCAACTTCCATCATGTTATTGGTCATGATGCTCATTATTACATCTAATTGTGTCACCTTATTGAATATCTGATCGAGAGTGGTGAAGTTGAGATCAAGATTTTGCCATAAGGCACTAATCAAGATATGGAAATCTACCAAGATCTATTTCCTTGACATAATCAACAGCCACCAAGTAATAATCAAAATCAAGGACAACATCAATGGTAGAATTAAACTAAAATTAGGATCAAAATCATAACCAACATGATCATAATCAAGATCATAATACCCATGCTAAAAAATTGGGCTACAACAACATTCCTTATGACTATAAAAACACCATGGGATGTATTTATGAAACCCACATTTCCACTATTACTATTAAATCATATGAACCATCCCGTATTCCTTGTATTACTAGACCTATTATTATAGGGTCAACATCTTCTCCTTCTAGTAAAGCTATGTTGAGTTCACATAATTATTTATGAATCCATATGTAAAAGTTACTATTTATAGACAACAACCTTCCTCTAATTATAATGTATCCTCATCAACTCAAAATTTCTCTAATGTAACTAGACACATGTGAGTCACCCTCTAAGGCCCTTTGCCTTCATCTTCTAATTATATTGGATCCTTGCCACCTCTAGGTTATGCAGTCACAACTAGATGCTCATGAGTTACTCTCCAAGGCCCTTTTCCCTCTTCTTTTACTAAACCCAATATAAAAATTATGTTTCAGGATCCAAATTCAAACACTATGCTAGCCAAGGCCAAGTCATCTCATCCTACTATTGAAAAGCCTTATAGTCTATCATACCAACTAAGCAAAACCCCTATGCAGATTTCCATTTTGGATTTCTTGCATACGTCTAAAGTCTATAGAACTATTTTAAATAGCCTATTACAAGAATAAACTGTTCCCAAAGATATTAATCTTGAACAGTTCCAAACACTATTTGGGTACTTGTCTTTATTTCAATAACTTACATTTGACCAAAAAGACATGTCCACCCTAGGTCCAAGCTGTAACAACCCACTATATATTGAAGTGATCATTGAAAACCATAAGATCAAGTGGGTTATTATAGACAATGGTTTGGGGTTGAACATAGTGTCCCTCAAACTAGTACAAAGATTGGGCTATATTGTGAAGGAAATTTAGCCAGAGATGATCACCATAAAGACTTAAAATAATGCTAAGAGGTGGTATTCTAGTACCATTTATTTGCTAATCATTTTGGGTCTATTTCCCACCACACATTATTACATATTATGGACATTGAATTGCCTTATAACATACTTCTTGGTCATCCTTGGATCCATGAAATACAGACCATTCCATCCACCTTGTATCAATTCCTTAAGTTTCCCCATGATGGGATCAAGGTTACTATTCCCACTAATCAACAACCTTATCAATATTGTAAACATTTTGAGGCTAAGTTACACAATTATAACTATTTTCCAAGTTCTAAATTCATTGAAAATAATAAGGAGATATTTTCACATCCACATCCATCCAATTATATCAACCCTAGTAACCTTGGGTCCACTTTGGCTGATCCATTTCCCATAATTCTTGTAAAATAGGTTGTTATAAAAGATATGATCATTTCCACATACTGTCTTAAGGATGCCTTCCATATTGATAAGTTGATTAAGTCTCCCAAAAAAATTAGTAAACCCAAACCTTCTAAAATCTCAAAAAGACCTAACTTGATCTAGCAAAATAAAAAAGAACAACAAAAACCACATATGGTATTTATACCTACTACTTTTCCAAAATAGGATCGAGAGGCTTTCACTGAAGGAGACTAGTTATGTTTTGATGACATTGCTAATTACTTTTAGAATATAAAATATCCTATCCCTAATAAAATCATAGATAACTTTGATTATATGGTAAAAGGCCTTGGCCATGAGCCCAAGGAATCCTAGAACCTTTATTAGCTAAAGTACCTAATTTAAATCATGGTCTTAGTTTTATATCACCTGGGGGTGACCTCATGACTTTTGATAGTGATTATTCTGAATTGACTAGTGATGAGGCTCTTGGCAATGATGTAACATCCCATTATATCCTTTTTTATGAGATTGTTGACTCAAATTTATTTGATCAAAATGCCATTATGACCTTAACACCTCATTATTTCCTATACCTTTTCCATCCCAAACTCATTGATAGGAATTGGTGAAATTTAGTCATATGCCTTGATGAATTCTAGAATAAAGAACCAATTTCAAAATACATGGCCCTAAGAGATGGATTTCCCATTGGTAATCACAAACAAGGCTTTGATTTTTCATTGGATCTTTTTGACTAATTTGGAGAGTAGGCAAAATGTCTTGGTCATAACAAAGATAAAACATTGATATTTTTAGGTGAAAACCTCTTTGAGGCACTCATTAATCAAGGAAAAAGTAAAGATAAAGATAATACCTTGAGTGAAAACCTACTTCAGGTGCTCTTAGATGGGAAAGTTTACTCGTCTCCAAAGGATGCTCAAGGTCCATCAAGTCCTAACTCTATATCTAGTACAAGCATCTCTTCAAAATAACAACAAATGTTTGGGCATCTCGCTCTTGAGTTTCCAAATATTTTTTCTAATTTTCCATTCCCTAAGATGGTAGACTTAGATTTATCACATTATCCAGAGCTTTGGGAGGAATAACAAGAATATATAGTAGAAGAAGAGGATCACAATCACACATTGCCTACTATTCTTGAAGATAGTTCTACACTTCTTATAAAGAACATTGTTGAAGTGAACCTGGGAACATACGATGATCCCAAAATTGTTTATCTTGGAGCTTCCCTTATTGAAGTAGAATGTGAACACATTATATCAATTTTGATGGATTTCATTGATATTTTTACATGGGCATATTTAGACATGCCATGATTAGACCCTCACTTGGTAGTGCATAAACTTATTATTCATCTAGATGTCAAAATAACTAATTAGAAATTAATAAATATGCATCCACACATCACCCTTTTGGTGAAAGCTGAAGTAGAGAAATTATTGGGAGCAGGTTTCATCAGACCACTAGACTATTCCAAATGGATATCAAACATCGTTCTAGTAATTAAAAAGCCACATAGTATACATATTTGTACATATTTCAAAGATATCAACAAAACATGCCCTAAATATGATTTTCCTTTGCCCAACATTGGCATGATTATCAATTTTATATCTGGGTATGAGATGATATCCCTCATAGATGGATTTTTTGGATACAATCAGATCAAGATAGCCTAAGAATATCAACAAGACTACATTCACCACTATGTGGGGAACATTCTATTACCAAGTCATGCCATTTTTATTGAAGAACACTGGATCCACATATCATTGTGTCATGACTATCATCTTTCATGACATGATGCATGACATTGTTTATGACTATGTTGATGACATACTAGTAAAATCAAGAACACATGTATATCCTGACATTTTATGAAGAATCTTTGAGAGGATTTATGAATATAAAGTGTGCCTAAATCCTAAATAGTGTGTCTTTAGAGTCACTTCAAGGAAATTATTAGGGTTCATTATATCACAAAGAGGGATCAAAGTCAATTATACTAAGGTTAAGGCTATTGTTGAAATGTCTCCACCTATAAATCTTAAACAACTTTGAAGCCTGTAAGGAAAGATCCAATAAATTTTTAGGTTCATTTCTCAACTGGCAGATAAGTGCCACCCATTTAATCATCTCTTAAATAAAGGGGTCATGTTTTAATGGGATAAATACTATCAGTTAGCATTTGTGAAGATTGAAACATATTTGGCCAATTTGCTAGTTTTGAGACTGCTAACACTTGAACAACCATTGCTTCTTTACACATTAGCAACTAGGTATATAGTGGGGGAACTTTTGGCCCAACATGATGATCAAGGTAAAGAACATGAAATTTATTATTTGAGCCACACAATGGTGGCTTATGAACAAAATCATATGACTATTGAGAAGGCATGTTTAGCTATGGTGTTTTCTTCCTAAAAGTTGAGACATTATATTCTGAACAATAAAATAGTTATCATTGCTAGGGTGGATCCTCTAAAAAATTTATTATCCAAGGAAACTCTCAAAGGACATATGGCTAAATGGGTCATGCTATTAAATGAATTTGATGATGAGTATTAGAATCAAAAAGCTATTAAGGGGTAGGTTATTGTTGATCAACTTATAGAAGCCATTATTATAGACACTTAACCACTCAAATTCAACTTTTTAGATGATTATATCATGATAGTGAAAGAAGTGCACTATGAAATCAAAAAATGGAAACTATATTTTGATATTTCCTTCACTTCTCATGGATCTAAAGCCAACATATTATTGGTTACACCATAAGGGGATCTGATTCCCAAATCATTCCACATTAATTTTCAATTTACCAACAATATGGCCAAGTATGAAGCACTTATTGTAGGACTTCATCTTATCATATAGTAGGATAATTAACATTTAATGGTTTATGGTGATTCATGATTAATCATCAATCAAACCACTAATTAGTACCAAATTATAGATGACAAGATTGTGCCCTAAAATTAAATCATGGATAATCTCAAGGTTCATTTTAAATATCTACATTTTGAACAAGTTCCAAGGGCCAACAATAGATTTTCCAATGCAATGGTAACAATTGGGTCAATGATATAGATTAGTGGTAGTGTGAAAGAGTATTAGTTTATGATTGAGAATATTCTATAACCTACACATATTATGCTAGATTTAGAAAGGATATGTACCATTGTTTGTCCAATCCCCCACCTAAACTACCTTGGTATCAAGACTATTATAATTATTTCCATGATCACATTTTTCCACCTGACTTATCTAATAACCAATAGAAATTATTCCTTCACCATTTAACCCATTATACCCTCCTTGGAAACATGATTTATCTCAAAGGATATGATGGAATGCTACTTCATTATTTATCTTCATGAGAATCCAAGCTAGTGCTAAAGGAGGTTCATGAAGGAATGTGTGGGGCCCACATCAATGATGTAGTCTTAGTTAAAAATATTCTCAAAATAGGTTATTATTGGCCCAAAATTGAGATAGATGCTTGAAATTATGTGAGGAAGTGTGTTCATTATTAGAAACATGAAAATTTGATACAGGCACCTTCTTTACCACTATAATCAATCACAATACCATGGTCATTCTCTACTTGGGGTCTCGATCTCATTGAAAAAATAAACCCCAAATATTTAGATAGCTATAAACACATTTAAACTTTTACTGAGTAATTTACTAAGTGTATTGAGGGCATTCCTCTCATTTATGTTATCAAGAGGTAGATAGCCAAATTCATTCATTACCATATCATCTATTGATATGGCATCCCAAATCTCATTATATCTGATAATGGTAGATCTGTAAATAGAGATGTTAAAGACCTTTATGTAAAATTCAAAATCAAGCACAAGAAATCAACACCATATAACCCATAAGATAATGGACAAGCCAAGGCATAAAATAATACCATTGTATCCATTTTTAAAAAGATTGTCAATGATGTTGGCCATAATTGACACTTTCAAATATTTCCTACCCTTTGGGCTTATTGAACCAGACATCAAACCCCTACAGGAGCCACTCCATACTCCCTTATTTATGGCATAGAAGCTATTATCCCAATTGAGATTGAGTTACCTTCATTATGAGTATCTTTAGAGCATATTGAAGATGATGAATAATATAAAGTCTTAAGGTTGCAAGAGCTAGAATTTATTGATGGTAAGCATTTAGCTACCCTAGAAAAATTATAAGCCTATCATAATAGATTATGGAGAAACTAAAACAATCACATTCTCCCTTAGGAGTTTGAAATTGGTGATTTGGTCTTGAAAGAGAACCAGAAGAAAACAAACATTGAACATAAAAAGAAAGGTAAGTTCCAACCTAATTAGTTGGGACCATATGTTATCACAAAAAACTATGGATCAGGAGCATATCATCTGGCTACTCTAAATGGTGAAGAAATTTCAAATCCCATGAAAATTGTGCATCTAAATAGGTTATATGTTTGACACCTTCAAACCATTATCTATAAGACCCTTTGCTTGGGGGTAACTTGTGCTGAATTAGTTTATCCTACCATTATATCCTAGACCATCCTCTCATGGACCATATTCATTTGAACCTACCCTAGATCATTCTTTTGAGAACCATATTATTTTCATGACTCTAGATAGTGAAATATTTGGATCGTTGGCACTATGAACACATTTTATCTCACCCTAAACCATCCTCTTTTGGGCCATATTCATTGTGTACCATCCTCTTTTGGACTATATTCATCCTAGACCATTCTTTTTTAGAACCACATTATTTTCATGTCTTAGGCTATTATAACTCAAACATATTTTATCCCTTGACCAATTATGATCTTGATTATGACTCATAGGCATTATGGACATAATTGACACCAATTCTATAAAGTAGATCAATAGGACTAGTGTTTTATAGCTTCTTCTATAGACATGTGAACATGTATACCATAACATATGGTTTTTGCCTACCACATGGTTCTTCAAATTTTATCTCACACTATATATTTTTCTATTATTTTGATGTTATTTGGTAGGCATTGTTTCCTTAACATGATCCTTACTCTCACCAATTTATGAGCATGTGTTATTGAAGCTTGCTTAGCTATTATTGAAACTTATACTCTTGGATGAGCATCTCTTTGTTTAGTTGATTCCCTTTGTACATATTTTATCACAAAAACACCAAAAACATTAGAAAATGATCCATAAAAGAACAAAAACATTGTCTTACACTTTTTGTACATTTTGGTCTTTACACTCTTACCATTGTGTAAGTAATTATCTTCATGCTCTTTCTATTTTGTAAGTACTTATCCCATGCTCTTGCCATTTTAAAATTATTTTATCCCATTGGCTCACTATTTTTTGAGACCATTCTCATTTGTCTCATCTTCCCTTTTCTTCTACACCATTAATTGAGTTTTTCTCATCACCACTTTTTCTTCTATCCCAATTCTTGGGAGAACTACATTTAACCAAAATTTTATGTTAGGCCACACATCCATGGAACTATGTAGGTAGCATCCATTTATCTTGTACATCTAGAGTCAGCTTAGTCATCCCCTTCCTTTTCTTCTCTTCCCCCATTTCTTCTACATTATTTCCCTATCACTTAGAAGTAGCTTTATGTCCTTATTCTTGTTATGTTGTTGAAGAAAGTAAAGCCTCTACTACACATGCCTGAATAATGTTTTTTAAACCACACTAACCTAGTTTTTATTTGTGTGTGTTTATTTGATTTTCATTGGTGTTTTGTTGTGATTTCTTTCCTCTTCATTTATTTCAAATTATTCTTTCCTTTGGTTGTTTCCTCTTATTTATTCTTGATATTTTGTTTTCCTATTTGGTCTTGTTCTTATATTTTATTTTCCAAGAACATCTTGATGGTCCACATGGATCTTGATTATTCATATTTTGATCTCATGTTATTAAGTCCTTGCTTTATTTTTACACATTCTTATTCCTACTTAAATCCTGATTGTTCATATCTTGATTTTAAGTTGGGTTCATTTGTGTTTGTTGTTTTTATGTTTGTTTTTTCTTTAAATGTAAATAGTTGTAAATATGGTCTTGGTCATTTTTCCATTATCCTTAGCTATAGGTATTCACATTTAAACTCACTCAGTGCAATTTAAATACCATGTCCTTATAGTTTATTCATACTTATAATGCATAATTTCATTTTACTATATCAAGCACTTTGTGCTTTGGTTACAAGTCTCAAACACCAATGTAGATTTGATGAATAGCTCTCAAGAACACCAATGAAACTAGGTACCTATGACTTATCATGCACATGACTCTATGTAAGATGTTCATCTCTTGGCATACATCATGAGTCTAATCAAATAGTGGTCAATGTTTTTCATTGCTCATTCCATTATCTCCTAGTTCTAGGTGAACTACAATGGCTTGAGGTCCATTTAGAATATGTAGATAGTGTTTCGATACATGATGTATATTGGGTTAGCTCAGCCACCCTTATTCTTCTTTTCATCTCTTTCATCATTTTATATATCTTCATATGCCTAGTTTTTAGTGGCTTTTATGGCTATTATACCCTAGCATCTATGTTTGTGCCCACTCATCCTTAATCTATGTCATAGGTTATATCCTTGAGCTATTACTTCCAAATTTTTCCTATAAGGGCACAACATTTGGACCAACCATTGAATCAAATAATCCCTACATGAGTAAACCATTATTTATCAGTGATCAAAATTTGCCCCACTAGGGTAAACTTTTTTATCACACAATCATATTCTGCTCTAATGGAACACATTATTAGTTCCCCTATTTGGAGATAGTGTTCTCTTTTTATTCTAATTCCAAGTTTTACAAACTTTTTCCCTCATTTTTGGTAATATTTTAGTGTGCAACTTGTCTCAAAATTGATCATTCTATAAGTGCACAACTTACACCCTAGCTTTGGGTGTGTTCAAAGTGTGTTGCTTATATTTTTGGATTGTATCCTTTCATTTCCCCCCTTTCTTGGGGTGCATTATATTATAATTATATTTTTATCATTGATGGAATCAATGCATGTAAGCATTATCTCATCTAGATTTAATTTTTTCCATGGGTTAATCTCACTTTCTCTCTCTTTTCGAGAGTCCATCCTTATCTTTCATCCTCATATGTCCTCTCAAGGGGGCATCATGGGTCATTTAATTTCTAATTTATTCTTGAAAACTCTTTATTTGAAAATATGTTACTTCACCTGAATGTCTCACTACATATTCTCAAATAGGGACAAAATTTAGACATCCAATTCCTAACACCATTGTGTTGAAATTGTCAATCTTACTCAAAATTTGTGAAAATGCACAAATTAGGCCAAAATCACTTAAATGCACTAAATGGTTCAATCTTATCATACACAAGTTCTTATTTAGGCTAAGGTATCCCTAAATGGGGAAATGAATTTTATGTGATTATTAACTTTGATCAAATCATTTTGAGTCAAAATGATGAAAACGTATTTTGGTGTTTTGGATCACTCTTTTCTTTTAATTCAGAAGCACACATCATGTGCATGTGTTATTTTGTGTTGACAACATCCTAAATGGGATGATAGTATATACACAACTAAAATCACCTTCTAATTCTTTTCTAGTCAAATTATGACACAGTAATATAAATTTTTGACTAGTTTGAATAATGAAGTGCACCAATTTCTAAAGAATTGCACTAAACTTGATTAATCTTACTTAGGCAAATTAAACCAAATTATGAGCTTAAGTAAGAATTGCATAGAATTTATTTAATATTTCTTTATTGGAAATTGATTCCTATTAACTACATCATCAAGTGAGGTCATTTTTGGGGTAGCACCCATAAGCCATAAATATAACAAATATCAAGATTATGGCTTCCCATGTCTCTTTAATGCCCCTTCCTCCCAAATCATTATGAGGATATTTATGGATTTTATTTACATGATTGGATTAATTCATGGCCAAATTTCTTCATCTTGATATGGAAGGTCATGGTTGATCTTGATCAATTTGAAAAATATATAAATAGGAGGCCTCTCACTCACTTTTTTTATCTTAATTTCTGTAAACTTATAATGCATGATTCTCTCCACAACCTTTTTTTCTATTGATTATTATGCTTTATTTTCAATAAGATATCTTCATTGATAGGCATAACATTGATATTCATATCATGATCCTAGATTATGCTTGGTGTTCTTGAGATGGGCAAGGAGCTTTCTTTGCACCATTATTGAAGACTTGAGCACCAAATCAAGGAGAAAACACACTTGGAGCCATATATAGATGGTGGGATGATCTTGGGAAGGTAATGTATGTTTTATTTCTTTCATTGAGTTTTTAATTGTCATTTGCACACCTTGTTGAATAGGTATGCCAAGATTTTTAGTTCTTTATGCATTTCTTGTGTTTTTCATAACTAATGCTTGATCTAACCATCTTTATAATCCATATCTACATTACCTAGATAACTTTGAATAATTTTGACTTGATTTTGAAGTGGAAAATCTATCCTTAGATTTGATTAGGGTATGATAACCCTTTAAGGTAATTGACGTTTGACTTGATAATTAGCTAAGATAAGCTCTTGGATTTGATTTGGGTTATCTTGATTGAATTGATTGATTAGGTATTTTAAGTGACCCTACATGTTGATTAGAACTAAGTTTTTATTATGATGTGTTTGACAAGTTGGTAACCTTTGATCAATTTGATTAGGTGACTAGGTCGTATGTGACCCTTGAGTAAGTTGGACTTGTTTGATTAGGATAGCTCAAGTGAGTGGATGAATTTTATTTCATTTGTTGAAGTTATATTTGGATGACATGGATGAATAGGTTTAAAGTGGATGATTAAATTGGACATTATTACATTTAAACTAGGTGTATGATTATATTGGATGTTCATATTTGATAGGATGTAATGATTCAAACTTGACTAGAATTTAGATTTAAGTAGCTTATGATGTTGATTATTATATGTGAAAAGGAGTCTTTGATATGGATTGGGACAAATTTATGTAGTTAATATGGGTGTAGGTTCACCATGCTTATATTTTTAATCGATAATAAGATGTTTGGTTTTGATGTTATATGGACTTGGTGTTTCTGATTATGATTGATGTTAGATTATGACTTGTTTATAATGATGAAGGGATGTCTAGGTCTTGATTTAGATTGTAAATTTTGATATGGTTCTTCTTTGGTGGTAATGGTTTGTAAATATCATGGGTCTAAATAACACACAAATAATATCAAGAAAATCATAAGCCTATGTTAATAGATATGGGTGTGAAACTCAACTACTAGCCCACCAATCTACTCACATAAAGTGGTGACTAGGTTAGTCTCCCAACCCTCACTTTATGTCTATATGTGGTGATTACTCTTCAAAGATGATGTTTTCCCCACACTAAATAGTTGTTTATGACCAAAGGGTCTTAATCTAGGCTTGATGAGGCTCTAAGGGCATCCCCTAAATACCTCATGATACATGGGGTCCAAGTCAATGTAATAATGGTGTTTGATGTCTATGTATCAGAGTGTGATCTCCTCACTTCATATAGACCTTTAAGTGGAATTATGTTTAGCTTTACAATAGTTTTCCTTGATATTTATACTCCACTAGAACACAAATCTTGTATTAGGGTGTGATGATAAAATCCATATCATAACCTACATAATGACTCTAATAAATGTGTGGTGATCAAATCCATGTCATGTTGCCCCTAGAAAAATTTAAAAAATAAGGTTTTGACTATTTGTTATATCCAAGGTCACCTTATGGGTGAGAGGGGGTAACATGAACATTCTTGCCTTAGGTGAAAATAAGCATACAACATGAAGATAAGATATTAATAAGAACACACAAATAAATGTTTAATTAAGTAACTTGATTAAGATGTGTTTATGATTCAAAAATTATTTAAAAAGAAGGGTTTGATTGCTAATTTATTTGACAAATGATATTACAAAAAAAAATGTTTAATTTCAATCTTGATGGGAAACCTAAAAACCAAAGTGTTAAAAATCAAAGCCACTATTACATAGGCCAAAGTCATTGATACATAGTTCAAATCCACTACTACATAGAATAGAGTACAATAAGCTACATGTTAGTAGGAAGCAAACCGCTAATTTAGATTACAAAACCATTACTTAATAGATTAAAGTTGTTATCTACAAAAATTAGATATAAAACATAAAGAAGATGAAGTTGTTATAGTTAGAATAAAAAAAAATTCAAACATGAAGCCACTAATAATTAGATCAAATGTGATAAGAATAGATAATACACAAAGTCGGTAAAAATAGTCAAAGTCGTTGATGTAAATGTCTAAGCCACTGATCAATAGTAAAATAGAAAATATTAGCCAACAAAAAATTGAGAGTCAAAAATCAAAGCCACCAAAAATTAAATGAAGCCATTATTTTTATGTTAAAATCCACTAATATTCAATAATAGCTTTACTTCCTACATAGTAATAGGTTAGAAAATACAAAATTGATATAAATAGATTCCAATACTAGGTAAATAAGCCCATTAATTCATGCATGATAACTTATATATATATATATATATATATATATATATATATATATATATATATATATATATATATATATATAGACACACACACACACACACACACACACACACACACACACACACACACACACACACACACACACACACACACACACACACACACACACACACACACACACACACACACACGAAATAGTCAAAGTCGCTAGTATAAATTATCAATGTTAGTTAAATGATCAAATTAGGCCAAATAGGGTCAGTGAACAAAGTTGTTGATACTCATGATGAAGTCATTATTACTTAGAGTGAAAGAACTACTACATATATTAAAGCCATTACTAGTTTGGGAATGAAAAAATCATGAAAAATAGATGATTTTGAATGCCAATTCAACTTTTGATAAACCAACAAGCTTACAAGAACAATCTAAGAACCTGGAAACAATTTGTTAAGGTATTTCTGTCACTATGGTCACCAAAATATGATGCAATAAGAATTTAGATTTCTTAAGCCAGCAAAAATGAAATGTGACTCAACATTTATACCCTAAATCTAATTATTGTATACACCCTAAATTGGTCAAGCAATCACACATATCATGTCTTTTCATAGTCCTTTCACAAGAGACTCCAACTGGAGAATATGAGCCTTGTTCACATTAGCCATATATTTTATTTTATTTATCGTGGTCTTACTTCATGATTGAGTCACCTTTTTGCTTCTTCCTAGTCATCTCAAGCTTTTCAAATTATCATTCCACCTCAGCCAAGTCAAATTTCTCAGGCCAATAGGATAGAAGCATCATAATTGGACTATAGCACTGGACCCTAGGGTGTCCCATTTCTAGCTCTCCTATCTAATTGCATTTTGAGTCCCAACGGTAAGGTTTCCTTGCTTAATGAGTCCCAAGCCCTTCTTAGCTTCATCTTTAAGTTTTTTTTTATCTTTATAATGCCAACCAAATGTAAATAAAGTTTCCAAATTCAAAATAAAGAGTTTTCTATATAAATTACTTCACAAGGCATTTTATATCTAGCACTTAGTACTTTGGCACTGTACATAATTAAAAATTTGTCAATAGTATAGCCCAACATTCTGCATCACACACATATTTGCATGCTTGATCAAGGAAGGTCCTAGATAAAATTTCGTTATTGCATCTACTGTGTATGTTGATTATGCATGTTCCCTAAGGGAGAACTACAGTTGATCTGAGACACTAGCTTGAGGATTAATGTAAGCAATGATCAAGATAGTAGGGGTTCTAGATCATGTGATCATACTTCCCCTAACCTAGTTTTTCCCTTTTTACTTTTGATGTATTTTTTATTTCATGTGTGTAGATAGACCTAGGGGTTTTGAAGACTAAAATAGATCTACAAGGATCTATGTCAACATTCAACATCCAAAATTTCATAAAAAAGATCACATGGCGACGGTGAACAAAACTTAAAAAACTAAGATCTTCACAAGAAGTTTGGACAATAGTGGAAAAAAGGACAATAGCATCGAACCCTAGGGTGTCTTATTTTTGTGGTCCTATCCTTTCACAAAATGAAAGCTAGATCTAGGTTCCTGACATCATCCTAATCTTACACAACAATTCTCAAGCTTTAAAATAGTCGTCTCATCTTATTTTTCTAGATAAGTTACCTCTCTTCTCTATGTAATTAATTTTATCAAAATCTATATTTTATTGTATTTAATTACATTTTCCCCCTTACTCCAGACCCTTTATTGTTTAGGAACTAAACCCTAGTTTCTAAAAAATAATAAAATATTTGGTAAACCTGACTTACTTCAAATAAATCTAAAACCCTAGGTACCTTTAGGGTTTTTCCTTCATATTTTTGTGCAAAAATTCAATTTCAAATTTATGATTTTTGTATAAATTTTTGTGCATTTATTTTGTTCAGATTTATTTTTAAAATTTAAATTATTATAATAATTTTCAAAAAAATTAAAAACCCAACCCAAAACCCTAGATTTCCAAACTAGGTCCTCAAACCCCAAGCGATCCTTACCATTTTTAGATAAAAATCTTGGAATTTTTGCAAATTGTTTGAAGTGTCAAAAAAAATTTCAAAATCTCTATGTTAGTAGTTATTTTATGCAAAAATTAAAATTTTAATTTCTAATTTTTTTATAAATTTTTGTACATTTATTTTATTCAATTTTATTTTTAGAATTTAAATTATTGCAATAATTTTCAAAATTTCTAAAAACCCAACCCAAAACCCTAGATTTCCAAACTAGGTCCTCAAACCCCAAGCCTTCCTTCCTTACAATTTTTAGATAAATTTTTTGGAATTTTTGCAAATTGTTTAGAGTGTCAAAAATATTTTCAAATTCTCTATATTGGTAGTTATTCTTGCATTTATTTTCTTAATAGTACTTTTACATATTCTCTTTGGGGAAAGAAATAAATGGCCACTAAGGCACTTCTTCCCTCTCATCCCATAGATCAATTTCTGAAATTTTCTCATGATTATGACAGTGAATGGACAAATTTTCAAAATTTAACATTAGCTAAAAATGTGGAAAATGATTTCATTTACAATGAAGATATTATTATTGTTGTAATGAGGAATATGATCATACATATGAAAGTGATAGTGAATAAAAAGTAGATGCATCTTCTTCTCTCTAACCTATCTCTTTTCTTCCCTATTTTAAAGAAAATAATTTTGATAAATGGGAAAGATACTTTTCACCTCATTCTCCTATGCACAATGCATCAAATGAACAAATTAGTCATGCACTTCCAAGTGAACCTCTTATTGGTGATAACTTTATTCTATTTGAACATAATCTCTTTCTCTTTTGCTACTTCTATGTTCAAATTACAACAATATAAATGTAATAAAATCAAATTGCCAATGCATAGTTCAAATGATCCATCTCATGCTCTCAAATCTTCTTTATCAAAATAATGTCTGAATGATAACTCTCTTTCTCTTACTTATCATATTGAAAATGAAAATAATGCAAGCACTCCATTCAAACATAACATAGATGCACATAATATTCCAATTTCACATGATAATTTATTGCTCATTAGAAAAGAATTAAATTCTTCTCATACACCTCTCCCTAGTGACAATGGAAGTGATAATGAGTATGATATTGAACATGTAAATGAATAGGAAAATGAGAGTGACTATTATGATAATGCATAGAATAATGATGATTATTATACACATAGTGAAGAATAAAATGCATCTCATGTTTCTAAATCTTCTCTCAATCCTCTTAAACATAATTCATTACAAAATGTTACTTCTATTTCCATGCATGATTCTATTTTGAATAATGCACATGTCAATAATTGCATCTCATCTTATACTCAATTAGAATGTGATTCATTAAAACATAAAGATACTAGTTAATCTCTCAATCCACCCCTTATTATAGTAGCACCTATTTCTCACTCTTCACCTAAAGAGAATGGTAGCTCACATCCCTCTACTAAGATCAAAGTTATCATTCCTCCAAAGTTTCAAGTGAACACACCCCCTCTCTATGATCTAATTGATAAATGTAGCATTCCCATGGATAAAATAAATGATCAAATTAAATTATTAAATGAACCACTTCAAGATGCTAATATACCATCCTAGAAGATTATTTCTTTGATGCATGCAGTTGGTGAATTACAACACCTAGTACATTTCCTTACCTTAGAAAAAAAGGCTTATAAGTCTTAGATGGATGCTAATTATTTACATGGTAACCCTCTTCTAAAGACATAGTTAATATCTAATCATATTCATCATAGTAGAGGCCATAGGGTATTATTTCACGTAAAAATCCACTAAAATTGTGATAGATGAGCCTTCTTCATAGAACATAGTTGTAGTTGCACATCTAGTAAGGTTACATTTGGTAGAGTCTCCACACATAGTTACAGTTAGTGCATAGTAGACAATATCAAATATAATGTATGTTCTTATACAACATGAGTAGTATGGTCACTTGTTCAATTAGCCATCATGGTTCAGATAGCGATATGACACACATTCATACTGGTATCAGTTCATAGATTCACTTCATGGGAAAATGATGGAGCCAAAGGAATAACTATCCTTTGTATTCTTGAGCCACCTACTCAAAGGGATTGGACACATAGTCCAAACATCTATTAACACATGCATGATTACATAGCTTCACTTAATGGGCAATGATGGAGCCAAAGGGCCATCTTTTGTATTCTTGAGCCACTCTTGGGGAAGTGATACACACATAATGTTATCTTAAATCACCTTAAACTAAAAACTAACATTCCTAGTTCCAAATATCCATCCCTAGACAAACCAAATTATCCAAATCTTGATCTTACTGGTATCCCATTTTACCAATCTTAAACCAACTCACCTTACCAAATCAATTTAAAAAAAATAAAACAAACAAAGTTCTTTACTTACATATGATTTGAAATCAAAACTAGCATTACACTTGAACAATCAAATCACATCCCAAACAACGTTTTACCAAACATATACAACCTCAAAATCAATACCAAATCAACTATTTCTAATCAACCATTTACAACAAATATAAAATTATACTTCAAATCCTATAAAAAAATATGCATGAGTCAAAATAAAAATAAGTATCCATATATAAAACAAAATTTTCAATACATATCAACTATTATCAAACACAATTAATCATGAATGGGTGTCAACCCCTCACTCTTAGTCTCACTCTCTCCTCTAGGACTAGTTCCATAGTCTAACCTAACACTCGATAACCCTAGACCTCCTCAAGCTATTGCATGACTTTTATGAAAACTCTCTCACTCCAATAACAAACCATGCTCCTTTTGAAAGTATATATATCACCTCTAATATTTGTTTACTCATCCATTATCCTCTTATTCACCAATCCAAAACTAGGTGGAGGCATTCTATGTATATCCAGCTTAGTCCTCATCTCATCTCTCTCTCTCCCACTACCCTAACATATGCAATTGTCAATATAATAACCTTATCAAATAAATGAGCATGAACACAAGCCATAAATATCACTCACTCTAACAAATCCTCCTCCACCACATCATCGAGTACATGTTATGTGAGCTCTTAGAGTGTTGACTCAATGATGGTCTCCCAATACTCATCATCTCCACTTCCTACCCTAGCTTGTGCTTCATCCAAAGTACTTCCCACTCCACCTACACAAAAATTATGGAACTACATTAACTACATACTTTAAAATAAAACTAAATCACAACTTCATATATAATTCAAATATAATCAATGTTTACTTCTTATCCTCTGAATTGGCTCAGGATCCTCTTACTCGAGAGCGTCCCTTCCATCCATAGGATAAAATAGATCCCACTGATATCTCACCCACCATGTATTATATGTATCTATACATCTAATATCATCCACATCAAGAATATCTATAGATACATCCTTCACATCAAAAGTTAATGGTGTTATCTCAACTTTAGTAGGTCTCACATGAGCTCCTACCATCGCTAGTGCATGTGCACTCCTCACACACACCCATGATACCAGGGGATCATACTATGGTACCCCAAACTATATAGTCACACACTCATACTAAAATCACTCATACACTCCAACCTAATGGTCATGTATCCAATAATTGACCCTTATATACTGAAACTACACTCCATCCTCAACACACCCAAGAAATCCTCTCTAGGGCCTCCATATGATAATATGAGCCACCAATCTATCTAAAAATCATCTATAATGATCCATCTTAGGAGATCAAATATCCAATGTAGTTTTCCACCACTTCCCAAATGGATCTAGAGGTGCCCACTCTACCCTATGTAATTTAAGTGGTTGCATAATTGCATACTGATAAGCCCAAAAATGCAATAAGGTAGCTACACTCACACCACCACTAAATGCCTCCTATATAAACTTATAAAGATCCTTGTATGGGTGGGAAAGCATAGTCCTACCCCATGAGAACATATTACCATATATCTCCACATTGTGCACAATCCTATACATCTTTTATGTAATTGACACTCCACTCCCATCCACAACAACAAACAAGGCCAATAAAATATCCAACCACTTATGCAAGTGTAGGATACTAGATTGCATAATAACTAATAATAATAGATCACTGTCAGTCCCTCTCTAATGTATACTTGAGGACACACTAGAAAAATGCAAGGATGTCTGATCAATAACATCAACACCCATGTCATCCTATAATGTCACACACCATCCACTAACCAGTAAATGCAAAATGTGATTCCTATAGGGTCACAATAATCTCCCTTATAAGAAGCTAGAAAGTACATGTATCTACATTCCACCTCTCACATAAGGTAGTAATTAGATACCTATCCCACTACACTATGACTTGGTCACACACATGACCCAATCCTACCCTATCCATGATATCTCTCTCATCAGCAGATAATGGTAACAACCTCAATGTCTCCATCACATGGCCCCTATGGAATTCTCTCATCCACACCTCACCTTAAAAATACTAGAAACAACATATATGTCAATAAACAATGCCAAATCAAAAGCTAACACAAAAACAACAAGTAACAAAGTTGCATCTCATAAAATCCTAACTACAAGACAACAACATTGGGTATAGGATAATAGTCCTAAACAAGAGTACTACAACCTAGACAAGAGTGTTAAAACCTTGATAGGAGCACTAAATACATGAAAGGAGTGCTATAACTAGTAAATTTTTTCCTAACATACTTTAAAGAGATAAAAACACCAAAAACATGCTTTATAATAGACAAAATCAAGTGTTTTAGCTACTTACCAGGGTAACATCACCACCAACCTAAACCTAGGCTACCAACTGCTCAAATTGAGTCATAGAAGGTTCTCATCTCCTTGACATATCTCTCACTCTCCAACTCCAAATCTTAACCTAGTCAATAAACAAATGAATCAAGAATCAATCCAATTTCTTATATTACCTAGCTTTCTCAATCAAAGCAAAATAACATTTTACTCATAACTTGAACCCCATAATACCATTTTTTAAACAATTTTCTACCACAAAATCATGATAATGATACCTTCAACATCACTCAAACTTATCTCTCTTAATACCTCATCTACCTACTATAGCATGATTATCTTTATATTTATTTTATACTCAGACACACACCTTGATCATCACCAATCAAAACTTGTTCCACTTTCAACAACTCAATCAAACAAACTCTCAAGCTATTCATAACAAGCCAACCTTGTTTTTACTTATACCACTAGTCATCATTTTTAGCTCGACCCCATCTATCACAAATTTTATCCCTCTCTCTTAAAGGGGGCATCATTCTTACTATTCATATTTCTACACCTACCCAACATGCCCATCCACTCTCACAAGTGGATACACCATGTTTCCTACACATCCAACAATTATATTATTAGATTCATCTTAGATCAATCAAAATATATAGTGATTCAGATTACATGGGTCATTCAACATTACTTATGACATTTAGAGGGATATACCATTAGTTGATAGATATAATGGTTTAGATCATATGGATCCATGGTGATTTTAGCTTACAAATACATAGGTTATTTAGATATAGTGATTTAGATTATATGGATTTATAGTGACTTTGATATAGATACAAACTTAGATACCAAATTTGGGGGCATGTACATACTACACGTCTCACACATATAACTTCATATAGTATGACACAATTATAAGATCAAATAGCAGACTACAGGCATAATGTAGAACATAGTTTTTTGGTCTCCAATTTTTCACATGAGGCATGTCAAGATATTTCATTCCACATGTGTTTATATAGACTACCAGATTATACAAACACATCACTCACATACCAGATTTGGGGGCATGACACATATGTTTATATTTTTCATCACTCAAGATTATATAGATAAAATGGCAAGATATGCCATTATCTTCTCTCACATTGACCAAAGTTTTAAATTACACCCAATTGTACCTAAGTTTTCACTAGGTTATAAGTTTTCACTAGGTTAGACCATATGGCCATTTGCAATGTTTGGTCCATTATATTACCCAAACCCAGACTACATGAGTTTATGCAGGATAGAAGATAGACATTGGTTTTGGGATTTTGAGCATTTCTCAATTCCAATTCAGATATTCAGAGTGGGGGAATGAAAAATTTTGCTCTTGAAATTATACATATTTCTATATGCACATTATAGATTACATGAGTTTATGTGAGATAGAGGACAAACATTGGTTTTGGGCCTCTGAACATTCCTCATCTTTAGTTAGATTTAGCATAGGGGAAAGCATTGCCTCCTCCATGATACATGGATTACATATTTAGATTCAATATAAGGGCATCCACTTTATGGATTCTTTCTCTCTCCAAGCACTATTCACCTCTCCATCTACTTCCCTGGCTAGGAAGTGAGTTGGACCTTTTGTAGCATATTTATCTCCACACAGGTAAGTTCAAACACGTATTTTCTTCTTTATTTTACTATAATACTTCATTTCATTACATCACTAGAATAAAATGGGGGAAATATATACACCCTAAATTGGTCAAGAAACCATAAATATCATGTCTTTTCATAGTCCTTTCATAGGAGACTCCAACTAGAGAATATGAGCCTTGTTCACATTAGCCATCTCTTTTGTTTTACTTATCTTGATCTTTCTTAATGCTTGAGTCACATTTTTGCTTATTCTTAGTCATCTTGGGATTTGAAAGTGGTTATTCCACCTTAGCTAGGTCAAATTTCTTAGGCCAATCCTATCCCCCAAGTCTCGAGCCTATAAGATAGGAGTGTTAAAATTGGACTATAGCACTGGACCCTAGGTTGTCCCATTTCAAGCACTCCTATCCAATTGTATTTGAGTCTCAATGATCAGGTTTCCTTGTGTAATGATTCCTAAGCCCTTATTAGCTTCATCCTTATGTTTTGTTTATCTTTCTAATGTTGGCCAAATGTGAATAAAGTTCCTAAATTCAAAATAAAGAGTCTCATATATAAAATAATTCACAAGGCATTTTATATCTATCACATACTACTTTGGCATAGTACATAATTAAAAATTAGTCAATAGTATAGCTTAGCATTATACATCACACATAGATTTTCATGCTTGATCAAGGAAGGGCCTAGGAAAAAGTTTATTATTGCATTTACCATATGTATTGATTATGTACATTCCCTAAGGGAGAACTACATTTGATTTGAGACCATAGCTTGAGGGTTAATGTAGGTAGTGATTAGGATAACAGGGGTTCTAAATCATGCGATCATACTTCCCTAACGTAGTTTTCCACCTTTTACTTTTGATGTATTTTCTATTTCAAGTGTGTAGATAGACCTAGGGGTTTTGAAGATTAAAATAGCTCTATAATGAGCTCTATCAACATTCATCATCCAAAATTTCATAGGCATAATCACATATGCATAACAAATAAAACCCAAAAAAAATAGGTCTCCATGAGCAATTTGGATAATAGTGGTAGAAAAGGACAACAACACTAAACCCCAAGGTATCCTATTTCAATGGTCCTATCCTTTCATAAAATGAAATCTAGATCCAGGTTCCTGACATCTTCACATTCCTACACAACAATTCTCAGGCTTTAAAACAATCATCCTAGCCTATTTTTTAGATAAGTTACCTCTCTTACCTATGTAATTTATTTGATCAAAATCTATATTTTACTATATTTAATTAAATTTTTCCCCTTATTCCAGACCCTTTATTATTTAGGAACTAAACCCTAGTTTCTCAAAAATAATAAAATAATTAAAAACACCTCCATACTAAGCTAAAGGAACAAGCACACTAATGGAAACTAAATGAATCATAAAATAACCAAATTTATACCTCAAATTCCCGATAGGATTCCTTCTTCCTTGATGTAGGGATGTGCTCTAAAATACTTGAGAAGTTTGATGATTGATAATGGATGTTTGTTGCTTAATGTGAGTAATATTTTGGTAGCACTGTGGCTATGGATGGTTGGATTGATTGATAGTTGATGATTTAAATGTCAAGGCGATGGGACTATTCCAATATTTCTAACATGGATTGCATAGGGGTATAACTCTGAATTTATAAGACATATTAGAGGAATAAAGGGTTATATTTGTGCCATGGTGGACGAAAAATAATGGCTAGGAATGGAGGAGAAGATTTGGTAGTTGGGGGGTTGGGAATTTTAAATCCATGTAAAATTTCAATTTTTTGGTGCATGGCTCAAGGAGGGTGTGGAACTCAAGGTGGTGGATTAAAGTGTTCTAGAGGTAGGTTAAGCTAGATACTGAAGCTTGTGTGGGGGATTAGATAGTTATTTAGAGGGTGATTTATAGGAGCTTTGGAGGTTGTAGTTGGAGGTAGTTGAGGAGGAATTTAAATTCTTAGATATTATGTAAGTGTGATTAGTATATGGATGAAAGATAATAAGAAGAATCAATTAGTGCAAAGGTTGATGAAGTGAGAGATAAGGTTAGTGTAAAATAAGAGATATAAATAAAATGTTAGGAATGGTGGTATCAGTATCTAATGATGTTATTAGTGTGATTGTGAATTATGATTAAAATAACTATGGAAGTGGATAATTTTATATTTATACAACATAAAAAGATGATAAAAGTGTGACAAAATATATTTTGTATAATACAGTCTCAAATATAATGACAAAGGCTTGTAGAAGCTAAAAATTCTCTTTGAATCTAGAAATGAAAGGTCACAAAGGTGAAGATTTAAAGCCTCCTCATAGATTTATAAATACTTTGTTTTATAAAAAAGAGGATTGATAATTAATTCCTGAGTTTGAATATAATATTAGAGATCATTGATGGTTTTCTTTGAAACTCTTTTGTGTATAAGAAGAATCAATTAGTGCAAAGGTTGATGGAGTGAGAGATAAGGTTAGTGTGAAATAAGAGATGTAAATAAAATTTTAGCAATGGTGGTGTTATTATGTAATGATGTTATTAGTGTGATTGTGAATTATGATTAAAATAGTGGAAGTGGATAATTTTAGATGTATACAACATAAAAAGGTGGTAAATGTGTGACAAAATATATTATGTATAATACAGTCTCAAATATAATGACAAAGGCTTTTAGATGCTGAAAAGTCTCTTAAAATATAAAAATGAAAGGTCACAAGGTGAAGATTTAAAGCCTTCTAGTCACTTTATAAATACTTTGTTTTCAAAAAAAAGAGGATTGATAATTAATTCTTGAGTTCAAATACAATCATAGATATCATTAATGGTGTTCCTTGAAACTCTTTTGTATTTAAGAAGAATCAATTAGTGAAAAGTTTGATGGAGTGAGAGATTAAGGTTAGTGTGAAATAAGAGATGTAAATAAAATGTTATCAATGGTGATGTCAGTATGTAATGATGTTATTAGTGTGATTGTGAATTATGGTTAAAATAGTGGAAGTGGATAATTTTAGATGTATACAACATAAAAAGGTGACAAATGTGTGACAAAATATATTTTGTATAATACAGTCTCAAATATAACGAAAAAGGCTTGTAGAAGCTAAAAAGTCTTTGAATCTAGAAATGAAAAGATCACAAAGGTGAATATTCAAAGCCTCCTCATAGCTTTATAAATAATTTATTTTATAAAAAAGAGGATTGATAATTAATTCCTAATTTTAAATACAATAATAGAGATCATTGATGACTGATGAGATGGGGGTGTGTTGGTAAATCAACTTGGCTTTCATATGCACCACCCAAGTTCAAATCTCAGAGGTATTAGAGGCTAGTTGTTGTGGATCATTGGTATTAGGCAAATTGTGGCTATTTCGATGGTATTCACTAGTTATGGTAGTATTTTTGGTACTTGTTAGTTGTGAAATTATTGTGTGGTACTGTTGGTATTCACTAATTGTGGCATTATTGTGTGGTGTTGTTGGTATTCACTGGTTATGGTGGTATTATTGGTATTGGAAGGTTGTGGCCATATTTTTGGTATTATGCGCAATTTCCTTGTAGATGTATATGTGTTGATCTAGTATGAATGATCTGAGAGATTTTAATCAATATAATCACATAAACAATAATGGTTAATGAATCTACAATAAAATTCCCATGCTTTATTAATTCATGCCTTCAACATATTTGGTCTATGTAGTTTAAGTTATAGAATTCAACACTTAACCTATCTTGATGAAATTTTACAAGGACCACTGATAACAAAAATATTCCAATAAAGACCCAAAATAGTGTTTCTAGAAAAAAATCATCCATAAAATGATTGAACCATTGCAATCCTCACCTTGAGCTAATCATTTTAATGTGCATTTTTAGAGACATTTTTTCAGGACAAAACATTCTCCCTCTAGTTAATTTCACCATTGTGATATTTTCATCATGCTAATCATTTTGACATATTATTCCAAACTACCTTAAAAAAATAAGGTATTTTTACTTGTAATAATTCTATATGTTAGCATAATAATTTTATATGTTAGCAGTGATGGTAAAAAGGTAACCCTCACTAGTTCTAACTACTTTAAATAGAAAGGGTAAATTTTAGATGTGATTCTTAGAAAGGGTCTTTACAATACTATAATGGATGAAGAATTTACTCTAAACTTTATCAAAAGGTAAAATAAAATAAAATGTAAATGTTGATAATTATTCTTTTAATTTTTTTGGTAAAGTTCATCATGAATCATCATATTTCACAAACATGGCATATTTGGGAGCAAAGATGAATATCTTTACATCCAAGATAGAAGTAGCACTTTATGCAAAAATAAATGTATCACCAATGTCTACATGAATTTTAAATTTTGGATCCTCTTGTATATAGTAAATAATGGTTATGTGTTTCATGGTCTTGATGCAAGCCATAATGAGTCAAGATCCAAATACTTACCATGAGGCAATTGAGCATCCTGAATGGTAAGAATATTTGGTAGAAGAACTTCATTATCTTAATATGATTATTAACACTTGGTAGTTATTTCTACTCATGAAATAAAAATATCAAGGTTCAAGTGGATGAATTAATTATATAGTAGATGAGTTCATTATCAGGTAAAAATTTTGGCTAGTAGCAAAGGTTTTTAACATGTAGAAGGTGTTGATTACCATGAGTTTTTTGCTCTATTTGCAAGATGAGTTCAACCAGACTAGTATTATCCTTATTTATAACACAATAATGGGAATTCCATCTGATATACACCAAAAGTGCCTTCTTTCATGGTGATTTATAGGATTAAATATGCATGTCCCAACCTCCCAGGTTTGTTAATAGCAAAAAATGCTAGTTATGTGTGCAAATTGAAAAATTGCTTGTATGGTTTAAAATAGGCTCCTTGAGATTACTTTGATAATATCAACATGTTTATAATCAAATATAGTTTTACATGGAATCCCTACAACCCAATAGTTTTTACCAATAAATTATATTGTAAATTCCTTATTTTGATCCTCTTTGTTGATGGCTTAATCATTGCAAGGAGTTACATCAAGCAAATTCATTATGAGAAGACATGGTTAATGATACACTTTGATATGACCAACTTGGGCCTATTAAAATATTTACTTGGCCTTAATATCTCAAAATATAAGAATAATATTTTTTTAATCAATCCAATTATGTGAAAGACATACTTTATTGATTTAACATGGAAAGATGCAAGTCTACACCAACTCTTTTTCAATCTGGAGTCAAGATTTCTACCAAGTGTTCCTTTTTAGTTTATAACAAACTCTATAATAAATTGGTTAAAATTTTATTATACTTGACTCATACTCATCCTAATATTCCTTTTGTTGTGAATCTGGTGTCACACTTTTGTCAAGATCCCCATGATAGCCATTGGCATGTTTTAAAGTGCATTCTACGGTATCTTCACAATACTATTAATTATTGGATTGATTATAAGTCAAGATGAAAAGCATAAATTATTGATTTCTCTTATAATAAAAATATATCTTTCTAGGTTACATATAAAATTATGGGACAAGAGATCCAAATGGGAGTAAGTGGATCGCAAGATATACCTATCATCTAGGGGCATCTCCTATGAAGTGACATTGCAATAAGCAATGTACTATGATATTTTATAATAAGGAGGTTAAGTATAATGGAGTTATTTCTTTAAATCATAAGTTAGTTTCAATTTGGAATATTCTTTCTAAGTCCAATTTTCATAAGACCATTGCTTTAGTGAAATAATCAGTGTTATCCACATCTCTCAAAAAAAAATGGAGAAACAATTTAAAACACGCATTCATATACATAAGCATTATAATCATCAACCAATATAGGAAAAGTTCAATGATATTAATTATTTCAAAATAGATATTCAAATTATATATGTTTTCACAAATCCTTTGCTCAAGGCTTTATTTTTTTAACTTACACAACTTGTAGGAGTGTAGGTACTAAAATTGAATGTTAATAGCATTTTAGTCTAGTATATTTGTTAATTACCAATTAGGGATCTAACCTTTAATTATAGACCTTTATGTTTCCAAAAGACTCACATTCACCATCTCATTGTGCCTAAATGCTTATCATATAGTTTGACCCTTATCATTCTAATGACCTAGACCACCTATACACTATAAAAAGCTTAAAACCTGATATACATATTTCACTTTTAGTTACAAATCTTTAGCTAATTTATATCCTTCTGGACACTATCAACCACAAAGGGATACTAGTGTCCAAATCCTTATCTTGTGTTTAGTCCTTAAAAGAGATCCAAATTGTAAATGTTTAAAAACATATGTGTAGGCCTATTTGTCTTATTGAACCCTACCATGAGATATTTTAAAAAGGTGTGGTATAAATACAAGTCTAAGTCTTCTCATTATTCATCACTTAAATACCAAGAAAACACCTACCAAGGCTCATTCAATAAATCACATAACTGATTTACTCTTCCATATTAATCCCTATTTATTTATCGCTCATAGGAATAATCATATAAAATGTCTAAATCATTCAAATAGCAGCCCATGAGCTATATTTATGAAGTTACAAGCTATATCATTGCATGCATCCACATATAGTGTATTACACAATTATTCATATAGACTCCCACACATAGGGGATAACTACATAAGTATAAGGCCTCCTTGGAGTATTGGATATGTCGGTAGTGATCATTGATAGAGGTGTCATTCAGGTTAGCTCAAAACTATGAACCCACTAACCCGTTTTTGGAAAACAATACCTAAGGGTGAAGAGCTAGGCTTTGATCCATAAGCATACATCTATAACATCTATTTCAAATATAAATACAATAGTAGAAAGGTAACAAAAAACTAGAAAACACAAATGTTCACATTGAAATCCATCATATATTCTTTACAGGATAGTTTCATCAAAACAAGGAAAATAACATCAACAATAGTTTCTCAAGATCAACAATAGTGTCCATGGATCCAAAAATATTATTTCTAGAATCTAACAACTGGATCCAAATCCTGATTCTACCTATTCTTTCTTTTATTCAACTTAGTGCATTATAAATTGAACTAGGTATCAATTATATTTTTACTACAATCAATAAAACATAATTCAAATTTAGTACTTTCTATATTTAGCATATCTTAGTATTTCAATTTAGAATTTTTATTTATTTAATTTTATAATTAATTATCATACTTTAGAGTAGTTTTATCCACCCTTGTGTTTATGTTATTCTATTCTTTTAACCCTTAACCCATCTACAACCAAAAAGGGCTAAACATTTTCTAAACCTAACCTTTATGTCTCATTATGATTTTTTTTTATACTAAGGTTTTTAGCTAGCTAGGGTTTCATATTGCTATAATTTTTCATATATTGTTTTTATTAATTTATATACAACCTAGGCATAGTGCCAGACTTGGGCCCATACCTACCAAACATTTTTATCTCCCTCTTATTCCACCTAAGATGTCTTAGTTTAATGTAATGCCAAATTCCATAAATAATGAGAGTGTTAATGATGAAAATGAATAAAATATAAGAAATGTCATCATAGAGGATGAATCAAATCATGAAAATAATGACCATAAAGAATTAGATGATCACCAAGTAAATTCCATTACTATGTTTCAAGACCAAATTTGTCAAAACCTTGATGACCTTGATAATATCCTTATTAATATTTTGGAAACTAAAAAAAATTAAAGGTACAAATGAATTTTCAAACCCCTTGACCACATCCTTGATGCCTACATCTAACGGGGGCACATATCATTTTTTCCAACCCTTGTTCACTGAAGATCAAATTTTTATTACTACATCTCCTAAGGGAAAATGAATGTTTTCACTCATATACTAATTTCAATGCCCACATCTACACATACCATGTTTGCACCTCTTTAGGGAATTTTCAAGTTTCAAATATTAATCCCAATGGGTCTATTATGCAAACCCTTCTCTAATTCATAAAATATTTGTAAGATAAAGTTTCCAACATTGAAAAAAATGCTCTAACTTCTCCTTATGATATGTATTCCCAAGATGTGTTGCATAACCCTCTTGTACTTAAAATTTATTTGTACCCTTTGCCAACTAGTTTTGTTGCATCCAATTTCACATTTTATGATGGCAATGGTGATCCTGAAAAACATATTTGGTTCTTATTTATAAAATGCCTTGATTATGATTCTAATGATAAAATTTTGACCAAATTATTTTTAATATGCCTAAATGACTATGTTTTGAGATGGTTCTATGATCTACGTATACAATTATTGAAAGCATTCAAACCCTTTGTGGACCAGTTTCTAACACATTTTTCTATCAACATCACCAAAAATGTATCATATGCACACATTTATAAAATCAAACAAGGAACCAATGAACTTATCAATGAATATGTCTTGAGTTATAATTCAATGTAGGCCAAAATGATAAATCCAATGGCTAATAAGGAACTCCAATGACCAATAAGGAACTTCAAGAAATCTTTAGGCAAAGCTTACTTACAACAAATAAGTTTAAATACTTTGATGACTTAATCCATGTTATTCATGATCATGAAATGAAACTTATTATTTTAAACAAGTTAAAGTTTGTAGCAAATACACCATCTACATCCAATACCTAGTTTCATATCAAACTAAGCTATAAGGTTAAGCCTGCCAAACCAAAAAAGGAAACAATCACAATTATTAATTTAGTGGAACAATAATATAATATGTTCATATTATCTAATACACTTAAGATACAATCTAGACAATTAATTGTGTCTCTAGCTTCACTACTTAAGAAGCTTGTAGAGTGTCATATTATATCTCTCCCTCCTCCCATGGAAGTTGATATGAGTAGACCTCTACCTAAAGGATATGATGACAATGCTTATTGTTGTAAACACCAAAAATCCACACATGATGGTTCCAAATGTCACAATTCCTTTAGACCACCTTAAGACCCCCTTGGGCCCAACCATTGTCCTTTTGACCAAAAATAAGGCCTTACCTAAGTCAGTTGACCTATTGGCTAAAACCCACCTTTTAACCAACCCTACCTTTGACCCCTGACCATTGATGGTTAGGGTGACTATCAATGATCACCTTGATCACCGACGATCAAGTTCCATTATCTAAACCAACTTAACTCACCCTTAACTCCACCTTATTTTTTTATAATTAGCTCATCTAAATTTGCATGTAAACCATTGTATGCACGAGTTATAATTAGAAAGCCCAGTTAACATCTTGTTTCACCTTTCCTTATTTGCCTATAAGAAGAGAGGAATAAGAAGTGAAAATGGATCCACAACTTCAAGAAATTTTGCATTCAAATTTTCTTTGCAGGTCACTTCTTCTAGCAATCCAACAATTCAGCCATTACATCAGAGAATCAACTTGCCACCACCCCTTGGATGACATCCAAGCACCGTTACTCTATCAAAATCATGCTAGACTCTATAAACAAGCCAACCACCTCAACCATTCATTTGATCAACCTTTTTCAAGATAATTATTTATTTTCCATTATTCAATTACTTTATTTGTATTTTGTAATCAGCCTAGTACAAACTAACCTACTAGAATTGCCTTTGATGATCCTATCAATCTAATTTTAATCAACCCAAACCCAACACACAATAACTATTGATAGTCATCTTGACCACTGATGGTCTACCCAAACATCGATGGTTACCTCAACCATTGACGATCACCTCAAACATCGATGGTTAGTAGGGTAGGAAATAATAGTAATCTATTTTCACCCACTTACTCTCAACCAAATCCAATTTCTTTTTGTATGCCTATTCAAAGACCTCCAACCTATTTTCTAAAGCACATTTGACCTATTTAGCATTTGTATTGACCTGTTTATTGATATATTAGTCATTTTAGTCTATTTCTTTATCAAGCATTTCTTGTGTTTAATTTTAATACCTTTTAATTATTGATGCAAGTACTTTATCTTCTTTTTTCTAAACTTAACTATTTAAAATGTGCAGATTGACATCCCTTGAGGAAGATTTTGCTTTTGAGATCTAACTTACTAGGTAATCTACCCATCTATCTATCTAACCAACCATTTGCTTTAGTGTTGTAATATTTGTAGGTCATTCTCCCAATTCAAAGAGGATTTCTTCACAATCATCTAATTCAATGCATGCATAATCAAATAGGTTTTTCAACCATACCCATATTTAGTTTCTAATTCTTCATTTCTCAAAATATAATCTAAAATTCACTAAAGCATTTTGGCATGCTGGTGGGACCCTTAAGTATCTACTTGGGTTTCTTTTCTTTGCATCTATATGTTCTTCTACATATTCTATGATCATTAACAAAATCAAAATTTATTTTGGGTTTAAACTCAATTACATACATTTGTTTCTTGCAAGTTTAACTCAGTTAAATTAAATCAAAGTAATTCAATCGTAACACCACTCTTTTTTCACATACTAAACCAAATCACCTTCATAATCAAACACCAAACAACTTGAGACAAGGTCTAACTAGGATTTCATCACCTAGTAGTCACCTTACCCTTTCCTGGCAATCCTACTTATAGGTCATTACCAAGGGGAGAACCAACTCAGCTCTCTGGTTGAGTACAAACTCTATAACTTGATATATATTGGCTAATCACTTGACACCCTTGTCGCTATGGTGTGTGAAGTGAGGGGTAGTCCCTAATACCAAGCCATGTATTGATACCCAATACATATCCTTTTTTAGAGCCTAAACACAACATGAAACTAACCATAGACTTCTTTTCTAGTACCTGCTCTACAAGCCAATTTCAATCACATGATTCTTAAAATGCTTAAGGCATAAGTTAAAAGAGAGACTAAAAGGAACTTTAGGAGTTAACATACTTTTTAGTGTGTTTTATTTCCTTGCTCTTTTCTTGTCTTCTCTATGTTTGAGTGATGAGATTGTTTTATATTCTCTCCTCTTTGTCTTGTATGATTTTAACTTGCCAGAAATGAAAGAATCTAGAAGAATAGAACCCATCACCAAACCAATCAACCTCTTCTACCTCCTCAATGGATTACATATCTAAATTAGAATATTTTCCTCACCCTTCAAGAAGTCATTCTTTCCCTCAAGTATTTCCCCAAGGAGATGCAAACTTTAATACATTTTTAGAAAACAATCTTATGGCCCTTTAACATTATCTTAACACCATGCCTCACCATACCCCTACTTTAGTTCCACATATGAACCCACATTATGTCATGTCTTCCCACCTTATGGGAAATATGTCCATTACCATAGTCACCACCCAACCATTGACCACCCAAGATTCTTCATCTACCAATAATCCCTTTGATGCTACTATGGAAAACCAACCTGCCCAACCTACAAACACCCTTCTACCTTTTACCCCCATGAACAACTCTGCTACCCTAGGGGCCACTCAACCATTAGCCACCTATACTACCCTCCCCATGGGAGTACCTAACACTAGCATTTCCAAATTCCTTCAGCTACCTCTAATATACTAACCACTAACCCACTTCAAAATCTTATGGTGTCTATACCTTACCACCAATCAGTACAAAGGTTACTACCCTTCCTTTGATCACCAACCTAACCACCACCTCTACCCAACATGTTCCCATTAACCAAACCCAAGTAACATCCCTAATCCACAAGGGTATATACCTCTACCTACTACCCAACAACCTACATCCACCTACCCCTACACAACATCCACCCAACCACCCATGTCCTCGTACCAATATGTGGCTGCTTCTCAACCTCCAACCAATTATCAATATGTCACCCAACCACAAAAATGATATGCACCTCACAACATTTTAGGCACACAACCCCAAGTAAATATAATGAAAATTTTCATAGATAAAATGACTACCTTAGAGTCATCCATCTCTGGTGCTCACAACATCTTATCATTTGACCAAATCTAGAACTAACCTATCCACCCATCTATTCCTATCAGACCATATCCTCCCCAATGGGAACTTCTCAAGTTTTCTAAATTTCAAAGTAAGTAGGATCCCTAATATCACCTCAGGGAATTTAGGCATGCATGTTATTCAGTTATCTATGATCATTCCCTCCTTATTCATACCTTCCTCATGTCCTTATTTGGTCTAGCATTGGATTAGTATAGTGCCATAATTAAACACTCTCTCTTCTCCTTCATCTAGCTGGCCGAAACTTTTTTAGATCAATTTTCAATAAACATCTCCAATAAAGTTTCCATCACTGATCTTTACTATATCCAACAATTTGATGATGAATCTATTACTAATTTTTTGACCCATTAGAGAAGCCTAATCAATCAGCTTTCCTTCTCTTTACCCCAACTCAAACTGATATTAAAAAAAAATTGGGCATGTGCCAAACACATCTCTTCTACATTGTGGGTTTAGAGATGAAGCTTTTACCATGGTGCATAAGATAAAAAATAGAGCCATCAATGAGGGAAATCTAAATTTATAAAAAAAATCTCTACTTACAAAACCAATGAGGCCCTTCCTATAAACCAAGCAACCAAACCAATACCAATGCTAAAAGAAAATGAACTATGAATGTAGTTGTCCTTAAACCTTCTTCTCTACCATTTGTCAATTAACCAAACTCCTCTAACTCTTCAAAAAAAACATGAGAAGCCAAAACTAAAACAATCAAAAGTAATTTACTCCACTTTGGGAATCTTACGCTTCAATCCTTGAGAAGTTGATGAAGGCTAATATCATATAGCTTCCTCCTATCAAACCACCTTAATAATTTGATTCTTCTTATCTGACACCTATTTGGTACAATGAGAATGACTTATGTGCTTTCCATCGAGTAGTTTGGCATGACATTAGTAGGTGTAATACCTTTAAAAGCCTTGTCTAATCTCTCATTGACAAGGGGGAGCTCATGTTGGATAACCCCAACACACCCTAAACCAAGACCTTGATATTTTTAGGCATCTTTTTCCCAATCATGCACCTAAAAAAAATGAGAACAACAAATCCAAGTGTTCTCATGATGCCCATACTATCAATATGGTTCTTGACACACTCATTATTGAAGAACCTACCACCCAATCTACCTATTTTTCACCTTTTCCACTTACTAAGGTAGTAGAGTTACCTTCTCTTACTTTAGATATCCCAACTAAGGAAGCACCCCTTTATCCTCCTCCACTTATTGAGGTAGTGAAGTCATCAACCCCTCATTAAACTAACATACCATAGCAAATAACCATCACCATTTCACCTTCTCCCTCAACTACTAAGAAATTTACTTCCCCTTTAGAGATCATTCCTAAAGAGGAAACCACCATGTCTGCACCTACCACAAAATAGTTACCCATCCAAACCTTGCATCCTTGGATTGAGGAAAATGATGAGGTCACCATTCCCATTTCTCAACCTATTAACTTATCCTTTGAGTCCACCACCCAAAGAAGTAGACCAGTCTACAAACCCTTCTCTAGGTTAGTTTAGAGATTGGAATTTGTCTCCAAACCTAACATGGATCGAGCCACCTTTTGGCATTAATTTGGGCTCCCTTACATCACCAAAAAATAACCTCTAACCATGCCTTTGGTAGACTAACCCATCACTTATATTATCCAACCCCCATCTTATCAACCAAACCAATAAAAACCTCAACCAACCCAAGCATTTCCTAAATATCTAAAGCAACCAAAACCCAAATTACAAAATCATTCTCTATTACCTCAACCAAACCAAATAAAAACCTTAGCATTTTCTCTACGTAGAGCCTTAATCACTCATCCTTGAAATTGGAGCTAACCTCAACAAGCCCAACAACTAAATACCAAACCAAATTGACTAAGGAGGTAAAGCCACCAAAAGGCTACAAGTCCAAACTCCTACCTCCCTCAACCTTTCCCTCTATTTTTGGGCCTCATCCCTTTACTTTGATTAGAAAGATGACTATTTCAACCAAAACCCAACCACCGATGTTGGTTACACTGGCACATTTGCTTTTTGACACACCCATCTTCACCAAACCATCAATAACCAAACTACCCAACTTGAAACCTCCTTCCTCCAACTTATGAACTTCCACTTTCCCAAAGCCAAAACCATCAACTAAGAACACTACCAGACCCAAGACCTCTACCACCAAGCTTGTTTCTAAAAAGACTTCCATCTCACTAAGACCAAAACCTCTAAACCCTCTCCACCTTTAGATGAGCCTTACTCAACCATTTTCCAAAGGTTACTACAATTTTCTTGTTTAACCTTACCCATTAATAGGCCATTCCATCCTCTTGATCTAAAACCAGTCTGGTATAATGAACACCAAGTGTGATCCTATCATACAACACCCATGACATGGAGAACTATAAATCCCTCCAAACCATAATCCATCAAATCTATGATGAGGATGATCTATTAAAAGATTAACCTCCCAAAATCTCACTACCAATCTAACAGACAACAAACACTACCCAACACCTACCTACTCACCCACTCTCACCTTAAAGTAATGAGAAACTAAACAAATATCCTACCCCACCTCTTCCCTCTACCCATACTATCCATGTGGTCACTTAATCACACACTCAAAAAATAAATAAGGGGAAGGCCAAAGTATCCATCCCATGGACATACCCCTCTTCTACCTCTCAACCCAATCAAAATCAAGCACCTTCACCTTCATCCAAACCCAAGATGTCTATCTTGGGTACCTCTCCATCTAACCCCTCTAAATAAATTAGAAGAGTGGTTCTAAAACAACTTCACCAAACCCTGGAAAAGATGAGCTTATATGAGTTGATTTCTACTTCACCTCATCATTTCTAAGCAATGATGGAGGTATTACAATCAGTAAAGGTCTAACCTGAAGACCCTCAACCTCTTGCAGTCACTCTCCAAATTTCCAACCTTGTCACCTTTAAGGATTCAAAAATACTTTTTATCCATTTAGATGACCCAAATCCCCCTCTTTTCATCATTGACTACATCAACCAAACCCACATCAAATAGGTTATGATTAATGGAAGAGCCACTATTAACATCATCTCCTCCCATGCCTATGATCAACTCAAATTTCTAGACAATGTCATGTCCAAAACCTTAGCTCTCCTTTGATCCTTCAATGTCACCATGGCCACTACTTTTGGAATTATTATCCTTCATATCTATTTAGGACATTGCATGCTCCTAGAGCTCTTCTAGGTAGTATAAGGCAAATTCTAGTATAATGTCTTGTTGGGATGACCTTAGATTCACTCCATGGGTTGTGTACCTTCTACCCTTCATCATTATATCAAATTTGAGCATGAAAGATAGGTTATCACTATAAAATTTGACCCAAGTCCATTTTCATCATATAACATGAATTATTGACCAAATGATGTTCTCTTACCTCCATCTAGAACAACCTCATCAACCAAAGATAAGCCCTCAACCATGAAGGATGAATAGATATCCTCTTCCACCAATGAGGCATCTACTAGCTCATCCATACCTTCAAATTAAATCCCCATCATATATTACTTGGAATCTACATTCCAATGCCTTTAACTAGGGGAATATCACCCCCTCACCCTTGATGCTTTCCCTACTCCTTAAGAGTATGGGGTACTTGACCACCAACCTAGGTATGACCCCAATATCAGATCCATTATTCCCTTTAGACCTTCACACTATTGAACCCATTTCATCTATGGGGGACTTGACAAACAATTAACACTTCTACCACCTCATATTCCCCTCAACCATTCACCTCTAGCTTCTCTTATTTGGACAAGCCAAGCTTTGCCAATACATACCTCCATAGGTGTGCTTGAAAGGGATTTGGTCTTGGATGATATGAGCATGGCCCACATGATTTTATTTCTTTTGAAACTAGAAAGTATCATGAGAAACATGACCTTGGTTACATTTTACCCAACAAAGAGAAAACCAAACCACCTGCCCCCACCATTATTGAGGAAGATATCCCTTCCTTACCAACATCTTTTCTACCTGAGTATGAGGAGGATAACATCATCCACCTAAAAAAAATTTAATCAACATGATCAACCTTGGAATCCTAACTTATCAAAAATAAGGGGTAACTATAATCATCCTTATGACCAATCCTGACATGATAAGAGATGACTCTCCTACCATTAACACTATTCAGTGCCAGGATGATGATTCCATTCTCACTTACCTTGGCTCCCTAGACTCTTCTATCCAAAAATACCTTCCTCCAAAGACTTTGATCATGTCAAAATAATCCACCATGGATATCAACTTGGGCACTTGAGACAACCCCTACAATGTCAAAATTGGCTAATCATTAAATTATAAGGAAATTCTGGACTTCCCCTCTTTCCTCTAAGACTATAGCATAGCATTTTCTTGGTATTATAATGACATTCCTAGAATTGACTCTACCATTTCCACCCATAACATATTCACCAATCATGATGCCAAGCCCATCAAGTAAAAACTTTGACAAATGTACCCTCGCATATCCCTTTTCATCAAAGAAGAGCTCCAACATCTCCTATCTATTAATTTCATTCAACCTATTAACTATCCCCAATAGGTCTCAAATTTTGTGCCTATCACTAAAGCTACAAGGTGACTAAGCATTTTTATGGACTTTTGTGACCTCAAACTCACTTTCCCCAAAGATAACTTTCCTCTACCCAACATTGACTAGCTAGTTTATCTTATAGCTAACCATGAGATGTTATCTCTCATGGATGGATTCTTAGGTTACAATCAGATCCTAATCACTCCCAAATATTATCACAAAACCACGTTTATCACCCCATGGGGTACCTTATGCTATAGAGTCATGCCTTCTGGATTAAGGAATGCTGGTGCAACCTACCAATGTATCATGACTTACATCTTCTATGAACTTATCCATAAGATTATAAAAGACTGTGGATGAACTTCTTGGGAAATCTAAGTATCACAAAGATCATTTGGTCATTCTCAAGATTATCTTTGAGGACTTCATCCATTACCATGTTTTCCTTAACCCCAAGAAGTGTATTTTTGGGTCTTATTAGGAAAGCTTATTGGCTTTATTGTCCCTCTTCAAGGAATAGAAGTTGATTCAACCAAAATAAAATCCATCATTGACATGATTCTTCTAATTAACCTCAATAAAATATCTAATTTTTAAGGGAAGTTACAATCCATTCATTTCTTTATTTCCTAGCTCTCAGACTGATACCAACCCTTCTTCCACCTTATAAATAAGGATGTATCTTTTAAGTGGAATAGAAACTATCAAAAACCCTTTGATTCACTAAAAAAATATCTTTTGTCTCCACCTATCCTCACCCCTCCCAAGGATGTCCAACCTTTCTACCTTTATATCTCCACCACCGACCATTCCCTAGGGTCAATTCTTTCTCATAAGGATGAACAACGCAAAGAGTAAGTTGTCTACTACATTTGCCACACACTTTTAGAGTATGAGACTCAGTATACCCACACTAAAAAAATTTGCTTAGATTTAGTATTTATGGCCACCACACTTTTCTACTACCTTCTTAATCACAAGACTTATATCATCACCAATACTGACCCACTCAAGTTTATGTACTCCAAGTCATACCAAAACCAATGTATGGCCAAGTGGTTCATGATTTTAGTGGAGTTTGACCTTGAGTTCCTTCAAAAAAATCAATTAAAACATAATTCATTTCCAACCAATTTGATGAAGCACCATTAGCAAGAAACTAACCTCCTCCTCTTGATTTCCCTAATGAGTCCATCATGACCCTCTCTCAGGCAGATTTTACCTATCAAGTCACCATGTTCTTTGACAGATCAAAATGTCAACATGGTATGGAAGCTAGCATCATCCTTGTTCATTTTGATGGTTAACCTCTTCCTTTGTATTTCAAACTTAACTTTGAATGTACCAACAATATGGCTAAGTATGAAGCCATAATGATAGGCCTTTAAATTGTGTTAGACTTGGGAGTCAAAACTTTCAACATATTAGGTGAATCCTAATTGATGGTCAATCAAATCAATGGCTCTTACCATTGTAATAATGATGTTTTACAATAGTATAAATAATTATTTGACAAACTCTTAACATCATTTGAACACTACCAGATCCAGTCAACCTTGTGATCTACTAAAAATTTCACTGACACCATGGCTTCCTTTGCCTCCCAGATTTCATCTGCACCTTTTGAATATAAGCTATCTATTATTATCCATAAACTTGCCTAGCCTTCCTATGTCAAACCATATTCTTCCACCATCTTTAACGTGGAAGAAACCTAGCTTGACCTTTGGTATGAGCAAACTTTCAACTATCTTAACCTCACCATCATTCCTTATAAGCTCTCTAGGAATGATCAAAGAGCATTTATATAGAATACCTCACATTACACCATTATGGGGGGAATTTTTTACAAACATGGCTTGGATGGTCTCCTCTTTCATTGCATATGTATTCATGAAGCCTCTTACACTATGAAGGAAATGCATGATGGAATCTATGGGGGACACTTTAGTGGCCTCACTATAGCTAAACACATCTTTCATCTTGGCTATTACTAGCCTACCCTTAACCAAGACTATTGTGATTATGTGAGAAAGTGTGTTAAATTTCAACAACATTCCAATTTTCATCATGCACCTTTCCATAGTCTTCACATCTCTAAAAAAAATTGGTCCTTCTCACAATGGGGTATGTACCTCATTGGCAAAATTAACCCCAATTCTTCATAGAAACATCATTCTATCATCACTATGACTAAATATTTTACCAAATGGATAGAGGTTATTCCTCTAGTCTCAACCAAAGTGGAAAAGATTATCAACTTTAGCACCCATCACATCATCTATTATTTTGGTGTTTCTCACAAAATTATCACCGATAATGGTAAATATTTTAAAATCAAACAAGTCCAAGGTATTTGTGACCTATTCAAGATTAAGTTAAGTTTCTCCTCACCCTATTGCCCTCAAGTGAATAGACAGGTCGAGGCCTCTAATAAAACTCTTAATAGCATGCTCACTAAAATGGTTAATGCATGTAGTTGAGATTGCCATTTGCACATCCCCTTCACCTTATGGTCATACCAAACTAGAATTCAAACCCCTATGGGTGTTACAGCTTTTCTATTATGTTTGGAGTAGAGGTCATCTTACCTCTAGAATTCCACCTTCTCTTTGCATATCTTTAAAAGATCTCATTTTTTAAGATGATTATCTTCAACACCATTTAGCCCAGCTTAAGGTACTTGATGAGCATCACTTAGCCACCCTTACCCATCTTCATGTCCATCAAGAGCACATCAAACGTGCCTATAACAAACACCTTAGAGTGTGAGAACTCAAAATTAGAGACTTCATCCTAAATTAAAATCAACATGTCACCAATATGGAGAAAAGAAAATAGGGCAAGTTTGATTTCAATTGGCTTGGACCTTATATCATAACCCACAAGTATGGATCAAGGGCTTACCAGTTGTCCTTTCTCAAAGTCAACCTAAAACTTGAGCCCCTCAATGATTTGAATTTACATCCTTTCTTTTGTTAAGAAGGATCAAGCTCACCTTTTGTCTAACTTTAGCTCATCCCTTACTTTCAAAACCACATTCATCTCCCTATTTTAAGGACAATCAATTAAAACTGAATCATGTAATTATCCATCACAATCATAGCTTCATTTTCAATAATAAATATCCTGACTCTACTCATGGCATGATTCTCATGGTACTTTTTGCCCCCTTTTACATGACAGATTCCCATTATCACTGTCACCTAAACCTCTTTACACCTAATCAAACTTCTTGTGCTTTTAGTTTTGCCTTCATAAAGGTGAACCCTTAAGCCTATATAATCAAGTCTATGTCAAGCAAAATCCAAACCAATAGCAATCATGGGTTATTCCTAGCATTCATAGACTGCTCCTTTGAAGGACAACTATTGAGAACATATTCAAAATTGCTTAAAGTAAGGTGGACTACTCCTTTAAAGGATAGCTATCAAAAGCATTAAACAAAACATACAAACTTAGACCACACTCTTGAAGGATGGTTGAGTAAAGAATTTGTCAAAAAAAGCAATTTCATGGAAGTTTCCCATATAGATCAGCTTCCCCAACCCCTAAAAAACAAAAAAAAGAGCAAAAGACCCATTATCCAATAATAAAAAAATTAAAATAATTTTGAAATCCATAATCGGCTCTCGTAAGCAAAATAATTTTGAAAGCTATAATCAACTTTCATAAGTAGACTTCCTGCATCAATTAGTCTACACTTTGTATGACATAGACTTGTTTATACTGACTCTTTGAAAACTTACAGAAGAGGCATGCTAGTCTAAAAAGAAGGTTTCACCTTTCATCTATCTCACCTTTATACACTATAAGTAAGGGATTTTTGAGCTCACTTGACATTATGTGATCAAGATACCTCTTTAACCAATGAATGAATGTTAGTGAAAAGAATTCAAAGGGCTTATGTTCCTTAATCCAATCCAACTCTAGGTTTATATTAATCCTTACCAAAGAAGAAGCATCATGCCCTCTTCCTATCTTATCATGACTAGTCGTTATTTTCACGAAGACATTTATCTCTTGATTATATTCTTTGTTCTCACATATAGTGTTATTACTTAACTTACCTTATGTGTTTTACCTTAAACAACTTAACAAGTGTAATCATAACATCATATCAACATGTGTCAAAAATCCATACATCATTAGCATACCCATCATCATGGAAAAATCAAACATCACATGAACATTAAAAACAACAAAGCAATATACCATTTCTACCACATGTATAAATATAAATGAGGAAGCATTTACTCATTCATTTTTTACATGAACATCATCATATCATCATCAACATAACCATAAATGACATAAGCATCATCATAAACATAAATAAAATCCATCACATGCCTAGCTAGGTGAGTCTGCATTAGCGTCTAATATCCATAGCATCATCAGTGATTAATATAACATCATCTCATTAACATCAAAGCAAACCATGAATAATAATAAATAAACAAGGATCATTTATATAAATCATGAGTCAAATAACATCATAATGTATACACCAATATACATGTCTCTCTCTCAAATTGTACGTCTCACCACATTGTCTCATAGGTTGGTATCAAAATGATATATAATAACATATAATATATCTAAACTATATCATGGCTAGGCCCTTAGGGCACCACTATCTCCTAGAGCATCACTAGGTCCCAATGCCTTTTCCCTTAAAGTATCTACTTATCTCCCTAAAGTACCTATCTATCCATTAATGGATGTATTCCACTGACCTGGATGTATCCCACTGCCCTAGTGTCACCACACTAGCACTGCCTACCAAACTAGCTCTATATTCACCCCATCGAGGCTCATCAGGATAGTGCCTCAGGACTATAGCCCCATGTAGCATAAATCCTCCACTGTGGCTAGGTATCATGTCATGGGGATGGTGCCTAGTGGTCCTAGAGGTGTTGTGGTTCCTACTCCTCTTTGTCTCAAGAATTCTCTCTCCTATTAAACCAAGGCTAGTGAAGCTCTAACCTCATCCCTATCACTTGTAAGTATATCCACCCAAATTTGTAAAACTACTAGCTAACCTTATAGTTTTTCAACTTGTGCCTATGCAATGACTAGTACCATTCTTGTTTGTGCATCTAGAGCACCTCCCTAAACTTATACCCACTGACCTCTACCAGATGGGTCCACATCCATCTACCTCTTACCACCATCATCTCCACCAAAGTTTTGTTCCACATATAGATCATGATACCATGTAAGGTACCTATCAAGAAAAATTACATCATCAATCATTGACCTCATTGGAATCTCATCATGATCAAGTAAAGTTAAAACTAGATGTGGCTTAGGTAATAGAATCTTTGCATCCTTATGCTTGTATCTAGGGAATAGGCTTGGGATACCCTAAACCAAGCCAAGCTATCTTTTCACCCTATCAAATGGGATGATCTCTACCTCCCCATCCTACCTACTAAAGATACACCTATAATTTTGTAAATATATATTCTACCTCCTGTAGCCAACCCATACTAAAAATTAAACATATGGCCCTCAGGTAACATCACTAATGACTAAAGCAACCAGTACACCCCTAAACCAATCTACATCATGCACTCCTCTTCCTACACCTAAAATGGCAAAGTCATCCCTCCACTACATGAAGCCAACCAAGAAATCTATTTGAGCAAACCTAACCCATAGTAACCTCATTGGCCTCAACACTCATATGTGCTCATAGGCCCAATAGTGTAGGATAAGCTCAATGTAAATTCCATACCTCTTGTGAGCTCTAAATCCCCACAACTCCTTGTATATATAAACTAATAGCATAGGTACCCATCCAAACACTATAAATTTTAGTAACATCTTGACCAATACATCTAATAATAGATAGGGAAACCTCCTATTACTCAAATCTATAAGGGAAAATCATGACATGAACCATCATCAACATAGTCACCATCCTCCTCTTACCCCTTGCCCTTTGATAGATGCAGAGTAAAATAATCCCCCAGCATACCACCTAACACAATCCTGGTCATCCCCATATATCAAATCTAAAAACTCATCTTGCTCCTCTTATTTAATGTGGTAAATTGGATCACCTCATAGGGGTAATTGAGGGATCCTATGGACATCCTTTGGTAGGATTGTAAGCTCACCAATTGATAGAAGGAAGGTGTGCATGGCTAGATGCCATCTCTCGATGAGGGTCATGATCATCACTACATCACACAACACATAATGATAATGTTACATTGCTCTAATCTTAACTTCCTCCATATGTGCCCAATCTGCTAGGGTCATCTACTGGTAGATCTCCATAAAGATGTGAGGTACCCAATCCCAAATCTAAATCTACTCCCATACCTGTAATGTCTATTAGCACACAAAATTAGTTCACTACCACACTTGGCCTACCTAATGACACCTATTTTCCTTACATGAACTACCTCATGCTCTTTTAACCCTACCTAATTTTTACACATTTGACCATTTCTTAAACCATCTTACCAACTATACCTATAACTTGCCTTCTACACCAAATGCTTACCCTATCCTATTTTCACCCTCTATTATAAATAAGACCATACACACTAACACAATAAATGTAATAAACTTAATAGACCCTTTTAACTTAAAATTAACTTGTTCACCATTTGGCTCGACTAATAACTATCATAGTGACCATCGACGATCAGGTCATGACTCATCAATAGATATCAACTATAAATGATCAAGATGACCATCAATAATCACTATGTGTGATCATCGATAGAATCCCAAACCCTAACCTAACCCAATACCCACCTAAAACACCTCAATCCTTACATATTTATACCATTTATAAACCCTACCCACCCTTACCTCCCTTACCCAAAAGTAATTACCAATGTTACCCACCAATATCATCAAAAACCATGCAAACCCTACTCCTTAGGGCATACCCAAAACTAACCCAACAAAACAAATGACAAATCCATCAAATGCATTTACAAACATCAAGATACAACTACCAATTAATGATGCCACCTACCTCATTCCTTGAACATTGTCAAGGAGGAATCTAGGGACCCACTACCCATCTTTGTCCATGTCTATGTTGCATCCTAGATCAGTCACCCTCTAATCCCTAGTCTACTTGGTCTGATCACCAATCACACAATCACTACACCATTAGCTACTTTTTTACCCAAAATGATAAAATCTAGAGTTTATAAGTCAACAAAATCAAATGAGTCTAAATTAACCACTATTTTACATTTGTCCTCCAACCTTTTAGAGTTTTCACCTTGACCATCAATGGTCAAGGTGACTATCGATAGTCACTTTTAATCCCCTTGACCATCGATAGTCAAGTTGTAGACTCTTTGCATTTTACCTCAAACAAATAAATTTTTGGCAATAACCCACCCCTAGAGACTACATTTTATACCCACCTTGACAACCACCTCACCCTTGGTCCGTTTTTACCCAACTAGCATGCATTTTATGATGACTCTTACCTAATATTTTTAACCATAATGACAACAATTGCCATGTTGACCATTTTTTTTTAACTTGTGTTACCTCATAAATAATTAACCCACTTATGTCTTCTTAAGAACACTTCCTACCTTGGATAACCATGACTTCACCTGACCAGTTTGTGTTTTCATCGAGAGCACTACCTACCTTGGATACCCATGAAAACATAGACCTTGCCTAGGAGACTTTCATTTACAAGTGTTCCTAGCTATCATGCCTAAATGTGGTCATATGGTTCACTTATCACTTGTCCTTCTAACACTAACCTCTATTTTTACCAACTACGGTAGCTAGTTTATGCATGATCTTGGCTATTGTAGCTTTTGTCACACTTCATATGTGCATTTGTGCTTCATTGCCTAACCTATCACCCACCTTTATGATGTCCAAACTAATTATCACCCTCACCAACTCATCAAACCTACACCTAATTCTATTTTATCTCATCAACTTTTGATTTGAGGAGGATCACCTCCTCCCATACTAGAGGCAATCTAACCTTTAACCCACAATCCATTTTTATATTGTAGCTTGTTGATTCATGTTGCATAAAAAAAAAGGGAAAAATGTAGACACTAGAAATCTTCACATGATGGTTTCAAATGTCGCAATTCACCTAGACCACCTTAGGACCCCCTTGGGCCCAACGATTGGCCTTTTTATTGACAACCAGACCTAACTTAAGTTAGTTAACCTACTAGCTAAAACCCACCTTTTAAACAACCCTACCTTTTACCCCTAACCATCAATGGTCAGGGTGACCATTGATGGTTACTTTAACCATCGACAATTAGGTTCCACCATTTAAACCAACTTAATTCACCCTTAACTCCACCTTATTTTTTTATAATTAGCTCATCTAAATTTGTGTGCAAGCCATTTCATGCATGCATTATAATTAGAAATCCCAATTAACATCTTATTGCACCTCTCCTTCCTTGCCTATAAGAAGAGAGTAGGAGGTGAAAAAAAATCCTTGATTTCAAGAGATTTTGCATTTTTTTTTTTTTTTGTAAGTCACTTCTTCCATCAATCCAACAATCTAGCCATTATATTAGAAATCTAACTTGTTGCTTCCCCTCAAATGATATCCAAGAATTGTTACTCTATCAAAATCATGCTAGAATCTATCAACGAGCCAACCACCTCAACCATTCATCTAACCAACCTTCTACAAGCTAAGTATTTATTTTCCATTATTCAATTACTTTATTTGTATTTCACAATCAGCCCAGTATAAAGCAACCTCCTAGAATTGCCTTCAATGATCTCCCATCAATTTGACTTTCATCAACCCAAACCCAACACACAGTAACCTCTGATGGTCATCCTGACTATCAATGGTTACCTCAATCACCAATGGTCACCTCAACTGCCAAGGGTCACATCAACCATCGATGGTCACTATGACAAGAAATAATAGCAAACTATTTTCACCCACTTATAATAAACCAAATCCTATTTCTTTTCATATGCCTATTCATAGACCTCCAACCTATTTTTTGAAGCACACTTGATGTGTTTAGCATTAGTATTGACCCGCTTATTGCTATATTAGTCATTTTAGTCTATTTCTTTATCAAGCATTTCTTGTGTTCAATTTTAGTACCTTCTAATTATTGATGCAAATAATTTATCTTCTATTTTTTAAACTTAATTATTTAAAACATGTGGTTTGACAGCGCCCGAGAAAGCTCTTGCTTTTAGGATCTAGATTGTTAGGCAATCTACATAGCTATATATCTAACCAATCATTTGCTTTAGTATTATCTTATTTACAGGTCATCCTCCCAAGCCAAAGAGGAGTTATCCACAATCATCTAATTCAATGCATGCATAAACAAACAAGTTTTTCAACCATACTCATATTTAGTTTCTTCTTCTTCCTTTCTTGAAATATAAGCTAAAATTCACTAAAAAAATTATGACTATCACCAAGGCCTTGGGCATTTTATGAATAGATGTTTTAAATTGAAACAAAAGATACAATACCTCATCAATACTCATCAAATTACCTCTAATGATCCTTCAAAGGATTCAAGGTCACAACCTGGTGACCATCATAGCCAAAATATCTTCAACGACCCATTACAAGACTATTATAAGAAAACTTCAAAAGTGAAAATGGAATATCACACACATAATCCTCCACCATATTATGGACACCCATTAGATAGGATTATTGGTGCACTTACATGACATAATCCTTTTGTGGTTCAGAGACCATATATTACATTTGATGGCAATGAACTTGTGGATGATGAATCAGATTTTTACTCATTTTTTATTAAATCATACATAAATCATTAGTGTATCCAAAGTCTCATGGTTTATAATGGTTATATTTAGAATGTATGAATCATGACCGTACTCACACATTTTGGATATACACATGATGATTTATACCATTCAACCAAAACAATCAGAGCAATCAATGGGACATCCTAACATGTTATTAGTGAAATTAATTTACCTTTATACATATGTGGCCACTAAATTATTAGTTATACCTTACACGGGAGTCTTTGATATGTTTTTTTGAGGTACTTGGATACATAAGCTTCATGTAATACCTTCCATAGTGAACGGGTGTATTACATACATTCATATCAATAAGGTAATCAAAGTTTCTGGAATTCCATATGAATATACACTTCAAAAAGAGATGTATATTCTTAGTTATTGATTTATAAAACCTACTAAGGTTCATCATCTATGAAAGGGTAAGCAACAATAAATCCCCTTTCCTAGGTAGCCTATACTTGAGAGACCTTTGCAATAGAGATATATAGTGGATTCCACATAATCCTCATCTACTCCTATACAACCTACCTAGTTACATAGAGAAACTAAATATGTTACAATTACACCTACTTAAAATAAACCACATATCACTCAATTATGGGTTCCAAAAACCACTACTTTTACTACTACTGATTCATGACCACATATTTTTATGAGATATACATAAAGTATTTCCAACTCTCCACTTCTATATATGACACATGCATGCTCCATGGAAATATCATCAGTATGATTCACCATATTCTGAGTATATAGAACCTTATGAGCATCCCCTATATGGGATAATTCACTAACCCTTGCTTTCTAAAAAATTCAAAAATACCAAAAAAAATTTAATAAAATACAAAACCATTCAAATAACCTAGAAAATACAAAAATATTCAACATGTTCATACTTGTACTAGTTTTTATACATATGTTATTTGCTTCATGTTAGTAGATAACATATCATTTCATTCTTATACACATATGTGTTTCACGTATCTTTGAGTGTCATAAAAGCATATCACAAAAACATGATATATGCATATATAAATGTTAGACTTCACCTCTACGCATGTCATATCATATGTTGGTGGCATCTACTTCTTTGATCATGATTGAAACAAGTTATATATCCTTTATAATCATTTATACATTTTCATATTTGAGCATGTATACTAATTCTTATACATGTCTATGTCCATACTTATATCTTTCAAAATGTACTTATGCTACATATAATTTTTTTCTAACACATATTTTTGGGGACTAGTTTTCCATGTTAATGTTAGTTATTTATACTTCTAGTTTTCTTATTGTCACTTCCTTGAGTGTACCTTCTTACTTGTTATTTTCTTGTTTTTTATCATTTTGCTTGAGGAACTTTTTAACATGTTCTTTGATTTCAGCCCATATGCCATTGTATATTGCTTGAACATTTGAATATGTCATTTCCTTTCAATTATGTGGCATTTGAACATGCCCCTTGTATGATGTCTCCTTGGACCATTTTATTCATTACATTGAGTGCTCTTGTTTGTGTGCTTGGTTGTTTACTAATATTTTACTATTACTTTCTAGACATTGCCATGATCTACATCATGAATCATAGGACTTGATATGGTCACATACTATATACCTCATTGATTTATCTAATTATACATGTTACTCATATATGTTACATGTTTCATACATAATTTATATAATTATATTATCCTTTTGAGGTAAGGTGACTACTAGTTTACATCCCCTCACCTCAAAATTGGGGCATATCAGTGGGAGCATGTCATAGAGATATGACCTCCACACTTACACTATTGTAAAAATATATAGAGTTTCACTACAATTTATATGATTTATTTATACACTTGGGTCAGAATTCTATACATTGGCACTAATTTTCACATATTTGGGATAGATATTTTCATATTTATTACACATATATTATACACAATTACATAGCAAAGGTTACAATTTGATAGACACATCATCTTGAGACATATTAGAGGTGCATATTCCATTCTAGTGCACAAAAAATTTCAAATTCAATTAATTACATCTCTAGATTACTATCACCTAAGAAATATTATTATTACACTAGGGAATATATTATCAAATTATATCTATTTATAGTAGTTGGTTCACATTATAGGTTGAGTTGATTAAATCATTCAACCTTTCCATATTTATAATTTGAACTTGATTAAATCATTGAACCTCACCATATTTATAGGATGAGTTGATTAAATCACTCACCCTCACCAAATTATGTATATGTTTGGGTTGTATGATTGAGATTTAGTGATCTCAATGGCTGAGTTATAAAACTCACCTCTACACAAGATTGGGGGCATGGTTACCTTTCAATCTCCCTCTACACACATTTAGGGTTTATATATGAACCTAGCTTATCTCTAATGCTTCATTAGGAAGCATCTCTACATATCAAATTTCCAATAGGTAATACATTTGCATCGACAAAAAAGTGCACTCTTACCTTTGCTCTTTATAATTTTTAGCACTTTAATTTATTTCAATCTCAAATTATATGAACTGATTTACATTTTAATAGATCTTGGTTATAGGTCATATACCATAAAAACACTCAGATTGAGCTCATGAAAATACAAGGTGTGTTATCCACACCTAGGAACACATCTTTTTGATTTAAAATAGTAATTTTGTCCTTATAATTATTAAATGGAGGTAATTGTAGATACTAAATTTGAATATTTATAGCATCTCATTATTATACACTTGACAAATACCAATCATGGCTCTACCCTTTAGTTTTAAACCTTTTCATTGTTAAAAGGCTTACATTTGCCATCTCACTATGCCTAAATGTGTATCTTATAGTTTGACCCTTATCATTATAATGACTTGGACCACCTATTCATTACAAAAAACTTAAATCTTGATATACATCCTTCACTATTAGTTGCAAATATTTAGTTGTTTTATATCCTTCTGGACATTACTAGTTGTAAAGGGACACTAGCATCAATGTTAATGTTCATATCCTTATCTTATGTCTATTCCTCAAAAGTCATACAAATTAAAAATGTTTTGAAATATATGGGTTAGCCTATTTATCTTATTAAACCCTACCAAGAGATGTTTTCAAATTTTGTGCTATAAATGCAAGTCTAAGTATTCTCATTATTCATCTAATAAATACTAAGAAAGCACCTACCGAGGCTCATTTAGTCAATCACACAACTGAGTTAATCTACCTTATTCATCCCTATTTTTTTATTAGTCATAGGAATAGTTGTATAAAAGGTTTTAATAATTCAAAGAGCACCTCATGAGAAATGTTTGTCAGATTACAAGTTATATCATTACATGCATCTACATATAATGTATTACATCATTTTTCACACACACTCCCACACATAAGGGAAAACTAAATAATTATGAGGCCCTCTTTAGAGTATTAGATGTGTAGTTATTGTTCATTTATAGAGTGATCAATGAGTTTAACTTGACATTATGAGCACACTAACCCATTTTTTTCAAGCAAGACCTAAGGGTGAAAAGTTAGGGTTTGATCCATAAGCAGACATCTATATCTTATGTTCTAGATCTAAATACATATTAGAAAGGCAACACTAAACCCATATATATTAAGTGGTTACATCACAATCAACATATATTATGTATATATAATAGCATCATAGCATAAACACTAGCATCAATGGTAGTGTCCCAAGGTTGATGGTAGTGTCTGCATCTCCAAAAATATTATTCCCATAATTTGATGACTGGTTCCTAATCTTAATCCTACCTGTTCCTACCTCTATTCAACTCAAATATGAATACACATTAGAAATCCAACTAAGTATCATTTATCCTTTTATTTTAATTAATAGAACATAATTCAAATTTGGCACTTCCTATATTTAGCATATCTAAGTATTTTAATTCAAAATATTCATTTATTTGAGTTTATAATTAATTATCCTACTCTAGAATATGTTTATCCACCCTTATGTTTAGGCTATTCTATCATTTTAACCCTTACGCCATCTGTAACCAAAAAGTGTTAAACAAGGAGTGAAAGAAGGTATCATCAAGGGAGGATAGTTCAATGATTCCTCCATCTTGACCTTGATCAAAGTACATCTTAATGGGAGATGTTATTAAATTTAATAATGCATACACTTTTAATGGTTTAAGATGAACTTGTATTATTCATTTGTAATATAAATCATAGATAAGCACTAATTAGTGTACACTTTTTTATAACCCATTACTAGAGAAACTTATTGATTAAATATTTACTTAATTAAATTCACTAATAATACTAAGTCTTAGCTCTAAGAATACTTGTTCTGTAAGTAAATACACTCTAAAACTCTAACCCTAAGCCTATCTTATTTATCTATATAAGATCAAAGAGAGCTAGTAGGTGAAGGAAATTATGGATGAGAATTAAAGTTGTGATGGTGAATTTAGGCCAGATCTCTTAATCTAAAGAGGAAGGAATGCTACCTAGATAAATTTAGTAATGTTACTTAGATAAATCTATGTATTATATTTGTTTAAGATTTTATTTGACTTGTATTATTGTATGCATTTTTTATGTTTGTATTAAGGTAGTTACAGTAATTCCAAAACTCTTTTAGTAATCTAATACTTTGGTTGAGGTACAAAAACATGTACAATTCTATGAGGATTTTTTTACTCTTGTGGGTGTTATCAATGCCACCAAAACATATCCTCCACTATTGCTTCACTCAAAACTGATCCCAAAGGTCACTCGATTCTAACACCATTGTAAAACACTCTTTGTGATCCCTACTCACTATTAAGTATATAACATTAGGTTGAGCTAACCATAACTTCACAAACCCCTCAAGGGTTATTTTCACACATATGATTCAATGCCATTCCCATGGTTTTTCCACCAAGGTGATTTTTAAGGGAGCCTCCACCATCCAATATCAAGTTGTATCACCCAACCTGGCTTACTTAACATGTAAATAACTTACATCATGACTAAGTTTCAAATTTATTCATCTCAAATGACTCACCTCATAATCAATTATTCCTAGCTTGATTTAGCAAAGGATTTTTATTAATAATATCTTAATCAACTTGGTTGTATTCAAATTCCATCAATTCACTATGTAGCTTCTCAACTCAATTTTAACTAAGTGGGGAATTGAATCACTTGGGATAATTATCTTTTTATTTTTTATATTTTTTTTACATTACAATAGTGGGTGGAATTTCCAATAGCACTACTAAGACTGTATATATGTATGTATGTATATTTACATATATCTATGTGTGTGTATGCACATATATATGTGTGTATAGTGTGTGAGTGTGTGAGTGTGTGTGTGTGTGTGTGTGTGTGTGTGTGTGTGTGTGTGTGTGTGTGTGTGTGTGTGTGTGTGTGTGTGTGTGTGTGTGTGTGTGTGTGTGTGTGTGTGTGTGTGTGTGTGTGTGTGTGTGTGTGCGTAGATATATGTATGTATGTGTATGTGTATGTGTATATATATATATATATATATATATATATGAGAACCAAATATAAAAAATTGATAAAAGTATAATATGTAATAGAGACTATAATTTTAGAAATAAAATTAACTTTGAGTAGATTTTTTACACAAAAAGTGATAAACCATTATGAGAAGTTTAGCCAATTGATAAAGAAAATGCATAAATATTTAGGTCCTGGTCTTTTAAAAATCATAAAAATTAATATACAAGTCTAAAATTATGCCATAAATTAACCCTACACCATTTTGCAATTTAAGTTCCATTAAAACTAGTTTAGGAGAAAATTGGTAAAATTAGAGTGTTGTAAAAATTCAGAAATCAGACAACATCTTTTAGGCTTATGGTAATGCACGTATCTAAAGAATATTTTGATACAATTATTAAGAAAAAAATCACTCTCTCATTAATTTATTAATAAATGTAATACATAATTTTATACATTTATTTCATACAAACATATCCATAATGAATAACATTACAATTTTAAATTTAATTTTCAAAATAGATACAAGAAGATGCAAATGTGTAAACACCTTAAAATTATAGGTAAAACTTGTTATATATTATCAATCCTTCCAATAATGAATATTACATATTTTTTAAGGCTTATCACCCCATAAATAATCCCAAAGTATTTTAAGAACCTAAAACATTCCAAGTAAGATTCATTATGGAAGCTCCAAATTAAACATCCAAAGGTCAAATCAAGGAGGGACTCACCTACAATCCAATTTCCATCATAATATGGGAGACCCTATGCAAACCTGAACTCATCCTAATAATTATACCAACCACTTTCAAGTTTAAAACACAAAGATACTAAGGTATAACTACCCATAAGAAAAGAGGACCTATGAAGACTCAACTAGTCTATGTTTCACCAAAAGTATTGTAATCATTCTTATTCCTATCAAGCTCAAGAAAATATCATAAAACACATAATAATAAGGAATTATTCAAAAATAATTACCAATAAGGAAGGCAAAACCTCATGAAAAAATAAAATGCATGTGAGTCATATTTCACATGTCATCATTAATTATCATATAAGACATAATTGAAAGAATTTATTAAATCTAAATAACATGGTACATAACTCCAAACCATATATAAAAATGCCTAGTTAAGAGTGAGAATTCACCAAATTCAAATAGGGGGGAAAAATTTTAAATCTTATAGGAGAAAAGCTAATTCATGAGTCCAAACCTCGGATTTCCTTATGCATAAGAGAATGTTAAACCAAATTATGAAATGCAATTTTTTTATTTTAAAATACTTTCTAACAGATAAAAAAATAAGTAATAATGAGATTAAAATCCTCAAAAACATCCTAAAATGGATTCTAAAAACATGTTGGCCTTAATCCAAAATTATGTCAAACAAGGCAAAAATATTGCAAGGTATATGGCCTTCCCAATCTCTCAAAAACTTCACTTGTAATTCAAAGTGAAGGGTATGAAAATAAAAATTAATAAACACATGGCATGGAATAATTCTAAGTTATATCCTACCTTAGATCCCGATCCCTTCCTAAAGCTCCTTCATCTTTCCTAGTCCAACCCTTCAAATATCCAACTAGTCCTTAGCAAATCTAAAGCTTTAAAATGGGGGGGAAATAAAAAATAAAGGTCCCCCAAAGGCTTATTTTTTGAATACTTAAAAAAATAATCCTAAAACTCACCCGTTATGAAGATTAATCTTATCCCCTTCATTCAATACTTGTTTTTAAAACCTTTTATATATAATTCCATATTATAAATTTGTTTAATTCATATTACATATCACATGAGTAACATGGCCATATTACACCTTATTACTCTCCTAAATATCTCACCCATCTAATTATACAATTAATACACTCAATTCTATAATTAAAAAATAAAAAACTTGCACACTACACCTTCATGAATGGGGTTTATCTTTCCATTCAAGTTTTGTGAATTGGGAGACATTAATGGACTCACCCACATACCCATTTGGACTTATAAAATATCCTATACCATCTATGCAGGGTAAGAGAGAAAGAGATATTAACAATGGTAAGGTCCAAAACTTATAAATATACTAGGTGAAGTAGAAATCATCTAACAACCTAGTAAATAATGGTTAACTAATTTTTAGTATAGTTTAATTTCCCTCACTTGATCATGTTTCTCACCTACACATTCAATGTACATAATAAAAAATGTTTGATCCTAAATATAGGTGAAGCAAATAAATATCATTGTACATAAATAAGCAATAAAAAAATACAAAATGTATATAATACAAATAGTCAATGAAATTAATCACATAAGACCAGCACATTGAATAATAATCACTATTTTAATAATAACATAAATCCATGGTATTAAATACTAAATCACATGATACAACCATACTAGCTCAACTAGCCAAAATCCACAATGTACATACATGGAATCAAAAAATGTAAATATGTTAGCTTGACTAGTCAACATCAAACATGTAATCAAAATATGTTTGTGTCCCAATAAAACACCAAGGGCATCTTGTGCCTCAAAATAAGTGTATCACAATTTTATCACATGATATCAGAGAAATGTAAAGGAAATAAATAAATTTATGTAAAAATGGGACCTCACGATCTTCCAAGGGTTTTATATCTTGATTGTAAATCTTTAGCCTAAATGTTGATTGTTGATATTATGTTAATTTTTAGTAGTAGATGGTTGTGACTGTTTATTGCTTTTGATTTTGATTTCTAGTGACATTGAGTGATTTAGGCATTCCCTAAATAAACTCAAATATTGATTGATTGATTTAAATTTAAAATCTAAATTTGAATTTTATAAATGTAAATTTACTAGTTTAAATTTGAATTTTAGATATGGAAAGTTGTTGATTTAAATTCTAATTTTAAATTTGACTTATAGAATTTGCAAGGTTTTGATTTAAGTATTAATTTAATATTTGAATTGAAATGGTGAAATTTTGATTTACTTTCAATTTTATATTTTAATCTTAATTTTAATATGTCATTCCCATGAACAAGCATGTTTACCCTCTACCTATACCCTATTTTCATGCCCTATGTGTCTAAACAGACATCTTGCTCTCTACATTTCAACAAAATACAACATGCTTTAAAGGATACCATCCATGTTTTTTACCTTAAAATGTAGAATTTTGATTTAAGTTTTAGAAATGGCAAACTTTTAATTTAGTTTGAATTTTAAATTTTATTTTGAATACAAGCATACTGAGTTATTTTTTATCCTATTTAATTCAAATTTTGAGCCCATTTAGCATGCATTTTACAAAGGAACCTTGACAAGGAGTAAATTCATGATTGATTGATTGATAAATTTTTGTCCCATTTATCTCTTTTAAATACTTTAAAAATTTAATTAGGTGACCCTAATATTTTTAAAATCTCCTAAATATCTCACCCATACAAATATAAAGTTAATAAATTTAATTCTACAATTGGAAAATACAAAACTTGCATAATACACCTTCATGAATGGGAGTCTATATTTCTATTCAAGTTTTGTAAGTTGGAATACATTAAGGACTTACCAAAATACCAATTTTTACTTCTAAAATATCATATACCATCTATGTAGGATAAGGATAAATAGGTGGGAATAATTGTAAGGTCCAAAACTAGGCAAAACTACAAGGTCTACTAGATCACAAAATTTACAAATATACTAGGTGAAGTATAAATCATCTAACAACATAGTTAATAATGGTTAGATAATAATTAGTATAATTTAATTTCCCCCATGTTTTTATGTTTGTCACGTGCTCATTCGATGTACACATCAAAATGTTTGATCCTAAATATAGCTTAAGCAAATAAATAGCATGGTACATAAGTAAATAATAAAAAAATACAAAAAGTATATGATGCATATTGTCAATGAAATTAATCGCATAAGACCATGTCATTTATTTATAATCATTATTTAAATAATAACATAATGCCATGCTACTCAATACCAAATCACACAATACAACCATACTAGCTTAACTAGCCAAAATCCACAATGTACATACATGGAACCAAATGATCTAAATATGTTAGCTCAACTAGTCAACATTAGACATGTAATCAAAAGATGTTTATGTCCCATTATAACACCAAGGGCATTGTGTACCTCAACATAAGTGTATCACAAGTCTATCACATGATATCAAAGTAGTACAAAGGAAATAAACAAATCTATGTAAAAATGGGGCCTCACACTACTCCAAGGGTTTTATTTCTTGATTGTAAATCTTTAGCTCAAATGTTTGATTGCCAAAAATATGTTAATTTTTAGTAGTAGATGGTTGTGATTTTTTATCACTTTTGATTTTGATTTCTAGTGATATTGATTAATCTAGGCACTCCTTAAATGGGCTCAAATATTGATTGATTGATTTAAATTTAAATTTGAAATTTTAGAAATGGCAAGTTGCTAGTTTAAATTTGAATTTTAGATATGGGAGTTTGTTGATTAAAATTATAATGTTATATTTTACTTTTAGAATTGGTAAGGTTTTGATTTAAGTATAGATTTGATATTTGAATTAAAATGGTGGACTTTTGTTTTACTTTCAATTTTAAATTTAAATTTTAGTTTGAAAATTACATGCTCTATAACAAGAATGTTTACCCTATGTCTCTACCCTCTTTTCATGCCTTGTGCATCTAAACATATGTCTTGTTCTTTACATTTCAACAAAAAACAACATGATTTAAAAACTACAATACGTGTTTTTCACCTAAAAATTACATAATTTTGACTTAAGTTTATATTATAAATTTAAATTTTAGAAATGGTGAAATTTTAATTTTGTTTGAATTTAGATTTTATTTTGAATACAAGCCTATTCAATGATTATTATCCTATTTAATTTGAAACTTGAGCCCATTTAATATGCATTTTGTAAAGGAACCTTGACAAGGAATAAATTCATGATTGATTGATTGATTGATTGATTGATTGATTGATTGATAGATAATGTTTTTTGTCCCATTTATCTCTTTTTAGAGAATTTAAAATGTACTTGGGTTACCCAAACTTTGTAAACTCTCATAAATTATATCTCACCCATTAAACTATAAAGTTAATAAACTTAATTCTACAATTAGAAAAGACAAAGTTTGCATGCTACACCTTCATGAATGGGGGTCTATCTTTCCATTCGAGTTTTCTAGGTTAGAAAACATTAATGGACTCATCCACATACCCATTTAGACTTATAAAGTATCCTAGACCATCTATGCAAGGTAAAGAGAAAGAGGTGGGAATAATGGCAAGGTCCAAAACTAGGAATAACTATAACAACGTCTACTAGATCAAAAAATTTATAAATATACTAGGTGAAGTAGAAAACATCTAGAAACCTAGTTACTTATGGTTAGCTAATGTTTAGTTTTGTTTAAGTTCACTTAATTTTTCATGCTTTTCACCTACTCATTCAATGTACACTTCAAAATGTTTGATCCTAAATATATCTTAAACAAATAAATGGCATGGTACATAAGTAAGTAATACAAAAATACAAAATGTATATATTGCATACATTCAATGAATTTAATCACATAAGACTATCATATCAATTAATAATCATTATTTAAATAATAATATAAATACATGGTACTCTTTACCAAATCACATGATACAACCATACTAGTTCAACTAGCCAAAATCCACAATGTACATACATGGAATCAAATGATGTAAGTATGTTAGCTCAACTAGTCACCATCAAACATGTAATCAAAGATGTTTGTGGCCTAGTATAACACCAAGGGCATCTTGTGCCTCAAAATAAATTTATTACAAGTATATCATATGATACAAGGTAGTCCAAAGGAAATAAATAAATCCATGTAAAAATTAGGCCTTACACTATTACAAGGGTTTTATATCTCGATTGTAAATATTTAACCCAAATGTTTGATTACCAAAAATGTGTTACTTTTTAGTAGTAAATGGTTGTGATTATTTATTTCTTTTGATTTTGATTACTAGCGATATTGATTTATTTAGGCATTCCTTAAATAGGCTCAAATATTGATTGATTTAGATTTAAATTCTAATTTTGAATTTTAGAAATGGTAGGTTGTTATTCTTAATTTTAATTTTAGATATGGTAAGTTGTTGATTTAGATTCTAATTTCAAATTTGACTTTTAGAATTGGTATTTTTTTTAATTTAAGTATAAATTTAATACTTGAATTGAAATGGTGGACTTTTGATTTACTTTCAATTTTAAATTTGAATTTTAGTTTGAATATACCATGCCCATTAACAGCATGTTTACCCTCTACATCTACTTTTTTTTCATGCCCTATGCATCTAAATAGACATCCTACACTTTACATTGCAATAAAATACAACATGATTTAAATGCTAGCATACATATTTTTCAAATGAATGAAAAACAAAGCATTCCAAGCCACAAAGATCTTAGATGTCAATAGTAAAACACCACAAGAAAAAATTGAAATCATAGTCTTTGCAAATCAATATGCAGAATAAAAAGCAATATTTGAGTACAATGAAAGTGTCTTCCATATATAGGCAAGGAAAATCAATCATAGACACAATATTAAGGTAAGAGATAACCTAGGGATAGAAACACACTATACCTAAATAGAAATCATTTAATATCCACACCTAAGTCTGTGAGAAAAATAAATAATACTTAACTACATAAATTACCTAGGGAACATGAGCAAAGGTAAATAACCTACTCTAAAACCCCCTTCTCTCAATTGAAGTTAAGGGTCAAAAATAAAGTGGCATATCCACAGTATGAGTCTTGATAATAAGGCATGATTAAGTACTCATGTATAATGTATCCATGAAGAAATAAATAAATAAGATGTCCTCACGAACACCCTCGAAGGACAACTTCTAAAACCTTAAGAATTCCACACAACTCAAAGTAACAAGGTGATGCAAAAGGCTTCGTAAAGATGTCAAAAACATAATACTAAGTTAGAATGTTCTCCAAGCAAATAACTCCATCCTGAATGTGTTGAAAAATAAATTACATGTGAATTTCATTATGCTTGGTCTATTGGTGCTCAACAGGGTTGCAAAAAATGTGAATTGTACTTTAGTTATCACACCAAAGTATAGTAGGTGAATCCTATATGAAGCCAAACTCTATCAATAACTTTCAAATCCAAAGAACCTGCTGACTCGTTGTGACTTTTATCTATACTCTACCTCTAAAGATGAAAGTGAAATAGCTTGTTGTTTCTTACATGCCCAAACAATTGAAGAAGAACCAAGATAGAAAAGGTAGCCAAAATTGAAATGTTTTCAATCAATAGTACCTACCCAATATGAATCAATATAGCTAACAATTTGAGTATAACCTATAGTGTAGTGTAATTTAAAGTGGGAGGTGCCCTATAGATATCATAAAATCCTTTTAGCATCCTTCTAGTGACTATCATGGGGAGTATGTGTAAATCAAGATACAATCCCAATAGCAAAGGAAATATCAGGGAAATTATGGGTTAATTACATGAGAATTCGAACCAACTATCTATACAATGTAGGATCACAAAGAGGAGTGGTGCATATGGAAGTAAGAGTGACTCTAGACTAGAAAGGAGAGGGACTTGAATTGTAATCATCCATACCAAATCATTGGAGAATATCATAGATGTACTTTTGTCGATTCAAATAAATATCTGAATCTGACTAAAGAATCTACAAACCAAGGAAAAGGTGTAAAAGACTAAGATCTATCATATTAAACTACATAGAAAGAGCATCTTGAATAGTCTAAATATGGGAAGAACTCTCAGTATGAAGTAGATCATCAACATACAAGACATATTTAATAATATCCTCTCTAACATGTTTTGTGTGTGTGTGTGTGTGTGTGTGTGTGTGTGTGTGTGGGTATTATAGAATATAAGTGGTAGCGAACAAATCTAGTGGATAGAAAAAAGGAATCCATATTCTCATACCAAGGCCAAAGGACCTGATTAAGACTATAGAGAGACCTTAAAACTAAAAATAAGAGAAGATTCATGAATAAACCTAGAAAGTTGTTCCATGTATATTTCTTCATATAGATCTCCATATAAGAAGGCACTTGTTATGTCCATCTAGTAAATTGTCCAACCTTGTGATGCAGCAAGAGAAAGGAAAAGGTGCATAGAATCCATATTGGCAATGGGATAAAGAGTCTTAAATTAATCAATACCTTTAACTTGTGAGAAACCCTTTGTAGCAAAACAAGCATTATACTTGTCAATGGACCCATGAGTTGCGTATTTGGTTTGGTATGTCCACTTGCATTTAACTAAATTTATTCCCTTAGGAAGAGAGATGAGATCGTAAGTATAATTCTTCATCAAATAAGAATACTCATATGTCATTACATCATCCCACTCTTGTATCCCATGAGCCTATGAAAAGGATTATCGATCCCTACAAAATGCCTGACATAGAAATATAGAACCTGTATAATGTGCATGATGATGTCTAATGGGTGGAAGATCATGTATGAAAGGTGTTACCTCAAAAACTGTAGTATGAACCCACTTAGGCATAGTGGGAACAAGATCCTCATCTAAATCTACATGCATAATCTCCTTAGTGCTCTATTAAATTGGCTCCTCAAATGAGGGATCTTCAATATGAAGTGAAGAATAATCAATGGATGGGAGTAAAGAAAAGAAGAAGACATAGAAGAAGATGAAGAATAATGAGAAGAGAAGTGTTCATCAAAATGAACATGTGTTCAAAAAATAACATCATGAGTATCAGGATCCAAAATTTGATAAGTTCTCATGTCCTCACAATACCCTATAAATATCTAGGGTTATCTCTTCTTATCCAAGGATTTATTTTTCTTCTTTGGCAAAATTTCAAGCATGGATCCCAAAAACTTGAAAAAATGATACATCAGGCTTAGTTCAAGACCTGACCTCCTTTATATTTAAATGCTCAAGTGCTTTGTGTGGCATGTGATTCTAAATGTAATTTACATAATTAACTACTTCTACCCAATGTATAGGAGGTAAATCTTGAGAATGAATTATGAAATTATCCATCTCCTTTAAAGTTTGGTTCTTCCTTTCTTCTAGGCCATTTTGTTGTGGAGTATGAGGAACAATATGTTGGTGAACAATGCCATGAGTTGTCAAAATATTAAAAAAATTCTTTGCTAAAGTACTTCTCCCTATTATCAGTGTGAAACTTCTTTATAAAATTAGAAGATTTATTCTCGACCAAAGCCTTAAATACTTTGAAGTGTGAAAAAAATTCACTCGTGTACTTGAAAAAATAAACCCAAGTACACCTTGATAAATTATCAATAAATGTAAGTGCATACTTAGTTCCATTGAATGAAGGAGTAGGAAAAACCATCAAGTCATTGTGCACAAGCTCAAGTGGTGAAGAAGCTATCTTGGACATGCCCTTAGGAAATGGATCTTGGTGGTGTTTTATTAATGCATAGCCATACAAAGCTCCATCAAGACAAGAAACTCTAGGAAGACCATCAACCATACCATGAGTGATCAACTCCTTCAAATATATATAATTAAGATGTCCAAATCTCTCATTACAAAGCTTAATTTTAGAATTGGCATGAGAAACCAAACATGTCCCCATAGAATAAGGGTCATCAAAACCCTCAAAGTGATATATTTAGGAACTATGATCAACAACACCTTGTGCACCAAGTGAATGAAGTTCCAACAAGATTAGAATTTCAGCCCCTTTTGGTGTGAAAGTCATTGTCTTGTATTGACTAGATTGACAATTTTGATAAACTAAAATCAAATTTGTAGTGATGTTAAGAACATATAGTGCATCATTAATGCATCCACCAGCAAGTTGTATGTCACATTTTCCCATAATATAAATAAAAGAATAATCTCCAGCCTCAATTTTGGAATTAGAACTCAAACTAAGAGATACAAAAGACTCCTTATATTAATTCATGTGGTGAGAAACATGAAAATATATAACCCAACTACTTGTAATAGGTGACTGAGATCTCCCAACAACATTAAGTGTTTTGTCATGCTCATTGGAAGGAGGTGGAGTGGAGATAGATACCTTGTGTTTTCTAATTGCATTCTCTAAGGCTTACATTCTCTTCTAACACCTAGTTTCTACATGACTAGTCCCCCTATAAAAAGAGCATGAAATGCTAGACTTGTTCTTCAATTCAGAAGACTCCTTGGGTTTATAGTTATTATCTTTGGGTTTAGGGTCACTTTGAGATGGAGAAGGAGTGGTTTTGGGTTTACTTTTTTCCCTTTCCCTTAGGATTAGATGCTACTAATGTATTTTAAGAGGTGGAAGACTTAAGATTAGACAATTTGGATTCTTTCCTAGTAAGTCTTTCATAGAAAAAACTCTAAATTAGGCATCTTAGATGTGGCACCCAAGGCATCCATGATAGATAAAAAGGTAGAAGCGAAGTTTTTTAATGGACCTTTCAACTTGGACAAAATTAGGTAAACACACTTTTCATCTTTATTATCTCTTCCACTCCCCTTCAATTGTGTCAAAAAGTGCTTGAACTTAGTGAGATAGTCTACAATGGATGAAAAATATTCAAGATTGAGAAAAGTGATCTCTACTTTAAGTTACATGGCTCTCATGTGATCCACCTTACCAAATGAAACCTTCAATTTTTCCATAGTTTGAAAGGAGAGTCACATCCTTCTAAATGAAATAAAAGATTGTCACTTACATAAACTTTCTTATCAAACTCATACACTCATCAAATTTGATTTGGTGCTGAAATTTCTCATTTCTATAATGAACACTAGTTGTAATTTAATTAATAAGGTCCATTATCCTTTTTGTTTAATGATTATTTCCATTTTTGGTCTCCATGTGTGTTACTTATGTGTTGTTAATGGCTTAAATTGATCTAATGTAAAAGAAAAAGTCATTATAAAAAATCACCAAAGAGTAAGGGAATGTAAAAAGAGTGCTCATATCAACACTGAGACAACCCTCCCAAAGGAATATTTTATTAGGCTCATCCAAATTTGGTACTTTATAATTGAGTATGTTTTACAATATAAATGACACCAATAGATCAGGCATTAAAAAAACATACACTTTTGTAAAAAATAACACTTAGACTTGATTTCTTGATCAAAATTTATAGTTATTACAATTTTTATATCATAAATAGGTTAAATAAAAATTCATAAAATTTAAATGCTTAGAAATTTTTTTAATTCTTGTAGAGATTATAAAAAATGGCCTTGCAACTTAAGCCCCCACTATTAGAAATCAAAAATTAATCCCCCCCCCCCCACATGTGACTAAAGGGTTAAGATGAGTGTCCCCCCTCTCGATTCATTTGATGGATGTAGGAGTGATGTCGCCCCAAAAATGACTCCATTTTGCCCATGAATAGTGTTATGCTTCAGTAGTTTAAATTTGACATACACCAACAAGTCACGTGATCTAGTGAAGGTGTGGTGGAGATCTACTTCAGTTCACAGGAACAGTCTCTAGGTCATTTTCAACTAGCAAGATGGCAGAAGTCAAGAAAATCCATGGTGAAACAAATTTGAACCAACAGGTTAGCAATGGTCATGCAAATCCAAGGTGAAACCTAACCATGAAAAGTAGGTGAGGAGATGTAGGTCACAGATAAATGCAGTTTGAGATCCATAAGGGATTGTGTCTAGAATCTGAGTCATGAATAGGTACAGTTGATGGTCATCTCAACAAATAATAAAAATGCTAGAGTTGTATAACCTACCAAAACACCAAACCTGCACATAAAAGCTCATATCTAAAAAAAATGATGCCTCCAAAACTAGAAAAGACCCACTAGGTTTTTTTAAAAACCCAATAAAATCTAGAAAAAAAATTCTCTACGAGTAGTAAATAGTACATTTATGCATAGAATCTAAAAATTTGTCTTTAAACCCTCCAAAATGGTAAAAATCACATGTCAAGAAACTAGGTCATGCTTACAATCGATCTTAGAGTTTTGACATTTTCTAAATCCAATAGCATTGTCTATTTTTTGTCTATAAACTTTGGAGACTTAATTTACACATATTTACATGAAACCCCACCAAACTCTTGAAAATAACTGAGATCATGAAGAAGACCAAGAAAGAGATAGAATGCAAGCAAGATCATAACATAATCGATGGCATTCATCTACCAACACTACTTTGATACCATGAAAGAAACAAAAAATAAAGTGTTCCAAGCCACAAAGATCTCAATTTTTAATAACAAAACATCACAAGGAGAATCTAAAAGCATAGAATTTGCAAATCGATATGCAAACCAAATAGCAATATCATATAATATATATCTAGAAAGCTTCATGCAAGTACAATGAAAGTTCTTTGCATATATAGATAAGGAAGATCAATCATAGTCATAAGATTAAGTTAAGAGATAATCTAAGGATATAAACCCATTTTACCTAAATAAAAAACATTTAATATCCACATCTAAATGGGTGAAAAAAATAAATAATGCTTAACTACATAAATCACTTCAGGAACTTGAGCAAAAGTAAATAACCTACTCTAACATTTTTTGATCTGAAATTTTAGAATTTTGATTTAAGTTTATATTATAAATTTAAATTTTAGAAATGATGAATTTTTAATGTAGTTTAAATTTTAAATTTTATTTTGCATACAAGCCTATTTAGTGATTACGATCCTATTTAGTTCAAAATTTGATCCCATTTAGCATGCATTTTGTAAAGGAACCTTGACAAGGAGTAAATTCATGATTGATTGATTGATAAATTTTCTGGTCTGGTGATGTTTTACATAATAGTAGTCATAACTATATGCGCAACCAAGGCATACACCATTTAGTCAAAGTGGTGGAGTAGAAATTCACTAATTAGCCTAAGTATTAAATTATCAATGTAGTACTAAAATCATTGTAACTACCATAAGACAAACAACCACAGTACATACAATAAAAATTTAAAGAAAAACAATACATAGATTTATCCCAAGTAGCATGACTACCTATTTCAATTTAAAAAACTTTGCTCTAAATTCACGAATATTACAACAATAAATCTTATCCATAATGTGGGTAAACTACTTGCCTTTTATGCTCTTATATAGATAAGGAGGCTAGGTTTAGGGTTTGGAGAGTGGTTATCTTAAAAAATTCTTCTTTTTAACAATTAGTTAACTAGTAAAATAAGTCTCCTTTAGAATATTTAATTATTAAATCAAGTCTTCTTAAGATAAAATTTTACTATTATTAGCACAAGTCAAATAAATATATACTTAATTAATAATCTTCACTAACAAGTATTAAATGGATAAGTGTGCACCAATTAATGCATATTTATATTTACCATTAATTTAATAAGAGTACATCTTAAACTATGCAATAGTATATGAGTTATTTAATACACTAACATCCCCATTGAAGATGTGTTCTGATAAAGGGGAGGAAGGAGGGATCACTGTAACATTCCCTATTGAGGAATTCTTCCTACAACTTAAGCATATATCTAAGATGCAGAAGAGGAGGAATCAATATAATATACCCCTGTGATGACTATATCCTTTAGTTTAAGCAAAGAACTAAGATCCAGAAACCTGGCGTCAATGAAGGGCAGAGAGTAAACACCTACAATAAGATGCAAAAAATTGTCACGAAAGTGTCATGTAGCTAGAAATTTTGGTGTATAATCCCATTCATATCGACCAATTGTTCTTTGTCATGGATCAACAACTCGAGAATGAGGTGCTAATGAGACATGTTTTTCTATGATCTGTAGTGATGGATCACTGACTATCCAAAATGGTAGATTCTGAGCAACGTGAGCAATGAAGGCAACTTGAGTTCCATGAGATTATTTCCAGCAAGTAACTGGAGGTAATGGAGTTGTTGGCTCAATTAGTGGAGGAACAACAAAGAATACATCTTCAAACTCATCATTTGATGTATTCGGTCTAAGTCTAGTGGAGAAAGTAAAAGAAATGGGCACGCATACCTGATTAATCATGAGAAAAGAAGATGGTGAAGGACCAAAGTTGTGAAACTTGTACAACGAAGATGAATCACAAACTTTGTAGTGGCAATGACTGAAGAGTATTTCAAATATTCGATGACTAACCATGTAGCAAAAACTCAACCGTCAGATCAAAATAATTTCAACGTGCTGAATCTCGAAGTCCCTCTTTCTAATTTACATCATCATGGAAGTTTTCATAATATTATCTTATCTCTATATGGAGGGGACACTTATAAAGATTTGGGTCTCTTTCAGAAATTGAATCCAGAACAATTCCATCTTTAACCTTCCTCAAACGATGCAGAGATTCTGATATCATTCCCAAATTTTCCAGAATCTCTTATCCGCTAAAAAACAGAAACAAACATTTGTTGCACCATGCTAGCGTGGGTACAATAAAGAAGGATATTATGTGTGCCAAAAAAGAACTAACAAATATCATGAACAAGGTACTAGATCTACACTGAAAGCTAGCGCACCATTGCAGAGCAGATCTCTAGTCATAAATCGATGGCTGTATTGCAGTGAACTAGAATTATCCAGATCCATAGAGAAACATAATAAAAAGTTTGATAAACTGGCAGGGTGCCTCCCCGAACAATCGAACAGCAGGCAGATTTGTAATGTACATAGTAACTTATCTACAGCTTCAGGCGCAGGTTTAGACACATCGAATGGAGAATCGTCCAATGAACAAGATAACCACATACGACAATCTGGCATCAAATTATCAGCTTTGGATAGTACGTAGTCTATGGCGTCTAATGAAGACATAAATGTGTTAACCTGTATGCAGTCTGTGGCATATAATGTAGTGTAAAATCAAAGGTCTGGTAGAGACATAAATGTGTTATCATGTGTTGACCAGAATAATAATACATAGATACAACTTGAGACCAAGAATAATTCAAATCAGTGGAGCTATGAGTCAGCCGAAAATGAGTTCTCTAACCCCAGAAAATATCATGAGTATGATAACTATAACACAAAAAATTCAGATCATTTTATTTGTAAGATCAAAGAAAGGAGGGCAATAAAGATGATATGTTGGTCAGCTTTGATGTGGTGTCTCTATTTACAAAGATCCCTTTTAATGAGATTATGAGTATCATACATGATATTATAGATTCGGGAAAAGTAAATTTGGTGGAATTATGTTTAAGGTCCACTTTTTTTCACTTTTAGAGAAGAATTATATGAACAACTAGAGGAAGTAGCAATGGGCTCACCACTATCACTCGTAGTGACAAATTTATTCGTGGAACGTTTTGAGACCCAAACACTAAATTCATACCCTCTAAAATTTGAGTGGTGGGATAGATTTTTGAATGACACCAATCCTAAATGGTCCCACGATAATGATGAACTTGACAAAATCTTGACAAAATTAAATGGATGATCAATCTAGATATAGTTTACTATGGAAAAATAAGAGAATAACAAATTATGTTTCCTTGATGTCCTTAATCCAAAAAGACCAAATGGCACTTTATCTCACGAAATCTATAAAAATAAAACCCATACGGATCTTTATCTACACATTGACTTGCTCCACCATCCATACCATAAAGCCATTATCTTTTACTCTCTGGTTTCAAGGGCTTTCAAGATATCAGATCTAGAAAACCTTCAAAAAGAAAAATATTATCTCATTAAAGTCTTAATGGAGAATGGTTATAGGAGATGGGAGATTTAAAAAATGTTTCACAAGATGAGCAATCAAAGACTAAGAGATAATGGCTGGAATTTAGATGCTCCTAAGATCACCATTCCCTATGTTGAAGGCATTTCAGAAAAACTTTCAAGAATTTTGAGAAAGGTCGGTATACAAATTGCTTTTAAACCTCAAAACACGCTTAAAACATCTTTAGACTTTGCCAAAGATTCAATGGATCCTATAACACAAAAAGGTGAATACATGATTCCTTACTCTTGTGGAGTTCTTTACATTGAGGAAAATGGCAAGTCATTACAACAAAGGCTCAAATAGCATGCTAAAGGCATTCATTATACATAGCTAGAAAGCTTCGCCCTTGTAGAACACTCTTGTCTTACAAATCACCATATTTGTTTAGATTAAGCCAAGATTGTAGCTAAAGAGGATGAGTATTGGAAAACCATTGAAATAGGAAAAATGCCAAACAACCTAAATAGAGATAATGGATTTAGCATTGGCAAATCATGGCATCCAATTATAAATTATTTGAAGAATGAAGGTAACTCACTTGTTGGGTAAGAATTGTTAGCAACTTTGTGTTTGTTTCATTTTATCCTTGTTTGATGAAGTCGACTACCTCCCTTAGGTCTTCTTGTCTTATTATCACTATATATGGAGTGGTTTATGCTGATATATCTCAAAGATATTCAAATTTATATTTCTTTCCTTAAGGATGGACACACATATTGTCTCTAAAATATCAGATCAAAATAATTTCAACATGATGAATCAAGAATTCCTCCTTTCAAATTTACATCATCATGGAAGTCTACATAATATTATCAACAGTTTTACCATTCCCTAAATGTGTAATCCGATGTATGGACAAAAGGTTCTATGAAATATCAAGAACATAGAATACATTTTCAAATTATCCCAAGTATCTATCTCAACATTGCCAATCCCTAAAACATATAAGGAATAATTATCACCAACAAATATTTTTTCAATGTTACAATGATTGAGAATAGAAAAAGAGAGTTTTGACTTGGCCATATGATGTGTAGCACCTGATTCGAAAATCCAATCTTGTGAGTTAGAAACTTTAGATATAGAAGATAAACAAAACCCAGAATGAGACCATGTAGCAACATGAGTAACTGGACTTTTGTCACCTAAATAAGATTATAATGGAGTATAATCTTCATCCCATCAGATGTTGTGATTTTAAAATATATCATCCATTTTTTCCAATTTTATTTTGAAGCATACATATTCTATGTAACCTCTTTTAATGAAATTTGTGCATGTCAGGAGATCCTTTTTCTTTGATTAATTCAAGGAAGATGAATCAAACTAAACACTTTTATATGGGCCATTCTTATATGATTTTGAATCCTTAGATGGTGTATTGGTTGGCTTTGAAGTCTTTTGTTGTGCTACAAGTGCAATATTTTTGGAACTGTGAGGAACAATGTGCATGTAAGTATGTGATTTTCTTGTTCATGTGTTAATCATTCACTGAAATCTTCAAAAGTTTGCATCATGAAATTTTCACCCAAAGGGTCTATATTGTTATACAAAGTGGAGACAAATACTAAATATGGTTCTCCTAACTTATAGAAAGAACGGCCATGATGAGTTGATCATAATTTCTCTCAATTGAACAATCCTTCAATTGAAACAAGATTAGCTTGAATTGAGATATTAATTCCTTGATGATGATTCAATCTTAAGTATTTAAGGTAATGATAGAATTATGTCTTCCCAAACAACCTTTTTAGCTTTGCCACATCAAGAATCTCTATGTCATGAATGTGAAACTTGAGATATGGAGAAATTGAGATTTTTATCATTCCAAGATCTTCATCACAGTGATTAATGAATTTTAACTTATCTTCTTATGTTGGTTTGTTCTATCATGGACTCCTTCCATGTGTATACATTATGTGGAACTAAGAGAGTAATTTTATATTTTGGGTGTTTGAAAGTGAAGGAAAAAATAAATGTATAAAGAGTGCAGAAGAATTTTGTATAAAAATGTGATGTACAAAAAAAAGCTTCTACAATTTTTAATTATTTGACATAGATTTTGAGGTCACAAAAATATATATGAAATTCAAATCATCACTTTACATAAAATAAAAAATTTATAGAGGTTGAGGCCTACCTTCTAGTAAAATTTCATATCAAATAGAGCAATTTTATTTTTGGCACAATTTTTAAGGCAGACAAAAACGATGACATGAAAGTCGAATCAGTACCTTACATGAAAAAATAGTTTGTAGTAACACTGAGACCTCCCTTCCCATAAACTTTCATGGAAAATATGGCACTCTTATTTTTACACAATTCCCAAGGCCACCCAAAACTATTTTATAAAAGCCAAATCAATGGATAATACAAAAGAAAAGTTTGTTGTGGAGGTTGAGAACTACCTTTTGATACATTTTTAGGTTAGTCAAAGAACTTTTTTTCATGATTCTCAAGGTGACCCAAAACACTAGCCTGAACTGGAACAAAAACAAAGCACATATCTACCAAATGTATCCAATATTTCTCTAAAATTTTAGGTTATGTGTTTGATCTATAGGCTCTCTAATATACTAATTATAGGCTCTCTAATATACTAATTACAGACGTAAATAGTGAACAAGCCAAAAGGGCATTGCCTATGAAGGATTTCACCATAGCCATAATCACACTGTCATGTCTTTAAGGTACGTATAGAATAAATTTTGGGGCTAGCCACTTACTGATGCACTAAAGTCTCAAATGGTCGATGGCTTCATATTGGAAAAAATCATAAGTGCTTCCAATAGAACATAAGGTATTTGGAAGGTAACGTATGTATACAATGTTGTCTAAGGCCTTGATATTAGAGGATTTCCACTCACTTCCCCCAATAATAACATCTTACATATCCAACAATGATATATTTTTGTGAGTTTTAAGACTCCAAAAAAAGTTTCTAAGCTCGGGCATTTCTACAAATATATAGCTTTGAACCTTAGTACCTTACTACATTCATGAATTTTTAATCAACCAAGATCCCCTAAGGGTGAGGTGAGAGCATAATATTGGGTATTTAAAATAAGCCAGTATAATCCAAGCTTGAAACGTAACATACAAAAAAATGAGAACTACAGATTTGAAATGGAATAAAATTGGATATGTAAAAAAGTTAAAACTATAGATATAATCTTTATATATGTTGCAGACATGAAAATAGAAGATTTATATGCTCCAAGGAGCCACACTACAAAAGATAAAACTTTTATAGCTCTAAAACCATATGAAATTACTTGAGTAGTTACAGAATCATTATAGATACTATAAGACAAACACCCATAATACATATAATATATAAATATAATGAAAGCTTAGAGAAGACAATATACATATTTATTCAGCTAGCATGCCTAACTCTTTAGATTAACAATTCTATTATATTGTGTCATAGTAATATAACAATAACTCTCATCCATAATGTGTATCACCCATTAGCCCTTTATGCTCTTATATAGATAAGGAAAAGGGTAGTGTCAGTGATTGGAGAGTTACCTTGAAGAATAAGCCTTCTTAAGAGTTTGTTACCTAGTAGAATAAGTCTCCTTAAGAGCAGTTAACTAATAGAGAAAATCTTACTAAGATAAGATTTTACTATTGATTGTTGAAGTTAATTAAGTAAATATTTAACTGATAATCTTATTCAATAAATAGTAAATGGATAAGTGTGCACTAATTAGTGCATATCCATATTTATAATTAATTTAATAAGAGATCATATTAAACCATACAACAATGTATGAGTTGTTTAATACACCAACACTATGTGGTACAATCTTTAGCAATTTAAGGTTCAATTTCTATAGCTAACTCAAGACACAATGGGTCTCATCACTCCTCCATAAAATTAAAATGATTTGAATGCATTCACACTGCTCCACATTCTTCTCCTAGGCCTTGCACATCCCACACACACAATGCAATTCACACACCATTTTTCCAACTCACACCATTTATGAAACCTTACATGTTTGTGCAACAACAACATACACTCTACATAGAGTATACCTCACATAAAATAAGATGACCATGTGGAGAGTTCATGCCACATTATTCCATGTGAGGTGTCACTTTTAGATCATGCACTATGTCAAAGCCCTTTGTCAACTTACTAAAAATATGGAATTTGAAGCATCACACCTAAAGGAAGGCAACCCATCATTTTCTAGAGAATTTGAACCATTTTTTAACTATCTACTTTTTTAATTGCTTTATTTCAATCATATAATGTAAAATCATAATACCCCAAGGGTAAAAGAATCAAATGGTTACTTGTTTGCATTCGAGTCTACAAAAATAAATTAAGAAGTTCTTCCTTTCTGATCATGGGAATCCTCATTATTAGCCTTATTGTACATTTTATATGTATGTACCACACCTTGATCATTTTTCATTGAATAGAAATAACAATATTATGATAACACATACCTTAAAATGTGTAAGAATTTTTTGTGGTTTTTGTTCACTATTACATATTCTATAACTTAGCGATTTTTTCTCACTTATTTATTGGGTTGTCCTTTGCACCATTACCCTAGGCCTCATGGTATAGATCAATTTTATTCTCAATTTTATCTCTCTAAGAAAATTTGTAAACTTTTGAAGGACTTGATTTGGTTAAAAGGAATATTTGATCTCCTAGGTGAAGGTCAACTTCAATGACCAAAAATATCTCTAGCACCTACAAAGTGAAATCTGTAGATGTAACTCTTTGAAATGAGTATCCTAATGAAGAGGATCTTTCCATGCAAGTGTAGATTACTTTTGGCTTCCCAAAATCCATTACATTTTGCTTCATTGGATTGCCTGTAAAAAATTATATCCTATGATAAGTCCTAAAATTGTAACTAATTGGGCCCTTCTCATTATATCTTCTACAAATATGATTCAGAGACAACTAATAATTTACTCTTCCATGGCAAAATTTACAAGAAAGTTTGGCTCTCTTTTTTTTATTGATTAGGGTTGAGTCAGTCTTGGCCTTCAAGCCTTAGTGAGATGTTTTTGTTATGGTCATTTCTTGTCTCTATATGCTCACCCAAAATCTCATCATCTAGCACCTTTAGAAAGAGCCCAACCACAAAAAAATTATAGTTCTCAAATTGGCATCAGCTCTAGTTTTTTCTTGTATAGAAAGTGCATTCTCTAAAGTGACAACAATTCTATCTAGTAATTGAATTCCTCTCTAACTCACACCATACATTCTATCAACATCTTGGTAGTTTATTGTGCTTCCTCTTGACAAGGGAAAATATATAAAATTGAAAATAAAAGAGAAGGGGTTAGTTGGTTCGCCTATAGTCAAATTGTTTAAGCTTGTATCTAATGGGGCCTCACGAGGAAATATTGGTCATATATCTATGAGAGGGTTCCTTAAAATATTAGTGATTATTTCCATTTTTACCTAATCTTTCATTCTAGAAGTAGATATGAATAACAACATTGAGTAAATAACTCGTGTGGAAGGTCTAAAACTAGTGCTTTCATTAGGTATCAACGAACTTCCTACAAAAGGAGACTCACAAGAGGCCATAGAGGCAATTTTGAAGTGTCAATATAGAGACTAACTTCTAAAAAAATTATTAAAAGAACAATTATTGGCTTCACAATTTGATTTAATCTCTTAGACCCCTAAGTTTTCAGAAACTAAATCAAATAACAAACTTGTTGGCTAATCATGGAGCTATGTTTCCCTACACTACACATCATAGTTCACTTTTCAAATGGAATAAGATTAATTTAATCATTGAACAATAATCCAGCATCTCTTAATGCCAAAAATATGATTTTTGAGGTCCACATTTTTTTATCGTTATTAAAATTTAAGGGTTCTAAAATGCATTTTAGACTTGATATGACCTTTAAGCCTTGGTTTCTACACCTTTTTGTCTTCAACATGTTAGTTTTTCATGACTTGTTTGCTCAATTTTTGCAACTCTATAATGGTGTTTCAAAGTCACTTGTTTGTACCTATTGAATTCCCCTCAATGGCATTTAATATTTTTGACACATCTACTCCCCATTTTTGGATATAAGAATGAAGATATAATGGCATGTTTTCTTGCTCATAGATTTACATAGACCTCAAATTTAGGGGTTGTGTTAAGAGGTGAATTCACCATATTATATAACAATAATTTTCAAGTTGATAACTCCCATTATGAATATTTTTATAATACCTTTGGTATTTTTAAAATAACTTAATAATTTGTTGATGTGGGTCTTGAGCACATCCCCAGATTTAATGAGGTAGCGTCTAATGTTTTATGATCTCAATGGAGATAAACTCCACTCCAGGGCAGAGTTGCAGGTATGGGATTAAAGAAACTTATGGTGCAATATTAGGTTGAGCATGTAGGTTGTTAATTAGGTTTGCTTATAGTGAAATGAATCCTATTAAAAAAATCAAACCTAAGCGAGATGGATGGATGGGTGGTACCTATTCTAGAGTGGGTAGATCTCAATAAAGTATACTTCAAAATGAAGGGTAGAGAAAAAAATAAGGATCTATGGTCTCAAGGGGTCACTTCATTGGTTGGTTCCTTTGTGGACAAGTGTTTTTAGGATGAATGTTTGATGTTTGTAGTTATTGCACACTCATAGGCAAACATAATTAGGTAGTCTACGGGAAATGGTATAGGAAACTTAGTGGTCTTAACTAAAGGTTGTTCCTTTTAGAGTTGTTATTACACACTTTAGTTGGGAGACTATAGATTCGACTAGAAAAATGTCTAGGGAAACTATGGCACATGCCTAGAAGACTATACCAGAGAGAAAACACTCCTGCACACTTTAGAATATTAACACAATTTAACCAATTGCTTAAAATCAATGAAATCTACTAACTTTCAATAGATTTTGTACATCTAGGATTAACATATATCAATGATAACAACTAGAATTATCCATAGATTTTATACACTTAAAAGTATTGAATTAATACAACCAAGAAAATAAAACCTCAATACTAAAGAGATGGAATGAAAGAACACTGACACAGTTGCATGACAATCAAAATTGATTTCTTCCTGGATTGATAAAACTTCCAACCCTTTGGAATGTGAAATTATATGAATATATAGACTTGGGGAGGGATCACCTCATTATCCAAGTCCATGTAAATTCATTGTTACATTATGAAATTAGGACCTCAATTCCATTTTTAACATCAAAATTGCATGTGTGCATGCTCATAGTTAACTATAACTATGTCAAAATAAGTTAGCTTGTACTATGCATTATAATGTGCGTATGCTTACAAAATAGTTCAAGAAACTTTACATTTATGCACCAAGTATAATTAAACTATAAGTATAAGGATTATTACTATCTGCATGAGTGCATACAAAATTATCCTTTAACTAAGGCTTGCTAAGTGATTACATGGCACCTTATAGTTATTGGAGGTGTTGAAGTTGTAGCTTGTGTTGAACTAGAAGTTGAATAGTCAATTTTATTCTTTTCTTCTAAAACTTGAAAGGGGTTGTCACCAATGTCATGTAGGTACCTAATAATGTCAATGTTCAAAAATGGAGTTATATGCACCATGTTAACGTATTCAATAATCCTTGCATGCTCAGCCTTAGTATTTCTAAAGTTAATTTTAAATATTTATACATCTGTAACTTTTTCCTTGCAAAATTCAGCTCACCTTCTATTTATTCCAATGTCATTATTTATGATTTCTACTTGAAGCTTTTTCATGGAGATAATCAAAATTGGCCTTGTTGATGAGTCTACCCATGGAATATCTTACATATGAGACATTTAGTTCCTTCAGAATCTGCAAAATGAGAGTTTCATGCTTTGCATATTTAGGCAATGCTACCTCATCTTCTGGGATACATTCTCTAACCTCTTGGGTCCTAATGACTACCAAATTAAGGGCATTGGTAGCCTCCAATGGTTCCATCAAATTAAGGTCAGCATAAACCTTACTAGTTGTATAAAGAATAAGTAATTTCAACTTGTTTTCATCATGTTTCAAAGAATTAAAGAATTTGTTAGTTTAAACTATATGAGGTGCTAACTCATCCCTCATTGCATCAATAGCCTCCAGGATATTATACAATCTAGATGTTGCATTTTGCACATCTATCTCTATTTGTATGGGAATGTGTACCATTTGTTCTTGTTCCCTTATTTATTATAATTCTTTCTCTAGCTCCTTTATATCCATTTTATTTCCTTTATGAATCTCAACCAAAGCATCCTTGTGGGTTTCAAAATAGGATTTGAAGTCATCAATGTATGAGGACCACCCCAATTTTCTATTCTTCCTTTTAGACAAGGTAAATACCACTTGTCTTTCTTCCAATATGACTCCCCTTCCAATCTCATCTTCCAGTTTCTTCTTCCTTACCCTTTGTACACTCCCTGTAGATTTTTTAAATATATAACTTATTATGCACAACTCTATAATTACAATATTAGGCCTTTGAGAAGCCTTTTACTACATATATGTTGCCTATTATGGGAAGACTGACTGGGTTGTATTTGTGGGTTGAGTGTCTTAAATTGTAGTCCTACCTCTTGATGATTCTTTTAAAGCTTCTTCAAGTAGTGGATCAGGAAGTGAAGACTAAATTATTTTAGACCAGTCCACTTCACCATATTGAGGTAGTGGATGGACTGTATATACTGGATTCTTCTTTTCATCCTTATTTTTTGCTATCATAGTAGTGTCATAAGAAGAACTAGGGGGAGGTACTGGTAAACCCAATTGAGTAGATGAAACATGAAGCCAAGTGCTTGTTACTGCTCCCTTATCCTTATTGGTTGCCTTTTTCTTAGTCTTTAGGGGAGTTGGGATGGTGGTAGAAGCAACCATATTATAAATAATTGGAATGGATACAGAAGATATAATTGGAGAAGGTGGAATGATTGGGGGAGTAAAAATAGTAGTGGTAGAGGAAGTATCCTCTACCTTTGGAAAAAATTAGGGTTAATTGAGCACTTAGATGAGAAGAAACAACCTCTACCTTGGGTACCAAAAGGGGAGGGGGACCACTAGGACTAAGGGACATAGAATCAAATAAACTAATAGTAAAAGGAAAAACATAAGACACATCAAGAGTAGTGGAAATTGAAGGGTTTGTTTGCTCACCTGATGGTTCCTCATGTAATGGTATTTTTCCTTTGATGTCTTGGAGGCTTAGAATCTTGGATATTTGAATTTCCTCCTCCTCACCTATGGATTCACCTCTAACTATCTCTTTTGATGGTCCTTCAACTAATGTTACCTCAATAGCAAGACTTTGTGAAGGGGGTTGAGCCCTCATCTTTCTCTTGTAACATATAGTTGTTTCCCTAATTATGGAAGATGTTTCCTATGTGGTGGTTTTTGATGTAAACATAATAGTAGCCTCTAGGATTGATGTATCACTTAGTTGGGTAGGTCCCTTAGAATCTAAATTATCAAGACAAATGGGGCATTTTCTGCTCCCCCAAGTAAAGTATCAGGCACACTTAGCTCCTTCTTTATATATTTTAGTGTCATAGGGGGTGTTTATGAGGGTTTCCCTTGACCTTTAGATGGTTGAGAGGGATTTTTAACCCAAAAATCTAAGGTATCCCATCCTCTTACCATTGAGAATCTAGTTGTTGCATCTACAATTGAGATAAAATCCTGGCCTTGGATAATTTTCAAGAGGTCTTTGGCTAGCTTGACTGTTTATGCATGTTCCTTGACTTGGGAATCATCCTTAGCAATGAGAAATAATAAATCATGATCATAGGGCTCATGTTGGTATGAAATGTTAAGGTCCTTGATGTGTTTCTATACTTGGTCATGTGGATCCTAGTCCCTATGAGGTAATGTAGTGAGTGAGTAATACTCCCTATACCTACTAGCTTCATATAAGTGTTTGGGATTCACATAACACATTCTCTTAATCATAAATTGGGATCCATGAAAGTAGATATTCTTGATCTTGTGCATATATTCATCTATTACCCACCATAATTGGTAGGCAATATTTTGTTCTACTAGTTTGTCAGGCACATACTTAAGGAGGTATAGGGGTGTTATTTAATGTCTTGTGACCATAATCCCAGTGTAATCTAGGTACAACTAGTAATCTCCCCTAATTAGTAGTGTATCCACAATGCTTTTGGATATCTTATATAGAGAGTATTTATGTATGGCCATCCATACCAAGGGGTAGACATCCTCTACAATGCATACAATGTATTAGGTGTATGCATCTATGTACATGAAGGAATAGGAATCACATATATGATTTTTGATGAATTTTGGATCTAGGATCAAGAGTGACCCATTATGAAAATAAATTGTACCAATCATAGCATCAATAAGCTAGGACATTATTTATAAATGGCACCCTTAGGTCTTCTTATCTTTGTGTAATATTTGCTTTCATGGCCTTGCATTAATCACCTCAACTAGAGCAAATGTCAACTCTGAAGTCAGTAATAAATGCAACAACAAAATCCACTAAAGGTGGAGGAATTAAATGCCAGGATATTCATATAACCTATTCATGAGGGCCATCCCAATATGGATTCCCATCTTGAATTTTGTCATCAGCATGGGTTTCTTTTCTTTCAAATTGATGGTCTCCCTGGGAACTATCTAGTTGCTTAGTATTTTCTCAATTGATTTATCTTTTTTCCATGAGACTACACTATGAAAATTGTAAGTAACATTTAAAATGGGGAGGGAGATATATCTTTCAAATGTATCCTCTGAGGTGCATGCCATAACTATATTGTACTCTAAATGGTGTAGGAGCCTACCTCTGGTCACCTTCTTAACAAAGAACAAATCTTATAAGGGGTCAATGCATGGCATGACCTTTGACTTTGTTCTGGTGAATTTCAATCCTTATTTATTAAAGGGGAGGAGGTTTGAAGCCAATTATCATTGAGTTTTATTCAATCTCTCCTCATGGGTATGCATGTCAACCTAGTGAATCACCTCCCATAGTGTGAAATAATTAGTATAGTTATTGTTGAGTATTGTGGGGTCAAAAAATGCATCCTTGTACTCAGTCAAATCCTTGAAATAAAATCTCAATGGGGGCATGATTCCTTGGAATGTCTTAGATGAGGATGGCATTGCTAATTGACTATGTTGATAATGTTATGGTTTATAAGTTAGCAGCTTGGCTCTCCTGAGTGCATGATACATTCAAAATGTCGGTAGTTAGGACTTATTAGTAGGGAAGCAATTGAGTTCAAAGTTTACTTGTGATCAATGAGTGTGTTATTCATCTGTACTTTGATATTGATTTCCATTTTGTGCATTATTAATGTCTAACATCTATAACATTGATTTGTTTGTTCAATTTGAACTTTGCCACTTCATTTGGAAGGTATGTCATGTAGGCATTATTGATGCTTAATAGGAGTGCCACATCATTGTCTTTTCCAAGTGTCATTTCATCACATGTTTTTATTTAGTATACCATGCCATGGGGATCTCAATATTTTGGAGTAAGGATATAGCATTAAAATAGTGTTTGTAAGGTGAATTACTCTACCAAAGAAATTTTTGAACACTTTTTTTGAATACCAAAATGTCAAACATTTCTACCAAATAATTTCACCAAACAAAATATCTGAAGACTCAGGTGAGCTGAACAATTTTTTTGAACAAAAGTTTCAAAGATAAAAATGAATTGAGCATTTCCTCTAAATAATTCTATAAAAGAAATATTTAAAAAACTTTTGTCGAAGACCAATTTCATGCCAAGTAATTTCTACTAAATATTTTTGCTAAAAAAATCCTTTGAAGACCAAAATGAATCAAAGTGTAAAACTTCTAAAAACCTTGGTCCCAAATAATAAATGGCAAAGCCAATATGCAAACATAAACTCTAAATAATTATCCTGAACAAAACTTTCAAATAAAAAATCCTAAGAGTAAATTCATGCCAAGGTTTATATAGGTGTGAAGTGTTAAAAATAATTTAAGAAAGGCTTTTGAACAAAACTTATGAAGACCAAATCCTACTAATCTTAGTTCTGAACAATTTTACCAAAGACCGGAATGAACCGAGACCTATATATGCACAACTTCCTAAAATAATTATTAGGTTAGTCCACATAAATAAAACATGTTGATATGTTTGATAAATTGTACAATTAATGCAATACATAAATCTTTCATTTTAGAAGGCATTCAAGATAAGCCTAGACCTATTCAAAAAGATAATGGGTCCCTATTCTAAAAACATAAATGGGGGTATGTTAAATACAAAAAATAATGACTTATATGGGAAATACTCTCCAATATTTGAGAACCCAAAACCTTTGGTTAAAATCTTTTATATCAAACAAGAAATATTCCACAAAGAATAATTGAATAAGACATATAAAATAGACTCCTAACAACCACATACAACATACTTGCCTTATTCATACCCTAGATATGTGTGTGAGAAAGTGATTTCTTTTACCCTTGTTGTGAGGACTTTATTAGAGACTTAAGATAGCTGTAGGTTTTATTTTGGTTTTTGAGAAAAACAAATTGTTAAGCATAAGGTTATACCCAAAAAAAAAATTGTAGGCACCAACCTACAGGAGTACCAACCCCTTTCACCAAGCACCAACTCACCAAGAGACACCAATCTCTTCAAAACGAAGGCACCAACCTTCTCAGAAAAAATCACTCTTCTATCTTAAATTTGTTGTCAAAACAATGGATGATAGAACACTTTCTTTATCTCCTTTTGATTTGATCTAAACTTGAGTGTTTTCTCTGCTATACTCTTCCTTATACTTGCTGGTTTTTTCTTCTTAATATTCTCATAAAATTTTTCCTTTAAAAATTCTGCTCATCTTTTTTATATCTTCAACTTTCAAATCTACACTTTTACCATTCGTTATGCACTTATTTATAACCCATATAAATCCAAAAATTAAGTTCATGCCTCTTCAAGTGAAAAGGTCCATTCAAACAGTCACAAATCCTCCCAATAGGTCAGCCAAGGTTGACAATTCCATTCACTTCCATCAACATTTCCATTCACTTCCAGTAATAATTCCATTCACTTCCATCGACATTTCCATTTACTTCTAGTAACATTTGTGTTCACTTTCATTGACATTTCCATTTACTTTTGGCAACAATTCTGTTCACTTCCAGAAACAATTCCGTTCACTTCTAGCAACACTTCCATTCACTTCTGGCAATAATTTCGATGACATCAATGACAATTATTCCAACAATCTCCCCCTTTGTCATTGATGATAACCTTCTAAAATGATCTTTTTTGCAACTCCCCATATTCTTTTCTACAACTCCCCCTTGTTGTAACTCCCTATACTGCTATTCTCCCCCTTTGACATCAATGGAAAAGGGTCATTCAAGGAACTTAAAAAAGAAATTTAGCTCCCCCTTAACCAATACTTCTCTTGATTTTTAATGAGTAGAAGCAAAGGATATTACTCCCAAATTCTGTCATAGGTACTCAAATGTTTCCTTTGGAGGTGGCTTAGTGAAGATATCTACCATCTATTCAGATGTGGAAACATATTCCAATTTTACTTATTTTTCTATCACCTGTTCTCTCAAGAAATGATATTGTATAGGGATATGCTTAGTTTTGTAATGCATAACTGGATTCTTCAAAATACTTATCACACTAGTATTATCATAGAATATGGATATTGGATGATCATACTCTACTTTGATATCTTTCAAGGTTTGTTTCATCCATAGAACTTGTGTACAACATAACACTGTCACTATGTACTCTGCTTCTGCTATGGATAGAGATACAAAATTATACTTCTTAATCAACCATGATACTAGGCTATCTCCAAGAAACAATGCTCCTCCACTTGTACTTTTTATATCATCTACACAACCTACCCAATCTGAATCTATGTATGCTACCAATGTGAAGTCTTTACCTCTTGGTTACACAACCCATAATCCAAGGTTATCTTTAAATATTTGAATATGTGTTTCATGGCTTGCACATGTGTTTCTTTTGGAGCTATTTGAAATCATGCAACCATACCTACTACTTGCATGATATCTAGCCTAGATGTCATCACATATAGTAAACTCCCAATCATTGATCTATAAAGATTTTGATTAGTATTTATAGATTCATCATCTTTACTCAACTTCATACTTGTAGCCATAGGTGTGCTAACAAGGGCACACTCCTCCATATGGAATTTTTTAAACATCTCCTTCACATACTTTCTTTGGGATATGAATATTCCTTTGTTGGATTGAGATATTTGTAAACCAAGGAAAATGAAAACTCACCTAACATGGACATCTCAAATTCCTTTTACATATCTTTGACAAATCTCTTAGACATTTCCTCATTGTCTCCTCCAAAGATGATATCATCTACATACACCATAACAATTAACTGGTGATCTCCTTTAGTTTTGATGTAAATATTACTATCATCATATCCTCTCTTGAATCCTTGGTCTTGAAGGTATTTATCAAGCCTAGCATACCATTCTCTAGGAGCTTGTTTCAATCCGTACAAAGCCTTCTTCAACTTACACACATAATCCTTGTTTTTTGATAAGAGGAATCCTTTTAGCTATTCTATGTAAACTTCCTCTTCTAGATTGCCATTTAGAAATGTTGATTTAACATCCATTTGATATACTTTGAAATTTTTGAATACTTAAAATGCAAGAAATATTTGAATTGCTTCTAATCTAGTAACAGGAGCAAAAGTCTCTTCAAAATCTACACCTTCTACTTGAGCATACCCCTTACATACCAACCTTGCTTTGTTTCGAGTGACTTGGCCATTTTCATTTAATTGGTTTTGAAAAACCCACTTAGTTCCAATCACATTCTGATCCATTGGCCGGGGCATAAGTTCCCAAGTCTCATTCTTCTCAATTTGATCTAACTCTTCTTCCATTGATTTTACCCAATGTTTATCATGACTAGCTTCAAAAAAATTCTTAGGCTCTACCTTGGATAACAAAGATAAATCTATATGCTCAGGTATACTTACAATTCTTCTTCTAGTTTGCACCCCAACATCAATGTTGCCAATGATCTGACTTTCAACATGATTGCTCTGAACAAAGCAAGATGATGTTTTAGTGTCCTGCCTTTTAGATTCACTCAATTTTTATACATTTTCTTCCTCCCCTTCTTCTTCTACAAGATTGGGTATTTCTAAAGGCTCTTCTAAAGGTTCTTTTACCTTTTGATTTATGATTTCATATATTCTAACACTATAACTTTCTATGATAGTTTGTAGCCTTTTGTTATAACATCTATAGGCTTTGCTTGTGATGGAGTAGCCAAGAAAAATTCCTTCATCAGCTCTTGAATCAAATTTACCCAAGTTTTAATCATTCTTGTTGATAAAACATTTACTTCTAAACACTTTGAAATTTTTGACCAAAGTTGGTCTTCCTTTCCACAATTCATAAGGAGTTTTGTCATTATTAACTCTGATTTGCCCTTTATTCAAGATATATACTATTGTATTAACTGATTCTCTCTAAAATCTATCTGATAGCTTAGATTCATTCATCATGGTTCTATCCATCTCTTGAACAATTTGATTTTTCCTTTCCACCACTCCATTTTATTGTGGATTCCTTGTAGCTGAGTATTGTCTCTTAATTCCATGATCTTCACAAAACTCAATGAATTCATTTGAAATAAACTCACCTCCTCGATCTAACCTTAGGCATTTTATTTTCAACTCTTTTTCATTTTCTACTAATGCCTTGAAAGCTTTAATTTTTTCAAATGCTTCTGATTTTTCTTTTAAAAAGGCTACCCACATCATTCTAGTATAATCATCAATGAGAAACATAAAGTAGCTCTCACCTTACATTCTTTTAGTTTTGGTAAGACCACAAAGATCCATATGAATCAGCTCTAGTGGTTTGGTGGTCGAATATTCCTTCATTCTAAACCTTGCTCTAGTTTGCTTCTCGTGTTGGCATTGCTTGCATAGAGTAATTTAAGGTTTCGTTATCTTTGGCATATCTCACATAGCCTATTTGTTGCTAATTTTCACAAGATTATCAAAATTTATGTGCCCTAACCTTCTATGCCATATCCAACTCTCTTCAACTTGACTTAGACAACATTTCTCTCCTCTCATTTCTCCAAGCATGTATAGATTGTTTGTGGTTCTATGAGCATCTGCAAATAGTTCTCTCATGTATCTTTTTTTGATCTTGTAACCTTCAAAAAATAACTTGAGTGTGTGTCCTTGATCACACATTTGTCTAACACTTAGAAGATTATGCTTTAACCTTTCCACATATAACACATTTCTATTTTGTTTTTTCCATTATTGAAACTAAGTGTACCTTTTCCTGTTATTCTGGTTGTAGTTTTGTCTCTAAAATTCACCATGCCTTCATTGACCCTTTTTAATGAGATGAATTTGATTTTATCTCTAGTCATGTGTCTCAAACATCCACTATCAATGAACCATTGTTGTCCTTCATCTCTAGCATGGAATTTTGTTTGAATGATAATGGATTCTTCTTGCTTCTTCTTCCAGGTCTTTAATGGTTCTCTTTTCTTTATCACTGGAGCCTTGAACTTTTGATCTTGTCTTACATATTCAAAAACACCTCTGCAATAGCATGCTATATGTCCATAGTTGTTTCACTTGTAATAAACTATAGCTTCATCAAAGTTTGATAAGGGAGTAAACGAATTGTAGTTTCTATTCAAAGCTCCATAGGTTCCTTTGTTTTTTTGTCCTGACTTCAATATCCTTGGCTTTCTTTCTAAAATCTAATTTATTATGACCAAAATGATTGCAACAATAACAATATCCATCAAAATAATTACCAAACCTAGTTTTATTTTCATATCTTGGATCAAATGGTCTTCTAAAGTTTTATTCTCCTTTGCTTTCTTTGTTGATAGAGCTGGTTTTTGTATTATGGGATTCTTCCTTCTTGGTCTCCTTTTTCACTAGTTCCTTAAGATTTTTACCATAGCTCTTAGCTTTCTCTTTTTCCTTCTCATACCTAATGCCTAACTTATTAGATGGTGATTTTTGACTCTCTAGAATCTTATTCAAAATTTGAGTGCTTTTCTCAGATTTCGAGTCACTTGCTATTTTAAAATTCACCTTTTATAGATTCCTTTTTAAAATAGTTATCTCATATTCATACCTTTCACAGTCTTCTCCTTTCTTCTTTAGATGATCCATTAGATCTTATTCAATTTTATTTGCTTCTTCAATTTGGACTTTTAGATCATTAATTACCTTATTTTATTCCTCAAAGACTTATGATGTCTTCGCTTTGAAGTCTTGATTCTCTTCTTCATATTTTTGGAGCTATAACTTCAATTTTTTATTCTTCTTCTTAAATTATTTCATTTACTCCAACACGCAAATAAGTTCTTCTTCAAGGTTCACTTCACCTTCTTCTTCCATGTCTTCATCTTCCTCCAAATTATCTTTACTAGTGACGGCATTTTCTTCTATAGCCATGAATAGAATCTCTTCATTATCACTCTCAACATCACTTTCTTTATTTTCTTCAAATGAGTTGCTATACTTCTTAGAGTATAGGCTTTTTTTTTTTTTTTCTCAAATCTTTGCTTGTCTTTTCTTGACTTGAATCTCTTTTTATACTTTGGTTTGTTTCCCTCATCATTGTTATTTCCTTTATTTGGACATATGGCTGCAAAATGACCAATTTTACCATAATTAAAGCATTTAAATGGTAACTTTCCTTTATATTTTCCTGATCCTTTGTTTAGCTTCCAAATGAATAGAGCTTCATTTTCATCTTCTTCACTGCTTAAATTTTCACTTGATTCTAGTTCTTTGATCTTCTCTTTCTTCAAGACCTTGAATGATGCTTCCTTCTTCAACTGACTCTTAGATTCAGTTCTCATTTCATAGGCTGTAAGAATTTCATGGATCTCATCCATTTTGATCATGTCTAAATCCTTAATTTCAATAAAGGCAGAGACCTTCACATCAAATCTCAGTGGTAGGGATCTTAGGACTTTTTGAATGATCACAGATTCTTTAATTTTCTCTCTAAGTCCTCAAATGACATTAACAATCTCATCGACATGAAGAAGATACCCAGCAATGTTTTCATCATTCTTCATTTTTAAACTTTCAAACTACATCTAGTGGGTTTGGAGTTTTGTTTTTCTAACCTTACTATCACCTTCATAAATAGTGTTGATTTTATCCCAAATATCTTTTGCAGATTCACTAATGCATAACCTTAAAAAACTCATTTCTGCATAAGATTGCATTCATAGCTTTCACATTGTTCTCACTAGCCTTTTTTCAATGGCATTTGTTGGTGAAATTTGTGGCATTGTATAGCCTATTACCATTATTTTCCAAATATCAAAACCTAGGGCCATCAACTAAGTATTCATCCTTATGCTCCAAAATGCATAATTCATTCCATCGAACAAAGGAGCCTTATTAGTGGAGAAACCATCTAGCACTTGAGATCTTACCATATGTGTTTTCCAAGATATACCTTCTAGCAATTGTGCTAACACTGAAGGACCCAGCTCTGATTCCAATTATTAAGCACAAGCTTATACCCAAAAACAATTTTGTAGGCACCAACCTACAGGAGCACCAACCCCTTTCATCTATCACTAACTCAGCAAGAGACACCAATCCCTTCAAAATGAAGGCACCAACCTTCTAAAAAAAAATCACTCTTCTATCTTAAATTTGTTGTCAAAACAATGGATGATAGAGCACTTACTTTATCTCCTTTCGATTTGATCTACACTTGAGTATTTTTGTTGCTATACTCTTCCTTATACTTGCTATTTTTTTATTTTTAATATTCTCACAAAAAAATTCCTTTAAAAATTTTGCTCATCTTTTTTATATCTTCAACTTTTGAATCTACACTTTTTCCATTCATTATGCACTTATTTATAACCCATGGAAAGCCATAAATTAAGGTCATGCCTCTTCAAGTGAAAAGGTCTATTTGAACGGTCACAACTCCTCCCAATAGGTCAATCAAGGTTGACAATTCCATTCACTTCCATTGACATTTCTGTTCACTTCCTGCAACAATTTTGTTCACTTTTGTCAATATTTCCATTTACTTCTGGCAACATTTCCATTCACTTCCATCGACATTTCCATTTACTTCTAGAAATAACTTTGTTCACTTTCGGAAACAATTATGTTCACTTCCAGCAACACTTCCATTCACTTCTGAAAATAATTATGATGACATCAATGACAATTATTTCAAAACTAAGGAAGCTCTAGCATTTCTCTACTACCAGATAGACATCCATAGCCCTAATAGAGGTATCATGGGTTCCTTCTCTTTCCTCCTCATGTATTCTTACATAATTCATGATACATTGACCTTATTTCATGATTTGAACTTTTGATCACCTTTGAATTTTTATTTTGTTAGGAAATCTTATGTTAGTTCTTAACTTATGAATTGTAATATGAATAATTACATTCAAAGTTATTTACTAGTGGTTATATGTTAGAATATAGTTTGTTATTATTCTAACTAATATAGGTTATTTATGTGAGTTGAGGTTGGTGTTAATAAACCAACTCATGTATTTGGGTTGAGTTTTTTGTAACTCCCTATATTTTAGGAGAGGAGTCTCCTATATATTTTTAAGACTAGTATGATTGATTTATGGAAGCTTTTCATTTTCATTTGGTATAAGAGCAGAAGGGTTGTGGTTTCATTTTGCATGGTGTTTTTGGAGTAAAGGGATCATGGAAAAATTATGGAAGAAGATCTAACCAAAAGTATACCTTGTTTATGTGTTGATGTTGCTTCTATAATATCTTAAATATATTTTGAAAGGATAGTGGATGATCTAGTTTCTGAGAGAAATGTTGATCAACAAATCTAAAGCTTATGTGACCTAGTGATCTGTATCTTTGGAATCTACAGCAGTGAGTTATTATAGAAGAGTGAGCTATTGGGATGGTGGTTTGATTGATGGTCTCCCTCACTACCAAATTACATAATGACTGGACTAGTCTCGATATATCATGACCATCATTATTTATTTAATGACATTATGTATGCCACACATTAAAAAAAGTTGTTAGTACTTCCCATGGTCTAAAAATAGTGTAGGATTGTTGTCTCTTACACATTCTTAGCCACATCTTGGTCAAAAGACCACGTGCAAGTTTAGCATCTAAATCTAAATCTGTATATCAAGCATTCACTTCCCATCCAATAGTCTTATGTGCATCTGTAGTATTCCTCATACTTTGATTGATTTATGTTTTTATTTTCTTGCCTTGCCACATTATAAAGATGTCTTCCAACACAAAAAATTAAGTCATATTTTATATTCTTTATCATTTTTTGTTGATCAATGGAGATACTAGTAGCACTAGTAGATAAATTCAATAGAATTAACTTTCATACATGGAAAGTGAAGATTCAAATGCAACTAATGAATAAAAATATTTGGTAAATAGTTAATGGAAAGGAGAAAGAGCTTATAGATGCTAGAAAGTTATTAGAATGGCATTCCAGAGATAATAAGGCCAAATCCATAATAGGGCTTGAAATTTTGATTCCAAGCTTCATCATGTAGATCTCAAAAAGTCATCTAGAGAAATTTGAGAATTTTTCAATAAAACTTTTGATGTAAAAGTTGTGAATGGTAAGTTCTTTTTAAAATTATAATTATTAAAATTTAAGATGAATGATGGTGTAAGAATGTCTAGTCACATAAATGAATTGAGGCCTCTTATGAGATAACTATCAGAGTTGGAAGTGGAAATTGATAAGGAAGATGCAAAAGTTATCCTACTGAATAGCTTGTTTTCAAAGTATAGCAATGTTGTATTCACCCTTGATCAGATGCCTACACATATTTACATGATATGATATCTACTATCTTAGCCAAAGAGAAGAGAACCAAAGAAGATCAATAAGAATAAAAGGCTTCATACATCAAAAGGAAGCATAAGAATTTCTCCAAAAATTAAGGAGAAATTAAATGTTACTATTGTACGAAAAAGGGACATACTTCTACATACATCAGAGTTTGATCTAGAGATCTGCTTAGTGGAAAGATTAATAACAAAGCTCATAAAAGAAGGCTCAGTGGAAAAATATGAATTAGTACAATAAGAATACGGATAAGTTTCTGATAATTTCCTATACTAAACAACTAACTAGAAGGAGGATACATGGAGGATGGAGATCTTTCAGTGACTTCTCATCAATCACCAATGATAGGACCATAGCAATGATTTGGTGACATTTGTGTGTGTGAATAAGAATATAAGAAGATTCATATTCACTTGTGTGGTGTGGTGTTATTTTTTTTAGTTGTGTGTTTTTATTTCAAATTTTAGTATGGTGTGAATAAATGGAAACTTCACATTGAGAGGGGAAACATGACACAATGTTCCATTTCCAATTTCTATGTGTAAAGCACAATGTTCTATTTCCTATGTAATCTCCTAAAGTGAAAATGTGATGAGAGATGATGGATGTACTTGGCACATCATGATGTGGTTGTTCGTAAACCACTCAAAAACCATCATCATTTGTGGTTTGTGGTAAACTAATAAAAAACCACCACTCTCAATTTTTGGTTAGCTATATGAAAACCATTTTCTTGGTTTGTGATCAACCAATAGAAAATCACCTAATCATGAAAGTAGGTACAGTACAGGTTGGATGTTTTCCCCATCTTTGTACTAATGGGGGGAATGTTAGGAAATCTTATGTTAGTGCTTGACTTGTGAATTGTAATATGAATAATTACACTAGTAATTATTCACTAGTTGTTATATGTTAGAGTATAGTTTGTTATTATTCTAACTATTATAGGTTATTTATGTGAGCCGAGGTTGGTGTTGATAAGCCAACTCACGTATTTGGGTTGAGTTGTTTGTAACTACCTTATATTTTAGGAGAGGAATCTCCTATATATTTGTAAGACTAATATGATTTATTTATTGAAGCTTTTCATTTTCATTATTTAGGTTTGTTGGATCACTCTTTTTTAAGATGCCTTTGTGCTTATTTTACTATATTTTTTTGGTAAAATGTTGTTGGAAGAGGGAAAGAAAAAACCATAGTGATTTGGTATATATGAAAGCATATTTTTTTACTAAATTAAACCTACCAACTACACCTATAGCAATGGTTATTTCCTCAAACAATTATTAAAATGATAAGTGCATTTGATCCGGTGAAAGTGAGAAAATTTTCCAAAATTTATATGTAGTAATTAGAGCATCCTTTACATGCCTGATTGAAGCATTTAATAATATCCTAATAATGATTAATTTTCTTATTGCATACCTAAATTTTAAAAAGATGAAATATAAGGTTGCAAAATCTTGCAAGTAAATAAGTTAGTGTACCTTTTCTTCGTGTGTTTTCCCACAAGCTGATCCTTTAGCTTATAAACATGTTATAGGAATTCCAATGGGTTGGATACTTATTGGAGTATACTAGGGGAGATCAATCAAATATCCATGGGATAAATAAAAAATATCTAATCTATAAAGCGAAAAACTAAACTATGAAACAAAATGCTAAAAATAGGAAATGCTAACCTAGAAAACAAGGAATCTATTCTATGAAATAAATAAATCCATTCTATTAAATCATTAAATATATTACAATCCTACTCTTACCACAACATTTTTTATCATTTAGGGATATCCCTAAATGGTATATCCATGAATTAATACTTTAAAATGTTTTTATTGACTGGATATGTCACCTCATTGCCTTAGAGGTCCCTCAAATGGAAAGCACTATTACCTAGGATCTCTGAAATCTGATAAGGTTCAATCCATAATGGGGTAAACTTGTCATGTTGTCATTTATTTTCATGGACTTCACTCCATAAAATCACCAAGTCAGAGATTTTGAATGCTTTAAATTTTTCTCTTATGCCAAACCACCTTTTGACTATATCATGATGTTTACTAAAATTATATATGGCCTCAGTCCTTGAGTCTTCCATTTATATTATATCAAATAATCAAGACTCCACATTCTCACTTGGTTCCATGTATTCATGCATAACTTGATATGTTTTAAATTTAAGAATGATTGGAAAAATCAATAGTCTCATATATATTAGTAAGTAAAGTGAGGACTTGAGTGCCTGCTTGTATCTTATTTAATCAGCCCATAGTGCATATTTTAGTAGATTGTGTCAATCTCTAGGTTTATCTATTGATAAATTTTTAGTGGTGTTAATGAGGTTTTTATTCATTAATTCAACCAATCTATTTCCTTGTGGATAATGGTTGGATGATGACCTAATGGTGAATCGATTATCATGGGCCCATTCAGTAAATTTAGCTGATTGGAATGATGACCCGATGTCATAAACTAGAGAAATGGGGGTGCCAAATCTAGTTATGATATTTTTCTCTAGAAAGATGATTACGTCTTGTACTCTTTAATGCTTTGTATCTATATCTTTATTCCATCATGTGCAATAGTCTATGGTAGTTAGTAAGAACTTCTGACTAGCTAAAGAATTAGGGTTAATGACCCCAATAAAGTCCAAGCTCCTTTGAGTGAATGGTCTTCCTTCAATAATAGTCTATAAAGGAATTGTTATGTTGTATAATATTTCACCAAGACTTGGCACTTATGACATGTTCTAATATGAACATGTACATCCTTGAAGATTATTGGCTAGTAATAACCCATTCTAAGGATTTTATGGGCCATGGTGTTTCAATAGGGATGACCACTACCTATCTTCTGGTGCAAATTTTCTAGAATTTCTTGAGCTTCTTCTCATGATACATATCTTAGATAAATGCCTTCATAATTTCTTCTATAAAATATCCCTTTTTTAATCATGTAATGAGCCGTTTTAAGTCTCAAATCTCTCCTATAATTTCTTTTGAGTTCTGGGGAGCAAGTACTTATGAGTAAGTATTGAATAATGTCAGTATACTAGTATCCTTTAGAGACTTAGTTTCACAAACCTCTTCAATAGTGATGCACAGGTCAAGCTCAGTCATGATTTAAATTATTCCTTGACCTCTAACAATCTTGGCAGGCTTGATTTCTATATCAAACTCCTATAGTTTTTCCATCCATTTTCCTTAGTATTCTCCCAATTAATTTTACCCCAAAGTGAGCTTAACATTAGGGTCTAGTATAATGGTGATGGTCTTTCTCCTTAGGATGTAATGGCAAAATTTCTTTACTGATTTGATAAAGGTAATGATTTGCTTGTCTATCATGGAATACTTAAGTTATGTCTCTTTTAATTTTGTGTTCATGAATGTAATAGGGTGATCATTTTCATCTTTATTTTGGGTGGGCATTAAGGCAATGGTATATTCTGAAGTGAATGAATACAAGTAGAAGTCTTTAGTAAATTTTGGACTTATCAGTATAAGGGTCTGAGATATTACATCTTTAATGTCTTAAAAAGACTTTTGGGCTTATGTTATCCATTCAACTTTAGCATCTTGCTTAAGCATTGCATTCATAGCTCTAACAATTTATACAAAGCTTGATATAAACTTTCTCATGAATTTTATCTTTTTAAATAAATATTTGAGTTCTTTCTTGCTATTTGGGAATGTAAATTTTGATATCCCCTTAATTCTATTTGGGTCAATTATAATTTTTTCTTTGGTGATGATGTACCCAAGAGCTTACCTTACATGATGACAAATATACTCTTCTTGGGGTTCAATAAAATACCAAACCTTTTGCATCTTTCAAAGATTGATTTTAGGTGACCCATGCGATCAGTCCTTACGTTTGCAAAAATTGTGAGGTCATCAATGTAAATGATTATTCATTTTATTTCCATCCCTTGAAATGTGTGGTTCATGGCTCACTAGAAGGTGGTACCTATGTTAATTAGGCCAAATGGAGTCATCTTATATGCATAACTACCCCACTTCATGTTTAATGACGTCTTCATTTTGTCCTCTGACTCTACCAGCACCTAGTTATATCCTAAAAATATGTCCAAGAAGGACATCATTCTTGAACCACTCTCTATCTAGATGACCTCATCCAAGGAAGGCATTGTATAATTATCTTTCTCAGAAGCTTTATTCAAGTTTTTAAAATCAACATAGAGTTTAATTTACCCACTCTTCTTCTTGACTGGAACTAAATTATCCACCCAAGTAGAATGTTGGATGGGGAAAACTATTTTTGCACTCAATTACTTTTTCACTTCCTTTTAAATAAGAGGTTCTATGATAGGATTTATCAGCCTTTATCTTTTCCTAAATGGTTTGTGGTCCAACTTCAATGGGATTATATGGGTGATGACCCTTTAATTAAAAACCTTTTTAAGTCTTTGTATGTCCATGCAATCACGTCCTTATATTGGGTGAGTAGATTATTCACCCTTTGCCTTTCCTCTAGAGTGCAGTTGAGACCAGTGTTAACATAACAAAGATCATATTCATCTCCTATATTTTCCCTTTTGAATTAATATTCATTTAATTTTGGTTGCCTTTGTTTTTGTACTTGAGGATCCAAATTGAACTTCATTTATAAGGAAACCATTCCTAGAGGGAGGCAATTTTATTTCAGTTGAATGACTCCTTCCCCCAATTCCTCTTGGCATAGATAACTAATCCTTGTCATTAATGACTTAAGACTCAAATTACCTTGAGTTAGTAAAGAACTAGATGATTTATTGGTCATAATCAAAGACTTAGAAATTTTTCATGTCATCAAGAATGGATCGATAAGGGACTAGCTCAATGGAGAATATATATACCCTAGGTTCTTGTAGAGGTGCCAAGTTGGTTTGTACCTTTATTTTGCTCTCTAATAACAACCACTATATTAAAGGCTTCAAAAGACTCAATTATATATCAAGCTCTATGTTTGTACCTTTTTAGGTATGATAGCTTGTATCGGTATTCGTTCTTGATCTGATTGACTACTAGTTCCAAATCTCCATAAATTAGTAGTTGTTTAACATTATTTTTGAGAGCAAAATATAATGCCAAAATTTTCTCCTCATATTCCACTCTATTATTGGTACAAGGGAACTATAGTTTGTATGCTACCAAGTATTTATTACCTTGTGGGTCTACCAATTTAACATCAATTCCTGATCCCTGCTTGGATCTTGCACCATCAAATTAGAGAGTCTATAACTAGAAAGGTCCCTAGACTTTTGGTCTTGAACTTCATGCTTTGTAGTAAAGGTATAAATCCCAAAGTTAGGAGATTTATAGCTTACTTATTCATTATTTATATTATATTTGGTAATTGGGTGCTTCATCCTTAGATCCTGATCAATTTTAATTTGGTTTGTGACACCTCTCTATGGTAATTAAATGTGAGAAAAGTCCACTACTACATACCCATTCTATTTTTTGGACCAGTCTTTGATGAGGAGGAGTTTATATACTTTCAGGATATCCACTACAAGTATGTCAATTATCATTTATATTCATGGCTTAGATGACACTTGGATGTGTACATCATTTAGTTCTCCTATTATAGGCACCACAATTTTATCCAATTGTGAAACTATCCTCTTTGATGGGCTTGTCGTTAAACCCAGCTTTTGGAAAATTGAATTTGGCATTATTGTGGTTGAGGATCCAAAATCGATTAAATAATTATGGATGTTATTTCCAAATTCTCTGATAGTTAGTATAAAAGGTGGGACTTATGGTTTACTTTTATATATGACATTATTGTGAGTAGCCTTTGCCTTTTTTGTAGTTGTCTTTCCTATAATAGACCTCCACAGGAACTCCTTTTGTTTAGTGATCTAAGCCAATTCATGAAGATTAATGTTGTATTTAATCATTTTCATGTCTTTAACAATGTTATATCCTCCTTTTATTTACTCCTCTTAATTATAGGGCTATTCATTCCCTTTGGTAGGAGGTGGATTGTTGTTAGCCTTTGGATTCAGTGGAATAGTGGTATTGTTTAGAGGAATGGATGTTGTGAAGGGCTTATTACTTATTAGATTTTTATTGTTATTTTGATACTATTGGAAATCATGTATTTCATTAGATTTATCCTCTAGTTCATTGTCATCTTTGCCTGGGAAAAAGGACTCGTGAGTTTCATATACCATTGTGGTGTTTTAAGAAACAACTTCTAGGTGGAACTTTGGTGGTTTATTCATCAAGTCTTGTCTTACCATCTCCCTTTGGAAGATCTAAAATGTTTCATAGAATTCCATAAATTTAAGTTCACCATGTTGTGATGTATTATAGACTCTACACTAATTTAGCAGATTTGTTTCTACTATGTCGATCTCTAGCAACTTGTTACACTATTATTCTATATTATTCATAGACTACTTGAAGGGTATGTTGTATCTTTGAAACCTATAATTTTTGTTTTTATTCTAGTCATTAGTTTTACCCATATTCCTTTACATGTTTAATAAGTCATTACTTAATTTATGGACCATTATTTGCATCGAAACAAGTTTTACTTTGGTAAAATTAGCTCCTTGTACAATCGTAGTATTAGAGGGAATTAAATTTTAGTTTTTTTTATGACCATTCATTTGTACCTTATTATTCATATAATTGTAGTTCTGATTGGGTGTTTGATGCATTAGAGAAGGTAGTGCATATAATTGTTTCTAGTTAAAAGCAAGAATATTTTGATTAGCATGAGGCACTAGATTTAGGGTTGGGAAACTAGCATTGATGTTGGGAGTGTTTGGTATTTGAAGATTAAACTATCTATCAATATTTATAGCCTCTTCATATGCTATATCTAGAGCGGTGGTAGCAGCATCTCTTCATAAGAACACTATTATGATTGGATCTAAGGCATTTTTATACATCTCCGATGTCAATGCTCCATTTAGTCTATACTTTGGGCTAAGCCAAGTGTACATCTTCTATAACCTCACATTGAAATCCCAAATTGGCTCATTAGGCTCCCTCTTCATGTTAGTGAAGTGTTGATACACTAGGCTAGGGCTAGTAACTTGTGAAATTTGGGCAAAAAAATTGCTTTGACATGTATTCTACAAGATAATTGAGTTCTCTTGAAGATTGAGGTAACAATCATAAGTAGCATCATGTAAGGTAAATGGGAAAAGCCTACATGTAACATATTCATCAATAACATTTATTAATTTCAAAGTAGACTTAAAATACTTGATGTGTTATTCTACAGTTCTTCCCCTTGAAGGGGAGAAAGAAGGTAGATACTTCTTTGGGTCTCTAGGTAAATTACACACATCTCCTAGGATAGAAATGGCAGATCTAACTAATCAATATTATTTTTGGGCCATAGGATGATTGATGGGATGGATATTTTTTATTGGAGAGGGTTTCTTAGCTAAATTCTATTGGGAACAACTAATACAAATCTAGGCCTTCATTATGTTGATAAGGGGAAAACCAAAAGACTGGTTTGGGCCCTAGACTTGGTAACTCTCTTGGGTGTCTCTAGTGCAAGTCAAACATAGGGGATAACCTCTCACTAGAGAAGGCAAATAAGTGTCCCTCCTTCTAGTGCCATCTTATTCTATTGATGTGGGTCTTGTGCACATCCCTAGATTTAATGAGGTTTCTTCCAACATTTTAAGATCTTAAAGGAGGTAAACTCCACTTTAGGGCATGAGTTATAGGTATTGGTTAAACAACCTTGTGGTGGAATAGAAGGATGAGCATGTAGGTTGTTAACTAGGTTTGTTTTTAGTGAAATAAATCCTAGTAATGAAATCAAACCTAAGTGAGTTGGATGAATGGGTTGTACCTATTCTAGAGTGGGTAGGTCTCAATCAAATAAACTGTAAAAGGAGGGATGTGTAGACCATAAAAGAAGGCTCTATGGTCTCAAGGGGTCACTTCTTTAGTTGTTTCTTTTGTGGACAAGTTTTTACAAGACTAATGTTTCTTATTTGTAGTTGTTACACACTCACAGGTAAACACAGTTAGGCAATCTGAAGGAAATGGTATAGGAAACTTAGTGGTCTCAATTGAATATTTTTCCTTTTAAAGTTGTTATTACACACCCTTAGTTGGGAGATTACATCTCAAACCAAGAAGGCATTTAGGACAGTTATGGCACACACCTAGAAGACTATACCAGAGAGAAAACACTTCTTCACACATTAGAATATTAACACAGTTTAACTAATTGCTTAAAATCAATGAAATATACAATCTTTCAATAGTTTTTGCACATCTAAGATTAGCATACATTAATGATAACAACCAAAATTGTCTATAGATTTTGTAAACTTCAAATTATTGAATTAATACAACAAAGAAAACACAACCTCAAAACCACAGAGATGGAAGGAAAGAACACTGACACAATTGCATGACAATCAGAATTAATTTCTTCCTATATTGATATAACTTATAACCCTTTGGAATATGAAATTACATGAATACGTAGACTTGGGGAGGGGTCACCTCATCCTCCAAGTCCATATAAACTCATAGTTACATTACGTAATTAAACCTTGGTTATATTTTTAGCATCAAAATTACATGTGTGCATGCTTATAGTTAACTACAACTGTGTCAAAATAATTCAGCTTGTACTATGCAATGTAACATGTGTATGCTTAAAAAATAGTTCAAGAAAATTTTATGTTTATACACTAAGTATAAGTAAACTATAATTATAAGGATTAGTATTATCTACATGAGTACGTATAAAATTAACCTTAAACTAAGGCTTACTAGGTGATTGCAAGGTGTTGTTAGTTGATGGAGGCGTTGAAGTTATAGCTTGTGTCAAACTAGAAGTTGAAGCAACAAATTTCCTCTTTGCTTCTAACACTTAAAAGTGTTTGTCACTAATGTCATGGTGGTACCTAATAATGTCTATATTTAGCAATGGAGTTTTATGCATCATGTTAACTTGTTCAATAAGCCTTACATACTAGCCTTAGTATTTATAAAGTTAATTCTAAATATGTCTACCTCCATAATATTTTTCCTTAAAAAATTCATCTTAGCTTTTATTTCTTCCAATGTCATTCCTTATAAGTTCTGCTTGAAGCTTGTTGAATCCTATTGAAAGAGCCAATCAAAATTGGCCTTGTTGATGAGTCTACCTATGGAATCCCTTTCCTATGAGAAATTTAGCTCCCTAGAATCTACAAATTGAGATATTCATGCTTTGCATATTTATTCATTATTTCCTTATTTTTTGTGATCTATTCTCTAGCTTCTTAGGTCCTGATGACTACAAATTGATGGAATTGGTATCCTCCAATGGTACGATCAAATTAAGGTGTCACAAGCCTTACTAGTCATATAAATAATAATGAATTTCAACTTATTTTTATTTTGTTTCAAAGAATTAAAAAATTTGGCATTTTTAGCTATGTGAGGTGCTAAGTTAGCCCTCATTGTAGCAATAGCCTCTAGGACATTATAGAATCTAGATGTTACATTTTGTACATTTATCTCTATCTCTATGGGAATGTGTACAGCTTATCATTGTTCCCTTATTTATTCTAATTCTTGTTCCGTATCCTTTCTATCCATTTCAGTTCCATCATGAATCTCAATCAAAGTATCCTTATAGGTTTCAAGATAGGATTTGAAGTTCTCAATGCATGAGGACTACCCCAATTTTCTTTTCTTCCTTTTATATGAGGTAAATACCTCTTGTCTTTCTTCTAATATGACCGATTTTTTGGTCTCATATTTCATTTTTCTCTTCCTTAACCTTTGTACAATCCCTATAGATTTTTTAAATATATAGCTTACTATGGGAAACACCATAATTATAAGATTAGGCCTTTGATAAGCCTATGACTATATATTTTCTACCCACTATGGGAGGACTAACTGGGTTGTATCTATGGGTTGAGTGTCTTGAAATGTAGTCTCACCCAAAAACTGTCCTAATGATTGCTTTAAATCTTCTACAATTAATGGATCAAGAAGTGAAGGCCAAATTATATTAGACTAGTCCACTACACCATATTAAGGTAGTGGGTGGACTATCTAGACTAGCTTCTTCTTTTTAACCTTATTCATTGTTATCACAGTAGTGTTCTGAGAGGAATTTAGAGAGGCACTATTAAACCCAACTGAGAAGATGAAACATGAAGCTGAGGACTTGTTATTGCTCCCCTATCCTTCTTAGTTTCCTTTCCCTTAGTCTTTGGGAGATCTGGGATGATGGTGGAAGCAACCATCGTAGAAATAATACTAATGGATATAGAAGATACAATTGGAGGATGTATAATAGTTGGGGGAGTAGGAACAATAAGGGTAGAGGAATTATCCTCTACCTTTATAACAAGCAGGGTTGGTTGAGAAATTAGCTGAGAAGAAAAAACCTCTACCTTGGGTACCAAAAAGGGAGGGGGACCACTAAGACTGAGGAAGATAGAATCAAATGACCTAACAGTAAGGAGAAACACAAGACATAAGAGGAGTAGTGGAAATTGAAGGGGCTTCTTTCTCACCTAAAGGCTCCTCATGTAATGGTATTTTTCCCTTGGTGTCCTAGAGGCTTATAATCTTATCTCTTTGATGTTCTTCCTCCTCATCCATGGATTCAAATCCAATTGTCTCTTCTAATGATCCTTTAGCTAATGGTGCATGTATATTAGGAATTTGTGGAGGGGGTGAACCCTTGGATTTCTCTTGTAACATATTTTTATTTTCCTAACTGTGGAAGGTGCTTCTTATGTGATGGATATTGATGTAACCATAGCAATAGTCTCTAGGATTTTTATAGCATTTGGTTGGGTAGGTCCCTTAAAATTTGAAGAATCAAGATAAATGGTCTCATCTTGTGCTCCCCCAAGTGAAGTATCATGCACTCCTAGATCCTTATTTATAGATTTTAATGTCACAAGGGTTGTCTTTGAGTTTTTCCACTTATCTTTGGATAGTTGAGATAACCTGTTGACCTAAAATTCTAAGGTATCCCATCCTCCCAATGGTGGAAATCTAGTTTTTGCATCTAAAATTGAGATAGAATGCTACCCTTAGATCATTTTTAATAGTTCTTTAGCCAACCTGATGTTTCATGCTTATTTATTGACTTGGGCATCATATTTATCATTAAGAAATAAGAAATCATGATCATATGGCTCATGATGGTAGGGAATTTCAATACCCTTGATGTCTTTTTATACTTCGTCATGTGGATCCCAATCCCTGTGAGGTAATGTAACTAATAAGTAATACTCCCTATACCTGCCAGATTCATAGAAGTGTTTATGATTCACATAACACATTATCACAATCATGAGGTGGGAGTCATGAAAGTATATCTTCTTTATCTTGTGCATATCCTCATATATTCCCCAACATAACTTGTAGGTGATTTCTTGCTCTGCTAGTTTTTTGGACACATACTTAGGGAAGTATAAGGGTGTTACCTTATGGCCTGTGACCATAATCATAGTTTAATCTAGATAGAACTGATAATATCCCCTAAGTAATAGTGTATCTATAATTCTTTTGGATATCCTAGGTAGAGGTTACTCATGGATGGCCATCCATACCTAGGGTTAGACATCCTCTGCAATGCATATAATGTTTTAGGTGTATGTGTATATGTGCATAAAGGAATAAGAATCACATATATGATTCTTGATGAAGTTTAAATTTGGGCTATAGATTGACCTATTATAAACATAAATTATGACAAGAATAGTGTCAATAAGGTAGGACATCATGTAGAAATGGCCCCCCTTGGGACTCTTATATTTTGTAATATCTACTCTCATAGCCTTGCACTAATCTAACCTAGAGCAAATGTCAACTCTAAGATCAGTAGTAAATATAGTAACAAAATCCACTCAAGGTGGAGTAATTTGATGCTGAGATAGCCATATAACCTATTAAAGAGGGCCATCCCAATATGGAATACCATCCTCAATTTTATCACCAATACAAGGTATTTTTATTTCAAATTGATGGTCTCCTTGGGAACCATCCAACTACTTAGTGTTTTCTCAATTGATTTCTCTTTCTTTGATGAGACTACCTTATGAAAATCGTAAGTAGCATATGCAATGGGGAGGAAGATATGCCTTTGAAATGCATCCCTTGAGATGCACACCGTGACTGACTTGTGCTCCAAATGGTGAAATAACATGCCTCCAGTCACCTTCCTAATGAAGAATAAATATTTTAGGAGGTCAATACATGGCATGACCTCTAGATTTGTTGTGTCAAAATTTAATCCTTGGAACTTGAAAGGGAGGAGGTCTATAGCCAATTTTTTTTTAGGTGGATTCAATATCTCTTCATGGGTGTGTGAATCAACCTGGTGTATCACCTCCCACAGTGTTGAATAATTATTGTATTCATTGTTGAATATTGTGTGGTAAAAGAATGTGTCCTTGTACTCTGTTGAATATTTGATATAAAATATCAATGGGGAAGGATTCCTCAAAATTTATTAGATGAGGATGCCATAACTAATTGACTATGTTGACAATGTTCTAGTTTGCAAGTTAGTAACTCGACTCTCTTGAGTGCATGATATGTTTGAAATGCTAGTAGTTAGGGCTTGTTAGCAGGGAAGCAATTGAGTTCAAAGTTGGCTTGTGATCAATGAGCATGTCATTCATCTGCAATACTTTGATATAGCTTTGGCATTGATTTTTATTTCATGTGCCATTAATGTCCAACATCTATAACTTTAATTTGTTTGTTTAATTTGAACTTTGCCACTTCATTTGGCATACACCATGTAGGCACTATTGATGCTTAATAGGAGTGCAACATTATTCCCTTTAGCCAAGTGTTATTTCATCATTTATTTCACTTTATTTTACCATGTCATGAGGGTCTTGATATTCAAGATTCAGGATATAGCATTAAAACAACATTTGTGAGGTGAATGAATATGTCGAACAAAAGTTACGAACACTTTTTATGAGGACCAAAATGTTGAACGCTTTTGCCAAAAATATATCGAAAGACCCAGATGAGCCAAACACTTTTGTCAAAAAAAGTTTCAAAGACCAAAATGAACCGAGCATTTACTTCAAATAATTCTACTAAATAAATGTTCTAAATAATCTCAGCAAAGACCAGTTTCATGCCAAGTAATTTACACTGAAGAGTTTTGTTGAATAAATCCTCCGAAGACCAAAATGAACCAAAATGTAAAACTTCCAAAAACTTGGGCCCTAAAGAATAAATGGAAAAGCCAATCTGAAAATAGAAACTCTTAACAATTATCTCAAACAAAACCTACGAATAAAAACTCTAAAGAGTAAATTCATGTCAAGGTTTATATAGGTGTGAAGTGCTGAAAATTATCGAATATAGGCTTCCAAATAAAAGTTTCAAAGACCAAATCCTGCTCAGCTCAGTTCCAAACAAGTTTACCAAATAATTTCACCAAAGACAATAATGAACCAAGACCTATATATGCACAACTTATAAAGAGCATTAGTAAGTTATTCCTTATAAATAAAACATGTTGATATGTTTACCAAATAGTGCAGTTAGTGAAATACATAAAGCTTTCATTTTTAGAATAATTTCAAGATAAGCCTAGACCTTTTCAGAAAGATAGTGAGTCCCTATTCTAAAAATGGAATGGGGGTATGTTGGGTATAACATAATTATTATTAAATTTTTAAATAATTTTGATTAAAATAAAAATGCATATGCTCAGTTTTTACAAAACATATAAAATAGTGTGTTAATTTGAATTTAGTAAAACTTTATTGTAAGAAAGTTTTAACATTTATAGAACATGTAAAAAATGAAAAAGAAGATATAAACATGAATTTAATAAGTATGTATGTAATCCAAAGTTATTTCTATTAGTAAATTTCAATACTTTTATCTTTCATGAATTTTATAAAATCATTTTTCTCAAAAAATTATAAAATAGGATCCCAATAAAAATTAAAAATTTATACAACATGCAAAAGAAAATAAAAAACTAAGGAAAATATATGTATTCTGTAGGCATCCAAGTGATCCAAAAAAACACTTGTCACTTTAGAACTATAATAAAATAAATGACAAGTTTTGAAAAAAAAAACGAAAATGGCATAAAAAAATTTATCATCCAAAAAAACAAAATTATCATTAGATTGAGAAATCTAAACCCTACATTTGATTATTTTTTATCACTCATGAATTTTAAATTGTTTGTATGTTACTCTCAGCATAAGGTGGTAAATGTTGTTTTTTATAAATTAGTCAAACAAAAAGTGCATTTTAGCCACACCAACTTGATAATTTCACCTTTTTTACCACACTAATATGATACCTTTAACTTTAGGTTCACATTACACCACCAAAGAGTTGTAATACATCTTTTGTTCCTCAATAGAGCTACAAAAAAATAAGCCATCCTTGACCTCTTATGCCATCTATTTATATGAGACTTGCAAGTAAGATATTTGGTGATTGTTGGGTTGGAGGATGTATATGTTGAGCTCTAAAATCTCAAGTTGTGGAATTTACCCTCAAAATAAATATTTAGAAGAAAATTTCTATGAATTAACACATGTTCATCAGTAAATACCTTTATAGATTATTTGCTTGTGTGCAATTGACTACTCTTCCTAGAGAGGAGTGGGTTTCATCTTTTAATGTCATGAACCCTATGACTGTTGGAATAGATAATTTTTAAGTGGGACTTTACCCTTAAACTATATAGTTAATAAATAAATATATTTAATTTATTAACATGAGGTAATCTTGTGTAAATAAATTAAATAGATTTTATCATTGGTTCCTCAGGGAAAGGTTGGACCCATTGGTTACAATGGTCCACCTCCATACTCCATTATTTAAAGACATTTTACCTTTGGTAAATATAATTCGAACACATCAATACACAATATTATTTTGCGAACTATGTGAGATATATGCGAGCACTGTGAAGAGTTTTGTGAAGGCTTGTCTAAGAAGAAGTGAGAGGAAGAGGAATTGTGTATTGGGGTGTTTCTCAATTATATAAATAATCACTATGGTGTTTCACCTCTGATAGGTTTTCCACATTAAAATATTGTGTTCATAGATTTGGTTGTTATCTATGTATTTTTTGGTTAATTCCATATCTAAATCATTGATTGGTATTATATTGTATAATATTTTGTCACTAATAGATCTAGTAGCTAGTCAACAAGGATGTCCATGTCTTCAAGAGGTGACTATTTGTGAGGCACAAAAACAAATGTTTATTAATTTGGAGATAAGGAGAGTTGATGGCCTCATTTGTGGTAGAGGAAATTTAACTAATAGATATGAGTGTGTTGGTGCAAGTGATAGAGGTAGCATTGTGATGGATCAACAAAATTATGCAAATGTTGGTAATACAAGCTATAGAGGCAACATTTTAATGGATTGAAGAGTTTATTTAAGTGGTGTTTATTCAAAATTTCTCAGTGATGTTGCCTTCATAAATTATGGTGGAAAAACTAGAGGGGATACTTGGCCCGATTAGGCTCCTTGGTAGCTTTGGTTGCATACCCAATGCTTATGATCCCATATTCACTCCTTTTGTCTTTGGGTCTTGTTTAGTGTATATTATTTTGAAAATAATGTCACATTATGAGTGCCCATATTGTAGTCACTGGTTATCCTCCTAATAAAATTCATCACCACACCATGCCATACCATTCCACCATCATTCACCAACTTTTTTATACACATGTAAGCTACATCACATTATTCCAACATTTTTTTCCAACAACTTTTAATGAACGAGCCACAATCAATTTTATTTCAAATTTTTGATCTAATGTAAATTTCACTAGTTTGAATTGCTTTATATGCATTCATATTTACATTTCATCCATTTTAAAAATGGATCATAACAAGGGATGTGACTATGGAATTATTTAAATGGAATCATCTACTGTGGTGCCAAAAATGCAAACAAAGGAACAACATGTGGTCATCATCTAAAGAAGAGACCGTAGAGGATTTTTATTTTTTATTGCTACTATGACTTTGTTCTATTTTGAATCATTATAGAATATTTTTGTTTTTTCTTGGATTAAACTCTCCCATACATAAATGCTATAGAGGATTAGGCTTTATTGCCGCAACCATCACAAGAACAAGAATTACAAGAAATGGGTATTTCAAGAAACCCATTCGGTCAATACCCATTACAGATAAATGTGTTCCATTAGCCTCTTATATATAAATAGTGCTTGTCATATGACCATGAAAGAAATAATAGCGAAGGCCTTCAATTTTTTCCTTCCAAATGCCTTTTGCCAATATGCTGAAATTATATTTATATTTATAGGTCTACTCATGGTCCCTTAGATTTATTATTTTCGAATAATAATTTTTACCTTCATCATCTCAACATTTCCTAAATTCAATAAATATGGTCTATGAGGGTAGGCTAAATTCAATAAATAAGTCGTTCCATGCTTAGAGTTACTTTTGTTTATTTTTATGTGGACTTTTATTATGTCATCATTCTTATTATGTTACTATTCTAACCATTGTGTGCTTTTACAGTCTAATTTTTCACAGTGAGTATCTTTTGGGTTATTCAATTATCTAATTTCAATTATTCAATCATTATAGTGATTACAAAAAAAATGTAATGTAATGTGTTAATCTATATTCTCACACCCTCCTAGGGATACATTAGTTAAGCATTACAAAGATTCTAGGAAAATATGGTTTTCTTGCAGTGGGAAAATGTGTTTTGGATGGAGTCTTTTAAAATTTTCTTGGTAGTGTATAGATAATCAAGATCCTTCAGCTTTATAATCAAATCATTTAAAATTTATTTGGTACAAATGTATGGATAGTTAAACTCATTCAACTTAGTGTCAAGGTCTGAAAAGTATCCATTCCACCAAAATTGCATGGTACAAGTTATCAAAAGGGTACACTACACACATGGGGGATATAGAAACAACTATAGAGAGAGTGAAATCAAGAATCAATTATGATGTATTGGAGAGGATTATTTTTTTAAAGCATTAACAAACACAATGTTTATCAAAATACACACTACCTTTTTTAATTAATATAATGTTTAACTTAAAACATCTAAAAAATGTTTGTAATAGTTAAGTGAATAATTAATTTAATAGTTAGGTTAAAACAATTCATTGAAATCATTTTATATTCTAAGTAAAGGTTATCCATTTATGAAATGGTCAATTGATTTGATAATTTTTGCATACTATTCCCTACTACATGTAAATGGGAAGTCACAAGGGATGCATATTGATGACATGTAAAATGTTATGTGCAAGGTATATTCTATCAAGAGTATAACCACTTCCTATGTTGTATAATTATCCAACTTATATTTTTATATGTGTGTATTTTATATTTTTTTATAAATGATAATTATGGGGTTGGTGAACCCACACCTTGTCTAGAACACAAGTAGGGGTTCCACTACCCTTACCTCCACTATGTCAATCCACCAATATATTTCCCCTATTGTAGATCACCTAATCATTGGTGGGATTTGAGCCTAGGTCACCACTATTCCAATGCATCTACTTTCACTATTGCACCACAACCTAGGGGACTATGTGTGGATTTTATGTTTCTTATTAGCACGATAAACCTCTTAATAACATGGGTTAATACTTTGATAAAAAGTGCATTATGCTTTCTTTCCATTTTGTCTATCTTTCTTCCTTAATAAAAGGGTGGGATCCCCATACAAAACCTATGAAATAAGCCAAATAAAAAGTATATCCAACTAAAAAATTATCCTCCTCAATGCTTTACTCAATGACTTCATTCATCTATAATTTTGTCTACAAAGTGAATTTGTGGAAATCAAACACATATCTTAAACTATGTTTATTGTTACTAATTGAAATAACTTCAAATGGAAATGATTTAGAGTGTTTTAAAGTAGACGTAAAACATGTCACATAGTGATTTTACCCTCTAAACCCAACTATTGAGAAAACCAACTTGTTAATGTAAATTGATCATCACTTCTCTTGATCAGATGGGAAAATTAAAAAGATGTAATGGAACATAAAGTTTGCACTACCTCTCTCTTCAAGGTTGCATATTAGTATCTTAAAAAAGCATTAAATGGAATAAAAATCAACACTATATTTTTTATTACTTATTTCAACCCTCTACTACCTATTGTCATGAGTGTAACCTTCATGTAGACATGTGAATCCACCAATTTGTAGAGAAAGATTGATAATTTCACAATTTGAGCTGAGAAATAAATGTCTTAATGAGTTTTTTAATGTACTTATTTTCCTTGAACCTATAATTATTTTATTGATAGTTTATAGATGATACCTCCCTTTATTAGAAATATTTTTCTCCCACGAAATTTTAGTCCCTCACTAGATGTAGAAGGATTTCTTCCTCTTTCCCCTCAGTAGCTTCTAGGTGCATGGTTATTTGGCATTGGCCCAAACTTATCAAAGTTCTTTGTGGCCTTCTTTTGGTTTCTTTAATTTTTCCCTAGAATTCCATATCCCTCTCTCACTACTCTTATTCAAAGAAAAGTCTCTAATGGAAGGCCATAATGCTCTTCTTCCTTATCATCTAAAATATAAGGCTTAAAAGGGTTTCAACACATCCCCACAAAATCATGCATGAAACCTATTATTTCCCCAATATGATGTTGAATTTACTTCCTTAATCATATAATGGTGGCCTATCATCTTCTAAAAAATTATTTGGTTTTCCTCTTTGGAGTTTGTTTTTCTAACATGGATTTTGGAGTCCCATCATGTATTTGAAGTAACACATGTCCTCTTTTATTGCCAAGCAACATTCTACAATGGTTATCATGTGCAAATTAGATTCATCTTCCCAACTACAACCTATATCCATAGTTTAAAATTTAAGTTACGCAACATTTTCATGTCTAAATTTACATATAAAAAGTGATAAATATATCTCATGTAAATCATTGAAAACATAGCTTGTGTATACCTTCCCTTATTTGGATCTTGTTGACTAATTTAACCACAAGTAAAATTAGGTCAACCTAATATATAGTTAAACTATATATAAGAGTCCCCTAAGGTTTAAAATGCATCCTATGGTCTCAAATAAGGTCAAACATGTGTATTCATCTTTGTCACTTTTGTCGTAGTTTGACCTAAGTCATTCTAAGGTCATTTTGAGTCATTTATTGAGTGTGTATGATTTCCATAGAAGGAAAAATGTTAAAAATGCATATTAAATGTCCCCTGTGTCAAAATATTTAGAGGAACTATTTTATAACTAACAAAATACAATTTCAACATCAAAACAAGAAGATCAGTGGGAAAAGTGGTAGTTTCATGTGGTTTTGGGCAATTGTACAACTTGTGTATTAGTTGTGGCACATGTGGATGTTTAAAAATTTTCCATTAAACTTTTCACAACTCATTTCCATGCTTGGGTAGCTTTGACAAGCTCAAAATTGGCAAAAACCATTCTAACTTTCATATTTCTCTCTTAGACAAGCAAAAATGGTCAACTCGTTTCAGTTTGGTACGACTAGGAGGAGTTGAGTTGGATCGAGTGACTTTGGTGGATGATAATAATATTTATATAATTTTAATTCATGGTCATAGTTATAGGATTGGTTTCTTGTGCTCTATGAACTATTGCTAAGAAGGTTTGCTCCTCTTTTCTGCCTGCACATCCCCATGGCCTTCAAGTTTACTCTCTATTTGGATTGGTTTTTGAAAAATAATTGTTACATGTGATCTTAAGGAGCATGAGAATATTTTTCACTAGGTTTTAGTTCATATTAAAACTGTGGAGGTCAATAAATGATCATAACTATCTCACCTTACTAGTTCAAGACACCATTACTAGTCTACAAATAGTTTCATCAGTTGCAAAATCTTATTTCCTTATTTTGATCTTCAAAAAAATAGTAATGAAAGGTTATCTATTTTTACAATTCATAATATCATGGTGATCATTATATTATTTTAAGGTTTAGTCTGAAGTCTAATATGGATAAAGAACATAGTCAAGAAACATGCACATAGTCAATTTTATTTATGATTGCCACCTACAATCAATTGAAATTAGGTCTTGAATAGTCATGATGATAAGACAGAAGCCTTAAAAATATTAAATACACTCTCAAAGTGTTAACAATCAATTTGAACTATTAAAAGAGGTTTGATATTGGTAGTAGAACCAATTCACCACACACTACCTTGTATCCTACAATGACACATACAAGTAGCTTCCATAGAGGTTTGAAAGAGTTGAAATGAAGGTGTTGGGACTTGTTTGAAACATTCATTGAGGTTTAGGATCAAACAGAATATCAAGATGGTAATGGTGAGGTTATTTCATGCAAGTAGACTTGATAACCATGCCTACAAGTTAGAAAGTTGTATTTGGGGATAAATTACCATAGTTTCTTTGCATCATGTTTTTTTCATACACATGATCCTTCCATAGTAGAGTGTTTTGAGATATATATAGGCTAACATGTTCCCATAATGTAGGCCAAGCCTAATGGAAATGTTTTTAACATGGAAGATTGGTTTCTTGATCAATAAGGAATGTGTTTGATTGATTTCTAACTCAGGTAGATTTTGACTTGAGACATTTAGAGAACGATGTGATAAAAGGACTAAAAGTAACCTAATATGTAGTGACCTCTAGCATCGAGTGAAAATATGGTATAAATGTCATATAATGAACTCATACAGGTATGGGATGATCTAATGACCTTAAATTAAATCAAAGGAGCTAAAAATACAATGGTCACACATGGATGATCACCTACAAAAGTCCCTATAGTCTGACTGTAGACATACATAGAGTTGATGATAAGAGACTAAAAGTTGAGAAACCTAAAGGCATAGTGATTTTTTTTTTAAATGACATAATGACCTTGAAAATATATTAGGGTATTGTTGATGATTAAAATTGCACTATTTCTAACACCAACAATGGGAAGTTTCAGGAATGTGGGACTCGCAACCTGAAATGACCTCCAAATTTTAAATAAGTTGGTTCTTCTTTATCTCAAAATTATTTTGGGGAAAAGGATAAGAATTAAACAGAAACACAAATGCAATGAAATAAAATCTAACTATGGTGATATGCCTAAATTTAATTCGACCCTTAATTCTCAAAGCACAGTGAATATATCTTTAGGATTCAATTACATTAAAGAGCAGACAAGGCATGATCAATGTAAAATATTAAAATAGATAGAATCAAAGGCTCACAACTTAGACGATTTTGCAATGACCCAGAGAATATCAATAAAGGCACAAAATTTAGTATTCTCATTAATTTTCTAGTTACATAAAAGGCACAGAAACATGCATAGTTATACAAACTTTTTGACTCAAGAAAATAGAATAAAGGCAAATGATATTATTGGTCACAGCTAAAAGTCTAAAACTTTTGATAACAATTTCTCACAGAAAATTCTCTCTATCTTCTGATGATCTTTAGGTGGTCTCGCACTCTTATTTATAGCATAAAACTTGCTCTAGATTCCCTGCACATTCCCAATTCAATGGCCTAACTAAACTCTAACTAAATTGGAAGTGTTTAACATAGAATATTTCTTGGATCTGAAACATTCTATCTTCCTACAAGTTCATTGGCCAAAATAGATACACAGGACACTTCCCATTGTCAAATGGGAGAGGACACTTGGTTGATTCCCTTACTCTACTTGAAAACCTTCTTATTATTTAGGAAGCACCAGAAAATGACACTTGGCATGTTCTACAACACTTACCAAAGACACATGGTACTTTCCACGTAACCTATACTCTTTACTGTGTCTTTGCTCAGGAGTGTTCAATCTTTGACATCTGTCGTAGTCTGCTTCTTCAAAACTTTAACAACTTATGGAAAATGGGACCCACAACACTTCTCACTTGAGAAACTTCAAAAAGGGAATAGGGACAAGTGGCACTTTCTGCGCATCTTTAACAAGGGACATGTGGCGGTCTCCACTACTTTTAGCTATCTTTTGAGAATCCTACAAAAGGTGACACTTATTAGTCTCCATGTCGCTCTGTCTATACTATAGAAACATTTGGACCTCATTTCATATTTATAGGGATGGAGACACTCAACAGCTTTTGCTTGCCTCAAAAACAAAACCTAAGACCCACCACAATCTTTACTTATCAATACAGAATATTTCTTGGATTTGAAACATTCTATCTTCCTACAAGTTCATTGGCCAAAATAGATACATAGGACACTTCCCACTGTCAAAAGGGAAAGGACACTTGGTTGATTCCCTCACTCTACTTGAAAACCTTCTTATTATTTAGGATGCACCAAAAAATGACACTTGGCATGTTCTATAGCACTTACCGAAGACACACGGTACTTTCCATGTAACCTATACTCTTTACTATGTCTTTGCTCAGGAGTGTTCCATCTTTGACATATGTCACAGTCTGCTTCTTCAAAACTTTAACAACTTATGGAAAATGGGACCCATAGCACTTCTCACCTGAGTAACTTCAAAAAGGAAATAGGGACAGGTGGCACTTTTTACGCATCTTTAACAAGGGACATGTGGCGGTCTCCACTACTTTTAGCTATATTTTGAGAATCCTACGAAAGGTGACACTTGTTGGTCTCCATGTCACTCTGTCTATATACTATAGAAACATTTGGGCCTTATTTCATATTTACATGGATAGAGACACTTGGCAGCTTTTGCTTGTCTCAGAAACAAAACTCACGACCCACCACAATCTTTACTTATCAATGAAACAAAGTGAAGATATTTCAGATGTTGACACATGGCAGCTTCTGCTTTCTTCAGCTAAGGATATGTGGCATCTTTCGTTGTTTTTAGAAAAGCATATTGAAACCTTTCTCAGTTGTCATTTGGCACCTTCCACTTGATCTTGAGAAAAGCTTATTGAAATAAACTTTTGAAATGTATAAGAAACATGAGACGTGGATGCCAACACTTGTTTCACTCCACTGAGTTATTATGGGACATGTGGCACATTTTGAGCAACTTATATAAATTATGAAATGTGCCTCGATTGATGACACTTGGTAGCTTTCACTCAATTTTGATACTTAGATAAAATTTAGGTGAAAAGAAATTTGAGCCTGCACTCTAAGTCAAAAACTTCACTATCTCGAATTAAAATGCACAGGGACAAAAACTTGGAGCACACAACTGAAAATCAAAATAAAATGTAGAGTATTTTTTACTCTATAGTTATTGGTGACCCCAAGGACTTTTGAGCCTACTCAAAAAGAATCCACAACTCCCGCATGATCAAATGTGACAAAAATCACAACTTTAGTAAGGTCGTTTGATAAGCAGACCACTCATTATCAGATAATCCCTAGTTATTTTAGAATTCATTGAAGGCTAAATTAAGGTTGATGATATCCTTGTGTGAAAAATTTTGTAAAATATGAACTGTAACCTTTAATTTAAATTATAGGTGGGAAAAGGGAATCAAAATAGCTTCTACTTCAGGTACTGATGAATCATCTCTTAAATCCTAAAAGACTGCTTGATCATTTTTCCTAGCTAACAATAAAGGTTTAATCTCATCAATCATCAACACAGTGTTGCAATCAAGAAAAGGGGAAGGAAGACCTAATTGCACCAGATCTTCAATGTGTTGTTTCATGTCTTTGATTCCTTCCTTTACCACATCTAGAAGCTCTATGTAATTGATTGCTACAGAGTTGCAATTGAGAACCTCATTCACTCTTTTAGCAGTGACCATTCTATCACTAATCCCTGTTGCTGACAATGTTCCATCAGTTCCATCATATAACTTTTGCAGCAGCATTTGAGAGTCAAACACTCTCCCAAAAATAGTAGACAGAGTGTCTTCAACTGAAGTCTCCACCTTTTCATACAATTTTTGTGCATTTAGCAGAAAGGTTAGAGAAGGTTCGAGCTGAATAATCTCCTCAGAGATTCTTTTCCATATTGATTCATAAAGCTCCTTAACTAGATTCAAAACCCCTGCATTATTTGGCCTATTAGCCAACTCAAGTGTCAATTTCTCTATCATTTTTCACTCTACTTGAAGTTGGGCCTGTATAGCAGTGGTATTATTCTGCTCATTCAATAGCTTCTATTGAAGTTGAGTAACTGTAGCAGGCTTTCCTCACATTTTTCTTGAAATGCTACCTTTTCTCACCTTAAAGTTGTCATCGCATCTTTCACCTGCATTAGCCCTACTTTCAAAAAATCATTTTGGGCCTATATAGCCTGGTGAGTCTGAAGAGAAATAGTATTTTGAAACTATTTATTAAGACTCTCTATTTCAATATTCTTAGTATTGATTTCTGTAGTCAAACTGCTATAGTTTACCTTCTCTTTGGCTAGATCAGCCTCCATCTTTTGTAGCTTCTTTGATATTTTCAAATAATCTTTAGCTACTGTAGAATTGGATTCATTTAGCATCTTTACCCTATCTTGTGGTTTGAAAAGGGACATGTCTATAGCCACTGCATTCATTGTGTAATCTTTGAGCTGCATCTGCTCATTTGGCTTGACTATATTTAGTGACAAATAGGTCACCGTTAGTTGCTTTTGGATTGGGTCAAATTGTGACCTCAGATGTGGTGTAGCTAGGGATTTATTATCTTTGATCCTCTTTTTCTCCATTTAGGATTCCCTTGCCTTCCTAGCAACATCTACTTGAGTTTGGAAGGTAGAAGGAGAGGCAATGTGCCCACCCGCAAAAGGATAACCTTGTGGCAAGCCATATTGAATATCCATATGTTGGCTAGGGGAAATATGAGGTATTTTCTTGGGAATAGAGGGGGAAAAGTGAGGCAATGATATAGCCTAAGTATGGATAGATGGGGAAAAATGAGAAATGTGCACAGCGGAGGTGTCAGGGGACATTATTTGGCCTGATGGAATCATCACCCTTATAGGAGAAGAGAGAGATTGAGAAGGAGGAGAAACAATACTTACCTGAGGAGCAACCAAAATACTCTATGATTGGTGTTGTGAGGGTTCTACCCTCTCCTTTGAATCAAGTTGAAACCTTAGCCTCTTATGTTTTCTTGGTGTTTTTTCTTCTGGTTGTGCTCCCTTCTCTTCAACATTTACCACTACTACTAGTGGTGCTTGTGTAGAACTGGGAACCTCAAGGACTGACACTAATGGAGAAGCTTTTGGTGGTAAAGATACCACACTCTTTTGTTTTTCAATTGTATTGAGAGATTGGGGCCAAACAATTACATTGACTTCCACTGAGGTTTGCACTGGGGCCTATGATATTTGACTAGATTCTACTCTGGCTTCTAGCTCTCCACCCTGTGTCTGGAAATTGTTTGTATTAGGGCTAGACATAGGAGACAGATGACATTCATCCTAGAGTTCCATTTCCCATTTGAATCCACATTTCCAAAAGAGTGAGTTGTCTCACAAATCTCTTGCCTATATTTCCAATAGGCTTCTATTTTCTCAATGTTCCAGTCTTTATTCTTTAATGCTCTCCTTAATCCAAAATTCATTCTAATTTTAGGGTTAAAATCCCTTTGCTTAACATAAAAAGTTTCCCATGGTCTATCTTTTTGAAGGGGCAAATCCATCAATTCAACATAAAAATTAGGAATATCTTCCCTAGGATTTTTCCTATTTTCCCAAAAGGGACGGCCCTCATGCACAATTCTAGCAGTAACCCTATTAGTCCTGATCCATGAAGTTATGAAACCATTTGGGTCATATAACCATTTATCTTCAATTAGAGAGAAACCCAGGAAGGCTAGCCTTCTCAGCAACATGATCTTAGCATCTCTGACTTTTAGGGCCATATTGTTTGTTACCCATGGAACATTATACATTTTCCTCTTTTTCTTCCCAGAGCCATATTCATTATCTACCATAGACACCTACCTGGTGACCTCTAAAAATGCTAACCTAAGGGTCAAAATATTAGGTAGCAACACTGGTTCCCCACTAAAACCATGGACTCTAATAATAGTATGATGGGATCCAAAAAAGTAATCACAAGGAATAGGGAAATTGGTCATAAGGTTTGAGACAATTGGAAACAGTCTATTTACAACTGGTTCTAGGCTCAGATGACAAAAAGTAGGGGCAACAAAAAAATCCTAGAATTTGTATGGGTCACTAGTTTTAGACAAGATATGTGTCCATGCAGACACAGGAGTGGTCCTATGTAGACCAAAGCTTGGGTCATACATATTTAGATGCATGTGTTGGGAAAAGATGCTGGAGTTTTGATACAACATAAGGTGAAACAGATAATTATAATACTTGAGAATTCCTTTAGATTTAAATTGGGTGAGTTATTCAACCATTGAATATGCAATCTACTTAGAGAAATCCAACTGATACTCCTGAGTCTTGTCAATAGTTTTCAATCTGAAGAGGATGGCCATTTGTTCTTCATAGATAGTTAAATCTTCTTTCATTCCAAAAATGAAAGCCATCATGGAAAGTGCATCTTGACTAGCTTATGCAAATTGTGCTCTTGTTGTTGGCAGTGTCAGCATAGTGGTATCATCATCACCTAATTGCAATTCTAATTTTAGAAACCTCAATTGAGTATTAACATTTGCCCACATTTTCTACGTTTTAGTAGTGGTGGGAAACGTGGATGTCTTGTCATGATACAGGGCCAGCATCTCTCTAATAGCCTTTAGTGTAATTTGCACCGTGAATGGACCCTATTGTATGGTATTTGAAGGTGCATGAAATAATTTGGCACATATTTCAACCAAGTTAGGGCATGGATGCATACTTAGGACAATGAATTGTGCCAGTTGTGAAGTCCATATCCTCATTGCAAATGTTTCATGTTGTCCAACTTTGGCCCTCTAAATACACCTTTGATGTGCCCCTTCTCTGAGAGTTTTGATACTAGTTCTTTGAATAATTAGGTCCATGATTCCTTTTACAAAATCTTTCACCTTTGCTAGGTCATTTGCATGACCAACTTCAAGGAATCTAGTCCATGGGTATGTCTTTAACGGATGTGCAGGGGCTGAAGCATATGATTTGCTTATAAGAAACTTGTCAATGGATTCGTAAATCCTAGACCCTTATTGCGAAGACTATGCTCCCTCCATATCTATATCTATTCTTGAAAATAGTGAACTGTGGTAATGGGTATGAAGCTTTTGCAATAGGGAAGGCACTTTTACTTAAACAGGTTTGCTATGAGCTGAAAATGCAAGTAGCAGGGGTTTTCTAGCAGACACAAGAATGTTTGAGACACTGTAAGCTTGAACTCTTGTTATGAGGTATTTATTGACCCATCAAGTCTCAAAATGGCATTAAAATTGGATAACCATTAGCAAATCTTACTAAATATTCATGGGACAATGAGTTAAACACATCATGAATGTGGTTGCGCAAGGTACCTTGGGGAATTTAAGGATTTGGGAGATTTTTAATGTGTCGAGAGTTTTGAAAGTTTTGAAAAAAAGCTCTGAGCTGCAGCCACGTGTTCAAGGAACACTTATTTAAAAGAAAGAGTAGGAAATAAAAATGGGAAAACAAAGAAACTAAGAAAGTGAAACTATCTAACTATAATGCATTAACCAAGTATCTTTGCCTCCCCCCTGGATCAAAAGCAGAGTTTCTAAAGTATCCTTCATGGCGAGAAGACTTGTGGTGCTAGACAAGTGGCTGAATGGGATGAAGCTCTAGTGACTTGCTCTTCTTTCATGCCACTTTGATTGGCCTGCATTTGAGTGGATCAGAGTCAAACATTCTTCCAACATATACATATTCTTCTTGTTCTTGAAAGCTTGTTGAATGCTGGTTCTTCATATTGGTGTGTCTCATCAAGAAATCGATGGCTATTTGTTCATGACCATAAGCCCTTTGATATACATCATTTATTAGCTTATCTCCTTCTACCTCAAACTTGGGTTCCATTGCATGATCATCCTCCTTAATTACTTTTAAAATATCATCTTCAAATTCACCAACCTCTTGAAAGGATAAGTCTGAAAGCTTGCAGTAATTTTGCATATTTATTTGAGTCTCAATTTTGTCTTGTCCATCTGCAACTAGCTCACAGCCTCTTTGAAGAATAGTATAACCTGCCCTAATGATTTCAAACAAGTCATTCAAATCATGATCAAGGAAGTGTCCATGCTCCTCCATATCATCTTGTAAAGTGTGAAGAAAGTTAGAAATTATTTCTTCCTCATCAGAGATTAAGGCATAATCTTGTGACTTCCAACTCAAAATCTAGAATTCATGTTGAGAGACCTAAAGATTGATATAAGAGGTATATTTTTGCATTTCTTCCCTTAAAACATTTGGGATTTTATGATCTTCATCAAATATAACATAAGTGTCCAGACCAGTGGAGTCATAATTTCCATATGGGTCACTTTACATCATAGCTAATAAATGATTATTTTCCTCTTCTTGATTATGTTTAGTCCAGTCACCTAACTCCTCAACAAAAACCCTTTCTTCCTTATTCAACATAGCATGAGCTGCTTCTAATTTTTGAGGTTGGTTCATTGTTGATGTGATCCTTATAAAGTGGCTCAGATAATATCTTCATCTTTGAACCATATTTGGTTTTTAGGATAAGATGAGACCAATCAATTGACATATATCCTCCTATCTTGGCTGTAAAGTCTCTAGATAAACATAAACCAAATATAAGGGGTATATCTATAACTACTACTTCTTGATTGAAAATTATATTGGGGCAAGTATATAATTGCAATGGGAGTTGTTTAATTCTCCCTATTGTTTACACTAATTTGTCATCTAGTTGCATGACTCCTCTAGTAAGTGGCTCATACTTTATTTTTAAAGCATCAGCTATTTGCTTCAGCATCATTGTAGTACTAGCCCCTGAGTCTATCATCACATTATGCAATAGTTTATTTCCAACTATTAGAGTTAAATAGAAGGGCTCTGGTTTTGATTTACTTACCTTTGTTGCATTGTGTAAAAAGGTTGTTGTCTTTAGAAGAACTGTGTCCTTGAGCTTTTCTTTATTAGCAAGTCCTTCTTTGATGTCAGTATGTTTAGGCACTGCTTGACCTTGCAGAGCTTCTTATAATAATGTCTTTTACTTAGGAATATCTAATATGTCCCACATTGACACATGTGTTGGGGTTCGCTTCAGCTGATCCACCACATTCACTAGTCCTATTATTTGGGTTCTTGGAAAATAAGAGTACCTTGCTTTTTCTTGAACTTGTCCAAGAACTACTTGATTCTGCACTGGCTAACACACTTTTTTTCTAGCAGCTATGCTTTGATGAATTTGAAATGGAGGAGGTCTCATAACTTCATTATTTGTGACTTCAGGTTGTTCCATCATCCTTCTCTTTGATCTGGTATAGTAGTCTGATTGCACCACTGGTTTCTTAGAAGTAGAAGCTTAATTCAAGAATATTGATTCTTCATCTTCAACCCATGAAAACAAAGCATGTTCCAAGGATATTTCCTCTTCTTGTTGTAAAGACATCCCTTGCATCTGAGCCATCAGAATTGAATTTTGCATACCAGGGGACTAGTAGGCTTGAGTGTCAGAAGTACTTGCAAATTATCCATCCATTCTTCTTTGCTCCGCTACCTTTGTTGTAGATTACCCATGGGATAATATCTAGGTGTATGAGCATTATTACAAGGAAAACACCAGGAATTGGTGCCATCTACATAATTATTCTACCCTTGAACAATCTCTCTATTTGGATTAGGGGGAATAGTCTGTGAGGGTGTAGGGACTGCAACTAATTGGTTTGTTGGCTAAGGGTTAGTTTGCCTTTGATGACCCTGATACTGGTTTGGCTATGGTGGAAATCTATTTCCTTGGTAGCCTTGATATTAGGGTTTAGGATAAGGATTATGCTATCTTTTTATGTTAATTCACTCATTTGAAAATGTCCTTAAGATGTTCTTGATATCATCAATCTCAGATGACTGGGTAGGGACAAGTTCTTTAGCAGGTTGTTGAGGATATGTGTACATAGACACAGGTGGGGCTATAGGATTAGAGGCTTCTTGAGGCAAAGGTAAGGTAATTTCTAGAAACATGGGCATGGGAGGCCTTGGGGGCAAATTTCTAGCATCTATTAAATTATTTTCAACTCTGACTGCATAGTCATAAGCTTCTGGCAGAGTCTGACCTCCAAGTGACTGAATCATTACTGATATGTCTGAATTTAAAGCTTTAAGATAAAATACTATAGCCATACCTAGTAATGGTCTTGTTGTAGTAGGGATTCTTTCCCAAGTCTTTTGAAATCTTGAATTGAAGTCAGTCATTGCTTCTTGTGGTGCCCTTTTAATAGTAATCAATTGTTGTAACAAAGAAGACTTATCACCCTTTTCTTCAAACCTTTCAAAGAAAAGATCTCCAAGTTGATCCCGAGTAGATATTGTATTTGGAGTCAAGGATCTATACCATTCCAGAGCCTTCCCTTTAAAAGAAGCTACTAATAATATTATAGCCACATTCTATTATGTGACCACATGAATTACACAGACATTAGACACATCTTGCAGATGTTCTTCAGGTGTTTTAAAATCTTGCCCACTAAATTTGGGCAAAGCTTTCAAGGCATTTACTAGAATAGGGTCCCAAGTGGCTAGTGGTATTGGGAGGATCAAAAGACTGCCAGTATTCCAACTTGCATAATTCCTTGGGGGTATAGGATCTCCCATATTTACTCTTGGTATTGGTATAAACTGATTGACTCTTCGTCTTGGACTAGTTATCAAAGGTGGAAAAAGAATACCTGGATTTACAGTAGATTGAGATCTTGTTACTGGTCCATAACTTTGACTCCTTGTAGCTCTCTGGTTCATACGATCTTGAAAGAAACTTCAAGATGGGGTCCCACCAGGCATGCCAAAAATTGTTAGGTGATTAAAATTGCATTGTTTCTAACACCAACAATGGGAAGTTTCAGAAATGTAGGACTTGCAACTTGAAACGACCTCCAATTTTTAAAGAAGCTAGTTCTTATTTATCTCAAAAGTATTTTGGGGAAAATGATAGGAATTAAATAGAAACACAAATGCAACGAAAGAAAATCTAACTATGGTGATACGCTTGAATTTAATTCAACCCTTAATTCTCAAAGTACAGTGAATATATCTTTAGGATTCAATTACATTAAAGAGCAGACAAGGCATGATCAATGTAAAAGATTAAAATAGATAGAATCAAAGGTTCACAACTTAGAATATTTTGCAATGACCTAGAGAATATCAACAAAGGTATAGAATTCAATATTCTCATTAATTTTCCAGTTACATAAAAGCATAGAAACATGCATAGTTATACAAACTTTCTAACTCAAGAAAATAGAACAAAGGCAAATGATATTACTAGTCACAGCTAAAAGTCTAAAACTTTTGATAAAATTTTCTCACAAAAAATTCTCTCTATCTTCTGATGATCTTTAGGTGGTCTCTACACTCTTATTTATAACATCAAACTTTCTCTAGATTGTCTGCACATTCCCAATTCAATGGCCTAACTGAACTCTAGCTAAATTGGAAGTGTCTAACATAGAATATTTCTTGGATCTAAAACATTCTATCTTCCTACAAGTTCATTGGCCAAAACAGATACATAGGACACTTCCCACTATCACATGGGAGAGGACACTTGGCTGATTCCCTTACTCTACTTGAAAACCTTCTTATTATTCAGGAGGCACCAGAAAATGACACTTGGCATGTTCTACAGCACTTACCGAAGACACACGATACTTTCCACATAACCTATACTCTTTACTGTGTCTTTGCTTAAGAGTGTTCCGTCTTTGACATTTGTCACAATCCACTTCTTCAAAACTTTAAAAACTTATGGAAAATGGGACCCACAACACTTCTCTCCTGAGCAACTTCAAAAAGGGAATAGGGACAGGTGACGCTTTCTGTGTATCTTTAACAAGGGACATGTGGTGGTCTCCACTACTTTTAGCTATCTTTTGAGAATCCTACAAAAGGTGACACTTGTTGGTCTCCATGTCACTCTATTTATACTATAGAAACATTTGGGCCTCATTTCATATTTACATAGACAGAGACACTTGGTGGCTTCTGCTTGCCTCAGAAACAAAACCTGGGACCCACCACAATCTTTACTTATCAATGAAACAAAGTGAAAATATTTTAGATGTTGACACGTGGCAGCTTCCACTTTCTTTATCTAAGGATACATGGCATCTTCTGTTGCTTTTAGAAAAGCATATTGAAACCTTCCACAGTTTCCACTTGGCACCTTCCACTTGATCCTGAGGAAAGCTTATTGAAAAGAAGCTTTTGAAACGTATAAGAAACATGAGACGCAAATGCTGACACTTGTTGCTCTCCACTAAGTTACTATGGGACACATGGCACATTTTGAGCAACTTATGGAAATTATGAAATGTGCCTCAGCTGATGACACTTGGCAGCTTTCGCTCGATTTTGATAGTTAGACAAAATTTAGGTGAAAAGAAATTTGAGCATGCACTTTGAGTCAAAAACTTCACTGTCTTGAACCAAAATGCACAGGGATAAAAACTTGGAGCACGCAACTAAAAATCAAAATAAAATGTAGAGTATTTTTTACTCTATAGGTATGAAATACAAATTTTAAGAGATGAAGATCACCTACAAGGGTTTCATTTGTTTAATAAGTGCACCTACAGTAGACAGACTAACCTATAATAGTGGAGAGAGGAAAGTCTCTAGACATGAATGAGTTAAAAAAAGTGTGATATGAGATAAGAGACTTCAAGTAAAAATTAGGCATGAGATACAATGTTCCAACATGGAAAGATACCTACAAGAATCCCCTTTTTCCTAAGTGAGTAACACAATCAAAAAGTTTGCAAACTAAGCCTAGTCAAATGGAGAGTGTATGATGAGAAGGTTAGCATGAGTGTATGATGTTGAAATTTTTTGAAACCAATTATAATTTTTTTCCATAAACTTAATGAATATCTCATAATAAGGAAACTAAGCAAGTACCTGGTTTCTAACTTGATGCCTAGTCTAAAGTTTATAACCCTGCATAGTCATCAACATTATAAGCTAGTCTTAGGTTTTTAGATTGTTAAGAGACCTATAGAGATGATCTAGATTTAAAAATTTATGCATATGGTCTGCATGACCCAATATAACCTCTCATATCTATAAATTGGTTAGATAAATAGGGGAAGTGGCCTCTATTTTGTCTCAGATAGAGGGCACTCCCAAACAGTCCAAAGTTGCAAGCAAATAATGTGAATGATAGATTGATGAGGTATCAATGTTTTATAAAATGATATGATGGTTATTGAGGTTGGTTTTAAGTTTAATGAGAATTATTAAACACCCAAATTTGGTATAGGCACTCATATGTGGTCAAGGCTTCAAGGAGTACAGTTCAGCTTATTAGGCCTAGGTTAGGCCTAAGTGCTAATGATGCCTAATTACTTTGATATGACCATCTAAACATTCCAAACCAATTTATGACCTTAAATAGGAATTCCATGATGGATCACAATCATTATTTTGTAGGTAGTTACACCAAAATGGTTAAATTGGCCTAAAACCATGATAGGGGTACCTAGAATGAATTCTAAAGCTCAATAGGCCATCTTCAAGAGCTCACATTTGTATGGACACCAAGCATGAGACCTAAATAATCTATGGGTATTTATGTAGGGTCCCATAATCAATATTTGTGGAATTTTTTTAGAGGTTGGATGTTAGAATTATATGAATAATCCTTAACCTTTCAAATAGTCTAAATGGAACTTGATGGAGAATAAATAGATGGGAATGCACTAAAAATGGTCAAATAGCCTATAAATTATTTTTTACATATCAATAACTCACTCAATCTTATGGACATCCATTTGGTCTGTACTTTCACTTGTACTAAAAGGGTAAAAATAGGGTTTTTTACAAGATTTTGGGTGTTTTGTAGGTATAGAGGAGATTTGACGAGTGAGAATCATTTGGGGAGCTCAAATGGGACTTTTTATAACTCCATATATAAATTAATCACAATATATAAACATACAAACACCTCTTTTGAGTCATTCATTTCAAGCAATCTTTGATAGATAGTGATAGTGAAGAGTGACTACTAAGTGAAAGAATGAGAAGTCTATTTTAGGGACCTATTAAGATCTACCTGAGAGAGTGAAGGTAAAGAAACTCTATAATTTTTTTCTAAAACCTATTCCATGTATTTATTTGAGCAACTGAAGGCTTTTTGGATGATAAATGTGAATAATGAGGCCTAAAAGACTAATGAATGACTACAGATGGTGAGTACAAGTGTCTAAAAGATGGATAGTAGTTAGGGATGCATATGATGATTGCCATGGCATGTTTTCAACCCCCCTAAGATAATTCATGTGTCAATCCTCCCTAGTTTAATTTTGATCAATCAATAGATGCCTCATCATGAAGGTAGTTTCCAAGAAGGCCATTTGAAGACCTGATGCCAGTTTAAGGAGTTTTTCATGCTTTAGATGGACACTTATCCAATAAGACCTTCATGGCCTATTTCTCCAATTCATTCTTATATAATATAACTATTTTATATCACTTTCCACTTGTTCTTGTGACCCTTGAAGTCCATTCCTTCTCTCTCTTCTCACATACTCTATAAATGCAAACCATTTTGGCTTTTATAATCTAATCTATGTCTGGTATGGCAAAGCCTTGATGGTTTGAATACTAGTGTTTGCATTTGAATAAATATTTAAAGTTTTTTTTGGTTCTACAATTCCTTGTCTAAGTATGTAAAGTAGTGTAAAATCTGAATGATAAGTGTTAATCACTTATCCTTACATTCATCTTACTCTCTCATATTGTGTGCAAGCAATTCATTCTCTAACAGGTCACATGGAGTGTAGTCAGTGCCCTTATTTATATTTAAGTGTAGGAAGTTGAATTAGTGTCTAATATTAGACTTTTTTCCTTTCACTTTGGGAAGTGTAGTATATATCACCTTCATGTTTGAAATACTTACGTTAGAGTACCATACAAGTTTAAATCCAGTCTTGTGAAAAATCTTTCATAGTATAGATCATGGTAGTCTAGTGGATATCAATTTGGTGTATCACTTATTATAATAGGTTATTTTTATGTTATTTATATCCCTTTTAATCCAAGAAATAAGTTAGTGTAGGTGATAATCAAGCAAAGAACAATCTATGGATCTATCCCTTGAACCTAGAGGTCTACCTCTATCATAGGCAACCCACAAGCCTAGAGGTATTCCAATGTTTCCTAAATATTAGATTAGGCTTGAAAAACCAACTATAAGGTGAAATATTTGGTGATAATAGTCATGGCATGCTTGGTGGGATCATTATCCTAAAGACATCTTGTCAAGGTGAATGCTAGTCTTGACAACATCATAGTTGTATATGGTGTTCTACTCAATATTTGGTGACTCTATTCAAGGTAATATCTATTTGTAAACCATTTTTTATTAGTTCTTGTGTTCATACTACATGGTCCTTACTAGGTTGAATTATAGTAGACATTTCAATCCTACAAACCCACTCCTTTAACCTGAATTTCCTCTTGAATTTCAACATCCTCAACCTATCTTGACCTTTGAAGAATACGAAGACTTTGCAAGCCAAGAAGATCAAGTGAAGAATAATTTGAGGAGAACATGGAAAGGCAGTATGACTTCCCAATTTTTAACACTAAAATTCCATTCACCTCAATGCATGTGATGATATACCCCCTAATGCTAATAAAAGTATTCCCACTTTCAATGGTGAAGGTCATGTCACCCCTAATGAGCATATTAGGGACATCTCAAACTTATATAGCTTCCATAATGTTACTAAGGTCGATATTTCTATTAGACTACTTGTTATGTCTCTTAAATGAAAGGCACTTGACTAGTATAGGACATTACTCAGAGGTGTATCATAACTTGGGATGATTTTGGAGAATTTCTAACATCAAGGTTTGAAGACAAGAGTGATCACACATCACTCATTCAATGGCTCAATGTAATTCAAAGGGATCCTAAGGAGATAATTCATGATTTTAATGAGATATTCCAAATGAATTTTCATAGGATTCCTCCTCGGATGAGACCACCTACAAGCTTTGTGTTTCCTATATATCTGAGTATTATTGGTATTAACATAGCCATCAAGTTGCAGTCCATGGGTGGTTATAACTTACCTAAATATTATGACCTTTCCATTAGAGATGAGAATGGCATAATACAAGATGTAAAGTTTCATATACTACTAAACATGTTTGTTATTACTCCAAGTGTTTCTCAAATTCCAAGTGTAAATACCAAGTCTAGAACTACCCTTAAGAAGGGAGAAGATATTATTGATTGGGAGGCAAGGTCTAAGGCCTTAGAGGCTCAAGTTAGGAAACTTATTCTATAGTATGGAGTGAATAAAAACCCCTATCCCCATCCTTAGAAATTAAATAGGTTCCCACCTTATAAATATGGTCAAGGTAGAGGGAAAGGAAAACCTAACTTAAATATCCCATCTAATGCATACAACCCAACTTCCACCTCCAACACAAGAGTCATGGTATTGGTGCATAGTAACTTGGTCCAAGAATAATAAAGGAAATAAGGATAGTTTATGGATTCAAATTAATGTGTAAATTAGGCTTTGGTTTTTAAAGGAGGATTTACTCCTCAATTTTCATCAGAAGATGATAATCTCATGTAAGCAAATGAAGGATGGTAACCTCGAGAAATGAGTTTGACAAACTTTTGAGTGGAGGATACACTTGTACTCAATAAAAAAACTTAATTTTTAGATTATACTAGATCAAAAATGAATCTCTTTGGAGATTCCCATTGTTTTTATACAAGTTTAAATATCCCTCTAACAAGGCAGCAAGGTGTGACTGCAAGTGTGATAGCCCCTACAACATTTACACCTATTTCAAATCAAAATGTAGGAAGGGTGGCTTAGAGTGATCCAATGACTCAAGTTCATGGCACTTATTTACCTTAAATAATTAAATAAAAATTAAGTTTCCCTACTCTAAACATCATTGATTCTTTGAAGAATGCCAAAGCTAGTATCTCTCTTTGGGATGTGCTTCACATACCTAGTCAAAAAGAGATTATTCAATAATAGCTATCTCAAATTCACCTCAACCATCAATTCATGGTAATTTTTTACTCACTAATTATCCCACTCATATATATTAACCCTCTTACAAATATTAAAATACTCCACCCTTTTACCTTACTCTCATTGTGGGAGACAAAATTGTTCACAACTGCATAGTGTATAGTGAAGCTAGTACTTCAGTGATGCCCAATCTTGTGAAAAATAAATTGGGTTTAAATTATGAACCATATAGTAAGGGAGTGAAACAAATTTATGGTACATTATCTAAGTCAATGGGACTCAACAAATGATTGATATTTTTCTTGCATGATTGTCTTAGATTCCCAATTCTTTAAGATATAATGGTTATTGATTTATCTATCCACTTCATTATCTGCCTTTCAAGGGATTTCACAACCAAGATATGAGGCTATCTCTTAGTTTATTGTTCCTTATTAGCCTTTAGAACATGGTATGTATTAAAGGTAACCATTATAACACAACCATTGGCTAAGTTTCATATTGAGCCATATGTGGAAGCAAGATCTAATCTAAATTGTACCATTAATGATCAAGAAAATGTTATAGAAGATGGGTCATCCTCAAATCTTGATGGAATATCTAATATTTTCCTATATGACTATGGTAATAACACATATGAACATGTTCCTTATTACCTCATGGAAGAAACTAATTTGGGATTATATTTCTTACATGAAGAAGAAATGCCAATACCTTCACTCACCAAGGAAGAAGGTGAAAATGATGGAATGTGGAAGATGTTTTTTGATGGCTCAAGGAGAAAGATTGGTGTAGGAGATAGTGTTATGTTGGTTTATCCATCAAAAAAATGGTAATATTCTTAATATATGTTTCATTTCAATTGCACTTGGAATGTGGCTAAGTATGAAGGTTTGATTCATATTCTTCAATGGGTAAGGAGAAAAGGAATCAAGAATCTACAAGTATATGGAGATAGTGAACTAATTGTGCATCAAATTAGGAATGTGATTGTTGCCAAGAACCCTTTTTTTAAGTATTATAATCATAGGGTATGTGATTTACTTGATGACTTCAATGCATTCAACATACAATCAATCCCAAGGGAGCCTCATAAGCATGTTGATAGATTAGCTACTATAGGAGCACAATTTGATATAATTCCTATCATAAAAGAAGAAGGAAAACAATCTCACATCAAATTCATTGTAAGACATTCCATAGCTAATAATGAGGTATCTTTTCAAGTGTTTTATAGTGACAAACACATTGTACATTTCTTACAAAATAAAGTTGAGTTATCTTCAAAAAACTAGAAAAGACTCCTTGATTAGTTTAAGAATCAGATTGTACATCTAAGAAAAAACAAGATACATAAATGATTGGTGACTTTAGAAATTATGTTTAATGAATATGATAAAATAATTAATTAAAATTTGATTATGTCTATAAATGAGGAGAAATATGAAAGGGTCTTTATCTTCAAAGACAAACTCCTCAAACTAGGCAAGGTATGTTATACATCAAAAAAACAACCAGTCATTGATTTGTGTAGGGAGTTCCATGATATAGTTTCTTGGGAATGTAAATACCTAAAGGGGTTTGATCCTAGCCTAGCCCATCATACCATTAAATTATATCTTGGAGTTAAACCGGTTAGGCAAAAATAAAGGTCTATCAATCCCAAGGTTGAATAACTCATGAACATGAAACTCACCAAGATCCTTGAATATGAGATAATATTCCCTATCAATCATTCAACTTGGATAGATAACCTTGTGCCTATTAGAAATAATAATGGGTAAATAACACTTTTTTTGGATTTTAGAGATCTTAATAGGGTGTCACTCAAAGACCACTATCCCTTACCCCCTATGGAGTAGATTTTGTAAGTTGTTTTAGGTTCCCACCCAACATTTCTAATTATTAGATGGATATTTTGGTTATAATCAGATTTTGGTGAATGAAGATGATCAATTTGAGATATAATTTAATACAAAATGGGGGAATTTTGCTTATAGGAATATGTCCTTTGGCTTGTCAAATTCTAGTGTCACCTTTTAAATGGAAATGTACATGAATTTCAAAGGTCTAATCAATGAGATGTTATTAGTGTATCTAGATGATATAATTGTTTTCTCCAAGGATGAAAATGAGTATATGAAACACCTTTTTGAAAGGTGAAGGTAGTATGGAGTATCTCTCAACCCTAAAAATTGCATCTTTTTTATTTATGAAGGTAAGCTCCTAGGACACATTGTTTCCAAGGATGGTCTAACCATTGACCCTAAAAGGATAGAGGCTATTCTAGACATATCATTTCCCTTACACAATAAAGGCCTCCAAATTTTCCTAGGCAAGATAAATTTTGTGAGAAGGTTCATACCTAGTTTTGCATCTTTGGTGAAGCCTATCACAACCATGCTAAAAAAAATTAGGTTTTCTCTTGGACTAAAGAGGGTAAGAATAGTTTTGAATCTATCAAACAAGTAATTGCACAAGATACCACTCTTGTAAACCCTGATTTTGTTAAATATTTCATGTTGTATTCATTTTCTAACCTTGATCCTATATTATCTGTGATAATGGAAAATAATGATGAAGGTGTTGAAAAACTAATTGCATTATCTAGTAAAGGTTTGGAAGATTATGAAGTTAAGTATACATTTGTGGAGAAATAAGTCCTTGTTGTTTTAATAAGGATAAATAAATTTAGGCATATGGTTTCAAACAATAAGATCCACATCATGGTTTCTCATCCTAGCACCAAGGAGTTCCTCTTGAACAAAGACCTCAATGAAAAGGGGTTAGGGTGGATTACAAAGGTATTGGAATATGATGTTGAAATCAAAGTGAAAAAATTGATAAGATATAAGGTTCTTTGTGAAAACTTAGCTTCAAAGCTCCATGAGCCAAAAGAAGAAGCTTTGGTCAATCAAGATTGTTCCCAACCAGTTGATCCCATGCCTCTACAAAATTAAACATAAGACATCACCAGGTTTATTCAAAGTGGTGAATGCCCTAATGGTTTGACAAAACCCAAAATAAGGTATTTTATATTTCAAATTATTCCTTATTGTCTTGTAGATGGTGTACTTTTTATAAGAGATATTAAAGTTGTAATATTGAGATGCATTGACAATGACCAGTTTGGTGTGTTGCTTGAAATTTCTTATAATGGAACAGTAGGAGGTCATTTCTTCCTAAGAACTATAGCTGAAAATATCATGAGGGAAACATAATTATCCTAACCTCTTTGAATATTATTATTCTTGGGTGAGAAGGTGTGTACAATGTGATTTATTTGTAGGAAAAAATATCTTGCAGATCTCCGTTTGAGGCCTATTCAATTAGATCAGCCCTTCATGTAATAGGATCTTGACTTCATTGGTATGATAAATCCTCCATCAAGTGTTGGTCACAAGTGGATCCTCACAGCAATTGATTACTTCACAAGGTGGGTTGAGGTAGTTGTATTGAAGGAGGCTAATGAGAGTGTTATCTTGGAGTTCTATAAGATCATTATAACAAGATTTGGAACTCCTTCTACTAGCATTTTAGATAATTCACTTGATTTCATGGGTGTTAAAATAGTTTATTGGGAAAGTAATAATGGTATATATTTGTGTACATTATCTAACTATTACCCTCCAAGTAATAGGTTGGTTGAGTCTACTAGCAAGAACCTAATCAAAATTATCAAGAAAACCTTGGAGAATAATCAAACAGCTTGGCACACTAAATTAAAGACATCCCCATGGGCTAATAGAATAAATCTTAAGAGGTTAACAAGGAAATCTCTCTTTGTTCTTGTCTATGGGAGAGAAGCTAGGTTTTCCATATCCTAAGACCTTCCTGACTTAGAGTTGACACATTGGTTAAAATTGTTTGAAAACACTCCAACGGAGGTGAGGTTGACAAAGTTGATGGAGCTACAATAGACTAGAGATAATGTTCACAAAATTATGGAGTATCATCAAGTGATGATGAAGAGGTCCTTTGATAAGAAACCAACTCCAAGAGTCTTCTAAAAATGTGACATAGTACTAAAGTGGGATGAAGATAGATAAAATATAGGAAGACATACCAAATTTGATACTTTATAGAGTAGGTCATACATAATCATCAAATGAAAGAAAAATAACTCCTTTTAGTTGGAAAGAATGAATGGTGAGGATTTTCCTATCCCTATAAATGGGATCCATTTGAATCCTTACTATTGATGAAATCAAGGTTAGTTATGTACATACTAGGATAGGTGTGTGTTTTGCTTATGTTATGTGTGTTTTTCCTAAGTGTTCTTGAGAACACATGTGTGTTTGATTTAGTGTGTTGTATTGAGTGTTTGTTTTCTATTGTTTTGTGTTCTTTCAAAGGCAATTTAGTGTCATATCTATATATATGTGACTCCATATCCCAATGGATAGGAGTAGGCTACTTGTCTTTGGCATAGCTAGCTTGCCACCCTTAGGAAATCACCATGTTGACTAATTTAACCACAAGTTAAATTAGGTCAACCCATTATATATTCAAAATTTATATAGGAGTCCCCTATAATTTGAAATGTGTCATATGGTCTCAAATAAGGTCAAACATGTGTTTTCATCTTTTTCACCTTTATCTTAGTTTGTCGTTAGTCATTTATTGAGTTTGTATGGTTTCTATAGAAGGAAAAATGTTGTAAATGAATATTCAACATCCCCTATGTCATAATATGTCATAGGAACTATTCTAAAATTGATAAAATGCAAGTGCAACATTAGAACAAGAAGATTAGTGGGAGAAGTGGAAGTTTCATGTGGTTTGGGTAGTTGTACAGCTTGTGTACTAGTTATTGGATGTGTGGATGTTTAAATAGTGTCCCTCAAGTTTTAAAAACTCATTTCCATTCTTGGGTAGCTTTGACAAACTCAAAAATGGCAAAAACCATTCTAACTTTCCTATCACTCTCCTAGATAGGTAGAAATGGTCAACCAATTTTAGTCTAGTATAGCCAGGAGGAGTTAAGTTGGATCAAGTGCCTTTGGTGGATGATAATACTCTTTTTATACTTCCAATTCATGGTCATAGTTAGAGGATTGGTTTCTTGTGCTCTATGAACTATTTCTAAGAAATTTTGCTCCTCTTTTTTGCCTACACATCCCCATGGCCTTCAAGTTTTTGCAATCTAGTTGTTGCACATGATCCTAAGGAGCATGAGAATATTTCTCACCATGTTTTAGATCAATTTACATGTTATAAGGTCAAAAAATGAGCATAACTATCTCACCTTACTAGTTCAAGACTCCATTACTAGTCTACAGACAGTTTCATTAGTTACAAAAGCTTATCTCCTTATTTTTATCTTTAGAATAATGGTAATGTAAGGTGATGTATTGTTTTTAATCCAAGTTAGCATGGTGATCAGTTTATTCTTTTAAGGTTTAGTCTCAAGTCTAATATAGATGAAGAACATAGTCAAGAAACATGTATACATTCAATTTTCTTTATGATTACCACCTACAGTCAATTGAAATCAGGTATTGAATAGTCATGGTGGTAGGATAGGAAGCCTTCAAGGTGTTGAGGACACTATAAAAGTGTGAACAATAAATTTGAAATTTTCAAAGAGGTTTAATATTGGTTTTCAAACTAATTCACCACACATTGCCTTGTATCCTACAATGACACCTATAAGTAGCTTCTATAGAGGTCTCAAAGAGTTGAAATGAAGGTGTTGGGACTTGTTTGATACATTCATTGAGTTTTAAGATCAAGGATAATATAAATATGTAAATGGTGATGTCATTTCATGTAGGAAAACTTGATAACCATGCCTATAAATTATAAAGTTACATTTGGGGACAAATTACCTTAGTTTCTCTGAATTATGTTTTGCCCATACACTTGATCCTTTCATAGTAGAGTGTTTTGAGATATAGATAGACCAAAATGTTTCCATAATGTAGCCCAAGCCTAAGGGAAATGTTTTAAACATGGAATAATTTTTTCTTGATCAAGAGGGAATGTGTTTGACTAATTTCTAACTCAAGTATATTTTGACCTGAGACATTTAGAGAACATTATGCTAAAAGGACTAAAAGTAACCTAATATGCAGTGACATCTAGCATTGAGTGAAACTATGGTATTAATGGCATAAAATGAACTCATAAAAGTATGGGATGATATAATAACCTCAAATTAAATCAAAGTATTTGAAAACACAGTGGTCATACATGGATGATCACCTATAAGAGTCCCTACAGTCTTACTGTAGACATACACAAAGTTGATGATAAGAGACTAGAAGCTGAGAACCCTAAATATATAGTGATTTTTTGTTTTAAAATGACATAATGACCTTGAAAATATATTATGGTATGCAATACAAATTTCAAGAGTTTAAAATCACCTGTAAGGGTTTCCTTTTTCTAAGAAGTGCACCTATAGTCTGCTACAGTAGACAGACTAACCTATGATGGTGAAGAGAGGTAGGTCTCTAGACATGAACAAGTTAAAAAAAAGTGTGAGATGAGCTCAAATAATTAAATGATAACCTATGCATGAGATAAAATATTCCAAATTGGAAAGATACCTATAGGAATCCCATTTTCTTGAGTGAGTAGCATAGTCATAAAGTCTATAAACTAAGCCTAGTCAAATGGAGAGTGCATGATGAGAAGGTTAGCATGAGTGTATGATGTTGAAAATGTTTGGAACCACTTTAAAAGTGTTAAAATAAACTTAATGAGGCTCTTAGATTAATAAAATAGAGTAAGTACCAAGTTTCTAACTTGAAGCCGAGTCTAAAGTTTCTAACCCTGCATAGTCATCAACATTATAAGCTAGTCTTAGGTTTGTTGATTGTTAATAGACCTACAGAGATGTCTAGATTTTAAAAATTATGTATATGGTCCTCATGATGAAAATAACCTCCCATAACTCCGAATTTATCATATAAATAGGGGAAGTTCCCTCTATTTTGTCTCAAATAGAGGGCACTCCCAGATGATCCAAAGTTATAGGCAGAATATGTGAATGAGTTATTGATGAGGTGCTAGTATTTTAGATCATGTTATGATGGTTATTAAGTTTTTTTTTTAAGTTTAATGATAATTTAAAAACACCCATAGTTGGCAAAGGCACTCACTAGTGACTAAGGGCTCAAGGAGTATAGTCATGCCCATTAAGCCTAAACTAAGCCTAAGCCCTAATGATGCCAAATTACTTTCATATGACCATATAAAACTTCCAAACCCATTGATGACATTCAAGAGGAATTATAGGATGGATTTTATCCATTAATTTATAGGGAGTTTCACTAAAATGGTCAAAATGGCCTAAAACCATGATAAGGGTACCCAGAATGCATTATAAAGCTTGATAGGCCATCTCACATCTATATGGACACCAAGAATGAGACATAAATAATATAGTGTTTTTTATGGAGGGTCCCATACTCAATATATATGTAATTTTTTTGGAGGTTGAATGTTAGGATTTTATGAACAATCTTTAATAGTCTAAATAGTTTAAACCCCTCCTAAAATCCTATTTAGAACCCGATGGAGAATAAAAAGATGGGAATGCACTAAAAAGTGGTAAAATATCTTATAAATTATATTATACATGTCAATCACTCACTTAGGATTCTATACATACATTTGGTTTATACTTTCACTTGTATATATAGGGTTTTTTACAAGATTTTGGGTGTTTTATAGGTATAGAGCAGATTTAAAAAGTGAGAATCATTTGGGGAGGTCAAGTGGGAATTTCCATAGCTCCCTATTTCAATTTATTACAATATATAAACATACAAACTCCTTTTCTAAGTCATTCATTTTAGGTAGTCTTTAACAAATAGTGATAGTGATAATGAATAGCGACTCCCAATTGAAAGAATGAGAAGTCTATTTTTGGGACATTTTGAGATATTCCTAAAGGAGTGGAAGGTAAAGAGAGTCTATAAAAATGTCATAACACCTCTTTCATGTATTTATTTGAGAAATTGAAGGCTTATTGGATGACAAATGTGAATTATAAGGCCTAGAAGACTAATGCATGACTGCAGATGGTGAGTACAAGTCTCTTGAAGATGGCTAGCAATTAGGGACACATATAATGACTATCATGTCATGTTTATAACCCATTTAATACATTACACATGTTTTAATCCTCCTTATTTTAGTTTTGAGTATTCAATATATGCCTCATCATGAAAGTAGTTTTCAAAAAGGCCATTTGAAGGCCCTAAGCCAATTTGAGGAGTTTTTCATGCTTCAGATGGAAACTTGTCCAAGAAGAAATCATGGTCTATTTCTCCACTTCATTATTCTAAAATATAACTAGTCTTTATCACTTGACACTTCTTCTTGTGACCCTTTAACTCCACTCCTCTCTCTTCTCACATACTTTATAAATGTAAGACATTTTGGCTTTTGTAATCTAATCCATTTCTGATATGGTGAAGCCCTGATGGTTTAAATATTAATGCTTACCTTTAGAAAAATATTTGAAGTTTTTTTTGGTTATACAATTCCTTGTCTAAGTTTGTAGAGTAGTGTAAAATTTGAATGATAAGTGTTAATCACCTATCCTTACATTCATCTTACTCTCTCATTTTGTGTGCAAGCAATTTATTCTCCAACAGGTCACATGCATTGTATTTAGTGTCCTTATCCATCTCTAAGTTTAAGAAGTTTCATTAGTGTCTAATATTATACCTTTTTTCCTTTCACTTTGGTATGTGCAATACATATCACCTTCATGTTTTAAATACTTATGTTGGAATACCATAGAAGTTTGAAGCCAATCTTGTGAACAATCTTTCATAGTGCAGATCATGGTAGTCTATTGGATATCAATTTGGTGTATCACCTTGTTATAATAGATTATTTTTATGTTATTTTTATCCCTTATCACCCAAGAAATTAGTTAGTGTAGTTGATAAGCAAGCAAAAAGAAATCTAGGGAGCTAGCCATTAAACCTAGAGGTCTACCTCTATCATAGGCAACCCATAGACCTAGAGGTATTCCAATGTTTCCCAAATATTAGAGTAGGATTTAAAAACTAACTCTAGGGTGCAATATTTGGTGACAACAGATCTCACGAGTGAAATTTTGCATCAAACATGAAATAGATGATATCTAAGAAATTTCACTTAAGATGAGTACCCTTCTATAAGGGATATTTCTCCATATCTCACATACTTGATGTAAGGATCCTTAAATAACTAGATCCTTTTCATTGAAATATTAATGAAAAATATGAAAAAAATTTTGATCTTTCAGACAAGATGAGTTTGATCACAAAAAGATTCATACAACCACAATCATGAATGAAAAACAATTTCAATGTCAAATGTAAATGTATAGAAATGCTTTCAATGAATTTGGTATGTATGTCAAGCTATATACCAATGAAATCAACAGTCCTTAAGTGATATTCATTTTAAGTGTTTCCTTATATTATTATCATCACCAAGAATCATGTCCATTCTATTTCACCATGAAAACAACTCCTTAGTTTGAGTATGCCTTTAGATGGGAATTATGTGCATAATACATTGTCATACAAAAACCAGATTTGAAGAACCTCTTACACCCACATCTTATGCGTATATAATTAAAAATGCATGCTATTATCTTTCCATATCTATTATATCTCCTTATGTGCTTGTCATAAGCATTGCTAAAAACAATCATCTATATATTTTGGTGCCGAAATGTATGTTCAAACTTTTTGTTGAAACCAGACATATACATACATTTTACAATTATTATTTTTTGAAAAACATTATAATTATGTTAGTAAAAATAAAGAGGAAAATACATCATGGATAAATTAATCAAAAATAAAGTGTTGATTATCATTTTAACATTAAGGGGCTGAAAACCAAAACAACTAAACCAACCCACTGATTTGGACTAATAGTGTATACTTTCTACCATTGCCTAACTATATTCAAAATAGAAATTACAAAAAACATTAAACAATAAATACATAAATTCATAGTAAGGATCTTTTTTAGCTATACAAATTCCTTGAGAACTATTGATAGTGATTGAATCTTTCCATGAATAACCTTGGATGATACTATGATGGTCCAACAATAGTACCCTTATGTTTTGTGTCCACATAAAAAGTTATTTCTATCATTTATGGGATTGGATAGAAGACTAGGACATTCCAATCATCATCTTGACTTTGTGTGGATCTAATCATCAAACTTTGTGTGGATCCAAAAATCTCAGTCTATTGATGGGTACACTTGGAGGGCCTATTTTGAGTTGCTTCCTCTTGAATTAACCTCTAAATTAGATCATACAATAGAAATTGTCCAATAATTTGTAGACGAATTTGTTGGTAATAACTATCACACTTCAAATAAGTTATACATTGATTTTGATTTTTAAGATAGAATGTGAGCTAGGAAAAACACACACCAAGTAATGGGATTCAGATCACCTACTTACTTATTATGTTTATCATTATGTGGATGTTACAGTCTAGCATATTTAATGGATTTAGCCTAGCCTAATAGACCTTATTATCCTCATATACAAGATTACCCTTATTCTATTAGATGTGGTACTTTTGGTCTTTTTCTATATGAGATAATAAACATTCTACCATTATTTGTCATGAACAACATACATTTTATAATAATATAAAAATGGAAGTTAACTTGTTGACCACTATTGAGAAGTTTGATTATGAATGATTCTCATAACTAGATGTGTTTTCCCAATTTCTTTCTTAAAGTGTGTGTTTTCTTGGAGTGCCTCTCTAAAACATTTATTGCATGAAAAAAAGTAGTTAAAATATGTATGAATGATCTGTATATCAACCTAAAAATTGTGAATATACCAAAAATAATACAAGTACCATTGGCTACCCATACTTGTAATTTCCAAGTGGATTTGATGTCCCATACTCACCCTTAGTTGATATAGGAGGATACCCACAATCAATCTAATTATATTCTCCTAAATTCTAATTAAATTATATGTACATCAAATATTTCATCAAGATCTTTCCAACACAATTTGAATGGAGTCATTTTGACACCGTATGTAAAAGTTATGGCCCACTTAAGCTGAAGTCAAATAGGTAAAAAATTATGATAGGGTATAGTTATGCATCATCAGATGACGTGGACCAATCACATTTTACCACATGGACTTATTAGGACCTAACACATTAACCAATCATATGGTGACACATGGTAGAGAAACAATGTAAATGGGTTGGTTTGGTTTTTGGTCTTCGATCTTTGACAATGTACCTGCTAGTGTGAGGACTATGTTATTTGTCATTTGGGGGCACTTAAATTGATGGGGTCCTCTTTTTATAATAAGGGGGACCTTGTCACCTTAATTCCCTATTCTATGTAAGTGAATTTGTATATAAAATTTATTACATGATTCCCCACAACCAATATGGTATTAAACTTCCTCATGTTTTCAAAGACTAAGCACTTAAACTAAATGCCAAGTGCTCAAGCCATAATGTGGCATCCTGAAAACCAAGGTGATTTCATTACATTGAGTGGTATCCAAGATAAATTCAAGTGGCATGGAGGCTTCCATATTAATCATGGTTTATTGATATTCCCAATCAATGTGGGATTAAAGGCATGGCCTTATGGCCGATTCACAAGGCAATAAACATTATTTTCAAACCTTTTCTTGTTATCCCAAGAAATGTGGGATCAAATTTCTGAAAATTCACTACGGCTTATCTAAAATCCTAGGCATGGGAGTAGGGCTCAACCCCCTTACCCCACATTTACCATATTAAGGCTTTACCAACCTTGTTATGCCTATACATGGCAATCAAAACAAAGGACTTGGCACATATTCTCTAAAACTCAAATTAAGAAGCTTGAAAAGGGGATTATGAAGGGGGATTCAAACTCTAATAATCATAGTAAAAGGCTAAGGTTTTGGTTGATAAACCAAAGGTTGTGGAAACATTATAAAATAAGGAATAATGTATTTGAAATGTAACTTTTAGCCCTTTATAAGGAGAGAATAAGAAAGTTTAAGACCTTTAATTGCAAGAAAGAGTAATTTAAGTGGAGGAGACTAATTACAGAGATTTCCTAGAGATAGGACAAAATTATTTATAGATTGAAGACCATTTATTGATGTAAAGTGAGAATGAAGTGTACTTTGCATTGATTTTTAATGGATCGGTTCATCATTTGAATCAGACCCAAAGACTAGCCTATATATGTGATATTTGATATCAATTTGTATTTTTTTAACCTCTATTTTATTAAGTTTTAATTTTATTTCAATTTATAAATACTATTTTTTAATAAATAAGCCAATTTTACAAAAAAATGAGAAAAATTGTTTAAATATCTGAAATTGGAGAAACTGATTGAGTTTGTATAAACACCTAGTTTATGTGGGTTTTATGCACACCCCATAAATCTTAAGAGGTAGCCTCTAACATTTTAATATTGGTGAAATATTTCACTCCAAGGCATGAGTTGTAGGGTATTTGATTTTATAATACCCTATTGGTGGAATAGTAGTGAGTGAAGTTGATTATTTATCACATATGGGTCAAATATGGATAAACCTCGATCTACTTGAGATGGGTGGAAGGATGATGGTTCTAACTAAGGTGGGCAATACTTCTAAAAAAACTCAAAAAAAGGGAAAGCAAGGGTAGAAACGAGGCTTGTGGTCCACATAAGATGAAACATTTCAAGACCAGTACTTGAACTAAGGTTGGACAAGAAATTAGAAGACCAATGTCTTTTGCAAGATATTATAGAACACCAACAATCAAATACATTTAGAAGTCAAAGGGAACCAAAACACAATAAACTTAAACATGCATAACCAAAGGTTACCACTTTTATTAGATTGATTTTGCACATCTACAAAGAGGGATTATAATTAGCATGCAAAAGGCATTCAGAGCAGTGATAGCTTATAATGAATAACTATATTAGATACATAACTCACGCAAAGTCAAAGAACCAAGATACTCGAATGACATCACTTCTTACACAATCCACAAGTTTGGAGAAGAATCAATATTTGCACATCAAGACCAAGTTATTAGAAGTTATTAGAATTTCCTATTAATCTTAATATCCAAAATTATCCTCTATTTAAAATAGGAGGATACAAGTATATATAAGCTTGGGATGGGGAAGGCCTCATCTCTCAAGTGAAGTCTAACAATACACATCCAAAAATAGCATGGTATGTTAATATCATACAAATTATGCATGTACATAAAATTCTTCACATTAAAATACAATATATACATGATAAATAGATTAGGAACTAGTAGTTCCATCTTGACTAGGACATACAAATACATATGTATATTTATAAAATTCTAACATAGCAATGATAAAATAAGAAAAATATCACATCGCCAAAGTAGATGTAAGATTTAGTGGAACTATAAATAAAATTTATGTTGTAAGTGGAGTAGGTGTTGGAACTGTAGATGAGCCCAAAGTAGTTGTTAGAAGTGGGACATAAGTTGGCCAAGTATAAAAATGTACTAGTGTGTACCTGAGAAGCTGAATACTCTGAGGTGGGGTAGACCTGACCTATGTTATTATATTTTCTTGCTTAGCTACTTTCATCTGAAGGTAAAATGCATGACTTGCCTAGAAGTCGATCTCTATGGTCAAAATCAAGAAAAGCTCTTTTGAATAACTAAGGAAGTTTGCTCATAAATTTCCTATATACACCAAATGCAAATCTAACTTTAGTGCAGGGACTCAATCCCTATAACTTTATCTCTTGAAAAACTAATTCATTGTATTATCTCATCAATATTTTTATAATAGTTCCTTCAATCTCTGCCCTAAAGTTGTCCAATGTTAAGTGTAAAAATTTCTTAAAAATAGGTCTAGGCACCAATGGCCCCTATGGAGTGTTTACTTGAGTAACTCTTAAGTCTATCAGGATAGAGACAGCTTCTCTTTCCTAGTTTGCTAATTTTTGGACCAGAGTTAACATCTTTTGATTCTACTCAAGTAGATTGTCCCTTTTTATAGTAATATAATTTTGTACCCATGTAGTTTTGGATGTTGTTATTAAATTCAAGTGAGCATAGTTTTGTTCCTTGTTGTTTGGCTTATAAAATGCAATTTTCCATCAATATATTTTATTTTTTTAAATAATTGAAGAATTTCTCCCCACTTGGGTTGGGAAGTGGCCTTTGCAGACTCTATTGAACCAATGGTGTCAAATAGCTTCTTATCTATCCCTCGTAAATTATCTACTATTTCTTTGGGGGACTGGATGGTACTCACCTTTGGTTGCCTCTCTATTCCCTGATCAAAAAATTTGAACATTTCCTTGATCACTCCACCTATTGAGTCCACAAAACTTTAAGGATCTTCTCTAACCCTATCTGGATCTGAAAGATTCACCTTCCTTATCTTAGTTAGAGAGAAGATATCTTCTTTCTATTCCATATCTATCTGTTGGCCCTTAGCAACCTCAATTTTACTCTTGAATTTTCTCAAAGTGCTTATCTATCTATCAAAATAGAACTTAATTTTGGGTTGATCAGTTATTACTAAATCTTGTCTTCCTATTTCTTCTTGTTGTTTCAATTCTCTGATCCATGAAGGAATATTCAGTGTAACTTGTTGTTCCATTTGTTATATATGTTGTATTACTTGGGGTAGTTGGGTTAGCTAATATCTTTGATTAATTGAATGGGATTTGCCTAGAGGTAGCATAGCCTTCAAATAGAATGTCCCTATTGCAGGAAAAGGAAAAATATCCTTCCTCCAACTAGTAACATGTTTCTAGATGGGTGTGTTAATTATTTATTTGGATTTCCCTGTTTCTTTGTTGACTGAGACTATTGGTGAGTCTAACTAAGGATCCTATCCAATGGGAATATATAATTTTGCAATCATCCTAAGAAGGGTGGCCATTGTATCAAAAATAGAGGTAGAGACCAAATTTTCAAAATGTACCATTTGCTTGGCTTATGGGACTAAGAACTAGTTCTACTAAAAAATGAATAGGTCACTAGGGTGTTTAATAGGTTTTCTAAATACTCAGTAATAGAAGTATAAGTAACCCCATCATTCATAATAGTAGTGTCTAGGGGACCCACAGTAATAGGTTGGACTATCGTGGGAAAAATTAGGAGTGTAATTGCAACCTAGGGATGGGTTATTTGACTTAAAGAATGTAAATAATGTGTTATACCAATTATAATTTCAAAATTTGAGGAAGAGATTAAATAATGACTCAGGACTTACAACTTACGAGGAAGTAACTAGAGTAATTTTCATTGTAGTGACTCGAGGTGGAGAGTTTAAAGGTTTAGTTGGGGGTGGCCCTTATGTTATGGATTGTAGTCTTGTCTCTACCTCTCCAATTGCATCTCCCTCTCTATTTGACAATAGTTCAATAGCTACTAAGCTACCATCTATCTCATTATTTTTTTTAGATTCTTCTAGCAACTATGTTTCTCCTAACTGAGGACTCTCCATAGATAGTGACTCATCTTATTCATTTTATTTTGTTATCCCACTGATTGACCATGCCTCTTTAGTTTTTATCTCAAAGACCCATTATTATTCATTGGCCATTATTCTCTCTTCCTCTTCACTATCATAGACCTCGACATGGTTTAATCTTATTTTACTTTTCCTTCCCTCTTCCCTTTATTTAGGAACCTCTATATGTTTTCCTCCTACTTCACTATTTTAAGGTGAAATGGGAGGAGTCTTAGGTTTTTTTTTATATGTGATCATTGATTTTACAGTATTAAATGTTGGCCCAATAGAAGGTGGAATGTGAAAAGACATGACCATGGTGATTACAAGTGGCAATGGAGTAGCCAGAGTAGTCACTACTGTAAGAATGATAGTTGGTTAAAAAAAGTACCAAGTAGACTAGGGCATTATTTTTGGTGGTGTCAAAGAAGAAGTAAAATGAACATGGGACAAGAACATTAGAAGAGTTACCTATTATGCAATGGTCAATGGAGACAAAGGGAGAATAGAAAATATATTAGCTACTCCACTTGGAATTTCAAGTCTCTCTTCTTCAATTGTGTGTTATGGAGAAGCAACAATGATTATATGTGTAGGGGAAATTGGATGACTCTAAAAAATTTCTTCAACATGAGCTTCCCCATATGGGCCAGCTTCTTGTGTTTTTGCTTGAGGAGGACCATGAATAGGGGTAGAAACCCACTATGTCTTATCAATCCTCTTAGCATCCTCTTAAGTTATTATAGGATCATATTGGATCCTCAGTGCCAAAATCATAGACATGCCAACTCTTTACATCCTTATAGATATTTTAGAATCATATTATGCATCCATAAAGATATTGTCATGGCTTTAGGCCTTGTGTCCATAGTTGATTCTGACCTTTCCCTTATATTTTTAATTATGTTCTCTAACATTCTTCTTAGGATCTAAATGTCTTTAGAGGGATAATTTTAACCCATAATGTGTTTTTATTTTCCCAATAAATTGTAGGTGTTCCCACATTGTGTATTTCATTTTTCCACTACTGAGAGGGGTGAGATGGACATTTGATTGCTTTGCCTTTCTCAAATCAACATCAACACTATCTACCAATTGAGTAGTTATTTATTACTTAGCTACCTTATTAGGCATAATACTTGGCAAGTACAAAGGGTGTGTTAATAAATTTTCCCTGATGCTATGACTTTTATTGAGGTTAATATCATGTCTAATATAGAGACCCATGTTTCTTGACATATGCAATGGTTAAAAAACCATATACTTTATTTAAGAGGGCCACAAAAATTCTCACCCCTAAATTGAATGTAGTAATGGGAATGGTAGAGGTAGGGCCCTAAACTTTGAAGTTGCTTCATTTTTCATCCCATTCTTGTAACTTGTTGTTGATGTTGTTGGCAAGAAGCCATGAATTAACCATGTCTTGCATGTATGACATTTCTAGCACAAAGAGCCTATAATACCTCTCAAAGGCATTTCTATTGATGTATGTAATAGGTGTTTTGCTAAGCCTAAAATGCAATATCTTCCCAATAATCTTGTCACTTAGGAATAAATCAAACACGTTAATGTATGGCATTACCTCTAGTTTAGTAGTTGCATTGTGAAGGCCAACCACTTTGATTGCTAGTAAGTCATCCCTATATCTTTGTGTGAATATGGAAATTTGATCTTCTACTTTGTAAGGCTTAACTACATTAACATCATCCTAGATGTTAGAATAATATTTTAACTCATGGTTCAAAGTTGTTGGATCAAATATTGTATCAATGTATTCTTGTGATCCTGTAATTAAATATGCAGAGGGAAATGGAATGTGAAAAGTAGAAGCCATTAAAACTCTAATCTAAAAATGTTTTGTGATGTAGAAAATTTGATGTCGCTTGGTCGTAAAAGGGTATTTAAGTTCATAGTTCATAATTGGATGGATTGAATGCAATGTGACTATACTAGATTTGTAAATTTAAAATATATTGTTTTATTTGCATTTACTTTGAAAATTCAATGTATTAATTCATTGTTTCATGCGAATTAATGGCTACAATAGTTTTTGATGCTTTTTCCTGCCTAGTCTTTTCATTTGAAATTCCTAAAACTGAGTTTCATGGCTTTTTAATGCCATGTGGCTTATTTTTCATGTTCATAGATGCTTATTCATCTTAATATGACAAATGTCTATTTTTTACTCTTTTAGACTTAGCATTGGTGTATTATTTGTTTGTTTATGTGTCTTTGGAGGACATGTGTCTCTATGTCATTATTTTATGAATGGCTAAGGTGTGATCTATTGTAATTTGATCTTAAGGCCATGGATTAGTAGGATGATGACATGTGGATGACTTTCAATGATTTTCTTTTTTGGGATTATCCATACAAAGGTTCATGTTAATGTCACCTTTGAGTCAGTAGGATGATGACATGTGGATGGCTCTCATTAACTTGTTTACTTGAGATTGTCTAAACCAAGGTCTATGATAATGTCACCTTTAGGTTAGATGGATGATAATATGTGAACAACTCTCGTTGATCCACTTTCCTAGGATTATCCATACAAAGTTCCATGATGACAACACCTCTAGTTAGCTGAGATGACTTGTAATTTTAGCTTGATGCTCTAGATGAGAGAAATGGATCCATGTAGCAAGGATGAATCTTGGGATGGTTAAAGGAATATGTAATTACAAAATATTTTATTTAAGACATAATATAGAAAAAACAAACCCACTATAAGCAAAACACATTAGCATGGTTATCCATATAAATCATGAATTAGACCATGTACGTAATCATTTAAATAAAATAAAAGGCAAAGAGTAAATCATATAGTATGGCATAGACACATATTCTATTCCTTTTAACTTCTAAAATACCCTACAAATAATGAGATGAAGCCTATGGATTGTGCTAAGCAAACAACTAAAAACCAAGATAGTCAAATGAATTTTTGAAGTATCAGATAAATTTGTTGAATTCATGCTTTTCAAAATTTTATATCACAGACTTCTACTTTGAAAGACCTCAAAAGGATGTCTAATTAATATTGGGCCCCTATTTGAAAATTTTAAAATGCGGTGTGTGTGTGTGTTAGGGAAAAACATACACATTTTGGATCAAGTTTGGTATCAAAGTTATTGATCAGGGATAATATAATGTGTTTTTTGGATTTGCTAGTTTCCATTTTGCATGTTAACCAAGGCTAAGTTAAAGCATGGTAGAGGATCATTTAAAGAGTATAACCCAAAAATTAGTGAAAATTTACAAATCAAGACATGAAATCTCCTAAGGAAAAACCAAAATCAAAAATGTCATTCTATTGCAATTTTATAGAAATGAATAGCATGGTGGAAGAGTTGTACTGTGAAAGAAAAAAGAAGATCGAAGGAGAAAATGAAGGTAAACAAGAGAAAGAAACCTCAACCAATGGTAAGGATAAAGGATAGGAATATCTTAAATATTTAAATGTATGTGAATAACAAATGTTAAATTATGCACTTGACTCCCCAAGGTTTGGCTGAGGCCACTGATGTAATGGATAAACTAGGGATTTGGTTGGTTATTTGGTGGAATGGGATTTGAGATAGGTGGCAGTAATGGATTCTCATGATCAAACTAAAATACCTTAGTGGCATATTGATGCTCATTAAGAGTGTCAAGATGGGCTAAAATAAATCTCCAATGTCCTTTGGTCTCTGATATCACCAAAAGGCAAAGCTCTTGTTAAATACTAAGACTAGAGAGATGGGGGAGATTAGGTTGGATGACTCATGGAAAAAAGTATACTCTATTGGGTTGACTCTATCCAATAAATGTCATCCACTAAATGTGAATGATGTAAGATGAGGCTATACCCAAGGAGAAGAAATAAAGATGGATGAGAGGCTAGGCTTGAATGACATTGTGTTGACATCCTCTACTCTATGGGAGAAAATGATAGATGGATTGGGGATGTTTTCTTATTCTTCTAATACTACTAAGCAATCTACAATGAGATGAGAAATGCGAGTGAAGCAGAGACCTCACATTTTAACTTATTACTAATATCAAATTATGTGATAATGGTGGAATTATGTGATCTAACTCTAAGGAATAAACCATGATGGATAGGATCTAGTATCTCAAGAAGGTTCATCCAAAGGAGGCTAGGTAGATGTTAGAGTATCTTATTACTCATGCTTGCTAGGTTCTACCTAGGTTATTAGTCTTTACCTAGTTTTGTCCTATATATGGATTTATCTCACATTTTCTAGTTTAGCTTGCATCTTGTTTTGCCTTGCCTATTTAAAAAAGGGATCTACATTGTAATATACATGCTTTATGATATTTTGTATATCATTTTTAGATCTCATTGTGTGAATAATAATTATTTTGTTCAACTGGTTTATTCTCGTGTATGATGAAGCATCTATGGTTTTAGTAATGAGCTCTTGGAGACATCTTTGCTGAAGAGTTTTGATAACTCTATCATGGTACCAGAGCCACCCTCCAATAGCCATAACTTAGCTTGTAGGTTATTTTCCATTTGGATCTACACTTTTTGTAATCTATAGGATTTATTATACATACATGAAATTTTTTCATTATCATTAAAGGGTTTTTGTTTGTATATCTAAAGTTTTTTTAGACAAAACAACTATCCCACATCCTATGTTGGGGTTTCAATTAGTTTGAAAAATCCATAATTTTAGAGGCCAAGCCATCCTTTTGAGCCACTTTTTGTATTCAACTATTTTTTGGTGCAATTTTAGGTCTTTTAACCTGTGTCATTGAGTCCAAAAGGCCCTAAAACCTTAAGAACTCTTGTCAATTCATCAAAAATGGATTTTTTTGCAAAAACTCATTTTTTGTAATTTTTTTGATGAACTAGGGATTGATCCATATGATGATGTTTTTTTAAATATATATATGGGTTTTCTTAAATCTTTCTAGGTTTTGAAAATATTTTATGGGTTATTTGTGGATCTATGTGTTTTGTCTCTATTTGACAGATCTGAGGTAGATTGCATTGAGGAAGATAGTCGCTAACCTGTTTGCCACCATAGGCTTGGTCTCTTTGTTGCTCATTATTTATATAACAATTTTATGCTCTAGCATTAGATCTATATCAGGTGGTTTATTTGAAGGCTTCAAACATATACAATGTTAGTTTTTTGGGAAAAATCTAAGCTTTTGCTTGAAAGACAACTGTTCAGGCCATTCCCATATCTCCTTAGCCATTTATTGCACATAATTTGTGCTTCACTCTTAGCATCGACTCTTGGTTCAAAGGTTTATTTAGGGTTTGTTCCATTCCCATTCTCTAATTTCCAAGTCTATAGATCAAAAATGGCTACCTATAACATTTATGCACGTGAGAAGGCATGGTGAAGGCCTCAACAACACTGTAAGTTTGTGTCTAGCATTTGAATCTCTACATCACTGTATTGCTGCATTAGTCTACATTTAAAGACTCTATCAATGTTTTGGACCCAGTTACCTAGCCTTGGCTTACTTCTATCTGGTCATCAGTCCTCATGAATTTGGCCATGACCTCCCCACCATCGACACCCAATTGTCTCTCCTAATGCAATGTTATCATGGATTCAATGTAGGGTTACCATCACATACACTAATTTCTAGCATCACATCCTCTACTGATGTTATCTAAAGCTATCTCATGTAATATACACAACCATTTGAAGCTAATCCACACCATTTTATTTCATGGAAGTAAGACACAAAGGCAATGCTATCTACTTGTTTTGAAAATATGATCAAAAGCTCCTCAATTGTGGCTCTTTTGTCCAAGGCATCATGTAAATTGGTCCATTCACATCCTCCATCTATTTTTTTGGACCATTTCATCAACACAACCAACTATATGGGCAAATTTTTAAAGAGACATTGTAAATTGGGTTGCCTTTTAATTTTGTTATGTGGAGATTTTATTTTAGTGGGGTAAAATTTAATAGAGGGGCAAAGTTTAATTAGTGGGGAGCAAAATTGTGGGTAGGGATTATTGCTTAAATAATAGCAAAGTTTTTTTAATTATTTTTAATTAAAACAATACTTTGTCATGTGATATTAAAAACAAATTATTATAAAAATAATATTATTGGGGGCCATTTTTTAAAGTGGAAGGGCATTTTATATGTCGGTATTTTTTTAGTGGCCAAGTTTATTATAGCGGTGGTAGACACATTAGATGGAGTTATTTGATTGTTGCTTTGCCACCCATTTTTTTATCTTGATTGTCAAAAATTGATGGGTGAGGCCCATATTGGCAGGTGGCCAAACCCTCTCACAAGCAAACAAATTCATTTTCTCCTTCTTTGATTTTTGATTTTTCATTATAATTTTGGATGCATTTTTGGCTACAACCAACATCCTATTTGCATGAGATTTTCCCCACATTACTCCTTGGCCATCATTGTACCACTTATGCCATTATTTCACTTTACATTATTTTAGATGCATTTTTAGTTGAGTCTAACGTCCTTTACTTGTGCTTATGGTTTATTGTCATGTGGTGACATTTTAGTGGTGACACATTTGCTATGTTGTGAGCATTTATTAAAGAAATATTCCTTGTTTTATACATACCTTATATCTTTCATTTTTTGAAGATCAAAGGGTGAGGTATAGTCTAGCAAGAGGTTAGACCCCCTCAAGGTAACACAAATTTCCTTCTTGCTTCCTCTAGATTGCATTGTCTTCATTTGTTCCACTCATGGATGCATTTTTGGTTGAGTCCAATATCATATTCTTAAGTGTGCATTGTCACTACTAGGAGGTTTACTGTGTTATGGCCCTACATTATACTTCCCCCACACACTATTTTGAATGCATTATTGGTTGATCCTAACATCCTTTTGTAAGTGCTTTGTAGTTGTTATTTTTTATTGTTGATCTTTTTTTAGTGTGTTTTCATACATTATGGCTCTTTTCACTATTTTCCACACTCTTCCATCATACCATGACATGCATTAGTACTTTGACACACTGATAGTTGTGCCATGTCTCCTCGAGGCCCATTTCTTAGTGCATCACCTTCTTCTATGGAGACACTTTTTTGCTCCCTTGTTTTTGGAGTACCTCTCTTGATGGCTTATTCAATAGGTCTATAGTCTCCTCATTTAGAGTTATTCTATTGAAGCCCAGTGTCTTCCTTATTTCCATCTAATGTTTTTATTTAGAAGTTATATTTTACTCACACTAATTTATTAAGTTCTATGGGGCATTTTTGATTTAGACTTGTCTACCGTCATGCATTTCTGTGCTCTATTCTGAGCACTTTTTCACTTCTTCAATTGCTTATCTCTTTCATTACCACCATGGGCCATCATCTTTGAAAGACCTTTTTTATATTTTCAACACCATTTTTTAGATAGTTAATAGTCTCCCATATCTTGAATGTAGATATTCTGGTGAATCTCATTATCATCTTGTCTTATTCAATAGTTTGATAGTCTCTTTCATCATGATATGGAGCTATTCTGGTATATGCATTTTTAGCTTGTTTTTTGTTTGAGTAGTGGATTTGAACCACTCATGCAAACCTTTTTTCCTCCACTCCACCCAATCAATAGTATGGGGGGGTGGTGTGTATTTTTTTTCTTTGATGTTGAGTGTTCCTTGCACATGTAGTACTTTTTTCTACTTTCAACATCACTGACAAACTTCTTGATTGAATCTATTATGGTGAATCCCAGTTTCAATTATTTTTGTGATCAAGTAGTGAATTCAAACCACTCATGCAAATTGAGTTCCTTTATGACTTACAAATAATTGGAGTGAAAACTACTTCAATATCATCTTTAGGGGGCTTCTTAACTCTCTCTTTTGGGGGTGGGTTTTCTTATGAGTTTTCTCTTTTTCTCCACTTTATGAGATTTATATGTATATGTTGCACTCTTTTGAGTATTTTTTGGATTACACATTTGAACATGGGTATCTTATTCAAGCATTTTGTTTACCAGAACCCATATGTTGATTTTGTACTTGACTCCATGTCCTTCTTGGTGATTCTTATAGTGACACTAGTGTGGTATCCCCATCAGTGACACTAGTGTGGCAACCCCACTAGTCTTTGTGCTCACTTATCACCATCTTATTCGAGGGTGTTCAAGAAATGCTTCCTAAATTTTATCATTCTACCCAATATTCTAGAGAACAGTGTTTATGTTCAATGATCCTCATATTCAACACCATTCCTACTTTCACTTGGCAGTTATGATGACTCGACATCCATATACTCTGACAAGATAGATTGGCATCTATAGCTACACTTGGCTTCACACTACATCCTCTATTATTATCCCCTAGCTTTACTTGAGGGTGGGTGTTAGAGTATCTTATTATTCATGCTTTCTAGGTTCTACCTAGGTTATTAGTCTTTACCTAGTTTTGTCCTATGTGGGGATTTATCCCACATTGCCCGGTTTAACTTGCATCTTGTTTTGCCTTTCCTATTTAAGAAAGGGATCTACATTGTAATATACATGCTTTATGATATTTTGTATATCCTTTTTAGATCTCATTATGTGAATAATAATATGTTTATTCTCTTGTGTATGTTGAAGCATCTATGGCTATAATAATGATCTCTAAAAGAGATCTTGGCTAAATATTTTTGATAACTTTTTTAGCAAAAGCCAAGGAAAAGTGTATGAGTTTATTCAAGCAATGGCTTGTGATGTGTGCTTGTTAGTATGTTAAAGTAAGGCTTTGTAATGTGTGCTTATACAAATGGAAAATTGTTAGATGGAATGTATTTATTTGCACATGTTGGCAAGGCTTGGATGGAATGTGTTTGCTTGCACATGTAGGCAAGGATTTTTTGGCACTATTTTTGTTTGTTTTTATTATTTTTTGGCTTTTCTTGGTTTTTATTGAAATAAATGCTTTGTTTGTTGAAAATAAAAATTATAGAAGTAAAAGAATGGTAGACATAAAAGTAAGAAAAATCAAAACTCTTTTTTGTATCCATTTTCCAATTTGATATTAATGCAAGGAGAGAGAGAAAGAAACTATATTATTATGCAGAATGTAGAGTTTTTCTATCTTCCATTTGTATGCAAACTCGATGACTAGATTTTTGTTTATTTTAGTTGTTTTGTATAAGTGGACTAAATGTGTAAATTAAATATAAATATTCAAGAAATTTAGTAATAAATATGATCTAAAATAAAAGAAACACAACACTTTATTTTGGTTTCATTTGTTCATAAACAAACTAAACTAGCTTTTCAACTTCCCTAATTTGCTAAGAACAAGATTTTTAAATGAATTGCTAAAATGTAATGTAGGAACATCAAAAGATGATCCATTATTCATATGAAAATATCATGAAACTTGTATTATTATGATTGAATGGGTCCTTAGTATGGCATAATTAGTATAAGGAGTCTTATTTTCATCATTATGGGGTGTTAAAATGGTTAAGACTTCATGATTTTTCATTCTAAGCATAGTTTGGGATTTTCTTACCAAAATCTCTTATTTGAAAATTTGAATTTCTCATGAAGAGTCATAGGGGCTATGAACAATTTCAAAGGACACAAATCTTGTAGAAAGGTTCCTATGGGTATACTATCATGTTTTAACTATATTTTCACTCCTATGTAAAGGTAAATCCACCTCATTATCTATCTATAAGCTAATCTCCAACATAGGGAAGGACAAAATAACATGTTAGTTGGAGATAAAAATGTAGGTGAGAGATTCTTGGTCTATTTCAAGACCAAGAACAAATAAAGACATGTTTTTACATAGTAAATAATCTTAATATAATTTAATAGGATTTAATGAAGAATATGTGCAAAGAGTAGTAGAAGGAGAATAGGGAAAGTGGATAGAAGGTCTCTAAGTTTGTAAAAAAAGAAGCATATCATAGTCTAAGGATTGTATTGTATCCTTGAAGTTTTTATAAATGAATAAGATATTTGTAAAAGTTAATTATGTTTATAAACCTTTTAAAGTTACTTTATATGTTTCATTATTTATTTATATTTCCCTATGATTATATGATGTATGTTCTAGATCAAAAATGCAGAAGTCTATGTTTTATGAGCTAATGAGTATAAAAAATAGTTATTCTATACATTTGATGGTTGTTTGGGTCTAAGACATAGTTGAAAGTGATAAATAAAATTTTTTAGACCCTCTTTAATCTATAATAAATTATCTTATGTCTTATAAATGGAAACTTCTCTCAAACATTAACCCTCAGGTCTGATAAACTTATGTTTTTGCTTATATAGTCTGATAAATGAGCAAAATGAATGTAATTTTATGAATATGAGGAAGAAAGAGTGATTTATATAAAAAATAAAATTGTATGGATGATAATATAAATTTAATAAGTCTTAAATTCCTTATAATATAATTTATAACCTCTAAAAGACACCCAAGTTCCTAAACAGTCAAACAGAGTGATTTCTACTCACAGACAACTAAAAAAGTGTCTTGATTAATGTGATTTCAAATGATTGATTACATTATAAGTGTCTATATATATGAGATAAGGTGTCAATTAATCAATTTATTCAAAATAATTTTTTAAAAGTCCTCAAAAATAATTCAAAATAATTTAGAATGCTCTCAGCTTGAGTAAAAAGGCACAAAACCCATAATTAGAATTTAGATCATAACTTGAGTTTTAATCATCATAAAATGTTAAAAATTTATGGAGATGTATATTATAATTTTTAAAAGGTATCCAAAAATTTTACATCCTTAATATCACTTCTATGAAAATATATAAATGACTGAGCTTTTTTTGTAGACCTAGATTTTGATCTAAAACAAAGTTTTAGCAAGAGAGAAAAATTTGTAATTCTTATACTATTTATCCAAAGTGCTTGAAATATTGTTAAATAATAAATTAAGAACAATTAAAATGTGTGAGAAGTGTATTTGACCAAGAAAGATAATATATTAAGTTTTAGGTCTGTAAATATGCATACACAACCCAAGAAACCCCATCAAAACCTGGATTTGAACCTGATATAAAGGAGCTAAAGGTGGAAAATGGTATTACTTAGTTGAGGATGATTATTATCAAGGTGATAATGGTGATTCATAGGTTTTTAGGTGTTTTTAGTAGTCCAAACAAGTAAATTTTAGTATATAGATTTGTCAAAGGCCTAAACAAAACTAGTTTTGCAAATAAGAAAATAAGAAAAGATGCAATTTGGATTTTCTCATAAATAAGAAAATATCAATTTTAGATTTATAAAGGACATTACTCATTGGGCCATCTTATCATTCAAGTGGAGTGGCTAATGTAGAGTAGAGCATATGGAGGATTTTTTTGATGGTACAGGTCTCTTGGGTTTCAAGTGATAATATGGGATTTTCTATTTCATGATGGATTTTCTTGATTATTCAGCAAGGGATTTTATTATTTTGGATTTCTCAATGAAATTTATTTCTACAAGGTGGTTTGTCTGGCTTCATTTGTTCATAGAGTTTTTCATCTAGCTCAGGGGAAGGATGGATCATTTTTTATTTTAATCAGTAGGCTGGCCACTAGTTTTTAGATGCACAAAGAGCAGGTAGATGGGTTTCTTTGGGTCAGTATCTAGAACATGTTCACTCAACATTTTTTAGATTCTAGATTTAGAGGTGGTAGAGACCATTAAAAAGGTGTTGGGTTTAGAAATATTGGTAGACAATAGGAGATTTAGGGTAAACTCAAATTTGGCTTCTCTCTTCACATTAAATCTTTCCCTGATAATGTCTGATAGGGATCAAATTTGAACAATGGTTGAGTTTTTCATTTGGCCAAAATATTGATTGGAGTTGATGTCAAAAATGGATTCCCTACCTCTCAGGCCTTCTAAAACTCATTCATTTTTGGCAAGAGTTTTTTTGGGTTATGTTCCTTGATCTATCTTTCAAGAGTTGGAGTCCCATTTTTTGGCCTTAATTGACTTTGCGTGCTCAACCCAAATGCATTTTTTTTAGAAGAAAGGGGTCAACATGCTAGTTATAGAAGATTTGTTGAATCCAATTTTTGGGTTTGAAGAGTGGAGGGCGATGAGGTGACCTCTAGAAAGGGTGAAATCCATTAAATGGCTAGGGAAAGGCATTGCTCATGGCTCATTTAAAGCTCTACCTTGGTGGAAGGGAAAGCAGTTGAAATTGTGGTAGGATCTTGGGAGGGTGTAGAAGCATCTAATTTTTTCTTCTTTGGAGTAGTCCGTAGGAGAAATGGTTGGTAGGAAGAAAACTAAGACTAGTTTCATGTAGGCAGTGAAGGGGCAGGACATCTTGGTAGTTATTGGGCATGGTTTAGAGTAGGTGGTAGCTTTAGGCAACTTAGTGCCTAACAATGACAAACTAATTGAAATATTTATCTTGGAGTAAGATGTTATAGTCTATTTGATTTGTGTTTATTTTATTTATCAATAGTTCTTAATAGGTGATAATATTCATTATCTATTATGGTTTTGAAAAAAACTTTTTTTGTAAACTGTTATGTGGTCCAATGCCTTAACAAGGATATTTGTTAAGCTAGATCGTGAATGTTATTTTTATCCCTTTTTTTGATAGGGCTAAGGACCCATTAATTCCTCAATATCGATCCAAAAAAAAGGAGGATAGTGGTCTTTATATTTAATGAGGTTAGTAGAGAAAAAGATTAAAGATCTAAATAAACCTAATAAGGTTTAATAAATCAAGATTGGCTATAGACATAATATTGTCAAAGGTGCATAATAATTAATAAGATATTTTCAAATAGATTTGAATGAAATTGTATTTTTAAGTGTGTGAAGTGGGTCTAGGACCAAATTGAATCAGTTTTAAGCCTAGTGAAGTTATCATTGCTTGTTGATGCAAGTGTAAAATTCTAGGAGATTGTCATCAATTTTGGGTATCAGAGCTTTAGGAAAGCTCTTAAAAGCTAATAAATTTGTATGAAGGTTGAAATTTCTAGGTGAACAATGAAAAATATTGGAAATCTTGAAGGATATTGACAAGAGAGAGAGAGGCAAGAAGGTTGTTTGAAACCTTAAATTAAGAAAAGGTAAAAGAGATTGAGTGGCAAGCCCTATAAACATGTGAGGTTGGTAAGTGAAGAAGATACAGCTAATAGAAGATCAAAAGAAATAAAATTCCAAGGTAAAGGACTTGAGATACCAAAAGACTAGGTAATAAGAAGAGGAAGCCTAGGTGAAGTATAAGAAGAGAGTAAGGTGAAACAGACTTGCCAAAAGAGAAAAGATGATAAAGGGATTAGACGAATGAAGTTGACACAAAAAGAAAATGGAGAGAGGAAAAATTATGAAGATTGAGATGGACATGTAAAGGGAGATATCTAATATGAGAATAATTTTGGTGGACATGATACAAATCTTGGAGGAGTCAAGAAAAAGATTTTCTATGAGAATAAAGAAAATAATGAAGTGGCCTATCAAATAGATCAATGAGAAATAAAAAGGCAAAAATAAGTTAGAAAATGGAGAATATAAATGAGGTTGATAGTAAGGTAATACAAAAAGGAAATGAAAGGGGCAAGTAAGCCTCAAGTTTTTAAATCTAATAATTTCTTGTCATGTGTGTATGCAGGTATAAATATGAATAAAGGAGAAGCCTAAATTGAGTACATAAAGCTTGGGAATGTGATGGAGATTAAGTATGAATAACATGCTTATATTGAAAATGAAATTGATTTGATAGCATGTATGAAAGTGCATAAATATTATACCCAAAGGAAGGAGAGATGATTAGTGAATAAGAAGGAGCACTTGAAGAGGTTCAATGGACTCAAATTTTTGCCTCTAACACTACTTTTGATGATGTGAATACATAATTTCAAGATGATGAAGTTGTTTGGTACAAATAAGTAGATGATTCAATTTATAGACTCAATGAAAATGAAGCACCTATTGAAGTACTTATGAAATATAAAATATAATAGTAAAATGTATCTCAATTGGCATAATTTTAAGACAAATAATTTTTGGTTCAAACATTCCCCAATATAGTGAAGATGAAGATCAAAATCATATTATGGTACAAGACTTAGTACCTTGTGGAGGAAAAGGTAGAGCTATAAATAAAGAGATAGCAGAGTATATTGAAGAAGAAGAAATGATTTGTCAACAAATCATATAGGAGATGAGGAAGCCATCAAAGAATCTAAAAGGGAGCTATTAAAGCTCTTAATTCAAGAAGATGTTGATCCAAGAGTTGAAGAGGAAGTACCAAAGGAGATGATATACATTGTAGAGACAATAATACCTCAATATTTAAAAACTTATTGTGATTTCAGTTTTGAATGTGTAGGCATGAAATGATATACAAATAAGGATATGGAGTCCTATATAATGGACTTCAAAAAATAAGGTGAAGTAAAAGTTGAGTCTTTTAGGCTCATGAGGCTTGAAGACACACAAGAGAAAAAAGAAGGAAAAGGCATAATCAAGTATGTGGATGAAGATGAGGTATCAAAGTATTATAAGAAGTAGAAGAAAAATTAGAACTTCATTTGAGTAAGAGCTCAAATATTCTACCAAGGGAGTTTGATGCAGGAGCATCAAAAGATAATCCATTGTTCATATGTAAATATCATGAAAATTGTATTATTGTGATTGAATGGGTCCTTAGGAGGTAATAAATAGTATAGAGAATCTTATTTTTATCATTATAGGGTGTTAAAATGGTTAATACTTTATTATTTGTCATTCTAATCATAATTTAGGATTTTCCTGCCAAAATGTCTTAATTAAAATTTTGAATTTCTCATGAAAATTTGTAGGGGTTGTGAACAATTGTAAAGGATATAAATCTTGTATAAATGGTTATATGGGTATATTATCATGTGTAATTATATTTTCAATCCTATTTAAAGGTTAATCCACCTCATTATCTATCTAGAATCTAATCTCCAATGTAGGGAAGGACAAAATAGCATGTTAGTTGGAGATAAGAATGTAGGTGAGAGATTCTTGGTCTATTTCAAGACAAAGAAAAAATAAATACATGTTGTTATGTATTAAATAATATTAATATGATTTAATATTATTTAATTAATAATGTGTACATAGAGTAGTTGAAGGAGAGTAGGGAAAGTGGATAGAAGGTCTCTAAGTCTATAAAAAAAGAAGCTTGTCACAGTCTGCAGGATTGTATTATATCCTTGACATTTTTATGAATGAAGAAGATATTTGGAACATTTAAGGATGTTTCCAAACATTTTAGAGATAATTTATATTTTTCAATATTTATTTATATTTCCCTATGATCAGATGATGTATGTTCTAAATCAAGAATGCATAAGTCTATGTTTTATGAGCTAGTTAGTATGAAGAACAGTGATTTCATGAATTTGATGGTTTTTTGGGTCTAATACATCATTAAAAGTGGAAATAAAGTTTTAATATCCTATTAAATCTATAACCAATCCTTTAAACTCTTATAAATGGAAACTTTTCTCAAACATTAACCTTTAGATCTGATAAACTTAGAATTGTGCTTATACAGTCTATCAAATGAGCAAAATGAACATACATTAATGAATTGAGGAATAAATAGTGATTGATATAAAAAAAATGAAATATTATGGGTGATAATATAAATTTAATAAGTCTTTATAAGATCATTTATAACCTCTAAAAGACTCTTGAGTTCCTAAACAATCAAACACAGTCATTTCTACTCAGTCAACTAAAAAATGTCTTGATTAATGTAATTTCAAATCATTGATGACATTAGAAGTGTATATATAGATGATACAAGGTTTAAATTAATAAATTTATAAAAAATAAGGTTTTTAAAGTCCTTAAAAATAATTTAAAAGAATTCAGAATGCTCTCAACTTGAGTAAAAAGGCACAAAACCCAGAATTAGAATTTAGATCATAACTTGAGTTTTAATCGTCATAAAAGGATTAAAATTCATGGAGAGATATATTATGATGTTTATTAAGTGTCCAAAAAAATTATATCCTCAATATAATTTCTATGAAAAGATGTAAATGACTAAGTTTTTTTTTGTAGACTTAAATTTTGATCTAAAACAAGGTTTTAGCAAGAGAGAAAATTTTGTAACTCTTATCCTATCTATCCAAAGTGCTTGAGATATTTTAAATAGTTGAGTAATAAATTTTTAAAGGTATGATAAGTTGATTTTATGAATAAATTAATCAATAAATATAATATCTTAAGTTTCAGGTATGTAAATATGTATACACAGCACAAGAAATGCCATCAAAAATTGAGTTTGAACCTGATACAAAGAAGCTAAAGGTGGAAGATGGTATTAGTTAGTTGGGGATGATTATTACCAAGGTAATAATGGTTATTCAAAGTTTTATAGGTGTTTTTAGTAGTACAAACAAGTAAATTTCAATAAATAGGTCTGTCACATGCCTAAAAAAAACTAGATGTGCAAATAAGCAATAAGGAGAATAGTGGTCTTTATATTGAATGAGGTCAGTATATAAAAAGGTTAAGGATATAAAGAAACCAAATAAGGTCTGATAAATCAAGATTGGCTATATACATAGTATTATCAAAGGTGCATAATAATTAATAATAGATTTTGAAATAGATTTGAATGAAATTGTATGTGTAAGTTTGTGAAGTGGGTCTTGGACCAAATTGATTCAATTTTAAGCCTAGTGGAATTCTCATTATTTTTTGATGCAAGCATAAAATTTTGGGATATTGATATCAAAATGGAAACAATAAATGCAAGGTATAATTTTTTTTTTTTGTAAGAGGGAAATAACAATACTTTTAACTCTCTAAAAATAAATAAAATTAGCAATATACTACTCTTATGTATGCACCTATAGTTGTCCATGTTTTTGTGATTTCCTAGATGACTACTTCGAATGTAAGAGACTTGTTTAGATATTGAAAAAATAAAATTTGTGTTGACTAGAGATAACTTGAATATTTATTAATATCTTTCTCTAAATGATGGATGAGATGTATTACTAATTGAAAGAAAACTAATCTATTGGAATGCAAATATAATTCAAAGCTAACTATATCTTTTTGTAACAAAGACAAATGAAAATAAATATATCTATTTCACTAATAAATTTGATATTTTTTATTATGGAAACTAATCTATCACAACAACAAGCTACAGTAAAACTAATTTAATAAACAAAATAAATATTAGAAATCAAGAGAACTCAAACCTGATTATGGCATAAATCAATTGAACTCTATGTGATGTATTGATTGAAGAATCCTCAATATGCTAGCTCTATATTCTCTTGTATAAATTTTAGAAAATCTCTAGCTAGAAGATGCACAAGATTTAGAACAAAGTAATAAAAATTGAGACAAAATTACAAATGGAGAGTAGTTGAACTGAGGTTGGCTAATGTCTTGGCTTGAAAAGTTTGAGTTGTTATCACCAAGAGTACTTCTTCACTTGCAGTTGTGTAGTCAACTCAAAAATGAAGATGTTATATCTTTAGACAATTTTATCAAGGTTTTGGCTACAAAATATTCACAATAGAAACTTCTAATGGTAATTTTTGAATCTAAAACCAGTCAAAAATTAGCCTTATTATAGGAAAAGTTGGGAGCTTACATGGAAGAGTTCAACTAAGTTTGACGGTGAGTTTAAATTAAGAGGAACTGAAGAGGATCAAAATAGAAGATGGAGTAAGTTGGGCCTAATTAGAGGTGAACACAAGGTGATAAAAATAATAAATTTGATACTGGTCATGCAAGACACATCAAAACTAAAATAATGGGGGTTAAATTTGGAAGACATTTAACTATGATAGAATTGTTATTGTATGTAGGGTGTGGTTGTGAAACCACCACTTTAGAGGACAAAACTGCCCCTTAACCTTACACAACCACCATGGTTTTAATACAAAACACTTGCTTAATTTTGAAACCATCACCTAAGTTACAAAAACATCATGGTAGTTATGTATCATAAGGGACAATTTTATAATTTATGATGGTAATTTTGTTACCTAGAGTGATGGCTCTATAATGCATACCTAGTTTTTTAAACAATGTGAAGGAAGCCATGAAAGTCAAAATCAAGGGGGCTAGTAGGGGTCAAGGTAGGAATAGGAAGGTAGAGTAAGGGTAAAGATCTAGAGATTTTCCTTTGGAGCATAAAATAACAAAACATTACATCATCATTAGGAATTGTACTAGTCATGTTGCAACATGTAATTTTTAGGTGCATACATATTATCCCCTCAAGAGAATTCTTGGTCATGAATTGATGAGGTTATGGTTCTAAGTAATGGCATGTAGAAAAGGGAAATTAGTAATACCCACCTCACTTACCTTAGTGGCATGATACATCTAGTTGAGACTTCGTATAACCATACATGTGGGGTAGATCATACTACTTAAACTGTCCTATCAAGGGATTAAATCTGATGTCAAGTCATTATGTACCTATGAAACCATAAAACATTCTATAAAAGATAAAAATGTCATTAAAACATTAGATTTATAACATGTATCTTAAAATCTAACAATAAGATGATTTATAAACATGAAAATATGCATCAAATGAAATAATGTGTCAAATTTAGAAAGTGTTTAAACTAAAATGGCTAGTTTGGTAGTTTATTTATCCAAAAACTTGCCAAAAATAGATTCATTTATGCAAATCAACTTTTTGAGATTATGAAATCTATATTACCTATGAAATTTTTGAGTGATAAAATAGTTAGATTAATGAGTATGAGACAAGGATGATGAGAATATCAATGATAGGTGGAGTAAAGCATGGATGGGTAGGTTTTTATTGGTTTTTGTGTTATTACCCCAATTTAGAAAAAATCATCTCAAATACTTTTAGATCCATTAATTTTTGAAATAAATCACAAAATGGGATTGGGGGTTTAAATAGGTCAAGAAAGGTTGTTGATTGATATAGGACTACCTGTCAAGATATGTAGGTATAATATATTTTTACCCCAAATTATCACATATCTATGGAGATCACTCATCCATAGCAGCATATAATTAAATTAAATATATTATGGGATTTGAATTAAGACTTTATAATAGGTGATTCACTTTCCCTCTATGGAGATAAATTATATTGAAACATGTTTGTACGAACTTGACACTATTATGATAATAAATATCAAGATATTTTTGTCTATCTCAGTGACTTACCATAAAGTGTTACTTTAATTTCCATGTATGATTTTCAGTTCATGTACTCAGATGATTAGGCATGTGATGATATGATGTATATCTTTGTTTTTGATAAAATTCTTTGGAGTATATTCATATATGTGAGAACAAAATATACTCAAATGATGTAATGTTTTTACCACATGTATGAAATTTTGAATGAATAAATATATTTTCTATAGATGACAACCCATTTGTTTTGTTTACACAATGTATGACTCTCAATTTGTAGCAAGGAATGAAAAAGAGAATAGGATAAATGTGAGATGATGAAGAATGAAAACCATAACTCAAAATTTCATAGGAAAAATGAAGATGACCTAATCCTTACGAGAAAAGGTGAAAAATGTACTTATTGATAGACTTAAAAAATACTAACTTTATTGACTTCATCTAGAGATAACTAGCCCTAACAGAATTAGTGAATGGAATAAATTTACCTTTTTTGACATAGCATATAGATAAACTTTTTGAATATCTTTGTACTTGGACACTTTATGATTTAATAGTGATTCTACATTTAACTTTTACTTCTTTTTATGACCCCCTACACTTATTCTCATGTAACCAAGAAGACACATGTGTTCATCATCAAAGGCTATATGTAGGAAACAAAGGGATTCTCTCCTCAATTCTAACCCCATGAGACCAATAAGATGTTAGGGCTCAACACTAAAGGTTAGAAAAGGATGAGAGATGTGGAATTTGAGTTTTATATTTCATAAGTTCTTTATTTTCATAAAAGTGTCTACTTTTCTATTTTTAAGGCCTTTACTAATGTAGAGCTTTAGATGAATCATACTTAATGAAACAACTAGCAAAAATATATACTCACTTGATTCCTTCAACTTGATTTGTTCCCTCTATCTAGGTCTAATCTCCTTGAATCTTGATCTACTTGAAAACTGATCTCTTTTAATGTGATTAGTGTAGATGAAATTTTAAGTTATTGGATTTAATCGTGCAATTATATCAAATTACCCAAAATATCAAACTATCATTAAGATCTAGAGTCATTTAGGAATAAAATTTTATGATAAATGAAACATTCACACCTACATTAAATTCTAAAATCTAATTTCTCCAAACCAAGATTAAAACAATAAAAAGACTAAAAGATTATTGGATGAAGATTTCTTATCATAGAATAAGATTTGGTAGTGTGATGTTGGCTTGATGAAGACACTTGGATTGCATGGATTAGTTGGACTAGAATAATAGCATGAAGCTCATAAGTTCATTGGTTAGTTTGGAAATGGAGGAGTGGCTTGTTTAAATAAAAGGATGAAGGGAAGATCAATGGCCCATATTCAAAGTTGGGTTGGGAGGATCCATGGTGGATTATTATCCAAGGAATTAAAAATTCTTTGGAAACCTCTAGAATAGAGGCTTCTAGAAAGAAAGGGGTTACATTAGACAGGATTCTAGAATTGGATAATTATATAATCCATTTAGGGGTTAAGTAATATTAGTAGGGGATTAGGATAGGTGATTAAGGAATAGGGATGTAGGAGAGCATAAGAATAGGCTAGGGTAGGTGGGTCATGGGAATTTTAAATTCTAAAATAATGGATAAGTGGGATTAAGATAAGATTAAGAGATGATTATAAGTATTAATAATTTTTGGGGATATATAAGGTTATCATGATGAATAATAAAGAAAATAAATAATATAAAATGAATAGAAGGGGTGATATTAGGATGAAATTAAAGGAGATAAAAGAGATTAGATGGGATAAGTAAATTAGTGTCGACTAATAGTAATAATAGTGATGATAAATAAAGTGAGAAAATTTAGGTGTATATATTTTTCCCCTCTTTGAAAGGGAATTTAGAGTGGATGAAGTGGAAGGAGTAATGGCCTTTCAAATAAAAACCATTTCATAGATGAATGTTAGTAGATGATGTTAGTGGAAATGATGTTAGTGACTATGATGCCCCCTCAAGGGGACATACAAGAAAGAATTAGATGGATGGCCACTCAGAAGAGGAAAGAAGGGGTGGGAAGTGATGAATAAACAAGGGGATGGGATGTGACATATGAGATAGATGATGAAGAAAATTAACTCAACCTAAGCAATGAGCTAAAATTGATGATACCACTAACTAAGGCATATGCACAAGGATTGGACACATGATGATGATAAGATAAAAGTCCATAAGCTTTTGATACATCCTAGGAAAGTATGCATATTTAAGAGGGATACAAACCAAGGTGATAAATGCCATGATCTATTAATAGATCTCATGTAAGGACATATGTTGGGAGAGCATCAAGCCAAAGATAAGATAATAATTTGATAAGATTAATGATGGGTATAGCTCAAATATAAATTCAAGTGATATGATGAAGGGGGTGAGAGAGAATAAATGGTATGATCAAGTGACCAAAAGATGAAGGGGAAGAATTAGACTACATTTCATTAAATCAATAAGCCACTATATGATTAATAGTGATGATGCCCCTAGAAAGGACAAATGCAAGGGGATGATGATATATAAAGTTATAGTCCTAGTCATTTCCTAATGGAAGAAGGAATCCATAAACTTTAAATGATGAATTGATCAATCAATGATAATAGATGACTAATGGAAGAAAATATGAATGTTGTGTTTTGTCAGGCCCAATCAAAAATTATGGGCAATTGATGAAAATCTTATGGGGATGATTGCATGGATGGTGATTGATCAATAGACTAATTGATTAATGATTGATATTATAGTGCAAGGATTTGATTGATATAATACTTGAGGATGATGAAAGAGAAGAGACAAATGATGGGAAAAGGAAAAGTGAGAGTGGTTGAGCTATCCTTGGGCACTGAAAAGTGACCAAGTATTTATTACAGAGTCTAAAAATACCTTGAGCCAATGTATATTAGAGGAATATGATGACTTTTAGACATGTTAGTTGTTAGATAAAGATAGAGAGATGTGAGATTTTGAGATGTTGATGATGAGATAGATGATAGATGATTGAATATGATGATAAAGGAATTAAAGGAATAATTAGACATTAGATAAAAGTACTAGGATGATGGAATTGATGATGGGATAAATATGACTATATGATTAAGAGAAATGATCAAGCCATCATGTTGTAATAAGGCTCATCATAGTCTAATCAATCTGATAAATATAACACTTGGAAGTATGCCCCATGATTTAGGTATGACCAAAATTAAATTGTTTTTTTTTTTAAATGATGTACCTAAGGTGGCCAAAAACGTCCATTATTTGATATGTATACATAGTTCTCAATGACAAAGTGTGCCTTAGTGATCATGCATGGACCCTTCTGTGTTTGCTTTGTTAGGCAAGATGATAGATGTTGGTGATGTGTTGACCATGTTTAAGGGTTAATATGAGGGATAAATAGTTATTAGTATACTTTTTGAAGTAAAATGAATCCATTGGAATATTCTTTTAAAGGTTTAGATTATCCTAGTCATCTTGGCAGAACTTCATGAGTAACCAAATTAATGACATTAGCATTCACACATGTGAAGGTATCCAAAAAATGTGGTCACATATGTTTGTTAATATTTGTGCCTAAATCATGTGTTTAAAATTTTAGGTCTTAAAATGATGTCTATCAAAATTTATGGTAGTGAAAAGTTGGTCTCTCAGGCAGATTTCACTAGTTTCCATAGTCATATTTGCATTAAAAAGTGACCATTGGAATTCAAATATTTGAATTTACAAAGGAAAACTAGTTTGAAATTTTTTATTAGTTAATTTTGATTATGGATTAATTTTATGGTGGTATAAAAATAAAATTTTTAAATAAATTCAATGGAAATCCAAGAAAAATGATTTGGAGGTTTGACTAGTCATACACTTGCATTTATTGCAATCCAAAGTTGATTGAGGGTTTGACCTTCTTCTGTAAGTGACCCAAGAAGGATGTTTGAGTTTTTATTGATGTTTTTTATATGTTTCAAGGTGATTTATCTATTTTATATTTTTTTATACTCCCTAAGGATCATTTGTATGGATTTTGGAGGTTTGACCAATCCATCTTCAGTATGAACAATTGCTTACAAGTTGACTTTTTGTTTATTCATGGTATTTTCATGTACAAGGCAAATGATTGATAGGTTTTGAATATGTATAGGTGTATAGTGATGAATATAATAACATTATGGTGTATTATAGGTCATGTGTCATGTACCTATGTGCTTTAAAGTGGTCTTGTGTTCATAGTTTTACTCGGTGAAGTGTTAAAAGGATGGATAGGTCTCCATGGACTTATAAGGGCTTCTCAGGCCTAATTGAAAGGTGTTGGTGCTTAAGGGTGATATATAAAAGATATGGTAGACTTATGAATATGGTTTTTATCCCATTATAATTTTATATAAGTCTTATAGGTTAGGTCATGTCTTATGGCCAACCAAGAAGGTGGTGATCATTAAGGCTATATAAAGAGCATAAACAAAGATGAAGGTTTCTAGAATTGATATACGAAGAAAATAGAAGCGTAAGAGTGATTATTGGATGGATTAAAGATAAAATCAATGTGATTAATATGTGCATGACTTAATGGTCATATTTATTATGTTGTAATAGTGTTCTTGCAGGGTTGAAGATTGAATATGTGTGAAGAGGTGTAGAGTGATCCAAAAGGTTGTTTTGGATGCATTGCTTATGTGTGAAGAATTGAAGAGGTGCGAATGGTTAAAGAGAGTTCTTATTCATTATTTCTCCATGAAATTTAAAGGTAATTAGAGCTCTAAAGTTATTGATATCAGAAGGTGTTGTGTAGGTGTTCAACATCTAGGAGAAGTGGGTGCTTGTTTATGCTTAGGGGTTGGTGATCCTTGTGAAGTGGGTTATTCACTAAAGTTTCTTGTTTGTGATAAATTGTATTCCATGTTTTTTTAGGCTTGATATTGTATTTTATCCTCCATGAGGTTTTTCCACATAATTCATGTGTTGTGTGTTGATCTTACATGGTTTCCTTTATTCATTACAATAACAAGTTTATATGCTTCATGAGCGCTTATATTGATTGGTTAAGAGTTTGATGTTTTGGAATTGGACTTAAATTTATTGAATCACTAATTTACTCTCTTCCCCTCTCAATGATTATACCTCTAATAATTGGTATCAGAGCCACACCTTCTTTGCAAGTTTAACCACTTGAAGGTGATCAAAGGTATAATGGGTAGTCATCAAATACAAGGTGGTCTCTATACTAATCAAGCACCACTATTAAATGGTTCCAAATATGATTTTCAGAGTGCAAGGATGAATACCTTTATCATGTCCTATTTTTTGACATTTGGAAATCTATTATGGATGGATATTTTATACCCTCTACTCCTCCAACTAGTGAAACTAATAAGAAGTTGAGTGAGAATAATTATAAAGCTATTAATTCTATTATTTGTGGTTTATCATAGGCTGATTTCACTAATTTAATCCATTGTAAGTCTTCCAAGAAAATTTGGGACAAATTGTAAATTATCTATGAAGGAGATTCAAAGGTTAAGTTGGCTAAATTATAGACCTATCAAATAAAATTTGAGGGCCTCAAAATGAAGTAAGAAGATAATGTGATATCCTATATTCTAAGGGATGATGAGGTGGTGAACATAATCATAGGTATTGGAGAGGATATTGAAGAATCTATTATAGTACAAAAAGTATTAAGGTCTCTCACCTTTAAGTTTGATTCAAATAAATTTACTATAGAATAAAGTCATGATCTCACCAAGATGAATATGGATGAATTGCATGGAATCATTATTGTCTATGAGATGAGATTTAATGAGGATAAACCACCAAAGAAATAAGTAGCCTTCAAGGTGATCAAGGAGACAAAATGGAAGAAGATCAAGATAAGTCTTGAAGACTTTGATCTTAATGAATATCAACTTGAAGCCATGATTACAAGAAAATTGAATGTAAGATCAGGTAAATATGAAGGGAATTTTCATTTTAAATGTTTTTTCATGTGGTAAAGTTGGTCATTCTATAGCTATGTGACCAGATAGAGGCAAGTCTAAACACAAGGAAGTTCATAAGAAATCTCATGAAGATGAGCACAAGAAATCTAAGGGTCCTAGCAAGTATAAAAAGTTCTTCAATAGGATAAATGGAAAGGAGTCATATAAAGGTAGTAAGAGCCTTTACCATGAAGAAGATAGTAACTCATCTACTGAATAAGAAGGAAACACATCAGATAATGATGATTCATCTCATGATGAGGACAAGGAGACACTATTCATGGCTCTTGGGGATGATGAAGGTGAATGATCTTTAGGCAAAGATCTCTTTAGTGGAGATAGCTTAGAGGAAGAAGATGAGCAAGTCACTCTTAAAGATAAATATCTAAATACCTTGGAATAATTGAATCTTATTCAAGACAATAATATAAATCAAGCATCCTTGATCAAGACCTATGAGGATAAAATTGGGTTCTTTTAAGAAATATTGAGCAATGAATTCAAAGATCATGATGAGATCACTCAACATCTTAAAACTTAGGTTTGTGCCCTTAATAAAGAGGTAAAGAGTAAGGATGAATAATGTGATAAATAAAAATTATAGATGGAGTCTTTGTAGGTGAAACTAGATCAATCTATGAGCAAGCTTGAAACATATCAAAAATTTGAGAAAATTACAGTTGATCTTAATGACCTATTTAGCAGTCAAAAGGTCACAAATGATAAGTCAAGCCTAGGGTTGCATGAAGATGTTTAAAAGGATAAGAATATTGAGAAGACAATGATGATATATCATGAGACTAATAATGCTAAGGAGAGTGATAGTAAAGACAATAAGAATGATAATATGAATAACAAGGATAACTTCAAAAGCTACAAAAATTCAAATCAAATCAAGAAACCTAATGCATTAAGGTATGATAACTCCACTAGTTATTTTTATTCTTGTAATTAGTTTGGACATAAGATCATTGATTACAAGATAAAAACTCCTATAATATATTTTCATGGAATTATGAGCAAGATAATGACAAGCATAATAATATCATCACTCAAGACAGTCAACTAGTCCATAAGGAAAGCATGACATCTTGTGCTATAGGTGTCAAGGGGTCATATGAGGGGTCAATATTTCTTGTTATACTTTTTTAAGTGAAATTAATGCATTGGAATAGTCTTGTGAAGGTCTATATTATCCTAGTCATCTTGGTAAAACTTCTTGAGCAAGTAGATTGATGACATCAGTATTTGCATGTGTGAAGGTGTCAAAAAAAAGTAGTTGCATTGGTTTATTCATATTTGTTTATAGATCGTGTATTTAAAATTTTAGGTCTTGGAATGATGTCTATAAAAATTTATGGTAGTATAAATTTGGTCTCCCATGCATATTTCACTAGAATTCATAATCAAATTTTCATTAAAAAGTGACTATTGGAATTCAAATATTTAAATTTACAAAGGAACACCAGTCTATAATGTTTTTTTAATAACTTTTTATGATGGATGAATTTTATGTTGGTATAAAAATAAAAGTGGTATATAAATTAAATATCAATCTATAAAAAATTATTTTGAGGTTTGATTGCTTGTACACTTGCATTTATTATAGTCCAAAGTTGACTGAGGGTTTGGCTTTCTTCTATAAATGACTCGAGAAGGATTATTGAGTTTTTATTAATGGTTTTTGGATGTTTCAAGGTGAATTATCTATTGGATATTATTTTATACTCCCTAAGGATCATTTATATGTATTTTATAGGTTTGAACAATCCATATTTAGTATGAACAATTGCTTACAAGTTGACTATTGGTTTGTTCATGGTATTTTCATGTACGAGGCAAATGATTAATAGGTTTTGCATATGCAAAGGTGTGTAGAGATGAATGTAATCACTTTAAGGTATCTTATGGGTCATGTGGCATGGAGATATGTGCTTTAAAGTGTTATTGTTTCCTATTTTTTCTTGATGAAGTGTTAAAAGAATGAATAGTTCTCCATGGACCTATAAGGGCTTTTTAGGCCTAATTGAAAGGTGTTGGTGCTTAAGGGTGATATATAAAAGATATGGTAAACCTATTAATGTGGTGTTTATCCCATTATAAGTGTGATATAATCTTTAAGGGTTAATGCATGTCTTATGGCTGACAAAGAAGGTGGTGATCATGAAGGCTCTATAAAGAGCATAAACAAAGATGAAGCTTTATAGAGTTGATATGCAAAGAAAAGAGAAGTGTGAGAGTGCTTGGTATATGTATTGAAGATTAAAGTAGTATGAGGGATATTTTCATGACCTAAAGGAATATTTATAATTTTTTACTAGTGTTCTTGTAGGGTTGAATATTAAGGATGTGCGAAGAGGTGTAGAGTGATCCAAAAGGTTATTTTGGATGCATTACTTGTGTGTGAAGGCTTGAGTAAGTGAAAAAGGTTGAAAAAAGATTATATTCACTATTTATTCCTTAGATTTAAAGGCAATCAGAGCTTTGGAGGTGTTGATATTAGAATGTGTTGTGTGGGTGTTCAACATCTAGGACAAGTGGGTGCTAGTTCATGTTTAGGGGTTGGTATTCCTTTTAAAGTGGATGCTTCACTAAAGTCTCTTGTTTTTGATGTCTTATAAGAATTTAGTCCATGTGTTTATAGGCTTGAGAGTTTTTTTAATCCCCCATGAGGGTTTCCCACATAATTCATGTGTTATGTGCCTTGATATTGCATGGTTTCCTTTGTTCATTGCAATAACTAGTTTATATGCTTCATGAGTACTTATATTGATTGGTTAAGAGTTTGATGTTTTGGAATTGGTATTGAATTGCTTCAATCATCGATTCTTCTCCCCCCCTCCCTCTCAGTGATTTTAACTCTAACACATTGTGCCTGTTTCTACTCATTTTTGCTATTTAATATTTAGAAGAAATAAGAAACTAAAGATAAATGGTCAGGGGTTTGTACATACCTAGATGAAGCTGTGCACCATATCCAGACATTGTAGGAGCTCCTCTTTTGTTGTGGAGGATGACACCTATAGAGAGAAAGAGACTCAAACAAAGAAAATGTTAGATAGATATATGGTGGACTGCCAAGTGATATGCTTGGTCCCATAAGTGCAAAGACTTCCTTGAGAGATGACAGTCCACTTATTGATAAAAATAATGTTGGATAAAGATAAATAATGAAAGACTAAGAAACAAAAAGTAGACAATGTGTACCTATATTTTGCTTTAAGTCTCCCACAGTCATCGACGTCGGTAGTTCTACCGACGTCAATTGATCAAGGTTGCCGACGTCAGTTATGTTGTCGATGTCGATAGAGGTAGTGGTCGATGTCGATCAGGGCAATGGCCTTGGATGGGAATTGGATAGGTTTATGGTTGATAGAGGGGTCTGGAAGGAGTCTGGGTCTATGCAGGGTTGCAAGACAGTAAATAGGGTCTGAGAGGGGGCAAAGGCAAAGGGTTGGTATGTAAATGGATAAGAATAAAAGAAAGGCTTTTCAGCCTTTCCAAGAAGAAAGTCAGGTCGGGTTGAAGGTCGGGTCTGGTCTGGTTGATAGTATTTAGAAAAAGTAAATAGAAATTAATTACTAATGCTTTCTAAATTATTGAAATGATAGGGCAGAAGAAATACTTAGCTCTTGTGAGATGAAGAACTAGAGGTGTTTAAACACTTGTACCTATTGTGGCTTGATGTTGAAGACCTCGTATAATGTTCTAATTCAATCTAGAGTGATTTGCATAGAGTCTTTGTGGCCAAGGGAGCGTTAGTTGAAGTCTGATGCCTAGGGATGTCTCAGATTTTGAGAGGAAGAGAGAGAGCCAAATCTGAGTGAGAGAGTAGTCGATGCTAGAGTCTAAGAGAGAGTCCATCCAAGATTTTTTGGGGACTGATTGATAAGAGCTAAGGGGTTAACTATATGTTAGATGTCAATTTATGTAATCAACGTCAGTGATCCCACTGGTGTTGGCTGACATCTGACTGACGTCGATGGGTAGAGAACTGGTAAAAGGGCTTAACAGCCCATTCTCCATCTGCCAAGTGCATCGTCCATTGGAGAACGGCCAAAGGTCAGGCTAAATACGCATGAGAGTTAGTTAGGAGGTTAGGGAGGAGTAATAATAGGTCTTAGGTGAGTCATGGGGTGAGAAAAGGTCTAAGGGCAAGGTGTCCAAGGTGAGGTGTCCATGGTGAGGTGTCGAGGGGTGATGTTTAGGGTAATGTCATTAATATAAGTAATTTATTTTAAACTAATGAAGTGTGTAAGGGTTTAAGAAGGGACCAAGGGGTAGACATAATTTAGGTGTCTACATTTTCCCCTTTTTGTCTTGTTGGTTATTCTAGATGAACTGCAAGACAAAAATAGGAGTAGATGCCCCAAGTATGGTGATGAGGTATTCCCCCTCAAAGTGGGAGTTGAGGGAAGGTAACCTGATATCGAGTGCCGATTTGATAGATAGTGGATGAGTATGGTGAAGTTTGAGTGTGAACACTGCAATAGTTGAGATTGTGTGTATACCACTTCACGTGATATATAGGTCAAATTATCATGGTCAAGGTTGAGGAGTGCTAAAATTGAATTAACTAAGCCCTAGCATTTAGTCGTAGCTGATTGGGTTAAACGATCATAGTTGTAGCTCTAATGGTCATCGTGTTCCAAGTATCCTGGGCTTAGGAAGTGCTCCTGAAAAACATGAAAATGTCACAAGTAGTGGGGATCAACTGGAGTGCAATCCAATACTTGTGAGGGTCATAATGTGAGTTGCAAACAATTTTGCTAACTATTTGTGAGGTAGCATACATGCAATCAAAACAACTAAGATAAATTGTCTCAAAAGTGGTCGTGGTCTGAGGAGATAGTCATGATCTCCAAAGTGGTTGGTCGAGGTAGGTTGAGAAAGAAGTAATCTCAAATGTTTTTGTGATGGTCAGGGAGATATATGTGATCTCCAATGTGCCCCATGAGAAGTCAAAGGTGACTTTTGCAATGTCAGGGCTAGTTGTTTGGTCGTGGTTTTGGATGAGGTGTTTGGTCATGGTTAAAGGTGATATGGTTGGTCCATTAAGTAGATGGATGAATGGATGGCCATTGTCTTTAAGGAGACAAGCGGGTGAATGGCTGAGCTAACCTCACAAGACTGAGTGCTACCTACATAGCCCCTGTTGTAAGGGCTTCAAGCCAATGTAGTTCTTGTCAAAAAGGGAAGAAGGATCAAAGTGGTTGATAGTTGTATTGGTCAGGTTAGTGTTGTCAGCATTTCCCATGTGTGTGATGGTACATGCTTGAAAGGATAAGTGTAAGATGATGTTACAGCCTTTTCCATATTGTGTGATGGTGTATTCTGTAACATTAGTTGTGTGAGTGTATGATGATGTTACAGCCTTTTCCATATTACGTGATGGTGTATTCTGTAACATTGGTTATATGAGTTTTCATCCCTAGCAATTTTCCATATTTGTGATGGTGTATGCTAAAAATGAAATGAGTATATTTATGCTTTAGCAAGTAATGGTTTATGCTTGACATAAATTGTGTGGTCGATAGTTTCCATGTTTATTGTTGTCCATAGAAACTAGTGTAAATGGGTTATGTTAGTGGTCTAAAAATGTTTGGTTGGTTTGGTTGGGTTTTGGTTTGGTTGTATATGACCAAGGTGTAGGAAGTGAAAGGTGCATTGCTCTTTCATTGACAAAGACTATAATGAGATCATAGATAAGGCTTTTGGAAATAAAATCCCTATTCATGCATTACATCTTTGACCATTGGTTTGTGTTAGAGAAATAGTCGAATCACTTGACATTAAGTGAGCTCCAAATCCCTTGAGTATGTTGGGGTAATAGGTTTGATATGTGAGATGAGAAGATGGGGTAACCCTTTTTGGTAGGAATAACCTTGCCCCTTTTATAGGTGACCCTGAGAATGACTATAGAGAAGTCCATGACTAAATAGTTTGTAGACTGATCAATGCGGGAAGTCCACTTGGGGATGTTGTTTTATTATGTGGTCATGTTAAAGCTAATATGTATGAGAAGCTTTTTAGAGGGTGTTGTGTATGTAGAAAAATTTGGTCATAGCCATCCTTTGAGGGAGTGTTCTATATTGTGCTTTGTATGATAGAATGTCTGTGGATAGTTGTCCTTCAAGGGCACAGTCTATTAATTATAGCAATGATGATGCAATTGTCCTTCGAGGGAGCAGTCTACATGTATAGTTTATGACCTTTGGAATATAGGCATCCCAGTTTATGTTTGTTTTTTATTGGACTTTTGTCATGGACTAGGCCATAGAGGTGTAGAGGGTTTCCCTTTTATTAGGACAAAGCATTCATGCTTGACAAAAAGGGTTGATTAACGTTGGAAAAAAGTGTTGAAAGGAATAGGAATTAGGATGATGGGGGTTGCTCAAGGGATGAGTTCAAGTTAAACGTCTAGTGAATGATTACTTGACTAACAATAAAAATGGTCGTAGATGTAAGGCATAAAGGGGATCAAGTTTTGGTCAACCTTCGAAAGAAGACAGACGATAAGTACCTGATCCATGCTTATGTAAGTTCTGAGTCAATTAGGAGCAAACTTGACCCATTTGCTTCTTTTCCATATTGGTCACATGTTGGTTGATGTTGGACATGAAGTTGGTTGATATGTTGTTGGCATGTTTTGGTCGATGTTGGTCGTGAAGTCGGTTAGTATGTTGTTGGCATTGGATAAGGAGGCCATAAAGACCTCGTTTGTAGAGAAGTCCCCCTAGCATGATGTAGTGAGCAGTGTTCTTGATAAAATCTCACCGTCTATTGCTAGAGATTTTGGGAGGCATGGTAGAATATGTTAAGTAGTCAACAAGTCATTTATACCAAGCGTTATGTGGACTAGAGAGGTTAGGAGGAATTTCCCCCAGTGATGTTGGTCGAGACATATCCAAGATAGAAATCTTGGGTTGTGTTGGTTGAGAGGACTTGATGAATAATGGATATGTCAAAGGGGTAAAAGTCTGGTCTTTTCCTTTATCTGTTTGGGTTTGGGGCCTAGTGGCCACATTAATAGTGTTGATTTTGAATAAAGGAGGGGCAGGCAGTTGAGGGACCATAGTCTTATATGGGGAGCCCGATTTAGGTGAAGAGGTTTTGGATGTACATGATGGTGTTGGTGATTTGTCAAAAAAATGGTCAAGAGAGTCCTCAATGTGAGGGGTGTCCTTTTTCAAGTGTTGGTGAATAACAGCCTTAAGGGCACAGCAACACTCAGTATCATGTCCAGGTGTGTGATGATACCAGTAGATTTGTTTGTTTTTGAACCAAGATGGTCTTGATCTGAGAGTTGATATGGTTTAATAGGCAGAAGAGTGATGCTAGAAGACTGCAACAGTTGACATAACATTGAGGCATAAGAACCCTCTAATGGCCTTGCACTCTTTATTGCAATAGGGGTTGACAACTTCTTTTTAGGAGTTATTTAGGGAGTTTGTCGTGTCACCTTTTTAGTTGGCGGTGTGGCCACATGTGTAGATGACACTTTCTTGTTGAGAGGTGATGGATGTGGGAGCAATCTTGCTAAAATAGAAGGATGTGGACCCAAAATAGAAGGTAATGATGAAGGTGGGGGATAAATTCTCCTATGTGGTTTAGCAGCCTTCTTTAGTTTAGTATGAGGACTACTATTGTGTGGGGCAAGGGTCAAGTCTACCTTCACTTGTGGGTGAGTGAGGTTTGAGAGGCATGGGATGGTTATGGCTTCTGCGTGTGGTCGAGTAGCAAGGAAAGTATGATCCCCCATTGATGATAAGAAGGATGAAGGTGTGGTAGCTGACATTGGTGCCATCAATGCATCTTCTAATATAGGAGAGGTCAAGGTAGCCTCTCCCACATGTGAAAGGGGACTAGATGGAGAATTGTCCTCCATTTGTGGAGGATAAATAGGAAAAGAAGGTTCTTCTACTTGCAGTGGACAAATAGGAGAAGAAGGCTCTTCTACCTATGATGGACAAATAGGAGAAGAGAGTGGTGGACAAATAGGAGAAGAGAGTTCTTTTACCTATGTTGGACAAATAGGAGAAGAGAGTTCTTCTACCTATGATAGACAAATAGGAGAAGAAGGCTCTTCTACCTGTAGTAGACAAATAGGAGAAGAAGGCTCTTCTACATGTAGTGGACAAATAAGAGAAGAAGGCTCTTCTTCTTGTAGTGGACAAATAGGAGAAGGCTCTTCTTCTTATAGTGGACAAATAGGAGAAGAAGGCTCTTCTACCCATGATGGACAAATGGGTTGATTAACCTCTTCAAACTGTGGAAGAGGTTGGTTAGAAACCATGTTGACCATGCGTATATTACACTCTTGAAGGTCATCAACTATGGTCTGAATGTTATTGTGACTTGGGGGATGGTTATGGAATGGTTGTCTAAAGACATCCATGTTTTGGTTAGCCAGCGCATTCGGGTTATCCAAAATAAGATCCCCCTTGTCTAGCATGTCCTAGACAATGTTCTTAAAGGTTTTACAATTGTCTGTGTCATGACCCTTGACACGATGATAGTTACAGAAGTCATTTTCCTTATACCAGGTAGGGATGGCTTTTGAGGGGTCAAATTAAGGTGGTCAAATTTGAGGTAGATTAAGAACCCCCTGCTTGATGAGTTTATCCAACACGGAAGCGTATGACTCTCCTATTAGAGTGTATTGACATTGTACGTATCATTGTTAGAATTGTTTTGTGATGTATTCTGATGTTGAAGGTTGAGATTGATTAGTTGTGGTTGAAGATGATGGTCTAAGGACCACAGCATTTGTTGATCCTTTAGACTTGGAGTTGGAAGAAGAAGGTTTGGATGAAGAAGGGTCATTGGCTTTTGCGTTGCTATGCAATTTGACCTTATCTTCTTCGACTGTGTGGAGTTCAAGCTTTCGAGCCATGGTGAAAGCTTCATCAAATGTGTAAAATGTTTGAACCCGCAAAGTGGAAGAGATGTGCTTGGCACATGCTCTTGAAAAGAGCTCAATGAGCTCAGTTTGAGGTAAAGAAAAGGAGAGTTGATTGATCAAACCTCTCCAATAGGCAACGAAGTCAGCTATTGACTCATCGTCAAATTATTTAATAGAATAGAGGTCCGTAATGGAGACCTTCTTAGTGATGTTGATTGAAAAGTGGTCAAGGAATAGTTGGGAGAGTTGAGTAAAGGAAAAGAGAGAATGGCTGGTAATAGAGCTATACCAGTCAAGGGTAGCCCCCAAAAGTGACATGGGGAATGTGTGAAGTAGTAACGCATCATTGTGGGCTATAAGGTAATAAGCATGTCTAAACACTCGTAGGTGTTGTTTTGGGTCCTATTTACTCTAAAAGTGAGTAAATTTAGGGAGTTCCCACTGGTTAGGATATGGTCTAATGGGCACCGAAGGGTGTATGGGTTTTTTGCATATTTATTTGTATGAAAGAACATTGCTTGAACCAGAAATGGATGTCTCAAGGTTGGACATCTTATCCATCAACATCTTTATTAGATCGACTGATGGATTGGCAAGTGGGGCACCCCCTAGGTTGTAAGGTACCTGGAAGGCATTAGGAGGGGCGTATGACATACTTGGTTGCATTTGTATAGGTGCAACGTATTGGTAGTTCGTCATTAGGACTGATGTTGAGGTCAAGGGGGCTTGTGCCGTGAAGTTGGAAGGCACAAGTTGACTAGATACTGTCAAAGGTGGTTGAATGGCAGCATTGGTAAAAGGGTAGGCAGTCACTCCTATATTTATGGGCACAAGAGTGTGTGGGGTAGAGACAACCAAGTTCTGAAAAGGTGATGAACTTGGTTGAATTTTTTGTGGTTGAGGGGGTATGAAAACCTCGATGGAGGTAGGTCCAAAAATGGAAGGGGAGGCCAAATCTTGGACATTTGCCATGGTTGGGTTATTGGTCGGGGCATTAACCTGGTGATTATGGGTTGGGTAGCGGATGGTGTTGTTACCATTGTCACTTCAACCAAAGAAGTTGGCATCCCATAAACAGGATTACCTAAAGGGTCTCACATTTGGTTTCTTGCAAGATAGTGATGGAGATCCTTGACATTATGGTCAAGGAATCTCTCAAAGTCTCGATCCCCTATGGGAACAATAGATGGTTGATCGGGAGTAGGCTAGATAGGAGTACATTTAATGTTTGAAGTATACTCCATTTGGGGACTTGATATGAAGGGTGAAGGTGGAAGTGGTTGTTGCCTCACATGGTCAATAAGGGATTTGGCTTGACTACGTGTCAAATCCATCCAAGGAAAAAAGGGTCTAGGTTTTGGAAACTGTGTATTTCAGTCTTAGAAAACCAGAAGTTAGGTTTGACAGCAAGAAAGTCAGGTTTTAAGCTTGTTGTTTGAGAAGATAAATTGTTGACAGTGACCGGCGTCAGTTGAAAAACCAATGTTGATGAAGATAAGTTGTCGACATCGGTATAAAAACTGATGTCGATGAGGAAAAGTTGCCGACGTCGGTAGAAAACTAAAGTCGGTGTCTGTGTCTTTCCAGAAACTCAGAAAACTAAAAGTTTTTGGAAGAAAAAAGAAAGTCTTAGTTGTTTTTGGAACTCAGAATAATTCATCCTCACCAGCTCAAAAAACTAGATAAAAATAGAAAAAATAGATGAAGGCAAGCAAACTCTAAATGTTTAATTCCTAAGAATAAATTTTTAGAGTCATGGTGGCTTATGCCTTAGAAAAATATGTTTGGAAAGTTGGGTTTTTAGAACGGGTCCTAAGGAGGAAGTCTAAGGTTGGTTTCAGGTTAGTTTTGGTGCTCAAAAGTGTGTATTAGGTTCCATACGTGGCTTGGTGCTAGGGGCTGGCTCCCCTCACTTCACGAACCCAGAGCCAAGCTGGGTCGCTTAGCCATTATATACTTCCCCTAGAGTTTATACTCTGCTAGAGAACAAAGTGGGTCCTCCTCTTGGTTGTGAAGTCCAAGTAGGATCACCAGGAAGAGAAAGGTATCCGTTAAGTGGTGAAATCCTAGTCAGGCCTTGTCTAAGGTATGTTTAGATGTTTGATTGTGAATGTGGCCTGGATGTGTAACATATGTGCACTATGATTTATTCATAATGCATTGTTAATTACTAGATGAGCTAAATATGCATTCAAGTAGGAGTGAAATGCATTTAATTTTTAACCCAAATTGAAATGTTGTTGTTCAGATGCAAATAATGGTGAAGAGGTTTAAGAGCATGAATTTTCACTACTCTAAGATGCAGGTAAAAAGTGACAAGAAGAAAAAGAAAGATTCTTTTTAACTTGTGCTTATGGTGTCTTTTCGAAAGAAAAAGAAAGAAGAGGAAGGATGCAAGAAGATAATCTAATGCATCTATATGAAAGGTTGTTGTTTAGAAGAAAAATAAATGAACCCAAGGAAAACTCCAGGGGTCCCACTGGGCATGCCAGAATGTTTCTACTCATTTTTGCTATTTAATATTTAGAAGAAATAAGAAACTAAAGATAAATGGTCAGGGGTTTGTGCGTACCCAGATGAAGCTGTGCACCATATCCAGACATTGTAGGAGCTCCTCTTTTGGCTGTGGAGGATGACACCTGTAGAGAGAAAGAGACTCAAACAAAGAAAATGTTAGATAGATATATGGTGGACTGTCAAGTGATATGCTTGGTCCCAGAAGTGCAAAGACTTCCTTGAGGGATGACAGTCCACTTATTGATAAAAAGAATGTCAAATAAAGAGAAATAATGATAGACTAAGAAACAAAAAGTAGACAACGCGTACCTGTATTCTGATTTAAGTCTCCCACAGTCGTCAACGTTGGTAGTTCTACTAGCGTCGATTGATCAAGGTTGCCGACGTCGATTATGCTGCCGACGTCGGTAGAGGTAGTGGTCAATGTCAGTCAGGGCAATGGACTTGGATGGGTTTTAGATGGGTTTTTGGTTGACAGAGGGGTCTAGAAGGATTCTGGGTCTATGCAGGGTTGCAAGACAGTAAATAGGGTCTGAGAGGGGGCAAAGGCAAAGGGTTGGTATGTAAATGGATAAGAATAGGAGAAAGGCTTTTCAGCCTTTCCAGGAAGAAAGTCAAGTCGGGTTGAAGGTTGGGTCTGGTCTGGTTGATAGTATTTAGAAAAAGTAAATAGAAACTAATTACTAATGCTTTCTAAATTATTGAAATGAAAGGGCAAAAGAAATACTTAGCTCTTGTGAGATGAAGAACCAGAGGTGTTTGAACGCTTGTACCTATTGTGGCTTGATGCTGAAGACCTCGTGTAATGTTCTAATTCAATCTAGAGTGATTTTCGTAGAGTCTTTGTGGCTAAGGGAGTGTTAGTTGAAGTCTGATGCTTAGTGATGTCTCAGAGTTTGAGAGGAAGAGAAAGAGCCAAATCTGAGCAAGAGAGCAGTCGATGCCATAGTCTAAGAGAGAGTTTGTCCAAGAGTTTTTGGGGACCGATTGATAACAGCTAAGGGGTTAACTCTGTGTTAGACATCGGTTTATGTAATCAACGTTGGTGATCCCACTGGCATTGGCCGACGGTTAACCAACATCGGCGGGTAGAGAATTGGTAAAAGGGCTTAACAGCCCGTTCTCCATCTGCCAAGTGCATCGTCTGTTGGAGAATAGTCAAAGGTCAGGCTAAATATGCATGAGAGTTAGTTAGGAGGTTAGGGAGGAGTAATAATAGGTCTTAGGTGAGTCATGGGGTGAGAAAAGGTCTAAGGGCGAGGTGTCCAAGGTGAGGTGTCCACGGTGAGGTGTCGAGGGGTGATGTCTAGGGTGATGTCATTAATTTAAAATAAGTAATTTATTTTAAACTAATGAAGTGTGTGTAAGGGTTTAGGAGGGGACCAAGGGGTAGACATAATTTAGGTGTCTAAAGTGCCAAAGTACATATAGATAAAAGGGTAAATAGTGAACTTTGCATCATCGAAGGTGGCTAAAAGCATTATTATATCCTTTTTGGTGTCATCATAGCATCCTCATTAGTTACCCAATAGACAACAAATACATAATGCAAGACTAATTACAAGACTAAATAAGATAAACAAAGACAATAAAATAAACATGTGTAGATATATACAAGACATGTAAGCAAATCAAACAATAAAGAGAAGACAAGTAACATACACAATTATCTACATGTAGTATCATTACGTCTTATCTAATTGTCTTGATTAGAGTTAATGGGATAATTGATTAGAAGATGAATTAGACTAGGATGAGTGGAGAAATAGACTTGAAATATACTAGTGATTTGAATGGTAATTTTAACTCCAACATATGTATAGTCAACCTATGGATTGATCAGGGTAAGAGACTTAAGACTTGTCAAGCTAAGGTGAGACTAGGTCAATCTTGTCTCAGTATAGACTATATGCACCCTAGTTTGGAATAGGGGATGAAAGGAAATAGTAGGATGAATGTGAATAGGGGAATAGGCATAAGATAAGACATCTTGGAATATTTTTGGATTTTTCCAGATTTTATGATTATTTTTGGATTTTTGACATATTTCAATTTTTAGCTCTTTACAGAATATGTATATACATTATACAAATGGGGTTACTATCAAAGGGACCACCAAGCCTAGTAATTAGGATAAATATGGATTGAATAATATAGGGTATGACAAAAAGATGAGGGTGATGTTGAAAAGGGGATGAGGACTAAGGAAGAAATGGACTAGGGATTACCACCAACCATAATGTGAAGGAACTAAATATATAGTTTCCTAAGTGTTTATTGGAGGATATACCAAGATAATTCCATAAGATTTCTCAATATACCTTCCATTATTTATTATGTTCAATATTGGAGGAAATGATGGACATGATAGGATGCAAGATACGATGGTAGATGATGGGTACGGATAATGGACCAAGGGATAAGATAGTTAAAGATGACATCTATGGGTTTGATGGATGAAATGGATGGATTTTTCTCCCAATTTTTGAGTTACAATGTGGACAATAGATTATTTTACCATGATGTCATAAAATGGTTTTCATCATGGTACTTGCCCAAGGCACTAGAAGACTAGTTTTCACCATTAGACAAATGATTTTTTTAAATTTTTTACTTTTTTGACATTTTAGATGGCATCTCAATTAATTAGATATGGGTAAGAGATGAAATAATGTTGAGATTTGATGGATCATTAGCCAATACATATTTTATAGAGTTATGATACTAAGATCATGTTACTATTGTTAGATGTATTTTTGTATGTGTGACCTTCATTGGCTCTTGATTGGGACCCCTTCAAATATCTAGACTAGGTGTCTTCATCACCCCTATAAGAGATAATGTTGCCTAGGGAAGCGATGTGAGATATGGATTGGATTAGATCTTGATGGGGGTATATGGGATTTGAATAGATGATAGGATCATGAAAATAAGTTGTGGTGGGTGTTTGAGGACTAGCAATTACACACATCATTGGAGATATTTGACATGCTATATTTTATTGGTGCCATATTATAAAAGATTGCAGGAGATCCAAGATGCTTTAACTTTATTGTTCATCTTTGATCTAATTATTTGAAGGATTATCAACTATATCGATAGTTATTTTGACATTAATTTGATTTGTTGATTGGATTATTTATTGGCTGCCCTCTGGTCCTTGAATTTGGGCTTCACTAGAGGAGATTTATTTTTGACTTGATAAATGATTATTATTTTGAATTTCATAGTCCCCTAGTGCCTAATTTTGGCTTCACTAGGGGAAGATACTTTTGGATTAGGCTGATGATTTAACTTTTCTTGATTTTCACTTATGGGATCAAAGATGATTTGATCATTATGGATGCCTTTTTGAATATGATCTTGGACCTTTGTATTTGTGCCACTTATTATGTTACTCAAGGGAGGGTAGAATGATGTATGTTCATGTTTGTCCCTATGGAGGTGGGTGATTAAAAGATCATTGATGGGAAGAAAAGGGTCTATGATGGATAAAGGTGGGGGAGATAATATGATGAGATGAATGAGTGGTGATGGGGCAACATGGTCTTTATAGGGGTTCTTAAGAGACCTAGCTTCAACATCAAATAAAATCTCCTCAAGATAAGAAAAAGGATCACTAAGACTAGATATAAGACATGCATTCGAGGTAAGATCAGATTCATTTTGACCATCTTTGATAGATAAAGATTTTTAAAACTTTGTTATGACTTCATCTTGATTAGGATTAAATGATATGCCTGGTGATTGGTTGATATCCATATTGGAGGTATCTCCAAAAGAGTAGGCATAGTTATCATGTGTTACAATATCTATGAGGTATGATGTTTCAAAAGATGAATCTAATTCAGATATTGGTGTGGAACATCATCTTGATGTAGATAAGACTAGTTTTATTTCTAATGTTGAATCTAATATACATGACATGATGTTATGAGTAGGAGATTTGTTGTATGTAAATGAACTCTCTATATGGGGTCTTTGATATGATGGATGATGGGGAGATGATGGAGGAACAATGAATTCTCCAAATATAGTCCCATGGAGGAAATACTCATGACAAAATGGGGGCACTAGGTTCATGGGGGATAGACACATCTTCAATGAAAGATGTGTTAAAGAAATAGGGACCATGGAAGATGGATATGGTGTTTTGACCTTATTTTGGAATTGTAAAGGCTTGATCATGATCAATAATGGAATCTTGGCATTCTTTTTCTTATTCACCGATGTATGTAGACTCATTTAATTCATTCTTTATTTTAATGTCACCATGATCAATGAGGTCTTGTACATAGTTTTGGAAATTATGACATCAATTAATGGTATGCCCCCAAGTTTAGTGATATATATAGTATTAGTTAGCTTTACACCAATATGGCTTAGGTTTGGTGAGATTAAGATGTCATATGGGTGGATAGACCATCATGTTAGTGGTAATAAGTTAGTGGAAGAGGGATTCTAAGGATATAGGAAGAGAAGTGTAGGTGCTCTCTTCACTTTGTGACATGGATGTAGAATCATTGGGTTTTTTATTAGATGGTTGTTGATATTATTAGGTGGGTGGACTAGTATTAAATGATGTGGCCAAAATGGGATTCCATTTACTAGTGTAGGAAGGGGTAGATGACTGGATATAACTAGTGGATGGATGGTTTGAATGGGATGGGGTGTTGTGAAGACTAGGAGTTATTTGGCATGGATGGGTGCAGACTTGAGATAATGTTGGATGGATGGGGTCAAATTTTATAGGAGATGGAGTGCTTAACTCAAGGAGGTGAGAAAGAAGTACATCCCTATTATCCATGAGGCATTATTCAATGAGGGTATTGACCAATTTTGTTTTGGATGCCATAGATAAAGACAAGATAAATTATGGATGATGTGGTTCATTGACCCTAATTATCAAGTATGGGGGATTGAATGGATAAGATTAAGGGATGAATATGAGATGTGTGGAAAAAATGTGGACAAAGGCTTACAATAGTCTAATCTCAAGTTTGACTAGATGTTTGATGTGATGTGATATAATGTTTGACAAAATAAGACAATATCAAGTGGACCAAATTAGGAAATTAATTAGGCTTTGATGATTTAGATTAGATTTGACTAGGTGAGCTTCAACAAGATCTAAGATTCAACCAGGGTGGGCTAGACTAGCCCAAGAGACATCATTTTGAATAAGGATTGATTGGGTTAAGATTAGTTCAAGACTAAGACGATCGACTCAAATAATATGAGATGATTTGATTGGTAGGATTGTAATTATGATTCAAACTTGATTGGACACAAGCAAGCTAATGATGAAGACCTTGATATGACAAGAATGTTTTCCAATATAGATGAAGACTAATGTTTGACTAGAGACTTGATGGGATGATTAGAATAGGCAAGGGTATGATGAAGTAAGGATGGGTTGGAATATGATTAGATTAGGTTACAAGGGATAAAGTGATTAGGTTATAGAAGATCAATACAAGTAACTAGGGTCAACTAAGATGAGTTTTGTGATGGGTAATATGGTTTGGACAAAGACTCATAGGATGAGGAAGACAAGGCAAGATGATGTGGGAATATGGTGATGAAAGAACTAAGATGTGACTAAGATTGGTTATGGACAAGGTTAAGTGAAGAATATGAGGTTGGATTATGATGAGATGTGATGGAGGGATGACAAGACTTGATTAAGTTAAGTATGGGATGGGGTATGACTAGTGATATGTGGATGAAACTAGACTTAAAATGTGACTAAGATAAGAGGATGACAAGAGATAACAAGAGATGAAATATGATATAGGATCAAAATGATGTACATGAATGTATAAAGATTATATGTATAAGAGTATAGTGATAGCAATGATATGATGATGAGATAAGGATATACAAGATGGTATATGAAATAGACCTAGATAGGTATGTATAGGTTTGGGTAAAAGGTTAACTTGGCTAACAAACAATATTGGTTTAGCACAACACTCACAAAATCAAGAAAACCACAAACCTAGGACTATTGAATTGATTTGGGAGTGTAACGTGATGACTGCACCATCTAATGACTTCACATGTGAGGTTGTAGGTGGGTGACCCATTATAAAATATCTTAAACCCTATCAACCCTATTTTTACATGATAGTCACTTAGGATTTGATATTGACTCAAACATCAAGTCATTTATTATTATCCAAAGGTCTTATGTTAGGTTTAATGAGCTCTTTAAGGGTGTACTTGATATACACTAGGTATGGTGGGGCCCAAGTTCATGTAGGGTGTTTCCTAATACATGGTTCATAGAATTAACTCTTTCCCCTAATGGACGACCTATATGGGGTCAACTTCTTAGCCTGATGATAGTTATCCATGATGTTTATACTTTGTCAAAACATGGAGTGTCGATTAGTGTGTGGTGGTTAAATCCATGGTCATTATCCCCCTAAGGCTATGGCAAGTGTATGGGGCTGAATTTTACATCACGTTATCCCTAAAAATAAAATGGGAGGTTTTATTAGTGGTTTTTTATCATCTAAAAGTCACTGTAAGGATGCAAGGAGGAGAGCATACACCACTGTAAGGATGCGAGGAGAGCATACACCACTGTAGCCCTCAGGTGACACACAAGTAGACAAAAATAATTATTAACCAATTAACCAATATGTGAGATATAAAAAATATATAAAAGATATTTACAAGATGATTTATCAAAATGACAAAATATCTTTGATAGGTGACCTGCAAGAAAAGTGATTAGTAGTTTTAATTGGCAATCTTGGAGGGGCAACCTGCAAGATAAGATGTTAGACAAAATAAATGACCTACAAGAGAATATATAAGCAAGTAAAAATTACTACTATATTCACCCCTAAAATAAAAAAATGTTAGCCCAATAATCTATAATAAAAACCACTAAAAAAAATTGTGATTTTGCTTTATAACTTCTTTGGGTAAGGGGGCTACAACGCAGGGTGTTAGAATTAGCATATATGATCTAATGACTCTAATATAAAACATGAACAAGAGATAAAATAGTAATAGTAATAAATAATAACTATATATTTGGAACAATAATTGAAATTAATAAATAACTTAAATATGATGAATTACTTTGATAATTCAATATTAATCTAATGTGGAATACATAAATAGCCATTGCTTATATAGAGCAAGGCATGCAAGATAAAGATCAGAGAACTCACATAACACATGTAGTTCAACTGATATCTGACTACATGAATAGTGGATTTCAACTCAAAAATAACAAGATAGTTGTCAAACTTGTGTAAATGATCAACACAAGTTGACTACTAGTTAAGCAATCTTATCCTATCTTACCCTAAATAATGGAGTGCAACTCTATGGTAACAAGATAGGTGTCCAAGTTGACTACTAACTAAGAAAGCTTATCCTATCTGATGCAAATTATTAATAAACTAATTATAATAGTTAATTAGTGCACTAATCTAAATAATAAATACAAGTAAATGCAATAAAGCAAATAAATGCACCAACACCCCCCCAAAACTGAAGCTTAGGTAGGGCTATGTAGATAAGAATCCCAACAATGTATAGCCATATTAGGTACTCTATACAAATAGATGAGGAAAGGAGAAAACCCAAAGGAAAAAAAATCCTCAAAATGAATGTCTAGGAGACCCCCCTAAAGAATTGATGTCCCCTAAAAAATTGATATCCCACACCCCAAAAGAGATCACAAGTGAAGATACTTGCTCTCAGTGAAAGGTTTGGTGAAAATATCTACAATCTACTCTTCGGTATGACAATATTTAAGATCAATGATCTCCACTTGAATCAACTACCTAATAAAGTACATATGGATCTCTATGTGTTTGGTTCTTTGATGATGAATCATATTCTTTGAGATCTAGATAGTGCCCTAGTTGTCACAGTAGATGACTGATGGCTTTCAAAATAGAACTCCAAGCTTAGTGAGAATATTCTAAAGCCAAATAGCCTTAATAGTGGCATTAGCAGTGCCCTGATACTTCATCTCTATAGATGAAAGATTAATAACATGTTGTTTCTTTCTCTACTAACAAATAGGGCAGATCTGAAGTGAAAGTTGTAACCAGAAGTGGACTTATGATCATTATAATCACCAGCCCAATTAAAATATATGTATCCCACAAAGTCTAAACCTATACCTAATATATAGTAAATTCCATATCTGATAGTGCCCTAAATGTAGCTCAAAATGCACTTGGTGGCTCTCTAATGAATCTCATGTGGTGTCTACATAAAGCGTGAAACCATGCCAACTGCATATGAAATGTTAGACCATGTATGAGTCAAATAGATGAGGTTGTATACAAGCTGGTGATACAATATGGCATCAACCAAGGGAGTGGAATAATGAACCTCAAGTTTAAATCCAAATAAGAAGGGATTCAGTGTAGGCCTACAATCAACCATGTGAAATTGAGCTAATAAGTCAATGGCATACTTGGCCTATGAAAGACTAATCCCAAAAGAAGACTATACTATCTAAATCCTAAGAAAATAATGTAATAGGCCTATGTCTATCATACAAAACCTATCATTGAATGTAGTCTTAACACTATTGATGATGGATGTTGTGTTCCCTATAATAATGAGATCATCAACATAGAGCACCAAGTACAATAGTGAATCATCCTTCCATAGAGTGTAGACATTCAAATCTGAGTGACATCTTGAGAACCCAATGGAGAGAATAAATGTGTCCATCTTGGAATACCAAGCCCTGAGGGCTTGTTTCAAACCATAGAGAGACTTTTGTAAGCATCACACCAATGAAAAATCCTAAACAAACCCTTGGTTGCTCTATATATATCTCCTCTTGAAGATCCCCATGAATAAATGTGCTCTTCACATCCATCTGATATACATCCCAACCATGAGTTGCACCAATAGCTAGTATCAATAGAATGGAATTATTCTTAGTAATAAGTGCAAAGGTTTTTGTATAGTTAATGTCTTCTACTTGGGATAAACCTTTGGCCACTAAGTGTGCTTTATACTTATCAATATTTCCATCCACTACAAACTTAGTCAATATATCCACCTACATCATACTAATTTTCTTCCCATAAAAAGAGGAACAAGATCCCAAATGTTGTTCTTAATCAATGAGTCATACTTTTCTTCCATTGCTGAATCCCACTCAATTGTCCCTGTGGCTTCCTAAAAAGACTAAGGATCAGAATCTATGGCAATGTAGGAATGTGGAAGATCATGTTGTGACCATTTTATCATTCTATCTAATGGATCCCCAGTAAGAGGTTTTATATCCTCCAAATTCTGTCTATCCCACAAAGGCATCAATGGGTGAGGAACTAGAATTTAACCTACTAAACCTAGTTGGGGAGGCATTACCTCATCATCCCTGTGAGTAGATGAAGTAGGAGTATCATCATCACTACTATCTAATTCTTCTAAGGAAGAAGAATTAAAAATGTTAGAAGATAAGTCTGAAGGACTTTATTCAAAGTAAACACTTCTTGGTATAATAAGCTCATGTGAATTTGAATCAATGAGTTGATATCCCTTAACACCATCAGGATATCCCATAAATATGCAAATCCAACTTTGTTGTTCTAAAGCACAATGTTTGTTTGAAGGTATGTGATCCAATGTTGGACTACCAAAAACTCTTAAATGATGCACTTATAGCTTCTTATTACACCAAGCTTTAAGAGGTGTTATACCCAATAAATATTTGTGAGTAACTCTATTCTATATATGCATCACAATTAATCACTTTCACTCAGTACTCAGGTACTAATGGTTTTACATAAATCATACAACTTTCCATCTCTTTTAATAATTTATTCTTCCTCTCTACTACACCATTCTGCTAAGGTGTGTATGCAACTAAATGTTGAAGATCAATTCCTTCAAGAACATAGAATTGTTTAAACTTGGTTTTCATGTATTCCCTCCCATTATCAGTGCAGAGGATCTTGACATAATTCCTATATTGTTTCTCTGCTAGAGCTTTGAACTCTAGAAATCTATCAAATACTTCACTCCTGAGTTTTAGAAAATAAACCCAAGTATATCTGAAATAGTCATCAATAAATGTGAAAACATAATGGGTTTTACTAAAAGACAAAGTAGGTAATAGACCCACTAAATCACTATGAACAAGTTCGAGGACTTGTGTAGCCCTCCAAGCCTTCCCTTTATCAAGCTTATCCTCTAGATGTTTGACTAAGGCATAACCATGACATACACCCCCTAAAAAAAGAATCTTTGGAATTCATGTAACCATCTCCTATTAATTAAGTTGTTATAAATAGTAGTAGTTTAGATGACCAAACCACTCATGCCATAGCTTGCTCACTGAATTAGTGTGTGAGAGCAAAGTTGTAGAGGAAGACTGAGACATAAAATAGGAGAATGAATAAAGCTGAGTTTGATTATTGACTTTTCTCACTAAAACTAAGGCATTATCCTCCAATTTTTTGATTGATATAGAATCAGGTGTGAACTCAGCTTTCCTACCAGTATCAAAGTGAGTGATTTGATAGATAGAGACAAGGTTAGTTGATAAATTTGGCACACAGAGGACATCTTCAAATACACCACTATCAACATCAATTGTACCTTTTCTTATGACATCTACCTTATAATCATCACCTATGATAATATGAGGCAAGGAACTTGGTTCTAATCCAAAAAATTGTTCTTGATCAGAACCCATATGGTGCGAAGCACCTAAGTCAACTACCCATGACTTGGGAGAATTTCAGTGCAACTAGTGTCATAGCTTTCTCTTTCCTTAAATTTGGATTGGAAAAATCCTTTAAAGAGGATTGATTGATTTTATTCTTCTTGAGAAGACCTTTAAGGTCATCAATCTATTTCTTTCAGCAATCTTGTTCAGTATGAAACCCCTTTTTTCAATAAGGGCAAGGAATGCTAGTCCTTTCTTTTGAATCCTCTTTCTTATTAGTGGATTTGTAATCTCCTTATGAGGAAGATTATTTCCCTTTATTATTATCTTTCTATGACTTATGATGATTATTCTGCTTCTTTTTACTTAAACCTATATTTGATGTTGATGTTGAAACTTGCTTATGTTGAGGTTGACTTACAACTAGAGCTTGAGATTTGGATGACTTGATTAGACCCATAGCTATTAAATTTTCTTCTTCAACCATTAGAATCTTAGATAATACCTCGAAGATAAGCATTTGATATGTTGTGCCCAATGTGATCCTATGAGTCTAAAAGCTAGAGACAAAGGATGAATATTCAAGACCTAATTTGTGTAAGGCACTGAAAATCAATTGAATATTTTTTTTATCAATTTTACATTCCTAAAGTTGTGTTCTAAGATCTATGACTTTAGTGATGTAGTCTTTTATTGTAACATAACTTTTAGGATCCAAACTAATGAGTTCATTATCAATTTGGTAACCATGAACCTCATATATTTTTTTAAACAATGATGTTAATTTATCCCAAGCATCTTTTGTATTTATACATTTTTTAAGATAAAAATTCAAATCTAAAGACATGTAAAACTGAATACATCCAATAACATTAGTAGTTTCAAAGAGAAAGTGTTGTAACTCTTTTGCATCAGTAGGTGGAGTAAGAAGAGTTGTTATGTAAGGCGTATATCATACCATCATTAATGCATTCCAATAATCTTTTTTTTATGTGTTATAGTTGTATGTTGTTAATAGTGGGAACTTAGGATTCCCTATGATGCAATTAGAAATAAATTATCACAAAGCAAAAATAAAAATATAGAACATACCACAAAACCCCCTTGAATTACTCAGCTTTATCCCACCTAGCAATTATTTGTTGGCACTTTATAATTGAGTGCAATGCTGGATTATAATTTTTCAGTTTACAAAAAGCTCAATTAGACCCTCTAGGCTAAAATTAAAAAAAAGTATGCACTTTATTACAAAAATTTCTACATCAATGCATTGTGCTTGAAAAAATATTAACTTTCAAAAAAAATGGGACCTCAAGATGAGGTCATTTGTGAAAGTTATAAGCCTCTAAAGTTGTATAAATGAAGACGAGCAAGAGATACTATTGAAAAACTTTAATTCTAGAAAAATCTGGACAAATCTTAAAAAAATGAAAGTATAGCAGTGATGAGAATGAAATTTTAAGCTATTTTTAAAAATATTTCACTCAAAAATACCTCTTGATGTTCAAATGGTGGGCTCCTGAAGTTGCCCTATCAAATTTGCCTACTGATCTGTGAGGCCTTCTCAAATTTATTTTATTTTTGCCCTGCACAATTCATACGACTGTACCTAGGAGTAAACAAAAATTGTCTTTAGGGTGACTGTATCCAAACTGGACAAATTTTATATTGATCTATAGGTTTTGACACCTTCCAAACGCAACTATGAGGTCCATTTTGCTCAAAAATGATTCACTTTTTAGGTACCCACCAGATTTGGGTGTGGTGCTTCTAGATCAAACCCTTGTCAATTTTGCCTCTTGTGCCTAATCTAGACAAATTGTAGATGATTTTGACTATCTTGGGCACTTTGAAATCAATGGTGAGCTCAAAAATTCTCCAAAAATCTCTAATTTATACCTGTATATAAAATCAAAAAATTGATCCTATATCTAGATATTTTACTCTTAAATATTTAGCAATTTATAGATTCAAGATAGCTCTGGTACCATGTTAGAATTAGCATACATGATCCAATGAATCTAATAGAAAGCATAAAGAAGAGATAAAATAGTAATAGTAATAAATAATAACTATATATCTAAGACAATAATTAAAATGAATAAATAACTCAAATATGATGAATTATTCTGATAATTCAATATTGATCTGATATGGAATACACAAATAGCCATTTCTTATATAAAGCAAGGCATGCAAGATAAAGATTTGGGAACTCACAGAACACATGTAATTCAAATAATATCTGACTACATGAATAGTGGAGTGCAACTCGACAATAACAAGATAGGTGTCAAATTTGTGTAAATGATCAACACAAGTTGACTACTAGTTAAGCAATCTTATCCTATCTTACCCTAAATAGTGGAGTGCAACTCTATGGTAAATAGATATGTGTCCAAGTTGAATACTAGCTAAGCAAGCTTATCTTATCTGGTGAAAATCATTAATAAATTTAATAAACTAATTACAATAATTAATTAGTGCACCAATCTAAATAATAAATACAAGTAAATGCAATAAAGCAAATAAATGCACCAACATGGGGGTCTAAGGGTGGTAACCCCAAACAAGGTCAAGGGGTAGTGCCCCTTGTGGGCTTTAGAGGTAGTTCCCCTTATGAGGCTAATGTGTAGTGCCCTTTGTAGGGTCTGGGGGCAGCACCATGAGTTCACTCCCTATCTCAGTACAGGGTGGGGTCACAGGGTAGTGCCCCCAATGCTAAATGCAATTTGGGACTTGTGAAACCCTTGGAATGACTTAAAAATCATTGAAAGTGACCCTTGAAAATGCACTCAAAAATGACAAATTAAATCCAAAAATGAGTGCAAAAATTCAGTGGTATAAGGCAAAATTGCATATGCACAATTAGTTTATTGTAAAATCACTTCCAAAGACTACAAAACTATGAATTTTTGGCAATATCACAACTGTCAAGTTGTGATTTTGTAGAAAATGACTAACCATGGTAGTTACTATATAGTTTCTTTAAAATTGTAAATGGTTAAGTGATATCATGACTTTGGCTATAAAATCACGATTCATAGTCTGTAATTTTGCTGATGAGGAAAAATGCTAAAAAAATTTACAATTAGACTTAAGCAAAAAATTAAGATGTTAAAGATATGTACAAAGACTAAAAATATTTATATAAAATTAAAAAAAGTATTTGAAACTCCTTTAGACTAATGCCTATTTTGTCAAAATTTTGATCAAAATAATCACTTATAATTATGTAAAACTATTGATATTATGTAAAATCACCTATTCATGATCTACAATAATACACTAGGTGGAAAAGGGGGATTTTAGATGTTTGATACTGATTTGGGTAACTCTTCCCCCTTCCCTACAATCAAAATGATACTCAAAAAAGAGGCAAAATTTTGATTAAAGGCCATAGCAATTTTAATCACTAGTTTTAATCACAAAAGCAAAATTCCCAGTTTCAAGAGCAATATCGTGATTATTAGGACAAAACTGTAACTGTGTTTCTACATTTTTTATTTGCATAAAAATGTCAACCAATTTCAAGATTGACAGTTGTAAAACCCAACCCTCCAATTTATAAGGTTAGTATAGACACATTTAAGACCAAAAAATTATGTAAAATTTTGAGTTTGTACCCTAAAGACTACTTCACACAAAATCCCAACTATAAAGACTAAATCATAATTCTAAAGGCAATATCACATTTTATGAGTTATAGTTTTGTAAAGAGATGATGACCTGCTAGGAAGGTTAGCTACTAGTGGTTAAGGTGGGGTGGTTTGTGTAAAACTGCTACTTTTTTGACAAAATTGAGATTGTAAATCTGTGATTTTATAAAGCAAAACTATCATTCACTTGGGCATGATAATTTGATGAAATCTTGTGCTTTTTCTTCACCCAATCAGTCTTACAAGTTGTTAAAAACACATCTAATATATAATATTTTTAAATTTAAGTGGTTCTCCCACCATGATCGCCAAAATGTAGATGAAATTTTGAGCTATTGGATTTGATTGTGCAATTATATCAAAATACCTTAAATATCAAACGAGCATTAAACTTAAAGCCATTTAGGAATAAAATGCTATGATAAATGAAACATTCACACCTACATTAAATACTAAAATATAATTGTTCCAAACCAAGATTTAAACAATAAAAAGACTAAATATTAATGGATGAAGATTGCTTACCATAGACTCTTGGCAGCATGGTGTTAGATTGATGAAGATAATTGGATTGCATGGATTAGTTGGACTAGAATGATAGCATGTAAGCTCATAGGTTTATTGGTTAGTTTGTCCATGAAGGAAGGGCTTATTTAAATATAAGGATGAAGGGAAGATCAATGGCCCACATTCAAAGATGGGTTGGGAGGACCCATGGTAGAGGATTATCCAAGGAATTGAAAATTCCTTGGAAGCCTCTAGAATAGAGGCTTCAAGAGAGAAAGGGGTTAATTTAGAGAGGATTTTATAATTAAATAATTATATAATACATTTAGGGGTTAATTAGGATTAGTAAGGGATTAGGATAGGTGATTAGGGACTAGGGATGTAAGAGAGCCTAAGAATAGGCTACGGTAGGTGGGTAGGTGAGTCATGGGAATTTTAAATTCTCAAATAATGGATAAGTGGGATTAGGATAATATTAAGAGATTATTATAAGTATTAATAGATTTATTGGGATATATAAGGTTAGTGTGATGAATAATAAATAAGGGAAATAATAAAAAAAGACTAGAAGGGGTGATATTAAGATAAAATTAAAGGAGATAAATGAGATTAGATGGGATACGTGAAATTAGTGTCAACTAATAGTACTATTAGTGATGATAAATTAAGAGAGTGAATTTATTTTTATAAAATTATATTCTGCATTTGAGGACCATTTTGATTTCTAATTCCCTTATTAGTCTCCAAACTTAGCAAATTCATTATTTGTCTTCTTTAGACTATGAGTCTATTCAACTCCATAAGGCTCCATACTCTAATTCCTATTTAGAACTTTATGAATTAATCCAAACACCATATATGGCCTTCCTTGGTCATAAAATTCCTACACCAATTCCACTTTAGGCTCCAATCACTCTTTAATTCCCTTTATACACCTCTTTTAACTTTAAGGCTATTTTCTCCTTGTAGCGCTCAAAACACCAAAAACTCATTATCAAGAACAATACAAAGGTATTATCATAAAACCAATACCATTTTTAGGTACCCATTTCCTTCATTCAAATTCATAATAATTTGCAAAATCAAATTCCAAAGAGAGATCTTCTGACCTAGTATCTTCTTTTAAATTAGGCCTATAGCTAGTAGCCCTTCAAATGGACAAATCCAATTGGATGGAGAGACACACAAGGTTTCCAGAAAAACTATAACCTATTACAAGTACACTTTAACCTCTTTTATCTCTTTAAAAAATTTAAAATCCTTTATCTTGAATAAAGTGCCCTTATTCACTCTTTTCCTTTCTTATTAGATCTCTCAAGGCCTATCCAAAATGACTGTCTTAGAAACTGTATAGGATGGAATGATACAGACCTAAAACACATCATTCCTTTATAAATTATCAAATTACATATAATGACCAATTTTTAATATATTCCAAGGGTGGAATCATTAAATATTTCATTTTTAAGTCTAAAACCCTAGTTGAAGTTTATGTTGGACTGTAGGTGCTCAAGAGAAGTAAAAATGGGATAATTTGAGTTTTAATTAACTTAAATAACTTATAAAAGTTATAATAGGTATTTACCTTCATATTATACCTTCAAAAATAATTATAAATGCATGAACAATCTCTAAAAGGAGCAAAAGTATAACTTTGCAAAATTTTGTAACCTTCCCAACCCTGTAACAACTTATAAAAAAACTCTGAGTCAACCTTGAATCTTGACTCTATTATAATTATACAAATCAATTATATTATAAAAGTATTAACTCCCCAATACTATCTATCTACCTTTAAAATTTCACAAACACTTTACTTCTTTTTTAAAGAACCTCACCAATCTTGTTTTGACTGTATAAAAGTAGAGTATACCCAAGTTGGATTGTATCATGTGTGTTTGAGTCATACTTTTAGGTTAATGATAATAAATTTATTATCTATGAAATAATAACATAAAAATCAAGTGTAAACATTCTAATTATCTTTGAAATATACAAATGGTTTTTTTCTAACATGTTTTGTATTCAATGTTGTTCTTTCTTGACATAATCATATTCAATAATATAGAGCAGACAGTTCTCTATAAAAGAATACTATTATTTTATTATTATTTATTTTATTATAACTCTATCCATATTAATTAAAATTTTAAACTAACCCTTCCTCATACAAAACATAAGGTTCCACTCAAAACAAGACAACTTAAATCTCTTTTGTACAAATTGTATCAAAACTGTGTATTAAAAGTCTATAACCTGAATATTTTTAACAAGAATACATCAAATTGGAAATGATAAACCAAATAAACTTAAACACAAATCAAGATCATTTTTTTTAATTCATCAAATTTTCTCAAATCATCTTTTCATTCATTGCTCTCAATGAGTACACAATAGGCATACACAGAATTTATTCAACACATGTAGTTCATCTTCTAAATTGGATCTAATCTCTATTCTCTCTTCCAAATCCAAGGGTTTAATATTTATTAACATTTCATCCCCTCTCTCTCTCATTCCTACCAACCTTGTATATCTCCTATTAAAACAAAAAACTCTTCTTAACAATCTAACTCATGTAGGGTGGTGGTTATAACCCCCCATATTCCTTTCTTGTTAACGATTTACATTATTTTTCTATGAAAATGCATGTTAAAAAAACCTATGCACCACTCCCAAGATATATCTAAGACCCTAATAACATTTAAAATCATTTAGATTTCACTCAAGACCAAACTACCATTCTAATCCTTGTTATGATTTTTAAATTTTCAAATTTAGTGTTTTGGCAGGAAAATGCCAAAAGCCACTAAAACACTAAAATCATTCATTATAATAATCTCAAGACACTATAAGATTTATACCATGACCCTATCATGTTATAAAACCAAAAACACATCATGAATCATACCCTACTCATGTTATTTCTTGATGTTCCTACATTATACTTCCAAGGTGGAAGAAATTTAAAATCCAGTTCAAATATAACTTGTCATTTTTATTTGTTGTTTTTTAATTGAGTTTACTTTGATATTTTTATCCTCTCTCTTTGTTTTTCACTTCATCTATGATGTATCTCTATATTTTTTCTTTGCATCTTTTTTTCCACAACTTATCTTGCCTTCTTCCCTTGAAGTGCTTCTTTTTCCATTCTTCTTCAACCTCAATGAAGTATAGAAACCTTTTCCATTATTTGTCTCATGATCTATGGAGTCTTGTTTCCCCTTAATTTTTTTCATTATTTCATTTGTAACACTATCATACAAATGATTCATCCTCTTACCTTGAACTTGGATTACTAATGTGTCTTCTTGATTGCCACTTGGGTTAGTTTTCAAATTGGATTTGCAGTCTACTTGCTTCCTTATTGCATATTTGAGGTCATTCTTGTCTTGGATCATCCTTGAATTGATATGGTATATATTAAAAACTGATTTCATCTTCAAATTATTATCCTTATGATTGTCCTTCACTTTTTCATGCTTTATTATGAGCTCTTAACTTGTATCTTTTTCTTTCTTCACATGTTTATGAAGTGTCTTTTATTGTTGCATCTCTATACCTACACAAACCACCACCAAGATTCCCTCATACTTTAATTTTTCCATCTCATAGTCTTCTTCCTCAATTAATTCCTACAACTTTACCTCTTCATTGTTAAAGCATTGGCTTTATTCTTGCTTTTACATGTTGATTTTTGACTCACCTTTGAGATTATCAATGCCCTTTATAATTTGATCTGTATTATTAGTTGTTGCAAACAACTTGCTCAGATGATTAAAAAAATCCTCTAGCATATTGGTTTCCTCCCTCCATGAGAGATCAATCAACTCTTCCATTTCTTCATCATACTTGGGCATTTTTTTTCTATTTCCTCTTCAACCCTCATCTACACCTTAAAAATAATTACACTGATTGCATACCTTTAATATCCTCAAAATATTCTTTCATAGGTTTTCCTATATTAGCATATTGATCTATCATTCTCTCCCTTCTTGAGAGGTCTTCACAAGCTTTATCAAAGAATTAATTATCCTATTATTCAAATGAATGTTCTTCCATTGTAATTACTTCATCGCCATCTTCACCTTAAAATGTCCACTGAAACCCTTCTCTTGTTGTATACTAGTGCTTCCAGGCATACTCTTCCATACTTTCTCTTCTTTTGCAAATATCTCATTTAATGGCTCACTAATATCACCATCACAATCAATTTTCTTACCTTTCATTTCCCTTGTGCTCATTGGACACATATCTTCATCATCATGGCTTACATCCTCATTCCTTTTTCTCCTTCTTACCTTTGGCTATCCACACTTTCTTCTTCACAATTTTGGGTTGGTACTTGTAAATTTCTTCACTTGTTCTCTTTGATCTATAAACTGATTGTTGCTCTTGAGTACCTCTTCCATGCCTCTTTTCTTCATGTTTTGACTTATATTCATTGTTCCACTTGAGATATAACATTTTATTCATGCCTTTTACCTATTCTTTGCCTAAATTTCTTTCTTAGACAATTGCTTGATTAGATTTTGTGTCCATTTCATCTTCTGATTACTCAAGCCATTTAGGCACAATATGTCCATGCTTGTTTACAAGTTTTGAGATTCTAACTTTTCTTTTCTTCCTCCAAAACTATATATCAACATCCCTCTTCTCATATACATAATCAAAATTAAGACTTAAACATTTATTTACCTCCTTAAAGGACTATAATCATCTCTTTCTTACTATTGGGATCATTTATGATCCAAATTAATTTATTAGTTTTTTATGTTTTTATTTATTATGGGTTGGTTTTACCCGTTGGTTGGTTTTGTAACCAACTCTTCTTTATGTAATCTTTTTAAGCTTACTATTGTACAAAAATATATATATGATTTTACATTGCATACATTGAATATTTTTCTATATTTATTCCTCCAAGATCTACATACCAATAGTGTTATCATATCCATGGCAATAAATTCTTGAAGGAGGATAGAAGAAATTTAAAAATGTTGGTTGTAGTTTTTATAAAATTAAAAAGAAGTTCAAATTTGGTGTAGAAGTATGATGACTTTTAGAATATGGTGGTCCTAAATCTAACCTAAATAAGAAATAGGTAAATATTCTAATATTGATATTTTGTTTAAATTATTTTTAGTAGATGTGTTCAAATTTTGGATACCATACGGCCTGTAAATCTATAGTGAATTGAAGGCAAGAAATAACTTACTAGCAAAAGTTTCCAAAATATTTTCACATCATAAATATGGCACAATAGAGTTCCTTTCGCATAGTAGATCCTTTAGAACTCCATCAAAATCAAAGCAAACAAGGGTGAATTTAGTCTAAAGTGGTAGTGGTGAAGAGCATACACCAATTAGTTTGACATATATGGCACACCTGAATGATGGCAATCCCAACCAATTTTGAAGTAAAATTAACCTATTATAACATCATCCTGCCTTCTACGGGTAAATAAATTTAGTGAAATATTTGTTTTTACATGCAGTAATTTATTTTATTTTATTTTATTTTATTTGAACAACCAGAAAAATTCAAAGTTTAAATTGCATATCTTCCATATTTATTTCAAAAATAATTGTAGAGTAATTGGAAGATATTTTTTGAAACTTTGGAAGTTAAAAAGGTCTAGGGTTCAAAACCCATTAGTATAATTTTTTATCAAAATTAATTTTTGACATTATTTTTGTAAAAGGAGTTATAAGGATATAATAATATTTTCAATGAAAATGGAGAAATAAGGGTGTAATAGGAGTTATAAGGTGTAATATTTTTTGTTACAAGTCCTAGGAATCTCTTATAATCAAAAGCTATTTCGAAGGTAAAGGAAAAACCTTGATAGCATTCCTTATTTTTTTATTTTGTACCATGGCTAAAATTGTGAGCTTAATTTTTGAAAGTGGACACTTAACTCATAAAAATTATAAGGAATGATCAATGAACATGGAAAATAAATTAATCTTAAATCACTTGTGGGAAGTAATTGAAAAGCAAACAACATTTCCCACCAATGCCATAAAGCTTGCAGAATTACATAGACGTGATAGGCATGCCCTTGCTTTATGGAAATCAACTTGCAATTCACAAGTTATAATTCACATAAAGGCCATCAAGTATGAAGCTTGAAAAGCATGGAAAGATATAAAAGACTTATATGATAAATAACCTATCTACAATAAAATTGATCTTCTTATGTTGTTGCTCAACACTAAATTAATAGATGAAGATGTTTCAGATTGTGTCATGAATTAAGAATTTGAAACACGAATATGGCACTAATGGTGTGAAAATTGATGATGAAATGATAATTTCTATTATTTTTAATGGCCTTAACCCTAGCTTCAAGAACTTTCTAGAAATTTTACAGCTTAGGGATAATCTTAACAAATCTACTTTTGATTCCATTTGTGGGTTGCTGACTCAACATGATTGACAATTTGGAAAAAAGAAAAAGAAAACCCTACTAAGGAGGCCTACTATACCAAAATAGGTAATCCATTATATGAGCATAACAAAAAATATTCTTTGAATAAATTTTAGAGATAGAAACACTCTCCAAAGTATAGACATCATTTTGGTTCTCTAAATCATAGACATCACTCTAGTTCTTAGAACATGAGCATCACCACAAACATCCACATGGATACAAGCATAAGCACAAGCCTATTTCTTCATGTGGTTATTATTCCTATAATTCTAGTGGATGTGAGAGAACATGATACAATTTTGGTGGCATAGGACACCTCTCTATAGAGTACCCCTCCAAAAGGAGGTCCTCTCAACATCGACAGAAGGTAGAAGCACACTTTGTTGGTCACTCTAATCATTCTGGTCACTCTTCTAGTTCCTATTTTGACTATTCTTCTACATATTATTTTGATGGATGGGATGACTAAAAATTTTATTTCTCCATATATGTTGACTATAGATTTTGAGATGGTAACACACCCATCTTTTGCCACCTGCTAGGCTCAAGATTGAGATTTGATGTAGTAATAATTTTTGGCTTGTGTACTTTGCTTTCATAGATCTAGTGTTGATGTGATCTTTGATGTGGAGCATTTTAGTGGTTTGTACTTGGTTTATTTGTTGCATGGATTCTCACCTCTCACTTGATAGGGGGAGAAGATATTACATATTAGTTTTTGATCAGTCATCGGTGGTTACAGTATGAGTTAGCATTTATTTGTTAGCATTTTTAGTGTTGAGCAAAGGCATGCGAGAGATGTTGGCAATTATTGGGAATCATTTTGATATGTGTCATACATAGTACTAAGGTAATCACTTGTTGGATGGATTCTGTGTGAGGGTCGATGTAGTTAGGCAAGGCATGATCTTGTCCTACTTTGGTGTGGTGATGATCAGGGCATTGATCAATCTAGGTTGCATAGTGTACCAGTTGTAGTTGCAGCAGAGTCTACTTGAATGACTCATAGTTCATTGCTTCAATTTTTGTATACCCCTTTGGATCAAGGGGGGAGTTTTTTGGGATTATTTATGATCCAAAGTAATTTATTAGTTTGTTACATTTTTTGTTTATTACGGGTTGGTTTCACCCATTGGTTGGTTTTATAACCAACTCTTCTTTTTGTAAGATTTTTAATCTTACTATTATACAAAAAATAATATATGATTTTACATTACACACATTGAATATTTTTCTATATTTATTCCTCCAAGATCCACATACCAACAATTATTATATTTATCTCTTTATTTTATTGTAATGTTTTCCAAAGCATCATGAAACTTTAACTCATCTTATATCTCTTCATTGGCATGTTGATAATCTTCAATCTTCTTCTTGTGGGTTTCTATAAGTTGTTTTCTTCTTATGCCATCTTCATTCATCTTGATGGGTGATTTACTTGCCCTAACTCTTGAAAATTTCAAGGCCTTATCCTTGACCTTCTCCATGAGGTTCTCCATACCTACATACATACACTTAAACATAATGTTAAGAGTAAAAAGCAAGAGACCAACATGTATCTATGAGTGCCTATTTCATGGTCACTCTCCTCTTCTCATTACTCTTCTTCTTATCTTCCTTCATGTTTTCCACAATGATAACTCTCTTCACAACTTATTTTTCACATTGCTCACTTGGAAACTCCTTGCTCTTCAATCCTTTATGGACCATTCTTTATATCCTTTGATTTCTTTTCCTCTTGACCAGAAACTCTATAGGCCATTTCACTCTTCTTTTCATTGGCCAATCACATGATTGTTCTCTATTATTCAATAACAATTGTACCATGAGCTCAAACATCTCTAATTTATCTCTCATTCTTCTTAACTCAACTATTTCTCTTTTCATTCTTTTTTTTTTTTTAATTTTGTCTTCATACCTTTTAGTTGGTCTTCTTATCTTCCCAAGGCTGCAATGTGCCTCTACTTCAGTTTATCTATCTTGTTAAGGGCCTCACTTGAATCACCAATGACCAAATTTGCTTAAGTGCCTCACTAGGGTCACTATTTGATCAATTTCCTTAGGTGACACACTTAGGTCACCACTCTTCTCTCTTGACAAGCCTCAATAAATTGTACCTATACTTATTCCATCTTGTAAGGCTTCTCAACAACTCTACACTTTCTCTTTATTCCTTAGGTCTCACTTGGACCTATCTCTCTTAACAAGGCAACTTACTTTCCTTTCTTGACCACACTTGGGCCTCTCTTACTCTTTATTCTTATTCCTAAGAATCTTATTTTTCACTAACTTATTTCCTCTTTTACTAACCTCAATGAGTTATATCTACATTTTAAATCATCTCACAAGTACTCTTCACAACTGGAACATTCTCATATAACATAAGCATAATAAAGGCAACTAAAAAAAAAATGTACCTTGATTTTCTTGACTTAAGTTTGATTTTACTCTTTCTTATCAAAATCTTGCTTGCTCTGATACCAATCTAATGGAAAGCTGTAGATGAATCATACTTAATGAAGAAACTAGCACAAACGTATACTCACTTGATTCCTTCAACTTGCTTTGCTCCCTCTATCTGGCTCTAATATCCTTGAATATTGATTTAACTTTAATCTTGATCTTTCTTAATTTTATTAGACTCTGCATTAGAGGACTATTTTGATCTCCAATTCCCTTATCAATCTCCACACTTAGTAAATTCATTATTTGTCTTCTTTAGACTATGAGTTTATTCAACTCCATAAGGCTCCATACTCCAATTCCTCTTTAAAAATTTATGAACACATAAAATCACCATATATGGCCTTCCTTGATCACAAAATTCATGCACAAATTCCACTTTAGGCTCCAATCATTCTTTAATCCCTTTTATACACCTCTTTTACTTTTAAGGCTAGTTTTTCCTTATAGCCCTCAAAACACCTAAACCTCCTTGTCTAGAACAATACCAAGGGATTATCATCAAAAAAAATACCATTTTTAGGTACCCATTACCTTTATTAAACTTCATAATAAGTTTGAAAACCAAATTCTAAATGGAGATCTTTTGACCCAATATCTTCTTCTGAATTAGACCTATAGTTAGTAGCCCTTCAAATGGACAAATTTGGTTGGATGGAGAGACAAACGAGGTTTATAAACAAAATATAACCTATTCCAAGTACCATTTAACCTTTTTAATCTCTTTAAAAAAATTTAAATCCTTTATCTCAAAGAAAGTACCCTTATTCACTCGTTTCCTTTCTTATTAAGTCTCTCAAGGCCTATTCAAAATGACTCAGTCTTAGAAACCATACAGAATGGTACGGTACAAACCTAAAACTCATGATTCCTTTATAAATTATAAAATTACATATTATGATAAAAAATTTATATATTTCAAGGGTGGAATCACCTGATATTTCATTTTTCAGTCTGAAACCCTAGTTCAAGTTTATGTTGGATTGTAGGTGCCCGAGAGGAGTAAAAATGGGTTAATTTGAGTTTTAAGTAACTTAAAAAACTTATAAAAGTTATAATAGGTATGTCCCTTTGTATTACACCTTCAAAAAAAATTATAAATTCATGAACAATCACTAGAAGGAGCAAAAAGATAACCGTGAAAAATTGTGTAACCTTCCCAATGTTGTAACAACTTATAAAAAAGGTCTAAGTCAACCTTGAATCTTGACTCTATTATAATTATTAAAATTAATTATATTATTAAAGGAATAAATCCCCAATACTCTCTACCTACCTTTCAATTTTCACAAACAGTTTACTTATTTTTCAAATAACCTCACCAATCTTGTTTTGACTATATAAAAGCAAAGTATATCCAAGTTGGATTGTATTGTGTGTGTTTGAGCCATACATGTCGGTTAATGATAATAAATTTATTATATATTAATTAATAACATAAAAATAAAGTGGAAACATACCAATTATCCTTTAAATATTAAAATATTTGTCTTCTAACATGCTTTGAATTCAATGTTGTCCTTAACATAATCATATTCAATAATACAGAGCAGACAGTTATCTATAAAAGAATCTTGTTATTTTATTATTATTTATTGTATTATAGTTTTATCCCTCTTCAATGAAACTTTTAAACCAAACCTTCCTCATCCAAAACACAAGTTTCCACTCAAAACAAGATACCTTAAATATCCTTATACAGAGTATATCATAACTATGTATTAAAAGTCTGAAACCTAAACATTGTCAACAAGAATACATAAAATTAGAAAGAAGGAACCAAATAAAATTAAACACAAATCGAGATCTTTTTTTTTAATTAATAAATTTTTCTCAAATCATCTTTTCATTCATTAGTCTCAATGAGTACACAATAGGCATACACAAAATTTATTCAATACATGTAGTTCATCTTCCAAATTGGATCTATTATTTGTTTTCTCTTCAAACTCCGAGGGTCTCCTCTTTCTTACCGTCACATCCCCTCATATCCCCTCTCTCTATCATGCCTATAAACCTTATATACCTCCTATTAAAATAAGAAACTCTTCTTACCAAACCAACCCACGTAGGGCGGTGGTTACAACCCCTTATATTCCTTTCTTGTTCTTGATTTACATTATTTTTCTAACGAAAATGCATGTTAGAAACACCTATAAACCACCCTTATGATCTATATATGAACCTAATAACATTTAAAAACATTTATATTTCACTCAAGATCTAAACTACCATTCTAATCCTAGTTATGAATTTCAAATTTTTAGATTTAGTGTTTTGGTGGGAAAATTCCAAAAGCCACTGAAACACTAAACTCATGAATTATAATGATCTCAAGTCACTCTAAGAGTCCTCACATGACCCATATCATGTTATAAAACCAAAATGCCATCATGAATCATACCCTACTCATGTAATTTCTTGATGCTCTTCATTTACCCCTTATGTCTTGGCCCCATGCAACTAGTAAGATGTAAGGGATGAAGACCAAGATAGGCATGTAAAATTTAACTATTTTTAAGCATGATAATATTATACTTTAAAATTCATAGTAAAAGGAGACTCTACCATGTACAAGCCTATATACTAGATCGTAGGTTAGCATTTTCTAAGTTATGCAAGAAGATGTAGGGAAAAGAGGTGTACTCTACTCATAAGAACTAAGGCAAAAACTAATATAATGTTGATTTTGAGAATACTTTTCATGGGGTGATAGGGTATTGTGAGAATGAAGTGATGTGACATGTTTCATTCTAAAAGCTTCATGTTATGTGAATTAATAATTAAATAATCACCAAACATGCCATCTGATATGGAAGATAACATGATAAAAATGGAATATGTAATGCAATGAAGGCAATGTCACATGAAAAAACTAGATATAGAAATGTTTTAAGTGAAAAGAGTTCACAGATTCACCAAACTCCTTTCCCTATAGAGTGCATAACCAATAGGCTTCATTATTAAAATCTTCATTCACTAGGTAATGGCCTAACCAATTAGTCCTAAACTTTTAATCATATCCTTTATTTTTATCGATTTGGCTATCGAGCCTAAGGATAAGGTTTTCTACATGAATTAGGGGATTGTGGGCATAATTATGAAACTCATAATACCATTGATGGGACATGATTAACTTTGGTTACCTAACCACAATATTTGAGTGTGGAAAGATAGGCACTTTTAGGAACTCAAATACCTACTCTTAATGAGCCCCTTTTGGTATGGGAAATATGCTAAGATAGTCGTGTAGTTTATAGGAATGATGACACAACATGACTAATTTTATTTTTGTTATTTCTTGGTTAATTAATGTTTGCAATGGCTCATCAAGAAGTGTTATCATATTGATTTCTTCTATAAGGGGAAGAGGATGTCTAGCTTTAGGAATATGTGGGTAATCATAGGGATCAATGTTAATTTTGATGGTGCCTATCCTTAAGGTATAAATCCTTCCCTCAAGCACTGGCATGGCTGAGGGAGGATGAATGGTTTGTTTGTATATCCTAAAGTCTAAACTATAATTTAAACTACTACTTACCCCTACGTGATAGGGTTCTTGGAGATTATGTTGAAGATATGGATCATCAATCTCTTTTGGAGGTTTATCTTCATACCCCAATATTTAAAGCATGCCAATGTAGTGGTTTTTAATATTAGAGTTAAGATAATCTAATCCGAGATGTGGGTGAGGACTATAGGTTTTGATATTATAAGGATCAAATGGAAGTTGGATTGGTTCATCTCTTTCAAGGGTACTGATAATCTCAATCCTAAACATGGTCAAGATAATTGACACTATCACAAGAGTTCTTTCACTTCTATTTATGTTGTTTCAACTCCCTCCTCTTTGAATTTGTCATGCAATGAAGGCTTATAAACTTTGGTACCCCTCTTTAAGATAACTAATTTATCTATCAGGGGGGATTTGTCATCAACCAACTATGGGGGGTTTTCCACACCATTGGTGTACAAGTGGTAATCAATGTGTATTCTTAGTTATTCATGTATGGTCATTTGAATGGCATCAAATGGTTTAGGGTCTCCTTGAGTGATGAAGACTTTCCCAAATTTGAGGAACCTTATTTTTTGGAATAGAGTATAAGGTATTGCCTTCATCCTATGGATCCAAAGTCTACCTAAGATCATGTTATAATATGTATCTTTATCAATTACGTAAAATCTTGTCAACACAACCCTAGGACCCAAAATGACTGGAAGTACAATGTTTCCTATTGAAGTAGACTTGAGGCTATCATATTCTCAAAAAGTGTTTTTGGTAGTAGAGAAATTGGTTTCTCCATATCTAAGTTTCTGAAGAAATGATAAAGAGGCTACGTTGATAGTTTCCCAATCCTCCATCATTGCTTACTTTACATAATTTTATAGATTCATACTTGCATATACAAGGTTGGATTTATCCTCTAATCCATTTATACATCTAGGGGGAGACTTCTTAGGTCAAATAAGTAACCAACATCTCTTAAATTTTGTCTAGGTGGGAACATATCTAAATCAATAAGATTGATTTGAGCTTGTGGCAAAGGCATGAAACTAGTCAGATGGCCCAATCCCAAGGCATAAACTAATATCAAATGATGGGATAGAGAGTTCTTGAGTAGGTATAGGAAATAAATTTAGGAAAATGTCTTTATGAGATCAAAAATTAGATCAGAGTTCCCCATGGTTTTGGGTTTGGTGTTAGTATCCAATATATTTGTCATGTGAAAAGTTGTGGGTTGATATTCCCTAGTGTGAGTAACGATGTTCATGTCTTCCTCGGCTTCAAGTTCCATAAATCATATCATGTATTTTTTTGCTTTTGGCCCTAGTTGGGGAGCCATATTGAGGTTGATTATGTTAGAGGTAGAAGCCTCGACTTCATCAGTAGCAGTTGGTTGGGGTTGGTTAGCTTGATTACCCTATGATTGGTTTTTTGGGATGATACATTATTGATGCTCTAGAAAAAGGTTTTGATAAACACCCGAGTTAATATTTTAAGGCTTTATATGACTTTTTGATTGGGCTTGAGGGTTCTCATTGACATACCCTAAGAATATGTCTATAAATTTTTGTTATTGGTCCTTAGGGAGTTTTTTAATTAATTTATTGTATTCTCTATAGGCTCAGGTATCATGTCAAATGAATTTATTAATAATATAATAGACATTAGGATCATAATCTTCAAGTTTTTTGATGTTTCCCTTGCTAACCAAACCCTTGTTGATTGTTATTATGATATAAATTTTGATTTTGATTAGGGTCAATGTTTTAGAACTTATTTTGAAATTTTCCTTAGTTGTGGTCTTTCCATTGGGTGTGATGAGGAGGAGGGAAATTTAAGTCAACCACGTGAATGGCAAGTGGAGTGTTTTGATTCCTCAAACCCATATTATTATTTGAATTTTTATAATTGTTCATGGGCTGAGGTGGATTATTGTTAACAAAATTCAACCTATTGTTTTGATCTATGATGGCATTATAGTTCCCATTGAGAATCTTAGGAACTTGATTACTAGATTTATTTTGGTTAGAGTTTTGATGGTCTCCATTGTTTTGGTTTGAGATGACTATATTTTTATTAGTCCCATAAGTTTTATGGCCATTTTCAATGGTCACTTGATTGATTCTGAGAATACTTTCGAGTGCTTCTTTGTATGAATGATAGGCTAATTTTTGCATATCTTCTCTTATCTCCTTGTTGAGGGAGTGTAACAAGATATCACATAGTTCCCTTTGGTCCATGTGTGGTCCACTAGCAAATGAGAATAAGACTTGTCATCATCTCATAAACAAATGGGTAATTGATTCATCATGATCTTTCTTGATGTGCAAGAACTTGCATATGTCAGTCTTTAGGAGTTTATTCATATCAAAGGCTTTGACAGACTCTACCATGAGTTGATGAAAAGATTATGTGGATCCCTCATAAAAGTGATAATACCAATCGAGGACTATTCCTTCAAGGGTCTTTGGGAAAAAAATTTGCAACCACCCCATCCTAAGGTAAAAATTCTCTAGCAATAGTAGTATATGGCTTGACATGTGCATTAAGATCTCCTTCCCCTTTGAATTTGAGGAGGTCAGATAAGAGACATGGTAGAAGAAATCCTTATATATTGTGATCGAGGGGTTATTTCAAGTAATCAACATATGTCCCCATGTCATTGAATCCTATTAAAGGTGAGGTAGAATAAGATTGAATGAATGGGTTTGGATATGGGTGACTCACATAACCGTTGATGGGAAAATAAGTATTTGATAGGGTGGTGTAGAATAGGCTGGGAAATAGTTATTCTACTAAGTGGATTTAGAGAACATATGATAGTAAGGAGGAAGAGTGTTAGATGAATATGGGCTAATTATTTGTTGGTAAAGAGTATACATGGATAGCATGTAACTCAAAGATGTATAAGGGAGTAGATGGTTGGATTGTGAAGGGGGAGCATTCATGGCTGGCACATAACTTAGAGGGATGTAGGGTGGCAAACTATTAGCTAACGTATTATAGGAAGGAGTGTAAGTGTAAACACTTCCCATAATATTATGAAGAGGGAGTTGATAGGATGTAAAAATGTTAGAAGTAGGGGGATTGGGGATGCCATGAGTAAGGTTATCCTATGGATATTAGTTTGAGGCATGATTGACAAGAGGTGGGTTAGATGAATACATCGATGGTTAATAAGTTACCACTGGGGTAGGAATAAGAAATGAATGGCCTTTATTAGAGGAATTATTTCCCATCCCTTGATTTAGAGAGGCTTGGTTACTCTCTAAATCTTGAATGCAACCTACCAAGGTTGAGATGAGTTCATTTTAGGAATAAGGAATGGTGGTTTTGGTGACCTCTTTGGTAGAAACTAAAGGAGGTATGATTTGATGACCACCAATAGATTGATTAGGGTTAGAGGCCTCTGAAGGAGATGTTAGGTGTTACCCCTGTGGGTTGGCAATGTTTTGGTTAGTGGGAGGAGGATGCAAAGGTGTTTGTAGTCTACTTCGCATGTCTTCCAAATTGTGGATTCTATCAATGTATTGGTCATGTTTTGATATACTTTAGGCATATGGGATTTCTAGGCTAATTTATGGTTGGGTTTCAACATGAGTGTTGGTCCCACTTCCACTAGTAAAGGACATATTAGGTTCAAGGTGATTTCTAGAAATTTTTTATGCATCCGGTAGCTCATAAATCACTACCCTTGATCTAGTTTGTGAGTTGATTTTGATATTGGGATTCCACTTTTTGTGGAGTGTTTTTATTCCAACTAATAATGGAGGCTTCACCACCTAGGTGAAGGTTTTTTTGATAAGTTTTAAAGTCTATAGTTCTCTCACAAATGTCTTGACTAAACATATTTAGGGAGTATATAATACTCTCATAATATAAATGAAAATAAAAGTGGAAAGAAGAGAGAAAAGAGGATATGTAAAAGGATATGTCTTTCATATCATATTGACTAATCTGTATGCAAATGAATAACACATACTAAATTATACACTCATCTCATCGAGGTCTGGCCAAGTTAGCCGATGTAATGGATAGGCTAGGGATTTAATTGGTTTTTTGGTGGAATGGGATCCAGGATAGGTGGTAGTAATAGATTCTCGTGATGAAACCAAAATACCTCAGTACCATCTCAATGCTTATTAAGAGCATCAAGTTAGGCTAAAATAGAGCTCTAAGGTCCTTCGATCTCTAATATCACTAGAAGGTGAAGCTCTTGGTCAATACTAGGACTGGGGAGATAGGGGAGATCGAGCTGGATGACTCATGGAAAAAAGTCTACTCTATTGGGTTGACTTTGCCTGGTCAATGGCATCCACTAAGTATGAATGATATAAGAGGAAGTTAGACTTGAGGATAATAAGTAAAGATAGCTGAGAGGCTAGTCATGGATGACATTGTGTTGATGTCCTCTGATCCATGGGAAAACAATAATAGGTGGGTCAGGGATGCATTCATGTTCTTTTAATACAGATAATAAATCTATAATGAGATGAGGAATGGGAGTGGAATGAAAGACCTCATGTTTTAACTCAATACTATTATTAGATTGTGTGATAATGGTCGGACCAAGTGCTCTAACTCTAGGGAATACACCATCCCAGATAAGATTCAGTGTCTCAAGAAGGGTCATCCAAAGGATGCTAGGTAGAAGCCAAAGAAAATTGTATGAGTTTATTCAGGCAAAAGATTAGGATGTGTACTTGTTGGTGCATTGAAGCAAGACTTTGTAATGTGTACTTATATGAATGGATAAGGCTTGGGTGGAATGTATTTTCTTGCACATGATGGCAAGGCTTGTATGGAATGTGTTTTCTTGCATGTTTTGGTAAGGCTTGGATGGAATGTGTTTGTTTGCATGTGTAGGCAAGGATTTTTGGCATTGTTTTTATTATTTTTGGCTTTTCTTAGTTTTTATGGAAATAAATACTTTGTTTGTTGAAAATGAAATTCTAGAATTAAAATAATGGTAGAGCTAAAAGTAAACAAAAACAAAACTCTTTTTTATGTCCCTTTTTCAATTTGACATGCATGTAAGGAGATAGAGAAAGAAACTATACTATTATGCAGAATGCAAATTTTTTTAAGCTTCTATTTATATACAAACTAGATGATTATGTTTTTGTTAGAGATCCTACCAATATCGAATATGGAATAATGAATGCACTATAGCTCGAACAAAGCATTAAGGATGAATGAACAAGCAACTGTGAAAGAGAAATCAAGAGTGAAAACCATACAAATCCTCCATGTATTCATATTTATAAAAGAAGGAAAAATAGAAGAGATGATAAGTAACTACCCCTAGAATAATGGAAAGAGAGCCTAGAATAGGCATGTAAATTCTATGAAATAATGATTGGTCAAGGAGTAACTCCTACCAACTAGTTTAAAATGGCGGTCACGTAACTCCTTATGATAAATGACAACTAATCAAGCTAAACCACATGTATGTGAATAATCTGAATAAAATAAACAAAAAAAAAGCCTTGCACTAACATCCCCCCCCCTTAAGTGTAGCTTAGGTGGGTAGAGAAAATAGGTCCTAACAATAAATCCTGATGAGGTACCCATGTACATAACAAATCTCATAAAGTAGAGAAAATGAGAAAACCCATAGGAAAAAACTCCCCCCCCCCAAAAGAGGTAAAAAAAATAAAAGAAATAGTGCATGCTCTAAGGATGTTGGGTATAGCTGAAAATGCATCCACAATTGAAATCAATAGAGTATATAGAGAGAAGAAAGGGATAATAGGCAACACTATGATGTTAAAGTCATCTGCACTCTAAGTATAGCTCACAAGATGACCAATGTCAACTATGAGATCATTTGCCTGAAGACTAAAGAAGATTCATTTGCATCAAATAATTTTTCTTCCTTTTTCCAAAGGAAGAACACGATGTGTGTACAAAAGGTCTATCCATTCCATAATGGAAAAAGGTATCAGTACAAAGATATTTGAAAAAGGTTCAAAAACAAGGCATGGCATAGGTCTAGAAAGATTGTGCACAAAATGCCACTGAGATGAACCTATCATAAGAAGGACATGGAACATTGGATAGAAGAATGTCCATGTGAAGAGGAGGGCTCACTCAACAATTGTCAAAACTGAAGAATATACTAGATGAAACACATAGATCTACAATATGAATATCCATAGGGACATATGAGTTATCAAAGCTTTCAATGGGTGTAATCGCACTAGAAACAATAGACTCCTCCGAAGTAAAATACTGTGACGGATTTGGAAGAGCAACATCCTGAATAAGGATGGAAGTAGAATCTATAATGGGACAACTAAGGTCTAATAGAATCTTGTCATTTAATGGGATCTTGTCATTTAATGGGATCTTGACATAAAGAAGAGCATTTTCCACCATGAATGTGTCAACACAATAAATAAGAGTAGGATCAAGGAGTGCAACAGTCTCTAATAAGATGATAGGAAGAGCAAGAAGATGAGTGATATAAATCTCAATTGGATCTCTGAAAAGAGACTAATTCAAATAGTGTAAGGACACATTGTATTTTTCACATGATAGTGAAGATTTATGGAAACATGTAATAGTAAGGTGCCAAAAACCTTGTCACAGGTCGTAGCCCACTTATTGAACTAATTTGAGTCATAAGGGGTAGGAATATATCCATATAGGAATGGATTATGAAACTTTCTCGTGAGCAAGTGTTCCAAATAATCATGCCAAAGTTGGTCTTTTTAGGAAGAACCATAGGTATGGAATCAACTCTCCCCATTAGTTGGTATCTCTCAAGTGGAGTCAACATGACCAAGAAAAGACACCAAAGAAGTGTAAAACTACACAAGTGATAATGCATTCTCAATGAATGGATATCAAGCTCAGTTGATAATGCATCCATAAATGTGAGAGCAATATGTGAAAATGACACTACAATGACACACAAGATAGAATGTAGGGTCACAACAACCCCTCCAAAAGAATCATGAATGAACCTCCCAAAGTTTTCAAGTATAATGCCCACTTAGTATGAGGACATTAGACTCAGCTGACAATACATCTAGACATGTAAGAGCAAATAATACACAAGTGCCAATGCACATCTCATTGAATGGATGTTAGACATAGCTGATGATCTATCCAAATGTGAGAAATTAGTATAAAAATTGACACCAAAAAGGCACACGTAAAAATGCAAACAAGTCAAGGAGGATGTCGGGCTCTATCAATAATGTGTCCATAAAGAGAGTACAAGTGTAGAATAGTAAACAAGTAAAAAGAGAAGGAGAATAAAGTGGTTTTTTTTTTAGGGGGTTTGACCACCTACCAAACCATGCCTCACCCTCTATCTTTGTCAGATGTAATATGAGGGGTAAAAAAGGAACAAGCAAAAATATTACAATCTCCTTAAATCTCCCTTGTATCTCTAAAATACAATATAACCCCCAAATTTATCACTTTATAATTTTAGTGAGATTACAATAATAATGGGACCAATGGATTGAAAATAAAAAATATGAACTTTTAAAGAAAATAGCACTCGATTCAAAGTTATCGATCAAAATTTATTATAATTTTAGTTTTTTCATCATTAGTTATTTATTTTAATTAAATTTTCACAAAATAGTAAATGCACTAAGGGCCAAAATCTAGGTATAGCCTTGCATACATGGGTTGAAATCAAATTAGTGACCTCCTCAATCACAACACTATGCCTTAACCAAACCTTCTACCCACTCACTTGTGCAACTAAAGGAAAACATTTCACTTAAGTGGCACAAATAAAAACAAGTTTTTTTTTTAAAGAATAATAATTTTTAATTAATAAAACAGCCATGTGAATTAGGGAAGAAGTTACATTTTATTTTGATTTATTAAAAAAATAGTTGTTATTGCTTGGAAAAGATTTGGCTGTCAAGATGAAGAAGTTTCAGATATTTTTGGGTGGCCCATAGAAGCCCATGCCCAAAGGTGAGGTGTCATTTTACAGTAACCAAGCAAATCAGCTCAGGATCAAGCCATAATGAGACCATGAATAGATCTAAAAAAATAAGCTTTAAACCTTCATTTTCAATGCACCAACTATGGAAAAGGGATGCCCAAGTATGTGTTTGTAGAAATATGGAGCAGTAGCGCTTGAAAATGGCACCTAGGTTTGCAGCAATGAAGTTTTAGGCAGTAAAAGGTCCAAATATGGTGCCCTAGGTCTGCAACAATGGTGCCCAAGCAGAAACATGACACTCCAAGTGTGTTGGGATTGCAATAATGGTGCTCAAATAGTTGAATATGTAGTGCCCCAATGCCAAACAAATGGATCAACAAAAAATGCCTTTTCAACCAAAAAAATCAGATTGGAGATAAATATGCCATAAGAAATCAAAAAACCAATTATATAGATCCAAAAATTACAGGTAAGAAGTTACAAATGCCACATTAAATTTAATTAGGGGAGATAATATACTTGTACATCCTACAAAAAAAAACTCCACTAAAAACAAGCACTCTCCCAGTAAAGGATATGTAAAACAAGTTTTTATTTTTTTATTTTTTTGCAAAAGAAACTTGGGTTCTCGTAATAAATTCAATAGCATAAAAAACTAAACAAATGGTTTACCAAAATTAGTGATTTGATACCATGTTAGAGATCCCACATATATCAAAGATGGAATACCAAATGCATTGTAGCTCGAACAAAATAATAAGGGCGAATGAACAAGTAGCTGTGAGAGAGAAATTAAGAGTGAAAACCATGCAAATCCTCCATATATTCAACTTTACAAAATGAGTACAAATAGGAGAGATGACAAGTAACTTCCATTAGAATAGTGAAAAGGAAGCCTATAATATGCATGTAACTCGTATGATAGAATGACTAGTCAAGGAGTAATTCCTAACAACTAGATAAAAATAATAATCAAGTATTCCCTATGACAAATGACACCTAAGCAAGTTAAACCACGTGTAGGAATAATTTGAATAAAACAAATGGAAAATAAAGTCCTACACTAACAGTTTTTATTTGTTTTGGTTGGTTTGTATGAGTGGACTAAATGTGTAAATTAAATCTAAATATGTAAGCAATGTAGTAAGAAATCTGATCTAAAATAGAATCACAATACTTTCTTTTGATTTTCCTTATCCACAAACAAACTAAACTACTTTTCAACTTTCTTAATTTGCTAAGATTAAAAATTTTGAATGAATTGTTAAAATAAAAACAAGAAATGCAAGTTATGATTTTCTATTTTTCAAGAGGGAAATGACAATACTTTTTAACTCTCTAAAAACAAAAAAAATCAATAATATACTACAATTGTGTATGCACCTATGGTTGGCTATGTTTTTGTGATTGCCTAGATGACTACTTAGAGTGTAAGAGACTTGTTTAGATCTTGAAAAAGAAAAAGTTGTCTTGGTTGGAGATAACTTGAAGATTTAACAAGATCTTTTCATAAATGATTGATAAGATGTATTAATAATTGAAAAAAAAATAATCTATTAGAATGCAAACATAAATCAAAGCTAACTATCTCTTTTTGTAGCAAAGACAAATGAAAATAAATGAATTTATTTTAATATCAAATTTATTTATTTTTCTGATTATGAAAACTAATCTATCACAAGTTACACAATATCTAATTTAATAAAGAAATCAAATACTAAAAATCAAAAGAACTCCACCCTGAATCTGGCATAAATTAGTTGAAGTGCATGTGATGTATTGATAGATAGAATAATTCTCAGTATGTTAGCTCTATATGCTCTTGTATAAATTCTAGAAACTCTCCATTTTGAGGATGCATAAGCTCTAGATTAAATGGGTAAAAGAGGAGAGACAACCAAAAATGGAGAACGGACGAATTGAGGCTAACTAATATCTTGACTTACAAAGTCTGAGCTTTTCACCAAGAGCATTTCTTCACTTCCAGTTGTGTAGTTGACTTGAAAATGAAAAGTTTGTGTCTTTAGGTTATCGTAATAAGATTTTGGCTGTAAAAGCTTCACAATAGAAACTTCTAATGACAATTTTTAGATCTAAAATCAGACTAGATTTGGCCTTCTTATAAGAAAAGTCAAGAGCTTGCATGGAGGAGTTCAACTAAGTTTGATAGTGAGTTCAACTTAAGAGAAACTAAAGAGGATCAAAATAGAAGAGGGAGTGAGCTAGGAATGATTGGAGGTGAACACAAGATGATAAAAATAATAAACATGACACTAGTCATGCAAAATGCATCATAAAATGGAATCATGAGAGTTAAATTTGGAAGATATTTACACTGTGATAGAACTGTCATTATATGCAAGGGTAGTTGTGAAATTGTTGCTTTAGATGACAAACCCTCCCCTTAACCTTACACAACCATTGTGGTTTTAATACAAAACTACTACTTATTTTCAAAAGCACTGTCTAAGTTACAAAATCATTGTGACATTTCTATAATAGAAGGGATGACTCTATAATTTGGGGTAGCAATTTTTTTATCTGGAATGGCGATTCTATAATGCATAGCTAGTTTTTGAAGCAAGGTGAAGGAATCCATGAAAATCAAAATTAATGGGGCTAGGAGGGGTCAAGGGAGGAATAGGAAGGTAGAGGGAGAGGGAAGAGTTAGAGATTTCCCTAGGAGCATAAAACAAGAGATCATTGCATCATCATTGGACATTATACTGAACATGTTGCACCATGTAATTTCTAGGTGCATACAATCTCCTCCATCTTCTTCCAAACCTTATAGTTATTCATTTGATGATAAAGAAAAATAAGTTTATGATTTTGTTTCTTCCATTATAAATCTTGATGTTAAGTTTGATTTGCTAATTTATAATGGAGAGTTTAGTGTAGAAAAATTGGATCATTGGATCAAGTAGATGGAATTATACTGCAACATTCAGAAGATTGATGATGGGGAAGCAAAAATTATGTTGGCTACTCTTTGATTGGATAATACAGCACTCATTTTGTGGGAGAATAAGACACAAGAGGAAATATTTAAGTAGGGTAAAGTGATTTCTTCTTGAAATGATTTTATCTATGCATTGAGAATACAATTTTATCCATTGAGATATATGCAATAAGCTAATATGGATTAGAAAAACCTAAGGCAAACTAAGGGTCCAAGTGTATAGGATTCCACTCAAGAGTTTAGGAAAAGGGCTTTAATTTTGGACATTTTCCTTTACACAAGAGACTCTTTTGAAGTATATAGGTCGGTTACATAGTTATTTGAGGCCTGCAATACATATATTTAACCCCACTAATCTTGATGAAGTTTGTGTCCAAGCTATCCATATTGAATCAAGGGGTAAGGTGTTTAAGAAAAACTTCATAAAGAATCCAAGTAAACCATCTGAAAGCAAAGGTAAAGGAAAGGGTAAGATGAAAATACTTCCACGATCAAGAAAGAGGATGAGAAGCCTTTTTGTTCACATTACAAAAAAGAAGGTCCTAAAGATGCTAAGTGCATTACAAAAAAGAAGGTCCTGAAGATGCTAAGTGTTGGAAGCTCCATCTGAAACTCAGGCCAAAGAGATTCAGGAACAAGAAATGTGAGTGTAAGATTTATCTTCTCACTCTTCTAGCACAAAATTTCAATCTTCTTTACATTCTAAATCTATGCATGATGAAAAGAAAAGAAAAGAATTATTCCACATAAGTGTGATTTCTAATCATACTAAAATATATACTCTTTTTTATATTAGACCACAAGTTAATGTCATTTCTGAAGAAGTCATCAAATTAAGACTCAAGACTAAACCACATTCTGAGCCATACCCTTTGGGATGGGTGTGAAATGATGCAAAATTACAAGTCACTGAAACATGTAAACTTAGATTTACAATCGCCTTTAAGTTCATTAATGAGGTAGAACTAGATGTGGTTCCACTTGATATTTGTGGCATTGTACTTGGAAGTCCTTATTTGTATGATAAAAATAATAATCTTCTATGGGGAAGAGAACAAATATTTTTTTGTAAAATATGGGGTTGAATACATTGTAAGAGCTAATCGGATAAAGTCAAATTTACCACTTATATCTGCAGGATAGATAAAAAGGTTTGTAAATGCAAGCAAAAACTTTGTACTTATGATTTAAAATCCAAATATGATGATAAATCCAAGGATCTATAAGGATGTGATCCTAAATGTAAGCATAAAATCATTAAGTTAATGTCTAACTATGATGATGTTTTTTAGGATCCACAACGTTTACCTCTTAAAAGGGATATTCAACATGAGATACAACTGCAGAAAGATGTAGCTCTTCCTAACATTGGTATGTATAGGTTTTTTGTGGTGGGGAATGAAGAAATAAAGAAGCAAGTTTAAGAGTTGCTCGATAAACTTCTCTATGGGGTTCACCAATTGTTTTGGTGCCAAAGAAAGATGATACTTGGCAGATGTGCATGGATTTTCGAGTAGTGAATAAAAATATGGTTAAAAACTACTACCCTCTTCCTTGCATTGATAATTTTCTAGGTCAATTTAATAATGTTTTTTATTTCACTAAGTTAGACTTAAGAAGTGTTTATCACCAAGTTATAATTAGTGAAAATGATATTTGGAAAACTGCATATAAAACTAAGCAAGGTATTTTTGAGTGGCTTGTTATGCCTTTTGGGCTTTGTAATGTATATACCACCTTCGTGCGGGTTATGAATGATGTATTTAGACCATTCATAGATGATATTTTTAGAGTCTACTTAGATGATATTTTTACCTTTAGAAAAACATAAGAAGATCATGTTAAACACATTAGGAAAGTCTTAGATACATTGCAAAAAGAGAAATTGCATTTAAAGATGTTTAAATGTGTATTTGGCAAAACATCTTTGCTTTATTTAGGCTATGTGGTAGGGAATGGTGAATTGAAAATTGATCCCTCAAAAGTTGAAGCCATTATGAAATGGCCTAAGCCTAATAATGTTACAAAAGTTATAAGCTTCCTAGGAGCGGTCTAATATTGGAAAAAGTTTATTATAACTTTTCATTGATTAAATCTCCTTTGCATGCTTTGGCAAGTACTAGATAGGTCTTTCAGTGGGTCGGCAAACACCAAAAATCCTTTGACACATTGAAATAAAATATAATCACAACCTTAGTCTTAGCATTTTTGGATTTACATCATCCATTTGATATTGAAACCGATGCAAGTGATTATGCCATGGATGTTATTCTAATGCAAAAGCAAAAACTTGTTTTTTACCATTTAGAAACTTTCATAAGCGCATTAAAGAACTATCTACTTATGATAAAGAGTTGTATTTTTTGGTTCAATGTGTGATAAAAATGGAAGCATTATCCAATGGACAAAGAGATAATAATCCACACGGATCACCAGGCTTTGTAATATCTATGGTCACAATCAAAGTTATAACAGTCAAGGCACTTTCATTGGATGAGTTTTTTGTAATAATTTCATCTCGTGATAAGGTATAAAAAAGGTACACAAAATAAATTTGTCGATATGCTTTCAAAACCTCCTATTATTGCATCTATTATTTTGTAGCATAGGTATTTGATGCATTAAAGTTATAAATAACAATATGCTAGAGACGATGATTTCAAGGATGTCTATGAATATCTAACTCATGGTAATCAATTATAAGAATTAGACTATCACTTACATAATGAATTACTTTATCATTTTGGTAAACTTTGCATATCACATGATGAAAGAGTCCATGTGATTAGCGAAGCACATACTTCTCTTATTTCTATTTATTTTGGCATTGGCAAAATAGTTGCACAATTGCAAAGATATTGTTATTGGCCTTGGATGTATGAAAATGTATCTAAGTATGTAAATGGTTGTATTCTTTGTGCCACTAGAAATCCTATTAATAGGAAGTTGGGTTTGTCTACACCACTTCCTATACCTACCCATCCTTGGGAGAGTGTTTCTATGGACTTTATAAGAGGCTTGCTTATGTCAAGAAAGAATCATCACTATTTGTATGTGATTGTGGATAGATTCAGCAAAATGTGTATATTAATGCTCTATAAAAAAATAGATAACATGTAAGGAGACTGCACAATTGTTCTTCAATAATGTTTGGATTCATTGTGGTTTGCCCACGCCTATTGTATCTTATCGGGATTTTTGATTCATTGGAAACTTTTGGTTAGCATTGTGGGACTTGATGGACACAAAACTCAAGAAGAGCACTGCCTTTCATTCACAAACCAATGGTCAAACAATAGTGGTCAATAGAATAGTGGTTCATTTTCTCTGAGGGTATTATAGAAAGCATCCCAAGCTTTGGGATGAACACTTATGTTATGTGCAACATGCTTACAAATGTGCCATTCATTCTTCTACACAGAAGTCTCCTTTTGAGACTTGTTCTGGTTCTTTACCTAAGTCACCTTTGGACTTCACTTTTGAACAATAATTAGTGGCAGATGGACATTAATATGTAGACAATGAAAAGAGGTTCATTTATAATATATAGTCAGTTCATCAAATTGTCCAAGAGCAATTGGAGAAAATCCAAGCCAAGTATAAGGTTAGACATGACAAGCATCAGGTTGATCGTCACTTCCAAGTTGGTGATCTAGTTTAACTACAGAAGGTAAAAATCTTGAGCAAATTAGCTATGGTCTATTTAAGATTTTGAAAATTATTGGTAATAATTCTTTTTAGTTAGAGTTACCTCCATACATGCAAGATGTATTATGTGGTTAATGTTGAAAACTTCAAACCATATGATCCTCCTATGATCATGGATCAAGGTGAGAATGTTCAAGTTCCTTATGTTGATGATTGATTGTCACTTCCAAGTTGGTGATCTAGTTTAACTACAGAAGGTAAAAATCTTGAGCAAATTAGCTATGGTCTATTTAAGATTTTGAAAATTATTGGTAATAATTCTTTTTAGTTAGAGTTACCTCCATACATGCAAGATGTATTATGTGGTTAATGTTGAAAACTTCAAACCATATGATCCTCCTATGATCATGGATCAAGGTGAGAATGTTCAAGTTCCTTATGTTGATGATTGATTGTCACTTCCAAGTTGGTGATCTAGTTTAACTACAGAAGGTAAAAATCTTGAGCAAATTAGCTATGGTCTATTTAAGATTTTGAAAATTATTGGTAATAATTCTTTTTAGTTAGAGTTACCTCCATACATGCAAGATGTATTATGTGGTTAATGTTGAAAACTTCAAACCATATGATCCTCCTATGATCATGGATCAAGGTGAGAATGTTCAAGTTCCTTATGTTGATGATTTTGCCCCTAAGTATCTTGATGAATTGTAGGAAGATGTTATTCTTGACAGGAGTGTGAGGAATTCACTAAGGGGTGATGTGGAGTACCTTTGTGTGCATCTAAAAAGAATGCATCCAAAAAAACATGATGGATGGAAACTAAAAAAGTGAGGGAGATGTGCCCTCACTTATTTTTAGAATAAAACCAGACTTTTGATGGTCCAAAAGCTTCTTAATGGGGAGGAGTGATCCAAGAGGATCCCCACAACCAATCCAATCAGATGGTCCCAAATTCTACAAAAATTGTCACACATTGAAGAGTTCATCAAAAGCTTTCCAATGTAATTTTAATGGATTAATTTTGACACTGTATATAAAATTTATGGCATGTTGATGTTGAAGCCAAATATGTAAAAAAAAACAATGATGTCATTAGAGGATGTGGACCAATCACCTTTTTCCACATAGACCAATCAAGGCCTAACATGTGGATCAATCAGATGGTGACATGTGGCAGAGAGAATGTAAATAGGTTGTTTTAGTTGTTGGTCTTTAGTCTTTGACAACATAACTTCTAGTGTGGAGCCCACACTATTTTCTAGTTGGGAGCCCTTCAGTCAGTGGGGTCCTCCTTTTTTTTTTTTTGGAGGGGGACCCTATTGCCTTTCTTCCCTATGTTATGGAAGTAAATTTGCATATAAACCTTTTACAGGCTTCCCTACAACCAATGTGGGATTAAAATTCTTCATGTTTTCAAAGAGTAAGTGCTTAAACCAAATGCCAAGCACTCAAGCCACAACATGGCATCCTCCAAACCAAGGCAAGTTCAACATATTGGGTGTTCTCCAAGACCAAGTCAAGTGGCGTGGAGGCTTCCATATTAATCAAAGTTTGTTGAGATTCCCAATCAATGTGGGATTAAAAGGATGGCCTTATGACCGATTCAGAAGGCAACAAAAATTGTTTTAAAACCTTTTCTTCTTGTTATCCCAAGTAATGTGGGATCAAATTTCTTAAAAATGCACTAAGGCTTATCCAAATGCCTAGGCATGGGAGTGGGGCTCAACCCCATTACCCCACATATACCATATTAAGGCTTTACCAACCTTGTTACACCTAAACATGGCAATCAAAACAAAGGACTTGGCATATATTCTCTCAAACTTGAATTTGTAAGCTTGAAAAGGGGTGTATGAAGAAGGATGTGAACCCAAACAAGCCTGGGAAAAATCTAAGGTTTTCGTTGATAAACCAGAGGCCGTGGAAACATTATAAAATAAGCAATAATGTATTTGAAAGGCAAATTTTAGCCCTTTGTAAGGAGAGAATAATCAAGTTTAAGACCTTTAATTGTAGGAAAGAGAAATTTTAGTGGAGGAGAGTGATTGCAGAGACTTCATAGATGTTGGACAGAGAATTATTTTTCAAATTGAAGACCATTTATTGATGTAAAGCAAGAATAAAGTGTACTTTGCATCAACTTTTAATGGATCAGTTTGTCATTTGAAGCAGACCTAGAGACGTAGCCCATATGGGTGAACTCCGTTATCAATTTCCAGTTGTTTTATATTTGTTTTATCAATTTTTGCTTTTATTTCAATTTCTAAATGTTTATTTTTTATAAATAGGCCAATTTTAGCAAAAATTTGAGGAAAAGTTGTTTAAATATCCATAATTGGAGAAACTGATTAATTTTGCATAAACACCCATTTTAGATCATTAGTGTAATTCAAACACGCTTTCCCAATCAATTAGAGTCAATTCCATGTTAGCTTCTACCAACAAATGTAACCATTAAACAATTTTGATTAACTTTTTGAAGTGCTCAATAATGTGAGTGATTCTCATAATAGTGAATGCAAAACATCATAGATGTGTTTTCTTTGCAAACGATGCAAGTGCTTGATCCAAGAATTGGAATACATGCCCTTATCACTACATATCGATTGCATTAGAAATTGAGATACACATGAGGATTGTTCTACCATTCTTGATTCTTGTACTTTTATAGGCTCTTCTTCCCCTTTTTCTTGTGGTTGCACATGCTTGTCTTTGCCATTCTTTTGATGAAGATGTGGATTGGCTTTCCCAAAACTTCACACTCTGATGCCCACTAACCTTGCATTGATTACAAAAGTTACTAGACTTACACATACTAATCTTAAGAGGCATCTTCCCTACTTGGACTATGGCCTCCCTGTTCTTGTTTTCTTGAAGATTGGATTCTTCCTTCCACATTTTTCCTAAAGAGTTTAGACTCAATGGTGGAATTTTTATTCTTGAATATAGCCATCTAATGGTCATGCATATTCCATAATAAGTGCAATAAATAATAAGCCTACATTAATTTTCATAATGTCCATAAATTGGGAAAAAAATGATGGAAGACTTTTCTTTGGCAGCCTTTGGGTTGTCCTTAAGCTTATTCCTTCCCTTGTACTTCCAAGTGGCAAACCTAGTGGAGTTTAATCTCCCAATTTCCTATTTATACTTGTATAATGTGGTTGGAACAGTGAAACACTATCTTCTCCTTCTTCATGGCTTGAACATTGTCCTCTCTTTAGAAGTGCTTTCTTTGCTTCTTGAGGTAGCAACTTTCCACCCTCTTCTTTGTTTAATTGTTGTCCATACTTTGTTGACTTCTTACAACCATGTTGAGGCTTCACCAAAACTAAATTATAAATATAATTACTATCTTTAGTGTGTAGGTCATGTGACATTTTTATCTCTGGAAGAAAGTCTCACTTGGGTTGTACTAGGCTTTCACCAACATGCATTTTACTTCCACCATACCCAAGGCCAACATATGGTGTTCTCTCTATAACTTCAAATGAAGTGAGATTTCCTTAGCCATCCTTCTCAAGACCCTTCCACTATATCTCATCTTTAAAATATTTCTTAAAACTACTAAATGATTTGTTCAATGCTTCGTTAAAAGATAAACCATGTGATTGACTCTTTACCATGTATACCTCTATCATGGTTTGAGCATCTTTGGTAGAGGTAGTTCTTCTTTGTTGGGTCTATAGACCCTTCTCTCCTTTTCACTCCACCACCATCATCTTTGATCTTTGCCAAAAACTCTTGTTCAACTTCACAATAAAAATGATGAAACTACCATTGCTAGTCCATGCAACTTGCAATTCCATAAAACACTGATGAAATGTAATGTCCCATCTTTTCCCTATGAGACATTTATAAAAGACCATTAGCCTATTTAATTCCCTTGGGATAAGTTGGGTGTTGTAAGGGAATAATTGTATGTCAAGTCACTATTCATGAGGTACTATTCACTAGCACCATTCACATGTCACTATTCATGGTGACATGGTAGGTGATGCAGTGGTGACTCGATGGGTGAGGTGGCTCTTAGGTGATGTGGCATTGCCCACAAGAGGATCTTACATGAAATCAAGTGCATGTGATGAAGTGGGGCATACTACTCCACTATGGGGATAAGTTTATTATTTTTAAATACACATGTTTTGTCTTTTGATGATAATGGAAGACAAGAAATATATGGATGACAGCCTAGGTGGAATAGTGATTTGGAGTGATGTGGAGAAGTCAAAAAGAAGCATGTGTGCACTAAGTAAGTTGATCCGAGTAATAATTCAGGTGACAATTCAGGTGACGGTTCTACCCCAATTGATGACGAAACTTTCGGGAGCCATAACTTTTGTACCGTAGCTCCAATCGACTCGTTGTTTGAACCGTTGGAAAGCTAAGAATGAGTAGAATGTGGTGAGATGGAAAGGAGATTTTTTCAATGATTTTTTAACCCTAAAAACCCAATGGAAGTGCCCCAAATTTCAATTTTAGTAGTGCAATCGAAAAAATAGTAAGTTTCTAAAAATAATAATTCCTCGAATTTTGTATTATTTTTAATCATGGAAGTTGAACCACTTAATCTCCCTTGAGATTGGTGACCTTCCGCATCCTCCTCCTACTTTCAAAATGTGTATAAATGAAGATGTAACCTGAAATAGAAATCAGACATCTCTTCTCAGAGATAAGCATATAGTTGTATTGCGATCTTGAGTAATAAAACATCTCTTCTCAGAGAATTCATTGTTATTGTGTTATTTCTGTGTTCTTGAAATATCTATCAATCAAAACTTCTGAGTTTTGGATCAAAAGTGGGAGACAAGATTTATTATCTTGAGTTGGCTCACATGTGTGAGTGGGATGCAATTTTGGAGGCAAGTGGAAGTGGAAGATAAAGATAAAGCAATGGTGGAAGCATGATCTCCCTTTTTGACTCCTTGCAATGAATACAATCTCTTCACTATTGTTGAATAGTGCACCCACTTTCAGGAGGGCGTATTTTTGGCTTGTGCATGAAGTTTCCCTCTTCTCTCTCTCCTTTGTAAATACTATATATTAGCATGCTCTCCTTTGTAAATATCCATTCATATATATTATGCCAAATTATCTTTGTTCATGTATTGCATGACATTGTTTGAACTAATGTTCATTCAAGCCTCTCTCAAGGATGAAAACCCTTGGAGTGTGGATAATCTTAGATGATGAAAACCCTCTCAAAATAACTAATTTGGGTGGTGAAAGATTCTTCCCTAACTGGGCATGGTGGTTGCATTCAGGAACCACAATTGTAGTTTTATTAGAGACATTTATGTCAAATTATTGTAAGCCGAGTTTATATTTAATAATATAGTGTTGATGCATATTATTTCAATGTTGTATTTATTTTATTATCAAGTTATTTTTTTTCATTGCAATTTTAATTAAGGGATTTTCTAAGAAATCTAGTTTTCTAGTAAATATCCTAAAAAAAGATATTTCAATGGTATCAGAGCGTAAGTGTATTTCCATATTTCTCTAATTTGTCCAAGTTGGATTTTATAGTTTTGAGTGGTTTTAGCAAATATCCCATTTGGAGATATTTTAGTGGTATCAAGGCTTGAGTCAATTTCATATGTAAGTCTAAGTGTTGAGTTATTATAGCTTGGATTATGTTAGTGTGAGTATTTTTAGCAAATAACCCATTCAGAGATATTTCAGTGGTATCAAAGCTGGGGATCTTATCATCCTATTGGAGAATTAATTTTTTACAAATCTTCAAGATGAACAACATGGACATGCTTAGCATAATGCAAAAGCTCACTGAACTTGCCCAACGATAGTAGCAACTCTTTGATAGGCTTCTTCAAAAGATGGGAGCAGAAGATTTCCAAGCAAGTCTAGAGGTATCCACCATTCAAGTAGAAGTTGAAGAATGTGTTCATGTTCAAGGAGCACCCATAAATCTTCCAATGATCAAGTCCATGCCACATAAGGAAGATTTGCAGATGAGTGAAGAGGAGTACATGATTTCTCCTACAAATGTTGATGAGCCATATGAAGATCAAATGCCTTTAGAGCTGCAAGTTTTGAAGGAGATGGAAGCATAAGATTTGATGGCAAGTGCAGAAGGATCCATCTTCCAATCAAAAGTTGGAAAAGATGTGCTTATTCAAGAAGCACCCATCAATCTCCCAAAGATTGAGTTTGTTCCATGTGATGCATCCGCTAGTACAGAGGATGATGAAGAACCAAAATTTTAAGAGCAACCAAGAGTCTTCATATACAACAGTGAGGAGCTTCATCAAGAGGTCTTCCTTCCGTGAAAAGATTCAAGGATCAAGAATTGCATAAGGCCCATGGCTGGAACAACCCATTGGTTGTTACAATTGCTTGAGATGGATGCAAAATTATCTCTTGGTTTAAGTTCTTCAACTTATGATAATATTAGAGTGGCACAACAGAAGCCACAAGTAAGATCAAGGAATGGGAATTGTCAATTCCCATAGTTGGTTTGGGATCCAGGGATTTGGATCCATGAAGTTGTTCAGATTGCTTGGGGACAAGAAATATTTGAGAAGGGAAGATTTGTAATATCTCATTTTTTTCCTATGAGACATTTATAGAAAACCATTAGCCTGTTTAATTCTTGTGGCCTAAGTTGGGTGTTATAAGGGAATAATTATATGTCAAGTCACTATTCATGAAGTACAATTCACTGACACCATTCACGTGTCACTATTCATGGTGACATGGTAGGTGATGTAGTCATGATTAAATAGGTGAGTTGGCTCTTAGGTGATGTGGCATGGCCCACTAGAGGATATTCTATGAGATCAAGTGCATGTGATGAAGTGGAGCGTACCACTCCACTATGGGGATAAGTTTTATTATTTTTTAAATATACATGCTTTGTCTTTTGGTGATAATGGAAGACAAGGACTATATGGATGTCAGCCTAGGTGGAATCATGATTTGGAGTGATGTGGAGAAGTCAAAAGGAAGCAAGTGTGCACTATGGAAGTGGGAGACAAGATTTACTATGCTAAGTTGTCTCACATGTGTGAGTGGAACGCAATTTTGGAGGCAAGTGGAAGTGGAAGACAGACAAAGCAATGGTGGAAGCATGATCTCCCTTTTTGACTCCTTGCAATGAATACAAGCTCTTCAGTATTGTTGAATGGTGCACCCACTTGAAGGAGGGCACTTTTTGGCTTGTACATGAAGATTCCCTCCTCTTTTCTCTCTGCTTTGTAAATGTTATATATTAGAATGTTCTCCTTTGTAAATATCATTCATATATCTTATGCCAAATTATCTTTGTTCATGTCTTGCATGACATTGTTTGAATTGATGTTCATTCAAGCCTCCCCTAAGGACGAAAACCCTTGGAGTGTGGATAATCTTAGACAAAAACCCTCTCAAGATAATTGATTTTAGTGGTGAAAGATTCCTCCCTAACTAGTCATAGTGGTTGCATTCAGGAAACCATAATTGGAGCTTCATTTGAGACATTTATGTCAAATTATTGTAAGAAAAGTTTATATTTAATAATATAGCATTAATGCATATTATTGCATTGTTGTATTTATTTGATTATCAAGTTATTTGTTTTTCATTGCAATTTTAATTTTAAGGGATTTTCTAAGAAATTCAGTTTTCTAGTAAATATCCTGAAAAGAGATGTTTCAGTGGTATCAGAGCTTGAGTGTATTTTTAGATTTTTCTAATTTGTCCAAGTTGGATTTTATAGTTTTTAATGGTTTTAGAAAATATTACATTCGAGGATATTTCAGTGGTATCAGATCTTGAGTCAATTTCAGATTTGAGTCAAGTGTTGAGTTATTATAGTTTGGATTATGTTAGTGTGCGTATTTTTAGCAAATATCCCATTCAAGTATATTTCATGAAACTACCATGGCTAGTCATTGCAACTTGCAACTCTTGATTCTCCTTTCCCAAGTGTTGCACGATTAACTCAATTTTGTGTCTTCTTTCACTTGCATATGGCAAGCTTGGAGCTTCTCGAGTCTTCTCCTCGAGAACTTGGTCATAGCTAATCAATCCAACCATGAATCTATGCAACAATTTGTCAAAGGAATTTGCATGCAATCTTAATATTATATGCAACTGAAATGTGTCAGCAAAAATCATCTACAAGCCATTGTTACTTTGATACTACATGATTTGTAATTTCAAAATCACAATGAATTGTTTGAAATCAAATGTGGATCTTAAACTATGTTTAATATTAAAACTGGAAATGACTTCATATGGCATTGTTTTAGAGTAGAGGAATGTGAATTATTCATGATGCACATAAAAAAAAACAATTAAAAAAATAAACAGCGAGAAGAAATAGAAACAACAAATGACACAAAGAGTTTGCCCTAAAAACCCAGATGTAGGAATAACCAGCTTGCTAGTGTCAACTGATTGCCACCTCTCCTCTTCGTAAAATGGGCAACTTACAAAGAGCTCAATGGAGCAGCATTCTCAACCCTTTGCTAACTCTCTTTCTTCATCGTTGTATATTAGCATCTTACAAAGAGCATTACATGGAGTATGAATCAACAGTATACTGTTGTTTACTTCTATAAACCCAGCTACCTATCACTCACTCATACATTCGTACATTGCCACACTCATATTGCTTATCCCATAACCTTTGCCCCTTTCTTAAACGATGATGGAAATGTCCCTTTGTACCAAAAGGATCCCCATTTGCCAAGATGTTGAAGAGAATGCCTTTTGGCCCTTTCTAAACATTTTGTCCCGTTCAAGCAAAATTGCCAATTTGTAGGGCAAAAACTAAAAACAATATAGAAGCCGAACAAAGAGTTTTTAATCATAGATCTTCATTAATATTCAATAATATTGCTTACAAATATATAGGTATATAACCTCCTTGAAATAAGGAGCCATATCCCACAAATCTTGCAACAAATACTATTACCGAGAGTTGTTGAAACAATTCTCCATAAATACAATGTACGCACTAACATTCACTTAGAAATAGTTCTAACATTCCCCCACTTAGTGTGAACATGGGGAAAAAATTGATCCATACTGCAACGGTTGCCTCTACAAACTCATGATCTAGATGGTTTTATTTTTCAAGGTGGCAAATCCCCAGAATGGTTTTACAAGTGGTTTACCAATAACCACAACATGATGGTTTTACAAGTAGCTAACCAACAACCACAATGACGATTTTCTAAATGGTTAACCAACAACCATATTTATCATGATGTTGCAGTATTTGTTATCATCTCTCTGCACTATCACACATTCAAAGAGAATACAAAGAAATGTTCAGCACAGTTATTACAAATGTGAACAGGGATATTGTCTCTATTCTTATTCACACAACTGAAATAAAACACACAACTTAAAAAAACGTCACCATATCACATGGACCCTGTCGTTCGTGACTAATGAGAGGCTCTGGAAACCTCCTTCCTCTGTTGCCTTCGACCTTTATTTGTTGTTGCTTTAGAATACGAAATCTTCAAAAGTATACCCATTATCCTAATTTATTGGTTTGTTCTCATCATCAAGATCTTCTTCAATGATTATATTAAGCTTTCCTTTGAGCAAATCATTAGCTCGAATTTTATAATTTAAAGATGTATGCCTCTTTTTCTTGCAATAGAGACACTCAAATTCATTTTTGTTCTTTTTTGAAAATTTCTTATAATTTTTTTCAAGTACAATGCAGTTTTTTCGTCTACAATGTATTTAGTTCTTTTTTATTCAGCGAGAAGGATTGAAATCATATCTTCCAATGACTAGGAAGGCATCTATCCAAGAGTGAAAACAACACTGTTGTATTTAGAAGGTAAACTATTCAACAATATATCTTTTACATCTTCATCATCAACAGTTGCTTTGACTTTTGCTCGTTGTCTCATGAGAGATCTCAACTCATTGATATGACTTGATATTAAAATGCCATCATTCATTTAGAGTTTGAATAGTTGTAATTTTAGAGAAAATTTGGCATCAAGTGATTTAACACCAAATGTTTTATTCAAAATTTTCTAGATTTTTGTGAATGTCTTATCCAAATCCACATATTGTAATTCACAATTTGAAAGTGCAAGACCAATTATGGCTTTGGCTTTGTAATCTATGTCTAGGATCTGTTGGTGTTTGCTCATTACCATTTACTTCTCCATAAATTTTTGTTCATTAACTGTATTTGTGTTTGCTCATTACCATTTACTTCTCCATAAATTTTTGTTCATTAACTGTATTTGTATCTTCACTTTCCAGATGTGAAAATTGGGACCACTAATTTTTTTTTAGTGAAATGTCCATCTTCAAAAATGTTTCAAACAGAGATACAGGTTGTCAGGGTCCCGTGAAAATATATCTGTTACAAAGATATTTTACCTAATATTCACCTAAGGGCTCACCAATATGACATAAAAAGACTCATCTTTGAAACAGAGATACAGGTTGTCAGGATCACCTGTAAATATATCTGTTACAAAGATATTTTACCTAATATTCACCTAAGGACTCACCAATATGACATAAAAAGACTCTTAACTCTGGACTCAATTTTTATTTCGACTCTTAATATCGACATCTAAGACTCAAATACACTCCCTAAATTACCAACTTAAAGTTCAAAAACTAATTACCAAATACCAATGGAAATAAAGGCATTTACAGTTCTTTGAATTTTTTTTTTCCCAGCAGGTGACGGAATGTATACACACCCTCCACGTGTTCCCCAAAATGCACAATTCACGACCCTGTCTGAACATGGATGAAGGATGAGTTGAGTGGGTCGAGCTGCTATGCGGAGCTTCGATGAGATGTACAAATCAACCATGGAATAGTCGATGTCTTTTGGACAGAGTTTCCAATGCATTACTCTACGCGTGTTATGAAGCAAAAGAGGAGACTAACACATATTGTATCATATTTTCATGTTTTTCCACAATGCGCAGAGTTATTGATGAATGACTGCGAATAAATAGCTACAGCTGGATCAATACACAGTGATCAGTATACTCAGCCAACAATATCAGTCGACTTTCCAATTGCAACGCCTGTACAAATGCATGAGTCTGCGCTTGCAAGGATCAAAGGATCAATAAGTACTGGCATGCAGAAGACAACATAAGCGCAAAATTGACGCTATATCTGAACGCAGACCAACAACAAATGAATTAGTGAATCAAGGCCGATCTTCACATCCAGGGCGCTACGTTACATCCGTCATCATAAACAAATAGATTGCAAATCTTTATACCTTGCTTTGGTACCAAAAGTAAATAATATAGAAGCCGAACAAAAAGTTTTTAATTGTAGATCTTCATTAATATTCAATAACATTGCTTACAAGTATATAGGCATATAATCTCCTTGAAATAAGGAGTCATATACCACAAATCTTGCAACAACTCTCCATAAATACAATGTACACAATAACATTAACTTAGAAATATTTCTGATAAAAACTACCACTGTCAGAAGCAAAACCTTCACTGACATAAGCGAGATTGTTAGTAATGACCAAACCACTACTATCACAAGCATACCCGCCACGAACACAAGCAGAATTGCCAATTTATAGAGTAGGATTTACAATTTCTCAGTTTGAGCTGGAAATTGATGTCTTGATAGGATTTTTCAAGGTAAACTTGTTTTTCATAATCTTTTACAAATCATTCTTCATGTTATTTGCACCAACAAATGACAATGCACAATGCAAGTAGTGCTTCCAAGTTTGTGCTCTCCACTTTACAACAATCTTAATCCATTTTTTACTCAGAAAAGAGGTGTATGAAAACATCTTTGAAAGGAAAGGGATAGCTAGAATCAGGGGTATGAAATCTTTAACCATAAATCACTTTGCCAAAACCCAAAAACCAATATCTACAATTGATGCTAGCACGAAAAGCTTTGTCAACTCGATAGAAAGCATTGGGGTGCAAGTCCCCATGATGTGTTTGCAACCTCTTAAGTTGTTTAATGGAGTGGAAAATCCCTACAATTGGACTTTGTTCCTCATTACTCTCCTAACTTCCTTCTATGAAATTTAAAGCAAAAGCCATCACACATTCTACACTAAAAAGTTGCCTTGTGGCATTCCAAAAGCATATTCTAGGATAAAAGAATTGGCATGAAGTTTTTGCATCATACATGTGGGGGAATTGCCTTCACTAACCATGTAAATAAGTTTCTTCAAATTTGGTATTCTTGTTCTAAGATCATAAAAGCATGAAAACAAGTTCGGGCTTGATCACGGAATCGCGACACATGAACTTCTTGTTTCAAATATTTTTTGTTTCTTAAACAAGGCACAACTTCTTGTTTGTATGAACATCCAAATCTACTTTCCCTCATTCAAACTATTGGAAGAGCAGCTTGAACAAAGTAGTTGTCATTTCTTCTCATGGGCCTTGTCCCACAATAGGACCAAGTCTGATATGCGGAACGCTTTAACTTTGGCTCACTTGTCCAACCATCTCATTACAACATCTTGTGCTTACAGAACATGGCAGGCTGAGCTGGTTGCGTTTATGCAGATTGAAGGGCCAGGTCGCACATCCTTAGCGAAGGCTTGTCTGCACATCATTGAACCGTTAATGGTCAAAAAATCATCGACGAATAAACTTGAAGAAGACTTGCAATAATTTGAATACGTCTAAGTACTAATCTGTATTGCAAAATGAATAATTAACTAGAAACTGTAGAAGCACAAGGGTAGATTAAATCAAGTCCATATGCAGTCAAATGAGCTAAGACTCTGAGCATCTTCGGCATTTTGAAACATTAGGAAAGGAGAGTCCCCATTCTGGGAATCGAGGGGTGTTGATCATCAACAAAAGTGTAACAAAATGCCTCAACAAATTTAATGCTTTCTCGTATTACCCTGGCCAGTTCTAGGCAGCAATCAAACAAGTCTCGTGAATAAGCAAATGGATTTATTGACTACAATAGACTCATGATTTATTCTGACCTTACGTTTGGTTAATATTGACTAAATCTATAATGCTCACTGAATAGCTTGTTGAAGAACAAAATATATTTCATTTGAGTCTTCAATTTCAGATATATGCTCTATATGATGATACGAAAATTCCTCTCGGATTGTTATAGGGCCACATTTGACATGTTTAGATGGCACTTTAATCCACATAACATTCTTGCCTTACACATTTTCTTCTAACCCGGATGCCATGAAATGATATATGTTGCATCTCTTCCAATTACTAGCATGTCTATAATTAACAGTCTTTAAAATTTCACAATATGCATGAACAAAAATAACCAATCAGTTGCAAAAGCAACAAATAATGCAATCATGGTTGCTGACGTATATTGAAAATTATAAAAAGGCTAATTCACAAATCAAATGTGTGTTGGTCAAAGCTAACATAGCAGCATTAATATATGAGTTGGCTACCCCAAATTGGAAAGTGATTCAAGAGTTTTAAGCATAGTTACCATGTTCGAAAAGTTTGGATTATTCGAAAGGGAAAAAAAGTTCGGAAGTTCGGGCTTTTGAAAAAAGTTCGGTTCAGTAATTCGATTAGAAAATTTTATAAATTATAAAAAATAAACATATCATATATATTTGTAAAACATAAACATAAATAAATTGATAACACATGATAACAAAACCCAATAGAGTGTTAAATTTCAATGTTCACTGTTCAACATCATACATATAAAATAACACAAAAATAAAAATGATAAATATATAGCCTTAATTTTTTTTTTTTAAATTAACACAAATGAGAAAAGAGTCCATATTCGGGAAACAAACGAATTTAACCGAACGAATTTTCCTGAATGATAAAACGAACACAGTCCATGCTCATTCAGAAGTTCGGGATTTAATTTCGTTTTGCTCAAAAAGTTCAGTTCGAACAGTGTATATCGACTGTGTTCGGAAGAATATGGTAACTATGGTTTTAAAGGTTCCAAACTCCATATTTATGAGAAATTTATTGATTTTTTGAATCGCCCTGCATGATACATTGTCATGATGTATATGTGTAGCATTACAAATTAGATGACTCTTTAAAGTACGGCTGTACAAACTGGAATGTAATTGATAATATATAATGTTATAAAAATCAAGATCTTCATGAAATGACATGATAACTTCATTTGACAACTTAAGGTTCCAACAACAACAACTCCTATCTAAATAGAAACTCTATGGCGTACAATTTGGTTACTAAGTGCTTCATAAGTTTGGTAGAATCAAATTCTACACATCACAACTTCTTTAAGAGTAAGCAGATCGACTTTCAGGGACTCATCCACAAGGAAAGTATAGTACCAGCAACAATGTGGTGAAGCTTAATTTATAAAGCACACATTCAATCATAAGTGTAATGCATTTGAGAAAGTTCGCTGTGAGCATTCTTGTACTTCTTTAGCACTGCAAATTTGCAATCAAACCGTGTCTCCTGGGATCGAAACTCTATCTTATATTTTAAGCATGTGTACTCTTCACTTTCCTTTACAAGATCACTAGATAGAACACAGATATTTACACGAGTGTTTCAAAAAAGAGAAGTGAATATAATTTCAAGAATCCATCTCTTATCTTATATAAGACCATACCCTTCCATGTTGACAATATCATAGGACTCTGTGTTACACGATATGGAATATGCGAGACATGAAACGACTCAAGAGCACATCCACTATGAATTTCAACCAAGATAGGGGCTTATACGGAACGTGGATACAAATCTTGTGGAAATGTGGAAGCAGCCAAGATTGCCAATGCATGCGACTCGAGAGCTTACTTGTTTGCATGTAGGGATAGAATAGCACTTTTGGGCCTAATAAGAACATAAGAACATATAGATCTTCATGAAATGACATGATAACTTCATTTGACAACTTAAGGTTCCAATAACAACTCCTCCTGTCTAAGTAGAAACCCTGTGGGGTACAAGTTGGTTCCTAAGTGCTTCATAAGTTTGGTAGAATCAAATTCTACACATCACAACTTCTTTAAGAGTAAGCAGATCGACTTTCAGGAACTCATCCACAAGGAAAGTATAGTCCCAGCAACAATGTGGTGAAGCTTAACTTATAAAGCACACATTCAATCATAAGTGTAATGCATTTGAGAAAGCTCGCTGTGAGCATTCTTGTACTTCTTTAGCACTGCAAATTTGCAATCAAACCGTGTCTCCTGGGATGGAAACTCTATCTTATATTTTAAGCATATGTACTCTTCACTTTCCTTTACAAGATCACTAGATAGAACATAGATATTTACACGAGTGTTTCAAAAAAGAGAAGTGAATATAATTTCAAGAATCCATCTCTTATCTTATATAAGACCATACCCTTCCATGTTGACAATATCATAGGACTCTGTGTTACACGATATGGAATATGCGAGACATGAAACGACTCAAGAGCACATCCACTATGAATTTCAACCAAGATAGGGGATTGTACGGAATGTGGACACAAATCTTGTGGAAATGTGGGAAGAAGCCAAGATTGCCAATGCATGCGACTCGAGAGCTTACTTTTTTGCATGTAGGGATAGAATAGCACTTTTGGGCCTAATACGTACATATAGTACTGGCACGTCAAATGCAGCAACCAACATGTACACTGAAAATTGCAGCTATAATAAACCATTTTCCAAATTATGGAGGCTCAAGTGTGAAACTAATATAGGCTTAATAATGACAGAAGCCATATGACAAAGATGCTAGCAAATATTTTTGTTACTATTTTCGCACCTGGCCAACTTCTTTTACATAAGAACCTGCTACTGACCTGGCATAAGGCAATGATTGATGTCATGTAAATTGTTTTTCAGAGATTCTTGAAGTTTGACCCAAATTTTGCATAGCCCATTAACATAATCTAGGTCTCTCCGGATGAGAACTATCATTGTTCTGTGGCATTTGACTTGGTAAGATGAGAAGCCCATAGGACTCCTTAAGCATGAAATTATATATGTACACATATAGCAAACTAACATTGACCGTAACATCACGAATACACTTTACATAAAGCTGGTGTTAACTTTAGTTTTGCACATATCTAGAGGTATGCTGTCAAGTTAAAATGCTTGTTTAGCAGAAAGAGTAATAATCCGGTATAGAAAAATGAGTGCTATTTGAGATACTTCGGCCTTGCAAGTGTGCTTCTATTCTTTTTCTTAAACCATAGTTCAGAAATTCAGGGAAATTGTCAGTTCTAAATTGAATTATTAAACCTTTCCTAATTCCAAAAGAGAGAATCATCAACAATGTCTAATGTGCCGAGTTCGTTCAGAAATTCTGGAATCTGTGTACCATATTATTTGGTCAATATTCTGGAACCTTGAACCTTAGCCTGACAGTCACCAAGCTGAGTCCAAGAGGGACCTAATGCTATAAACACAATGGACGACTGCTGAGCTGGCTGCTTCCTCAAATTCACGAAGGACTAAAACATCTGCAAAGGGACTGACCGATGCAAAATTTAAGAGATGTGAAATAAGAAGTAAAGAAAATATGAAATGCAGTTGAACCATAAAGTGAAAACCAACTGAACTGAGTCTATCAGACTGTGACATTTTTGTAAGTCCCAATGAAAAAGCAATATTAATCATCTAGAAAGTAGGAAAAAGACCTAAGACAAATAAAACAGGTATAAAAATAGGCCCTAATTGAACCATAATTAATCTAAGGAACCCAGTCCCTGTTTCAACATGAAAAGTATGGAACAAAATTGTTCTCTGAAGTTAGTGGGACTTCGAAAGGTTACCTCAGACTCATAACACAGTTCATTCTTGCATTTTGTTAGTGGAAATTAAAAATTCAGTGCTTTCTTCTTCACAGAAGTGAAACAGTGACAACAAGATTAGGAAGGGAAAGATAGAAGTATTACCTTGGCCTTGATGGATAGTTAAAACCAGTCCAACCCAATCGACAAAAAATAATCCCAAATAATTTGTGTCGAACTGCCATGACTGCTGCAATGCTTTAGGTAATTGTATGATCAGTGGACTTGCCTTGAGTATTGCACTGGCCAAACTTCTTAAGGAAGTCTTTCTGGCTTAGCCTAAAGATGCTAAGCAGACTAGGTGGGACCTTTGGAGTGTGGCTTTGTACTTCGAGATTTGAAGGCTTCGTAGTGTGGCTTCAGCCTTTTCACTCAGCTTAAATTGAAGAGTGCAAACAAAAGTGTGTAACTCCTACTGAGTGTATCAGGAAATTTAAGTTTTCCTGCATCTTCCTCGTACAAAGTTGAAGTACTTGAGGGTGCTTCCTCACAATTTGGTGGATCTCCTCTTCTAAGAGAACAGACTTTCCAAATGCTTGATTTTCTTCACTACATTTTCAAACCCCGAGTTACAACCTTACAGAGGACACACACAAATGTAGGGAGCCTCTCAAAATTCCCATATTATTCTCAACAGACTCCACTTTCGGTTTGAGATGCTTCTCAAAACCACTGACCAGAAGGGCAGGTGCCGCTGTGAGAGCCTTTAACAGATTGATGTTTGAACCAAACAGGTTATTAAGATGGGGGATTTTAGGAGAAAGAGAGTTTTCTAAACTCAAGTTAAGCAATTTCAGTTGCCTCAATACAAGATTTGCAAGGTCTCAGAAAGTGAAGTCTAATGTTTTCATGAATTCCATCTTAAGCTTCAACTGTCCATCGACTTTGAGTTCAAATTTCTAACAACAGTCTCGTGCAGCTGGGTTTCCGTAAGTCCTGAATCTCTCAAAAAATGAATGATCTCTCTAGCATTGTGGTCAGTTCTGGTCCTCAATAGGGGTGGCTGTCTTTTGAAAACATTTATTAGATGAGCAAAACCCACATTTGTTGAGCAAAAATTCTCAGATAACACTGTGTCGAGTTGAGAAATGCGACGATGAAGAAGACGACGAAGAAGAAAGTGGGGAGAATATTGCAAATGTTAAGGATGGAGGATGCAGTCATATTGTTAGAGGGAGGTATGAACAAGTAATGTATTTGGTAAATAAGAGGAATAACATTGAGTGCAAAATGGAAGATTTGGCGTGAATGGCAAATGATGTAGAAAAAAAAATTGCAGGTGATATCATGGACAACAAATAAAATTATAAATAATTTTCATATTTACGAGTATTTTTTTCCATCTGCAGTTCTGTGATCATTTAAACTTTGTGCAATACATGCAGCTATGGCTATGGTCCCGCTTATTAAATTTTCTCCGCATCTAATGTTAAGAACTTTTAGGAGCCATTTTTTATTTTAGTGGTTTTATAGTTTTTTAATTCTTTTGTTAGGTGAGAAAGTTTAAAAATGGCATCCAAATAGGTAGCAGATTTTTATCAAATTTTAAATCTCGTAAAAAATATCAATCAAGGTGTCATATGGACCAAAAGTCACTACACGCATGGAGGAAACTTTCCCTCTTTAGTAACAACTGAAAGTCACATGATTAAAAATATAGGACCCCTATTTTACAAGAAAAAAATTATTCTATTCTTGAAGCTGTATTAAGACCACCCTTGCAATAAAAATAGGAGTACAAGGCCCTTCCATGGGACAGAAGAAAGATAGCATGCCTCGTAAAAATATTAGTAGGTTCTTAAAGAAAATATTATTTCAAAAAAAATATCTGATTGGATAAAGCCTTGTAGGTGGCAACAGGAATTTAGGAGTGGTTGTTAAATTAAGTATACTTGAGTTGGCTTAATGGTAAAGAATTTGTGTGCTTGAAAGGGCGGTCCCAAGTTTAAATCTTGAAAAAGGTAAGGTATGTTCACTTCATATTTTATATTGTAAGCTACCTTGCAGACCTACCTGAAAACCAATTTTAGTTATGATCCCTACCTTAGGGATGACATTGAGGTTAAAAAACGTTTGTAGACAATTTTATCATCTACCTATGCACCCAAAGTTGCAAATGGGCAAGCCAATGAGGACGGGGTGCAAGCGAAGAGAAGTTGGTGGTTGGGGAACAAAGACAAGTGAAGAAAATGAAAATGTGTGGAAGGGTGTGCAACACAAACCTAAGCAAAAGAGAGTATAGCACCGAAAAACAATAGCATGCAACTGCCAACATAAGAAAGCATGTCAGGAAGCAAAAATGTTAGAAGATTGTGATGGATGAACTAGTGTAATGCATTAAGTGCATTGACGAATGCAATAGTAAGCAGAAATTCAATAGTCATGTATCTGAAGTTAGATTTTATTTATAAATGCACATGGACTGCATTACATAGTATCAACGAGCACTTCCACACATAGAGGAACTATATATTTATATAAGCACATACAAGGTTTATTCCAATTTATTTATACATCAAGCACTTTTTTTATCTATAAGCTCTCAAGTAATTAACTTGTTAGAATTCACACAATCACAACTTGATGTTCTACTTTGAATTCACTCTAAAAATATCTGTCATTTGTATCCATTGATTTGAGTTATGTTTCATATTATTCGCATTCATGCTTCAATTCTTTAGTACTGTTTACTCTTACAACAACAAATTGCGCTAATTCTAAATCATTGTATGAATTAAGTTGTCGTTTGGGAAACCCACAAGGTGTAGGGAAAAAACAGTTGAAGAGGCAATAGCTCTACTTCCTATCTTCCATTGGCCAAAGACGGAATACAATGAGATATAGAACAAGTACAGCCTACAACTATCCTGCTCACAAAGCTTTCCACATTGTTCCATTTCTCCAATCCTTCCTACAAACAACTAAACACTCGCTCTATTCACCAATGCCTTCCTCTATCTGTGTCATCCTTCTTATCATGTGTGAAGATGTTCTTTCATGCACTAAAGGCTCCCCAACTGTCTGAGAATGTGAAGAGGCACTTTGTATGTTTGTTAAGTACCTGTTTGGTTTCCGTGGGCAAAACCACCGGTTGATGCAAACCGGAGGTTCCATAACCCCCGCTTGCATGAAGAGGCAATTTTGCCACCAATACTATAACTCCTCCCTTGAAGCTTTGTTGATGATTGAAACCGGGTCTTTTGTCTGCTGTTTGATGAATAGATTGTTTTTTGAATCCTAATGGATCATTTTTGCCTTTTCATTGGGCTCCTCCCCTGTTTCTTCCTCCTCAAACTCTTGAGGCACTTTGTTTTTTGGTGAACGCTTCCTCAAGAAGGTCTTGAGCACGAGATCCATGTTCGATGCATTTATTTTGCGAAATAGGGGAAAATCACTTATGGCTGAGGGTCATTTATTATGGAGGCCCTCCTAAATGTCCTAGATTACTTCCTTAAGTGAGGCCCTTGTTTGAGGTTTTCCAGTGCTAGACGTGTTTCATTGGACTCAGCATCCAAGAGCCACCAATGTAGGTTTTTTTGTTCTTTTTTCACCTTTAGTTTGTCTTTGCAAGGTTTTGTCTGACGAGCCTGAGGATGCTTCGTCACTGGTCACAGTCTTTCTTTGTTTGCTTCTAAGCATCTGCAATACATGTGTTAAATATTATGCAAGTTGTGTGATATGGACATGTATATATTATCTTAATGCATACAAAAACAAGCTTTTGCAAAAAAAATTTTGAGGGAACCAATCAACTCTAATTTAACCTTTTAGAGATTATAGTATACAAATCTACGCCTGTAACAAAACATTTTGATTGGCATCAGAAGATGTAATATGGTTAATTTCTATTTCAAGTCCAAAAACAAATTTAACAAAAGAAATGCAACTAAATGATATATATATAGTTTCCCCTTTCAATTGTACAATGTTATGTAGGTAGCTTAATTTGAAGAGTTAAAGCACCAACAATCTATATATATATATATATATATACATATACATATATACATATACATATACATATATATATATATATATATATATATATATATATATATATATATATATATATATATATATATTCTTTCCCCTTTCAATTGTACAACTCTATGTAGTTAGCTTAGATTTTAAAGAGTTAAAGCTCTAACAAAATCAATTGTGGCAAGGTGATTCTCTGCACATTTCTAAACAAAAGTCAAGGGCATGAAGAGTGAAGAATGAGCAAAACCAAAACTTCATGTAGGTTGTGTAATGTTAATGAAAGCAAAAGAGGTTATACTAATGAGGAACTATATTGCCATGGAACGTAGTTGTTGTTCCTCTTGCTTTTGGGTTTGAACACATGGATTGTCTTGCATTTTTGCACACCGTTGGAAAGAAAAACAAGGGGAGATGCGAAGGTCCATTAATAATCGTACTCTTGATATTGCAATAAAAGTCAAACCCTGTCATTCGATGTTGCCAATGTTGATTGTTGTTTTCTGCGAGGTGAGGCCTTTAGATTTGTGTATGGTTAGCGCCCATGCCATTTTAAGAGGCACATGTATGCGGCAACCACGGGTTATGGCTACTACAGGTACACTTGTTGGATTGTCAACATCTCATGGTGGGTCGATGTAGTTTTTCAAGTCAACCACCACGAAGAGATGCAATGTTGGGGGTTTTGAGCCAGGTCTATAAACAATTGTCAGAACTTGTCAAAGAGTATTTCATCTTAATCCATCTATGGTTCCAGCTTCAGCCCTTTGAACTTAAAGTTCCTCATCAAAGTCCACATGGCTTAATCTAGCTTTGAGGGCATCTAATCTTCCGAGTATTTCATCTCCAACATTCCTTCTTTGCCTAACATTCCTTCTGCCTCTTCCTCCCCAAATTAATTAGATCTCTCTCTGGGCCATGGTGCTCTCATACCAATCTGATGCAGAGTCTACGACAGCTCTCTCCTTTACAACTGTTAGGATATTATATCCCAAGTTCTATTGTACACAGCTGCCTCCCAAAATACACACAACTGAAGAAGAAAAAAAAATGCAGGCTCGCCTTCAATAACAATCAGTTGTCAAATCTCTTAATGCCCTTGCTGTAACAGAAAACTGGGAAACCACTCTAATAACTCTTCCAAATGCTGGGACAGACCTGAAACAATCTCTAAATCCTACACTGTATAAAAGGCAACTAATTGAAAACCATTTTCAGAATTAAAGGCCGAGGAACCCATTTCATCTCTAAGTAAACAGACTCATGAGGAGCTTCAATCTGAAATTCATATAATAATATTATACAGCAGATCCAAAGATTACATGAAATTGAGCTTAGAGTCCACACTTACAATCCCAAAATGAGATGAACTCTATGCTTCCTTTTGTTGTTTCCAGCTCCCACCTAGACTGATCTTCTTATTCTTTTCCCACATAAACCCAAAAAAAAACAAATTCAATCCTACAAAAAGTCTGAATTAATTGCACCTATTATCATTTTATTTATTTTAGAATTCCAAACATTATCTATGTTAACTAGATTTCAGACCTAAAGTCTATATCACCTAATATTTAACAGGAAAGTGTCAGCTTAAGACGGCTGTACATTTAATGCTTTGTCGACCAGCTATTGTCAGTTGATTACATCACATTCTACACCAGAAAGTTGACTCATGGCATTCCAGAAGCGTATCCAAGAAAGCAATTATTGATGCATTTCCCAAGATAAGAGCTGTCCTTCAACTATGCATTCTATATGTAGGGGAATTGCATTAACTGACAATGTCAAGAAGTTGCTCCTAAATCAAAATTTCTTGTTTAGCAGAAAGACTAGTGTTCCGATACAGAGAAACGAGTGCTATTTGAGATACTTTGGCATTGCAAGTGTCATTTTTTTATTTTTTTTCCGAGGGCATAGTTTAGAAATTCAAGCAGCTTGTCAGTTTTGAAATAAATTATTAAACCTGTCCTAATTCCAAAAGAGTGAGTTGTCAACAATGTCTAGTGTGCCGAGTCCGTTCAGAAATTCTGGAATCTGTGTGGACTGTGTTATTTGATCAATATTCCTGGAACCTTGAACCTTAGCCTAACAGTCACCAAGCTGAGTCGAAGAGGGCTTTGAACACAATGCACAACTGCAGAGATGGCTACTTCCTTGAATTTGCAAAGGAATTAAACATCTGCAAGCAGATTGCCGAATGCAAAACTCAAGAGATGTGAAATGAGAAACCAAGAAAATATGAAATGCAGATGAAACACAAACTGAAAACTGGCTAAAATGAGTCTATTGTACTGAAACATCTTCAGAAGTCTTAATGAACTAGTAATATTAATCATCTAGAAAGTAGGAAATAGACCTGAGCCGAGCTAACTAATGTGTTGCAGAAATGGATCTGCAAAAGCAGTAAGAAAATAGAAGATCATACATTATACTACTATTAGCTTCAGACAAGGGTGATAGGAAACATATGTAAAAAGAAGAATCTAAGGCTGACTTAGAAACCAAGTAGCCTAATTAAGATTAGCTTCGATAATGTTTAAATGTGCAATGGCAAGTTACCAACCAAATGTAAAGAAACATTCACAATCACATTGAATGCCTGCATGAGATACATCATGCATGATACTTCTTTGACAGACTACATACTGAAACTTGTAAATATATTAAGAGGAGTCTGTCAATAGCATTTCAAAATGACGCAGTGGGTGCCCAATGTGTAATTTAGAACATAGGAGACACATTTGGAGTTAAAAAGGCAGAACAGCAGACTGACAAATGTGAAAAATTGATTAATAAGAGACATAAAATGGAGTGAAAAACAGTATAAGCTCGTTGAACCATACTCTGTAAGTTTCACATAAAAAATTATGTAATAATATTGTTCTCTGAAGCTAGTGGGAGTTAGTCCTGCAGATAGCAAAATTCAATCTTGCATTTTGGACTTAGCCCTGCAGATACGTAACAGAATTCGGTCTTGCATTTTGGATTTTGTTAATAGGCCGCGAGCCATGGGAAGTGACAAATTTAGTGCTTAGTTTACAAGAAAATTAGGAAGGGAAAGATAGCTGAAAAATTACCTTGGCTTGAATGGGCTCCTGTGAATGCTGCAAAATGTTTTAGGTAATTGTATGACCAGTGGATTTTCCTTGAGTAACGCATTGACTAAACTTCTTAAGAAATGTTTTCTCACTTGGTTAAAAGCTGCAAGGCAGACTAGGTGGAATTTTGGAGCGTGGCTTTGAACTTAGAGATTGAAAGACTTCGTAGCATGGCTTGAATCTTTTCTCTAAGCTTAAACCGAAGAGCAGGGATTCGAAACAAGAGTTCTGTGTGTAAGTCCTGCGCCCTATATCAGGAAATCTGTATTTTCCTGAATCTTCTTCATGGAAAGATGAGGTATTTGAGGGTGCTTCTTCACAATTTGATGGACCTCATCTTTTACGAGACCAAGACTTTCCAAATGCTTGATTTTCTTCACTACAGTTTCCAACCTTACAACCTCGTGGACAGCATACACAAATGTTGCAGAGCCTCACAAAACGCCCATATTACTCTCAATATACTCCAATTTCAGTTTGAGCTGCTTCTTGAAATCGCTGACCAGAAAATCAGGTGCAATTGTAAGAGCCTTACACAGACTAACATTTGAACCAAACAGGTTTTTAAGATAAAGGATTTTTGGACACAGATTTTTCTAAACTGAAGGTCAGCAATCTGGGTTGTATGGATACAAGATTTGCGATGTCTCGGGAAGTGAGGCCTAATATTTTCATGAATTCCATCTTGAGCTTCAACTGCCCATCTACTTTGAAAGTAAGAATATATGGGTTTTTAACAATAGTCTTGTTAAGCGGGTTTTTAGCAAAACCATAATCTCTCAAAAACAGAATAGCATTGCAAATGAAGCAACAGGTGCCCAATGTATAGTTTAGAACATAGGAGACACATGAATAGCATGGCAAATGAAGCAACAGGTGCCCAATGTCTAGTTTAGAACATAGGAGACACGTGAATAGCATTGCAAATGAAGCACCAGGTGCCCAATGTGTAGTTTAGAATATAGTAGACACATTTGGAGAAAAACAAAACAGAACAACAGACTGACTGACAAATGTAAAAAATTGATTCATAGGAGACATAAAATGCAAGTGAAAAACAATATAAGCTAGTTGAACCATATTTTGTAAGTTTCAAATAAAAAATATGTAACAATATTGTTCTCTAAGATAGTGGCATTTAGCCTTGCAGATACGTAAAAGAATTAAATCATGCATTTTGGATTTTGTTGATAGGCCGTGAGTCGTGGGAAGTGACAAATTCAGTGCTTAGTTCACAAAATTGAGACCGTGACAACAAAATTTGGAAGTGAAAGATAGCTGAAACATTACCTTGGCTTGAATGGGTTCCAGAGCCCTTTAAAATCAGTCCACCCGTCCACTAAAAAGAATGAAGGGTAATATGAGTCAAATTCCCGTGACTGCTACAAAATGTTTTAGGTAATTGTATGACCAGTGGAGTTTCGTTGAGTAATGCATTGGCCAAACTTCTGAATGAATTTTTTCTCGCTTAGCATAAAGATGCTAAGCAGACTAGGTGGACCTTTGGAGTGTGGCTTTAAAATTAGAGATTTAAAGACTTCGTAGCGGGGCTTGAGTCTTTTCTCTAACTTTAAATTGAAGAGCACAGGACTCGAAACAAGAGTTCTGTGCCCAAGTCCTGCACCGTGTATCAAGAAATCTATGTTTTCCTGAATCTTCTTGGTGGAAAGATGAAGTACTGAAGGGTTACTCTTCACAATTTGGCGGACCTCCTCTTCTAAGAGACCAAGACTTTCTAAATGTTTTATTTTCTTCACCACATTTTCAAACCCAAGAGTTACAATCTCGCGGAGGGCATACAAAAAAGTTGCGGAGCTTCGCAAAATGCCCATATTATTCTCAATATACTCCACTTTCGGTTTGATCCGCTTCTCGGCATCGCTGACCAGAAGCTCAGGTGCCATTATAAGAGCCTTGCACATATTGACGTTTGAACCAAACAGGTTTTTAAGATAAGGGATTTTCGGACGAAAAGATTTTTCTAAACTGAAGGTCAGCAATCTGGGTCGTTTGGATACGATATTTACAATGTCTTGCGGAGTGAAGCCTAATGTTTTCATGAATTCCATTTTGAGCTTCAACTGCCCATCTACTTTGCAAGTAAGAATAGATGGGTTTCCAACAATAGTCTTGTGAAGCAGGTTTTCAGTGAATCCAGAATCTCTCAAGAACTGAATAGCCTCTCGAGCGGTGTCGTCACTTCTGGTCCTCAGCAGGGAAGGCCGTCTTTTAATGACTTGTGTTACTTCAGTTGAACAAAACCCACATTCGTTAAGCAGAAATTCTGAAATGACATTAGGGGGTGTTGAGGCATGAGATGAGGCTGATGAAGAAAGTGCGGAGAAAATTGCACATGTGAAGGATGGAGGATGCAGTCGTATTGCTACAGGCAGGTATGAACAAGCAACATATTTAGAAAACAGTAGGAATGGCATCGTGTGGAATGTGGAATGTTGAAAACGCAGTGACAAGAGAGATATGTGGAGAGGAAAGTAAGATGTGTCCGTGAGCGGCCATATTACCAGCGGAGGAAGGTATTTAAAGTACTATTTTCCTAGGGTTAGGGTTTATTTTTAGATGATATCATTTGTGCAATTATACATCCATTTTAATTTTATTTTTTATTTTAAAATATATAATTTATATAAAAATATATCCACTTTATCTTTAATTTTAATTTTAAAATTGCAAATCATTGAAGCTAAATGTCATTTCTTCTTCTAGAGATAGTTAAACATCATTTTTATTCTTTGTTTTAATAGATGTACCCTCATAATTTAAAATAGAACATAAGGTTCATCAAACTCTTTATAGCATTTTAAAAATAATTGAAAAAGAATCAAAATCAATTTATCTTTGCTTCAAAGTGTCCCAGAGGATTTAAAAAAGACATAAGACTCATCAAATTCCACAATACAATCTAAAAAAAATTGAAAAATAATCTAAAATCAATGCAGAACAAATTAAATGAACCCATGAGATACAAGTCCACAGATTGTAAGACTTTTCAAATTTGAATTTCTAATTGTTTATATAAATAATCCTTATTGTGTGTTGTTATTCCCATACCACTCTTTTTGCACAATTTTTCTAAAAAATTTAAAGTATTTTATCACCTATACAAACAACAAACAAACAAATAAACAACAAGCAAGCAAACAACAGATATAATTTACTATTTTCATCTAATTTTTTATATTTTATGCACATTCTCTCATAATTTCCTTGGACAATCAAAACTACACATCTTATTGCATTATTTTATTCTCTTAAATTCATTGCATCATTATAATGTTGATTACAATGCCTATTTTTCATTGTTTATATATATATATATATATATATATATAAACATGCCCATGTATATATGTATATGTAGATATATATGTATGTGTGTGTATATAGATATATATGTATGTGTGTATATATTAGATATATCTACATATATGTGCATGTGTGTGTATGGGTATGTTTATGTTTATATATATATATATATATATATATATATATATATATATATATATATATATATATAAACTTTTTTTCATAATTAAAATTGATGTAGATGGCTAGTTTAACGTGTCTACTTTAAGATTGTAGATTTTGAATATTTGATTATAGATTTTGAACATCTAATATGGTAGTATGGACCCGTGATTCAATTATTGTGCAAGGGTTCATTATAATACCGTTTTGGAGGTCCAATCAAGTGGCGATGGTAACATCACCAATAAAAATCTAAGTGGGCATCAAAAGTTGGGCATTTAAACTCTAGTTAATAGCATGCAACCCATAGAATGAATACGCCTAGTTCAATGTGACAAGGCATTAAGACCTCACCACCTTGCAGTTATTACCTAGCGCCTCACATTCAATTCACCAATCGTTGAACCATTTGACACTGACCTTCTCACACCTTCGTCCCCATTGGGCCATCACATTGCATGCACATTGCTTTGAAGGGAAGAGGAGATGGAGGGTTTTGGAGACGAGATGATGGGAAGATCAGTAACTGTTGTAGGATTGCTTGTCGTTGGTTGCCATCACTGCTTACAGTTGAGGTTTTTTATATCTCTCTAAGGTTGTAACCTAAATCATTTTAAAAATGCTAATATGGCTTCAAATGTTTGTTGAAAAGAAAATAATTTTGTTTGTTCACTTTCCATAATTTCTCACATTTTTAAACTATAGTTAATTTCAGTGTAGTCAATCTGTGAATCATTCAGAATGAGTTATTTTGACTTGCAAGTTTTAATGGTAGTGTAAGGTAATAAATTATTTGTGTATGTTAACATTTTATCAATTTATTATCCATGTAATTAAATTTTTCATATTTCATGATGCCAACAAAATGACAATTTCAAAGAGAAGGAGAACAATTTGCAAGACAAGGTTGAATACAAAAAGTAGAAGAAGAGTGGATGCTACAAATCCAGGAGGTGAAAAAGCTACAAATTCACACAAAGAAACTCACATTGCTACACACATGACAATAGGTCATTCATCAATTTAAAAGGTATGCATACACAATCAGTGGACTGTAACTAAAACGGAGCATGCTATGAGGGACATTGAAAACAATGGGTACCACTCGAGTTGTGACAAAAAAGTGTGGACTCCCTACAACCACACTCACCTACTAGTTGTTGGATATTACAACTATCAAAAAGAAGGACCCATCAACCATTTCTCAGAGGAGGAAGAACTTGAGGTTGTTCAATGGTGCAAAGATATGGCAGAACTTGGCCATAGACTACAAATTATACAACTCAGGTCATATGTAGCCCACATATGTCAAAATAGGCCCAAACCTTTCAAGGATGGAATACCCAACAAGTCTTGGTGGAGTAGCTTTAAGAAGAGGCACCCAGACTTGTCCATTAAATCAACAGAAGGACTAGATAGAGATAGAGCATAACAACGAAGGCATTCCATTGTATATGAATTTTACAATGACATGGAGAAGGTTTATAAAGCTACCCAGTATGGACCTTGCAAAATTTGGAACTATGATAAAATTGGACTGCAGGCTGGCAAGAACATTGTTATATGTGTCATAGCAAAAAGAGGATGTTGAAGTGTAAATCAGATCATTCTAAAGAGCATGGAATGGATCATCATTCTTGTTTGTGTTAATGTAGCAAACCAAAGCATTCCTAGATTATATCTTTTCAAGGGAAAAACATAGCTAAAAACTACATTACATGTTGCAAACCAGGTGCATGTGCATGTATGGCAACCCAAGAGAATGCTTGGATGGCAAATGAACTTTTTCTCAATTGGATACACTATTTCAAGATAACCATACTAGGTGGATTTTCTCCTTCCACTGGGCACTTGTTGATTTTTTATGGCCATGGGAGTCATGTAGTAATGGCAACTGTAGAAGAGGCTAGGAATTTTGGAATTGATCTTGTTACTTTTCCAACCCACACTTCCCACAAGCTACAACCATTGGATGTAAGTGTCTTCTCCCCATTCAAAAATTATTTCAAATGTGAAAGGTCAAAGTGGATGGCTCGACATCACAATCTTGAAATCAATAGGTCTAAGTTGGTTGAGTTGGGCCGTATAGCTTTCAAACATGCACTTTCTACAAAAAATATAAAGTTAAGTTTTATAAGGACAGGTATATGGCCACTAAACAGACAGGCACTTGTAGAATACATAGCACCAAATGAAGCCTATGAAGTTGTCGATGAAGATGATGAGACTGCAATTCAAAACATCATGTGATTGGTTGAATATGGAGAGGATGAGATAGGAGCAATTGTTTAGCTTCAAAAAGGAGATGGAATAGTTGAAAATGACATTGTACATCCCATTGCACCTACTATCAGTTAGGTTACCCATGTAATCCAAATACAAGAAATTAGTCAAGGCAAACATGTGTCAGAGGTTAAAGAACATGTTCTTGGAAAGGGGTTAAGTCTACCTTTGCAAATAAGCCAACCATATTGGATCAAGGATGGGGTAGCTAAATTACATGTTAACTTGGATTTTTCCAATGCATGTGTGGGCCTTTCAATGCCATCCCTTCATGTAGTTGTAATTGATGAAGATTTGGTGCACTACTATACAGTTTCAGAGGATTTTCATGAATGTGATGATGTAATGAATCTTTTAGAAACAAATATTAATGCAAAAAATAAAAATGAAGAATCTAAATGTAGTTGAATTAAACAAATTCCAAGAAGCTCAAGTTTAGGTAGTTTCCTTAAATTGCCAATAGAGAGGGCTATGCACAATTCTAGACAATTATCAAATGGTGTAATGAGACTGAATAGGGAGTCTCAAATCTTAACTGTAGATGACTTTTTAGAAATGCTTAGTTAGTAATAAACAATAAAGGAAATGGAGGAAATTAAGGCCAGGAGGAAACAAGTAAAAGATAAGAAAACATTGAGAGAAATTAACAGGGATTTGAAGGAGTAGGAAAAATTTGAGAACGAGTTAAAAAGGAAAGAAAAGGAAGAACAAAGGCAAAGGAAAAAATATGAGGAGTAAAAGAAAGAGAACCATCAAGGGTGAGGGAGTACAATTAATCAATGAAACGGATGGATAGACAAAGAAGGTTTAAAAATATGGCAAATCCTTTTCTAGATCAACATCCAATTATGATGTAAATGATGAACATGTATGTAGGCTCAGGAAATTATCAGTTGGGCAATCCACTTACTCCACCTAATCAATTGCAGATGATAGGTTGTTATCAACAAGGCTAGGCACTGAATTTACAAGTATTGACAAGTGGTATGATAAACACTCCAACAATATGAATGCCAGTGAAAAAACACAACAACAAAAGAGTTGATGGAGAAAGCATTTGAAAAAACTTAAGTATGCAACGTTTTGTCATAATGGAAGAATATATTAAAAAACTAAAACTATGCAATTTTTTGTCTTGATTTTGAAGACTCGACAAAGGCTTTTGTTATAACGAGCAACTATGAAATAACAACCTTGTTTTCTGAATTAGTTTATCTAGTCACGATGTTATGTAAATTGTATATCACATAAATAATATTATCCTATGGTTTTCCCATTTAAAGTTTTGAGTATTATTAAACAATTGGAATATGATATCATGGCATCCTCAATGACAATATGAGGCATAAAATACATTATGTCTCATAGCCTTAGTGAGGTTTAAAATACCTCATCTATAAACAATAATAGTTAAACAAAATCCATGGATTGGTCATGTTGAAAAACACCAATGGATATAGACATGGTTCTCCTCAAATGTGTCTTTGTGAAGTCTGAGAATGGTTTTCCCATTTAATTTTGTGAGTATTCTTATACAATTGAAATATGATATCATGACATCCTCAATGACAATTTGATATTTGTATGAATGTAATCCATATTATAACTGAAATATTTATTTGTATGAATTGCATTCGTGTGATTGATTGTTCTCACAATATTATTCATGTCATATATTACACAAATTAACCTTAAATGGTAAGTATTTTTTGTAAGCCAAAAATCACTCATTCTGAATGAATTAAACTACATTCACTATAGTTTAATAATTCACTAAATGATTCACATATTGACATAATTATTTATTTTTTAACATGTACTTAAAGCCCAATACCTGCATCCAGTTTGCCACTTTTACAGAAGTCAAAAGAAAAAAAAACCTAAAATACCAAAAAAAAGACCAAAACATTAAAAAAACCAAGAATACTAAAACAAAAAACCCTTGAGTCCCATGACAAGCAAAATTATAATCCTAAAAACCAATAGAATAAATCATAGATGGACAAAAATATTTATTCTCTAACAGACATGTCAAGCAATATTCAGAAACCCTAAATAATTATGGCTTATAGCCTTAGTGAAGTATAAAATACCTCACCTGTAAACATAGACAACTAAATAAAATCCATGGATTGATCATGTTGAAAAACACCAGTGGATATAGACATGGCTCTCTTGAAATGTGCCTTTGCAAAGCTTGAGACATGCACCCAATTTGCCATTTCTACATAATTCAAAAGAAAGAAACCTAGAATAATAAAAAACCTTACACTACCATTAAAACATGTAAGTCAAAATAACTCATTCTGAATGATTCATAGATCATCTACACTGAAATTAATTACAGTTTAATAATGCTAGGAATGATGGTAAGTGAACAAACAAAATTATTTTATTTTCAACAAACATTCCAAGCCATATTTGTATTTTTTAAATTATTTGGGTCACAAGCTTAGTGAGGTATAAAAAACTTCACCTGTACATAGTGATGGCAACCGATAACAAGTAGTCTTGCAATGACTACTGCTCTTTCCATCATCCCATCTTCCAAACCCTCTATCTCCTCTTTCCTTCAACAATGATGCACATGTAATGTGATGGTCCAATGGGGATGAAGGTGCAAAAAGGTTGACTACACAGGTTGACTTCATTGGAATTAACTATAGTTTAAGAATGCAAGGAATGATGGAAAGCCAACCAAAAAAAATATTTTATTTTCAACAAACATTTGAATCCATATTAGCATTTTTAAAATGATTTGGGTCATAACTTTAGCAAGGTATAAAAAACCTCACCTGTACATAGCGATGCCAACCAATGGCAAGCAGTCATGTAATAGTTGTTGCTCTTCCCATCATCTCATCTTCTAAACCCTCCATCTCCTCTTCACTTCAACAATAGCATGCATGTAATGCAATGATCTGATGGGTATGAAAGGGGGAAGAAGGTGTGAGAAGGTTGATGTCAAATAATAGGACAAACATTGAATTGAATGCGAGGTGGTGGATAATAACTATAGGGTGGTGAGGTGTTAATGCCTTACCACCTTGAACTAGGTGTATTCATTATGTGGGTTATGTGCTATTAATAGGGGTTTAAATTCCCAAAATTTGGCACCCACTTAGATTTTTGTGGGTGACATTACCATTGCCAATCAGTTAGACCTCTAAATTGGCCCCATAATGACCCTTTGCATGACAATTAATACCACGAGTCTATACTACCACTTCAAATGTTCAAAATCTAGAATAAAAAAGTTAGTACATTAAACGATCCATCAATGTTAACTTTATGTGTTGACATAGCATGGTTTAGGCACCACATAAGCATGAAGTTAGGACACACAACTGTTGGGTCCTCTCCCATATTAGTATTTGTATATTTTAATATTTAACACATTTTTAGAAAAAATGATTTGAATATGAAATTTATTATAAAAATTTAATTATTAGAGCTCATCCTATCAATTACATGAATTTTTTATTTTTTTATTTTTCTTTTTTGGTAATCATTTTTTTAACCATCAGTCTGTGATACAATGTGACCTAGATCTCCAAGTGATTAACCACCACCTCGAATATCATATTTATGGTCTTAGACGTAACAGGGGCCCATATCCCCAAGTGATTAACCACCAACTCAAATACCAGATTTGTAGAGACCAAATGGGGGCACAAATCCCCAAGTGATTAACCACCACCATGAATATCAGATTTATATCTAGGACAAAACAAGGTTCAGCTCTCCAAGTGATCAACCACCACCTTGAATATCAAATTTGTAGTGAAGGATCGAGAATACCATCAACAACGACAATCGAGTTCACATGCCCAACAAGATTTGAATTTGGGTGGCATTGAAAACAACCAAACCATTTTATCCACTCACCCACATCTCATCGACGATTTCATGACAATTATAATCAAACATAAATTTATAATAATTTGGATATCTATATTAATATTTATATAGTTTATTCCTTAGTATATAACATATGTATGCACATCTAATTTAATTTTGGAGTAAAAAAAATCATTCAAGGAAAAAAAACATAATAAAAAAATTGAAAAAATAAAATAAAAAATATTATCTATCTAATTTTTATCTTTATTTTTTAAAAGATAATTTCATTTTTAAATGAAAAAACACGATTTTTTTTTTAATTTTTTTTTCGATGGACGTAATTTTCATCTCCCATCAAATTTCACCCCTTATTGTTTATATTTTTTAATAAATAACAAGGATGCCATGTGTCAAGTCCCTGTGAGAGTTAGTAGATTTTGTTCTTGTTTTTTGTTGATTGAGATTGCCTTTTCAAGAGGATGTAAACCTTTTCATACTTTGAATAAGAAATGAAAATAGGGTGATTGATTAATTTTGAATGCAAAAATTGATATAAACTACCTTTATTGATGGTGAAGTGGATGTCAATTTTGATTTTGTTGTGTTGAATGTTACATGGCATCATCACAGTAGACACTAGTAGCAAAGAAGTAGGGACAAAGGGACTGAAGTCAGAGGAGTGTAGTGGAATGAAACCCATATATGTGGCATAGGTAGACAAATAACACAATGCAAAAAGGAAAACCTAGGCTTATATGTAGGGATATTGATACATAGATGGCTCTTACCCAATGGATAGGCAACAAGTGGTTTTGAGATTTGTTAAATTGTCTATATTGGAATAAAACTCAAAGCATAGAAAATCAATGAATATCGTGGATAAAATTTTGAGTAAAGTATTTAATGCATAGTAATTTACCATATAACAACTCTCAAAAAACTAATTGCACATGTAGTTAGGAATACGCACCCGATTTTTATGGTGCACATATGTAATGTACTTGTAGAGAAAAACAATTTAATGCATTCAGCCAATTCAATATCTATTTGAAATATATGATATCTATTACAATGTACAAGTGGAGATAGGAATTAAATTTAATCTTAAGTAAAAGATAAAGATTGCAATGACCAAGTAGAGCTAGGAATTAAATATAATCTCAAGTAAAATATTATGTTTAATATGCACTACAGATTGCAATGTACAAGTAGAGCTATGAAATTAAATCTAATCTCAAGTAAAATATTATGTTCAATATGGTAATTTAATGCATTTTTTAATAAATAAAAGGAAATCTATTAAATAGGGCAATTGTAGTTGTTATGGCTAGTCACCATCTAGGTATTTCTACTATCTATAGGTTGTAGAAGTTATTCATTTTACTTGATAGTTAATTGCCATTGGTTTGAGTTAATAGGTCCCACATGAATAAATAATCTTCTATAAAAGTCTATATATTAAATGTTTATTGATGTTCTTTACATTGAATGTTTTAATCACTGTATTTGGATTTTGAGTTGTATGTTAAGATTGTTTTTTCTTCACCAGAGATAATTGACTCAAGCAAGTAACTATTACGTATATATTTTTTTGTTAGCTATGAACAATTCAACAACCTTATTTTCTTCTCTTCATCTATTGTTATGTTTCCTTTCCAAAGTTATTGTTTGTCTAGCATGTTAACAAGTATATACATTTATTTTTTTTAAATATTTTCATCATGAGGTTTGTGGTTTTTACTGGTTGGCTTTGGAAGCAGAGGCTTTTTTTAGAGGTTATTTTTTTAAATACATTTTTTTATGATTGTTAATTCGATTTGTTTGAAGTCTTGTTACAGGTAATCCTATTTGGACAAATCAACAAAAGAAAAAACATGGAATGATAAACATAAGCAAGCCAAGAATCAAGAATGACTTTATATGGTGCTAATGAAATAGATTCTACTCAACAATAACAACAAAAACGGTGATGCTTGAATATTTTTTATTGTTCTCTATTGGCTATTCAATATTTTTTTTGTTGGAAAAAGGGAAGAGATTGATTTTTGACTTGTAATGTATATATATATATATATATACATACACACACACACACACACACACACACACACACACACATATATACATACATATATATATATATATGTGTGTATGCATATATATGTATATGTATATATATGTATATATATATATATATATATATATATATATATATATATATATATATATATATGTATATGTATATGTATATATATATGTATATGTATATATATATATGTATATGTATATATATATATATATGTATATATACATATATATGTATACATATATACATACATATATATACATATATATGTATACATACATATACACACACACACACATATGTATGTATATATACATATATATGTATATATATATGTGTGTGTGTGTATACATACATATGTGTGTGTGTGTGTGTGTGTGTGTGTGTGTGTGTGTGTGTATGTATGTATACATATATATGTATATATATGTATGTATATATATGTATGTATATATATGTATGTATATATATGTATATATGTATATATATATATATATATATATATATATATATATATGTATATATATGTATGTATATGTGTGTGTGTGTGTGTGTGTGTGTGTGTGTGTGTGTGTAATTTTTTATTTTCTTTTAGGATGCGAACATAATAGTTCCTACACACACAATATTGGACATTTATGCTAATAAAGTTGTTAGTTTTTTTGAAGGAGATATTTTAATAGTTTATGGGCTTGCTCATATTACAATCCTTGCCTCCCCAATCAAGGCAGATATACTACACATTGATTTGGTCGATGTGCATGGATAAATGATAATAACAATGAACATCAACAACAAATTAATCCAAAATTTTCAAACATACATTACTCCAGGGAAAAGTATTCGGGTTTCATAATTATTGATCAAGGAAAAATTAAAATATGAAAGAGGAAATGTTGCCTTTTGCATTGTATTGACTAGAAAATCAAGTATGGAAGACATACATATGGTTTGCAAAAAATTTAAACTTATACCTGAAAGTATAATTGTTGATATCATAGCATCAGTTGATTCATGCTCAATAAACTTGTTTGGAGCCTTGATAACAAGTTGTCAACAAATAAATATCCAATTTAACTTACATGTTATGGACAAAGAAGCAAAACATAACACTACAGTTGTGAGTCTCTATTCGTTTGCACTTTGTTTTTATCTACTATTGTGCTTTTATCCATTTACTAATTAACTATAACTGTTTGGTTTTAGATTTAAATTGGTGAACAACATCAAAAAATTTGCTATGCAGTATGAGAACAATTAGTGTCCAAAAATAAACCTATGTATATTTTCAAATATTTCATATGTAAAGGGCCAAAAGGTTCTTAGACACTGCAAACAAATTTTGCTTCATTTGTTGAACTATTGGCAAATTAAATCACCAAAAAATATTTATAGATAATCATTATAGTAAACATTTAGGTAAGTGTAGTTTCTTTTTCTATTTCTTTTTTGTTTCTATCTATGGTAAATAAGAAAAACTTGCAATTGTGTTTTTTTTTAATTCCTTAAACAAGTCAAGGAAAAAAATAATTATCTAATAATAACATTTGTAGGTTACAAGAACATTAAAACCAAAAAATATATATTCAGCCCCATTTCAACTTATATGTGATTTTTATCACACATTCTTAGCCTAATAATAAACTTAGCTACTCTATCTCATCCTTGTCTTCTTTAATTTTCATCATCTTTATATTAACTCTAGGTTGATTGCACTCTCTTTCCTTCATCACAATTGTGCCATGTGAAAATAAACTTGTACTCTACTTGTCCATATGAGAACAATGCATACCTTGACTCATAAGAGTTTATTCTCCAATACCTATGTGGAATAATCTCATATGTACACCACCACATTCATCCTTCGTTCCTCTAGGTAGAAACATGTTCACCATCTCTATCTCCTTTCTTTCATCTATGCCACATGAGTGATATGTGTATGCAAAGGGAAATTTAATTGATCTATAAATTAATCTTAGCTCAGAAAAGATAAATCCTACTTACACTTTCGATTGTCAACACATTAGATATTTGGGGTCATGACCAAGATGGATCTACTAGACCTAGCCAAGGGATCTCTTACCATAATAATATCACTAAGGAGGGTTCTAAAGCTTCCAATCAAGTAAAACTATGCAATAACCCTAACTAGGTTCTGTGTTTTCATATTCACTAAACTAATAACAAGTAAAGTATAATCTAGTGCTCACCAAATATTGTGGCACAAAATGGGGGTAATAAACATAAAAGTAAACATGCATAAGAGAATCTTATTTAATCTATGTATAGGTAAGACCCTAATGCATGAAGAGAGAAATATATTCAAAAGTCATTACTTATGCTACTTCTATGTACTAAAGAGAGGAGAAAGTTGGAGATACTTACCTTGAAGATGAACCCGTCGAGACTCAATCTCTCCCTTGGCTAAAGGTGCTTTGCAAGAGTTTGTTGTGGTTTGTAAAGATCACTAAGAAATGCCAAAGCATCTAAGACTTTTCCCCAAGATAAGATTCTTCTCCAAGTAGAAACCTTAAGCTAAGACTCCTCAAGTAAAATGGTGGAAGAGAAGATTGTAAAGAAGCACAAATGAATAATTAACTCTTGTTTTCTATCTAAGAATGACAAAATGAATGTGTTTATATAGTTGAATCTAACCCTAGTCCTTTCTAAAAGGTTAGGCTAACAAGGTTAACCCAATTGATATTGTATCATTATTGACAAAAACAAATTAAGTCTTGGTCTAGGTCAATCAAGGACTGACCTAGACCCTAAATAAGTTTTATCAATTAGAGTACAAGGTTGATGGGGCGAATAGTGTAATGTAAACCATCAAAAAATATTTTAGGTAGGGAAGGGCTAATGAAGGCATAAAATGGAGAGAAGAGGGTGAAAAATAGGAGGTAAAGCTTGGGGAAATGTTTTTAGGAGATGGTTGGATTGATAATAAGTTGTAGTAAGGGAAAACAATCCTATGAAACATCAATGGTCTACCCATCCCTTTCCCGGTGCACCCCTTAAGGCATGCACTTAAAGGGATTGAGACTTGATGGGTTCCTACAAGATAGAAAGCTTCACTAATTGATAAAGTTTGAAAATATTATGTGTATACATATGCCCCACTTAAAGTTCATCATGTGTCACTCAGGTGTAATAGGGGATGGTGCTTTGATAAAGAACATAACAACACATAATGCTGAAGCTAAAAAAAAGTTGTAGTATTTTAAAGTAAAAATAACTAAAATTAAAATGACTAAAAGGGAAATAACTAAAAAGTAAATGTATGCATACCTTTACTTACCTTTATTGCTAGATGGTTATCTATTGTGTTTGTAGTTTTGATCATGGAGGGTGCAGAGACTGCTTTTGACAAACCCAAGGATAAAAAACTAAAGAGCAAAAACAAACAAATGTAAGAAAGTCAAGATAACTGATGCTATGTGGATAGGATGTACTTGGAAATTTGGAAAGTTGGGGTGACTAGTACTATGTTAAACCAAATAACCAAGTCAAAATTTAGAGTAAAATCGAATAACCAAAAAGCCAAGGCTATTAAAGATCAAGAAACTCAAACAAGTAAACCTTAAGTAAGAAAGGAAAACTCACCAAGTCAAACCAAGTATACATGTCAAAAATGGTAATCAAACATCAATGTAAAAGTAGTAACAATCCTTAAACAAATATGGGCAAGTAAAATAGTAAAACAACATTGATGAGTGAGTAGTAACAATCCTTACTCAATCATCAATGGAAAAAGTGCATAAAAGGTAAAACAACATTGGTGGATGAGAAGTAATAAGCCAACCTCACACAACAATGGAAAAAGTACATGAAAGTAGAAATGAACTCAGATGTCCACAAAAGGGGTATTATAACAATGGAAAATGGTAAAAAGTAGGTCATGTCTATAAATGTAAAGCCATGGTGTAAAGAAAGTAATCCATAGTTACTCAAACATGCTATTTTGTTCTAAGAATAGATAAAACTAAAACAAAGTGGTGCTAACATGGTTTAAGATGTGAAGAAGAGGGAATATAGAAGAAGGGAAAATAGATTTAGAATCACACATGCCTGTCAAGGGGGAAATGAAATTGGTGGAAGGGATAATGATGGAAAAATCAAGGTAGAAGATCTCTTTATTGAAGTCAAGACACTCACATTAGGTTTGTAAAAACAAGAGGACTTGTGACATTAAGGACTTTGAAGAACTTCTCCTAGCCATACAAGTCTTAGATCAATAAATGAAGTATGTAGATCATCCTATAAAGGTTATATGCACGGAAATTAAAATGGAATTATCTTCCCACAATGTGTTTCCCATTCCTTATGCCCCCTTACAAAATCATCAATCTACTATGAAGATTGGGTACTTGCATGAAAAAGTAGGTAGCACCATATAATTTGTTGAATTCTCCTATTCCAATCTACTAGCCTACCCCACCCCAATGGACCTTGACTCTATTATGAGGCCAACTGTGGAGTTTGAGCTTCAATTGGAGATATGATATGTGTTATTAATCATTAGTGTGATTTTGAATTTTAAAATTTATATGTTGCCTTTTGTATATCAGTGCCTTTTATTTCAAATGATTTGGCTTTTAACTTTCTTGATGGCTTTTTCTTTTCCTCCTCCATACGGATTTGGAAAACCAAACATGGGTGCTAAAGATGACTTTCATTTGAATACTTGGGACTTGGTTGCTAATAAAAATAATTTAGAGAGCATGGTGTCTAAGAGTCTCATTAATTTAGATGAAAGAAGAGTGATATCTTGATTTTGACCTTGGTTTATCTAATGCTGAGTGAAAGGAAAGGAAATCAAGAGGAATGAGAACATGAAACAATTTGAATTACATCAAATGACAAAAAATGTGACAAATGGTGAAAAAGGGATACAATGATAGTGAAATGTTATTCCTTATCATAAGAATGAGGGAAGTGTATAAAAATATGCTAACATAGTTTGTTGTGCAAATTTTAACTATAAAAAGAAGTAAAATCCAAAGTTGAGAACAAGGGATCAAAAACTTGTAACCATTGCAAATATTCTAGAAAAGGAATACTAATTGAAAGATGGTGATCTTATGAAGAAGGCCAGGGCCTATTTATGGTCTTACACTAAAAATCATAAAATAAAAATATTTTGAGGGTGCATAAATCATGTGAAAAGTAAATGGGATAAAGATGGTATTTGTGAGGAAGGCTAGAACCTATCCATGGTCTTACACTACAACTCACAAAAGAGAAACCCAAGGATGATAAAAAATAGTGGAAAGTAAGGGAACTATGAAAAAAAAATGGAAAATCATGAGGAAGACTAGGTCTTATCCATGGTTTTACATTGCAACTCATGATAAAGGGGAAACCAAAGGACCAAAATGAAGGAGTAAGGTTTGTAGAAAGAGAGAGTTGCTATAGAGGGTGAGACCCATGTAAGTATCATACAAAAAGTGTTAGAAGGATAGCATATAGAAAGCATGATAAGAAAGGAAGGATTTAGCCAAAATATTTATTTAAAAATTGTGCATTAGTGGACTCTTTGAAAATATGGCCTTCATTAGTTTGAAGGTGATAGGTGCTTGGACCAAGAATGTCTTTGACTAAATAAGGGCCCCACCATTTTTGGGCATATTTACCTTCTTTGTCATGAGTATAGTCTAGTTTAAGGATAATATCACCAACATTAAAAGTGTGAACTTTAATTCTTTATTATGTTGTTTAGCAAAATGAACCTTTTATTGGTGATTGTGTTGCAGGGTAGAAAGATGGTGTTCATCAAAAAGATTAAGAGCATGAAGGCATGCTTCATGTAATTCTTCATCAGGTATGATACCATGAAGAGAGATATGGAGAGAGGGAAGCTCAAATTTTAATTAGAGGACTGATTCAAAACCATAGACTAGCAAAAATAGTGTTTCCCTAGTGGTAGTGTGTATGCTAGTGCAACAGGCCCAAAGAGCATGATATAGATGAAGGTGTTAATCCATGTGGATTTCACAAATTGTCTTTTGGAGTATTTTGTTAAAATTTTGTTGGTGTCCTTAGCTTGGCCATTACATTGGGAATGATAAGGCATGGAAAATTTGTGATTGATTTTAAATTTAGCATAGAGATGTTTGACATCTTTATTTTTAAAATTACCACCATTATTTGAAATGATAGTATGAGGAACACCAAAGTGGAAAATTATTTTATTGAGGATGAATTTGGAAATAGTGGTACTAGTGACATTGATGAGGGGCATAACCTTGACCCATTTGATAAAATACTCGATGGTTATGATAAAAAGACATGCCTGTCTTGAGATATAGGTAATTTGCGTATGAGATCTAATACCCACATGAAGAATGGCCAGGGGGACTCCACAATTTTAAGTTTGACTAGAGGTAAATGTATTAGATCATCATGAAGTTGGCAAGGAGTACACTTTTTAGTGAATTTAATGGCATCTTTTTCAAGAGTGGGCCAAAAGTATCCCATACATAACATTTATGGGTTGTAGAATGTCCGCTACAATGACCACCACAAATGTCCCCATGTGCTTGTTCAATAAAAGGAGGAACTTCTTATTTCATAACATAATAAAGCATGATACCTTCAACATTGTGATAATAAAGGATGTTATATCAAAAAACATACTTGATAGTTTATTTGTGAATATAAGTCTTTTTGTAGGAATCAATGTTTGGAGGATAGGTTTGGTGTTCAAGAAATTGAATAATGTCTTTATACCATGAGCTTTGTCAAATCATGAAAACCTTAATGTGGTAGATGAGTGAATCTTGTGGTTGAATAAAAGATGAGGATTTTATTATTTGGATAAGAAAATTGGAATCGATAAGAACTTGGTGGGGATGAAAAAGAGATGTTGAAGAAGCAAGTGAATTGGTAATAGAATTTTGATCTCAAGGGATAGGTTTGATGGTAAAATAAGTGAAGTCTTTGGCAAGGGTAGTTTTTATTTGATGATAAGCAATGCTATTTTCACTTTTGTATTGATAATCACCATTGCCCTGATGACAAATGAGTTGGGAGTCATCTAAAGCATGTAAATATGTGATATCTAGATGAAGGGTTGCTCTCATGCCTAGGATTAAGGCTTCATATTCTACCATGTTGTTAGTGACATCAAATGCAAGGAAAAATGCCAAAGGGAAAATTTTATTGAGAGGACTAGTGATGATACAACCTGGCCTAACTCCTTGAAGGCATTTGGCACCATCAAAATGAAGGGTCTCAGTATCTTTGTGTAAATAAACAATAATTTTAGGAATTTATTCAATAATTACTTTTGGTTTAGTAATATCTAGGAAAATAGAGGAGTATTCGAAATTACTTGCTTCAATGTCAGCAATGAAGTTGTGGAAGTAATATTTAAGAGATATAACTTGATTAAGACCTTCAATATAAAGAATATTGTCATCGAGAATACTACTTAAAGGTGGTCAGTAGCCAGTATAGGAGTTATGACAAGTTGATCAATAATGATTTATCCTTTGATATCTTTTTGTGTAATAATTCAGAGATCAAATTACATGAGAAGGACCATCCACTTGACAATTCTATCTCCAAGAAGAAAGGCTTTGGAGAAGAAGTGATGAAGTGGATTGAAATGAATGATAACTTAAGTGGTTTGATAAAGCATATAATGTCAAAGCTTTTCAATTGCAAAATATATGGCAAGGCAATCATGCTCTACTTTTGTATAATGTTTCTCATAGTCGATGAGGCCCTGACTAATATAATAGATAACATATTCCCTCCCAGTATCATATTATTAGACAAACATTGGCCCAATTGGTATGGGTGTGGAAGAGGTATATAAGATTAAAAGATGATCGTTAGAAGGGGGAAAGAGTAGGTGGGTGAAGCAAATATTCTTTCATATTGTCAAATGCTTTTTGACAAGGATCCATCCATTCTAGAGCATTACCTTTCTTGAGAAGAGAATTAACATAATAGATATGGTAATCCATTTTAGGGATAAAGTGTCTGATTGAACCAATTTTACCAAGGTAAGTGCGAATAACTAGAATGGAATGAGGGATGGGCATGTTGACCATAGTGTTGATCTTGGCAAGATCAACATCAATACCACAAAGATAAACTAAAAATATTAATAGTTTTCTAGATGTGACATCGAAAACACACTTGTAGGGACTTAGTCTAACTTTATATTTAACAAGGTGATAAAAAATGATAACAATATTAAAGAGATGAGTCTTGTGGATTTTAGACTTGCCAATGAGGTCATCCATATAGGTTTATACAATCTTATGGATAAGATCATGAAAAATGTGGGTCATCGCCCCTTAATAGGTAGCTCCAGCATTTTTAAGGTCAAAGGGCATTTTAACATAATAATAGGTGCCCCATTCCATGGTAAAAGTTGTCTTATGTTGGTCTTTGGGTGTAATGTGAATTTGATTATATTCCAAGAAACCATACATAAGGGATGACATTTCATAACTGGTAGTGGAATCAATGATGGCATCTATAGAAGGTAGAGGGAAATTATCCTTAAGCAAGATTAAGATTACAAAAATCAATTGAAATGCAAATGACCATGGTGACTTTATTCCAAACATGAACAATGTTTGAGACCCATTCAGAATAGTCCATAGGCTTGATAAACTTAGCATCAATAAAGCTAATGATTTCTTTATGAAATAAAGTTGAAAATTCTAGTGGAAATTTATGTTTCTTTTATCACATAGGTTTAGCATCATGATAGGTGATGATGTTGTGCACCATGATGCTAGGGTCAATTATGGGCATGTCATTATAGGACCAAGAAAATATCTCATGATATTTATCTAAGAATAAGATAAATTTATCATGTTTAGTTAGTGTAAGTTTATGAAAGACTGTAATTGGTCGAGGGCATGATGGGTTATTATATTTGATTTGAGTAGTTTCCTTGATAAGCATAACATTTCCATCTTGGAAATGATATGGTGTGCTAGGTAAAGAGGAAATGGTATTTGATTTAGGATCAATGCTAGCAATGAAGTTATTAAACTAAAGGGTTTTCTTCTTGAAATTCTTGATTTTATGATGTTGTCGAGGTAGTTGAGGTTCTCAAGCATGAATCAATTCAAGAATGGCTTCATCGCTAGGAAAAATGGGAAGATGACCATAATACTTGAAATTTACTTTGATATCAAGAATTTGATTACCATGGCGATCAAATTCAAAATATATTTGACGTACATCTATGTGTTAAGGTGTGGAGCTAAAAGCTTCAACTGTTTGCAGACACAAGGAAGGATGCTGAAGAACCAAAGCCATCGGCGTCGGCAGTATGATCGACGTCGGTCAGATGTAGTGGAGAAGGAGACTGGCGACGGCAGATAGTCGACTGACGTCGGTAGCACCAGATAAGTAGGGACCGACGTCGATCACCTGTGTATTTCCAGAACTGCTGTTGACGAACAGTCAGTTAAGTGAAGTGAGTGTTTGCATGTCAAATGACTAATTATAGTCACGAGCTGCGTGTCTAATTATTGTAACTAGAGTTCTTATTTTGTAAGCATGGGATTCTATTTAAAGACCCATAAGGCATGTATTGTAATATTGAAGAAGGCAAGTAAAAGCATTGAACCTAACAAGGTCAAGGAGACAAGCTGAAGCATTCAAGGAGGGATAATAACTCAGGCTTTAGAGTTGTTGTGTTGAGCAAGAGAGAGAGGGAAGAAGGTCTTGAGGTGTGGCAAGCCTTTGAGGTGGAGGAAGAAGTGGCATCTTCCTTATTGTATTTTCTTCTAGTAATATTTAATACAAGAGTGTGTATTGTCTCTCAAATTCTTTGCTGTCTCAAGTTTCTAGTTACTTTATCATTCTGGTATAATTTCGTGTTTAATTGCTTATAAGAAAGTAATCAATTGTGCTTCCATTGGATAAGGGGTCACCTAACAATTAGTATCAGAGCATATTGATTGTTGTAGGTGTTTCTTCTCCTGACAAGTGGTATCAGAGCTATGGTTTACAGGAAGTAGGGTATTGTTTTTGATTACATGCCATTCACAGGGTTTTTTGATTGAGTGGGAGTTCAGCAATGGCAGAAGAAAGTAGGCTACGAATGGAGAAGTTTAACGACAAGAATTATCAACATTGGAGGATGCAGATTGAGGACTATCTGTATCAAAAGGATTTGTACTTACCGTTGGGTGGGGTTGCATGCAAGCCCACAGATATGAAGGATGAAGAATGGAGTGTTCTTGATCGGAAGGCTCTCGGTTCCATAAGGTTGAGCCTTGCATCATCTGTGATTTCCAGCTTATCACAGTGCAAGATAATAAAAGAGTTGATAAAGTCCTTGGTGAATTTATATGAAAAGCCCTCGGCTTCTAATAAGGTATATCTTATGAAGCAACTATTTACTTTGCAAATGCAGGAAGGTGGATCGGTACATACTCATCTCAATGATTTGCATGGTTTGGTAAACCAACTAGCTTCAGTCAATATTGTTTTTGATGATGAGGTAAAGGCTCTCTTGATTTTATGTTCTTTGCCTGAAAGTTGAGACGGTTTGGTTATGGCAGTAAGTAATTCTGCATCTGCTTCTAAAATATTAAAAGTTGATGATGTTGTGAGTGTGATCTTGAATGAAGAAATACGCAGGAGAAGCACAAGTGAATCATCAGGGAATGCTCTAAGTGCAAAAAGTAGGGGAAGGCAAAGGGAGAAGGTTGAGTAAGGGAAATCAAAGTCGGGAAGGAGATCCGAGTCCAAAGGTATTACCTGCTGGTTTTGTGGAAAGAAAGGACATACAAAGGAGTGTTGGTTGAGAGATAAAGAGAATCAACATGCAGGTATTGAAGAAGCAAAGGATGCAAATATTGTGATGCAGGACGCTCTCATACTTTCTTTGGATAGTCAGGTAGGATCATGGATTTTAGATTCTGGTTCATCTTTTCATGCATCCCCAAACAGAGATTTGTTCTATGAGTATGAATAGGGAGACTTTGGAGTGCTCTATTTAGGGGATGGTACGCCTTATCAGATAGTTGGCAAAGGGAAAGTGCAGTTGAGATTGCAGATTGACAACACATGGGTGTTGAAAGAGGTCATGCATGTTCCAATTCTGAAGTAGAGTCTGATTTCTGTAGGAAGGTTGGGAGATGAGGGATGCACAATAACCCTCACAGCGGATTCTTGGAAGGTTACCAAGGGAGCACTTGTTCTAGCAAGAGGTAAGAAAGTAGATACTCTTTATCTGCCTACTTGTATTATTGATTCTACTTCTGGTGTAGATTCGAAGATGTGGCCTAATAGGCTTGGTCACATGTATAGGAAGGGAATGGAAGTTCTTGATTCAAAAGGTATGTGTTCAAATTTGGAAAGCATAGATAGAGTTCATTGCAGAAAGAGGAAATTTGATGCTTTTGATAGGAACAAAGAAGCCTTAGTGTTTATGGAGGAGATGAAGGACAGAGATCAGTCACAGGGGCTGAATAAATTTGAGCAGGGCAGCATGGATAGAGGTATGATCCAAGAAGAGCTTGCGGATGAAAATTTCATCACTTACAGGAACACACAGACACTGATGTCGATCGCTTGGCACCGACATCAGTCATCCAGATACCGACATCGGTCATGTGCAGACCGGCAGGGTCGATAGGTCAGGCAGGAGAAGTCTGACATCGGTCATAAGGATAGACGTCAGCAGGAGGGACACCGGCGTCAGCCAGGAAAATGATGTCGGCAGTCAGGGTCAATGCAGGGAACCGACATCGATCGGGAGCAGACTGGGAGATGGCCGATATCGATCACTGGAACGAATGTTGGGTGAATTAATAAGTCTCAAACACCCATGTGGAGGTCAGGAAAGGTATGTGAACCTCATATTCATTGTTCACCTTCTTTATATTGCTTACTGATAGTCATGAACTAGGAAGATGGAAGAAGCAATGTAGGTAGAATCCAAAAATAGTGGGAGCTTGGCATGGATGAGGAGTGTGAGTCCTTGGAGAACCAAACAGGTATTTGTTGGTAGTGTTGTCAGCTGGAAGGAAGCACTGGATAGAGGGATGGATTCTCGCTCTAGAGAAGAGATTGGATGGATACATGAGACAGAAGGCTATGGTATATGGTCTTGATTAGGCTACAGAACAATGGAGGTTTGACCATTGTATTTTATCTTTACCAGGTTGGATAATATTAGCTACATTATCCTGTTACTGTATTGTGTTACTTGTTGCAGGGTTTCATATACAGGGAGCTTTCTGAGCTAAGGGTAGAGTTGGTTCAGAAGTATGTCATAGAGAATTTAGGAGCAGCAAAATTCTTTTGGCATAAGATACAGGTATTACATCATAGGTTTGCGTGGTGGTTGGTCTTCAAGAGTGACGTTAAAGAGGAATACAGAGCCTAAGGAACAAAATAGATGGTGTACAGGTACAGGTACAAGTTGCAGCTATTTATCTCCAAGTGGGAGATTGTTAAGGTGTGGAGCTAAAAGCTTCAACTGTTTGCAGACACAAGGAAGGATGCTGAAGAACCAGAGCCACCAGTGTCGGCAGTATGACCGACGTCGGTAGTATGACTGACATTAGTCAGATGCAGTGGAGAAGGAGACCGGTAATGGCAGATAGTCGGCTGACGTCGGTAGCATCAGACAAGTAGGGACCGACGTCGGTCGCCTGTGTATTTCCAGAACTGCTGTTGATGAACAGTCAGTGAAGTGAAGCAAGTGTTTGCATGTCAAATGACTAATTATAATCACGAGCTGCGTGTCTAATTATTATAACTAGAGTTATATTTTTGTAAGCATGGGATCCTATTTAAAGACCCATAAGGCATGTATTGTAATATTGAAGAAGGCAAGTAAAAGCATTGAACCTAGCAAGGTCAAGGAGACAAGCTGAAGCATTCAAGGAGGGATAATAACTCAGGCTTTAGAGTTGTTGTGTTGAGCAAGAGAGAGAGGGAAGAAGGTCTTGAGGTGTGGCAAGCCTTTGAGGTGGAGGAAGAAGTGGCATCTTCCTTATTGTATTTTCTTCTAGTAATATTTAATACAAGAGTGTGTATTGTCTCTCAAATTCTTTGCTGTCTCAAGTTTCTAGTTACTTTATCATTCTGGTATAATTCCGTGTTTAATTGCTTATAAGAAAGTAATCAATTGTGCTTCCGTTGGATAAGGGGTCACCTAACAATTAGTATCAGAGCATATTGATTGTTGTAGGTGTTTCTTCTCCTAACACTATGGCCTTGGCATCTAATGTAATCTCAAGATTAGATGGAATAGGGGAAGAAGGTTGATCATATTTGATTGGTTTTTCATTAATGTCATTCATAGGGGAAGAATGAGATGTAATGATTGGGTCTATAGGTGGTATAAAAGATGCAAATTTTTTTGGAGGTTTAGAAGGTAGGATTTGTTCTACCACCCAAGGAATATTAATAAGTAGAGAATGAATAGGAGGTACATGACCTTCGGGAGCTACCTCAAAGTTAGTGGAAATGGTATGATCATCATGATTGAAAGAATGTATTTGGGATAAATATTTTTAATAATGTTAAACATCTAAGTCTCATGAGTGAGCTTGGGCCATGATGTAGTTATCATTATAGGTTGTTGAAATTATACATGCTTAAGATTTAGGAAGAGTTTCAGAAGGGGAAATACCTAGATCACTTAATTTACATGGAGATATGATTAAAGGATATTGGAATAATTTGGCCACTCTATAATCATTACATGCAGATATATCTTCTATGTAAGAGGCTTCCTGAGCATTGCATGGAGGGAGGGAATCAATGATCTCATCAATGAGAAGGATGTGCAATCACGAGGTATTAAAGAAGGAGGAAGCCACTCTGATATATAAGGAGGTAGCTTAGTAGTGTTGCAAGTATGTTACAAGTCATTAGGTTTATAGTAATTTGAATCAACAAGAGTGACATGTAAATTTGGATTGATGTTGACAAATTTAGGTAAGAGAGCATTGTTGATTTTTGGAATGGTAGGAATGTGATATTGAGATTTAGGATTGGGAAGTTGAATACTCCAAGGGTTGGGATTGGCCTTATGTTTATACCTTATGTTGTTATGAAGGAACTTGATACATTTGCTATCAAAAGAGGTGATATCCCTCATTCTATGAGTCCATGGTCATCCTAAGAGTATGTTGTAAGATAGGGCTAAATCGAGGACCATAAGCTTAGTTTGAACAGTCTTAGGTCTAATTGTAAGAGGGAGCCAAATATAACCAAGTGGCTTTTGATTAGTTATATCAAATCCATAATAGGTTAGGTAGGTTTTCTTGAGATGATATTTATTATGGCAAAGCTTAACCAACACGTGCCAACTCCCAACATGTGTTGGTCACCGTCAGTCATTAGGGGGATGGTCTCCATCGGTCCTCAAATTCTCTCACCATCAACTACAACCCTTCCAAACTGTAACTGCCAGTGTGACTATGATTGTAAATTATGGCATCACTAGATTTTCAACATTTTGGTTGACTATTTTGATGACTCTTCCCCATTCATGACCTATTGATATGATATACTTTATAAAACATGACCCGACAATGTGGCATCATCTGTGGTGGTATGGTTGTTCAAATATATTTAAATTTAAAATATCTTGCTCAAACTAATGCCGCTCAAACCAATCCCACCAAAATTGAAGCATATCAGAAGGTCATTATTTGGCTTTGTAAGTGATATGGAAATGGATGAACTAAAGATGATCTCTAGGATGAGGAGTAATAAAAATGGCTTGTGGATGATTAAGCTCATGCAAATATAATAGACCGCCCAACTATCATGTGGCTCATTGAATTGATAGACTTGGTGCTTTATTTGGTCTGATGAGATTCATCGTGGGCTTTAGTAAAATACCTGACTTACAATCCTAAGAAGAACATTACCAGGTAATTCTATTTTCATTTTTGTTTCAATATGGTTTCATGTCACATATAAGTCTAAATTATTTATGTGTTTATTTTGTTTTCAATGTAGGTAGAGGTGAAAACAAGGTGTACTTGAGCTCCACTCTACAATGCTTATATCTTGACATGCATCATTGGGTAAGGCCCTCTAGACAATGTTGTTCAACTACGTATGGATCTAGTTCTAATATAATCCCACCTACCATTATTCTGGTGGCAATGCATCTAATATAATACTAATGATGGTGGTATCACTTAGTTTTATATGCACTATGGCCTGCCACATTTGTAGCTACACCAACCTCTTCATGGTTGTGCCCATGAATTTTATGTTAATATCTTTACTTTTCCAAAGAGTTAGGAGACTTTTTTCAGTGCAATAGATGCTTCGTCATCTTCCTCATCTAAAAAAAGAAACTTGTTATGTGATGGTGTTCAACAAAATATCAGTTCTTCCTAGAGGACATAAACCAATGATGGTGTTAAATGTCATAATTATTTTAGTGCAGCTAGGGCTTCATCATCTTCATCAGCTATCAAAAGATTATGCTCTATTGATGGTTTGGAATGACTTCATTTATATTTTTTGGTGTAGATATAAACATAAGGATTAATGGTGAAGAAAACAAAGATGAAAACAAGAGTGTTCTGGCTATTTATCTTGGATGAACGGTCTCATTTTATTCTCAAATTTATAAAAATCAATATTCTTTTGCTGATGTAAAAAAGAAAGAAAAATTATTTTACTATAAAATAAAATTGAAGTAAAATGTTTAGTCTAAGGCAAAAAAAACTTTCAGTTAAGTTTTAATTGTTAATATTGTTAATGAATTCCTATGACCGTGGCTTTTTCTGCTTGTTTTCAATCTTCAAAATGATTTAAAATACTTTTTATGATTATTGGATATTAAAAATGTATTTTTCATTAAATTTAGCTAGAATTCAATGTAGTGTCTTGAATCTTTAGCTTAATCCATATTGGTTTTAATTTGTTGAAGTTTTAAATTGAATTTTTATGAGCATAGCGTTGGAATCTTTAGCTTACTCAAGATTGTTTTTACTTTCTTGAAGTTTTAGATTGAATTTTTATGAGCATTGTGTTTATTGTGCTTATTTGAAATCGTCAAAACAATTTAAAACACATTTTATAATTTTTTGATAGTAAAAATATATTTTATATTAAATTTAAAAAAAATTATGAGCTTAATTTAATGTAGTATATTGAATTTTTAGTTTAATCGAGATTGGTTTTATGTTTTTTAATATTGTGAAACAACCTAATAATTAAATTAAAAATAGAGTTACAAAGTTGATTATTTTTTATCAATTTTACAATAATACATGTTTGTAAAGCAAAAAAATTAAATGTTTGAGCTACTGAGTCATATAAATATCATATATATTATCATTATTTTCATGAAAAAGGTGATATAATTAACCTTAATCTAATATTATAATCATTGCCTTGTGCTCTTCATTTTTTTTTGAAAACTACCTCTACCTTCATGAAAATTGATTCCATCTAAATTCCAAAAGTTATCTCCAACATTTTTGAAAACATAAAATTTAAGCTCGCATAAAGGGAAAACAAAAGCTTTGCTAGCATTTTTCATAGATAAGATAAGATAATTATATTAATGTACAATGAATGAACATAAAAGTAGATCAAAGGGACTGTAGATAACAATGTGAATGAGTACGAAGCAGGAGAACCAAAATATTCTCGAGAAAGAAAAGAAAAGTACAAAGCCAAAAAAGTGGCAAAACCAAAAAGAGCAATCCCACAAACCCAAAATCAGGGGTGGAAATGCAAACAAGAAGAAGAAAGGAAAGATGACCAAGGAGAAGCAATCATGGAAGTCTATCAGGGAATGGAAGATCCAACTCTCTAAACATCTAAGGTTAACTGAAATAAATAAACTCTAGATGGAATGATGACCAGATGAAGAGGCGATAGAGTGTGGAGGCCACATATTATGCTATTGTTTGGACACCATGTTATATCTCAAAGGCTTCGTAGATCTAGCTTGTCTCTTGGTGCAGGATCTAGTATGGGCTTGACTATGATGGCTTGGGGAACTGTGGATGGTATCTCTGGGCCAAACAAATCTAGAGTAAGAAGCAGAGCTGGCCTTACCATGTTGGTTAGTGCCTCTCACTGAAGGTAGTAATATGAAGAAGGAAGTGATCCACCAAGTAGAATTTTCTCTGGAATGTGGCTGAGGTGTGTTCTCATGAACCCTCAGAGCCTCCTATATATATGAGACCATGCACTTTTTATCCTCATAACTGAAGAAATTAGAAAGAGCATGTGCCCTCCTAAATAGGTAGTAAAACCTCCCTCTAATCTCATAGTAAATAAGGTAATGAAATATGAAGTGTGTCTCCATCTTAGTCTCTTAGAGACTACATAGTTGGCAAATCCTATTAGAATAATCAAGGTGGTGATCTATCTCACACCAGAGTCTGTGAGAACCTACTCTGAGTTGGTTAAGGGGGATGCAAAGGGCATGCATATAGTGATGAAGAGTATACTATGGATGTATAATGAGATCATAATTCACCTCCAAAAAATGCTCAGTATAAAAGGCCATTTTAGGGCGTAAACCCCATGAGGGTTCACCCAAAGTGGTGTGGATGTACTGCTTGTAAATATCCTCTTTGATGATCTTGTGCATTACCTATTTAGTAGGTAAAAGGTGTCCTGATGCGTCTAAAGAATACTAAAAATGAGGAAGATGATCCATTTTAATGCCCACTATCCCTAAGAGGTTGTAAACCTCAACGTAATAACTATGACTATGGTGAGGAAAATCTAAATGAGCAATAGCTTCTAAAGAACAATACACCAAGTATGGGTACCTATTTCACCCCTTAATAAAATTGGTAAAGCTTTAGATGTGGTGTAGGAAAGAGATTAGGTCAAACATGGTCTCCAATCTAAAAGGGTGGGCTCCCAACTTAGCCAAAATAATGTATTGGGGGACAATATGCTTGCACATGATAAATTGGCAAAGGAGAAGTGTCTAGACTCTCTTTATAAAATCCCAATTAGCCACCAGTAAGGATGTCCCCCAAATAAAAGAGCTATAAAGAATAGTGGGTTTGATGAGGGAGTCCATGAGGGACCTTTTAGAGGAGATGTCCTGGAAGTGATGGCAAAAGAACTATCTCTCCAGGAGGGCTAAGGATCCATAACCCTTATTAACATGAGGCTAGAGGGCTTATCTCAAACTAAAATGTGGACTAGAGAACTGAATGCCCAAGTAGGTATATGTGTTGGTGATCTCGATCTCCTTGCCCTTAAAGAATAAGTAGAAGTGTGAGGTCTTCAAACCATTGAAGACTATAACCTTGGTTTTACTTAAGTTGACCATCAACTATCGAAGGTTATATAACAAGGATAAGGTATCTATCTATCTCTGTAGACCATCTAGAGAGGATGTTAAGAGGACCACATCATCAACAAACAAAAGATGGATATTAGAACTTGGTGAAGTAGGCACCCATCATTGTCTTGGATATGCTCATGGACAAAGGACTCGAGCTCATATTTGTGTATCCCAAGGAGAGTTGGGGATAGGGGACACCCCTATTTAACCCCAATGGTACTCCTGATGAAATTTGATTCCCTATGGGTTGTACAAAGGTGACCCATAATAATCTCATATAGATACATGATGGTAGTAAGAAGGCTCTCAAAAATTTCCATGTCTTTAAGTCTTTGAAAAAGTGCCACACATAGAACCAATTCAAAAGCATTCTAAAAGTCTACAAAGCAATAGTAAAATTTCAATGAGTGATGGTGAACCTCCTTAATGATAGCTCAGAGAGTAAAGATATGATCAATAGTCTAATGAGCTAGACAAAAACCTACTTTCCCCTAGCTCTGAGGTGTCTGTACTCTAACTCCTTAGAAAGATGCATATGGAGGATTATAGCATAAAGTTTAGAGAATGTATGACCCACCATAATTGTCTTATAGTTATTAGACTCCGAGATGGGGTCCAATTTATGATGGGGTGAATGGTATGATGTGACCAAGTTAGTGGAAAACTAGAGCATACAACATGGTTGAAGAGGTCACTCAAATAGCTACCAAGCACCCTATAACCATCCTTGAAGAATTCTACTTGGAACCCCTCCTTATCTATTTACCTACTACTATTCATCACTCTGATTACCTCTTTGATATTTTTATACATGAACAAGTGGCAAGAAGATGGTGGATAATCAACCTAGAAAGGTGGTTATCCAGGAATATCATAAAGATTAGAAGTGTGAGAGAGCATGGATTTGGGGCTAAGCTCTAAGGGAAGATGAGAATGATGAGGTAAAATGGTGTGCCAAAACTGCTTAGGAGAATGTTGAGATATACATATAATGTTTATCTATGCTAGGAGATAAAGAGGATTTTTTTATGGTGAAGGAGACAATGATAGGAAGTTTTCAAGGTAGGATAAGATGGGTAGGCCCAGATAAAAACATGTCATAATTGGCAGTGTAGGAATTTGCACTCATCATCATACCACTTGTTCATGGGGCAAGCTTTTTGTTGGTGGGAAGTGGAAGAAGACTGGGTGGAATAAGGGAAGGACATGATGACACTTCCCAAATGATGGAGGACAGTCATGCATATTTGGCCATGACACTATATAGAGAAAAAAACTAGAACTCAAAAGGGAGAAGTTATCGAATATGGGATGAAAAGGTGTCAAGATCCCCTTTGTCAAATGAAAAAACGGTGTGAGGGAGGCCACATGTGGAACTAAGTCAAAATATTTATGAAAGTATACAAAGAAATATTAAACTATCAAAATGTGGGATATACATAGATAGCTAAATTTTATTCCCTTGTTTTCCTTCTTGCTTGACCAACATATCAAAGATTTCCCCCTTATGAGAAGATCAAAGCCCTTCCCTAAAAGGATAACTACATCAACATAGGAATATCTGGGTCAATAGATCATACCTCACACCATTGTAGTTCTATGTTTAACCTTATGCTTACATCAACAACTGCATCAATAGGTTCTATACTTACATGGTAAGTTAATCCTTATAAATCCACTTTTACATTATGCACAACTCCTGTAATGTCAGTATCACAACCAACAACTTGTCACTGAGTTTTGGTATCACTCTAGATGTCATTTATCAGTTTTCATCCTTTGTGCACTACTTAGCCACCCTTTCAAGTTTTCAACTAAATAGTATACTAACCTACCACCCTTTCAAGTTTTAAATAGACTAGCATAACCAAGTGGTTGCCCTTTTTGGGTTTCTAACTATTCTAGTCCCTCTCTTAATGTTTATACTATCTTACCAAAAATTTCAAAATGTTGGAAGTCACAAAAAGGAAATGCACAAACCTTACTACTATAGCTTAGGGGGTGTTTGGTTGGGTGACTGCAGAGGTTGTTGTGGTTAACCATTTGCTAGCCCACTAGCTTCTGATATATCCACTACCAATGGTAGTTGATAAGACTATCTTTGTGTCTATCTTCCTATCCTATATGATTTGTCAATTTTGTTGTGGAGGAATGAATTGGGGCTCATCTTTTATCTAGGCAATGCCTAGATCAACTTGAGTGAGATCCTGCTTGAGCATTTTCTAGGTGGTGAGCACTTTGCATACCATGGAAAGTAGAATGTGTAATGTTATCTAGATCATCATCATGTTTTAAATATCTTCATCTTCTATGATTATAAGCAATGCATTGGTATTAGATTATTTCTATTGAATGTCTAAGATGAGCTCATCTAATATGTCTGATGTCCTCTAGGCTTGGATGGTTGTAAAAGTGTTTTGCATATTTTCATTATGCAAAACTTGCAACTTCTATATGGTAGCATCCCTAGAATCCAAAAATTATTTGAGTGCATTGATCATTTTTCTGCATTTATTGTTTGATCCTTTAGTATGGATTTAGCTTTGTTGGTAGTGATAAATTTAGGCTTCGTAGTGGCCAAAGATTGATTCAAATGATGTCACTAGTTTAGCATATCTTAGGCTAGATACTTGGTCTGGTAAACAATGGTGTCTAGGACCTACTCATACTCATCAAGGAGTTGACACATGACCTTTGTTTCCATCCTTAGAGTTTATCCTTTTGTGCACAATGCCAAAACTTTCTATCTAGCTCCCCAACTCTTTGTGAGTTTGGTCAATAGGGTAGTGAATTATTTATCTTCCAACATGACTTGATCACCTATTTCTTAAGTATTTAAGGTGGGATAATAATTATTAATCAATTACCTCACATTTTCCATCCTCTCTTCTACTTCATCCTTTTATTGATCAATTGGCCCCAATTACGTATCAAACTAAACTAAAAACTTCATTTTTTATAATATGGTGTGCAATTAGAGACCCAATTAACATCATATGAACATAATTCCTTTCTCAGGGCTCATTCAACCCTGATTGTGTATTAGATTGAAGTAAATATTCAATTAGTTTAATATGGTGTGATATCAAAGCCCTAATTGACATTATATTGAAAGAATTCCTTGCACAGGGACCAATTACTCTTAATTATAGATTATACTGAAGAAAATACCTGATTGGTTAAATATGATGTGCAATTAGGGAAAAATATTCACAATGGACATTAAATGGACACAATTCATTGCATGGGGTGAAAAATGCCTCGATTAATATTCTAGATGGAAGTAGTTAATTACATAGGACTTGATTGTCCTCAATTATGTATAGTATTAAAAAAAATTAATTGATTTAACATGGTATAGTTAGAGCCCCAAATGACATTATATGGATGTAATTCCTTACTTGGGGATTGAGTGGCCCCAATTTCATATCATGTTGAACCTAAATACTCAATTGGTTCAATATGGTGTGCAATCGGGGCTAATGGAACCCAACTGGAACATTATATGGACAAAATTACTTTCATGGGGCTCAGTTAGCCCTAATTATGTATAAGATAAAACCAAATACATTATTAGCTAGATATAATTTACAATTAGGGCTAATGAATTTGTAATTGACATTAGATGTATTCAGTTACTTGTACAAGCCTTGGTTGGCCGTAATTGCCTTATTGTGCCTTGTTGTGCCTTATATGTGGAATTGAATGTTGAGGTGTGTTTGAGTGCTTGTAATAGGTTAAAGTAGGTGTGATTTTACCATGTAAGAACATATATGATATAAGACTAACACTTTGAGACCTATATCAAGTTTTGGTAAGTTTGAAACCTAAAAGGATTGCCTAGTGAGAAGATAGTGAAAGAGTGAGAGGACGTTTGTGAATGGAATGTATGAAATGAGTTAGAGAATGAATGTGAGAGGTTTGTAAGAGGCGTAATGACACCAAGAAGTGTCTTTAAAGTGTACAAAAAGTAGTTACAAAGAGAAGAAGGCCATTAAGCCTAAGTGAAAAGAGTGTTATTAGTCATTTCCACTACACACAATGAAAGAAAAACTTTAATTTTAAAAAAATGGAAGATATGAGATTTATAGCATTAAAAAGAATAATTTTCTAATCCTCATTTGTGCACGTATAACATTAAGTATGATATCCAATAGATAATAATTTGGAAGATCAAAACAACATTGTTAATAACAGAATGAAATAAAAATTGAATATAAATTAGATAGATTACCATGATAGGCATATAATATAGGCACATACATGTCCAATGTCAATAATACATATATTGCCGTGATAGGCATATAAAAAATTACATCTACCAACATAATATCTAATGTTGGATGAATGTCATATGTGCATATACAATGCTAAAAATGCATCAATTGCCATATATGCATGCAAAAAAGTACATCTCATGTGCAAGACATCCTATTCATCAAATAGGCTCCCTCTCTTTGCCTTCCTTAAAGAAGACTCTCCCTGGGATGCCCTTCTAGTAGATGGAGACCCTTCTAATGCCTTGGATTACTCCAAGATCTGATTGTGGGTCTTACGCTCATAGTTATCTTGCAGCTGAGCTTGTTCAAATACAAGAATTATTATGAAATTAACATAAAATACATTCAAATAATTGTTAATAAATTAATTTTAAACTATAATAAAAAAACATTTAAACATGTGCACTTACTACAAGTTTGCGATCTTGCTCAATCTATATTTCATGCTCAATTAAGTCAATGGTAGGCTTAAATGTCTGAATATGCATCTCAAATACGAGAGGAACATGAGAAGTTTCCCCAATCACCATCTGACTGGGATTATCAACTATCATAAGACAACCTTGCATACACAATACATTTACATAAGTTATATTTACCCTAAGTACATGTACTAATATTATTAAAACAAGTCTATTTTTACAATCCAAAATTACAAGAACTAATATAAACCTCTGTCAATGCCTGTGCAGATGACATTGTAGTAGCAATGCCTATGTTTGTCTCAACTCATAGAGAGGGAGGAGTGTCTATTCCAGCCATCAACTATTCATGTAAACAAGGCCTCACTTAGTTTTATATAAAGTACATCAAATATTATATATGGAAACCAAAACAATCAATATAAGCACTTGTATATAAAAGATCTATCTATATAAGTACATGAATGCAATGACACATTATAAAAAAGAAGAAGACAAGCATGGGCATGAAAATACACTTAGATCTGAATTAATAAGCCATCTATTGAAGTGTTAGAGAAACAACCTTGTACCAAAACCAAAATTAGAGGATTAAAGTGAAAGGGAATATATAATGTACTAGCTTATTTTTTTTCATTGATACATATAAATATAATTGGGTCAAGATCTTCAATTTATACTATATTACATGTTGGACTATTGGCTGTTGATTTATTACTTGTCTAAAAATAGGGGTTTGACTTAGGTAGGACCCTCATAACTACTTCCTTTTGGATGCATTTTCAATATTAGTAGAGTATTTAGGGATATTTTAAATTATGTTTTAAAGGTGCCTACATTTGATGGAGTAGAGTGATGAAGTATGATTAGCTTCCTAGGATTATAGAGAAATTAATGACTAATGATTTGGCCATACTATATAATAGGGATACTCTAGATTGTGTAGGTGGGGATTTTTGTCCCATCGAGTAGATTCCCTTGCAACCTATTCACCAACTAGGATGTGTCATAAAATAGTTTAATTTTTCCACAAGTCCCTTGAGAGTGGACTATCACTTTCAAGGTTGTGATTAGGATACTAGGATTTCCAGCTAAAGGCAAGGTTGTGGCTTTGATAGAGGATTGTGATAGAGGTAAGGTTGTTAGTTGGGTGTAATAATTTGGTGATGTTGATGCACATAACATAGGTTTTAAGTATGGGGTAAGACTAGTGGGGGTGGAGTGGGTAATTATCCTAACCCTCTAAAATGATATTATAGGGATTTTTCCTCCCATTTGGTGGGAGAAAAGGGAAATATTTACTTTTATATAGATGGGCACCTAATGTTAGGATTATTGAGGAGAGAGGATGGAAATTTGCATGGGTCTAAGAGGTGTTAGCATATTCTTAGATGTATATATATCAGATCGTGTGGTTTATGGCTATGTTATCATCCACCCTACACTCATCATAGGCTAGGTGTACGAGCACATGACCTTGTAGATACTTAGATGTAGAAACAAGCATAGTATATAGGGTGAGGACTTGAAGTTTAAGGGGAAATAAGGGTGAGCATACACTTGTTAGAGAGGAACCAATAGGATAGGAGGAGAATGCTAAGATGAGGTCTAATTAGGAATTATACCTAGACTAACATGAAGTTATCCAAATAAAGTAGTGAGTTGGTTTAATTTTTAGTTACTTTCTATGTCAAAAACATCATAATAGAGTTTCCTCAAAAAGTATAATGGGACCTCATGGTTGTTACATGGTGTATAGTCAAAGACCATCCATCATCAATCCCAAAAATTTTCCATGATTAAGTTATGTACACAATGATGAATAGGAAAATGTTTAGCGGTTACAAGAAATGGGGCATTGGTGGCTGAGTTGATGAATCAGGTGTAAATGTTGGCTTTTGAAATATCTAAATTCTTGACCTAAAGGGTTGATAACTTGTTAGCATAATATGCCCTACAAGTATCCCTATATGAGGTCCATCAATCAATTTGACTTATTATAGAGTCAATTTGACCTAATTAGGTCTGTAGGGAATCGACTAGCTAGGTGCAGTGGGGGTTGGTCAAATTGGGATCCCTCATTCTGTTAATTAACTCTTTAATTTTAAGTTTGTTTCCTATAATTTTGTCAATCAAAACCTCTTGATTGCCAGGGGGTTTTGGGGAACTGTAAGATGGTTAGGTGGATGGATAGGAGGAATAATAGGGTTTTGTGGAGGGTTAGGAGGAGGACCAACTAAAGGGTTATGTAGATGGTTAGGAGGGTTAGTAGGATGGGCTATTAAAAAAAAAATTACAATTAAAAACTAGGGTTAAATAATGAAAATTATGAAAAATTAGGGTTAAATAGGGAATATTTTGATCACTTACCTATCCTACATGATGACATCATAAATTAACAGGTCTATAAGGTGAATTTGGTAGCTTCCTGGCACTCTCTAGAGTCTTTTAAGTAGAACACGATCGTAGAAGTAAGGGTAGAGCTAGGGAACTCAAATGCAAAATGAGTAATTTTACGTTTGGGTTTCCCTTTTTTATTTTTTTAACACACAAGTAACGTAATCACATTATTAATGTGATCACATTATTGTAAATGTCAATAACATGATCGTATTAATAACGTGATTATGTTATTATTTAATATAACATGATTGTATTATATAATAATGTGATCATGTTATGGCTTGAAAATCTTGAGCCTAGATTTAAATAATATGACTGTATTAATTAAATAACTTGATCATGTTATTAATTAATGTGATTATGTTACAGGTAATGTCCATAGAATTATCTCCCAATTCCATGCACTTACCTGGTGTGTACAAAAAAATAGATTGTAACATCTTGAGATAAATGGATAGCTCCCTAATTATATCAACTCAAAAAAGTCTTCATAACTTTATCTAATTGGCCAAATGTAGCTAGCTTAAGTAATCGTTAAGTGTTAGAACAACACAGTGGATGTTGTAGTGTTAGGGTTCCTACTTGTGTTGTTTCTTGAGTATCTTGGGAAAATAGAGTAATTTATGCTGTGTCTATGAAGTCAAATAGTTTTAGATCATTATATTTAGTATATCATAGACCTAACCCAATTTCCATTTCCTCTTTTTGGGCATCTCATAGTGGAATCAATAACTAACCTCTATCTATGGCTTGATGAATAGTATAGGATGAATGATTTCTCTAAGTAGGTGCACTCTAGTTTGAGATTCGTTCATGATTAGATATTTGAAAGGTCAATTGAATAAGTGGCTTTTTAGATAAAGGTTATAATGTTTTATCATTGTTCATACCTTACTCTTTATAGCGGTTTGGTGCCCAATTTTATGTCATTGTCTCCTTTGAATGCATTGACTGTGTTCACACGAATGTTCCTTTTTCAATTAATATTTGTTACTATAAATCACCTTGTTAGGGATGTTTGGTGCCTAGGTGAGTAGTTGTCCTCTCATTTAATCAATTTGCTTTATGTATCCACTTGTCCTTTTATTACCAAATCTACTTTAAAATTGATGCAATCTTTTGAAATGTCATGTCATTAATGGTCTATCCTAACCTTTGGCCTTATGCTCACCATACCTATCTTGTCACTGCCTTCCCAAATTTAATTACAATGCTCAGTGTAGTTGTGGCTAGTTATCTTTGATGAGTTGTCTCTAGAATGTGATCACATCCTGTGATGATAACTAGTTCCTAGTGGTTGTGATGTGTTGTAAATTAATGAAAACACTATAAAAACATTTTTTTAGAGAGGATTACAAAGAAAAATAGTCAAGAATTAGTCCATAAATAATGAAACATGCATAAATAACTAACTAACCAAGCCTCTCTATTCCTATGGGAATTACAAAGGATAGAAAGAAACAAATGAAAGAAAGAAACACCATATTACCTTCCCAAATGGATTCACCCTGCCCATGTGGCTCAAAAACATGTTCTCCCTTGATCAAGCATCTTTGTATTTGTCAAAAATGGTGTTAAGCTTCTCCAATGCATCAAAAAAACTCCATAAAACCTAGGCTCTTGATTGTAAACCACTAAACTAGCCTATCAATGAAGCTTTATGGAAACAATTTAGCATTATAACTTTGCAATGTTTAAGCTTTGAAGATATTTGAGCATAATAACTTTGCACCAAAAAATAGCTTAGAAATGATGTCCATGGCCTCTTTATTTATAGATATTTGAGATTGGTCAGGATCAACCTCAACCATCCATCTCAAGATTGAGATGTGTGGTTGAGGATAATCCTAATATTTGGAATTAAATCCATAAATATCCTCACGATAACCTTGGAAGAAGGGGCATTAAAGAGGCATGGGAGGAATTAACTAGGCATGGGTGACCCATAATCCTATTTTTTTATGCACTTTTGGCTTGATGGATTCCACCCCATAAATGATGTCACTAGGTGATGCAGATAATAAGAATCAATTTTCAAAAATAAATATTCAACAACTGTCATGGAAAATCCATTTAAGCCCTTGATTTGGATTAATTATCCTTAAACAAGGTTAATCAACATTTGTGCAATTATTTGAAAATTGTCCCTCAATTAATCAAAATGGTCAAAAAGTCATATTACTGGGTCATAATTTTACTGGAGAGGAATTAGAAGGTGACGTTAGATGTGTTGGAATAGTATTCACATTTAGGATATTGCCAACAACAAATAACAAAGGTACATGATGTGTACCAATGAATTAGAAGAAAAGAGTGATTTAGAGGACTGAATGGTGAGATGGTCATTTTGACTCGAAATGATATGATCAAAATTAGCTAGCCCATAAAATGCATTACCCTATTTAGGGATACTTTGACCTAAAATGACAAGTTTAAACCATTTAGGACGTTTTATGGATTTTGACCTAAAATGTGCATTTGAGTGCAATTCAAGTAAGATAGACAATTTCAATGCAAATGGTGTTAGGAATTAGATGCCTATAATTTTAAACTACGAAAAAAAATAGAAAACAATTAACATTAAATTAAATCCTAACTACATGGTGCTACTCATCACCCACTCAATTTTTTTGCAGAATGATAGAGATTAAAGGTGATATGGCTTAAGCCTACAACCATTTATACATCTTGGTAATATGGGTCCTTGTAAATATTTTATCACTATGGTACCCTATAGTGATACTTCATGAATGATGTAGGGTGATTTCCATCTTATGCACATCTTTCTATGGAATGCTTTAAATTTGCTATCATAAAGCAATACTATTTGGTTTGAGTGAAATTACTTAGATTGCAAGTTGTGATCATGCCATGATTTTTGAATTTGTTTGTTGATATATTGCATCCATTCTTCTCTTAATTTATTTTATTCCATCCTAGTGAATCCATCAGTCATGCCCTTAATGCATCATGATCTCTTAATCTCATGATCATCACAATACATAGACTAGACACAATATATTCCATAGGCATTATTACCTCAAGGCCATATACCAATTAGAATGGAATGAACCCAGTAGCTCTCTTATAATGTGTTTGATAGGCCCATATAATTGTAAGAATTTTATCCTCTCAATCATCTCTCTAAACATTATAATTTTTTTAACATCCACCCATAAATTTATTGGATGCTTCTACCTATCCATTGGCCTACGGGCGGAAAGTCATGATTTTATGGTGAAATATCATGAACTCTTTAGTGAGAATCTTTATAGTATTATTTATAAATTGTATACCTATATCAATTACCAACTTAACTAGACATCCAAACCTCATAATAATGTTTTCAGATAAAAACTTGGCAATATCCTTCACACTGAAGATTGGAGTGGTAGCAACTTCCACCCATTTCATGAAATAGTTAGTCATAGTGATAATGTATATGGTATGACTATGTTTACTTGGAGGAGTTATAGTCCCAAAAAAATCAATTCCCCATTGCTCAAAAGGTAGTTCGACAAGCATAAGTACCATAGGCATTTCTTCTCGTTGGTTGGGCTTGCCCATTTTTTGATAGATATCATAGTGTTTAGGAACTCTATGTGCATCCTTAAATAACATAGACCACCACATACCACTTTGAAGTATTTTCCTTGTAGTGGATTCTCTTATGAAGTGACCTCTTTTAATCCCTTAATGATCCTCTTGAAGAAGCTATGGTTGCTCATGCTCTAGAGTTACCTTGCATAATACATCATCTTTGTGGGAGTGATTATGAAAGATGATGGATGATGAGGGAATGATTAGGGATGATGAGGGAGTGACTAAATATGATGAGGCATAGTGACGGTCAATGAGGGAGTAATTAGGGATGATGAGGGATGAGGAGGAATGATGAGGTACAAGGATGAAGTGATTATAGATGAAGGAACAATGATGAGAAAGTGAAATTAATACATAATGGTCATTTGGTGTGCATAGGTCATCAATGTGACCTATGTTTACACAATCACACCACTTCTATCTCAAAAAACTGGTTTTTCTTCTTGGAGGGTCAATGTCTATAAATACAAGTTCATAAAAATTTCAAAGTATGGACATCACAACAAATTGAGCCAATATATTGGGTACATGTTTTTCAATTTTACTTAGCTCCACTACCCAAGGCTTGGTACGTATATTAGGAATATAGTTTGGAGAATTGAACTTGACCATAAGTTTAATATGACTTAATTAAAACATTTTTATTTGAATAAGAAGATCCATTTGTGCACAAGGCCCTACATAATTTTGTTGTGTGTCATAGGTGAGAAGAATATATTATAGTTACATAAAAACATAAATCATAGACTAGGACAAGCACATATCTTCACACAACTATAAAGGAGTACTAGGAAAAGAAAGAGAAAGAATAATTTCTACTTAAATCTTATAGTAAAATCTAGAACAATGTACATGACACTAAAAAGAGTGAAATTGAATAAGATATGGTTTTGAGAGGTTTTTTTGAAATAGAGAGGGGCACAAATGAACTTAAAATGTAGAACATAGAAAAAATTAAAGAAGATCATCTTTGAAACCTAAATATAATATAAAAAATACAAAAAAAGGAAAGTAATGGACTGCATTCAGGGGGAAAGAAGTAAAATATATGAAGAACCAATGTGGAAGAAAACTAATAACATTAGTATAGAATTGGTACTAAAACTATCAATAATTGGTGACTATTGGACGCAAGAACATTTATCAAAGGAAGTTCAATAGTTTCAATCTTATGAAGTTATGTTTTCCACAAAATTTTAAAATTTCTAGGGTGGAGACCCTTCAATAGGTGAGATGCATATTGAACTAAAATAATACATAATCCCAGTCAAGAAAGTGACCTTATAGGCTAAATACCAATATAAAATTGAAGGTTAAAGTAGAAATAAATAGGATGGAAGAATCAAGAATCATTTATCTGGTATAAAAATTGCATTGGGTTAGTCCCATGATAGTACATCCTAAAATGATAGGGGAGATACAAGTTTATTGGGATTGTTAAGAATGGAATGATGTTTGTGTCAATGATTCATTTTTAATTCATTTCATAAATGAAATACTTGAATTGATTACAATTCATGAAGTTTATTCATATATAGATGGGTTAAGTGGATACCATTAAATTATCATTACTGCTAAAGATTAAAAAATTCAAATTTCACAACATAATGTAAATCATTTTCAAACATGAAACCACACACATAGTAGGTATAATTATTGTAATTTTATATAATTTTCATGATTCAAATATACACTTGGGACAAAGTATTATGTATTTTGCATCAATTTTCATAGATTTGGGACATAGTTTTTCAGATTTGAGATAAATATTATATACAATTTACAAAGCATTGGTTACATTTTGATAGATAATTCGGATTGAGACAAATTATAGGTTCATATGCTATGAAAATGCATCAAGTCACAAATATATATTCAAATGATTATACATCACTTACAATAGTTTTAGTGAAGGGGCATGCACAATGTTCATTTCTTTCTCACCACACACTGATGCACCAACTTTTCAAGACACACTGATAGAGCCTTTATCTATTTTTAGGAGTTGGCACCCTTAAGTAGTCTGGTGGAGACTCAACATCATTGACATCATTGGCACTACTCCCCTTTTTTAGGTTTAGGTGGTTATACCATTTGACCTTTGTTAGATTGGCTATTTTATGTACACACTTGAGTTGTGCGATTGAGACTCAATTATCTCAATGGCCTTGACACAACTGAACCTTACACCAAATTAGAGGCATGATCTCCCTCCAATTCTCATCATCACATATCCAAGGTTCAGTTGTGAACCTTTAGATTATATGCACTAATTATAATGTAACATGTTATTGGTTATAGGTAATGCATAAATGCATAATTCAAATGGGGCTCAAGAAAAGGGTAAGTGTATTCTACATATCAAGGTACACATTTCATTCCTTTAAGCTAGTAATTTCATCTCTATGCATTACTTGATTAAATGGGGTGTAAATGTAGATACTAAAATCTGATTTCATATGTCATACTATTCTTGTATACTTGGAAATACCAATCATGGTAAAACTTTTAGTTTATGGCATCCCTGCTGAAAAGCTCACATTCATCATTTCACTCTACCTAATTTCTTATCCTATAGTCCCACCATAACATTCTAATGGCATAGATCACTTGTAGCCTATAGTTTACATACAAACCAATTTCCATCCTACATAGATAATTACAAATCCAAAATAACTTCTTACCTTGTAGGTCACAAGCATCCAAGTCTTATGTTACTTCCGGCTTCTCGAGGAATTATACAAGAACCATTCCTTGTAAGACATTTTTTATGATATATACTGTGCATTCTACTTCTTCATCCCAATAATAATTTTGTATGTGCTTAACTTTTAACATGCTTCTTTTCATTTTCATTAATGTTCTGCCTTTTCTTTCTACAACATAATTTTCTTAAAGTGAATACTTTGCGGTGAATTATTTCTTGATTTTAGTTTTATAGAAATATTTAAAAACTCATTAGATACATACTCACCTCATCTATCTAATCTTAAATTTTTTACGTAAACTCCACTTGATTTTTCAACCAATGCTTTTAACTAATTAAATATACATATGAAATAAAAGTAGATCCTATTTCAATATATACACGAACTATTTCCTATTCATTTAAATATAATTGTATTTCATATTCATTTTTTGGTATTGAAAATAATGCTATATTCTATTTGAAAGAAAAAAACCACTAACCCTATTTTATATTTTAAATACTGTAAAAATATAGAAAAGTAAAAGTAATTATTGCATTCAAAATAATACTTATATATATCCATTGGAATGAGAAAGGCAATTGATCATGTTTTATTTTTTGTAAAAGTGGAAATGGAATTGGACCTATCATTTTGAATGTTCAATCCAAAACTATCCTACCTATTAACATGATATTTCAAACTCATCGAGGGCAAAGGATTGTAAAAAGAACTAGTTCTTTGAGTTATTTAAATAATATACAAACATTTAAAGATTATGCATTGATCTAATATTGACCATGGATGCTATTGCTTATGGGATTCAATACTTTTCAACCATTTTATAAGTCTTTTCTAAACCCTACAAATCAAAAAAGGTTTACACTTATATCGAGGACCATCATATTGAATGTCACTAAGGGAGAGGATCCAATAGTTAAACGGGGTCCAAAATTTGGGATAGGTACCCCAATAGTTGTGATAGCCAAAAGAGCTATTAGTTGTACAAAAAATTTAAAAGTGGGTGTACAATTAACTTGTAATTGTATAACTTTGACCCATTAGTTATGTACAACAACCAGTGATATGATGACATATCAGTTATTCAAGTATAGGCTACCCAATGCATATGTATTGATCACACCTTTAAAAAGATGCTTTTCTAATACCTTGCATGGAAAATGTTGTGTTGGTGCCATATTACCACGTCAGAAGCTAAAAATCTAAAATTAAATAATAGACTTGTCAAATTATCTAATGATATAATTTTTGTATAGATGTGGCACAGTTTGAGTGCCATGTAGACCCAAAATTGAGGTACTCAACTACCAGTTCTTCTCCCTTATCTATGTTAATATTTTATATGTTTTGCTTTGCTTTATCCATATATCATCTTATTTTTAATTAAGGTAGATAATATTTACAATAAAAAATAAATTTATATTTTGAGGGGCTAAAAATGGGGATAAATTTTCTATCAACTTTGATTGCAATTATGAAATTCAAATTTACATGTCAACAAGTGATTAGAATCCAAGAGCATTATTTAAAGTGTAATATAGAAGCTCGAGCATTATTTTAATTTAACTAGATATACTATATCATACACTCAAAGCTGAAGTGGTGATGATCTCAAAGAGAATTTCAATAGATGAATCATATCAATTTTTCTCTTCATAGAACTTAGACCATAATTCAATCCTGCATATTTATGGACTTATTCATTTGAGACAGCACATTCAATTTCAACATGGCCATGGGAATTAAACCACTACCTATAACACCACTCAAATCTAGAAGTCCAAAGGAAAAAATCAGTTGTTTTGGATATATAAGTCATTCATTTTTTCCATGACCTAATGAGATTGGATGCATTGCCACCATAATATAGGTAGGTGGGATTATATTAGAACTAGATCCATATGCAATTGAACAATACTATTTGGAGGGCCTTACCCACTGATGCACATCAGGATACAAGCATTGTAGAGTGGAGTTTAAGTACACCTTATTTTCACCTCTACCTATGCCAAAAAAAAAAAAAACATAGAAATAATTTAGACTTATATTTGACATGAAACCATATTGAAACAAAAACAAAAATAGAATTACCTGGCAATGTTCTTCTTAGGATTGTAATTCAGTGAGTCATGTTTTTTACTAAAGCCCATGATAAATCTCATCAGACTAAAAAAAGTACCAAATCTATCAAATTTGATGAGCCACATGATAGTTGGGCAGCCTATTATATTTGGGTAAGCTTAATCAGCCATAATCCCTTTTTCTTACTCCTCATCCTAGAGATCATTTGTAGTTCATTCATTTCCATATCACTTACAAAGCTAGATAATGACCTTTCCATCTACTTTAGTTTTAGTGGGATTTATTTAAGCGATATTAGTTTGAGTGGGATATTTGAAATTCAAATTTGTTTGGACAACCATATTGCCACGAAAGATGCCACATTACCAAGTCATGTTTTAGAAAGTATGCCATATTAGTAGGCCATGAATGGGGAAGAAACATCAAAGTAGTCAACCAAAATGTTGAAAATTTGGTGATGCCATGGTTTACGATCATGGTCATGCTAGTGATTATGGTTTGGAAGGGCTTTAGTTGATGGTGAGTGACTTTGAAGACCAACAGAGACCAACCCCTTGATGATTGATGAAAACCAAAATGTACTGGGAGTTGGTACGTTCTAGTTAAGCTCTAACCTTTATTATAGGTAAGTTATTAGATGAGCCACAAAGATGTCACATTAATATCAAACCCTTCATTTACTAAAACTTTATGAATGATGGTGGTATTAATGGCTATTTTAATGCATAGGGGTGGATCATTGACACAAAAAAGGATCTCATCCTCAATAATGTTTTGTTCAAGAAATTTAATGGAAGGTTTTGAAGAAGGATAAATGTATTCAATAGTATGCACATTGGTTGGTTGAAGCTCATGAGAGGGTGATTCTTCTTCTACAGAAGATGGGTCTTCAATTTCTTGTAATTGTTATATGATGAATTTGTGATGATAAGGGGAGGTATGAATTCATCCATAAGAGGAATCTTACAAGACATGGAGTTGAGCTCTTCGAAGAAGTTATAATGGGTTTTGGAAGAAGAACTAGTGTGAGGTTTAAGAGGTAAGGTAGACTTTGAAGGAATGGAAGTGGTTGGAAGTTTGGAAGGAGGAGATGGTTTATCATTAGATTTGAAATCTAGGTGAGTGGTTGTAATATCTTTGAAGAGTTGCTCTTCCAAAGATGGTTTTTTAGGTTTAGTAATAGGATATTTGTGATCTCAATTGAGGTAACAATTAACTTTGGTTGCATTGACATATTGAGAATTATTATAATATTAGACATAGTTGGCATCGATGGCATAAAAATACTTTGTAGCTTGTTGAGTATTAGATGTGGAAAAATATTTTTGGATATTATAAGAAGAAGCTTTGGGAGCTTATCATTTTTGAGAAGTAGTGTGATACTCTTGATGACAGAGTTAAATCATGGCTTCATGATTGAAAGAATCACCAAGCATGTAAGTGACAATAAATTTGGTAAGACCTCTACAGGTTTCATAGGAATGACCAATGTTGGTGTGTAACCAAAAAAATTTATTATGATCATACCATTTAGGGGGATTATTGGGATAAGTAAATGGTTTAGAGGGTGCTAAAAATTGTTTCATTTATTGCACAGTTAAAGGTGTGTGTGAAGATGGGGGATTATCGGCTTTAGTAACTCCTAGTTTGGTTTGAGGAGTATTGTCAGTGATTGTATTGGTATAAGTTTGAAAAGACCCTTTAAGGAATTTGGTATTAGGTTCAAACTATTTCATTAAGAAGTCTTGATGCTTGGCTTGGTTAAGAGCTTCATTAAGCATTTGAGGGGCAAAAGTTCAAACTTTGTATTAAAGAGGAGTTAAAGTAGTTATAAAGAGATGCAACAAATTATCATTAGTAATGTTATGGTTGACTTGGAGGGATAAATATTTCCATCGCTTGATAAAATCATGAGCTGATTCAGTGGGATATTACTTAGCATTGATGAAATGACTATGGCAATTTTTGGAAAGAAAATTATGTTGAAACTCTTTAACTAAAAGATTGGTTAAATCTTCTAGCTACCATACAGAATGTTGGGGAAGTTGGTTGTACCATTCCAATACATTGCTAGTGAAGGTTTTAACTAGAAGTTTAGTGGTGATGAAGGTATTAGTTTGGATCCACTCTTTGTAAAGATTGCCAAATGATTTGAGTAAAGATGCATGGTATTTAATCCCATCATACTTAATTATTGGAGATACATTACCGATATCAATGGAAATAATGAAAGGGGATAAAGGCTCATTTTGTATGTTTTAAAGCATCTTTTTATTTAGATAAGTTGGGGAATGACATTTCTTGTGACATCTCAAAGAGGTGGAGGAATAAAGTTTTGATTATTTTGAGGGATAAGAACGGGAGGTTGATTAGCCATATCGATCAAATGATGTTGTAGTTACATTATTTGGGAGGTGTTAGATGTTTGCATTATGTTTATTTGTTGCAATATCTGTGAAAGAGGTTGTGTTATATCAATTGGCAGGTTGGTGTTTGGAGGAGGACTCCCTAAATGGGTATTAGGGGGAGGGTCATTAGGAGGTGGATTACTAGTGGGATTGTTAGATAGACTTATGCCAATCACTCTTACATTATGCTAAGATGCTTGAAGATGGGAATTGTCTTGATAAGTACATAAAGGATTTGATCCACCTACTTCATCTTGAGGCATGATTTGAACCATGTTTCAATACAAAGATGAGGGAGGGGAAGAAGTACTCCAAGAGTGAGGATTCTCTTGGGAGGTAAATAAAGGAAGAAAAGAATACCCTATATAGTGTCTAAATTCAGGTTATCCAAAAAGATTCTGATAGGGGATTTCATTATGCTTGATGAGAGAAACATAATTTTAGGAAAGAATAAAGAGAATCAAGGATAGAGTCGACCAGATAAAAGAACAGGGTTGACCAACAAGGGACATGTTCAACCAACATATACCAAGTCAACTAGGTTGATAGAGTATTGCTAAAACATAGGCTAAAAAGAGTACAGAGTCATATGGGTTGATTGTGTACTATTGGATAGAGGATAAAATAGGTAGATAGGAAGACTAGTCATGTAGGTCGACTATGTACTACTGACAAGAAGGTAAAACATAATTTGTAAGAGACTGTAACGACTAGGATGATAATTTTCTAAAACATGGGAGAAATTTTGTAAGATAATTAAAATCAAGAATGAAAGAAAAAACACAAATAATTAGATCAATGCGATTGATCTAATTGCGGCACACAACATAAAACCTTGCACCAATGCTGGCCAATGCAAGTTTTTATAATACAACACACAATGATGAAAGAGCAAGTAATCAACTAAAAAGTAAATGTTAATTAATTGGTCACCTTAAGTGTTATTAGATTATTAAAAATTTTGATTTTAATGTGATAGGAGAGTTGGATGAAATAGGGAACTAAAAAGTAGTCTAAAGTTGGTTTCATGGTCTGTAGGTTGAAATGGATATTTATTGGTAATGGTATTATCTTGGTATTGGGGCCAACCCCCTCACTTCACAATTCCATAGTGATAAGGGTATCGGGTGCTTTGCCAATATATACCATTAACCATGTATTTATACTTGGCTAGAGAACCAAGTCAACTTTCCCCTTGGTGATGAAATCCAAGTAGGTAGGCCTTGGGAAGACAAGTGTTTAAATGAGTTTTGAATGTTAAGTGGTTTGGTAGTGTATGAAAAAGAGAAATAGTGTGACTAAAATGGTAGTTTGAAAAACCACCTATTTAGATTATGTGAGTTACTCCAAAAATGCAAACAACTGGAAAGGAAATGTGAATTAATTACTAATAAATAGTTGTTAATTCTTGATTAAGAATATAATAGAGTTAGTTCAGGTGACACTATATGCAAATAGTATAAAACATAGTCAAATGGGTTGCTACTATTCTATTGAAGCAAGGTCTTTAAGAACAAATTCAAATAGGTCAACTATGTCTCTCAAATAGAAGATAGACTATAGAACTAAGTCAACCAGGTCAACCGAGTTAGCCATAGATTTTTAGTTTTGAAGACTGCTAATTATGAAAAATAAAATTGAAAGAAGTAATGAAATGATAGAGAGGAAAGAAAGGAACCTTGGTGGGCTTGAAAATGATTTAAAATGTAAATTTTATGTTGTAATTCTTTAGTTTTTATTTTTAAATTTTGTGAATTGGGTCGACTGGTTAGATGAAGTTCTACAAAACCCTATATGCTAAAGAAGAATAAGGAATAGAGTTAACGTATTTGACAGTGTTCATTGACCTGTATGTTGGTAAAAATAATTAATAGATAGAGTTGACCTATTTGATAGTGTATGATAATCTAGAATGGAAGGATAGTTCTATGTCTAACTATTTGATCCAATAACCTATAGCTAATGAAGACTTGCACATATAGAATAGAGTCATTTTAAAGTGATTGTGTGTTAAACCTACAAATAAAAAGTTAGAACTATACTAATTAGTTTGATATAGTACTACAAATTTGAAAAAATATAATAAAATTATAAAAATGATGGTGTGAAAGAAAACCTATAAGGGTTAGATTCACATCAGGTTCACCAAAATGTATGCAAAGGGAAATGCAATTGATATATAAATCAATCCTAACTTGAAGAAGATAAATCCTACTTACACTTTCGATTGTCGACACATTAGATTTTTGAGGTCATGACCAAGATCAATTTGCTAGACCTAGATAAGGGATCTCTTACCATAATACTATCACTAGAGAGGGTTACAAAGCCTTTAATCAAGAAAAAATATACAATAAACCTAACTAAGTCCTATGTTTTCATATTCACTAAACTAATAACAAGTAAAGCAAAGTCTAATCTAGTGCTCACCAAAGCTTATGGCACAAAGTGGGGTAATAAACATAAAAAGAAAACATGTATAAGAGAATCCTATTTAAGCTATGTATAGGTAAGACCCTAATGTATGGAGAAAGTAATATATTCAAAAGCCATTACTTATGTTACTTCTATCTAGTAAAGAGAGGAGCAAAGTTAGAGATACTTAACTTGAAGATAAACCCGTTGAGACTCAATCTCTTCCTTGGCCAAAGGTGCTTCACAAGAGGTTGTTGTGATTTGTAAGGATCACTAAGAAAAGCCAAAGCATTTAAGACTTTTCCATAAGGTAAGATTCTTTTCCAAGTATAAACCCTAAGCTAAGATTCCTCGATTAGAATGGTAGAAGTGCAAATTGTAAAGAAGCACAAATGAATAAGTAACTCTTGTTGTCTCTCTAAGAATGGAGAAATGAATGTGTTTATATAGGTAAATCTAACCCTAGTCCTTTCTAAAAGTTTAGGTTGATAAGGTTGATCCAATCAACATTGTATCATTTTTGACAAAAAAAATTAGGTTTTGGTCTAGGTCAAATAGGGTCCAACATAGACCCTAAATAAGTTTTATCAATTAGAGTACAAGGTCGATGGGGTTGATAGTGTAATGTAAATCATAAAAAAAGATTTTAGGCTAGGGAAGGGATAATGAAGGCATAAAATGACTAAATGAGGGCGAAAAATAGGAGGCAAATCTTAAGGGAATGTTTTTAGGAGATAATTGGATTGATAACAAGTGATTGTAAGGGATAACAAACCTGTGAAGTACCAATAGTCTACCTACTTATTGAACCCCTAATTCATCTAAGTATAGATCCACACCAATGTGACAAACTTCCCAGCATGAGGCAATCACTTGGAATGATCGCCATTTTGGTTTTTTGATGCCAATTGGAGGAATCAAAAAATAACTTGTACCAGTTAACAAGTGGTTAATTGGCACCCATATCTTTAGGGAATCCATTAAGATTGGTAACATGTGGCGACCACAACAAAAGGGACATAATGTGATGGATTTTGCATAATAATAAAAAACTCTATAGTTTAGCACCCAACATGTGCTCTCCAACCTAATATGAAGATGCTCCTGTATGCTATAAAGTCAAGCTCAAACAAGTAAAAAAGGGAGGTAAATAGATGTAGTGAAACTTTTCTATAATTAAATTGGAGTATTATAATCACCATTAGTGTTAGGTATAACATGGATGTGTTTGAGGCTCCATATTGTAGTGCCCAAGCTTGCCTGTGAGCCTCTGAGCTGTGAATAACTCTATATGAGCATTTGCTCTAATTTGCATATCATGTACTCTATTTAATTAAATTTGGTTTAGTGTAGAATGGTGTTGCATCTAACTAAGTTTGATCTAGTTTGTGTGGTCATGGTAATAATATTAAAGTGCATATACAATGTTGTAATTTATGTATAGTTATGTTAAGCATAGTTTTTTCAAGCTCTGGTCTAATTCATTAATGGTGTCCCTGTGTAGAAGATGATGCCAACATATTATGTGAAATATCCTAAGTGTGGATAAGATCATGCACCCAAACTTTGGTAACCTATCTAGAAGCATGAGCCTAGAATGTCCCTTCAAATTAAAGAATCACTTTGATCCTTCAAAGCAATTGAATGGTGCCAAGTTTATTGATACAGAAACCTGAGACCTTGAGGTTATAGAACCAACCCCACAAAGGCTTGCAACCCTATGAATGAAACTAGTCACCCCAAAAAAATCTTACACCAATGAACCTACCAAAGCCTTTATGGAAATTACCAAGTCTTGTTAGTAACGAGTTGTGCCATGGCACAACTATCCCAATGTAGGCCCCCGTTCTTTCTCTATTGTGCTTTGGTGAGTGCATAAGGCTTGTGCCTTATGTGAATTGATGCCAACATAGCTAAGTGATAAGTGTTGAGCACTATGGGAACATACCTTTGTTATGCCTAGTTGTAATGAGTCAAGAACTAATTTGGAACAACTAGATAAGCACCTAACTCTATGAAGGAATTGACCCCTTTTTGTACAACATTTTGGTTCCATTATCAAGACTTATGTTGAATTCCATTGCTAAAATGGTTCATCATAACAATTCTATGATTCTCCCTTAAGAACAAATAATACTGGTTATAATAGGTGGAAGATAGTTTTACACTAAAGCATCCAACCTATGAGGGCATATGCCATAAAAGTGGATCCATGACAACCTCTATGATGCTCTATACAAGGTCTTTTTCTATGAATTACCTAAGCATGTATACTAATGGTTAGCTACCAATATGACTCATACAAGTTGAAGCTATGGAAAACACCTTGAGTGGATGAAGGAGCACTTAGAAAAGCTTAAGAACCTAGATGCCACTTAGACTAGAGCTGTAGAAAAATGGTGGTAGGAAATACTAAACAATTACATGTTTGAGTTTATAGTGTTGACATACTCCTACCTTGAGGAAGTAAAGTATCAATTTTTGCATGAACCTAGAGGCACATTTGTGAAAGATTTTGACATATAAATTAATAATTTGATGTTGAATTATGGATTTAAAATCATGATCATAGAAGGCTAAAGTCCTTTCATGTATGAACAATACAATAGGGAAGAATGGGATGTATAAGTGAAGCACAAATGGAAGGGGATGAGCAAATTGACATCTAATAGCTCAGGAGATAGATTTATAATAACATAAGGCATAGGCTGATAGAAGATCTAGAACCTAGGAGTGTCGAGAGAACCTATAGTGAGTGGGAAGGGCATGGGGAAGGATCTCTTGAAATACAATAACATCAGGAGGAGAGAAACACTAAAGTCATAGATCAAGCTCAATAGTTGATAGATGTAGAATGCTTTGGGTTACTACATCATTTGACCACTAAAGATGCACCATATGTGCCTACCCCCTTTGAACCTATGGTGTAAGCTCATGTACTGGATCTCCAACTTGAAGAAAGAATAAAAGTAATAATTGACCTTATTATCGACATAGATTTTAGACATTTTGAAGACTTGGAGTTTAATTTCATGATTGAAAAAGTTATTCCTTACAAAGAGTTAGGTGTAACTACCAACTTTGGGCACTAGTTTAAAAACATAGAACATGAGTGCAATCATTCTAGTTCAACCAATTTTAGTTGTACTAATTAGGCAAAAGCCTATAGGAAGTGGCTTAATGCCATAGGTCAGTAATATAACACCATCATCATCTTCAATGCCAATAGTAATAATGAGGCCAATACCTAGCCTAATGGCTAAAGGCATTGGAGGACCACTGCCAAGATAAGTAATAGGGGGCAATTGCCTAAAATACCAGCACCCTCTACAACAAATATACTAAGAGATGGCTATGCACTTGCTAGAGTATCATGATGTGGAAAATGCCATAGAGCATATGCTAAAATGTGAGCTAAAACCATGTGCTTAGGGTATAACCCAATAAAAACACAAAGAAACTCAATTCATGATAACTCTATTAGATTGTGCCCATACCTGGTGTAGAAAATTTGATCTTAACCAGGCTATGGTTGACTATGACACCTTGAAGGAAGCATTCCTAAAAGAATTGATATACTTGAGTTTGAATAATAGAGCATCACCATACTCAAGGAAATTAACCAAAGACTCTTAGAAAGTGTGCACATGTATGATGCAAGGTTCAAGACTCTAATTTTCAAGCTTCTTTATAACATTCATCCATCTTAGCATGCATAATGGTTCATTAGAGGCTTACTAGTGCTATTCAAAAGAGTGCTCTCCATGAAAACATTCATAGACCTCATAAAGCACTTAAAGGTATGCTCAAAGTTGAGGCAGTCAGAAGCACCAATACTAATATCAACCCATTCATGAAGGTATAGATTGCAGCTATGGCCTCCCAACTCTAAAAGCTGACTGTGAGTTCTTCACAAGACACTCGAAGTAGATTATGGTGCATAGATAGTGAAATAGAGGGACACAATAAGAATAACTACCCTTGAAAGAATGTACATGCTTTGATCCTAATCTATTAGGTTTATCACAAAGTTCATGATGTTCACAACTACCCTTTTTTTCAATGTTCTAGTCAAGTTAACGTGACCATCTATTGTCAGTTGTGTAATGCCTACTGATTTAACAATTTTGGGAATATTGGTGTATTATTCCTAATTTAGTTAAAGGGTCTAAGTAGTAAAATCAATAAATAAATATGGAATTATTAAGCTACTAATTTTTTTAAATTAATTGAAATTTAGACTTTTTAAAAATAGTAATGAGAGGAAGAAAACAAGACTTAGTTGGAAACTGATTGATTTGATTGAGACAAAGGCTGAGATTTATTATGCAGGACTAGGACACTCTCATAAATTGAGATATATACTTCATTTTATGATTGGATAGGCACGTCAAAATTTGATAATAGTGGCATCAATGCTATAGTCTACTTCTGCCACTGTTGTCTTGAGGATCTGAGCTTTCTAGGTTTTGTTCACCAGGTCTATGTGACCCTGTTTGTGAAGTTTTGACAGCTGGAAGTCACTAGATCTCCTTGTAAAGTAGATTTTTCCTTCAAAACATATGTTCCATTATGCTTTGACTAATTTTGAGTAAGAGGGGGGGGGTTAGTGTGTGTAATATTCACTAGACTGGATCCACACCCCTTGTGTGGGCATGTTATATACATACCAATACTCCGAAGAGGGATGAAGCCATATGTAGTTCTCCCACTTGATGTGCTTTGTGAAATTATGTGTATGAAGATGCATAATGCTAAAATATATGTGATTAAGGTGGATAGATACTAATGTAACAATTTGGATAAGCTTTCAAGTGTGTTGGATAGTTGTATGCAAAGAATAGGGAAGATTTCTTGAGTATTTTTGTTTGTATTATTACTTGCTTAGTGATAATTGCCAACCCCTTCTAAATGATCTTTGAATGGGATTTTATAGGGATCTATTGGTCATAGGTTAAATGTACTCATTTTAGGTCGACAAGGAGAAGGATGGGGAACCAGAAGAAATTGACTGTTAGGGCCTGAAATGGACTTAGATAATAGCACCAAAAGTAGATAAGAGTGGTATTGGTGCTATAGTCCTAGTGTGGCACTATTGTCCTAAGCAGATGGGACCTGGGGGGATAAATCTATCATGGAAAGAGGAGTCTAGCTCAATTGGGATCAAGTTTGGAAGGCTAAGAATGATTGAGAATTAGTGAAAAGATGCCTATGAGGGTCATGAGAGAAAACACGAGGGGCTTAAGGGTTGGGTGTCATTAGCCACACTCAAGTTACTAATTTTCACATTTTATATGACTACATTTGCCCCCCCTTTATTTTAGTTATGTAGTAAAGTGAAATACTAGGATAAAGGGAAAATAGAAAGCATACCTAAACTTACTTGTAACGCTGAAGCTCATGAAGTTGTGTGATGCTAGGTGTGTGTAGAGAGAGCACACTGTAAAGTGCAAATTTTTAAGAAAAACAAAGAGTACATCAGTTCTTACTAGATACACTATATCTAAAATAAGAATGTATAATGCTGGGTAAAAGAGAGGAAGAGAAAGGAATGAATACACCTCACTAGGTATGCAAACTAATATAAAACCTATTATGATGCTGAGTGATGTTGGATATGTGCTGAATCAAGAGTAATATCATGAATGAAGCTAAGTGCTCAATTCCCTAAAAGTGGCTCAAAAATGCAAAGGATGGCCCTTTGGCTCCATCATAGGCCACTAAGTGAAGCTAGGTGGTCATGCATGTGTTGATCGATGTTTAGACTATGTGTCCAATCCTTCTGAATAGGTGGCTCAAGAATACAAAGGCTTTCTAGTCTTTTGGCTCCATCTTTGCCCCATGAAATGAAGATATGAACTGATATTGATATGATATGTGTGTCATATGAGATGGATATTGAAGCCCATGAATGTAATATGATCTAACAATGTTGGCATGGATAGCTGAGTGCATGCTAGAAACTAGGCCACTCTTAGCCACTCTGAAAGATGGAGATTAGGCTTATATGAAATCCACTATGAAATTAGTGCTCTAGGCTATATGAGATCCACTTGAGAACTCAATAGCTTGAAAATTTGGACGTTAGGCTTGTATTAAAGCCACTCTAAAATGATGCCAACCACTTGCTGATGGAATAAGGCATGCAACTACTGAGAATGCCTGGGTAATGCTAAACTCAAAAACAAAATAAAATAAATGTACCATACACATTGCCCTCAATTACTGGTGTCTAGAACATGGATTTTCATGTAAAATTTATATCAACTATCATGTCTAAACCTAGAAGTGAGAGCCATCTTGCCATGCATGATGTTCCCTATATCTAGATTCTTTGAGCAAAAGTGTATTAAAAACTACTGATTCTAAACTAGTCTATCTATGAAAAATTGTAGTTAAAACTACTTTTCTCCCCACTTCTAGAAAGTCTATTTTTTTTTCTATTTGGATAGGAGAACTAAAAGTGGACACTAGTAGCACCGATGCTATTATCCAAGTTGGATGCTATTATCTAGGACCAAATCTGGTAACTATTCTATATTTTTGACTATCTACCTAGTCTTTTTTGACTAATTTAATGTCTAGTTACTATTTTAAGTGTTCTGAAAACTATTGTTTCGATCATTAGGAGCTCTGATCTCTATGATAAATCCCTTATTTGTTGCTCCCTCTTTTGAGGGTAGGAATAAAGACCCTACAATGATTGCCTTCAAATAGAAAGAACTCTGCAAGTGTGTTATGCTATAAAGATACATGATATAACAATGATAATTGATAAGATATCTCAAGACATAACATGATTTATATTGCGAGATTGTTAGATCAATAGGGGTATGCCTAGATGGATATAACAATGTAATAACATGTGCAATGTACTGAACTGGAAATGAAAGTTTGGTTACTTGTTCATTTTTAGTTAGAGGGATGAAGCATGGTGTTCATCATGGCATCCAAAAAAGCAAAATAATGCATGATTTAGATCATGGCATTGCAAATAATGAGAAGCAAACAAGCAACAAGCACACAAGGCAAGAAGCATAAAAGGGTGGCCAAGGGGCCAAGAAAATAAGGGACATGGGCACATGTCACTCAAATTGGAAAGCAAGCATACAAGGCATGTTAAAATGCCACATACACATATAATTGAAACAAGTAAGGTTGGTGTGGAGCCACAATCACATATAAGAGTACAAACAAAAGATATTGGCAAATATCCTAAGGCACACACATGAATAGAGGCAAAGTACATTAGCAAATATCCTAAGACACATATAGGAGACAATCAAGAATTGGAAAATACAATCATATCAAGGTACATAAAGAAATAAAGGAAAGCATATAATAACTAAAAATACGATCGCATCTAACTAATCAAAGCAAGAGGGAAAGTATGCAAGACATGTTAGTACAAGACTAGGTATATACTAAGAAAGACACAAGTGCTATATGCTAGTGAGTGTTGATAGAGTAATCTATGTAAGCTAGTAAATAATGTACATTAGCATGATAACTAGAGTGTGTGGTGTAGGAATGACATAATCTTGATGGTGTAGTCATATAGAAGATGCCCCCAGTAGGTATGTATGTCAATGTATTTCTTGATGTAGAAGTAAGATGCCCCCTTAATGGGTAGAGTGAAGCAATCAAAAAGCTGGATGTCACTACACACACGCAAAAGAGATCAAGTGAAACATGGTAATGTAGATAAATTGACAAAAAACAACATAGAACAACAAATGTAAGTCTAGAATTGTAGTAGGAATGTAAAGCATGGATAATGCATACATTCAAAATATTTTGGTGTTTTTGAGTTATTTGCATGTTTTTGTATTTTGAACTATTTGAATGTGTTTATATTTTTGAATATAAGCTATGTGCAATCAAGTATAAGAAAGTATGTACAGGTAAGCTAGGAAAAGATGATACCAATCAATGAGTCTCATGGGACACTCCCTATTATGGTGTCCTATATCAAAGAGAGGAATCATGCATGATCATGAAGCAAGATGGAAATGTTGAGACTATGGCTTTGAAAGCTATACATACTATAGATGCTCTGAAATGTCTAGAGTAGAAACTAAGTGTGGGGTCCCCCTATAAATCTAAGAAGTAGATGCAATTGTAGGGCTCTTAGGGACCCATTTGGTAGTAAGAGAAGTTCTCTGAACATGTGCTCTATGAGTAGATGCATGAGATATCAATGATGTTGCCCTAGGTGTGAGCACTATAGCTAGAAGCTGTTTAGAATCTTGAAGTTGTGGAGGTGTATGAACTCTCTGTCCTAATGATGGATGCCTCAACTGTGTCTGAATTAGAACTGGAGGAGGAACTATAACTAGTGGTAAAACTAAAACTAGTCACAAAATTGAAACTAGTGACTACAAAGTAGAAGATGGTTTTGAAGTGGGGAGTGGTAAATCATATAGAACTCCACCAATTTTAATAACCTAATTAGTGTGAATGAATTTCATGATTCTATGAACTGTAGAAGATACTACTCAAAGTTTTTGGATTCATGGTCAACCAAGTAACATATCAAAAAATCCTACACTAGAAGCAATAGTGAATGGTGTGACCACATGTGTTGGACCAACTTGTAGAGGAAGTAAAATCTCACCTAATGAATTTTATATGTGCCCATTGAACTCATTGATAACTATGTCCATCAGGGTAATATCCTGCTCCAAATATCCCAAATGTTATAGTAATGTCATAGTGCACATATTCACACTGGATCCATTGTATATGAAAACATTATGAATAAGATGATCATGAATGTAAGATCTGATAAAGAGTACATGATAATTCATATCATCTTCAATGATCTCCTACTCTAAGAAGGATATGGAAGGTCTAGTTAGAACTTTGGAATCGTATACACCAATCATGTTACTCAAAGAATGTGTCTCAGCTGAAGGTGCCTTGTATGATTTTAGTGGTGAATGTGCATGATATGCATGGTGAACCCTTGATGTGTCTCCTATCTCTTGTTTGGAATGTTGTGGAATTGGATGTAAAAATATTTTCAAAGCTTTATCCTATGTTTGCTTTCCTTGAGGAGGCTTAACTAAAGTGCTAAGATCTAGATGATTACCATCTATCAAATCTTGTATCTTGTGTCTCAAAATAATGTATTTGTTTGTTGTATGGCCTAGTGCCTTATGAAACTCATAAAATGTATGTTGATCATATCCCTATGGAAGAGGCTTTGTTGGGTCAACTTCCCAAATAGGAGGGAGAGATATGATTTTACATTCTAATAGCTACTGTAAAACTCTGGCTAGAGAAACTGGTAGATTGGTGAAGGTTCATCAAAGAGGTGTTGATAAAACCACTCGCTGAGGGGGCTTGAAAGCCACATTAATTATCAATTGATTTTTACTCTTGTTATCATTGACCTTAAATTTTTATGGTACTTTGTTTTTACTTTTATTTATTGTGTCTGAGATACTTGTATACTTGAGTTTCCCCATTGAAATTAGTTTGACTTCTCATTCCTTTGGTGTGTGACACAATTCAGTGAAGGAAGGTAATATTTTGAACATGATTGATTTATGTAAAGCTAGTAGAAGAATCTGTTTGAAGAGATCCTGTAACTCTTGATCAGCCATGGGGCTAGTCATCTTAACCAAAATAGTCATATATCAGAGAACATAATCTATGAGATGTTCATTTGACCTTTGTTTCTACTATGCAACTTGGGCGTATGAAACCTTATCACCAATGTTAATGCTAAAATGAGCTAGGAACATATCAACTAAAGGATTGAATGTGTTGACTGAATGATTTAGTAGACTATAGAATCATTGTAAATCATAATCCTTTAGACTTTCTGAAAATAGTTTGGTAAGTAGCCAGTCATTGGGTACATAGTCCAAGCATGCTATGTGAAAGGCTCTAAAATATGTCTCTAGATTACCCTTGCCATCATATGGAGTAAGTTTGGGTTGAACAAAACCTTGTGGCAAGGGTGTAGAAGCAATGTGATGTGTCAATAGTGTATGTAATAGACCAAAATAATCTAAGACCTATGTAGGTTTAGAGGCACCTTGCTCAAAATGTATCACCTTGGATTGAATAGATTTTATCTCTTACACAAGGGTTGCCACATTAGGAGACAAAGATGTACTAGCTATAGTTGGTGGCATATAGGCAGGTTGGGATATTATAGGGGGTTGTTGAGACAAAGTTGACCCCGTAGTATCATTTTTAAATGGTTGCTCTGTGGTTTTGGAAGATTGACCATTATTTACTCTTTGTTGTTCTTCTTGTAGTATTTTAAGCATGTCATCTTTCATGTCAGGGTGTTTAGTTAAGAGTTCTCAAAGTTCCCTTTTATTGGTTTCATCAAAATCGGTATAGTGGGCCATTGTTAAAGTAGGAAAATAATTTGAGATTTGATTGAAGTTTTTGCAATAATTTGTAATAGATAAAGTGCTAGAAAATGAAAGTACTATATATAGGAAATGTAAATTCCTAAAAATAGTTAACTGGAAATTGCATAAAAAAGATACAAAATGCACCAACATGTAAGGTGATACCTCAAGAAGCAATGGGACCTAGTGTATCCAACTAGGATTTGAAAAATGATTATTTTGAAAATTACTATGAACATTTGAAATTGAAAGTGAATTTTTGAGCTAGATATTGAAGTAAAAAATCAAAAATTTATTAGAAAATTAGTGATTTAAAGAGACCTAGTAGATGCAACTAGGGTTTTGAAAAATAAATGTTTTGGAAAATTACTGTTGTATTTTGAAATTTGAATGGATACTCTTATTTAAATATGCTAGTAAAAAATCAAAAAATTATTAGAAAATTATTGGGAAGATACTAGGACGTGGTATGGGCAACTAGGGTTTGAACTAAAATTATTTTAAAATTACTACATAATTTTAAAATTTAATGCTATTTTTTTATTTTATTATTCAGGTAAAAAATCAAAAAAATATAGAAAAAATTAGTATGAAAATTACCCTAGGGTTTCTAAGGTTTTTATGCACAAACAAAGTAAGTTAGGTTCACCAAATGATTTAACAATTTTGGGAATATTGGTGTATTATTCCTAATTTAATTAAAGGATCAGAGTAGTAAATTTAGTAAATAAATAAGGAATTATTAAACTATTGATTGTGTAAATTAATTACAATTTAGAGTTTTCTAAAAATAATAGTGAGAATAAGAAAATAAGACAGCTGGAAATTGATTGATTCGACTAAGACAAAGGCTATAATTCACTATGTAGGATTGGGACACTCACAAACTGAGATCTAAATTTCATTTTGTAATTGGATAGGAGCACTAAAATTGGATAAGAGTGGCATTGGTGCTATAGTCCACCTCTACTACTATTGTCTTGAAGATCTGAGCTTTTTGGGTTTTGTTTACTAGGTCTATGTGACCCTATCTATGAAGCTTTGGTAGCTAGAAGTCTATAGAGCTCCTTGTGAAGCAAATTTTATCTTCAAACCCTATGTTTCATTGTGCTTTGACTAATTTTGAGCAAGAAGGGGGGTTAGTGTGTGTAAGATTCACTAGACGTGGATCCACACCCCTTGTGTGGGCACGCTATCTACATACCAATATTCTGAAGAGGGATCAAGCCATATGTAATTCTCTCACTTGATGTGCTTTGTGTAATTGTGTTTATGAAGATGTAGAATACTAAATTGGATGCACTTGAGGTGGCTAGAGAGTGGTCTAAGGATTTGGATAAGCTTGTAAGTGTGTTGGCTAAATATATGTAGAGAATAGGGAAGATTTATTGAGTAGTCTTGCTTGTATTCTTGTTTGCTTAGTGATAATTACCATCCCCTTATAAATGATCTTTGAATGGGATTTTATAGGGATCTATTAGTCATGGGTTGAATGCACTCATGTTAGGCCGATAAGGAGAAGGATGGGGAATTGAAATAAATTGGATAAGAGTGGCGCTAGTGCTATAGTCCTAGTATGGTGATATGTCTTAAGGTAGACAAGACCTAGGGGGATGGATATGTCATGGAAAGAGGAGTCTAGCTTAGTTGGGATCAATTCTAGATGGCTACAGATGATTGGGAATCAGTGAAAAGATGCCTATGAGGGTCATGAGAGAAAAAAAGAGGGGCCTAAGGGTTGGGTGTCATTAGCCACACTCAAGTTACCAATTTTCACATTTTATATGACTACACCTACACTCATACCATAGTTGATTATCGTGTAATCAAGGAGATGCAAAAAATCATAGATAGAGGTGCATGATAGGCAACTATAGTATTTGGAGGGTAGGCAAATGAAGGAAATAAGGGCTATGGCCATCAAAATGTAGGCTATGGGATGCAAAAAGGCACCAGAGGGTGAGGTGAAGGATACTATGGAGGAATATTATCACCATGCTCATGTTACAAGTGCAAATCAATTGAGCATTATAACATGAATGGCTTACACATCCAATGTGTGGGTATTGTCAAGCAACACACAAGGTCAATTAATGCCCCAATTTGTATAAGAAATTGACTCAAAGCTAACGTGGCATAGACAAGGGTACATGAATGATAAGACATGATACAAAAATAGAGAAGTGGATTGCAAAACTATAATTGACTTGCACAATGTTAATCAATGTGCAAACAACTACTCATAGTGGATTTACCACTCAACCCCTAGTTGTGCTAGTACCAAAGTTGTACTTGGTGTATGGGGAACAAATTCACACTAAGTGCATAACACATCTTGAGCCTAAAGTTATGCTTTACCCCAATCTTGTGTGTTAGACAGATGTCTTACAATAGGCTATGAACATCATTCAAAACCTACAAGGAGAACTCCAACTAGCATGAGACCTAGAAGTGTAGGCTACCACCTCTTACAAGAAGCAAGATAGCTAGGAGGCTATGATATAAGAGCTAATGGAGATCTTGTGCCTCCTACAAATGGAAGGAATAATGCCCCTATTGAAAAACTTGCTCTTAGAGCATGCAGGGCAAAAGCCAATTGAAGTTACCATGCCACACATGAAAAAGGCATGAGAAGTGAGTCATACACATAATGTGGAGTATGATCAAAAACTCCTTGTGAATGCCACCATTGATGGATGGTCTGTATGTGAGGTCTTTATCGACATAGGCACTGAGGTTAATATTTTGATCAAAAATACATGGGAAAAGATGGGTAGGCTATCCTTGAGGCCTTCCTCTCATGTGTATTTCATGTCCAACAAGACCCAATCACAACTAATTAGAATTATAAATAACATCATTGTAAATATCATGGGCATCAAGTTCTATGTTGACTTCAAAGTGATCAAATTGGTAGAACAAGATAATTATCTAGCACTCCTAGGAAGACCATGATACTATGTAAATAACATAGATGTGCACTTCAAAAAGTGTTATATGACATTCAAGAGTGGAAAGGAAAGGGTAGTCATACCCCTCTCCCAAGACCAATGATCCCTTATGTCAAAATTATGGACCTAGAATATGAGATCAACCATATATATAACATCAAGATGTAATGTACTGATACACTAGACCCCAATGACCAAGGAATGCTTTCTTGGGAAGATGGAAAATTCACCTCAAACACCATCAACATTATTTGTGATCATTGGGTTGAAAATGTGTATGAGACCACTAGTCAAAGATGCTAATTAGTGTGCACATGGGCACCAAAAGAAGTAAAGATAGGCTGGGTCTAGGTTGATCACACTCCAATGAAATGGATCCCTTGCACCATGAAAAAGAGTAAGAGGGTGTTTGACCTAAGTAAAGGTAAAATTGTGGCACTCCTATGATATGAGGGGATAAATACCATATAAGATTATGTTTGTGACCTTAAATCATGTGTGCCAAAAGAGGTAGATAGAATGGGTGCACTAGTGTATACATTCAAGTGCATTGCCACCTGTTGGTGGGTAGCACAATGACCAGATGTGAAGGCAGCCATTTACACTATATTTAGGAAGAGTAATGAGGACCTAGATATATCTACTTACTCTAGTGATTCTAACCCTATAACACACGTGCACCTTTGTGAAGAAACATGGACTACATACAATGAGAATACCCCAAGGAACCTATGGGTACATGCCTTCTATAGGACCCTAAAGACATGGGCACGAGCATGGTACATCATCAATGAGATGCATTGTGAGATGAGAAATTGGGATGTACTTAAGGAGTGGTTTGTTCACACCTTATCCTTCTCTTTGTAGAACTTGGACTTGATCAAGCCACTACAAGTAGTTCAAAGGTCAGTGTTTGAAGACACTGCAATCCTAGAGAAGCACCTAAGAGACATGTTTGGGGAAAAGGGATTGGTGCTTCTAACTTTATTTGAAGAGAAAGTGCTCAATAGTGACTCAAGTGAAGAAGATGATGAAACATAGAAGGCACATAATTAGATGACCATAATAGGCAAAAAGAAACTATTGCACAAGGTGGAAGATAGTGCCCTTGAGGATTAGGACCCTACACACCTTCAGATAGAAATAACCAAAGGAAGCAAACAAGTGAAGGACTCACATTAGGCTAAGAAGAAAACCCTATCATGAACTAATAAAAACTACCAAGGTGGATATCAACTCTAAAGGGGATCCAAATATTACTACTATGGGCACCTATTTGTTTGACTAGGGGCTAGTGTACATTATGGACTCCTGAAAGAATTCAAAGATTTGTTCCCCAAAATTATTGAGACATGAAAGACACACAACCCTCCCTTAGAAAGATGAGTATCAAGCTAGTTTATGGTGTAAGACTTATGAAGACGTGACCTTATAGGATGAATCCCAATCTTCTCACCAAGGTCAAAACAAAGATTGATGGTATGCTAGCCACATGCATCATCTACCCCATGTAAGAATCTGAATGGGTGAGTCCCATGGTTATTAGCATCAATAAATATGGGTTCATCCATATTTATGTCAATTATAGACTATTGAATGCTACTTGTATCATTGACCCCTTCTAAACTCCATTCACCAATGAAGTCTTGGATGGCATCGTAGTTTGTGAAATTTACACCTTCAATGATGGGTTCTCTAGATACCATCAAGTCTAGATTAAAGAGGAGGAAAATCCCAAAACTAAATGGGGTTGTTTCACTTATAACATGATGCCCTTTGGGCTCAATAATATGCCAACCATGTTCTGTAGAGTGGTGATAACTGTATTTAAAGACTTCATCCACAAGTTCCTCTAAGTGTACGTAAATGATTCGATTGTGTATGGGCTCATAAAGGACCATTATGATAACCTACACCTAATGTTTGAAAGGTGTAAGTAGCTACAAATATCTTTGAACCTCAATAAGTGCATCTTAGTTACACCCTTTGGAACCTTGCTTGGGCATATCATTTGTAAGGGTGGTCCGTTCATCAATCCTCCAAATATTGTAATAATCCTTTAGCTCTAGACCCCTTTAATGCAAAAAGATGTTCATGCCTTTTTTATCCATTGCGGATACTATAGGAAATTCATAAGGAGCTGTGCAAATATTGTGGCACATATAGAGGAGCTATTTTGTAAGAATGGTCTATTCTATTAGGGCACAATGCAAGAGGATGCCTTTGAAACTTTGAAGCTCAAATTGGCTATCACTCCTATAATTTTACAATTTCCTAACTAGACGACCTCATTCCACATCCATGTCAATGCATCTAGCTCTATAATTGACACCATTATGGAAAAACTTAATGAATTCAAAATGGATCATCCCATGTCTTTCATAAGTAGAAAGTTGACCCAAATAGATCAGGATTATACAACAATTAAACATGAGGTGCTAGCCATGTCTATAACCTATATAAATTTAGGAAATACATGTCAGATACCCCATTCATCTTTTTCACTGATCATGAGGCACTTAAGTAACTTATGAATAAGCCCATCCTCCATGGGAACATTTGTATATATATAGTTTTGTTTTAAGAATTCTAGTTCTTCGTTATTGTCAAGCTTGGAAAACAAAAATTAGGCTCAAACCATTTATCTCGCATCAACTCTGATGATGTAGTAGTGTATATTAAGGATGACATGCTAGATGCATAAATCTACAAAGTCTAGTGTGCCCCTAAGGACTTGGTGGAGATAGCCTCTTTTCTAACATCTAGATCTACTCCCTAGAATATGACAACCAAGAGAAGAAATAACTCATAGGTCACACCACCCATTTTCAACTCACCAATGGGTAACTGTACAAACTCAATCAAGATGAAGTCCTATATCAATGATCTTAAAACAAAAAAGGGAATCCATTTTATGTGAGGAAGATGAGGGGATGGAAAGAGGCCATTATACCAAAGATGCAATAACATGTAAGGTGTTGTAATCAGTTTTGTGGTGGCCAAGTTTGTTCTAAGATGTAAAGGATTATGATAAGGCATATGACATATACCAACACATGAGGAAGCCCAACTACCAGGATGAGATTCCTCTCATCCCCATTCTTTCCAAAGAACCATTCAAAAAATGGGCCATTGATTTTGTTGGGCCAATCATTCTTATAACAAGGTGCACAACTATAAGGTATATTCTGGTAGTGCCAACCAAAAACTACACCACCACTATAGCCACAAGGTTCATATGGGAGAACATCATAATTTGCTATGGGTGCCCACTCATCTTGACTAAAAATTGAGGCACACACTTCATTAATGAAATTGTACAAATTTTACTGATTGAATACATGCTGGTTCACCATAATATAATGCCTTATCATCCACAAGTGAATGACATAGTCGAGGTGTTCAATAAAATCTTGGGGATGTGCCTCATAAAGATATGCAATGTTGGTTAGAATGATTGGGATGATCGAATGTCAATAGTACTATGGGAATATCGCATAACATATAAGCACTTAAATAAGGCTACAACATTTTAATTAGTGTTTGGCACTAAGGTAGTTCCACCAATAGAGTTCATGGTTGCATCATTGTGCATTATGCATAGTATTTGTTTAGATGACCAAGATTATTTAAGCAAAAGGCTGGAGGACTTGGAGCACTTGGAAAATATGTGCATCCAAGCAAAGTGGAGCCAACAAATAGATAAGGCAAGCCAAAAACTGTGGCATGATAAGCATATTAAGCACAATGTACTAATTGAAGGAAAACTCATCTTAATCTATGACTCCAAGTACCTCAAGCACCTGGGCAATCTAAAAATTGGGTGGATGGGTTCATATGTCATCCATAACATATTAGAAACTGACTCATGTAAGTTACACATGTTGTCAGGTGAAATGCTCCCTAGGCATTTCAATGGTAACTGATTAAATCCATATAGGCAATAGGATGACACTTGTGCCATTAGAAATTGACTTCATAGTCACAAGTCAGTTATGTTATGCTAACCCAAATAACATTTGGTATAAGCTAAACATTTCCTTATGTTGTGTTATTATTTATGTTGAGTAAATAAGTGATGCTTTGAGGCCCATTAGTGAAATCTTCTAGCACTTCCATGAATAAATCCAACTGGGTGAGTCGAGCACAAACACTTTCTAAGTTCCTAAAGATAGAAACCTAAGTTATGGGTATGTGAAATTTTCTAGATTTAGAAAATATGTGTATAACAAGATCCTAGTGCACAAAATCCAAGAAATGAGTAATTTCAGGCCCATAGGAGAACCATTCTAGCACTTCCATGCATAATACTAGTTAGGTGAGTCAAGTAAGGATGATTTTTAAGTGCCTAAGGCTAGACACCTAAGTTTCTATGTGCATGAAGTTCCCCAAACCTCAAATTTTTAAAAATTTGAGTACTTAGTGACAAAGGAAGGCATATAAAATGCTAAGTGCATAAGAAACCTGAAGAGTAAAGTGCTAGATGACTAGCATAAGAATTTAGATGGGGTAGGGAATGCCAAATTAAGATGAAAGCATAAAGAAATTGACCAATGAAAGATAAACATGCTTGGTATAAAGTGAAGCATTTAAAAGTGGAACCATGGAGGTTGAATCATGTGCATATGAAACACTATGCCTAGGTTGTCATAAGGAAGGTGAAGGTTGCACCAAGATAGATAAAATGCAGAAGAAAGATCGTCAAGATAATTTGGCACCCACCTAATGGTAGGAGGGAAGTGACTATTTGAAAACACCTATCACTTCACTAAAATTATCATTTAGAGAATTTAATGAGGTGATGGCAGAGGCATAAAGATCCACATTAAATGCATAGGTGGAAATATATTTTTGTGAATTTCATGGGTTTTCATAGATTTTAATAAATCTAGGCACCACCATGCCATTATTCACCTATAATTAAGATGGTAGTTGATATCAAGGTATAAAGAAGTGAAAGGTTGACTGGTTTTGGTTATAAACCTTAAATGAATTTGAACCAAACACACATAGCCAAACTAAAGCTGAGAACTAGAAAAGCTACCACAAAGAGACATGAGCACCCACACATGCAAAAAGAGAATGTTTGAATAGAAAGAGAAATTGTGTTCCTTTTGAGATTGAAATAGAGGAACATGGGGTAAAAATTGTGAAAAAATAGGATAACAAAAAATTTGAGTGATGTCGAGGACACCATTAATGGTGATCAAAGCTTGGAAGCTGAAGTTGTAGTCACAGACCCCATGACTGTGAGAAGTGCCAAGAAACATTAGAGACTTTGGTAAAATCAATAGACCATGCTTCAACACTAGCTGGTTTAGGATGGCAAAGAAACAAATGAGTTCTAGTGCATCATAGAAAGATGACAAATGGGTGTGAATGATAGAGGAAATAACCACTACAAAGAAGATGGCACAACTAGTGGAAGGGGTTAGCATCACAATAGTTGACCCTAAGGCAATCACAAAAATATCATATAGGTAAATGTAGTTTCCTCTAGAGGTTCTAATGGGGGAAAATTGGGAATATTTCATGCACACTTGTAGACTAAAGAAATACAACCACTACACCCTGAGCAATGCACAAGAGCTAGAGAAAGACTGGATGGTTGACATAGGAAAAAAGATAGAGGCAGGCACAACATTGTTTTATGTCTCCATTCAAGACAAACTTACAACCTCTAGTATAACTTAGCTCTATGAGTTGCCATATTTTGGCATGCTAGAGGAACTCATGTAGTTCTTTCTTTCATAAGTCCATGGGGACCACTTCTATTTTAAAAGGAGGCTTATGCGATTGTTAGTGCACCTAATCTATAGAATCATAGGGCTCCTAGACATCCACCAAATGATGGTAGATGATATTTAAGTATAAATGGTCATGAAACTCCTTGGGTGCTATAAGGGAGGATTCACATTCCTAATAAAAAATATAAGGGACCCTAGAATGAGGACCATGACATGCCTCGTGAGCTCCAACGCCTACTTATGCATCACCTATCACATGGTATAAGGGGTCAAGTTGAACATTGCCAAATTCATTGTTGAGGAGATGGTAAAGAATGTGCTTGAGTGTCATAAGGCATGAGAGAATTTTAGGTTAGGGCTAATACTAATCTTAATAGTCATGGAGGAGATTGGCATGCATAATGGTGATGAAGACAACCTTTGGATCTTCCTAGTGCACAATAACTCATTGATAGTGAGGTACCAAGACTTCACCTACCCACCTTCCTTCTCCTAGAAATATAATACCCAAGTGATGGGGTGGTATGCTTAATACATAGAGGCATTCAAGATAGAATGGTGCATCCTTGTGGAGCTCCCCAAAATATGTTTGGAATAATGACCTTCATTGTCATACAACACTTTTCTGTAGTGTGTCTGGTGCTCACATATGATAAATGCTTAATCTAGTTAAAAATCCCTTACATGTTTTTTATGAAGTACTTTAGGGATGCACTAAGGAGAATTTTGAATGTGCAACAACTAGACATCTTAATGAAAGTTATGGATCTAAAAAGGATAAGATTGTGGTGCCAATATGTGCACATAGGAGGGAAAGATACAAAAGATGAGGAAGAGAACTCAGATAAAATTGACCTCCATCCACTCTAGAAAAAAGTAATAAGCAAGCACATACACATGTTATATTATGAGATGAAGCTGAGAAAGAAGGGTGCAAACCATGAGAAGGATGATAACCTCCCCCTTTGGATCGGTGATGAAGGGAAACCAATGCCAATAGTGCATAAAAAATTTACCTAAAAAATGTGACGAGAAACACTTGAAGAAATGCAAGATCACATAAAGATAAGAATTACCTTTAGCTAGGAAGCAACCCCTTTAACACCAAATAAGGAGCACGTGACCTTCACACTAGGGATTGTGTCTTCCAAAAAGAAGGATAGGAAGTTGAATGGGATCATTGTGATGACAACAATAAACTTGGTAGAGATGGAGGCGTAAGAGGTACATGAGGAGATGGAGGTGCAAGAAGTGCATGAAGAGATGGAGGAAGAAGAAGAAGTAGGGACAAGAGTTTACATTGTCCAAAATGAAGAGATGGGAGAGGATCCTAGTGTTAAGGAAGTTCAAAAGTACCTCTAAGGTGGCACTGCTACCATGCTTGGGGAATCAGAGAAGCCAACAAGTGCATCATTCAAGAAACCCACCGCACAAGCTCTATAAACTGAGGAGGAAAAGAAAAAGGCATGGAGGAAACTAGGGATAAGCGAGGTATAAATTTTGATGGTGATGACACTGGAAAATAAAATAAATGCCATGAAGGAAAAAGACATGACTTTAGAGGATATTGACAAGGTTGATGTCGAGGAAAGGAAGGTTGAGGAAGAAAAGGCCTTAGCACTAGAGAAAAAGAGGAAGGTCAAAAATAAGAATGAGGCCTAGAAATAAAAGGCCAAGAAAGAGAAGGAAGAGAAAGAGGTTAGTGTAAGCATAAAACCAACTGAGGAAGTGGTAGAAAAGGTGCCTAGTTCCCCCACTAGCACAATAGATCTAGCTGCACTATATGCATGCCCAAGTAGCAAAGGGGCACTTAGAAACAAGGAAGGCGATGTTGGTACCTTAAAAAGAAACAATAAATAGAGGGTGACATGAGAAGCCAAAAAAAAAGGAGGAAAGTGAAGCTAACACCAAGGGACAAGAGGAAGTGAACTAAGGGGACAAGTTTAAAGAATAACCACTATATCAATAGGAAGAAAAAAACTTAGAATAAATCACCGAGGAGAGCGATAACATCGATGAAGAGGAAGAAGAACATACAAAGCTGACCATCACAAGTGAAGAAGGCACATAACTGAGCCTCAAAGAAAATACATAGAAGGGGTGGACAAATGAAGATTTCTACATGTTTGATTACATGCCCCCTGAATCCATCAAAAAAGGATGCACCAATAGTTATCATTTGCATTTGATAGCGACATGGATGAGCCTCACTTTGAGGTGCCTTAGAAGGCCATACTAGGTGTGGATAAACCTAAATAAGGGCATGATTCCTTTATCATAAATTCATGCATCATGAACCCTATCAAGCATGTAAATGTACTCATCTAGATGGCCAATGGATTTACATGAAAGAACATCATCAATGATGTTAGGGTGAAGAAATGGAAGAAAAGCACCCAAGATACAAGGGAGGAAGCACAAGCCATAAAGTTCAAGTTGAAGTAACTAATTGAGTGTATAAAATAGCTGAGCTATACCTCTTGGATGGCATTGACATGTCAAACCTCTTAGAGGTTGACAAAGTATGTGTGTTAGTGGAGTAGATGTTCTTAAGGTTGAAGGCAGAGCCAACATAAGAAGAAGAGGAAGACCCATGCACCATGCTACAAAATGAGCTAGCTACAAAGCTTGAAGAGGTGGAATACCTCTTCAAAAAACTTTAAGAGGGTGAAAATGTAGTTGATGCCATATTTTGTAACTTCTCCAACTAGACATCAGTCATATACATGTGCTTCAATCAAGCAAAGGGGTAAAAAGAGGAGCTGATGGCATGGGTATAAATTGTAAGTAGGTCAAAGCACACCCAAATAATGGATAAGGTCAATTCCTTGTGTACCTAAATCAAATACTAGGAATAGAACTTGGAATCACTCTTCTGCACCTTGTAGACTAAGGCCTGTGAACAAGGGGAAATCCTAAATGGAGGAGTGATAAAAGCTAAGGCAAGTCTTAAGGCCTTTAAGAAGGAATTGGAGAAGACAGATGTGCTCACACTCAACACCACCTCTATGGAGAGAGACAACACCACTGAGGAATTCAATCTCACTATCAAGGGCTTTGAGGACATCATCACCAAACTGAAAGAGAGCACACTCGAGTTCTATGTGCCCAAAGTCTTGAAAGACTAGTCTGTGAGTAGACTAACAATTTTATATGGGGTAATGTTGAGCCTCTAATTCATCTAAGTATGAATCCATGCCAACATGGTAGACATCCCAGCATGAGGTAATCATTTGGCATGATTACCATTTTGGTATTTTGATGCCAGTTGGAGGAATAAATAAATAACTTGCACTAGCTGGTAGGTAGTTAACTAGCACCCGTATCTTTAGGAAATCAATTGGGATTGGATACACATGGTGATTGTAGTACAAGGGGAACAAGGTGATAGAGCTAGTGGAATAATAATAAACTCTCTAGCTTAGCACCTAGTGTGGCTCTCCACCCTGACACGAAAATGCTCTTGTATGTTATAAAGCCAAGCTTGAACTAGTAAAAAGGGGAGGCAAATGGTTGTAGCAAAGCTTTGGTGAAATCAAGTTGGAGTGTTAGAATTGCCATTAGTTTTAGATATACCATGGATGCCTCTGAGGTTCTATATTATTGTTCCCAAGCTCACCTATGAACTTCTAAGCCATTAGTAACTCTAGATGAACATTTGATTTGCTTTTCATATTATGTACTATGTTTACTTGAATTTGGTTTAATATAGAATGGTGTTGCATCTAACTGAGTTTGATCTAGTTTGTGTGGTCATGGTAATGTTATTAAAGTATGAATATAATTTTCTACTTTCTATATAGTTATGTTAAGTGTAGTGTTTGTAAGCTCTGGTCTAAGTCATTAATGGCATCCCTATGTCGAAGATGATGTCAACATATTCTATGAAATGTCATAAGCGTGGATAAGATCATGCACCCAAAATTTAGCACCTTAGCTAGATGCACGAGCCTAGAATGAGCCTTCAAGTGAAAACATCCCCTTAATCCCTCAAAACAACTGAATGGTGACAAGTTTAGTGATAAAGAAACCTATGCCGTTGAGGTAATAGAACCAACCCAACAAAGACTTGCAACCCTATGACTGGAACTAGTCACCCCAGAAAAGGCTTACGCCAATGAACCTACCAAATCCTTTATGGAATTGACCAAGTCCTATAAGTAAGGAGTTGTGACATGGCATAACTAGCCCAACATGGGCCCCACTTCTTTCTCTACTGCACTTTGGGTGAGTGCATAAGGCTTGTGGCTTATGTGAATTAATGCCAACACAATTGAGTGATAAATGTTGAGTGCTACAAGAACATACCTTGTTTGTGCCTAGTTATAATGAGTCAAGAACTGACTTGGAACAACTGGATAATCACCTAACTCCATGAAGGAATTTACCCCCTTTTCTACAACACTACCCCTTTCCCTATGCACCCCTTAAGGCATGCACTCAGAGAGATCGAGACTCAATGGGGTCTTACAAGATAAAAAACATCAGTAATTGATAAAGTTTGAAAATATTATCTGTATACAACATGTTCATCTCTCCTTTTCCAAATTAATTTTGGACCAATCTCTATCACTAAATTCTTAACTTTTCCATCCACGAATCCCCTTTCTATCCATCTCTCAAGATGGATTTTTCATTTATATGCTTCTCTATTCACCAGATCTTCTTCCTCTTGCCAATTTCTTTCACTTACTCTTGTGAGAATATTCTCACCCACCTCTAGCTATTGTAAATGAACTTCCTTTTAAATATTCTCTTGAATACATTATTGTACACACATGTTTACACTCTTTTATTTCCATGATGACTTGAATACAATCTTAAACTATTGGTATATCCTTACCAACTAGCTCTTCAAAATGTTGTTGTATTATCCTCTTATTCTATTTAATCACTTTATGTTTCATAAAAATGAGCATGTTTGACTAAACCACACTTTTCCTCTTCTTTGCCACCATATTCTCCATTGTTATACCTACACATTGAACAAGTACATTTTCCATAATTACTTCTTGAACTTGATCATCATGCCTTATAGACATGTATTCCAACTCTTCTCTATTGATTTTATTATTCTCAGGTCTTCCACTCACATGATAGACTCCTAATGGCCCATTCTTAACAACCTCAATGGGTGTTCTCTCATCATTCTTCTTTTTATTTTCTTCTCCTTCACATGGCTTGTCTTCAGCCATATTCTCCTTATTTACATTAGCTTGCACTTAAACTGCCTCTATTATTTCCTTCATGGAAACTTGGAACTCCTCATGGTTTACTTCTCTATTCACCTCTATTGTTTCCTTCAAGGAAACATGTAGTTTTCCTTCATTTTCCTCAACCTTTCTTCCCTCTAAAATAGAAAATACCAATGCATTTACTTCATTCACCAAGGATAATTATGATTCTTCTTATTTATGGTATACCAAAAGTTTTTTGCCATCATCAAATAATGGGTCTCCTTTAAATTCAACAACTATCACATCCATATCCTCTTCCATGAGGATTCATTCCTCTATTACTACTCACAAATTTCCTCCCCATTTTTTTTGAAATCAAATTTGGGCTTATCACATGGAAACCTCACTCTTTTATTGTCTTTCATGACAACCTTCTTCTTCTTACTCATATCCTTCTCTTTGATACTTCTAAAAGTAGACTTGAGTTGTTCACATGACAACTTCCCTCTCATTTTGATTTTCATGACAATAATCTTCTTCTTCTCTTCTCTCCCAAGTCTCAAGACATAAAGCTTCATCAACCACTCTATTTGAATTCTTGGGTGCACAACATGACCTGCCAACTTAGAAACCATATGTTCCCAATTACTTAACTTTTTATTTGATTTTTCTTGTATCCTATCTTGTATAACTCTCTAATACTCATATGCAAATCCACATATTCTATTACTTGTAACCTTTACACTCATAAGGTCTTCAAGATTCTCCTCTTAAAAATACATTTCCAACTCCACTATCCATTTCATGAGGTTTTTTGGGCTCTCTTTACTACCAAAAAAAATCATTGTTAATGGGCTTACCTCTTTCCTTCAACATGGCCTCTATTGGTATCTTTTTATTTCTAACTAGTCCTCTTTCCAAGACATCCAACTTTATTTGTATCTATATAAAACATATCCAACATTTATTATTCATAATATTTACTCATAGCTGCAACATATTCACCTTTTGAATCCTCCATCATATCTAATCTCACTTGGATTTACTTTAACATATCTGTCAAATCTTCTACCTCTAGTGCTCTTCTAAATTTGTGTGACATATATCTTCAATAATAATATTCTCTTTCACAACCTACAATGGAATCAAATAAGATCCTCTCTCGCTTCCTCTACACTTTTAGGCCTTCTCTAACACCTGAAATAAACTTATCATCTCTCCTATGCAATATTATTTTCAAAACTTTCAACTAACTCAAGTAGACTTCTCTTTCACAACTTGAAATTGACTCATACAAGAGCCTCAAACGCTCAACCCAATAATGAAATACCTTTCTTTGATACCAATTGGTGAAATCATAAAAAGAGTAACCAATTAAGGTCAACCTTTAACTCTATGTTGCTTGGATAAACACTCTCCCATGGACACATTGGAACACCTTACTCAGACTTGGCAAACTTCAACATATCATCTTTATTAAATTTAATAACATGTTACAAATATTGAATACACACTCCCACACATTATTTGATAGGATTATTAAAATACATGAAGAATATTTAGACTCTCATATAGTCTACTTTGGACTTTAAACATCCCTCTACTTTTTTCTAGGGAGATCTGCTCTTCAAATAATTTCTCCCTCTCTCTTGCCAAATTATTGGATCTTCTTCACTCTATGACTCTCCTTGGCCATTTCCCTTGCAATTTCAAATCTTCTCTATCGTTTTATAAATTTTTGAACATCTCTTCATGTTATTTAGCCTATTATAAATGTACAAAATTTTATAGTTTATCATTATGGGTTGTTACTTTCTTTTCATTTTGATGTCATTGATAATTGTGTCCAAGATTCAATAGTTTTCAGTTTCCTTCTTTTCCTCCTGATGTCATTGATAGTTGTGACCAAGATATTCATTACAAAATAACATGTAATTAATTGTTCCAAAAATATATCTACAATCTTCTCTGGAGTTCTTTGTATGCATACCCTAGATCTGTCTGTTTGTGAATGCTCTAAAATTGGGGCACTTTGGTGCCACTTTTATATGGGACTTTGAATATGTAAGACTTCAGAGCTGCTTGCATCATGTTTCATCTCCCATTAATTTCTCCATGTTAAAATGATAAATGAATGTATGAAAGCATATGAACACACAAATAGTGTATTTTTTTAGGTGATGAAAGATTTATTGTATACCTTGGATGCTCTTGTATCAACCATCATCACTATACATAATAAATATGACTATTATCAAGGTTTTTAGACTCCATGTTAATCATTTTTTATTTTTTAATTTCCAAATAGATTTATCTCCTATCAGTTATAGGGTTTAAAATTCATGTTCTTACTATATTATGTGCTCCTGCACTCTTTCGACATAATGGCTATAGGTCTAAAGTCTGAACATGTAGCCACTATAGGTTAATTCTTATTTTACAACCACTACTATCATTTATTTCATATAGCCACTACCTCCAACTTGTTACCAATTTATGTTACCATGACATGTTCATTTTAGATAACTAGTGTTTATTCTTTGTCAAGTTATAATATATTCAACAATATTATTATTGTTTCATAGTCACCAAGAGTTGGTTGCTCCACAACTAGGGTGTTCACTTCATGTCCAATCAATAGAGCATTTTCACATGACTCACAAGTATAATGTTGGAATATTATATGTTCTTGATCTCAAATATTATGATAGTCCTCTCTTCAGGTCTTAGGTGTCTTACATTTTCCATTCATCACATAGGATATTAGATTGGTACCTTCATCAGTTGGTCACACTACCTGAAATACAACACATTGCCACTTCAATGTACTTGATACCAAACTCTTTTGAAACATCATTATTTTTATTAGTAAATCAATACGAAACCAAGTAGTTGTAATTTTTATTTAGCTAATCATTTCTTTTCATCTTAACATAAAATTATGTAATGATGTCATTCTTTGTGCTGATTTAAACAACTTAAAAAATATACAAGTCCTTCATATAAGCCTTCATCTATAAAATTTGACTTTTCCATTCCATTCCTTCACATAACCACCCACGTTTCATGAATGACTTGTCACAACCTTCCACATTATCCCTAACTACATCCCATCACCCACCTTTTTTAGTCACTATAAGTGTTGTGTGCTACCCTCTCTATTGTTTCCTCAATCATGATCCTTTTCTCTATTATCCCACTTGAGACATGTGCCCAATTTCATATGGGAAGAAATGGTCCATTAATTTTAATTTATGTCCCTAAGATGATGTGGTATTAAACATAAAGTTGGAGGGAGTAATTTCATGTTGTTGAAAGGAACAAAAATTAGATTATTCTAAGCCACAAAGATCTATGGTGTTAGTAAAACATCACATTCATAAAAATAATAATCTAAAAGTCAACATAGACTTATAGATAGATATGCAAAACAAAAGAGTAGCAATATCATATATTATATCTCCAAAGCTTGTCAAATACAATGAATGTGCCTTGCATATATAGGCAAGGAAGATCAATCCTAACTAAGAGATCAAGGTAAGTGATCAATCATAACTAAGAGATCAAGTTAAGTGATAAATCATAACTAAGAGATCAAGCCAAGAGATCAAACCCAATACTAAGAGATAATTATCCCTAAAGAATAAAAATAACTAAAAAATATCCTTATAATATCTAAGAGATAAATACGTAATATCTCATAATATAAAAAATAAGATAAATAAAATATACACACACAAGTGGGTGAGAATAACTAAATAAAATGAAAAATAAATCACCTAGGAGAACATAAGCTAAGGTAAATAACCTACTCTAACACCCCCCCTCTCAAGTGAAGCTATGGGCTAAAAATAAAGTGGCATATTCATAGTATGAGTCCCAACAACAAGGCATGATTAGGTACTCATGTACAATATATCCATGCATAAATGAATAAAGAATATGCCCTCATGAACACCCCCAAAGATAACTTATAAAAATCCAAGCATATTAGACAACTCAAGGTAATGAGGTGATGCAAAAGGCCTCATAAAGATGTTGACAACTTGATACTAAGTTGAAATGAACTCCAAGTAAATAACTCCATCCTAAATGTGATAAAAAATTAAGTGCATGTGAATTTCAATATGCTTGGTCCATTGGTGCTCAATAGGGTTGTGAGAAATGTGAATTGCACTTTGGTTGTCACACCAAAGTATAATAGGTAAATATTTCATGAATCCAAACTCTATCAATAACTAATGAAGTCAAAGAACTTGATGATTTTTTGTGACTGGTGCCCTATACTTTACCTTTGTAGATGATATTATACTATCTTATTTCTTCTTACAAGTCAAAATAACTAGAGAATAACTAAGATAAAAGAGATAATAAGGAGTGGAATGCCTATCATCAATAAAACCTACCCAATCTAAATCAATATATATATATATATATATATATATATATATATATATATATATATATATATATATATATATATATATAAAACCAACTGAGTATAACCTCTGGTTTAGTGTAATCCAAAGTGAGAAGTGCCCTGTAGATATTGTAAAATCCTTTTAGTAGGCTACCAGTAATAGTTATGAGAAGTATGTGCAAACTGATATACAAGCCCAACTATAAAAAAATATTAGGGTGAGTATGGGTCAAGTACATGATAGTTTTAACCAATTACCTATACAATATAGGATCACAAAGAGGAGTAGTGCAAGTGAAATTAAGAATGAATCCAGACTGGAAAGGAGAGGGACATGGCTTGCAATCAACCATGTTAAAATGCTAAAGAAGATCAAGGGTGTACTTTTGATAACTCAAATGAATCCCTAAATCTAATTGAAAAATATGAAAACTAAGGAAAAAGTGTAAAAGACCACGATTTATCATATCAAACTATATTGAAAGAGCTTATTGAATAGCCTGAATTTGAGGAGAGTTGCCTATAAGAAGCATATCATCAACATACAAACTAGTATAACAATATCCTCTCCAATATGCTAGATATATATGGTAGGATCTAAGCGAAAATGAATAAAGCTAGTAGATATAAGAAAATAATCCATCTTCTCATACCAATTTTGAGGTATTTGTTTGAGACCATAGAGAGACCTTCATAGTTGAAAATTAAGAGAAGAATCATGAACAAAGCCAATAGATTACTCCATGTATATTTATATAGCAAATCTCCACGTAAGAAGGCACTCTTTACATCCATATGATACACTGGCCAACCTTGTGATGTAACAAGATAAAGTACAAGGTGCATAGAATCCATTTTATAAATAAGGGTAAAAGTCTTAAAGTAATCAATACCTTCAACTTGTGAGAAACCTTTTGCTACAAGACATACCTTATAATTTTCAATAGACCCATCAACTGCATATTTGGTGTGGTATATCCACTTTCATATAAACAAATTTCTTCCTTTAATAAGAGAGACCTAATCCCAAGTATGATTCTTCATCAAATAAGAATACTCATCTATCATCACATCATCCCACTCTTATATCCCATAAGCCTATGAAAAAGATTATGGATCCCTATAAAATTACCAACACAAATTTCCAAAACCTGTAGAATGTGCATGATGATGTCTGTGGGTGGACAATCCTCTATAAAAGGTGTTGTCTCAAAAAATATAGTATGATCCCATTTAGGAATAGTGGGAATAGGATCTTCATCTAAGTATACATACATAACCTCCTCAGTGACCTTGAATTGGCTCCTTAAAGAAGGAATCCTTAAGATGAATTTAAGAATCATTAATGGATGGGAGGAAAGAAGAAGAAAAAATGGAAGAAGATGAATAATAATGAGAAGAGAAACACTCATCAAATAGAACATGTGTTTGAAAAATAAGATCATGAGTATTAGGATCCAAAATTTGATAAGCTCTCATGTCCTCATAATACCCTAAAAATATCAAGGGTTTGCTCTTCTTATCCAAGGCTTTCCTTTTCTTGTTTGGTAAAAAATCCAAAGCATGACTCCCAAAAACTTGAAATAATGAGACATTAGTCTTAGTTCTAGACCAAGCCTCTTTTGGAGTCAAATGCTCAAGTGTTCTATGTGGTGTGTGATTTTGAATGTAATTTGCATAATTAAGTGCTTCTACCCAATATATAGGAGGTAACTCTTGAGAATGTATCATGCAATAAGCCATCTCCTTTAAAGTTTGGTTCTTCCTTTCTACCAAGCCATTATTTTGGGGAGTATAAAAAATAAAATGTTGGTTAATAATGCCATGAGCTGTCAAAAACTCAAAAATATCTTTCCTGAAGTACTCCTCCCATTATCAATGTAAAGCTTCTTTATGCAACTAGAATATTGATTCTTGACTAAAGGCTTGAAGAATTTGAAGCGTGAAAAAACTTCACTCTTGTACTTGAGAAATTAAACCCAAGTATACCCAGAGAAATTATTAATAAATATAAGTGCATACTTAGCTCCATTTAAAGGAATATAAAAAACCATCAAGTCACCGTGTACAAGCTCAGGTTGTGAAGAAGCTCTCTTGGACATAACCTTAAGAAATGAATCTTGGTGTTGTTTCCCTAATACTCAACTAAGGAAAACTCCATCAAGATAAGAAGATATATGAATACCATCAACCATACCATGAGTGCTCAACTCCTTCAAATAATCTATAATTAAGATGTCTAAATCTCTCATGCCAAAGCTTACTTTTAGAATCAGTATGAGAAACCAAGCATGTCCCCATAGAATAAGTGTCATCAAAACCCTCCAAGTGATATAGTTAGGAACTATGATCCACAAAACCTTGTGAAAAAAGTGATCGAGGCTCCAAAAAGGTTATAATTTCAGCCCCTTGTGGTGTAAAATTCATTTTCTTGCCCTAACCATAATGAAAAATTTAATAAACAAAAACCAAATGTGAAGTGATGTCAAGAACATATAGTGCATCATTGATGTGACCACTAGGAAGTTGAACGTCACCTTTTCCCTTAACAAATTTAAATGAAGAATATCCAACCTTAATTTTGGAAGTAAAACTAAAACTAAGAGATATACAATACTCCTTATAATAAGTCATGTGGTGAGAAGCACCATAATCTATAACCCACCTATCTGTAATAGGTGATTGAGATCTCCCAATAACATTAAGTGCTTTTCCATGTTTATTGGAAGGATGTGGAGGGGAGATATAGATCTTGTGTTTTCTAATTGCATCCTTTAAGGATTGAATTCTATTATAATACCTAGTTTCTACATACTAGTCCCCCCATAAAAGGAGCATGAAAGGCTAGACTTATTCTTGAATTTAGAAGACTCCTTGGGTTTAGAGTGATTGTCTTTGGGCTTAATGGTACTTTGAGATGGATACAAAGTAGTTTTGGGTTTAATTTTTGATTTTACCTTGCCCTTAGGATGAGATGTTAATAAGGAATTTTAAGAGGTGGAAGACTCAAGGTTAGATAATTTAGACTCTTCCCTAGTAAGTTTTTCACAAAACAAATCTAAATCAGGCATTTTGAATGTGGCACCTAAGACATCCATGCTAGAGAAAAATACATAATCAAATATTTGGAATGGAATTTTTAACTTATACATAATTATTTAAATGCACTCTTCATCTTTCTTGTCTCTTCCACTCCCCTTCTATTGTGTCAACAAGTGATTGAACCTAAAAAGACAATCTATAATAAATGGAAAATCTTCAAGATTGAGAAAAGTGATCTCTACTTTAAGCTACATGGATCTCATATGATCCACATTACTCAATAAACCCTTTAATTTTTCCCATATTTTGAAAATAAATCCACATCCTTCCAAATCAATTAAAATATTATCACTTACATAAGTTCCTATTAAACCCATACACTCATCAAATTTGCATTGGTGTTGAAATTTCTCATATTCTCTAGTGAACACTGGTTGTGTTTCATTCATTAAGGCCCATCTTTGCATTTAATTATTGTTTCCATTCTTGATCTCCATGTGGGTAATTATGTGTTATTAATGGCTCACACTAATCTAATGTAGAAGAAGAATCCATTCTAAGTAATCACCAAAAAATAAGAGAATGCAAAAGGGTGCACAAATCAACACCGAGACAACCTCCTAAAATATTTTACATTGAGACCCCCCTAAAAAAATTTTGAAACTTTATATTTTAGCATGTTTTATAAAATAAATGACACCAATATATTGGGTATTAAAAACACACACTTTTGAAAAAGCACTTGATTTCAAGTTTCCTATCAAAAGATATAGTTTTTACAAGTTTTACCGTCATGAATGAGTCAAAAAATAAAAATTTACACCAAAAAAATATTAAATGTTTGGAAAAAAATATTGGAGAGATTAAAAATAAAATAAAGGGACAATGTTAAGCCCCCACTAGCAATAATAAAAAATTAAGCTCACTCCATCTGACCATCCCATATGACCAAGGGGATAAGGATGAGGATGAGATGAATGACTACAACACCTTAAGCTCTTTAAACCATAAAAGGAACAAAAATCAGAATATTTCAACCCATAAAGATTGATGGTGTTAGTAGAACATCACATTCATAAAAATAGTTATCTAAAAGCAATTTAGCAACATAGGCTTGAAAATAGATATGTAAAATAAAAGAGTAAAAATACAATATATTATATCTCTAAATCTTGTCAAATACAATGAATGTGCCTTACATATATATGCAATAAAGATCAATCCTAACTAAGAGATCAAGATAAGTGATCAATCATAACTAAAAGATCAATCTAAGTGATCAATCATAAATAATAGATCAAGTTAATAGATCAAACCTATGACTAAGAGATAACTATCCTTAAAGGATAGAAACAACTAGAAAATATCCCTATAATATCTAAGAGATCAATATAATATCTCATAATATATAAAATAAGATAAATGAAATATACATACATAAATAGTTGGGAATAACTAAATAAAAGGAAAACTAAAGCACCTAGGTGAACATGAGTTAAGGTAAATAACCTACTTTAACAATTGTTATATGTGTATTCAGGTATATATAGAAAATCTCAATCATTACTCACCACAATATTGAGAACCTTTTGAGCATATAGTCCTTATGCATGATTATGACATTGGAATTATACTTCATAATGTTGGTTGGTTTTATATTTTTTGTTAGATTCACATGACATGAAGTAGAATGGCTTTGACAAAAAGAAAAAGAAAAAAATAGAGAACAAGTCTTAATATGAAAACTAGGTTTTTGGCCAATTAGAGATTTAAAAAAAAACCATTATCCCATTAGTGCCCAAATTAATCATAGTTGAGAAGGTCCTACATGGTACTAGACCATTATAATAATTCACCTAAGTTGTGGTTATTGACTCTAGGAACATGGGAAAAACAAAAGACCCTTACCTTAAGAAAGGCCACAAAAGCATTTCAGATAGCTTGTAGGATAAAGACAAGAATGGAAGAGAGTTAAAAGAAACATGTATTATCTTGACACACAACTGATGGAGAAATAATGCTTTTTTGTGTCAAAAGTGTTTGTGCTTACTATATGCCTTTTTACTTTGGATTGTACTACTAGTATTGCACATGGAAGTGCAATAGGTTAAGTTTTGGGAGCGACAAGGCCTATAAATAACCCTCATATTTATATATATTTATCTTTAACCACATTTTTAATTTACTAATCCACAAAATAAAACTCACAATAACCTTTTATCCATATTTTACATATTAGCACATTACATATCCATGTTGCATATATTCATTGTTATTTTTTTAAAAATATGATTTTTATATAAAATTATGTGATTTAATGATTTTGTCATTTAATATTACTAAAGATTAAATGAACAATGCAATTATTCATGATTATAATCCTTTTTTCAATAGTTTCATATTTGTAGCAATTTTCAAGATACTTTTAGCAATTATTATAGACACCTATAGCCGTTATTGTAGCTTACCTAGAACAATGACTATAACTTATTGTTTACTTTAGAAGGTTAAAAGAGATCCCACATGTCATAATCTAAACTCTTGTAATTTTTTGTGAATTTAAATAAAATACAAACTCATTTCCAACTAAGGATGTTCCCAAAAGTTCTTGTTTTAATTTATTTACTTTATTAGGTCGTGATTTGCAAGATTCCTTTTCACTATGATTTAACCATAAAAACTTTATGCAAATAAGAAGGAACATGAATAATACTTTGTATTTGGAGATTGTTCTAAGATATTCATTGACTCAATCATTCCACCATTGGTGGGATTTGAATAATAATTTTAAGGGCAATAATGTATTTTATTATTTTATAAATTAGTCAGTACTACTTATTTTAGAATATATTATTGTAACATATTCTATTCCAAGTATTATTGTAAGTTTATTTGTTGTTTCAATTAAAATATCTAATTAAATCATTACTTACTCTTTTTAAGAGAGAAGTTGTAGGTTTTAAAATTAACTAGGGAGAAGCATAACTAAGCTAGAGAAGAACAAGATTATAATCAAATTATTTTGAATATTAATAATAATTTCATCAAGTTAATCTTGTCTTAGCAATGAAAGGATTCAAGCTCTAGTCCAACTAAGGTAGGACCCAGTTGTGAGGATTTAGTGATAAATATTATCATCCATTAGGTAGTTTCTTTTCTATATGTGTGTGTATTTATCTCATGTAAGTTAATTTCTAAGTTGTTTGATTTATTTCCAATTCATTATTAATTTAATTTATAAAATTTTAATTCTATGTGTGCATATTTCAATTCTATATGTGTATCTTTTGATTCCATTTGCATATATTTAAATTATTTATTGTATGGGAAGTTTCCAATCTATATTAACATTTCAATTCCAACATTTAATTTCCTTTAATTTCCTTTTATCAATTGTGTTTACTTTTTGTAAGTGTGATTTACTTTTTGCAAGTGTGATTTAATTTTAGTATGTGTGTTTCCCTATACACAACCAAATTAGAAAGTCACAACTCAATTGACCATGAAGCCTATTGTTACACATATAGTGTTGACCCCTTGCTAAAAGATACATCTCTAGGATGACAATTGAGTTAAGGTTCACATAATTTATAAATTATATTTTTGCCTATTTGGTTTTTCACCCTACATTGAAGGATAATTCTTTAAGCATATAATTGACAATTTTATTGTGTGTCCCATCATCTTTTACCCTTTTATTAAGGTAAAAATACAAAGATACAATAGTTAACGGTTTGAATCTTTCCACTTTAAAATTACTAGCCCTTACTAGCATGGGTACAAAGCATAATGCATACCTCACCAAACTATTGACCTGCTTTATTAAGAAGATTATAGAGCCAATAAGAAACCTAAAATCCACACATATAAAAACAATAAAAATCCAAATTATATAATATGGTCACTCAAAATGTGAAATTCATTTCAAAATACCATATATTTAATAAGACCCAAAGATAAAAGGATTAAAGTTGTGATCATAAGTGTTGATCTTAATATGGAGACTAGACAAGGAAAGTAGCCCCTTTAATTTCATTACCATTATTGATGTAGACAAGTTATTGAGAAACCTAAAAGAAAAAAACACTTACATAAACTCTTTGATATGTCATAATGCCATGTCTATTACTCACACCACCAACACACTCAACTCCATTAGTTCAGTCACCTTTTCCACAAACATGGACATCAAATCTCCTAAAATCTAAATTAAACAAAAAAAAAATGCCTCACAGAGAGACACACATTGAAGATATGGACACCATTATTGATCAGTTGGCATCCCAATTATAAGGTTTGTGTCATCAAAAGATGGAACCTGATCATATTTGAGAAGAGTGTTCAATTGCACAAGGGTGAACACTATGAAGGTATATTAGTAAACGTGTGTGTAGACACCTAAATCTAGCCATAGGTAATTGAGAATGGTAATGCTTGATAGATCCTAAACCACTAGACTTGGGCCCAAATACATGACCCTTATTTTTCATTCCTCTAATCTATATATCCATATGCAGGCTTAACCCTCTATTCGGTGTCACTACTACATGGAACTTTCAAAGTCAACACTAAAACCTCTTTGTATCATCCTTAGATTTATACCATTATTAGGATAGTTATCCCTGATTCTTTGAAATATGTTAATTATCATAAACCTATCCACATAGAATGACCTTGTCCCTATGCCAAATAATGATTAGTTTCCAAATTTAAAATATTATTTTGGGTCTTCCTACATGTTTTTCAAGGTTGGCTAAAGGAAATGTTGAAAAGGTTTAAATATATAATCAAATCAACACCTCATTTTAAAGGGACTTGATTTATATCTAGCATCTAATATTTACCTTCCACAAGTGTCATTATCTTAGCCTCAGCTTTGTTATTCATCTATACCTCTATAATGAGAGGGTATGTAGGATTTAAAACACTCGTTGATCTTTGTATGAGTACTCCTGCACTGGTAGGACCAAGATTTAATCAAGAGGCTTGATCAAATTTGAGATTTAAACAATTTAACTCTAAAGTTTACTAATTATCTCCTTCTCTTTTATTTGTATTGTTAGCTTTCCCCTTATTAGGAGGAAACACAATAAGATTCCAATATGTTGCTATGACTATGATTTTGGGAGTTTCAAAGTAATTAAATTTTCATATAATATTGTTTTCAATTTTGAGAATACTCTTTTCACATGAGTGAAAATTAGGTTCGAAGACATTCTGAGATCTTTGGAAAATTTGGTGGTTGTGTTATTTTTAGAATTACCAAATGATGAGAGTATAACTAAGCCTCTAGAGATAATAAATTATAAAAATATTTGACATTTTGATAGAGCCGAAGCTTAAATTAGGTCAATCAATCAACATGCTTGTTTATTCAAAGTTCTTATACAAATGTTTGATCCTATAAAATAGGAGTCAAGTCTTATCTTCCATATTCACAATCCCACTAATATCACATCTAAAGCTTAATATATCTCTTAGATATCTATTTTATGTTTAAGTTGTTATCCTAAATCAAATGTACACACACTCACATTAATCTTAAAAACTTTCCACAAAATGGACATCAAGTTCACCTGATAATAGGTCTATTATAAAAGGTAAAAATCTTATATTTTAGATTATCATCCATGATTTACATGAATATACATTATTGGACTAACGGATGATTTGACAAACTTGTAAATGACACAAGGAAGATATAAACTATTGACACACATGCACTCATATTAATTTATATATTAACCCATACAATATATGACATTAAAAATGTGAGTACTAATAAATAAGTCTGTTTATTCCCCCTTTAGTACTCACATAGTTGACTATAAACTCCCCCACAAAACAAACTTTAGGCTTGCACAATAATATGTTCATTACAAAGGATAAAAACCTTACATTATAGATTGTCATCCATGATTTATATAAACATGCATTATTATACTGAGATTTGATTCAATATTATTATAAATGACACACCAAGGATATAAACTATTGATACATAATATAAAAAAGATGTACAGTGATAATAACACTACTAAAGACAATCAACTAAGAATATTTATAATGTGAACCAATTAAAAATCTATAAGCAATATTTAACTACATAAAACATGAATAAATAGCCAAAAGAATATTTAATTTGAACACTAAATAAAATTTAAACAAATTTAGTCAAGCTGTGAAATTTAATGAAACTTAATGCTTGTTACAATAAGTCAAGTTTACTACAAGATCTGCCACAATGTAAATGGATCCATAATTTAATGTGGCTTGTGTCATTCAATGCAGTCGAGGTATGGAGAATAATGATAAGTCTGATGCAATCAAACCCTATGCCAAGCTCACAAATCTCAAATTCTAAAAATGTAGATGCCTATGAAAATCAAACTTTTAATGCCTAACATCGAGATGTGAATGCTTCCAAACAAAGTTAATCGATGGAGATCACAAATCATTCTTGACTAAAATAAGTCCTCAAAAAGTTCAAAAATTTGCTTATGGAGATCAAATTGAGAAGTAAATTTATTTACACTATAGAGTACAACCCAATAACTTAGTTAGAAAATCATTCTGTTATGAAATACAAAATAGTTAACATAAACCACAAAGACCAATTACAAATTTAGGTGTATATGTTAGCTGAATATTGATATCTCTATTCAACAAGAAAAAAACATGATGTGGCATATATGTGTGCACTGTATAGTAAGGCTAAGAATGAGGATTACTGTGATAAAAATGGGGAAGCACTTACTGATTTACCTAGACTACAATGTGAAAAAATAACCATTTGATTCTTATACTTCTTGGGATCAAATGGATTACATTATATCATTACAAGAAATATATTATAAAAGGATTAAAATAAAAAATGGTTCAAATTATGTGATGGATAACAAGTTTCCTTCCTATAGGTGTGATACTTCAATTTCTATATACTTGGTATGATGATAAGTGTTATGATAATGAGTAGGATTTGAAAGTGATGTCTACCATGGAATATTATGGTGTGAAGTTTCCATGTGGATGTTGAGTTTTTCACAAGTTTTGCTCTATGCATAATGTATGTTGGCATTGTGTAAGTACACAAAGTTAAATAAATAATGTGAGTTGATACATTAGTGCATAAGTTGCATTGTGTGTGAGAGGTGCAAGGCCTTGGGAGATGATGTTGGTGTAAATTACTAAATACATCATTATGACTTAAGCTAGCTTAGTTAGTAAGAAGATTTCTTAGATTTCTTATTTTGTTATTTATAAAATATTGTATTTAGAAATACAACTTAGTCAAATTTGCACACCCATATGTTTAAATACACTAAATTCTAATTAGCACACCAAACTGGACTTTAGGCCAGACACTAAAATGGAATTTTGGGATTCCACTTTCAACCATTTGCATTAATACAACCAATTATATTTATGAGGCTCTTCAAGGTCTATATAAGTAAGCATCTCCTCACTCACTTTGGTAAGTGAAATAGGACTTGTTATGTAAATATTATGTGATTTAAAATAAAAGAGAACTTGATTATTCTATCAAAAATACATTGAAGAATATTATGTATAGCTCATTAAAGAGAGTGGTTTTAGAAATCATAAGAATTGATGCAATTTGTATTATTGGAATATTTTCCTCTATTTTGATATGGTATTAGAACGTTGATACTGATCAAGCTATCACATCCATGGAGGTTGTATTTGTCTATTTGGTTTTTATCACAACCTATTATTTTGACCCATTTCAATAGAATTTATTGGATGTGTTAGCAACACATGATTATTGGTTATCTAAATTTAAGCCTAATCTGATGCTGACATATGGTTATTGACTTAGTATTATAGTGTTGTAGTACACTCTGATCTTGCTTATTGATGATGTCATTAATATAGTTTTATATTGAGATGTTTATTATGTTCATTATATATATTTTTTTCATATTGAACATATGTTTTTGATGTCATATTTTTTGGCCGTAGGGCTCATAGGTACATGAGCTAGGATGGTGGTGGAATTTGACAATGAAGGAAATAAAGGTGGGGGTAGTGAGTAGATGGGTAACACCAACCCTAGATAAGAGATGTAATGGTAATAATCCATCTAGTCTCCTTGAGCAATTGCAACATGCTCGATGTCTTTCTTTCATCTCATCTTGATTGTTTGAGTTGTTTGGATATTATTATTTTTATTTATTTTTATTATAATCATTTTCATATGTAAATTTTATTGCCTTTATTGGTGTCTTGTGTGGTGTCATTCAATTTAGTGTTGTGCTTACCTTATTCATTTCTATTGTTAGCTTTCATTATTCTGACCACTAAGGGGCTCAGTTGCTTTAAAAGTCTTGTTCATGCTTTTTAAGTCATTTTCTTACCTTGGGTCTTGTTGTGATTAAAAATTTGTTCAATATTTAGTCTTATGACATGGTTTTCATTAAGGGGCCTTGACTAGGTTAATGTTTTTCAACATAATGGCTTGGTACTTTCATGTGATCTTGATTTGGTCCCTACATGGGCAAGAATTGACCTCCCTTGTGTATAATGATGTTAAAATTATTTGTAAAGTTGTGATGGCTAAGGGGATTGTGGACTTTATCATCTTGCACTATAGTCTTAATTAAAAATCAAGCGTTGAATTAGCAGGGCTAATTATGGTGCTAAGGGTTGATTTTTCACCCAAAAAAAGGGTAATCGAATAGTTTGCATTGGGAAGAAGGAAGTTTTGATGCATTGGCCTATGGATAAAACCCTAAAAGGAAAAATGGTGGACATGGGGAGTTATGGAGGCTCAAAAATCACCCTAGGGGACCTTAATGGTAGGGAGAAAATCAAGCCTAGGGGAGAAGGGATAAAAATAGGTCGAAAAAAATGCAACTAGGCAAGGTTTTCATGCTTAAAAAGAAAAAATAGTGAGGGCATAATCTTGTTTCTTTTCTAAAAAGGCAGATTTGTGGCAAGTAAGTAGTGTATTAAAATTTCTTGATGAAGATTTTAATTGACATGGCTGATTATAATTGATTTTATCATATATATATTTTTATATATGTGTAAAATTACTTATAAGTTCAAGAGGAAGTTGTGGGACTTCATCATGAACCGATAAGGGCTTCAAAATAGGTTAAAATCATTCACAATATCTATATTCTAGTTGTGAATCAATTTAATGCTATTGGGTTTCATATTTGGCCCTTGGGTTGAGACTATACTTTGTTTATAGGGTTAAAAATTGGATTTTCTTGTAGAGATATTGATTATAGTTATCAAACCCTAGCTAGGATCTTCTATTTTATTTTTGGTGGTGTTTATTTTTAAATGGATAGCTAGGGTTTTGTTGTTCTTGCATATCATGACCTGGGTAGTGAAGGTTTGACCCTGCTAGTATTTAATTGCATTATGTGTAATTATGGCACTGTGACCAAGCTTATTTATTGCTATCTTTAACTTATTTTTGCTTGGTTGTTTTGATGGTATAAATGGGTCGATTTACCATTATTCACTCTCTTCCATTTTTCTTGCTTAGATTATAACTTGATTGAGTTTGTTCATTTTTGTACATGGCTAAAAATTTGTATGACATGGATGTTTTATCATTATTTATGGAGTTTGATACTTTGGCTTAGGCCTATGTGACTGAGTGCAACCTTTGTAATTTTGGTGTAATATTATTTTATCACTGTTTGGGTATGGTGCATATTTGTTACCATTTGGTTGTTATGTGTAATTGCTACAATTGTTTTGGTGATGTCTTAAATCTCATTTTTCTCACACCTTCACCTTAAAGCCTAAATGTTTGAATTTAAAACCCAACTGATGGATGGGGTGGTAAAGGCCATCAATTGGGGGGCTCATAGGATGGGTCAGGTTGGTTTAGTTCATATATGGATCATTTTGGTGGCTGCTCATTCTCAATTGAATTACATGGTTTGCTCAATTCTTATCCTTGTTTAACTAAAATAAAATGATACTCTACCTATAACATATTTTATTTGAATTATTCTCTCAATTGATTACTTTTGTATCACTCATTTCAATGTAAAAATGATTCATACTTGGCATACTTTACAATATAGTGTCAGATGACATTGTATGAATGAAATTTGTGAGTTCATAGTTGTTATACCTTCATTATTTTCTACTCATTATCACATTAAAAAATCATTACAACATGTAGTGTTGTGTTAGCATGAATATTATGGTTGATAACTAGAAGTGATATTGTGTCAGTTGATGAAACCAAAATGGTATGCTCATGAGGAATACTTGGCTTGGATAAAATATTCACATGGTTGTTTACTTTTATTATGTTGTTTCAAGTAGTTTCTTGGGTAAGCTTAACTCATAAGGAAGTTTATAATAAATTCTAGACAATGATTTTGAATGCATGGCTTAATTTGAATGGTAATTCTATCTAGTTTGTTGAGTGTAAACATCTTCTTGATATTGGATTTGACATTATGGCTGTATGGATTAGTAAAATCTTGTTAAAAATTATGTGCTGTTGCACATGAACATAAGGTGCATTATGTTAGGGATATTTTTGACCCTATAGAGAATTTGGTAGGAGCTTTTATTGCATTGGAATCATTACGTTGTTATGAAAAAAAGACTAGTATGCTACAACCAAGTATAAAAATACTTGAGCTAAATTGTTACCATAAAATATGAAGTAATGAAATTTTATATGCTATTGGAAATTAATTTTTGAGTTTTATATTCCATTGATATCATTATAAAGACTTCAAGCTAATGTTAATGGACATTAGAATAAGTTTTATTTTGTAATTAACCTATTCTTGTGCATTGTGGGTAGTTAAGTGTGATGTCCCTTACTTAGGGGCTCCTTTTTATCCTATAAAAAGCTCTGATACCACTGTGATGTCCCTTAATTAGGGGCTCCTTTTTCTCCTACAAAAAGCTCTGATACCACTATAATATCCCCTCCAAACAGGGAATATAGCAACACACAAACTCTGAACAAAGATACAATTTTTGTTGAATAAATTTAGAAGATAACAATAATATAGTCTCTCAATAACAAATCACAAATCTTATCACTTGTCCTTCTAGACTATTACAATTATAGTCCTCTCTTATGCATATAAAAATATGAAATACAGTCTTGAAAACCTTGGGCTTTTGCCAATCTGGAAATTGACCCTGAATTTGGAAATTTTGTCTCAGCCTGCTGTGTCAAACACACAATCACTGGCGTTGGTTGATATACTACCGACGTCAGTCACTGTCAGTCCTTCTCTGCCGACGTCGGTCTTCAGTCGGCCGATGTCGGTCACTGGGGATCTCTGTCTGCTGAGGTCGGTGTCTGTGTGGATCTGTATAGACTTGTACAGACTTCATACAGCTGCCAATTAAGCACAACCTGTCTGTTTTCAACCCTGGATCTGAAGATATGTGGCTCTAATATAGAGGATCTCTATCTGTATAATTTATTGAATCAAAACATAAAGAAATAAATACCTAGAATATCTGTAATAATTTCTGTGTGAAGTTATCTCTCAACCCTGTAAATTTTTTGATAACTTCTGGATGAAGCTATCTCTCAATTTGGCAATAGATCAACTGATATTTCACAGCCTCTAAATTGCACACACTGAAGAGGGAATGTTCTCCAATGCAAATGGAATCTTGGAACCCTAGGCTCAGTCTTCACAGAAGAATTCTTCAAAATCAATAATCAATAATCAATGGCTAATCAATAATGGCCTCCATGAGAAACCCTTATACCCTCAAAAAGATATGCTTGCCCTAATTAGGGTTTCTAATTTAAAAATAGGCTAAATAATTAATATTTGATTAAATCAATCAAATATTAATATCTCGCTCAATACATGTCGGATCCTCGAACCGTTTGAAGCTGGTGAACCAGGGAGTGATTCTGCACATGGCCATACCAAAATAAAGGCGCTCCGCTGGATGTCAAATATCCCTAAATAATAGGAGCTCAGGCCCAATGTGTCTAAAATAACCTGAATGAAAGCCAACTATAGAAATTTTGTGAATCAAAGTCAAGCCAAGCTCTGTTATCACCCTCTATCCATCTTATTAGCCTACGAAGGTCGCATAATAGGCTAATCATCAAGTTTGTCAATGTCCATGAAAAATGGGACATGACAATCTGCCCCTCTAGAAATTGCTTGTCCCCAAGCAATCTCGAAACAATGAACCACTCGATCCACCTAGATCCCAAATGTAGTTATGCTCTGCACTGCTGTTAATCAATGAAAGTACCTACAACATCATCAGAAGTAGAACAAAGAGGAACCCATAATCAAATTGGCGAATGCAACTCAACCAAACTCTAAGAGCACAACTGCCATAGTCAAGAACACATGAGAACCAAACTCTCGAAGCATCATAACCCAAGTAGACTAGACAACTCAAACTGCCAATTCCATTTGCAAGAGATGGTGCCAATCCATCCCATAATGGATGGTAAGAAACTGGAGCCGATCTACACCTGTGTGAAATCAAATCTTCTCTCTCTGAGTCAAAATAAGAATAATGAGCATACCCCACCTCAAAATCCTTGTGAGGTAGCATAGTAGATAGGATCCCTATAATCTCCCCACCCAATCTGCTAATAGCACCAATACCTTGGATGAGAACACCTTCTATCACCCTATGCAAATCCAGATGAACACCTACACTATCTAGTAAATACTCCATGAATGATTTAGTGCAGTAAAAATTATATGAGGAAGCATCAACATACTCCCCCGCACACCACAACTGATCCCTCTGTAAAGGTGGCACGATCAACTGTACCACACTGTCATCTATGTGAGAAGAATCAATCTGGAGATTTGACTCCACTGGTATCTCAAACTCATCAGAACTAGGTACTCCCAAATCCTAAATATGTGTGTTAGCATCAACAACATGCTCCTCATCAGCAGCTACAAAAACATACTCATCACCAATACTCAATGTACTAACCTCTGAGTATATCTCCACACTCTGAATGCAAGCATCAGGCTCATCCTCACTATCTAACACCTAGGCTGAACTCACCTTAAGACAAAGCTCATCCACAACATCCCCAACTGCTCCTACCTATGAAGATAATGCAGATAAATCATTACCTGAAGATGTGTTAATGTCTCCCTGTATTGGATCAGCATGTCTGTCAAACTCATCATCCAAACTTTTGCATGTCATAGGGAAAGTACTATGATCCTTAGGCCTATCAATTAAACTCTTTAACCACATACCGGCTCTAGGTGAGACATTTTTCTCTTTTGTCTAGACATACCATAAATCTTCTGCCAAAAGTTGAGAGATTTTATCCTCCTCCTCAAACAAGATTGTAAACATGATAGAGTGCATTGATGATAATACATCACTGGAGTGAAACTCATCTAAAATATTCCAAAATATGTTAAACATCTTGCGAATGCCACCAATACAACCTACTAACATCATAATGTTTTCAAATCCATACCTTGCAAATGTTTCAAGTAATCTTGCCCTCTTTGTGAAATAAGGGTCTCTAATGTCATCCAACTTTTCGAAGCTTTTTACCATGGCATGAAGTACCTCTCTCATAATCCGATCATCATAAAAATTAAAGCCAGCTATTATCCTCATGATTTCACTAATACAAGAGAGAGTTGCAAGTCTTACCACCTCATCATGATGTCTCAATAATCGGGGCTTCACCAAAGAATCAAATGTTGGAGATAACGTTGTTTGCATCTCATAAGAATTTGACTGCTCAACCTTTCTTATATAAATTTCTAACTCCTCCAAAGTTTTTAGAATGTCATCTGCTTGCTGGAATGGATTATCTAACTTCTTCTTCGCATTGTGCATCCTTTCTTCCAAATATTTGACACCTATTAAAGCCATACTGATACCCAAACTACCCAACAGGATGGCAAGACATTAGCTCTGATACCACTGTGATGTCCCTTACTTAGGGGCTCCTTTTTCTCCTACAAAAAGCTCTGATACCACTATAATATCCCCTCCAAATAGGGAATATAGCAACACAAAAACTCTGAACAAAGATATAATTTCTGTTGAATAAATTCAGAAGATAACAATAATATAGTCTCTCAATAGCAAATCACAAATCTTATCACTTGTCCTTCTAGACTATTACAATTACAGTCCTCTCTTTCGCATATAAAAATATGAAATATAGTCTTGAAAACCCTGGGCTTTTGCCAATCTGGAAATTGACCCTAAATCTGGAAATTCTGTCTCGGCCTGCTGTGTCGAACACATAGTCACCGACGTCAGTCGATATACTACCGATGTCGCTCACTGTCGATCCTTCTCTGCTAACGTCAGTCTTCAGTCAGCCGATGTCAGTCACTAGGGATATCTGTTTATCGAGGTCAGTGTCTGCTGGATCTGTACGAACATGTACGGACTTCGTATGACCGCCAATTAAGCACAACCTGTCTATTTTCAACCCTGGATCTGAAGATATGTGGCTCTAATACAGAGGATCTCTATCTGTATAATTTATTGAATCAAAACATAAAGAAATAAATACCTGGAATATTTGTAATAACTTCTATGTGAAGTTATCTCTCAACCCTGTAAATTCTATGATAACTTTTGGATGAAGCTATCTCTCAATTTGGCAATAGATCAGCTGATATTTCATAGCCTCTGAATTGCACACACTGAAGAGGGAACGTTCTCCAATGCAAATGGAATCCTGGAAACCTAGGCTCAGTCTTCATAGAAGAATTCTTCAAAATCAATAATCAATGGCTAATCAATAATGGCCTCCATGAGAAACCCTTATACCCTCAAAAAGATATGCTTGCCCTAATTAGGGTTTCTTAAATTAGAATTAGGGGTTTTAATTTAAAAATAGGCTAAATAATTAATATTTGATTAAATCAATCAAATATTAATATCTCGCTCAATACATGTCAGATCCTCAAACCGTTCGAAGCTGGTGAACCAAGGAGTGATTCCGCACATGACCATACCAAAATAAAGGCACTCCCCTGCATGTCAAATATCCCTAAATAATAGGAGCTCAGGCCCAATGTGTCTAAAATAATTTGAATGAAAGCCAACTATAGAAATTTTGTGAATCAAAGTCAAGCCAAGCTCCGTTATGACCCTCTATCCATCCTATTAGCCTATGAAGGTTGCATAATAGGCTAATCATCAAGTCTGTCAATGTCCACAAAAAAGGGGACATGACATTAAGCTTATGATTTAAAGTGTGGATCGACCCTATCATGGGTAAGAGTGATCTTGTTTAGAAAATAGACTATTGTTTTAGTTGTATTTTTATATAAAGTTGATACTAGCAAATGCTTTAATAGTGTAAACAATGTTATTAATGGATGTTGGCAGTGACACTATGGGGTAAAGATTGCATAAAGCCATTATAAAAGATTCTTGGGAATGGATTACATATAATACACGTTTTTATTAAAAAAAAAAAATTATAAGGAAAATATTATCACAATAGTGATATTTGGAAATTTAATTAAGTTATGCCACAAGTGTAAAAGAGTATGGAAATTGTGATTTTTAATGTACAATTGAATCAAGTGTTAAATATTTATGGATTTTAAAGGTAATAGTCTCATATTTTATTGTCTTATATAAGCTGTATTGGGAGACTTATTATTACAGTTATGCATATTTGACATAAAATGAAATATGAAAGTTAGCGTTGCAGTCATGCAATGTTGTAAGGTATGTAGAAATTACAAGTATGAATTTATTAAATTGGTCAAAGGCATATGGGTAGATAATGAAGTCACCAAGAAAAGATAATATAGAAATATAGTAAAGGCAATTGCATAAATTAAATATGGTTAATATAACCTTGATATTTTTAAAAGAAATGATCTATTTTAATAAGTGTGAATAGTTTTCATAGATAACAAATCAAATGACAAGTGGGCAATAATACAAGGGCTTGAACCTTAGTTGTTAACCTATGAGATGATGCATTTTGTGTTCATATAAATAAATTAATTATTACTTAATTAATGGTGATTACACGATGGAGGCTCACGTATGTGACTTCATCTATCTTTGACATAAATCTTTATGTGGTCCAAATACCAATAATAACTTGTCTTTGAGTGATGTAACCATATTCCGAATTGTACTAAGTGTAAAGTGGAAAAGCAGGAGGCAATGATCCTTACAATTATGAGATCATGGTATAATGATCCAAATAGGATAACACCATTGTAGATTCCTTATGAAAATTTTGACAAACCAAGGCATCTTTAAGGCCTATTATTTCTTATGGATTTGTATAGGTGTACATTTTATTTTTTTGATCTAGTTGTGGTAAAAATATTTGATTAATTAGTTAGTATGATGATTATTCTACATTATGAACCTTGACTTTTATGTATGCAATGTTATATGGCTCTAATTATGAGTATGTTGAGAATAGTTTATGAAGAATATAAAACCTCTATTATCCATTATCCAATCCTTTATTAGTGTATGCATTATATAATGGCTTGGGTACTTAAATATAATCTCTTAATTATCTTGAGTGTGGAAAAAAATATTTTCTACCCAAATCAATACCTAGACTTATGTAGATGTGAGTCTCTTAGGTAGGGTAAGGATTCTTAGGTGGTCCTATTGGGAAGGTGTCTACCCCCATAAAGTTTAGAGCTTATTATTATGGATTGCATATCTATATGACTAAAATTGCATGAAAATTTCATAAGGAAATAATCATACCTGTAAAATATTCTAAGGGTAATTAACCCAATTTAAGGGTTTTATGCATGAAAATTTGGTCATGGGGTTTTGGGGGTATTATGCAAAGCCAAACTATGTGTAGTGGACCCTATTCATAATTCCACCTTGTACACCCAAAGTACTGACATTCAATTTTTTTTAGGTCATTTTAGTTCTATTAAAATCCACTCTCTCTTTTTACTTTCTAATTTATTTTTCAAAATTTGTGGTTACTCACTTTTTCTGTGTTTTCTTTAGCACTTGAGATTGGGTTTGTTATAGGGTCATTTTAGGGAGATTTATCCTATGTCATTTTGTAAAATATTCTAAGGCAATAATCATACTTGTAAAATATTCTAAGGGTAATTAACCCAATTTAAGGGTTTTATGCATGAAAATTTGGTCATGGGGTTTTGGGGGTATTATGCAAAACCAAACTATGTGTAGTGGACCCTATTCATAATTCCACCTTGTACACCCAAAGTACCGACATTCAAATTTTTTAGGTCATTTCATTTTTATTAAAATCCACTCTCTCTTTTTACTTTCTAATTTATTTTTCAAAATTTGTGGTTACTCACTTTTTCTGTGTTTTCTTTAGCACTTGAGATTGGGTTTGTTATAGGGTCATTTTAGGGAGATTTATCCTATGTCATTTTGTGCAAAAGATCTTAAAATCTATAAGACAACTATAAATTTATATAGGTTTGAATTTTTTATATAACATATTTTTACATTTTTTTTATTTTTTAACCAAAAAATAAAAATAAAAAATAATATTTGTGGGTAGGGAATTATTTTTTATTGTTTATTGTCAAAAAAATATTTTCTATTTGATAGATAAAAAACATATTTTACAGGGCTCCTGTAACCCAAACAAAATAGAATAAAGATAAGCAAAACCAAGAAGACTCTCTAAGCCAACATAGTTCAAAACAACACAACCACCACAGTTAATAATAAATATAATAAAATATTAAAGGAACCAAACACTGCCATCAAACGATTCATAAGAGAACCAATATTCCACAAGAGGAGTAATACCATTCCTTTCTTTGGGGTCCATCTTGTCAAAAATTTATAAGTAATTTATTTTTCAAAATTTATTATTATTTTTAATTAAAATAATAATTTTTTATTAAAAAACACAAAAATAATGTGTTTGGGTTGATTCTCAGCTGACCCAAACCCCCTTCCCTATCCCCCATAGCCTACGCAAGTTGGATGCTATACACTCAATTAATCATGGCCTACGTGGCCAATGGCCATCAACTAGCAAACAAAGGCCTGCAACCACACAAGATGTTATTGTAGCTACAACCTACATTGAGGCCTTTAGCACCCCACTTGTAGGCTAACCTTTGGGTCATTTATCTTTATTGTTATTTTTTTAATTTTTTTTAATTTCAAAAAATAAAAAATAAACTAAAATTATATATATATATATATATATATATATATATATATATATATATATATATATATAAATCATTTCAAATTTTTTTAAAATAAAATTTGTTTTTTACAAATGCTTTTTTGACATTGTTAGGGGTCAAGTTGGTTAGTTATACTTTACTAAGGCATTACAATTGTAAGAGGTCAAGTATTCAATTTTTTCCATTACTTTTTTCCACTAAGGCATTTAGTGTGTTGAAGAATAGTGGATGGGGCCTAATCTGATAAGCAGTCCAAACCCTCTAAAATAATTTTTTGGGTACAATTTGCTACTCTCTATTATAACACCATGTCCACTTGGCATTTTTGGCATTCATATGTACATGTTCACATTTTGTTGGAGCCCCCTCCATTGTAAGTTTTTTAGACACACCTTGCCTTTTTTCTCATATATTGAGTGCCATTTAGAGTTATTAAGTGATTCTTATTGCATTGCGAAGATAGTTTCAACCTCTTATGTGCAATATATTTAGTTTTTTCTACTCCATAAGAAAGAATGACTTTTTTTAGATCTCCACAGGCCTTATGTGGTGTCAAACATCACCCAACTTTCTTGACACTTTTCTCAACATTCAAGACACCTTTTGAGGTGTCTTTTTTTTAAAGTGTGTTTTTATACCTTTACTTCAAATTTGTACTCACATTTGAGTCATATAGTATAGAAATGAAAAAAAATGTTTCTCATTTTCAACTCAATTATAACAAGATGAAAGTTTTGTAAATTACATCATTATAAGTAATTAGGGGCATTGTTTTGTCATTGCACTCCTTTTAAAATGCCTTTTAGGGGAGTAATTGACTTTTTTGCACACTTAAGTTTGTGTCAAATCACTTTTTACATGTTATATTTTTCATGTAAATAACACCAAACACACTTATGGCTTTTGTTTCTTGTTTTTGTGTATCTCATTGTGGATTTTTTATTTTCACACCATGGCTAATAATCCACCTATGCCAACTCATTATAACTTCTACACTTAGAAATTAAACATGATTAACATACTAAGAAGTAAAGGTTTAAATAGAGTTACAATTGGCACAGAATTAGAGCTTACCTAGGTCATTGAGAAGATCAAATAGTTTAATCATTATAACAAGGCCTTTGGTCTCATATGTTTATTTGTATCCTCTGAGCTACTATTTTACATTGAATCTTGCACTTCTATAATGTTGCATGGATGAAGATAAAATACTTGTATGAAAATATGAATAAAATTAGGGGGAATAAACTTTACTCATAACTTATTTCCCTCAATCCAACTGAAATTGATAGAATTCAAAACTATATATCAAAAATTCACTCTTTATGATTACAAATTCAAGATTGAAATATCAAAAAAGAAGAGAAACTTATTTATCGGGTTTTGTCTAAATTAGATGAAAAATACTCTATTTGTTTAATCTAACTTTTAGTCCAACCAATATTTTTGGGGTGATACTATAAAAGTGCCCACATTTGATGATTTTTTTTAAAATTTTGACTTGTGACAAGACAAGCTCATTCAAATGGGATTTATTTCTATATCTACAAAATAACATGCTCTTTTTGTAAAACAGTAAAAAATACTAAAACACCTCTAAAATAATGGAATCATGGTCCAAAATCACAACCACATAAGCAAAATTCTACTTATTTATATAATGCTTCTAAGCAAAAGAATGCTCATGTGACAAAATGTAAATTTTGTGTAGGAAATAGACATCCTGAATCTAGATGTTTTGACAAACTTGTTATTCTTAATGAGAAAATGAATAATCATAAACTCAATGTTCTATCTACATCTTCCTCTTCTAACAAGGGTAATTTAAAATACCTCTATGTCATTATTGCTACTACTTCATCTAATCCTGAATGGGTACTTGTCTCCATATCCACTCACCACATGGCTCGATCTACAAACTAGATTTATTTAATTTATACTTGTTTTCAATAGTAAATCTTTATGGGTGATTCTTCTTCTCTAAATATTCAGGGACAAGTGACTATTGAGATGACTAATGACACTTTCAAAAATGTATTTTTTGTGCCTTCTCTCTTAATGAAACTTCTTTCTATCTATTAGATCATGTAGGCAGGAAAGACAATTGAGTTCACACCTAATTCAACAATCATTTGAGACATAAATGATCCTTCTAAAATCATTGTACTGGGAAAGGTAGAGCATCACATATTTTTTTTCTCATTTTAAACCTAATTCTCCTTCTTATATTACTTACTCTCATAGATAAAACGAATATGCTATGGCATGAGTGGTTTGACCATTTGAACTACTTCTATCTTTAGTAGCTTCATCAACAAAACATGGTCATTGATCTTATTTCCATTGCATTTTTTGATGGTACATGTCCAAGCTATGTCCTTGGTAAACATCCATATGATAATTATGTAAAAGGTAAAGCATAGAGAGCATTTGATCTTCTTCAACTTGTTCAGATTGATATTTTAGGGCCCGTTCCAACACCTTCTTATGATCAAGCTTGTTATGTTTTTACTTTATTGATGAATTTTTGAGGTGTACTTGGGTCTATTTTTTGAAGCAAAAAATTCACACTTTTTCCACTTTTATTGACTTCAAGACCTTTGTTGAAAAAAATGATAATTTCATCAAGTGTTTGTGGATAGACAATGGTAAAGAACATGTGAATGATCACTTATCAAATTTTATTTCACTAAAGGCATACAAGTACAACATATAGTTCCTTATAGTCCACAACAGAATGACATTACTAAAATAAATAATCACACACTCAAGGAAATGGATACTTGTATGATTCAGTCAAAGGATATCTCTAATTTATTTTGGGTTGAAGTTATTACTTGTGCAAATTATCTTCAAGACCACACTCCACACAAAGTAATCAAAGGCATGACACTTGAATAAGTTTGAATTAATAATAAACCTTCTATTGATTACCTAAGATTTTTTGGATATACTACATGGTCACACATTCCTAAATCCAAATGCAAGGCTTTGTAACCTCAAAGTAAGCCTTGCATCTTTTTGGGATATCTTGATGATATCAAAGGATATCAAATATTGAATCCAATTATGCATAAGTTGAGAATTTGTTGCAGTATTCACTTTGATGAGCATCCTCCACATGCCACATCATCTAGTCCCACCTCTTCTTCCATTTTTGATATGGATTCTACTTCTTATAATACTATTGAGGATGACACACCTCATGATCATGAGGCTCCTCCTTCACCACCTAGAATTGATTTTGCTCCTCTATCTCTTCTTTTATGGGCTCAAAAGACATAATAAGCAATCAGTTCTCTTTATGGTCATCTTATTGATACTCGATTTACCTGAGAATATTACAATGAACTTATTCATGTTTACATTAACACAACATTAGATATACAATCCTTCATTGAAGCCAATGGAAACTCAAAGTGGGACATATCCATGGAAGAAGAATATGGTTCTTTTATAAAGAATGACACTTAATATTTTTTACCAATTCCAAAAGGAAGGAGTATGGTTCATTGTAGATGGATTTATCAAACCAAATATGAAGTAGATGGTAGTGTTGACAAATATAAAACATGACTAGTCTCAAAAAAATTTCCCAAGTAAAATGCATTGACTATTCTAACATCTTTTCCTTAGTTTTTAAAATAAATTCCATCCACCTTGTTCTTTCTATTACACATCTCAAACATGGATAATATTAGATGGATGTGAAAAGTGTTTTTCTTCATGGTGACCTTCATGAAGATATCTACATGGAATAGACTCCTAGTTTTGTCTAAGACTCCTCCCTTGTATGTCATTTAAAGAGATCCCTTTATGACCTTAAGCAATCTCCATGATAATGGTATGATAATATGAACTCCTTCCATCTGTCATCAAGGTTCTCTCATTACCATTCTGACCCCACTATCTACATTCAGTGGCATCAATGTGAGCTTATCTTGATTGTTCTTTACGTGGATGGTATTATTTTGACAGGAAGCTCATATTTATTTCTTTGATATTTGAATTATTTTATTCATCTATACTTTAAGATGTAGGAATTGGTTATTCTATGCTACTTCCTTGGTTTAAAGATTACTCACTTTGACTATGAGATATTTTTTCATAGGCCAAGTTTGCTTTAGATCCTTTGGAAATATTTCACATATATGATTACAAACCTACATTGACATTATTTTTGTTTGGTTTCAAGATTTCAATTAAGTGTTATACATCCCTAGTTGATGTTATCATGTATAAGTAGCTATTTGTCAACCTTATTTACTTGACTCTTAGATATCCCTAATATTGATTTTACCATTTACTTAGTTTCTTGATTCATGCAATAACCTCATGAGATTCATTGGAAAGCTACTAAGTAGATTCTCCATTACATCATAAGAACTCATACATATGACATTCACTAATCAATAGGTTCTTATACATAGTTAGTAGGATACACTAACTTTGATTAAGTAGGAAATCTTGATGAGCATAAATATACTTCAAGCTATGTATTTCATATTGGCTCTATCCTTGTTATTTGGTCAAACAAGAAGCAACATGCCATAACCATTTATTCCATGAAGGAAAAGTATCAAGGAGTTGTCAATGCCACCATAGAGACTATTTGGATCTATCATATCTTTATAGAGTTTGGAATCAAACTTCATTAACCTGCTATTATTTTATACAAAAACTAGAGTGTTATTCACACCTTCAAGAGTCTTATGGAGCATCATCACACCAAGCATATCAAGGTCCACATGTACTATATTCAAAAACTGATTCACATGCACATCATTAATCTCCAGTTCTATCACACCAAGTTTTAGGTGGCTGACATCTTCATGAAACATCTCACTAAATCCATGTATGTCTATGTTCAAGCACTGTTAGAGGTGAAGGAAGTTGTTTTAGGGGAGCAAGGGGTAGGGGGATAGTCTGATTCCTCCTTCCTTCTTGAGTATATTATACATGGGTATCTCATTAGGTCTTGTTGTTCGAACCCATATTAGAGGTTGAGCCTCAATTTTTTATTAGCCTTCTGAAGTTGCACTTAAGGGGGGTGTTGGTTTAAATTACTAATCACACCATTAGGACTTAAGTTTGCTTAGTTAGTAAGAAGATTGCCTAGTTTTTATTTTTATATTTATAAAATAATGTATTTATAAATATAACTTAGTAAAATTTTTACACCCACAAGTCTAAATACACTAAATTCCAATTGACACACCAAATTGTACTTTAGGCCAAACACTGAAGTGGACTTTAGGCAAGTCACTAAAATGGAAATTTGGGCCTCCACTTCCAACCACTTGCATCAATATGACCACTTACATTAATGCAACCACCTATATTTATGAGGCTATTTAAGTTATATACAAGTAAGCCTCTCCTTACCCATTTTGGTAATGAGAAATGGGAATCATTATGTAGATATTTATGTGATTTAATATACAAGAGAGCTGGTTATTTTGTTAAAACTACATTGGAGAATATTGCATGTGAAGTTCATTACTGAGAGTGGTCTTGGAGTTTATAAGAGTGGATATAGCTTGTGTGTTGTCAAAATATTCTCCTTTTTTTTTATAGAAGAGCATGAAACAACATGACTATACTCTAATTATTCTCCCTATTTGAAGGAGTAATGAACCCCATTGTGTCTTTGGTTAGCTAAAAAACTAAACTTAAAAATGATAAAGGTTGTTCCACTTAGGCTAATAAATGAATTGCCTTACTTTACCACTCTGAATAATTGATGTCTACATTGGTAGGTGTGTGTAGTTGTTAATATTATTTTATAAAATATTACTAGACAAAAAAAGTCAATATATCATTCATTAATTTACTCCTTATCAACATTTATTTGCAAAAGGTATGCTAAATGAGCTTAAGTTTCAAATGAAACAGGCTTGTAATCACTTGATAGATTCTAATTCAATTAAAATTAAAATTTAACTTCAAACCAAATTATTTGTTTTCTATTTCTCAAATATAAATTTTAAAAATTAAACTTAAATCAAAATCTCACCATTTCTATGTCAAAAAGATGAATTATAGTCTAGGAAACATGTTATTTTATTGGAATTTAGAGAACATGGCATTTGTTCAATGCAAAGGGCATCAAAAGAGGGAAAGTACAAAGGCAAAGGAAACTAACATGTGTGCTTATCAATGGAAATGACATATTCAAACTAAAATTCAAATTTGAAATTCAAACTAAATCAAAAGTATGTCATTCCTATGTTAGGAAAAACTATGTTAGTGCTCACATTATTAGGCAAGAAATATTAATATGTGTGTTAGTATGTGTGGAGATTATTATGTGAGTAATAATCATGCTAATACATAATAGTGAGGATTTTTTGGGAAAGTAGTTGTTAGTTTTTAGAACAACTAACATATTATTAGGGAGAGTTGTTATAAGAGATATCTTGTATAATTATAATGGTATTGATTAATTAATTGTTGAGTATGAATGATTGATTGGATTGAAGAACAAATTTGTGTTTTGAGCCTTCAACTCTCATTGAATATGGGGTTACTTCTATATTTGGTATCAGATTAGGCACCCTAAGGGACCTATCTATAATTTAGGTCTTATTCATCACAAGGTCTTTGGAGTGAAGACCACATCCATTGTCCTTACCATTTGAAAGGCCTTGTTTCTTTTTACAAGTGGTAATGTAGTGCAGACCACTATAAATTTTGTTGGAATTTTGAAATAGTTTTTATAAATAATTTTTTTTACATATATATCTATATTTTTATAGTGTTTTCTAATTTCTAACCATACAATGAAATTTTACATATGAGGGTTTGATATCTACTTTACATTATAATAATACTAGACCTTGAGCCATTGCATGACTTATATTATTATGCATTGATTCTGTTTAGGTTCAATCCAACTTCTTAATGTCACTTCTAGTTTGGATTGATAGACATTAAAGAAAGCATGAAAGTACTTCAAATTTTTTATACTAGACGTAACAATGAAACCACTCTTTGTAACAAAGAGCATGCAACATAACTTTTAGCATGCATGAAGTCAAACCTAATCCAATAGTTTTGCCCACCATTTTGCATAAAAAGTGTCATTTCTTTGAAGTGGTATTTAGGTTGTTATTAGTTTCAGAGGGTATACTAAAGCCTTTAATTTAATTTAAACCTACATTAAAATTTGCATTTTGGACCAATCAGAATGCATTATTTTTTGTGCATAATTTTTTTACATTTTTCCAAAAGTTGAGTTGCACATTTCTTAACAAAAATTGTAAAAAATTCATTTATCTTTATTGTCATTGACTTAAATATTTTACATGTTATTAAGTATAAAATGGATGATTTCATCCATAATACCATATCAAATTTATCAATAAAAAAATAAATACTATGGTAGGGTCAAGCAAGCATAAGGCTCAAACAATTTGGCAATCTTTGTTCATTGCCAAGCACTCCAAGCTCTACGACAATAACATAACTTTGAAATACTAGCTACCCAATGAGGAATTGGATGAACTCATCTCTATAATGAATAAAGAGGACTTGGAGAACATGATGGAGGAGTATGATCATATTATGCTCAAGTATTTGAATTCACCATCATCGAGGCTAAAGCTATTTTTTCTCCCAACCAAACTAGAAGATGCAACCAGCCTGGGGTCCCTACTGGAGGGATTCAAGAGGGAACACTAGTTCATAGATATATATGTGGTTTAGATTTACTTTTGTGTGTTTTAATAACCCATTTGTGTGCTTGCTTAATCAATCAAAATCCCATTTATCCAAAATCTCTAATTATTCTCATTTTTAGCCTATTTTGAGCCATTTGAGGAGTCGAGGCATCCACAATGGAATTTTATGCTTCTAAAATGGCTATGACAAGCTCTAACTTGCCCTTGAATAAGCCCTTAGGAATAAAAATTGAAGGAAATGGCCTATGTGATAATCCATTCAATGAGGCAATGCTCAAGAAAAAGAAGAAGGTTCTCAAAGCCCAAGCAATGCATGCTCCTGACCTTTAATTTTCATCATCCTCTCTAGGGAATTTGCATGGGGTTTGGACACCTGATAGTTATGAATCCAAAAAATCCCTTCAAATTCACGAATACCAAGATCCTCAATAATTGGACTTTGTCATAGAGATGTTTAAGACCTTTCCTCCTTTGGTTTTTGTAGGGGAGGCAAGAAAGCTAGAAGACAGGCTTGGAGAGGCCACTGTCGGCAATGATTTTCTCTTATAAGGAGGGGGCTATGAAAAAATATTCAAGGAATTCAATGAAAAAAATATAAGATATAGCTTGAGGGTCCTTATTTAGATGGGTATTGTGCTTATGTTTGGAGGCCAGATGCCTGTAATCAAAGTAAGTACCTGCTTTTACCAAATATGGTTTTCTCAGTTGAATGATGTTTTTATGTGTCATAACCACAACATTGCTAATGGAATAATTAATAGAATTCAGAGTATAGAAGTCATCAAGGATCAAGGTATAATGAGTTACAAATTAGTTTATCCACTCCTAGGTACAAGGATGGAATCAACATTATGCAGCCTGCCTAGTAAACACCTTGCCAACATTGGTATCAAGCTCTCATTTTCATAAGTTTTCATTTTCAAAGTGATAGTGGCCATTAAAAATGTGATTATAGATGCATGTATAGCTATAAAATAGTAATCACTATCCATTTTTGGCTTCGGATATACATAGTTTGTGTGGTATGAGCTCATAAATTAGAACACTAATAAAATCTCAAGGCTTTTTTAATGCTTTACATTGCAATTGTCTATAGAACTTTGCATTGGATTTTCATTTTAGGTGTTTCCACAATATTATATCATTAAATATTTAAATGTAGGAAATCATAGACACACTTATAAATTGTGTTTCATAATCTATTAGATTCAGCCAAGGCAGGCCTATTGTAACATGCATTATATACAAGGCAATTTTTCATTGGTGGTCTTTTGAAGCTGAAAAGGCCAGTGTGTTTGATCATATTATTCAAATGATTGGTTCTATGATTGAGGTAAATAAATTTTTTAATGAAGATCATACTTTTTTCATTATTTTATAAGCTCAATTCTTTATTTGCGTGTTAAGGTATCATTTTTTTCAGTTTAATAATTAGAACCTTCTTATCAAATGGTACATTTGGAAATATACAATCTTCCAGCCTTTGAGTATATTAATGGTTCTTAATATAAATTGAAAAGCTAATGGTCCTATTGTGTTTGATCCATGTGATATTAGCAAATTAAATTTATATATGTTTATGTGTGCCAAGGAGTTGTGTTTCAGTAACATGGATGCTTTTTGTTTTACATTTTTAAAATGCCACATATGACAAAATATAATCTCAAGCACATTAGAGACTGCATTTTTTTTGGTTCCTATGTTTTTAACTCAAAAATTCATTAGTTTTGTCCTATTTGGTTCATGTGATGTCAAATAAAATGTTTTTTTATATTAACTCTAAAATCTTACTTCTCTTGTTTCTGAAAATCAGCTAAATTGTTCAATACATTTTGAATTTCCAATCTTATTTTGGTAAATATATAACATGTACTTTCATTTTTGCATGGAAAGTTTTTTTTTATTACTTTGAAAAATTGTTACACAAAACACCAAAAATTAAAATGGATAGAAAACCAAAGCATTAATATAGTAGCACAATTTCCTCTAATAATCATAGTGGAAATATTATGGAATATACTTTTCCATGTTCTTTTAACATGGTTTTGAGAGCTTGAAAGTATTATATTTGTGTATTTGCCTAATGCTAACCCAAATCTTGTTTTTTAATGCAAAATCAAGAAAATAATGACATTTTTGCATACTAGTTGTCAAATATGTCAACTTTGTTTTTTTCAATTTATTGTGTCCAAGGTGCTCAAACTAGTGTAATATGTGCTAAAATCATAAAATTAGAGTAAACATGCCCATTCTCAAGTCATTGGTTTACTGGGATCCTTAAGATTACTGTTGTTAATTTATCTTTGGTTGATTTGATAATTTATATACAACAATCTTTTACAAGATTTTTTGTCCTCATCAACACCCATGGTCCTTCCATATGGCATTGGTGGATTGGATGTTGTGTACTAGGTGGAGGTAAAATATATAGCATTTATGGTGGTAATTTTTAAAAGATCACTATTTTTCTTTGACACATAAATTACTGATATTGTCCAAGCATCTTACAAAATTTAAGCTTGCTACGACCTAAACTAACTTGAAGTAAGTAAAAATAAAAAACCAAATGGTAAATTAGGCAACAGTATGTAGACATTGAAAAAATATGTTAATCATGAATACTATATTCAAAATTTCATATTTGTAAGTTATTCTCTAGGTTTTACAATGTAAACTATACTCCAAATTATTAACTTTCCTAGTTAGTGTCAATGGTGTCATAACTATAAAAATGTTCACTCTATAATCTATACATAAATTTTTTTTCAAAACTATTCTAAGCTCCCGCAGGGACTCAGTGCATGGCACCCTTGTTTGTTATGTATTTTGTATCAGGTACCTATTACGTACGTGATAGAGTTTATTTTTTTAGTTTTAGTTTAGGTATTTTATTTTATATTGTTTTGTTTTAAGTTTTTATTTTATAAATTCTACATACATTTTTATGAATGTTAAGTAGTACATTTTTATATTTTTATTAGTATTTTGTTATAATATTTGTTTATATTTATAGTTATATGGTATAATTTTAATTTTTTTTATGTTATTGTTTAAGTGTGGTATTAGGTGTTTATACAATTATTAAGTGTTAGGTTTGAAGTAAGATTTTATTATTTGCGATTAGTTATGTGATGTAATTTTTTTGGGTTTAGTAAATCTAATAATTAATTGGATTTTATATTTGTGTCTAGTGTCATCCTATGTCATTACGTAATAATTGGTTGGTCATAATATACTAAATGTCAGTTGGTAGTCTTTTGTTTGTCAAAAGTTGCATGTGTCATCATTTAAGCAAGTCCATTTTCTGTCGTAAGTTGCAAATAAGCCTTCAAAAGCATTTTTCAAATAAAAAATGTATGAAAATTCTCCTATGTAATATGGAAGATCTATATTGTATAATATCTTCTTATTAATATAAAATCATATGCATTATTGGGGTAATGACATCTACAAGATAAAATTATTAGGGGAATATAGAGATGGTTAGAACATGTAGTTCATCTCCCACATTCACACGAAGGAGGGAATGTTAGGAAAAACTATGTTAGTGATCACATTATTAGGTGATAAATATCAATATGTGTGTTAGTATGTGTGGCAATTGTTACGTGAGTAACAATCCTCTTAATATAGGATAGTGAGGATTTTGTGGGATAATAGTTGTTAGTTGTTAGAACAACTAACTGATTATTAGGGAGATTTGTTATAATAGATATCCTATATAATTGTAATGGTTTTAATTAATTTATTATTGAATATAAATGATTTACTGAAGAACACATTTGTTTTTTGAGGCTTTAGCTCTCACTAAATATGGGTTACTTCTATATCCTAAAATTCAAGTTTCAAAAATAAACTTAAATTAAAAGATTTCCATTTGCAAAAAAATAAATTTTAAATTTAAACTTAAATCAAAATTTCACCATTTATAAAATTCAAATTTAAAATGTAAATTTAAATCAATCACTCGATATTTGACCCCATCTAGTGAATGTGTAAACTAATCAATATCACTAGCAATCAAAAAAAGAATATACAAACACCAAACTATCTACTACTAAAAATTAACACATTATTTGAAATCAAACATTTAGGAAAGAGAATCACAATCAATATATAAAACCCTTGGAATAGAGGCTTAAAATTTAGATATGGTAAAATATTTTATTTATTTCATTTATGAGGGCAACATCAAAAAATTCATTAATGGTTAGACAGTTCATTGCCTTGTGCATAACGTATCTAAGGTCCTTCAACATTTGTTCTCCTCTCACCATATCATGATTATCACTAAGTTCATGCTTAAACCATTACCTATGGATGTGCCACTTACAAAGGATCACACAACACTATAAAACCATCTTGTATAAAATACATGAGTTTAATACAATGTGTACCAAAAAAATAATTGAAAATGTTTATAGTTAAAAAATATAAAATAGTATACCTTATAGGTATAATACTCATAGTTACATAATCTATCATGAAAGAATTGACTTTTGAATTTGGATGACTCACACACCCAATGCCTAGAACATACCTCAACCAAAACTAGATGTTCTCTAATGTGTTGCATGAATAGATTGCTTATGCATGTTCAGGGACCCCATGTTATTGGTGATCAAAAGAAAATAATTTAAACAATTAATATTGTAAAACATGAAACATATCAAAATTATTTAGTGTAAGGATAATTTGATTCATCTATGTACCGCATATTTATCTACCAATAATGTAATATATATGGCTTAGATGAAGTTGTGTAAATTATCAATCATCATATTATGAATCTAAGGGATATCGATACGTGTAATGAATTTTTTTCCCTACTCACTTTAGGTCATTTATATAAAAAATGATTTCATGTGTATCACATACCTTGCATTGGGACTCATTGAGTCAATAGTGTTAAATTGCCTATTTTATGAATTATATAGCACCTCAGTCTTGTACACTTGAAAAACTCAGACCTTAGTTTTTCCTCTTAATTCTAGACCTTTCTTATTTTTAAAAGTCTCACATTTGCTCTATCTTGTGCCCCTTGGCCTATCTCTAGGTCTGAAAAGTCTTATGTTGATGATCTAGACCTTATATCTTGCCTAGAATGATTAAAACATGCTTATCTCATACCCCTACAAGTTTTGAGCTTGTACTTATTTGCATGTTTCCTAGACACTAGCATCCAAGATAGACATCTGCATCAACACAAGTGTCCTAATCTGATGCAAGTATTTAATGCCCCAAAGTCATCTAATTTTCAAATGAAACATATCCTAATGGACAACCTAAGTGATTTAATGTGAGTTATTTATCCAAAGGGATTGATATAAATATAAGATCAACCCTCATTCCTTCATCACCTAGCACAAACCAAGGAAACTTATCAAAAACATTCAATCAAGCATTCAATAAAGAAATTATTTCCTATTTTCTCCTATTTTTATATCAATCATAGGAACAACACATGTATAGGTCTTAAGTATTGAAGGATTAGCCCAAAATATATATTTATCAAGTTACAAGATATTTCATTATTGTACTTACTTTCCACATATTACATGATTCATGCACAAGCCAACATGTAGGGGAGAACTACATAGTCCTAAGACCCTCTTCAGAGTATTAGATATGTAGGAAATTCTCATTTATAGAGGGGTATTTAGGTAAGCTCGACATTGTGTTTCCACTAACCCATTTTTCCCATAGCCACTATGAAGATGAAGAACTAGGGTTTTTCCATTTCATGAGGAACGATAGTCCATGACCTAGATTTGAATGCACCAGAGTGAAGGCAAAGCCAAACCTAAAAGCATCTAGGTGGTCACATCCTTTTATAATAGGTATTATGTATTAGACACATTTGTTTGGTTCATATAGTAATGTTGACATAGCCATCCCAAGCTGATGCTAGTGTCTGTGGCTCCATATGCACTCAATCTAGAATTTAATGATCGATCTAGAATATTTTTTCTAGTCTATTTCCTACATGTTCTAGATCCATAATTATGTTAGCATTGGAACAACTAATTACATTATTTATTTGTCATTTCCATATCTAACATAATTTTACTTTCTATCTTTAGCCTTTATCAATTTAATAAATTCAATATATGTTATATCTAAGTTTAACCTTTAATTAGCTTACTATAGATCTGATTATCACCCTTGTGCATTGTCATTACTATAATCTTAACCCTATATACCCAAGTAAGGATCCACATCCAAATTTAGGGTTAAACATTTAGTGAATCTAATCTCTGAGCATAATTATTGCATAAGCATTCTCTTTTAGGTGCTTATTTCCTAACTTGTCCTAATTTTCATTTTCTTTATCTCTCTCATCATGAATGATATTGATTGCTTTAATGACTATGATTATGAAACTCTCTAGTTTTTTGTTAAAAAAGGGGTAAAAATTAATTGCTCTTGTATCCTTCCAAATGCTGAAGGATCTAATCTCAAATATTTGAATGGTGGTAGCTACTATCCTTATAATTAGGTCCATACTCCTACCATTTCAAGAGATGACTTGATCCATCTTAATGAAGACAAAGAGCCTTTATTGTCAATTCCTACACTATTGTCATATGATTTTGGCCTTTGATATTTACTAAAATATGCGTGCAAAATACAAGGGTTGGGCAAACATGAGTAAAGTATAACCCACCCTACATCTCTAAAAAATAATAATATATATCAACAAGGCTTAGGGTTTTCATAAAAAACATGAGGCACTGATAAACCAAGTTATCTAATCATGCCTTTCTTTCACATTCTACCACAAAAGTGGGCATATATGACCAAGATTATCAAATATAAAAAAGTTATCAAAGAAATCTACAATTTTTATTGGTCAATCAATGAGACATAGATGTGAAGGATTTTTAATTAAATAAGGAGGTCAATTTTAAATATGGGATCCTCCTCATACTATCTTGACTACATAGTGATAAGAATTGAAGGCATTATATCGTCTCCCCTCAAGCTGCCTTACTATGTGCTTGAAAATATTGCAAAGTAAGAGATGATGGTGTTTGCAAAAAAATAAATTATCTTCATGGCTTTCCACACCACTCAGGATAGGGATAAATACTTTGAAAACATGCCCAACATTTTAGAAACTAATATCTCATTGATCTTCCTTTAATTTGTATGACCATGACTTAAGGTAATGGGATCCATTGAGGAGTGTGAAGAAACATCTATTTATGTTGAGAGGAAAAATTAATGGGGTATATAAGCACAAATATCATCTTCATAATAAAATTTATATGAATGCATGTGATTATGATGAATTTGAAAAAAGGATGAGAGTTATAGGCATGGTTAAATAATATCATCCCCAAGAAACTAGGTCTCAATGGATAGTGAAGAGACTAGATACTCCAAATTATTCTTTTGGATCACCATACAAAAAGCTAAATCTTAAGAAGAAAATATTGTAATCACTTCCTCCACCAACAACATTTCTAAGGATGGTTCAGTCTCCTTAGGTAACCAAGTCTCCCTCTTCATCTCATATTATTGTAATTCCTAACATTCCACCTACTATAACCCAAATGTATCCATCAAAAAGCACAAATAAATAATTGAGAACACTTGTGTCCATGCCTACAAGCTCCTTCATTAGGGAGACCCATTTTAATTCTATTTAAACCCCTGTATTAGAATATGTAGTAGCACCATTAGAGACCCTTGTTCTAATGTTTAAAATTTTACTCTCCACTCCCATTGATACTATAAAGATAACTCCCCAAGTTACCTAGTTGTATACTAAGCAAATGACTTCTAAAGTAGTGACTAAGAGTGCTCAAGTTTTAATTGCACCCATTACAGTCCAAGTTGAGCTCACCATTCATTCAAAAGTTTCTCTAATATTAGGTGTGTCCTCTATAGATTTTCCTTAAATGGTCACTTCAATACCTTTGGATAGATAGTTCACTCTTGTGGGAGTTGAATTACAATCTAGACCTTAATCTTCTACATTAACAACTCCTTCATAGTGCACAACACTTAAAACATCATTACCAACAATAGCACCTTTCAATATTATATCTACTTCCAAAGTGGCTATCATGACTATGCTAAATAACACCATTGGGTAGACAATGTCAAATCATAAAGAGTCTAAAGGGAAAACATTTCTTCACACTATCCCAATGTGTGTTCCTAAATAATTAAGGGTGACACATAACAAAACATCAGTTAAAACCACATCCTTGTAGGTCTCTATGACATCCTCTACACCAATCACATCTTCCCTATCTTCCAAATTTTTTGTTCCTCATATTCCTATCAATATATATTTTTCCCCTTCATCTATTGCCCACATTTATCCACCATTCATGTTCTCATTACATCAACCACTTCTCTTTCCTTTTCCACTAAGGTACCACCCATTATGATTTCCATATCTAGACCTCCAACCACTTCAAAAATCACTCCATAAATAGAGGAATAATATTGGATTGAAAGTGTCCAAATGGCATAGGCACAAGGGCCTTATATGATTACTGAGGATGAGCTTGAAGTGAAATTGAAATTTGAGAAAGTAGGGAAAATCAAAAGAGTCACAATAAGGAAAATAACACAAAAAGGGAATCCTATGATATATAACAATGAAGATGAGCTCTTTGCATTAATAAAGAAAAGAAAAAGGAGAAGCAAAGGCCATACTAATAGTGAATATGAGATAGCTGAGGATATTCAATCTATCATGAGGTCTTCTCATCAAATGACTAAGTAAATATTTCATTAAATGAAACATAAGGTGAGAAAATTGTAAAGTAAAGTTGAGGCCCCTATACCAAAGAATGTAGAAAAGGCTCTACATTATTTGTTTAAATTAATAATAAAGACCCATGAGGCCAAAATCAAAAGCAATGTATTATATCTAAAATTCAAAGGTTATTTGTCATAGATTAATCTGATGGAGGCAAAATTTACAAACTTTTGAATTTAATCAATAAGGGTATGTTTTCAGACCTTAAGATTATGACCTTATTCTATGTCAGCATGTGTCAAAGTTTGGTTTCATATATGTGAAATTCCTTAGAGGAATGGTATATAGATATGGAGGATACATTGGATCCAATCTATGATTGTTCCACTAGGATTCCATACCTATTTATAGAGTCTAATGTCCTCCCCTCTTCCTAATTGATAATAAACTCATTGTTGAGACTGATTTTTCTACACATTTGGCTACCATCATGGCTAAATTCAAAATGGAATTTAGGGATGCAAATAAGAGTGGAAGTAAAGAGGTCATTGATTTGATCATATATTCTACTAAAAAGATATGACATGCCACTATATTTTAAGATTCTCTTCACACTCTATTGGCTAGACATGTAGTTTTATTGACACAAACAAACATGTTATTCTAAAAACCTATCGCAAATCTCACCTAAATACATAAATACTATCTGATATGCATATAGGGATTGAAAATTCAGAAATTTGTTACTTCAATAACTAGTGACAAGTCCAAGTGACTTGTAGATTACCAAAACTATTTTTAGTTTTCCTTATTTTAAAGCATCTCATGTTTTTGCATTTATTCAATTTAGGCCTAAGTTTAGAAACTAGTTTTATTCTTTCATGCAAACTAATGGTTTTTGGATGAAGTGATGCCTATCCATTATTATTTATATTACATGTATTCAAATCTTTATAATAAGAATATTTTTGAAAACTAAGGCAATTTCAAAAATATTTTGGATGTTTAGTGAGTTGTTATTATTTTGCCTTTCTTAGTTTTGAAGTTATACATAAGATGTTTTGGCTAAATTGATCAGTATATGAATTTAGTTTGTTTATTATAGATTAGTTAAATCGATTCATTAACTAGGTTTGTTGTTTTTGTGATGAATATTTCATTATAAAATTGATTCTTTGGTTAGATATTATGCTTAGCTCTATGACCATTAACATTATCGATGGTGCAATTCACTATAGTCAATTATCATTCAAAGTAATTATATATGAAATTACAATCAATTATTCCTTAGACTCTCAATTGTATTTACATGAAATTGAGTACGAGATGGATTTAAGTAGACATTAGTTTAACATATTGTAAATTTTAGATAGTAGTCAATTTAAGTGTTGGACCCTAAATTTTGTATCAATTTATTTTAAGTAATTTTTGGGAGAATGAATGTGGAAATAATATAAGGCACGAAAGACCTTGGTAAAATAGACCTTTTCATGGAAGAAGTAAGATGTGAATAACAAAGATGCAATAAATATAGAGGAACCAAGGATGCAAGACTCAAGAAATTAGTGTATGAATTGTACAAGGGTGCAAAAGGTGGAAATGGTTAAAGAAATGGTTAGCAAAAGTATTAGAGGAGAATAAGTCAAGCACATATCTAGCAACAACCCATGAGAAGATAGGCACATGGCATCATATATATAGCATAGAGTGGGTATATAGGGATAGTTAGGCCCATGTCAATAGGAATTAAATGTAATAACACACCATGACTCATTATTTTTAATGGCCATTATCAAGTAATCAATTTCATATTAATGTTGTAACTAAATGATCAGGGTAGAATCATGTATGAATACCCCTAGTTTTACTTAGATGGTTGTTGATATTGTTGGTTATTATTATATAATGGTAAAGGTAATCTTAAGCTTATTTGTGTTCTTGATAAGAATTTGTATGGTGAACATTGACATATAATAAGATGAAATAATTGTGTTGTTGAAATACATATAAACTTGTTATGGAACTAATAGTACTACTACTTTTTTTTTGATTTATGCCTATATTTTACTTATGATAAATAGATTAAATATGGAATGAATGGATTGTATGAATTAGCTTAACTATGATATCTTTATTTATACTAAGTGCTTGTATAATCACCTTTGTATAGAAAACCTAATGCATACACCATCTTGTAATAAAATCAACAAGAACCGGTCTTAAGCCACACACTTCAGGTGAGCACCCAAGACCATTTCTCGTGTGATAAGCCAATGCGCTAGCTAGTTAGATGTTTTATCCAATCTGTGTGTGAAACCAAGAAAAGTTATGTAAAAATAAATGAAAAGAACCCAATATTTTTGTTCCATTGCACTTGTTAGCATGATGGTATGAAAATGCTTGAATGAATTTCTTTGGAGAATATTGAGCACTGGATTGGTACCATAGAAAGAAATTTTATGTTTTAATATCTTGAACCATGAATTTTTGCATGAACATGGGTAGATAATAATCTATATGATTCTATGTATGAAACATTATTCATAGAATTACCCATGATCTTACATGCTTATCTTTTAGCGTATGTGCAAAACCATTCAAGAAATTTTGGGTGGAAGGATTCTTGGTCGGTAAAGCATCAAACAACCTTGGCTAAGTTAGAATTTGTTTAGACATGTGAATTATACATATGGTGGAAATGAAAACTTAAAATTTATATTTTGGAATACATGGTCTCTACATATTCTTAACCAAAAGAAGCACAATTCAAAATTTTAAGAACACTGCAAGGAAGGTAGATCAAATAGTTCCCTTTAGAGATTAAAAAGCTTATGGTTGATTTTAGACTTGAAAACGTTTATATGGATGGCTAAAATCTCTCATGCATGAGTAGTGTGACTAGTGGGAAATGGAGGGGTATGCATTGGTATGAGATTGGGAGTTTAGCATGGAAGTTAGGTTGAAAGAATGATGCAAGCAAAATTAATATGAGGCCAGACATAGGGTTATGAGAGGCAACTAACCATAGGGTTAATAGGAGGATATTAGAAGTGTCATGGGAATTTGCATGAGAATGGAGAGGCATAAGGAATACCCCTACCCATAGGCTTACACCCTTAATAGTGTAGATATGTATAAAATAACTAAGACAAATATTTATAGTGGAACCCAATCTAGATAGACCCAATTCTACCACCACAGTACATGCTCATGCATTTGAGTTTGATGGAATTATTATAAGAAATTAGGATAGTGACAGTGAAAATTTTGAAGAATATAAAGTTGAGCCAGTAGAGGAATTTTTAGGAGTATAAGTTTGACATAATAATCTACCTTTAACATTGAATTTCCCATTACGAACTATGGCTCCACTTGGAATGCCAAGTTGACCTAATATCAATAGTGGGAAAACTATAGGCCCAACCATATCAAATCAAATTTCTTCATTACCCATTACTTTTAGTGCACCTATTACTATAGGATGCATGGGAGGAAGCACCGATGGTGGTTCTATTGGAAGGGGATCATGTGATGGCACTGAAGGTACTAGTAGACCTCCACCATAGAGCTTAGGAGGAGATGTAGGAACTCCATAATAGGATTCACTAGAACCACCAAGTGCACCTATGGTGTACTATGAGATGATGCTTCATATCCTCAAATACCAAGGTGTCAAAAATTTGGTGGAAAATGTTCATAAGTGTGAACTCATTTGGAGAGCATAGGGGATCACTTCTTCAGAATGAAAGTCTACTCATTTTGCCACTACTTTATTAGATTATGTGAACAAATGGTATCAAAAATTCAACCCTCAATAAGTAGTTGTGAGCTATAAAACATTGAAAATTACATTCCTTTAGGAGTGACATTCTTGATTTTGAGCAACAAAGCATTGCTGCTTTAAAGGACATAAATCAATAGCTCATTGAGAGTGTGCATGAATATGATACATGTTTCAAAATGATTTTTTAAAAACTATCATTTGAGATTAACTCAACACATCATGCTCAATGATTTGTGGGAGGGTTGTCACTTATGTTTCATCAGGTTCTATCCTAAAAGATCTTTACTTACCCATGTGAGGCACTAGATGTTTCTCTCCATGCCAAAGTTATGATAAGTATAGATACATAATCAACCCATTTATAGAGGCTTGGATTGCTACCATGGCCTCTCAGTTGGAGATGTTAATGGCCAATAATGCTTAGGACACCCATAGTGATCTATGGTGTGATGACTATGAAGTAGATGGCAATAACATGAATGATTTCCCATAGAGGAATGTTGACGCTAAAACAAAATAGTCTTATGAAATCTACCAAGAGGATCATGATATAAGGAATTATCCCTTGCTCTAGCATGCTACCCAAGATAAAGTATCACTATATTTTAAAATATGTGATGTGTACATGAATGATACCAATGATGACTGAGTCATCATTAAAATCCATGAAGCATGCAAAAGAGGAAATCACTAAAATTATGTTACTAATAATCAAGAGTCTAGTAGAGGATGATATTTTTGGGGTTGAGGACATGGTAATGGGTGCGGGGATGGTCATGTTCCACCTAGGACCTATTACACGTGTGGATCTCTAGACCACTATCATCACACTTACCTAGTTTACCCAACTTGTGCCTTTTGTAAGAATAAGCATCATCTGTAAGAATGTCTCAAATTATATACAAATATCACCAAATAGCATAATGAGAAATTTGCTAGGATGATTGGTGTTGCTAACACTCCAAGTGCCTGGTGGAAACCATGCCTTACCACCCCACTAATATGACTTAAGGTAAATATTATGACACGAAGTGGTACTCATTACCAACATGTGCTCGACACTACCCTGTTGCTCAAAAACATAAAGAGGTATTGCATGACACAATGGCCCTAATATGTGATTTACAAGGAGAAATTAAAATTTTGAAGGATAAGTATGCAACCATGTGCATTGATATGCAAAAGGAAACTATCTAAAGAAATTTTGGGTAGGATGAATTTTGAAAGTTGTATAAACTACTCCATGAAAAACATCATTCCCATCTTGAAGTACTAGTTATGACAAAAAATAACCAAAGCTCATACAAATCATCATTTGGACCATGTACACTAATAAGAAGCTTATGTCCAACGAGATGCTGAATGTGATAAGGAGATTATAATAAATTCACTTATTGATGGATGGATGATCTGAGATACACTGGTGGATACCAATGTGAAAGTTGATATTCTCATGAAGGATGCCAGGAGGAAGATGGGGAGCCCCACTTTGCAACCCTCCCCACATGTTCTATTTATGGCCAACAAGATTCAGGTGGTACCTATATGAGTTCTCAAGGATGCCACTATTAACATTATGGATGCCCTTTTTAAAGGTGATTTTGAAGTAATTGAATTAGCTAAAATGTTTTCTAGCTATATTGGGTCAACCATGGTGTTATGACAATAATGTTGACTTGTGTTTTAATAACCATTGCATCAACTTTGAAAATGACACCTAGTGCATGGTCATTTTTTTCACTAATGATTAAGGCCCCCTTTTATAGAATCAATTGATGTTTATGAGGACCTCAACCATATTTATTACATCATGAAGCAAGGAAATAAACATGCAAATCCTACTCATGATGGTCTACTTCATTAGGGAGATGAAAAATCCATCTCTAACACCACCAACATTGATTGTAAACATTGGGCACATGGAGAATATGACATCATAGGATGAGGTTGTGTTGTAGTTGGTTGAAAAATAAATGATCTATGTAAGCTACCTAAACACTATAAGTATGTTTGACTCTTTGGTGGATGCCTAATGAATGTACCACCCTTTCGGTTGGATCAAACACCTAGGTTTCATGGCCAAATCAATGTCTAGGAGTACTTATAATTATTAGAGGTTTACTATGTTTTGAAAATGAACATATGCATGCACTCCCTGTTGTACTGCAAGGAATAACTACCCATTGGTGGGATACTCATCAATTAAAGTTGTTGATATTGGAACAGGTATTTTTCATGATGCATCATCAATTTCACCATGACAATCAATTTTATGCCATACTCAATTATAATGATATTGAGTCCCCAAGTGACCATCTAGTCGCCTGTGAGAATCTTTAGCATGTCAATGAGACTTTTTTACCAGAATCATTATGGGTACATGCATTTTATGCACTTTATGTTCTTAGGATAGAGAATGGTATGTTAATTAAGAGACACACCTAGATACAAATGCTAGGGAATACATCAAACATGGTCTGCTCACCACTTTTACATTTTATTCACCTTGATCAGATCTAAACTTATCCTTGAAAGTGATCTATCAAGTAGTACTATGTGATCAAGCACTAGCTAAAAATAGAATATGGATCATGCATGGTGAAATTGAATATGACTTGGCCATATTTCAAGAACTTGATACTCCTAACATGACACAGTTAGAACCTAAATCACCATCTAAATATAACCATAGGGAACTGATCTAGAAGGGTAATTAAAAGGTTGCATGTCAAGTTGATGATGGTACTAACACTAATCCCCTAGAATGAAAATTTGATAATTTAAACTTGTCTATGGAATATGGGGTGTGTGAGGTGAGAGATAATATGACATCTAAGTAGAAACCATATTCCATGCTGCTCCAAATGGTTTAGTAAAATATTGGCACAAAAGACACCCCCAAGATGGGTACTATAGGAAATTACTAATCTAAAGTAGAATTGGCTAAAATATTTGAACTTCTATAGGAGTATATGGATATTTTACCATGTAACTACATATAGATGAAAGGAGTGCATCCAAAATTGGGTAAAATGCTCATCAAATTGGTTGAGGGCACTCCCCAATCAAGAAATAAACATATCGAATGAATCTTAATTTGCATGCATGTGTTAAAGACAAAATTTATGGCATGTTACATGCTAGGGTTATCACACCCATTAATGAATTCGAATGGGTTATCCCCATGGTGATTAGCATCAAGAAGGATGGTTGAATCTATATTTTCAAGGATTACATATATATGTTATATGTGTCATAGATCCATTTCCAACACTATTCATAGAGGAGATTTTAGAAGGTGATACCTTCATTGATGGAATTTTAGGATGTCATCAATTGCAAATTATTGATGAATATAATGCAAAAAATATTTTTAATACTAAATAGGGGTTCTTTGCATATAATGTTATGGTTTTTGGCTTAAAGAATGCACCAATAATATTCTCTTGTATTTTGGTAGAAGCCTTTGAATATTTCATCCACAAGTTCCTTCAAGTCTATCTAGATGATTGTACTATGTATGGCTTGGTGCGCAACCACTATGCCAATTTTCACCTCATGATTGAGTGTTATTGAAAACTTTAGATTTACTTAAACCTAAAAAAGTGTATCTTTGCCACACCTTTTGGGATCTCTTTAGGGCACTTAATTTCCCAATATGGATTGATCATGAATTTGGCCAAGATTATAGTTATTATTCAACTCTCACCTCTAACCACTCAACCTAAGGTCCATGCCTTCCTTAGTCACATAGGCTATTATCATAATTTCATTCATAGTAATGATAATATAATAAGTATATTAGAAGAATTACTCAAACAAAATAACCTCTTCCTCTAGACTAAAATACATCAACATGCATTCAAGACCTTGAAGTAAAAATTGGTAAATATACCCATCCTCCAAATTCTAAACCGGATAACACCATTTTATGTACACATCAACACTTATGGCATGGTGGTGAGCACTATCCTTATGCAACACAGTGAAGGGAATTTGGATCATCCCATATATTTTTCTAGTTGCAAGCTAACACCGATGGAGAGGAATTACTCTACTACAAAATGGGAAACCTTATCCTTGGTATATGCACTTAAAATTTTCCACTAGTAATTATTAGACACTTCTTTCACCTTCTTTATGGATCATAAGGAACTCAAGTACCTTGTGAATAAAATATTTTTTCATGGACAAATCTACCAATGGATTGTTTTGTTCTAGGATTTCTAATTCTCTATGGTTTTAAAACCTGTCAAAGTGAATTTCGGTCCCAACCACCTCTCACATATTAAGTCTAGTAAACCAATGCACATTATAGATGATGATTTACCTGATGTATAAATTTTTCAATTTACACACATGCCCAAAGAATTAGAGGAAACAACTAATTTTATTACACTAGGTTATGTGCCATACCATCTTACTACCCAAGATAAAAATAACTTATTGTATGCACTACACCTTTATAGCTTATTATCGAAGACCTACACAAAATAGGAAGGGATGAGGTGTTGCATAGATGTGTCATGCAACATGAGTTCATAGAAGTCATTTGAGAGGTCCATGAGGGTGTCACCATAGGACATTATGCAAGTGATACAATGACATGAAAATTACTCTTGGTTGGCTTGTGTTGGCCCACTTTATTCAAATATGTCAAATTTTATGTGCACCAATGTGATATATGTTAGTGAGTAGGCAAACCAAACTACAAAGATGCTATGCCTCTTCATCCAATCCTAACTCATGAACCTTTTGAAAAATGAGCTATTGATTTTGTTGGGCCCATTACCCATGGGGCAAGATGAATTGATGCACGTTACATCATTACTACCACTGATTATCTCACATCCTGAGTTAAAGTAGTGCCCACATGTGATTATACTGATGCACCTACTACCATGATCCTTTAGGAAAATATCATCACCAGATATGGATGCCTTTTAATTTTAATAAGTGATCATGACACTCACTTTTTTAATGAAATGATATGTATCCTCTTAGCTGAGTTCATGATTATGCACCATAATACAACTCCATACCACCCTCAAGCTAATGGCACTAATGAATCTCTTAATAAGATTCTAGGACACACCTTGGCAAAGATTTATAATATCAATCACACTGACTGAGATGATCAAGTTTTAGTAGTCTTATGGGCCTATCAAACCACATATAAATGATTTAATAAGAGTACTCCTTTTCATCTTATCTTTGGCATTGAAGTAGTTCTACTAGTGGAGTTCATTATTATTTATTTAAGTATTACACGTGTTGGTTAGCTAGATGATGAAGAATATCTAAAAACACACCTTAATGCTTTATTATAGTTATATGAAGCATATTTTATTTCATATTAGAGTTAAGGAGTTGAAAAACATAAGTATAAAACCTAACATGATAGACATCTGAAAAACAAAACTTTTTCTCCCAGTAGGTATGTATTTGTCTATGATTCCAAATTCACACACCACTCTGGTAAATTTTTCATCCATTGGGATGGTGCAATAATCATTCATAACATCCATCCCATCAATGCATGCAAGTTAAGGTGATTAGATAGATAATTTCTTCTAGGTCATTTTAATGGTAGTTAGCTTTGACCCTATTATTCTATGTAGTATTTCTAATAATTCTTAATAAGGTGTGTGCCACTAGATTAGTTTAGCCTTTTTATTTTATTTCATAATAAAGTGATGCATTGGTTACGTGCCTATTTTTTAGGTTTATTTTATCACTTGCTTCTCTTTTTTTTCATTTTATCCATGCTCATGGAGAACCATGAAAATATTTTAGTGTGGGGTAAGTTTAAAGATGAATAAAGTAAAGCTAGAGCATGTAAAGTAAAAGTTTGAGGAATCATGCATAGAAAAGGCATGTATGGGAAGAACAATGTGCATGGTGGGTATACACGCAATAAAAAGTGAAATTGAAATTTAAAGATGAAACATGAGGGAAATGTGCACATAGTGGGCATGCAAGTGGAAGCATATAAGGAGAAAGTAGTTCACGTAGGAGGTGATACATGACTTCAAGTGTGTAAAAAGAGTAGCAAAGGAAAATACATTATGAATGGGTCATAAGGGAAAAAATATATCCTATCTTGGAGAAAAGAAATTTAAATATTTTTACAATTGGCATACACTACAAGGAAATCATGAGAATGGGACATGTGTATTAAATGGACAAAATGTTAAACATAATGACAAGTGTGCCAAATAGATGTTGTGGCATACCATTTGAGAATATTAATGAGTGAAATGATGGATGAAGGCATGGGAGAGTAAATGTATTCAAGTCCTCAAGACTATATGAATTTATAAGGTCCTCATTTTAATACTTTACTATTAGAAATTTTTAGATTACAAACCCTGATCAAAGCATTTTTAAGTCACTACAAGGAGCATTCATCAAAATCTAGTGATAAATTAAAATATAAGAAGTGAGGTGATGATCATAAATGAGTAAAAGAGTGAAAATATGATTGAATTAATGTTTTTGAGGAAGTTATAGGTTATAGGTATCAACGTCTGCCATTAGAAGATGCTAAAGTAGAAAGCCAAGGAAATTTAAACTATGAAACATATATTCTTTTAGAAGAGTCAGAAAACCACACCTCAACCTTTGAGTTATCTAAAGGGTGATGCATCCAAAGTATAAGTACTAGAGAAGTGAACCTTTACTAATCTTTCTTGAAGACTAAGAGTACAAGGATGCAGGAGGACAACATGTTCCGATCTAAGAAGAAACCCCTAGTGAGTCAAGTGCAAAAGTAGAGAGCATGGCACAATAAGAAATAAAAACATATATCATGAAGGAAATAAAAATGGTGAATGAGGGGGGAATAATTCCAAAACACCTCCTCCACTCTCTATGTTGATTGAAGAAATACAATACCCCAAAAGAGTTGAAGTGGGTGTACCCACCAGAGAACAAGTCCCCTGCAGAATGATTTCAATTGTTCACTTTTTTGAGCACCATCTTCCCTTCCTTGAAGCTAAAAATGAAGGGATGGTTTGAAGGGATAAAGAAAGAATTAAATAATGAATGATGCATCCCTAAATATTTATTAATGTAAATGGGAACTCAAACCTAGTTTGTTATGATGCAACATTATTCACTTGTGTGCATCTAGATGGAGCCCATAGATAACTTGTTTGGGTCGCTCAAATTGTCATATTATTTTAATGCTAAATACTTAAAAAATGTTGTGAATCACATTTTTGATGAATGCAAGGTGCACATTGATGCCAATAAAATTAGTGATGAAATTCATACTCTATAGTAGTTGTATGTCTACCCTAAAAATAAAATATATAGGGAGAAGATCGAGATGGATATTATGGATATCAATACTCACCAAATTATAATTGGGGGACATATTAATATGTTGTATTATATTCTCAAGAATAATAAGAAGGCTTTAGGTATAAATGAGGCCCCAAATAAATCCTTTCCCTCTTACCAAAAATAGTAGCACCGAGAAGAAAAGAGGCCAAGGTTTGATGCCACTGGAAGTGTGCAAGAGGAACAACCTAAATGGTAAAGGATGGCCCCATCACCTCCCACATACCAAGGCATGATTGTGAAATAAGAATAAAATGGCCTTGATAATGCCTAATAGAGTGTTATTCATTTAGGATAGGAACATTCTGAACCAAGTGTTGGGTATCAAAATAAAGAGCAATGACTCCTTAGCCATCACCTAAAAAAGAACCTAAAGAAGCTACCCCTGAGTTGGAGGAGGAGACCCTAATGTAATAAGAATATTCTACCATTAATGACATGTAAATAGACATTAAAAGTCCCACTAGTGAAGAGGGTTTAGATAGAGGCATAAATCTAAGCACCAGGGACCGAGATGTTAGCTCAAGTGCTTGACAATAGATTGATATGGATGTTAAGATCCTTGAATGAAGTATAAATTAGGGTAAGGGGCATACTAAGGAATTAGAGTAGCAATAATTAACTAATGGTGATAACTTCTTTGTTTGAGGCTATCTCCAACAAAACATCTCTAAAGAAGTATTTTATATGTGGGAATATTTCATCGAGGAGGACATTTTCAATCAAACTTGATGTGAGATCTCTTTTTATATAGATGTGTTTAATGAGGAACACTATTTTTAGCCTCCAGCATCCATCATAGATTTAGCACAAGAGGGGATAGAGCTTCTAAAAACATTTTGGGTGGATCCTAGGCAATGTTCACCAACCTAAGCAAGTGTAGCCCTTATTAAGTTGTCTCTCATGGTTTCATGACAAAATGCTCTATAAGGCTCTGATGTTAATTGGATTTAGTGAAATCATCAAGAGGTCATCACCTTATAACAACATGAATGAACTAAAATAATAAAGATTGAATAGGAATTAGATAAGCTCAAGTGCTCACTGGAATAAATGATGGTAGCGAAAGTAAAAACTCTAAAACTATGTAAGTTAATTTTGTAACAAGAATTGACACCTGCCAATGGAGTTCCCCTTATAAGCAAACCTATTGATAAGCTACAGACCCTAATGAATATTTTATTACAAGAATTAAAATACTAGGTCAACCCTTAGTGTGATCAAACTTGGGCTATAGATTAATTTTTATAATCCATTGAAGTATGTAAGAATTTTTGGCCCACCATAACTCCCATAGTAGATGGGATTTTTGTCAGGTTAGTGTAACCCACCAAAGTTTTGTAAGATAGGTTTCAATCAAAGGAACATTAATGCTAGTAATTAGTTAATAATGCACTCATAATAAAGGATAGGGCGCAATGCACCTAAGCATTTTAGGATGTGGAGGCACTCAAAACTTAGATTAACGATCATCACCAAAACCTTAACACCGGTTTTGTGGCACTTTGAAGAAATGTTTTCACAAAGGTAAGAACGTTTGAGGATGTCCACAAGGATGTTATTACATTACTTGAACTTGTGACAATTCAATAGGATGATTTTACAGAACAACCCAAGGAGACTAAACATTTAAAAGACAAAGTTGAAGAAATTGCCTCCAAGCTACAGACTGTATTAAACTATTGGGAGAAAGTTAAGCACTAGGTCAAATAAACATGACCTAAATTTTGGTATCTGAGGGACCTAAGGATGGCACATAGTTTGAGATGGACTATTGAATTAATTTGGGGTGATGTTGGACCCTAAATTTTGTATCAATTTATTTTGAGTATGTTTTGAGAGAAATGGGTATAGATGCAAGCTAAAGCATGAAAGACCTTGGCACAATAGACCTTGGCATATAAGAAACAAGATGTGAAGAATAGGGATGCAGAAAAAATGGAGGAACCAATGATACAAGATTCAAAAAATTAGAATATGAATTAGATAAGGGCACGGAAAGTAGAAACAGTTTGGGTGAGCATTGGAGGAGAATAAGTCAAGCATAGATCTAACACTGGCTTGTGAGAAGATAAGTGCACAATGATGTCATATATCTATCATAAAGTAGGTATATAGGGGTAGTTAAGCCTATGTCAACAAGAATTCAATTTAACGATGCATCAAAACTCATTGTTGTTAATGGTAGTTGGCAAGTCATCACTTTCATATTAATATTATAATTGAATAATTAGGATAAAATCATGTATAAATATCCCTAAGTTTACTTAGAAGGTTGTTGATATTGTTGGTTATTTGTGTATAATGGTAAATGCAATCTCAAGATTTTTCATGTTCTTAATATGCATTGAGATTTGTGTATGGTGACCATTGACATATAATAAGATGGAATACTTGTGTTGTTGAAATACATGTAAACTTGTTATGGAAGTAATGGTACTACTACTCTTTTTCTTGATTTGTGCCTATCTCTTTACTTGTGATAAATAATTTAAATATGGAATGAGTGGATTGTATGAATTAACTTAACTATGATATCTTTAGTTAGAACTAAGTGCATGTTTAATCACCTTAGTATAGAAATCCCAATGTATACACCATCGCACAACAAAACTGATGAGAACTAGTCTTAAGCTATGCGCTTTGGGTGACCCACGAGACCATTTATTTCCTGATAAGCTAACACACTTTGAGTGAGCCCATGAGACCATTTATCACATGATAAGATAGCACGCTAGCTAGTTGGACTTATTATCCTCTTTGCATGTGTAACTAAGAAAAGTCATGTTAATCTAAAGGAAAAGAACCCAACACTAAGTTTTTATATTTCTATAGAGCATAAGAAACACATTTTTCTACCCTACCTTACTCTTTATTTCAAATTTTTATCAAAACTAACTCTATATACAAGCATCATTATGAATATCCATGTTTTAATTAGTTTTGTCTATTAAATTGGCTGAATTAATTTTATTTTTAAGACATATCTAGTTAATAGATAACAACTCTATTGTTCAATTGCTATTTCCACCACTTAGTTACTTATAAAAATGCATACTTGGGTTATTTATGTGACCCTAAAATGAGGAGTTTACCTAGTAACCTACTATGTAGGTCACAAACCCATATTCAATAAAGTCCCTCTGAGACCTCCTTTGCATCCCTTGATTCAACCACTTAATTTAGTTTATTTAGCCTTGGGACCATTAATGGCCCCCTATATTAAAACTGAAAACTTTCTTTAGTTTTATCATATATTATAATTAGTTTATTTTAAACTAAGATAAGAGAGTTATTTTTTAATAAATATAATAAGGAATAGTATAGGGGGATCTTAGGGACAACTCCCATGTTTAACACCTACTCTAATGTTTAAATGACCTTTATAGGCTTAAACTATTAGCAAAAAAGGATTAATGCACCTAACTTGGCCAAATCAAGTTGGCCTGCCCCTCTAATAGAATTGAGATTTCCCCTCAAACCAAGTTTTCCCTAACTCATTTCTCTCTACTAACTCGCATCATCAAACATCTCTATTAGAGATTTTTTGACCTATATCAGTTGAGCTACAAATTTCCATCACCGACAGAGGCTTTGTGAAACATAATCATGGCCAAAGCCAAGCTTCTATACCACCAAGAAAATGAGTTTGGCCTCTGAGGCCATGGTATACCTATAGCACTTGGTCTTAGGCAAAATGTGCTCAACTCCATGCCCATCAAAACTGTTAATGGTTCCACCAAACATTTTTTTGGCTAGAAATCCCCTGTAGTGCATCTCTACCAACAAACTTGATAACATCCAAAACACACACAATCCCCTATGGGACATGTTTTCTCTTTTGTGCATCATTGGGATCACCCAAATTTTTACTTAATTAATGCTTTGCTCACAACAGATCCAAAAGGTCACTAGGTTCTAAGACTTGCAAAACACTGCTCTTTGGCACTATGCTCACTGTGGGTCTCATAATTATACATTATATATTATTATGTAATATTATATTATTATAATATATATATATATATATATATATATATATATATATATATATATATTAAATATATTATGGTAAGTTAGTGTGGTGTTTATGCAGTAAAATTGAATTTAATGTTTTTAATATTTGACTGATCAAAGATGTCACAATGTAGAAAGTTATGGACCATTTTAGAATGGGTGCAAGTCATGTAAATATATTATCTCTCTTGAATCGTAATTCAATTTAGGATATGGGCTCTCTCATATCTAACATCACTTGAAATAACCTATCATCACCCTTCACAATCACTATCCTTCTCACCTTGAAATATTTTACCACTTTATGACAATGCCAAAAAATAGCCAACAAAATTTTGACATTTTTAGAGTTATGATTCTAGATTCAACACCAATCATTATACATGTATATATAATACAATCAATTTATTGAAAGACATGTACTAATTTTGATAACCTTCACATGATAAATATATGAATGTTTACCCTCTTTTAAATTACATGATTTACATAAAGTTTCAGCAATAACCTCACAGTTATATTTTCTATTCGTAATTAATCACTTTCTCCTTATGAGACTTTTAACTCTAAAATACGATAAATACAATATCAAAATGCTCATGACAAAAATGGTTCTAACTACCAATTAATCATGACCTAAGACATAGATCTAAGGTTTCATTGGATTTATCACCACTTAGTTATAAAGGGCAGAACATTCCCTAAAACAAGGTTTCTGAAATTCACACCATCATAGAGCTATTAGGTTATCTAAATTTTTAGTCCATTTAACAACAATACATTATCATTTTTATAAAAACCTCAATAGAGATCTATTTCTCTAAAATAATTCCATACTAATGTAAAATAATCTTGAAACAATGATTGGGAGTGCCAACCAAAAGTATTTCATATGACCTTTAAACTTTACTGATAATAACCATTATGCCTACAGTCTCATTTGGACAAATTAAACCCATAAGCTCTTATCCAATTTAATCATAGACTACAATATTTATGACCATTCATTTTCAATCTCACTAAACAATCAGACATACAAGGGTTTTATATTGTAATCCCTTACAAAAAGAATCTTAATAAATTTTAGAGTTTTACCCAACTAATAATTTTCTTAAACATTATGAGTCTTAAACATTAACTCATAGTAAAACCAAACACTAAATATCCGATCAAAATAATTTATTGGAGACAAATAAATTACTTTAGTTATTTACCATAATGGTACAAAGTACTAATCTATCACATGTTTTATTCTTTATTTAGATCTTATGTGAGTTGATGTATGTATATATACAAAATTAAGTCGAGTGAGTGATCACATCACTCATAGATAGAATATTTAACCACACATTTAGATTTATTGGAACTTTATACCCCTTAATTTCTCAATATTTCATAGTCACACAAAATGGTCCATCCATGAGTTCTACTAGTCATACACAACCTTGGAGATTCGACAAAGTTTCACATTAGTCACTTACTAACAAGTATATTTCTAAACAATAATCATTTAATAAAAACCAAATTAAGTGAAAATGAAATAACTAAAGAGTTCACCACTTTCTTACAACTTCAACATATTCATTAAGACTCAACAAAAACTCAAACTAAAAAAGTAACTGATTAATTGCATAACTTCTTCCTCAACTCAAGAATAGGGTGATTATAACCAAAACCTTAAGTTATTTTATTGACACTTCAACTGAGTTAACACTCAATGTATTATCTAATTCAAAACATTTAATACTTATGAATATTTTACTAATCATCCATCTAAGGTTTCTAAAAAAGAGTATCCCTTATGTCCACACTAGTTATTAAATAAGTCAAATCATGCATCTTATCACATTAATACTACCATTATTCCACATTATCCAATTTATTAAAAGATATCATTCATAATAACTAAAATTTTACAGTCCAATGTGATAGACTCAAGTAAGCTATAGAAAACAAATTTACTCACCACTTGCCTACAAGGTATTTCACTTCACCATTTATTACCATAACATAAATTAGGGTTTCTTAGAATACTTAAGTCACACACACACACACACACACACACACACACACACACACAACCCCCCCAAACCAACCATCGCCCGCCCCCCCCCCCCCCCCCCCCCCCCCCCCCCCCCCCCCCCACACACACACACACACATTGTCAAATTTACTCACCACTTGCCCACAAGGTATTTCACTTCACCATTTATTACCATAACATAAATTAGGGTTTCTTAGAATACTTAAGTCTAACACACACACACACACACACGTATACAGACACATAGACAGACACACACACACATATGTATTTATGTATACACACACACACACACACACACACACACACACACACACACACACACACACACACACACACACAACCCCCCCAAACCCACCATCCCCTCCCCCCACCACACACACACACACACACACACACATTGTCTTACTAATAGATCCACATCGTTAGTATCATATTCATAAAATCATGTCTATATACCTAAAAAAAATTAAATACTCAAAATTACTAATAGTTGTAGATAGAATTCCTCAAATATAGTTAGAATAATTCATAAGATAAAGAAGTAAAGAAAAACACAATCCATCCTTAGGGTAAGGTAAATCTTAATTATAAACTATCCATAAGTATATCCAATAATTATGAGAATAATTATTATATTACTTTCCTAGAATAATAATAACTTGTAATAGTAAACCAGAAGGATTACATATAGTTTTATTCATCTTAATAACATAATTGTGCCATAATAAATAATCAAAATCACTTCATTAAATCAAATTACAGTTCTAGGACCTCAAACCAACATGTATTGATGTTAAAAATAATCAAGCAAACCTTTAAATTAATAGTGAAACCTTCAACATGTTATAAGCTTTAAATTTACAATGCACAATAGATCTATAGTTCTGTTAGGGGATAATATACAAGCAAAATCTTTCTAAATAAAAACATTCATGTTTTATATCTAACAGTACCAAGATAAGTAAATAATCAATGATTCTATTTAATTTAACTTGTCTAGTTCCTCATATCCAAATTAACCATTATATAAAGGACATTTGAAACTTCTAAACAAATAATTCCAAACTCACATACTTCACTACAAGACTGACCATGATCTGTATTCATCTAATTGTCTTATCACATAGTCTACCAACAAGTACTTGATCACAATTTGAATCATCAAACATGTTAATAGTCAATAAGTATGTCCTTATGTAACTTTATTTAACATTGAAAAATTCCCAATGATACCTATATAAGACTATAATTCCACAAAGAGAAATACTTTTTATCAAGTCAACAAAATAAACTTACAACTTGTCTTCATACAAAAGTTGAATTACATATCGTAACAACCAAATTTAATAACTATTCATGAGTGTCAACATAAAACTAGTGGTTCAAACATGCATGGAGGCTTAAAACTATTTAATCTTGCCTTATATAATCAACCAATTTACATGGATCAAATAAACACACATACAAAGGATCGTAAACAAATGTAATATCCCCAAATTGAATATTTACCAAAAACACTCATAATATAAATATCAAAACTCAACACGACTACAAAATATAGATTATATTGAAATATACTAACTTACAACATTCAACTTAAAAGATGATCATAATGTGATCACAACTCTGAAGCACAATCACAATCTTTGCATGAGATTGTCCTACTGAACCAAATGGGTTTTTGTCCAAGGAAGATGAAAAAATGAACATAGAGTTCAAACCTTTCAAAGGATGATTTTTATAATATATCCAAGCATGAATTTACAATGGGAGAGATGTCTCATTATATAGAAAATGCATGGAAAGAAAGAGAGAGAGGAAACTTCATGGGCAAGAAAATAATGGTGCCCCACTCCAAGTGGGAAAACTATTGATCCATAATGCCTTGTTTATCACTTGTGTTAATGGTAAAAAAGGAAGAGAGTCTACTTTAGACAAGATCCACTATCCCCATGTGACCTTCTTGTCTTTGTCTCCCACCTATCCACTAAGGTCCAAAAAACCCTTAGACTCAAGACAAAACACATGAATCATGGTTCTTCCATAGAATTTTGACCCATACCTACTCATGTAAAGACAAACACATGAAGATCTTCTTTGCCATTATGCACATAAGAGTAAATATATTCCTAAACACCTTTTGACTCTAATAACATCTCTTCACATGCACGATCATTAGAATTGTGCCCCACTTTCTCTCACATCAAATTTAACATGTGTGAGATCCCCTATGGGCCATGCCACATCATCCACAACCACCTCATCTACTACATCATTAGTTACATCACCTGCTACATCACCATGAATAGTGATAGTGAATAGTAACACATGAACATTACCTATAAATAATAATTGGGAATAGATACTTGACACAATATTATTCCCTTACATCACCCAACTTAGCCTAAGGGAATAAAATAGGCTAACGGTCTTCTAAAATTGTTTCATAGGGAAAACAGGGACTATGGATCAATAGTGATCCCACTTGGAGTGGGGTGTCATTATTCCTTCTCCATGAAGTTTCCTACTTCTCTCTCTTTCCTTTTTATTTTCTATATAAGGAGGGTTCTCTCCTTTGTAATGTATGTATGGATTATATTTGAAAACCCCCATTTTGTGAGATTTAAACTTATGTTCATTTCTTACTTGGACAAAAACACATTGGAAATTGGATAATAAGATGAAACCCCTTTGGTCCAGTAGGACAATCTCATGTAGAGACTGTGATTGTGCCTTAGAGTTGTGATCATCTTTGTAAGTTTTAGTTTACAATTCAGTATTATAATGTAGTTCATATTTTGTAGTTGTTTTTTGAGTTGGATATTATAGTTTGAGTTTTTTTAACTAATATCCCATTAGGGGATATTTTAGTGGTATTAGAGCTTAGAGTATCTTACCATCTTGTGAGGGATATTTTAGTGGTATTAGAGCTTAGAGTACCTTAAGAGCTGCAAGGAACATGGAATGGTGATAGCTACCCAATTTTTTTCCCATGAAAGAAGAGGTGTTGATGCAAAGATGGAATGATATCATGATGTAACAAATCAATGAACCCACTGATCAAGAATTTTATGCTCAAGTAATGAGATATTGGAGAGGATTTAAGGCAAGTTTCTAGGATGAAATGTCATTCCATGGCTATTTCAAATTCAAGCAAAGGCATAGACCCCATAGAGGTGGAAGACCACATATCAATGAGTTGAAAAGGAAGGAGAGTATTTTGTATATTCCTTATTTTGATGGTTCCAACAAGTATAGTGCATGTTTGTGGGTGAAAAAAATTGGTAAATATTTTAAGCTTAGCCCCATGTTAGAAAAAGAAGCCATTGAGTATGCAAGACTTCACTTATATAGGGAGGTTCATAAGTGGTGGATCCATGGTTTGGTGACCTTGGGACATGACAATATCACATCTTATGTAATATTTAGGTAAATATTGATTACCAAGTTTGATACAAAGGATATGGAGTTTTTAGTATCTCTTAAAAATAAAGTTTAGAGCAAATCTTTCCATTCTAAGAAAGACTTTCAAAAGGAGTTTCCCAAGAAAACCAATGTGGATATAGAGGCAAGGAATGAGATTAGAAGGAAACAACCTTGCTTCTCATGTATAGAGCCTTGGGAGCCTGGACACATATGCCTTGGGGAAGGCAAGGTACATCAAGTTGAGGTTACATATAACATAGAGGAAGATGAGGATAAAGGAGACTCTAGTCCATATGAAGATCAAGTGAATGTATAAGTCCCTCACCATGAAGAGAAGGAACACGAAGCAGAATCATCCAAAAGTGAAAAGGAGTTGGACAACATGTTCTTGAGGCTTGGTTGAGAAATTGATGAGTTGTTTAAGGGAGATTATGTCTCCCAAAATGTGTTTATACAATGTGTAGGTCAAGCCATAGATAAGATAGCTCCAAAAATGATTCTAGAAGAGGATTTTGTGTAGGATAAAGTACCATAATTCAAAATACCTAAGGAAGAACTTATTTTTGTTGGTAGCCCAAGATCACACCTCACCTTGAAGGAGCCCACCATTCAATAGGAGTCTAAGGAATAAATAAAGAAGCATGAAAAATAGCCAAATTCTGAGCCACAAGATATCTTGGAGAAAGAGAAAAATGAATCCCCCATGCATGTTGAAGAGTTCAAGGGGAAATAATATGTTAATTTTTAGCTTTGTGTAAAAGAATATTTATCCCAAGAACAACTGCCTATTATCCTAGAGAGTGGATAGAATAAAGATACATGTTTTGAGAAGCAAAATCTTAACATGGGGAAAGATTTTAGCCTAGAGATGGATGAATTAAAACCACAAAATTTGAGATCAGCTCAAGTATGTGATGTTATAGTTATGGAGAGTGAGACTCTTGAGCTCACCAAGTGGAAGGAGATCCTATCTCTAGATGGCGAGGTTGCATGTGTATCCCAAGCAAGTGGTGTGGAAGCAACTATTGTAATTCATGTGTAGAAAGTGTTTGTTGTAGCATCACTTAGTGCATGGCTCCCAGTTCTTGATTATATCAGAGTAGTACAATAGAATTATGTTGGGACAAATATATCACCATCATGGTCAAGGATTGGTAATTGAAAATTCCCATAGCTAATTTGGGATCCTAGTATTTGGAATTAGGAGGTGAATAAGTAGTGCTCGAGGACAAACAATATTTAGGAAGGAAGGATTGTAATGTCCCCATTTTCCTTATGAGACAATTTTAAAAGACCGTTATCCTATTTTATTTTTGTAGGCTAAGTTGGGTGATGTAAGGGAATAATATTGTGTCAAGTCATTATTCCCAATTACTATTCATAGGTACTATTCACATGTTACTATTCACCATCACTATTCATGGTGATGTGCAGGTAATGTAGTAGATGAGGTGGTTATGGATGATGTGGCATGACCCATGGAGGTTATACCATGAAATATAGTGCAAGTGAAGGAGTGGGGCACTCAAGGATAGGTGTTTTGTCTTTTATAAGTCACATGACTTTGTCTTGGGTGGTAAAAGACAAAGGTGAATATTTGGGGTGGCACCCTTGGGAAGGATGTATGTTTTAGAGTGTGGGAGAACATAAATGAGGTTAGAAGCATGTGTGCACATGGGAGGAAGATGACAAAGGGTTATTGTTGATGATTCCACTTCACATGTGTGAGTGAGGTGCCATTTAGAAGAATGTGAAAGTGGAGCTTAGAGTCATATAAAGGTGGAAGACAAAGGAAAAAGAAGTGGATAATCTTGTATCTTTGGATTCCATTCCTTTTGACCATTGACATAAATGACAAACAAGGAACTATGTATCAATGATCCCACTTGGAGTGGGATGCCATTCTTTGCTTGCCCATAAAGTTTCCTCTCTCTTTTTATTTCTATGCATTTTCTATATAATGAGATCTCTTTCCCATTATAAATTCATGCTTGGATATATTATTAACCCCCCTTTGTAAGGTTTGAACTATGTGTTCATTCTTTCATCTTCCTTGGATGAAAACCCATTGAACATTAGATCATAGAAAATGGGGACATTATAGCAAATGAATCACAACTTATTGCTAAGGTTATAAATCAAATACAACATATTTACTATCAATAATAAATTGTGTTCTTTCATGAGGACTTAACAAATCAAATCCAAGAGATTTGAAGTGATTGACATATACAAAATTAGTTACAAATGCCTTCAATTTTTTCTATTACTTTAAACAATAAACTTATCTAAAAAGGTTTGTGCTCATATATATAATCAAATTCCCATATAAGAGTATTTAATGACTACCATAGTGCAAACTTGGATTCAAACAATAGTTACAAGGTCATTGCCAATAGGAATCCTATATCAAATGCATTATCCATATAGAGTTTAGAGTAGTACATTCAAAAACATAATTTTTCTTAGTGCTTCTAGCTAGAAGTCATTAATAGAGGCATAATTATTCCACAAATAATAATGGAGCCTCCAAAACATATTTCTCTACAAATAATTAAAATAATGTGAATTCTAAACCCATCCATCTGGTGGTATCCCTACCCAATCCAACCATCAATTATAGGGCTGGCATAGGGCACCATAAAATGGCCTAAAATCATAAATGCAAATGAGTAATAAGGTTTTAAAGAAAGAGATCCAATCCACCATAATATGGGTTTCACACAACAACCACAATTACTAAGAAAGTAACAACTAGTAGTAGGAAACACACCAATAAGCATGCTTAAGTAAGATTCAAATATTCCAAACTATATTCATAGTAGATATCACATATATACACCATTTACGAGTGAAATGGATAAAAACCAACCATACCCATTTGGGTTTTCCAAAAAATAACCATATTTCCATTCAAACAACATTCCAAGCTAAAACCAACATGTTCTAGAAACTATATGCATAAAACTACTTAAAAGAGTGATGAGGAAGTTTTAGGAAGGAGGAAGCCCTTATCACAACTTTCCTACCCACCTAGGTTTTCTTCAAGAATCACAAAAATATCTACACCATTAAAAATGAAGTATTTAAGGAAAATAGACTTACTTATAAGAATCAAAAAATTCCTTGTTGCTCTTCTCTCTTTCTTTCCTTTTTCCACTAAGTTTTTCTTCTTGCCCGTCAAACTGTGTTCTCTACAATCCTCCATGGCCATGTTATTTCTTCCCATTCCATTTACACCATTGTATCATCAATGCAAATAAAGTAGTGGTTCTTAGAAAACCTCTATGTTTATCATGGTTGTTGCTAGAATATAGAAAACCTTCTAATTTCTCTCTTCCTTCATCTAACTTCCTAGTAAATAGTCCTTCTCATCCTAAAGACTCAAAATGATAGCATTGGCAATAATCTAGTTGGATGCACTTGTTCAACTTTCACATAATGACATTCCCATCGAATGATTAGGTCATTCAACTATAGTCTAATGTTAACAACATAATAATTCTACCACGGTCCAAAATGAACTTTTTGAATATTCTTATGACTTTCAAACCATATGATAACCTTAGTCAAATTCAAATCAAACACATGACTAAACATGGATTCAAACATAGATTCCAACTTATTGATAGGTCTTAATAAGTTTAAATAAGCCAAAGTCTTCACTTCCTTGTCTTTTTAAAAAATCAAATATTTAAAGTCTCACGACACTGTGGTAGTCATGACATTCTTACCATAAATCAAGACAAGTACTAAGTTAAATAACCTTTTGTACAAAGATAATGAAATCTCACATAGTGCTATCAAAATTTTAGATTCCAACCACTTGCTAAAGTTTTCAAAAAATAAAGAGAAATAACATTGTGAAAGTTGATAATTGGCTACAGGTCAATGATGGCCTCAACAAAAAATCAAAACTTATATACACTATATTGGGTAATCACAACATAAGATGATATAAGGGGGAAGATGGTGGATTGAATGGATCTCAACCTTATATACCTTGTTATTCATTCCCTTGTATGAAGCTACAATAACTTTTTGATGATGTTTTCTAGGTCTAAATCTAGCTCAATCACTTGGCTATTACCCACAATCAAAAAGGATGTCAATAATACTGACTCATAAAATATGAACTAAATCAATACAAAAATAAAATAAAACCAACTATAATATAATTTAAGTATTAAAATACATGCTCATAAAGTAATTATTAATCAAATCTAGTATCAAATGTCTCAATAGTCAAAATATATCATCTAACATTATAACATAACACATTGTTGACTTCATGTTAGGGTGGGATATAACATCCACCCCCTAAAAGGAGTTACCATCCCAGAGTTGAAACAAAAAGGTGGGTATAGTTCTACCTAAAAATATTTTCACCTTCCTAGGTGGCACTTTTCTCACTCAGCTAGTCACATTGGAATAATACTTATTGTAGGTCTTTATTTCATAAATTAATGTTGTGATGGGCTAAGATCTTGATGGGGGTCCAATTGAATCATATACTCATCTGCCACCTAAATATTATTCCCATCCAAAATATGAGATGAATAATAAACATATTTTCTTAATAATGCTACATGGAACACATCATGTATTCTATATAGAGTAGGAGGAATATCTAGGTGGTAGGCAACATGGTCGATTTTTTTCACAATGTCAAAGGGACTAATAAAGCATGGAACTAGTTTGGATACCTTACCAAAATCAATAATTTTTTTTACAGTCTTAATTTTAAGAAAATATTATCCAAAACCATAAGTTCCCTTGGTAACCTCTTTATATCAACATAGCTCTTCTGCTTCTCATAGGTAACCTTAAGCATTTGATGAATCAAATTTATTTTCTGGTCATATTCTTGTAAAGTTTTAGGCCTTGAAAACACTCAATTTTTTAAACCATCCCAGCTAAGGGGAAATCTGTACTTTCACCTACACAAGGGTTTAGGTGTCATTTTAATTAAAAAAAATGATAAGTATTATTGTATGTAAATTCAATTGAGTGGAGGTAGTCCTCCCATTTAGATTGTTGGTCCGTCACTTACATTATTAACATATATTCCACTTATTGATTCAACCTTTTAGTTTTACCATCCATTTCCAACTAATAAGCTAAACTAAAATTTAATTTTGTCTCAAATGTATCTATTAAGGTCTACTATAATCTTAAAGTGAACAATTTATCCTTATATGAGATTATCACTTCCAGAACACCATGAAGGTGAAAAATTTCCTTGACAAACTTTTTAGCAATAGTGGGGGCATTATCAATAAGATTTACTATAATAAAATGAGCAACCTTAGTCAAATTATCAATTATAATCATAATTGTATCCTGCCTACCTTGATACTTAGGTAGCTTCAAAATGGAATCCATTTAAATTACTACCATTTTTAAAGGAATAACATATAGGTAAAACAAACCACCTAGATGGTAATGTTCAACCTTGACACGCTAACATTTAACATTTTTCTACGAAGGTAGCCAAACCTTTTTTTAACCCCAGCCAAAAATTAAAAAACCAGCTCATGTGTCATTTATGTGACTCATTGATGAGAGAAATTAGGTGCAATATACACTTCTTGTAGTACTTGTACCCTCAAATTTCTAGAATTTGGAAAATATATTCTACCTTGGTGTCTCAGAAGTCTATCTTAGTCAAATGAAAAATCAACAATAACCTTTGTTGTTGTTTCATTAGATAAATCAACATAACTTTTTCTACATTCAGGGTCAATTAGCTACTAATTTAAAATAAAATTCCTAAAAATTCACCTAAAAACAAAAATTATAGTAAGATAAGTCCTTATATTAAGAGCATCAACTATTCTATTTTATTTACCTTTTATTTATGTAATATCAATATCAAATGTTGAGTATGATGCCAATATAGGAACTTAATTATTAATGTCAGATTTAGTTTATTACGTGTTTTATTATTTTAGTAATTTTATTTAATTCAATCATTCATAGATTAATTTTTTGGTCAATTTTAAATAAATTTCAAGAGCTTCCTTAAGATAGCTAAAATTATCAGAGTCCATTTCGCTAAATGTGTATTTAACTAAGTTCAAACAATTATCCATTCATCCCCAAGAGGTGAAGTGCAATTTTTAGAGTTTAATTAACTAAACTTAATGTTATTTTAATCATTTTTCTATTTTTTAGGGATTTGGGGTGCTTAGCTTGACTAGGTTGCATGAGTTGCTTACTTGCTAAGAAAGGCTTCTTACATGTCGATCTTGTCTTGTTAATAAGTCAACCTTGTTTTCTTGAGTCTATTTTCAGTTATCTTAGAGTCTATTTTTAGACTATTTAATTATTAGATAAAAGTTTTTATTTATATTTCACTTTAGAGACATAACTTGTCATGCAAGTTATCTTGTAATAGACTTGTTTTAGCTTTATTTATTAATAAAGAATTTTACACAAAAAAGTGTGGCACAATAGTTCCTATTGGGAAAAAATTTGCATGTGTTAAGTTCTAATTTTATCATTGGTATTTGATCCATAATCATAATCAAAATAAGTGTCGTAGCAGTAGAAAACACACTTGTAATTAGATTGAAACCTTAATTCAATGATTTACTTAAAATCAACATTTTAAATGATTACATAATTAAAATATGTTTTTAAATATCCAAAATAGACATAATTTTAAGAGTGAAATAAAATAAAGAGACAAAATTTGATAGAACTACCGAATGCAATTTGATAACTGAGTTCAACTATATAGCCTACGTCTCTAGATCGGCTCCAATGGGGGATTGCTCTTTATTAATTGTAGCAAAATTGCTTTAAAATATTAATAAGTCTTCAAAATTATCTTTCTAGACTTTACTCTATCGAAGAGATACTCTTGAAACAAAATAATATTGTTCGAGGCCTTAAAAAAAAATCTAAGTCTCCATAAACACTCTTTACTTACCTTATTTTCTTCTCCATGAGCAAAAACATGCCTTCAAATACTATCTCATCCCCTTTATATACTATTTGAGATCCATGGTTCAACTATCAAGCCCTTATCTTTTTACCCAATTGGGCAAGGTTTGAATCCCACTTCCATCACTTTTGGTGGGCCATGTAAATCTTATATCCCACATGTGGTAGTGGGGATTGGATCAAAGCTTTTAAAAACTATGAACTTTATAGTGTTATATGACAAGTGATTGGCATTACCACATATTGCATGGAATTATGGTGGAGTGTAGAGAGTATGTGGGGGAACCATGGAAAATACATAGATGTTTGTGGTTATCTGTGGCATGAACATTCGGTATGTGGCATGTTCATGGAAGAATGAGGGGTCACATGGAAAGTTGGATAAAATTTTATAAGTGGCATGGAACGAGGTATTAATTAATTATATAGTTATAAAAATTAGACCATTATAAATTGGTGACAAGCCACGTGGTGGATTGAAGACCCACCACATAGTCAAATGTCCCATTCATAACTTGTCAACATTTGTCAACTATTGACCTCTCATCATTTGTTGACAAAACCAATTTTTTTTATTTGCCCAAAATTATCTTCTAGATGCCATAACTCATGCATATGGGTTCCATTTTTTAAACCATGAAATACATTGGAAATCTCTTGACAAGCCCTTCACCATGGAATTGATAAACTTGCAATTTGAAGACTTTAGTTTTAGAGTGAAATATAGATCCTCTTGGATCAATCCTCCCCACTAGAGCTTTTGGACCTCCAAAAGTTAATTAATTGGTGAAGAGGTGAGGGTATTTCTCCCTCAGTTTTTTGGCTTCCATCCATTTGAAATTGTTCAGATGCATCCCTTTGAGACCAACATGAAGATATTCAACATTTCCCCTTCGTGATGTCTAAACATTCCTGTCAAGTATTGTATCTTCCTATAGTTTTATTAGATACTCAGGAGCAAAATCATCAACAAAAGGAATGGATACACTCTCATCATAATCTACAATCATCAAAGGCTCTTACAATTTTAGATTTTCCACATTCACAACTGAATAAATCTGCATATAAGATGGCAAATCCAATCGAAAAGCATTTTTACCAATCTTTTCCATAATCCAAAAAGGACCATACCAGATTGGTTTCAAGTTTTTACCTTCACCTGTCAGTCTTTTCTTATTGATGTGAAGCCATACTAAATCACCTACATCAAATTGGTGATCAACATGATGTTTATCATGTCTTGCTTTGTATTTTGCTTGACTTTTCTCCAAGTAATCTTGGATAGTCTAATGTACCTACTGTATCTTTTCAATGAACTTGGATTTAATATCATCTTTACTTTCATCAACAACTAAATCCTATTCATAACAAAAATCTAGAGGAGATTTAGGCAAATATCCATAACAAACTTCAAAAAGAGATTTCATAGTATAAAAATGAAGTGCATGATTGTAAACATGTTGTATATAGCATAAATTTTCATCCCACAACTTGGGATGTTTATTAAAATAACCCATAAGTAAATGTACCACTATGTAATTTATAACCTCTGTCTACCCATCAATTTGTGGATGAAATGCAGTGCTCTTATTCAACTTATTGTCCATCAATTCCCATAGTGTTAACCAAAATTCTCTAAGAAATCAAGAATCCTAATCAGAAACAATAGAAGTGGGCAAACCAAAATGAACCCATACATGCTAGAAGAATAAGTGTGCCATACCTTCCCCTATAATCTGTTTAGTGTAAGGAATAAAAACACACATCTTACTAAATCTATCCACTACCACATACAAGTAATCATGTTTCCTTTGTGACATAGGCAAACCCCCTACAAAGTCCATGGAAATGCTTTCCCAGGGATGAGTAGTAATAGGTAAGGGAGTGTAAAGTCTGAGTTTCCTATTACTAGGTTTTCTTATGGCACAAAGAACACACCCCTTGATATATTTGGTAACATTTTCCTACATACAGGGATAATAACAATACATTCTTAAATATGCAACCATTTTACCAACTCTAAAATGACCAAAAATAAGAGAAGTATGTGCTTCCCTAATCATGTGCACCCTTTAATTTAGAGGAATGCAAAGTTTACCCAAATGATATAAAAGTCCATTATGCACATGATAGTCTAATTCTTCTACCTATTTTCCACTCACCAAGTCTTTATACACATCTTTAAAATTAGCATCATCAATGTACTATTCTTTATAACTTTCATGAGTCAAAGAACTATGATGTAAAAGAATAGATGCAATTACCATATGAGGCCTAGAAATCATGTCAGTAACTTTATTCTAAATACCTTTCTTATACCTGATCACAAGATGAAACTACTGTAGGAAACCCATCTAATTAAAATGCCTAAACTGTTGTATCTTGGCTTGTGACTAGAGATACTGGAGGGGTTGATGATTTGTATGTATCATTATCTCCTTGCCCATCAATTAATGTTTCCATTTCTTAACACTTTGAACCAATACATACAATTCCTTATCATAAGTCAGATAGTTTCTTACCACACCTATGAAGGTCTTAGAATGATATCATACTAGTTTCTTTCCCTACATCAGAACAACTCCCATAGCATAATCACTTGCAACCAGCTTGATCTCAAATGGCTGTTGTAAATCAGGAAGTGCCAAGACAAGAGCAGTACTAATATTTGTCTTCAAAGTGTCAAAGGATTTTAGCTGCTTGCCTCCCCACTGAAAGACCCATTTTGTACTAGTCAAAGAATGCAAGGGTGATGTAATAAGTGATAAATTAGCAATGAATTTTCTCCATTATTTTACTGCACCAAGAAAACTTCTAACCTTAGTTACATTATTGGGTTTATGCCATTTAACTATAACCTCCACCCTTGCAGGATCAATTTTTAATTCACCATATCCTACAATATAACCCAAGTAAATCAAATAGGTCTTGCCAAATTCACATTTAGACAATTTTAAATAAAGTTTCTCCCTTCTTAATGCATCCATGACTTTCCTAATATGAATCATATGATCTTCCCAAGACTGACTAAAGATCAACATATCATCTAAGTAGACTATAACAAATTCATCAAGGAATAGCCTAAAAACATCATTCATCACATAAATATATCCAGTGCATTGCACAATCCAAAAGGCATGAAAATCCACTCAAACAATTCCTATTTTATCTTAAAAGCAATTTTCCAAATATCACCATCATTAATCCTAACCTAATGATAACCACTTTTTAAGTCTAACTTTGTTATATAGATAGCATTTCTTAACTGATCTAGCAAATAATCAATATGAGGAAGAGGGAAATGATTCTTAATCTTAATTTTGTTCAAAGCACATAAATCAACACACATTCACCATATGCCATCTTTCTTAGGCATCAAAATGATAGGTGAACTAAATAGGAGATGTACTAGGATGAATAACACCCTTTTCCAAAAGTTCCATTACCTACTTCTTGATTTCTTTTTTTTCCACCACTGATAACCTGTACATGCCAATGTTAGGGAGAGGAGAATCTTATAACAATTAAATTTTATGTTTAACTCCCCTTTTAAGGGGTAACCCTTTGGGATCCTGAAACACATCTTCATAACTAGAAATGATTTCAACCAATTCTTTCGTATGTTTCAGATCACAATTTTCCATAGCTTGAGAATATTCTTTTTCCTTAGACTTAATCAACATGAGACAAAAATTATTGCTTGGATTGATTAGTTTTTTCATTTATCTTGATGTAACCAAGGAAAGAATCATCTTCACATGATGTGCTCTGACTATATATTTAATGTCATCCTTAACAAACAAGTACTTATTCTCTTCCCTATAAAAGATTGCTTTTCTATCAAAAAGATAAGGGCTTCCTAAAAGAATCCCACATATGTCTAAAGGGACTACATCCAAATCAACTTAATCCATGAACTTGGATGTGATGATAAATTTCAATTTTCAAGTTTTAGTTACTTGCAGTTTTGCATCATCACACACCCAACCAAGTGGATAGGTTTTCAAATGGAGAGTTATTTTTAAGCCTAACTTTTTAAAAATCTCTTCAAAAATCAAATTTACCTGTGATCCACTATCAAATAGGGTGTCAATATTAGTATGTTTTGCAACAAACCTAATTTGGAACAACTCATTTCTTTTTTTATCATCATGCACATATTTTTATTTTGAAGAGGAAGCAAAATTAAATGGCTTAGTGCTAGAAATATAAAGAGAACAATTCTACATACTCATAGCTATGATCTTAGTTTCATCCCCAAAATCTGAACCCAGATTCTAAACTATAGTATTAGCTTTCTTATCTTTCTTCTTAAACCTATTAAAAGGATTTAACTCAAGATGTGATTTCCAACACTTAGACTCATCATGATTTTTCTTGAAATTATTGCAAAATGGCTTACCCTCTTCTTTATGAACAGTAACAATGGATTTTTGTTTACACTTTCTAGAACTTTGCCCTTCAGAATGCTTAACTTTAAATTGATTACTTTTAAATTTAAGAAAATATTCTTTTATCTATTTTTCTCTAGCCTTTTAATGATTGGCTTTAACACATGCTTCATCTAAACTAGTGGGATTGAGAACCGTGATCATGTGTTTCAAGTAACAATGTAGCCCACCTATATATTTAAGTAGTGTTTCCTATATATAAAGAGGAGTATTCAAAAGTAAAGCCTTTTTCCTAAATTATTGTGTATAATCTTGAATACTTTGGCCTTTAGTTTGTTTGAAATATTTCCAATCCATCATGGCTTGCTGCATATAGCCTAAAGGATAAAACTACTTTTTGAGTACATCAACAAATTCACTCTAAGTGGAAATTGAGTTACTTGTGTTAATCTCATTTTCTTTCAACTTACTCTGCCACTAGATGGGAGTTGTGCCTCCCATTTGAAGAGTAGCTAGGTTAATTTTAGCCACATCATCTACAATCTTCTAGACCCTACAATATACTTCAATTTGTTTTATCTAGTTATCCATCTTTTCTGCATTAATCTCACCATTAAACATTGGCAATTCAAACTTAATATCTAGCTTTAGTGAAAGAAGAGATTCAAAAACTTTTTAATCTTTTCCGTCACTTGAAAAGGAGGAAGGTTTCTTAGAATTTTTACCACCTCCATCATGCTCTATCTTAATTCGTCATTCTCGATAAAGTTCCTTGACCATGTCCTTCATCTACAAGAAGGATTGTCAAAATGCTTGTTTAGACTCAAAGTCATCTCCTATTTATACATTACATCTTGATCCAATCTCTAGATCATATTTTGATTATTCTCCTTCACCCCACCTAGATCTCAACCTTGTCAACATACACTAGCAATCCACATAGTTAAATGTGAATTCTGCTCTGATACCAAAAATTTGATTTGTAATCATAGTCAAAACAAGCATCATAGCAGAAAAAAACATACTTGTAATTTGATCGAAACCTTAATTCAATGATTTACTTAAAATTGACATTTTAAATGATTATAGAATTAAAATTGATTTTTAATTATCCAAAATAGACATAATTTTAAGAGTGAAATAAAATAAAGAGACAAAATTTGACAGAATTACCAAACATAATTTTATAATAGATTTTGGCTATATAGCCTACATCTTTAGATCTGATCCAATGGGGGATTGCTCCTTATTAATTATATCAAAATTTCTTTACAATATTAATAAGTCTTCAAAATTATCTTTTCAGACTTTACTCTGTCGAAGAGATACTCTCGAAATAAAATAATATTGTTTGAGGCCTTCAAAAAAGATCTAAGTCTCCAAAAACACTCTTTAATTGCCTTGTTTTCTTCTCCATGAACAAAAACATGCCTTCAAATACTATATCATCCCCTTTATATATTGTTTGAGCTCTATGGTTCAACAGTCAAGCCCTTATCTTTTTACCTAATCGGGCAAGGTTCAAATCCCACTTCCATCACTTTTGGTGGGTTAAGTAAATCTTATATCCCACATATGGTAGTGGGGATTGGTTCGAAGCTTTTAAAAACCATGAACTTTGTGATTTTATATGCCAAGTGATTGGAATTACCACATATTGCATGTAATTGTGGTAGAGTGTGGAGAGTATGTGGGGGAACCATGGGAAAATACATAGATGTTTGTGGTTAGCATGTGGCATGAACATTCGGTATGTGGCAGGTTCATGGAAGAATGAGGGCTCATGTTGAAATTTGGATAAAATGTTATAAGTGGCACAGAATGAGGTATTAATTAATTATATAGTTATAAAAATTGGACCATTATAAATTGGTGGCAAGCCACATGGTGGCTTGAAGACCCACCACATGGTCAAATGTCTCATTCGTAACTTGTCAACATTCGTCGACTGTTGACTTATCATCATTTGTTGACAAAACAATTTTTTTTTATTTGCCCAAAATGATCTTCCATATTCCATAACTCATGTATACAGGGTCCATTTTGCAAATCACAAAATGCATCGAAAATCTCTCAATGAGCCCTTCGCCATGACATTGATAAACCTACAATTTGAAGACTTTAGTTTTAGAGAAAAATATAGATCCTCCAAGATTAGTATTTAGTAAGGAAAACCAACAAGCACATGTTTTTTAATTTGAATTTATTTAGTGTAATTTTCATCAACAATCTCACTTACAACACTACTAGATTAACAACTAGTAATTATGGGATAGATTAGTTGACACATAGCTTTAATTTTAAAGTAAATCAAAGATAATTTTTAATCCCTCTATTTTTTCAAAACCTTTATTTGGTATCATAGCCTCATTCTATAAATTTTCAAAAATGTTTCAAGCCATTGTCAGGAGAATCAATGGTTTTAGTGAATTTTTCTTCTATGAATATTCTCATCTTCAAAGGTAAAAACTTTGAATATTAGAGAGATCAATTGAAGAGAATTATTGTATGGAAATAAGTTTGGGAGAATGTTCTCCATTGGTACACACCACCTCAAGATTGGAATAATTTGACTCTAGATCAGAAAATAACAAAAAAGAATGAATAAAAGGTAGATGCTCAAGCATTCTTCTATCTTCAAAGTGCCATAGATCCAAGCATCTATCCAAGAATTTCAAGACGCAAAAATACCCATGAGGCATGGAATACCTTGGAAACTTGATATCAAGGATATATTAAGGTAAGATAATATAAAATATAAACTATGAAGATGAATTTTAAAAATTTGAGAATACATGATAATGAAGGAGCTGGAGAATATTGCATAAAAATAAATGATTTAGTGTATATAATGAGGGTTTATGTAGAAACTATACAAGATAGTGTTATATCAAGTAAAATTTTGAGATATTTATCTTAAAGATAACTACATATTATGATCATTCTTGAGGATTATAAGGACATGAAAACTATAAGTTAGTGGGTTCTCTCTTGTCCCATGAGGATAATATGAGATTATATGTAGGATATTTAGAATATTTTTTAGTTTCAAATACCAAAGAGAAAAATAAAAATTAGAATCAAGGGGGTTCAAAAATTCAAATTTAAAAGGGAAATTTGATGGTAACTTTACAAGTAAAATCAATAAATACTTTACTTGTCATTATTGCAAACAATTAGGACCCCTAATAAAATATTGTAAGATATTGGTAGTTATGAATCAAGCTAATCAAGAGAGTGAAAAGAAGGTTTTTAAAGTTGAACAAAGTGAAGAGCAAGAAAAATTATTATATTGTATCACATGTATTATGGGAATAAAATATGGAAATAATTTTTTATCTCTTGATTCAGGTTTCTCAAATCACATGACAAGTCACAAATATGGTTTCAACAAGTTAGATGATTTCTTCAAAATCCAAGTGCAATTAAGAGATGAAAAGTACACCCAAATTGAAGGAAAGGGTAACATGAAATAACCATAATTTAAGGTAAGGGTGATATAAAGGATTAAAAATTAAATCTTAAGAGTATTGATCATCATTTTACAAGATATAGTGATGAAAATAAAGCATACAAGTTTTATACTTGTACTAATACATCCAAAATTGTTTCTAGGGATCATAATTTTTTGAAATGATTCTGATCATGTAGCTATATAGGTCATAAGTGAAGGGTGGATGTCTCTTGAAATTGATTTTGAGGGCTTAAAAATTCTTACACATGTTTCTTGTTCAATAGGAAATAATATTAACTCTTTGAAAGAGACCAATCATCTATCTTCATCAATGCCCAACAAGAACAAGTGTTTGTTGAATCCTCATATAACCAATTAGATGTTGGATCATAATTATGAGAAGAGGATCAAAAGGCTTCAAACTCAAGAATATAATTTATTTGATTATGATTATGATAAAATACTATGTTTGCATTTTCATCTATGTCTAGTGAACCTAGTTGTTCTGTAGAATCTAGTCAAAGGAAAAATTGGGTTAATGCTATGAAATTATAGATTGATTCAATTGATAGGAATGATACATGGACTCTTATTTAGCCTCTAGAAATTAAAAACCATGATGCCAATATGAACACTTGATTATTAATGTTATATTTATTTTATTAGGTGTTTATTAGTTTAGGATGGTTATTTAATTCAATCATATCCTAGATTAATTGTTTGGTAAAATTTAAACACATTTTAGAATTTTCTTAAAAAAAGATAAAAGTGCCAATTAGAGTGTAGTTCACTGAATGTGTACTTAATTGAGTTAAAACACTTATCCATTCATCTCTAAGAGGTGGGGAAAATAATTTAGAGTTGAGTTAACTGAAAGTAATATTATTTTAATCAATTTCTTATTTTTTAGGGATTTAGGGCACCTAGTTTGACTAGTTTGCATGAGTTGCTTACTTATTAAAAAAGGCTTCTTGCATGTTGACCTTGTATTGTAAATAATTTAACCTTATTTTCTTGAGTCTATTTCAATTATCTTACAGTCTATTTTTATATTACTTAGTTGGTAATTAAAGGTCCTCTTTTAGATTTCACTTTATAGACATAACTTGTCATGCAAGTTATCTTGTAATAGGGTTGTTTTAGATTCTTTTATTAATAAATAATTGTGCACAAAGAAGTGTGGCATAATAGTTCTTGTTGGGAAACTTTTTTTCATGTGTTAATATATGATTTTATTCTAGGGATTTAGTAAATAAAACTAACAAGCACATATTCATGCATTGTACTATTTTTTTAAATATTCAAATTTTATTTGATGTTATTTTATTTAGTCCATACCTAAAATTAGGTTATAAGACTCTAATAGTGTCAAAAATAGGTTTATTTGAGTCTTTAAGACTCCAAAATCAAGTTTAGGTTGATATAAACATTCTAAAACAACCACTCTTTTCTCTGTGCATTAATCTACCTCCCATCCTTCTCTTAATCTAGAGGGTTTAATTTTGCACTTAAAATTAGGTAAAATAAAACTATCAGTTACACTAGAATCAATTAAAACAAAGAGAGAAAATTAATAAATTATACATCTAGTTTCAATTAGAGTAGATTGTAGGTCTAAATTTATATTATTTAAAACAACATACACATGGTTATTTGTCTATTAATTACATTGAAGCCAAATATAATCCTTATGGTAATGATTATCACCACATTTCCAACCTTTCACAATAGTTCTTGGGGGAAAAGACATAGTATTGGCTCCTATAGTTGGGCCATGATATCTAGTCATAAAAAACTTTCCTTACAATTTTATAGGGTCCATAGAATTTGGGATTGATTTTCTCTTATCCACTCCTCTTGATTGATGATTTATTGTATGTCTACAACCTTAGATAGACCATGTCACCTACCTAAATAGATCTCTCTATGCAGTTTTTGTTTGCATAATACTTATGTTGATTTTGTACTTTCTACAAATGATTCTTGAGGTTTTTCAATATTTCTTGGTGATGGTTAATGAAATAAATTGTCATTTTAACTCTATTATCTATATAAACCAAATCAATAAATGTCATTACATCATATCCATATAAAGCTTTGAACATGGATATATCAATGGACATATGATAATTGGTATTGTAGCAGAATTCTCCCAAATGTAGCTATTTGACCCATGCATTAATTAATTATAGTAGAATTAATTAATTCATGTCTCATTTTTATTTAATTTTTATTTAATAATTAATTAATCTAATTTTCAATTATAGGGGAATAAGGAAAAGAAAATTAGAACAAATATTTAACTAATTATTTAGTTGGAATTGGCAAGTTTGAAAAGCTAACAAGGGATCAAGATAAATAGTAATAATTTATTAGCCAAAGTGGGGCATGATATTTTTAAGGAGAAGGATAATGATGAGGTTTTAAATAAAATTAATAAATTATTTTTGCATTCTTAACCTCAAGATAAGTTGGTCAAATTTGAGAAATTTCTAGAATAAGACAAAAACAAGAAAAGAAAGATTAAAGCAAATAATGGGAAATTCAAGAAAGATGATAACTAATAGATTTTTATAATTAGATTTTTATCTTTCAAAAGTAAGGATTTGGTTTTTGACACCCCTTTTGGGCCCTTTTGTGTATTTAACAAAAACTAATTAATTTCTCTTATTGAATAGTGTTCATCAAACCATCTTGGAATAAAAAATCTTAGATGTTGGAGGTATTTGTATGAAAGCCCATTGATCCCAAGGATATTAGGATGAAATCCATATGATCCATATAGACAATTTTCCACAAGAATTGTAACAGAACTTCAAAGAGTGCAGATTCATCTAGTATTCAGTATTTTATGCAGGTAATTGAAGCGAGTAGAGGTTATAAAAGTCTTTTTAAGTTTGTGGGTTTATTAAAAAGATAGAATATTTTAGGGTCATTTTTAGGGTATTTAATTATTTTATATTTGTTAGGTTATGGAGCTAATAGCTTCACTATTATGCAAATTGTGGAGGTTGCTGAGTTATAGAGTAACCGATGTCAGTCAGGCCAATTGACGTCGGTCATCTTCAGCTACACAGTAACCGACATCAGTTATGGGTCGGTCGACATCGGTCAGATAGGAACCAACGTCAGCAACCTGTGCATTCCAGAACTGGTCTAATTTTATATGGATAGTTAGTTTGCATGTAAAGACTAATTTTAGTCTTGAGTCTGTGTTTCTAATTATTGTTTGGTTTGGGATCTATTTAAGAGACCCATGGGGCTGTATTGTAATCAAAGACTAAGGACTAAAGGATTAGATCCTTCACTTGAAGGCAAGAACAAAAATTAGGTTGGTTATCTCAAGGTGTGTAAGATCAATTGATCTGTAGGTAGCAAGATCAGGGAGATCTACATGGTAAGTAAGATCAGTTAGATCTGCGGGAGTGTGTGTGCAAGGTTAGTTAGATCTGTGGGGTAGCAAGATCAAGGAGGTTTGTAACACAAGGAGCAAGATCAAGGAGATCTACTTGTGTATGTAAGGTAGGCAAGACAACCATTGAGTTGATTGTCACCGGTGGTACTTTAGGTACTGGTATTGTAGGCAAAGCAACCGATTGAGTTGGTTGTCACAAGGACTAGAGGAAATAACAACTCAATTATTGAGTTGATTGTGTTTGTAATTGATTGTGAGAGAGAGAACTCTTGAGGGAGAATTACCGTACACCCAAGAGGTGTGGGAAGAGTGAGATTTCTTCATTGTATTTACTTCTGGAAGAGTGTTAATACAAGTTTGTATTGTCTCTCATATTCTGTGCTGTTTTTGAATTCTAGTTACACATTACTTCTAGTTAAATTCTGTGTTTAGTTGCTTATACAAAGGTAATCAAGTGTATTCTTAAGGAGTAGGATCCTAAAAATTGGTATCAGAGCTTGGTTCACTAACAGGTGGTATCAGATCATGTTAGTGTTTGTTGATTATAGGTCACTCTCAGGGGTTTCTGATTGAGTGGGAGTAAAGCAATGTCAGAAGAAAGTAAGCTAAGAATGGAGAAATTTAATGGCAAGAATTATCAATTATGGAATTGTGGAAAGAAAGAGCATGTAAAGAAAGATTGTTGGTTGGTAGAAGATCAGTATGAAGGAAATAAAGAAGCAAATGATGTAGGTATTGTTGCACAGGATGCTCTTATATGTTTATTGGATAAAGTAGAATCTTGGGTTTTAAATTCTATTGCCTCTTTTCATGCAACCCCAAATAGAGCATTTTTCCATGATTATGTCCATGGAGACTTTGGAAAGATTTATTTAGGGGTTGGTGAACCTTGTCAAATTGTTGGCAAAGGGGAAGTGCAGCTGAAATTGTAGATGAGCAACACATGGGTGTTAAAGGATGTCATGCATGTCCCAGTCCTGAAGAGGAGTCTAATTTCTGTAGGAAAGTTAGGTGATGAGGGTTGCACAGTAACTCTCACAGTGGAATCTTGGAAAGTTTCCAAGGGTGCACCTTTATTAGCAAGAGGTAAGAAAGTAGGTACACTTTATCTATCTACTTGTATTACTGATTCTCCTTCTGGTTTATGTACTTTAGATGTAGATGCAAAGATGTGGCTCTGTAGGCTTGATCACATGAGTGAGAAGGGAATGGATGTTCTTAATTCAGATGGTAAGAGTTCAAATTTGAAAAGCATAGATCGAGATTTCTATAGGCAACAAAAGAAAGTGAGGTTTCTTGAAACTGATGCTACAAGAAAGGATTGGATTTATTGCATAAAGAGGAAATCTGATGTTTTTGACAGAGTTAAGAATTGGAAAGCCTTGGTTTTCAAGGAGAAGATGATGGATAGAGATCAGCTCAAGGGGCTAAATAATTTTGAGTAGGGCAGTGTTGGTTTGGACAAGGTTATGATCCAAAATGAGCTCGTGGGTAAAAATCATCACTCACAGGAAAACATAGTTATCGACGTCGGTCAGTTGAGAACCAACGTTAAACAAGCAAGAACTGATGTCGATCTGGTGGAGATCAAAGTCGGTGATGTTGAGCAGGTGGACATTGATGTTAGTTAGGGAACTGACGTCGGTGATCAGGTGGACACTGATTTTAGTCAGGGAACCGACGTCGACAGTCAGGTCAGTCACATGGAATCAACATTAGTCGGGTGTAGACTGAGAGATGACTGAGATTGGTCACTATTAGAATGAAATTTGGGTGGACAACAAGCTATCAAGGAGTCTCAAACACTGATGTGGAGGTCTAAAAGGGTAAGTAAGCCTCAAATTCATTATTCCCCTTCTTTATACTACTTGTTGCTCATTGATGGTGGAAAACCAAGAAGTTTTGAAGAGGCAATGTAGGTAGAATCCAGGAAACAATGGGAGCATGGTATGAATGAGGAAATTGATTCCTTGGGAGAGAACCAGATGTGGGATTTGGTAGAGTTACCAGCCAGAAAGAAAGTACTGAAAGATGAATGGATTCATAGGTTAAAGAAAGGAGAGAATGGATAGGTGAGACAAAAGGCTAGGTTATATGGTCTTGAGTAAGCTCTAGGACAATGGTGTTTAAGGTTTGACAGGTGTATGACAAAGCATGGCTTTAGTCAATGTTAATGTGACAATTGTGTTTATTTTACCAAGTTGGATAATGGTCGCTACATTATCCTATTACTGTATGTAGTGTATATGCTTGTTGCAGGGTCACACATGCAGGGATTTGCTGAGCTAAAGGTAAAAGTAGATCAGACATGTGCCAGGAAGGATTTAGGAGGAGCAAAGAAAATCCTTGGCATGAGTATTTCTAGAAATAGGGAAAGTCACAGGTTGATTTTGTCTCCAGAGGATTATGTAAATAAGGTAGTGGAGAGGTTCAATATGTAGGATGTAGAACCAGTTAGCACACCTATGGTTGAATAGTTCACAAAATAGTGTCCTAAATCACATGATGAGGTTGAGTACATGAGTACTAGACCTGATATTACCCAAGAAGTGGGAGTTGTCAGCAAGTTTATGGCCAATCCAAGAAAGGAGCACTGAAAAGTAGTTCAATGGATTCTCAGATATCTGAGAGGGACCAGCAGTAGGTATTTATGCTATGCAGGGTCAAGCACTTCTCTACATGGGTATGTAGATTCAGATATGGCAGGTTACTTGGATGGTAGGAGAAGCACCACAGGATATGTGTTCACTATTGGTGGAATGGTGGTTAGCTAGATTTCAGAGTTGTAGAAGGTTGTTGTAGTCACGGTGGCTAGCACAGATAAGAACCCTGCAGGTATGTTAACAAAGTCGGGAACAAAGGAGAAGTTGAATCTTCATTCAACTTCTGTTGGTCTTCAAGATTGAACTTGAAGAGGGATACAAGCTAGGAAACAAAATTAGATGATGTATAGGTATAGGTATAGGTGTAGCTATTTATCTCCAAGTGGGAGATTGTTAGGTTATGGAGCTAAAAGCTTCACTATCATGCAAATTGTGGAGGTTACTGAGTTATAGAGTAACTGACGTCGGTCAGGCCAATCGACATCAGTCATCTTCAACTATGTAGTAACTGACATCAATTATGGGTTGGTTGACATTGATCAGATAGGAATCGACATTGACAACCTGTGCGTTCCAAAACTGGTCTAATTTTAGACGGACAGTCAGTTTGCATGTAAAGACTAATTTTAGTCTTGAGTCTACATTTCTAATTATTGTTTGGTTTGGGATCTATTTAAGAGACCCATGGGGATATATTATAATCAAGGACTAAGGACTAAAGGATTAGATCCTTCACTTAAAGGCAAGAACAACAATTGGGTTGGTTGTCTCAAGGTGTGTAAGATCAGTTGATCTACAGGTAGCAAGATCAGGGAGATCTACATGGTAAGTAAGATCAGTTAGATCTATGGGAGTGTATGTGCAAGGTCAGTTAGATCTATGGGGTAGCAAGATCAAGGAGATATACTTGTGTATGTAAGGTAGGCAAGGCAACCATTGAGTTGATTGTCACTGGTGGTACTTCGGGTACTGGTATTGTAGGCAAAGCAACTGGTTGAGTTGGTTGTCACAAGGACTGGAGGAAACAACAACTCAGTTATTGAGTTGATTGTGTTTGTAATTGATTGTGAGAGAGATAACACTTGAGGGAGAATTACTGTACACCCAAGAGGTGTGGGAAGAGTGAGATTTCTTCATTGTATTTCCTTCTGGAAGAGTGTTAATACAAGTTTGTATTGTCTCTCATATTCTGTGTTGTTTCTGAATTCTAGTTACATATTACTTCTGGTTAAATTCTATGTTTAGTTGATTATACAAAGGTAATCAAGTGTACTCTTAAGGAGTAGGAGATTAACAATATTATTATGTAATCATCCTATAAGTGTTGTGAATTTTTGTTTTGTTTTGAATAGTGTTTGCAGTGAAGCTTTGTAGTTTTGGAAAGGGTTTTGACCAAACTTGATAGTTTGATATAGAATTGTTACGGAGTGATTATTATAGTGTTTTATAATATTTTTGGACTTATTTATATGTGATATAATTTTTCATATGCATTGGTTTAGAGTTGCTTTGTTATTCCATGAAAATTATCAAAATTTGGGTTTCACTAGCTAGTGTAGAAAATGGCATGAATTTTACAAAAAAAAAATTACAATATAAAATTAATTTTAGATATAATATTTCTCTATTAAATTTATTGAGGATACATGATAGTGGTATCAGAGCTATAATATTTACAACCTATAGTGTTTTAAGAGCAGATGCTTCCTAGTGAGAGAGAAACTAGGTATTTCAGATGGGAGTAGAAAAAGTACAAGCAAACAAATAAATCTTTGTATAAGAAATTATAGCTAAAAGTGAAAGGGTAAAAAAAATAGATGAAGAAAGAGTGGATCAATTCTACAACACCTTCTAAAACATAAATTCTGGTCAAAGAGAGTTGAGAGAGGTGATGGGGAAACTAGTGGGTCAACTAAGCCTTGGGGATATTCCTAGAAGGGAAGGCTTACCTACGAGCAATAGATTTACAAGTCATTATATTTTTTAAAAAAAAAAACTTAAACTCATATCAGAAGAGGAATACACCATAATTTCACCCCCTTAGTCCATTTTATTAGTTGTAGTAGAAGCAACATAGATATATAATGCATACAAGAATTTAGATGAAGGTTTCAAAGTTATCCTTTCTTATGATAAGTTTGCAGAAATGTCAAAAGGAACCACACACCAAATATTACAAGGAAATTAGTAGAGTGGTGGAGGAAATTATTTGAAAAAAATTGAGCAAACTATTAGCTCCTACCTATGATGGTGGTGATACAATTTTAATTCGGGCTTGTTACAAAAATTACAAATGTACCTTAATCTCAGTCCTATGAAAGAGAATGAAGCTATTCAATTTTATACTCTAAATTTGGAGGGTGTTGCATATGATTGGTGGTACTATGGATTAATATCACAAGGGAATGATCAAATAAACACCTATGAATAATTTAGTGAAAGGCTTATTGACAAATTTTAGTTGAGGGATGAAGAAGAGTACTTCAAATAACTCTCTAAAATCAAATAATAAACCTAAGTAAGTGCCTATGTATCAATATTTCAAAATATGGTTGTAATGGTCAGTGATATTTTAGATAAAAGGTTATTTTTATTTTTATTGATGGACTTTTTGAGCCCCTTAGAGGTTTTGTCAAGGTTTTTGCACTAGTCACCTTATAGGATGCTATAAGAAGAGCTTTAACTCTTGAACCATCGGCATAAAATAGTAAGTTGTCTTATCCTTCTAAACCATTTTATCCTAGTTATAATAAGGGAAATTTTTAGAAGATAGAACTTCCTATTCCTCTTCAAAAAATCCATTCCTCCCTCTAACACAAAAAATATGGATGAGGATAGTAGGAATGAACAACGAAGGAAGAAGCTTTATTTCACATGTAAAGATCCATGGGGACCAAGTCATACATGCTTGGGTAAATGGAAAGTGCACTATATTGAAGTGATATAAGATGATGAACAAGGTTCAAAATAAGTTGAAACCTTGAAAGAAGTGAAAAACCTAGAAATAGAAGAGGAGAGAAATGAAATTACAGGTGGAGGTACTCTAGCAACCCTATTAGGAACACCTAAATATCATCCTTTTCAAGTTCATAGAGTGATCAAAGGATAAAGAATGATAATATTCATTGATATTGGAGCCACCCAAAATTTCCTTTATGAAGGATTAATGGTAAAAAGAGGGTTACATATAGAAGATTTTGAAGGATTCAATGTTGTTGTTGTAGTAGATGGATTCACAATGCCATATAACAAAGTGATCAAGCAACTCAATGTTATTGTGGGAGACTATAAGGTATGTGATGAATTTTATGTGGTGAATTTTAGTGGAAAATATACAATATTAGGAGTTAATGGCTACATTATTTGGGGAGTTTCTACTAGAATTACCAGACTATGGAATTTAAGTTTAATTATAATGGGAAGGAGATAGTTTTTAGGGGCTTGTCTAATGGATCACCATAAATGATCACAAAAAAATAATGGAGAGGATTATTCAAAGAGGCTAAGAAAAATGGGAAGAAAATTATTTTATAAATTCATTTTATTCATATAAATCTAATTATAATTATTATCATGTTGATATCAAAAAAATATTACATTCACATAGTAAAGTTTTTAATGGTTTACCACCTAGTTTACCCCCAGATAGAGGTTTCTAACATGTAATTGAATTAGAACCAGGTGAAACACCAATCATCACAAATATATACCACAACCCAAGTGGGATTAAATAATACATTGAAAATACCATTAAAAAACTCTTAGATATGGGTTTCACAAGACCAAGTTCTAGCCCTTTTACATCTTCTACGATTCTTGTTAAAAATAAGAATGGGACCCTACACATGTGCATTGATTATAGATCTATAAATAAAAAGAACATAAATAATAGGTATCATATTTTAAGGATAGATGAGATCATATATTAACTACATGGTGCCATTTAATTTTCTACGATTGATCTAAGATCTAGATATCATCAAATTTGCATGAGAGATGATGTATAGAAAAACTGCCTTTAGGTGTCATTTGAACTTTTTGAATTTTTAGTCATGCCTTTTAGGCTAACTAATGTTCCTAATACCTTTCAATATAATGTGAAACATATCTTCAGATATCAGTTAAGGAAATTTGTATTAGTATTCTTTAATGATATCTTGATTTACAACATGACATGAGAGGATCACTTAAAACATCTAAACATTATTTGGGGCATATTAGAGAAGCATGCATTTTTTTATAAGGAATCCAAATGTGAGTTTAGATTTAAAAAAAAAATTATATTTAGATCATATCATTAGTGCTAATGGAGTATAGGTGAATCAATAAAATAAACAAGCTATCTTAGATTGGCCAATTCCTACTACTTTGACACAATTGATGTTAGGATTGTGGAGCTAAAAGCTTCACTGATGCGGACACAGAGGAGGTTGCAAGAGAGTTGCTGAGTGTCAGAGACACCGGCATCGGTCAGGCCAACTGACGTCGGCAGGATAGGGTAGGAAGGCAACCGACGTCGGTCAGAGATCGACCGGCGTCGGCGACCCCCAGGCAGACAGGGACTGACGTCGATCGCCTGTGTGGTTTGAATGTGAGCTAATTATGGGCAGTTAGCTAACGAACCAAGTGTTTGCATGAAGAGATCTATTTTTAGACTGAGAGCTGCGGATCTAATTATTGTAATTAGATGTCTAATTATTGTTTGGATGAGATCTATATAATAGACTCATGGTTGTATTGGAAAAGTGTGCTAGGGAGTAAGAGAGCATAATTATAAGCTCCTTCTGTGTGTGAGGTAGAGCAATGGTGCATTCCTCCTAGTGCCTCAGTACCAGGTGTGTTGGTGCTGGATTGGAGAGCCAGCTGGGTTCTTCAGGAGTGTAGGATCTTGGTCACAGTTGCATGGCCTATATAGGAGATCTACATGGTAAGTAAGATCGTTGATCTATAGGTGTATGTGTGTGCAAGGTCGAGGTTCACAGGTGAGCAGAACCATTGTTTGATTTGTAGGTGTGCAAGGTCATATAGACAGCAACACAACAGGGAGCAGTATCAGGCAGGATCTACTTGGAGTTCAGGTGTGTACTCGGATAGAGCAAGAGGAAGGCAAGGGAGTTCCTTCCATAAGTATGGTTTGTTGAATTGCAGGTTGTTGCAGATTCATGGGAGATCTACTTGAAGTACCTTGAGTACTTGTGGAGCACGTGGAGTGCTTGTGGAGTGCGTGGAGCACTTGTGTTGTGCGTGGAGCACTTGTGTTGTGCGTGGAGCACGGGAGGTGAACACCAACTCTGTATTTGAGTTGGGTGTTGGGACCTGTGAGAGGGAGAGCTTTGGGGAGAAGATTTACTATTCACTTGAGGTGTGGGAAACCTCTGTAAGGTGGTGGAGAAGAAGTGGCATCTTCTTTATTGTATTCTTTTCTGTATAAAGTGTTAATACAAGTTGTGTATTATCTCTCATATGCTGTGTTATTCTGAATTCTAGTTACTTGGTGAATTTGGTTATTTCCGCATATTAAGTTGCTTGAAGTTTAGTAATCAATTGTATGCTTCCGGTTTTGCATCCTGACAAGTGGTATCAGAGCATGTTTGTTGTTCTAGATTCCTGACAAGTGGTATCAGAGCTAAGGTTGCAGGAAGCAGGTTGTGTTTTGGTTACAGGTCACTCTCAGGGGTTTCTGATCGAGTGGGAGTAGAGCAATCACAGATGAAAGTAAGCTAAGAATGGAGGAGTTGAAAAGCACAGATGGTTACTCATGGTCCGATGGAAAGAAAGAGCAGGTAAAAGAACATTGTTGGTTGGTAGCAGATCAGCATGAAGAAACTGAAGATACAGATGTAACAGGTGTTGTTGCATAGGATGTGTTTGCAGGTTTCTTGGATAAAGTTGAATCTTGGATAAAATATTCGGTTGCCTCTTTCCATGCAGCCCCAGGTAGAGGAGCTAGTAAGCCTTGCCAAAGAATTGGTAAAGGGGAAGTGAAGCTAAAATTGCAGGTGGCCAACACACAGGTGTTGATGAAGGTCATGCAGGTCCCAGGTTTGGAGATATGGCTAATTTCTTCAGAAAGATTGGGTGATGAGAGATGCACAAGAACTCTCACAGCGGTAGCACTTGAATTAGCTAGTGGTAAGAAAATAGGTATACTTTATCTACTTGTTTATATTACTGATTCTTCTTCTGTTGCAGAGACGTGGCTTCGTAGGCTTGGTCACATGAGTAGAAAGGAGATGCATGTTCTTAAGTGGAAGACAGATATATTTGATAGACTTAAGAACTGGAAAGCCTTGGTGTTCTTGGAGGAGATGGCGAATAGAGTTCAGTGGATGAGGCTGGATACATCTGAGCAGGGCAGTTTGGACATGGAGATTGATCCAAAGGAGCTCGCGGGTAAAAAGTCATCACTCACAGGTGAACACAGGTACCGGCATCGGTCAAGAGGAACCAGCGTCGAACAAACAGGTGCCGATGTCGGTCATGTGCAGACTGAAGCCGGCGATGTCGGGCAGGGTAAGACCGATGTCAGTCATGGGACCGACGTCGGCAGTATGTAAGACCGATGTCGGTCAGGAGGACTGACGTCGGCAGCAGGGACACCGCAGGGTTGGTAGTCAGGGACAGACGCATGGAACTGATGTCAGTCGGATGCAGACTGTGGGGTGGCTGAGGTCGGTCACTGTAACGAATTTTGGGTGGACAACATGCTGTCAAGGAGTCTCAAACACCCATACGGAGGACTGAAGGCATAAGTAGGCCCTCAAATTCGTTGTTCCTCTTCTTTATACATGTTGTTGATTGTAGAGCAGGAAGGATCCAGGAAACAGGTGTGAGCTAGGCATGGATGAGGATGTGATTCCTTGGAGGTGAACCAAATGGGTGTGTCTTGGTAGGGTTGCCAGCTGGATGAAAGCACAGAGACGTATGGATTCCTTAGTAGAAGAATAGAGAGAACGGATATGTGAGACGGAAGACCAGGCATATGGTCTTGAGGAGCTGCAGGACAGTGGTACCAGGTTTGATAGGTGGAGGACGAAGCATGGCTTTAGTCAGTGTCAGGTAACTACTGTGGTTTGACTTACCAGGTGGATGATGAGTCGTGACATCATTCTATTGCTGTATGTGGATGGTATATTTGCTAGCAGGGTTAGTACATACAGGGTTTTGCTGAGCTAAGGGTAAGATTAGTTCAGTGGCATGTCATGAGGAGTTTGGAGCAGCGGAACTCTTTGACATGGGAGGCATGGAGATCACAGGTTGATTTTGTCTCCAGTGGGAGCTGATGTGAATCAGGTGTTGGCAAGGTTCGGGATGTAGAGCCGGAGCACACTAAGGGCTGGACAGGTACAGTGTCTGAAATCACATGAGGTCTGGTATAGACCTGAGTTTTCCCATGCAGTGGGAGCTGTTAGAGTTAGGAGCCAATTCGAGGAAGTGGGTTCTCAGGTTTTCTGAGAGGGACCGGTAGCAGGTGTTGCTATGCAGGGTCAGGACTTCATTACAAGTGTTGTAGGTTCGGATGTGGCAGGGTACTCGGATGACAGGTGGTACACCATGGGATGTGTGGTGGGTTGTCTTCAGGTGGGAGCTTGAAGAGGGATACAAACCAGGAAACAGATTAGACAGAGTACAGGTACAGGTATAGTGTAGCTATTTATCTCCAAGTGGGAGATTGTTAGGATTGTGGAGCTAAAAGCTTCACTGATGCAGACACAGAGGAGGTTGCAGGAGAGTTGCTGAGTGTCAGAGACATCGGCGTCGGTCAGGCCAACTGACGTCCGCAGGATAGGGCAGGAAGGCAACCGACGTCGGTCAGAGATCGGCCAGCGTCGGCGACCCCCAGGCAGACAGGGACCGACGTCGGTCACCTGTGTGGTTCGACTGCGAGCTAATTATGGGTAGTTAGCTAACGAACCAAGTGTTTGCATGAAGAGATCTATTTTTAGATTGAGAGCTGCGGATCTAATTATTGTAATTAGATGTCTAATTATTGTTTGGATGAGATCTATATAATAGACTCATGGTTGTATTGGAAAAGTGTGCTAGGGAGTAAGAGAGCATAATTATAAGCTCCTTCTATGTGTGAGGTAGAGCAATGGTGCATTCCTCCTAGTGCCTCAGTACCGGGTGTGTTGGTGCTGGATTGGAGAGCCAGCTGGGTTCTTCAGGAGTGTAGGATCTTGGTCACAATTGCATGGCCTATATAGGAGATCTACATGGTAAGTAAGATCGTTGATCTGTAGGTGTATGTGTGTGCAAGGTTGAGGTTCACAGGTGAGCAGAACCGTTGTTTGATTTGCAGGTGTGCAAGGTCATATAGACAGCAACACAACAGGGAACAGTATCAGGCAGGATCTACTTGGAGTACAGGTGTGTACTCGGATAGAGCAAGAGGAAGGCAAGGGAGTTCCTTCCATAAGTATGGTCTGTTGAATTGCAGGTTGTTGCAGATTCATGGGAGATCTACTTGAAGTACCTTGAGTACTTGTGGAGCACGTGGAGTGCTTATGGAGTGCGTGGAGCACTTGTGTTGTGCGTGGAGCATGGGAGGTGAACACCAACTCTGTATTTGAGTTGGGTGTTGGGACCTGTGAGAGGGAGAGCTTTGGGGAGAAGATTTACTATTCACTTGAGGTGTGGGAAACCTCTGTAAGGTGGTGGAGAAGAAGTGGCATCTTCTTTATTGTATTCTTTTCTGTATAAAGTGTTAATACAAGTTGTGTATTGTCTCTCATATGCTGTGTTATTCTGAATTCTAGTTACTTGGTGAATCTGGTTATTTCCGCATATTAAGTTGCTTGAAGTTTAGTAATCAATTGTATGCTTCCGGTTTCGCATCCTGACAAGTGGTATCAGAGCATGTTTGTTGTTCTAGATTCCTGACAATTGAGAGGCTTCTTTAGGTTATGTAGTTATTATAGGAGATTTGTCAAGGGTTTTTCTCAATTAGCATCCCCTCTTATATATTTAACCAAAAAGGGATAATTTATATGGATAGAACTAGATTAAGCTACATTTGAGAAATTAAAGAGGCAATGAACTTGTTAGCAGTAAAAGACAAATTTAAAATCAGTTGTATGTGTGAGAACATCCTATGGTAATCATAGTTGTATTCAATTTGTGGGTTGTTAGGAGTTGTTACAAGAATCTCTATGCTGGCCAGGACTCCATCAAATGTGATATGGAGACTTATTCTTAGCCTGGTAAATCCAAAAGTTATAACCATAGGAATTAATGCCTATAAGTATTTGTAAAGAATGTAATAGAAGGGTTGATGTTGATGTTGATGAGTATGTGAGTAATAGTATAGTGATTGTTATTTTGATCATAGAGCTTTCACACAGAGTATTGATAGAAATGGAACTTGATCTATGAATATTTCCTTGTTGTAATCCCTGGTACTAGATCCTTTATTATGAATTATAAGTATTTGTACCTTTTTATGGTATAATCACAGAGTTTTCTATGAATGTTTCATTCATTAAACTGCTCTAATCAATAATTTTATATATCTATAAGTAGTTTACATCATAAGTTGAACAATTAAATATGTGTAATTCTCTATGATAAACCATACCTATGTATGTAAAGTTTTTATTAAATCATTTTATAAGATTTCTATGTAACTTTGCATATATTATCCCCATAATTAGCATATTCTAGTGAAACCTAGGAACCTATGCTAAAAATGGTGTGGTGAGCATGGATATTTGCAATGATTACTGACCTAAAGAGACATGGAGATTTAGTTGGACTAAAAAATAATTGAATTCTTAGAGAAATAAGGCCAAATAATTAGGTGTACTCTAAGGGATATTATAAAATAACACATCTATAGTGAAATTTATGAGATCTTGTGCAAATTACTGAGCCTGCTATCTGATTGGGTGGATCAAATTAAATATCATTATTTCTAACCATGATCAAGTGACACCATTATGTGGACTGATGGGAAGATAAAAAAGTTGCATAATCTAGAGACAAATTAGACTTGTGTGATCGATCATTGGATAACTACCACTATTAATGGATATATCATTGAGTTCATAGTGCAAAGATATTTATACTTTGATACAATAAATGACCTATTTCTAAGAGGAATCAGATGATTTTTTTTAGTGACTTCTGACATTGATCAAAATATTGGCTATAGAAAAGGCCATGGTGCTCACTCCTAATAATATATAGTAGTCACCCTAGGTGTATGGGGGTGTGTGCAAGATAGGGGCGAATGAATCAAAGATGAAAAGATAGAGCTTTAACCCAAGTCCAACATAGAGAATCCAAAGGAAAAGGATTGGAAAAAGACTCTAGAGTTAGAAAGAGAGTTTTGACAACATAGGAGATGGAATAGACAGAGTGTATTTCAAGAAATTATGAATAGAAGGAGGAGTAGTAACATTAATAATTTGGATGAAAGGAGATGATGAGGAGAAGGACACAATGCAGAGAAGTAGAGTGAGGAGCTTGGGCCAAGTAGAGATAGAGCATGAATAAGTGATGAGGATTTGGCATAGATGAAAGAAGAAGGTAATAACATAAAAGTAAAATAGATGGCTAAAAGTTTACAATTTCTAGAAAGGCTATATTAGAAATAAAATCAAGGATTACCTTATAGTCACATACACAGTATAGGTTCAAGTTTTGAGAGATACATCTTTGGAGGTAAGGATCATTTCCCAAGGAATCACACATCCCTCAAGTCTATTTTTTTCAAAATAATAGTAATTCCCCTATAACTTTATATGATAACACTTAGCAAAGAATAATTCTAGAAGAAGTCTATAGAAAAACCCTAGAAGTAAAAAAGGTTACATATCATGAAGTTACATAGAGTTTCTCAGAACAATAGAAGAAGAACATAACAAATTTGATTTATTTAAAGATAGATCCTCTAAGCCTTGTGTATACTAAGGATTTCATTACAAAAATTTGGATATTAGAATAAAAAGAAGGAAATTATTAAGATATATCTACAACTACCACACCATAAAACTAGAGGAGACATCACAACCTCCACCAAATCAAGAGTCATATCAAAGTGGATATAAGTCTCTGAAATTACAACCATTCCTAACATCGATTACAAGCCAATCAAATACAATACCTATAGGAAACCCTATTATGGTAGCTTAATTGGGTGATTTTATACACCTCATTCCTTATGATGGGTCTACAGACCTTGAAAATTACTTACTTACCTATGACATTAAATGTCAAGCAAAAGCAATTATCAATGATAATATAAAAAAGTTTCAATTGATTGATGCTTTGGGTGGATGTGTATTGAAGTTCATCTTTAGTAAAAATATAACTAGAGCATCCCTAGATGATGTTAAGAATTAGCTCATCATAGATTTTAAGGTTAAGTAGATTTTAAGCCAACTAATCTAGGATTTGAAGGAGATCTGACAAGGACCTCAAGAGATTGTTAGTGACTACAATCATAGATTATTTGATGTAATGAACAAAATAGAATTTATTTTGGAGGATAAAGATAAAGACACTTGGTTTATATAAGGTTTATGACCAAGGATCATATTTTCCATGGCCCAAACTTAGTTTGAAGATAAATGAGATGCTAGAGCCATTATGATTCAAGTGGAGTAGATTAAAGAGTATGGGGATGTAGTTACACCATCATCCAAGGTATAAAGTACCTTACAAACTATTTTGAGTAGATTTGACTAGTTTCAAGGAAGGGTTGAGAGACCCAAGTCAGATATATGGTTCATAGAGTGTGGACAATAAAGGCATCATATGAATGAAAGTCCTAGGGTTAAGATAGAGTTCTATGAGATATACAAAGTGGTAGGGCATGAAACCTCATAGTGTCACCTTTTATAATAGTACATAAAAGCTCCATAGAACATGTACTATAAATTCTGTAAGTCACCTACACATGATGACAAGGATTGTCAGGGACTTTAGGAATTGAAGGAGGATATCACTAAGAATGTGTTCATGGTAGCTATGAAAAAATTCATAGTTGTGCCATAGGCTACCCCTAACCCAAGGAGAATCATACCAAGTTAGAATCCCTTAGTAATGCCTTGGGTCCCTGAAGCACAAGATAAACCCTAGACACTAGTGAGTACCCTACCTTCTATGCAAAACTAGAATATCACCTCACATAACTTCCCACAATTGACTACAACCTACCCATATCAAGCTCTAGGGAATCCTGTGATTCCTCAAGTATAGTAGTCAGGATGGGCCCTAAACTCACAATAATCATAAGTGGTTGGATTTCATGAATATTTATAGTAATAATGATGGAATGCATCATAGAACACTAGAAATTTTAGGAAATAACAACACCAAGGTGGATGGGAATTGTAGGGGAATAAAGGAGGATATCAAGGTGATATGCAGGGAGGCTAAGGTAATAATGGGCCCAAGACACCCATTTATTTTTATATCTATAGAGAACTAAACAATGTGTAGAGAAATTATCCTAAAAATCCCCAGAGGTAACCATACTATGCATATTGCAAGGTGATAGAACAACATAATATAGAAGACTATTTAGCCTTAGAAAGATAATAGAGGGAGAGACCTAGTAGAAATGTTAACATGATTCATACATAGTTGAGGGAGGATGCCACATTATAGGCAATAACTAGATAATAACATGTAGAATAGGGGTTACCTCCATTGGAAATGCTTAAAGACTTGGATATTAAAAAGGCATGGCCAAACTGATATCTTGAGCCTACCACTAAAAAAATCTTGATGTAAGAAGTTATGTAGATTTTGAAGGTAATATAGTAGCAAGATATGAATGAATGGGATGATGTAGCTCTTGATGCATAAATTTATGGGTAGATAGTGTGTATACTAAGATAGGATGGAGTTATCAATGTGCTAATAGATTTAATGAAACTCTGTAGTATGCTATGTAATGAATATATCTCCCAAAACATCATGAACCTACTCCATAACCTACTAGAATGTGTGCAGAAAGGCCAATAATGAATAGATAAGTTGGTTTGCTTTGTAAATACCAAGAAAACTTAGGACATCAATGCGAGGATAGACATAGAGATAGATGGGTATGAGATACCCAATGTTTTATTAAAATTTTAAAGCACTATAAATATTATCCCTAGATCCACTTGGGAAGCCTTGGGAAGACATACATTGAGCTATAGTCCTGTAATGCTCAACATTGTGGACTATGGAAGGGTTAAACTTATTGGTCACCTAGAGTATGTAGAAATTAATGTTACAAAACTCAACCTATGAGGGATTTCAAAGTGATCGATATGAAGATAGATGAGACTCACTACCTTATGCTGATAGGGAAGAAGTGGGCCTATGATAGGTGTATGACTATTAACATATTCATGAATTAGTTAGAGTAATATCAAGATGACAATATAATTATCTTTTCTTTGAATAAGATCGAGTCTAGGCCTTAAATCATTCAAAAAGAGCTAGACTCACCTTATCCTAGTGTCAATGTCAGTTGGATGAAGGTCACAGTCAAATATAAGTAGAAGGCTATGTGAGAAACATAGTACAATTTCCCTTATAAAAACACTACTCGAAAGATTGATATTCTCAACACAGAATGGATTTTGGATAAGTTGGGATTGAATACCTTGGAGATCCCTTAGAAGGTTGAGGAGGATGTGTGATAAATGTTGGTATGATCTCCAACATAATTTGATATAGAATTTATATATCAAATAGGTCATACTAAGCATGACTACATAGAAATAAATCTAGAGGGTGTTCTCCTATGGGACAGAGCTTCTTCAATAAGTGGATACTTGGACACCCATGTACTCAATTGGGTTAGAGGAGATCATGAGATATGACCTTTATGAATGGTCTTTATAACTAAGCAACAAATACCCCAGTATTTTGCTACAGAGGAAAATGGAAAATTCCTCACATGATTTCAACAACATATGCCATATGAGAAATAGAGGGTGAGATCTCTTGATTATGTTATGAAGGGGATTATTGTGAATAGGTGGGTCATTCACATGTGTACATAGTTATAATGGTAAGAAGCATTTAGGATGTTAGCATCTTGATTCTAGATGCCAAAGACTATTAGAAGAGACTAGCCTCAAGAGGTCAAATGCCCATATTGCATGTGTACAAATGTATTGAGGTATGGATATATGAGGGTATTGTTCCTAATTAATCACCACATAGTTTTATTTATACCCTAGGAATTTTTCCTATAGCATGGTACATCCATTAGGAGTGAAGAAGAGAAATAAATCATTGGACACAGATCCAAGCCGATTTCATCCAAATATTTATCTTTGAGAGTGACAATCTTCAAGGACAAATGGATTTACAAAAGATGAAAACCTTTCTATGCCATAGAAGGGTTAAATATTTACTAGTGACATGGGAACTTAGTTCACATGAAGTCATAGATAAAAAATTGACACACATCCTATAGATTTATGAAATTGGCCAAGGTGAGGCCCAACCATAAATTTAACCCTATCATAGGATACAAGAGGACGGCGAACAATCTTATGGGATGAAAAGCAAGGACTACATGGATATAGGGAATATATTTGAGATGGAGAGAGAGTTGGAGCCTCTTCTAGAACTAGTCATAAAGGAAACATATGAGTAAAAGTTGTGACATATATAATTCCCAGGTCATGAAGGAGAATAGATACTTTACAAATTCATTTCTAAACAATAATGTAGGATGTATCAATAACCATTAAAGGAAAATATAATGAATATTGGCACAAATGATAGACCCAAAATGGTGCATGTTAGAGACTATTATACTTAGGAAGATATCTTAGAGGTTTTACAATTGCTCCAAGACTATCAGGATGTATTTCTTACAACTTTCATAAAAGTCAAAGGTGTTTATCCTTATTTGGGGGAGATACACATAAATTAAAGGAATACACATGACCAATCAATAAGAAACCATATAGGCTAAACTAGAACATGAAGATGAAAGTGGAAGTTGAAATCGATAGCATGTTAGAAGTAGGCATTATCTTTCTAGTCGATAAAGATGATTGGGTTAGCCCCATGGTAGTACAACTGAAGAAGATTATGGAGATATGATGGAATGCATCACAGAACACTAGAAATTTTAGGAAATAACAACACCAAGGTGGATGGTAATTTTAGGGGAATAAAGGAGGATATCAAGGTGGTATGCAGGGAGGCTAAGGTAATAATGGGCCCAAGACACCCATCTATTTTTATCTCTATAGAGAACTAAATAATGTGTAGATAAATTATCCTAAAAATCCCCAGAGGTAACCATACTATGCATATTGCAAGGTGATAGAGCAACATAATATAGAAGACTATTCAGCCTTAGAAATATAATAGAGGGAGAGACCTAGTATAAATGTTAACATGATTCATACATAGTTGAGGGGGGATGCCACATTATAGGCAATAACTAGATAATAACATGTAGAATAGGGGTTACCTCCATTGGAAATGCTTAAAGACTTGGATATTAAAAAGGCATGACCAAACTGATATCCTGAGCCTACCACTAAAAAATTCTTGATGTAAGAAGTCATGTAGATTTTGAAGGTAATCTAGTAGCAAGATATGAATGATGGGATGATGTAGCTCTTGATGATTAAATTTATGGGTAGATAGTGTGTATACTAAGATAGGATGGAGTTATCAATGTGATAATAGATTTAATGAAACTCTATAGTATGATATGTAATGAATATATTTCCTAAAACATCATGAACCTACTCCATAACCTACTAGAATGTGTGCAGAAAAGGCCAATAATGAATAGATAAGTTGGTTTTCTTTGTAAATACCAAGAAACCTTAGGACATAAATGTGAGGATGTACATAGAGATAGATGGGTATGAAATACCCAATGTTGTATTCAAAATTTAAAGTACTATAAATATTATCCCTAGATCCACTTGGGAAGCCTTGGGAAGACCTACATTGAGCTATAGTCCTATAATGCTCAACATTGTGGACTATGGAAGGGTCAAAATTATTGGTCACCTGGAGTATGCAGAAATTAAAGTTACAAAACTCAACCTATGAGGGATTTCAAAGTGATCGATATGAAGATAAATGAGACTCACTACCTTATGCTGATAGGGAAGAAGTGGGCCTATGATAGGTGTATGACTATTAACATATTCATGAATTAGTTATAGTATCATCAAGATGACTATATAATTATGATTCCTTTGAACAAGATTGAGTCTAGGCCTTAAATCATTCAAAAAGAGCTAGACTCACCTTATGCTAGTGTTAATGTCAGTTGGATGAAGGTCACAGTCAAATACAAGTAGAAGGCTATGTGAGCAACATAGTACAATTTCCCTTATAAAAACACTACTCGAAAGATTGATATTCTCAACACAGAATGGATTTTGGATAAGTTGGGATTGAATACCTTGGAGATCCCTTAGAAGGTTGAGGAGGATGTGTGATAAATGTTGGTAAGATCTCCAACATAATTTGATATAGAATTTATATATCAAATAGGTCATACTAAGCATGACTACATAGAAATAAATCTAGAGAGTGTTCTCCTATGGGACATAGCTTCTTTAATAAGTGGATACTTGGACACCCATGTACTCAATTGGGTTATAGGAGATCATGAGATATGACCTTTATGAATGGTCTTTATAACTAAGCAACAAATACCGCAGTATTTTGCTATAGAGGAAGATGGCAAATTCCTCACATGATTTCAACAACATATGCCATATGAGAAATAGAGGGTGTGATCTCTTGATTATGTTATGAAGGGGATTATTGTGAATAGGTGGGTCATCCACATGTGTACATAGTTATAATGGTAAAAATCATTCAGGATGTTAGCATCTTGATTCTAGATGCTAGAGACTATTAGAAGAGACTAGCCTCAAGAGGTCAAATGCCCATATTACATGTGTACAGATGTATTGAGGTATGGATATATGAGGGTATTGTTCCTAACTAATCACCACATAGTTTTATTTATACCCTAGGATTTTTTCCTATAACATGGTACATCCATTAGGAGTGAAGAAGAGAAATAAAGCATTGGACACAGATCCAAGCCGATTTCATCCAAATATTTATCTTTGAGAGTGACAATCTTCAAGTATAAATGGATTTACAAAAGATGAAAACCTTTCTATGCCATAGAAGGGTTAAATATTTACTAGTGACATGGGAACTTAGTTCACATGAAGTCATAGATAAAAAAACTGACACACATCCTATAGATTTATGAAATTGGCCAAGGTGAGGCCCAACCATAGATTTAACCCTGTCATAGGATACAGGGGGAGGGTGAGCAATCTTATGGATGAAAAGAATGGACTACATGGGTATAAGGAATATATTTGAGATGGAGAGAGAGTTGGAGCCTCTTCTAGAACCAGTCATAGAGGAAATATAAGAGGAAAATTTGTGACATATATAGTTCCCAGATCGTGAAGGAGAATAGATACTTTACAACTTCATTTCTAAAAAATAATGTAGGATGTATCAAGAACCATTAAAGGAAAATATAATGAATATTGGCACAAATGATAGACCCAAAATGGTGCATGTTAGAGACTATTATACTTAGGAAGATATCTCAGAGGTTTAACAGTTGCTCCAAGACTATCAGGATGTATTTCTTACAACTTTCATAAAATTCAAAGGTGTTTATCCTTATTTGGGGGAGATACACATAAAATTAAATAAATACACATGACCAATCAATAATAAACCATATAGGCTAAACTAGAACATGAAGATGAAAGTGGAAGTTGAAATTGATCGCATGTTAGAAGTAGACATTATCTTCCTAGTCGATAAAGATGATTGGGTTAGCCCCATGGTAGTACAACTGAAGAAGATTATGGAGATATGCATATGTGGAGACTACCACATCCTCAATGATGCTTATTTCAATTACCCATTTCTTATTCCCTTCATAGATGAAGTTTTTGAGGTTGTCACAAGGCATGAAGTTCTCTCATTCACAAATGGATTCAACTGTTACCATCAGATATCCATCATATAAGAGGATAGGACCAAAACCACATTCATAATAGAATGGGGTTTATTTGAATACAAGGTCATGCCATTTGGATTCAAAAATACACCTATAGTGTTGTCTAAAGTTGTGTTAATTATGCTCAAGAATTTCATCCATGACTTATTAAAAGTGTACTTGGATGACTGGGCAGTGTTCTCTTTATTCATGAAACATTTATCAAAACTTAGGTTAATGTTAGAGAGATGTAGAACACTATACATAGGGATAAATTTGAATAAATTTCTATTTTTCACACCTTTTGGTGTTTTATTAGGTCATGTAGTGTGAAGTAAAGGAATTATGGTAGACCAAGATATGATCATAGTCATTATGGGTAGCCACCACCCATGAATTCAATAGAAGTGCTATATTTTTTGGGCCACACTAGTTACTACCAAAAATTCTCAAGGGGTATGCCGCTATATCATCCCCTTTGGAGAAGATACTACAAAAAGGAGTCTAGTTTGTCTGGACAGAGGACTATCATGCTACATTTGTTGATTGGAAGCAGAGACTAGTGACTGCTCTAATCCTAGTTTTCTTGGATTGTATTAAACCTTTTCATATGCATGTGGATGATTTAGGGCTTACAGTGGGATTAGTACTTGCTCAACCAAGAGAAGGAGGATTGGATCATCCAATCCACGTTGTAAGTAGAAAGTTGTTGATTACAAAGAAGAATTATATGAAAACTAAGTGGGAAGCCTTGGTGATAGTGTTTGTACTACATAAGTTCATGCATTACTTATTGGCCACATCTTTGAATTGTTCATTGATCATCAAGCTTTATAATAATTAGTGAACAAGCCATTTTTGGGAGGATGAATATCATGTTGGTTGATGCTTTTTTAGGAATTTCAATTCTAGATTAATGTGAAACCAAGTCAAGAGAATGTTGGTCTAGGCCATCTTAGCCAAATAACTAATGGTGAGGAACCTAAGGAACTCCAAGATGAGTCATAAGATGCACACCTATTCAAGGTAACTATGATTTTGGAGAATTAATAAGAGATCACATAATTTTTGAAATAGAGAACATTCCTAAAACACTATATCAATAGAGATAAGAAATAGCTAATCACCAAATCTCTTTCATATAGTATTGTTAATGGATTTTTGTATTACTTAGGTAAAGACAAAGTACTAGACATAGTGCCACTAGATTATAAGCATGCACGAATCATGGATGAAGCACATTAGGGAGTCATAAGAGGTCACTTCATGGGAGATGCAATTATGAGGATTTTTTTTTAAAGTAGCATTAGGTGGCCCTATATATTTTAGGCTATGCATAGATTCATACAATAGTGTGATGTATGTCAAAGGACGGGGAAGCCACACCAGTGGGATGAGATGCCTTTGCATCCCATGTTAGTGTAGTAGCCCTTTAAACAATGGGGAATTGACTTTATAGGGCCAATAAATCCCCCAAGTAAATCTAATAAGGCAAAGTACATAATCACTATGACAAACTACTTTACCAAGTAGGTAGAAGTTGTTATAACTCCAAGTTGTATTTTAAAGGACACAACCAGGTTCCTATATGATAACATTCTCACCAGGTTCAACTATCCTCTTAAATTGGTAAGTGATAGATGAAATTATTTTTTGAATAAGACCATCAAGACCCTCATGAACAAGTTCCTAATATTACATCATAAAAACACTGATTATCATCCATAGGTGAATGGCCAAGCCAAATATATGAACATGATGATCATTAAGATGTTCACTAAAATCTATGATGTGAAGCGAGATGACTGAGAGGATAGAATTCCAATAGTCTTGTGTGCTTATTGTGCATTATAAATGTGTGATAGGTTTTACACTATTTTAGATGGTATATGGGTTGGAAATCATGATGCCTATGGAATATGTACTTCCCAGTCTATAAATTGCTAATATGCTATGAATGGTTGATCAAGAGTCAATGACTAAATGGTTGTTGGACTTAAATCACATGAATAAAATGAGACGTAAATTAGTATGGGACCAGGAGATAAATAAGCATAGCCAAAAGGCATGACATGATAAAGACCTAAAAACATGGGAATTTCAAGTAAATTAACTGATATTCCTATATGATGGCAAGTTCAAATCTTTCCTTAGAACTCTTAACATCTAGTGGAAGGGTCCCTACATCATCCATGAACTTTAACAACCTAGAATGGTGGTCCTATGAGATTTATAGGGAAATGTATTACTTAGGTAGGTAAATAGATGTAGGTTGAAGTCTTACCACCTTTAATTTAGAACAACATGGAATAAAGGTGTTATATCACACCAAGTAAATAGTAGTCATGTTTGCAAAGCATTGCTTTCAAGATAATTTGGGTTTTGTGTGTTTATTTTGGCATGTGTGTGTAAATATAAGTGTGTGTATAGAGGTAAGGGACAAGAGGGATCCATGAAAAATTTGAAGGTTCTATTACTATGGATAAATTGAAGGTCTCCAAATGATTACAATGTATGAACATTAATTAAGCTTGGGAAAGATGCATGTATCTGAATCTTGAGCAGGTGGTGGAGTTTAACAGTCAAATCATTACAATTAATGATTAGGTATGGGGGGATATTGAAAAAATCTTGGAAAAGTGATGGGTCAATGTCATAATTAGAATAATAATAATGTACGACTGAAGCATAGTTAAAGAGATAGGTAAAAAAAATCAACCAATATTGTAATTAAATGTCACATTAGAAAAAAAACACTACATTAACATGAAAGGATCCACTTCAGTCAAAGCTCACATGTGAAATATTGAGTGAAAACATAGCTAATTAAGATAGTAAAGCATTAAAGGCAGTGTGAGAAGATATAAATTTGCCACTTAAGCAGATAAATTCTTATTCACTATTAAGTATACCAAAGTGCTACAAAATTTCAAGGCAATTGCTACTCTTTGATGAGACTATACTTCATAAATCCTAAGAAATTATTTTATAATAAAATAAAAAGATACACAATGGCTGGATTTGATCAATCCTAACTCATTAAGGGATTCATAAAAGCACAAAAAGAGGACATGGGCATCAACATGGAATTACGATAAATGCACTTCATAGACCTAGATGGCTATGAGTTTATTCATAATGTAGAACTATGGATGTTTATCCTAGATGTAGTTAAAGGGACATAAATAGTAGTGTTAGCACAACCACATAGGCTCCATAACATAGATGCCGAATGATTAATTTGATTACCTATTTTTGGGTAATTCAATGATGTCATAGAGGTACTACTAGGTCGATATAATGAGGGAAGATTTATCTTTCCCAATAAATAACCATCCACATCAATATTGCTATGATGGCTAGGGAAATAGGATTGCCTATGAAGGGGATATCGATAGCTCACTACAAATATAGAATACCACCAATCCTTTTGGAGATATGAGAAAAGTATTCTTGTAGATTAAGAAGAATTCCACTAAAGTACATTGAATATTTGTTGAATCACATTTTGTTAGAATGCATTTCTCATAGATTTTCATAGACAACCAACGATGCTAAGTAGGCTATAAAAGGGGTCATCGATATTGCCCATCAAATGATCCATCAGAATGAGGAATTCAACCAGCCTGAATTCTTAGTCAACAAACTTACTTCAAATATTGATAAAGTCTTGGAAATAATGAAGCAAATGTTTAAGTACCAATTTTTGGTATTGTTGTTAGTATTTATATGGTGGAAGTCACATGAGGGAAAATTTCATCTTGATATTGACTACTGACTGGATGTGTAGTTATAGAGTTTCACTTGGACTCTTGAGAGCACCTACTTGGGAATTAAGCCAAGTTGACCACTTGGTAGAACGAGTTGGTGGAGATAATCATATCCAACCTTCACATACCACCTAATGTTATATAGTATTTGGATCAACATGTGATCATCATAAAGCTTGCAAAGGGCATTACCATCTAAATTCATAAATTTCCCAAGGTATTGGGTCAACCCCTCCCTTATTTTATCAACATGTAGATGGTATAGACTGAGGTGGACAAACAAAATTCAATCAAAGTGATGAGATCAATCCTATTGTAGATAATATCACCATCTATTCTAGACTTTATGACTACAACTGCATACCCTTTAACAGCTACCACACCAATTTGAGATTCAAGGAAGCACAAGGTACCCAAAGGTAGAAGATATTTATCTTTTCCAAGGTATAAGACTCAAAACCAAATCACTTGATTGGAAGTCCCAAGAATACCCAAAATTTTTAGGCTCTATGACTTACCACACATGAGCACCCTTAAACAAGAGGTATACAAGATGATGATGGTCGATATGGCTGGAGACCTCTATGAGAAGGAGAAATAAAATGAGTACTTTTTTGGAAAGTTGTGTACACCATCTATGTGAAATTTTTTTTTGAAAGAAATCTCTAGATTGAGTTACCCCCTTGCCCTACTTCTATAATCATCAATACAATGGTTGAAGAATCCAAATTATAGTAAATTCAAAAAATGTTTGAGGTAGGAGGATCCACTATGAGTCCATCATAGTCAAGAGACACCGAAGATAAACCCCCAACACAAATATTTTGATGTAGGTGGATTTCATGTAGCCCTTGATAATCTTGGGTAGAAACCTCACTTATTATTTCACACATCATTGGATAGCCTATGGTGTGAGTGTAACAAGCATAGGATGTCCACTCACCAAAACCCATAAGATGCCTAGTTTACAAGGGGTAGGTTTCTTGGGTGGAGGTGTAAATGACTGTCCTCAACTCCTATCCATAATAATTTGAGGAGGTTGAAAGTGACATAAGGGAAGTAAAACTAGATGCTTAAACTATAGAAGAAAAATAAGCCACATGTGAGGAAGTGTAGACCACAACTGAGCCTTGCATGCACAAATAATAAAAGTACAAGGCTAAGGCTAATGCTAAATAGATGGAAGAGGTAGAATAATAGGAATGAGAATAAGCCCAATGTCATGCCAAGGAAGTAGAGGCTTGAAATCAATCTAAGGATGTTGAGACACTTTGAAAACAATAAATGGAGGAAGAAAAGAAGAAAATGTATTAAGAAGCCATAACTACAGAATAAGACATAAAAAAATAGTACACAGTAGAACAAAAGCACAAGGATGCTAAATTGGAAGTAGAGTGCAAATATAAGGAAACAACTTAAGAGAAGAATAATATCTAGCTTGTGCAAGAGTAAGAATAGAAGCAGGTCAAAGACCAAGAATGACAACATAAGGCACAAATAGAAGAGGGTGATAAGAAGGCATAAAAAGCCATTGAGTAGAAAGTACATGAAAAGGTTGGCAAGAAGGCATAAGAAGATAATACAAGGCAAACATAGGAGGATGCTATAAAGAAGAGAGATGAGGAAACCCAAGTAACTAATACAAAGGCATGATCTACATAAAATCCATCCATTTCTAACATAATGCAACCCTCTCCATAGCTGCCCCAAATTCAAGTAGAAGACACTTTAGTTGCCTCATAGAATGACAATTCTTCCTCAAACTTTTCTAACATTTGGCTATGGGATGTGTTAATAACCTATACACAATATACCATTTTTTATTTTCACATAGCTCTATTAAGGATGGCACCTATGAGTACAACAATCACACATCTTACCTTGACTCCTACCATAATAAACTCATCTTTGGATGTTTACCAACTACCATTGTCTAATGAAATTGAAGGTGCCACTATGTCCCGAGAGTCTATTTTACAATAGAAGGTAGTTTCATTTGAGTAATGAGTTAAGGAGCTCAAGGATACTAATTTTTAGTCATAGATTAGTTACACATTATAAGGAAGACTATTGAAGATGCCTGTCTTGATCTTTTCACATAGTTGATTATGGATCCCTCACTCCCTGACAAGGACCAATTTGATCTTCTTATAAACAATCTCACCACTGATTGGCAGACCTTAAATGAAGTGAGCATTATTTAGAAAGGGAAATCCATTAAAATTGAGATTGATGTCATCTATGAGTTTTTATTTGAGTATCAAACCACTATAAATATCGATCAGGCTCAGTCTATGCACATTACACTTCAATTACTTAGTTAGAAGAAGTAGTTGGATATGGTTTGAACCACTACATAACCTAAATTTGCCATGGCTATTTTCACACATGTTGCCATCACAGTGCCCAACATAACTCTTAATACCATTGATACTACACTGCAAACCTCACTTAGTATGAGGGATACTATCATAGAGAATATATAGACCTAATAAAACCAAAATCTATCCAACTCTTTTACTACTGTGCAAGTGAAACAATAAGTAGATAAACTAGTTTAGCTTCATGAGGAAACCACCACCAAAGTCAACATGGTTAAGTATACTTTGCTCGAGATGGTTGACATAAATATTCAACAACTACTCATTAATCAAAATCCACTCACTACATGGTCTTCTACACAGTGTTCAAGAAGTTTTCCTCAATTGGAAGTCTTACAAGGATGACTTGGTCCTTATAGATGCCACCATTTCACCACTAGTAGATGAACCCAAGATAATTCTACCTAGTGAGCTATGAAATATCATCCAACAAAGGAAGATGCCACCACCTTCTACCTAATGCTTACATAGGTTCCATAATATTTTAAATTTGGTTAATTTTATTTTATAATTAGAAGTTTGTATAGTCTTACACAGAGCTAGTCTATTGAAAACCTATAAGAGAGGTAGACTAGTATGCTACTTAGTTGAAATCTTGAAAGGGTGGCTAAAGAGTGCGTAAGTGGAAAAAACCAAGTTATCAGCACCTTAAGTGACATCTACGAGTCTTATGTACTTTTATATATTGTCTCATTTTTTAATTTTTGGATAATTTACCTTTATGGTATTATCTCAGGATGAGACAACCTTTTACATATGGGAAAGCATTAGTGGTAAAAGATAAATATAAAACTAGTTGTATGTATGAGAATATCCTATGGTAATTACAACTATATTCTACTTATAGGTTGTTAGGAGTTATTAAAATAATCTCTATGTTGGTCAGGACTCCACTGAATGTGATATGGAGACCTATTCTCAGCATGGTAAATATAGAAGTTACAACCATAGGAATTAATGCCTATAATTATTCATAGATGTTGATGAGTATGTGAGTAATAGTATAATGACTATTATTTTGATTGGAGAACTTTCACATAGAGTATTGATAAAACTAGAACTTGATCTATGAAGATTTCCTTGTTGTAATCCCTGGTACTAGATCCTTTATTATTAATTATAAGTATTTATACTCTTTTATGGTATAATTATATAGTTTTTTATGTTATTATGAATGTTTCCTTCATTATACTACTCAAATTCATAATTTTCTATATCTATAAGTACTTTACATCGTAAGTTGAACCACTAAAATATGTGTAATTCTCTATGATAAACCTTACCTATGTATGTAAAGTCTTGATTAAACTATTTTTTAAGATTTATATGTAACTTCACACACTCAATCCCTGTAACTAGCATGTTTTGGTTAAACCTAGGAACTTATGCTAATAGAGCTCTTGTCCAATGCTTACAATTCCTAATTTTTGCCTCCCATTTATTATAGAATGTGATGCTTTAGGAGAGGGAATAGGGGTTGTTCTAACTCAAAAGGGGCATCTTATTGATTTTCAAAGTAGGAAGTTAAAATATTTAGAAAAAAGCTACTCTATTATTGTAAGGAAATGTTAGCCATAATGCATGTAGTGAAATAATTCAGACAATATTTGGTATGTGGTAAGTTTGTTGTTAAAACAAACCATAATAATTTGAAATTCTTCTTGGGGAAAAAATATTTGAATAATAAACAACATAAATGGGTGAGTAAGCTACAATCCTATAATTTTGATATAGAATACATGAAGGGGAAGAAAAATATTATAGCTGATATACTCTCTAGGAAATATATCTTGTATTCTATTTCTTCTATTTATGTTGATTAGAAAGCCATTATTATGATGGGAATATACAAAGAATACTTTTACTACTAGAATTCTTGAGGGAGTGGTAGAGGATTATAAGTATGCAATATGTGATGAGTTGATTTTGTATAAAAATAGTCCTTTTAGTACCCAAGTCTACAATGAAGAAACATATTTTAAGAGCAGTGCATGATATGTAGATAATAAGATGCCTGGGGTACTAAAAGACATGTAATCAAGTTTGGAAAAGATTCACTTGGAAGGGACTCAAGAATGATGTTCTCAAGTATGTTAGGGAGTGTACCATTTGTCAATATAACAAAGGGGAGCAAGGGTTTCCAGTAGGATTAATTAAACCTTTACCCATTCCTAGTCAAAAATGGAAGAGAATATCAATGGACTTTATCACAAGTTTTCCCAAGGTAAATGGTAGATATTACATCTATGTAATAGTGGATAGATTAACTAAGTTTGCACACTTTTTTTCTATGTCATAAGAATTTTAAACCCCTCAAGTGGATGAATTATTTTTTAAATAAGTGTTTAGATTGCATGGAATACGATAAACTATTGTTAGTGACAAGGACAACATACTTCTTATCTCTTTTTGGTAAGAGTTATTTAGATTAGTAGGTAATGAACTCATTATTAACATTATCTACCAGCCTCAAACTAATGGACAAATAGAAATAGTAATAAAATGGGTGGAGGATTACTTAAGGAATTATGTCTCAAGTCATCAATCTGCATGGGTCAAATGACTACATTTCAGAGAATTCTGATACAATACCACTTACCATATGTCCATTGGTATGTCCTCGTTCAAAGTTTTATATGGATATGATGTAATGTCATTTATTGATTTGGTTTTTATATATAATAAAGTTCTATCAATAAGTGATTTCGTTAACCATCACTAGGAAGTATTGAACAAACTCAAGGATTATTTACAAAAAACACAAAATTAACATAAGTATTATGTAGACAAAAAATGCATAGAAAAATATTTTGAGGTAGGTGACATGGTCTATCTAAAGTTTTAGCCATATAGGCAATCATCCATCAAGAGAAGTGAATTAGATAAAATCAAGCCAAAATTATATGAACCCTATGAAATTTTAAGGGAAATTGGTGAGGTATCCTATGAACTATAACTTCTTGAAAATAACAAAATTCATAATGTTTTCTATGTCTCTTGTTTAAATAGAGATTTGGGGCAGCATATTACACCCTCCAAAGATTTGACACCTTTGGATGAGGAAGAAAATTGATCCTAATTCTTGAATAGGTGATAGAAACCAAGGTTAAGAGATTGAGAAAAAGAGATATCACTAAATATTTGGTTTGGTAGAAGAGCTTGCCAATTGAGGATGCCACTTGGGAAGGTCCAGAGATTTCAAATCATCCAAGTTTGAATTGATCGAGGACAAGATACTAGGAGGGAGGACTTGTAATGTCCCATTTATAACTAATTTATATTTAATGATTAATTAATATAATTTTTAATTACATGGGAATAATAGAAAAAAAATTAGAACAAATATTTAATTATTTATTTATTTGGAATTAGCGAGTTTGAAAAGCTAAAAGGAGATCAAGATAAATAATAATACTTTATTAGACAAAGTGGGGCGTGGTGTTTTTAAGGATAAGGATAATGATTAGGTTTTAAATAAAACTTATAAATTATTTTTGCATTCTTAACCTCAAGAGAAGTTGACCAAATTTGAGAAATTTCTAGAATATGACAAAAGCAGGTAAAGCATGATTAAAATAAATTATGGAAAATTGGAGAAAGATTTCAACTAATGAATTTTTATAATTAGTTTTTTATCTTTTAAAATCAAATAATTGGGTTTTGGTTCCCATTTTGGGTTCTCTTGTGTATTTATATGCTATAATTTCATTATGGGGGATCTTTTGGCAAACTAATTAATTTCTCTTATTGAATAATGTTCATCAAACCATCCTAAAATGAAAAATATTGGATGTTGGAAGTCTTTGGATGGAAACACATTGATCCAAAGGATTTTATGACAAAACCCCTATGACACAAAGATACTATTTCACACAAGAATTATAACATAGTTTCAAGGAGTGCAGATTCAACCAGTATTTAGTATTTTATGTAGGTAGTTAGTGTGAGTAGAGGTTATATAAGTATTTTTAGATTTGTGAGTTTGTTACAATAGATATAAAGTGTATTTTGGGGTTAGTTTTAGGTTATTTTATTATTTTATATTATTTTTCAATCAACCTATAAGTGTTGTTAATTTATGTTCTATTTTGAGCAGTGTTTATAGTGTAGCTATGTAGTTCTAGCAAGGGTTTTGCCCAAACTTTATATTTTGATCTATAACTATTATGGAGTGATTATTATATTTATTTTTGATATTTTTGGACTCATTTTTATTCAATATAATTTGACATATGTTCTGGTTTGGAGTTATTTTGTTATTTCATGAAAATTGTAAAAATTTGGGTTTCACTAGCTAGTGTAGAAAAGGGCATGAATTTTACATAAAAAATTATTCCAAATACAAAATTAATTTCATATATAATATCTATATATTAAATTAAGTATGTGGGAATGATAATTTTTCTACTATTATAGTTCTCATTCTTTTGAATTTTTTTTTTGAGGTTTGGAACCTCTGTTTTCATTCTGAAACTTTCTAGCATTGTTGTTATTCTTCACATAGATTTTATTTTGGTTAAATTTATTAAAAAATTTACTTATAGGAGGAATTAATTATTTTGGATTAGAAAACACCTTTTTTTAATGATATTCTTTCCTTGATTTTACATAAGACTTTTCATTTTCTTCTGCATGATGTGCATATTAAATGGAAACAACTAGAGTGTGTGGGTTTGTCATATTCACATCATGTATCATCACGTCATTCAATCCTAACATGAACATTTTTAATTTGGTTTTTTCATCATGCATGTAATTTAAATAATTTAGGAGGCTAAGAAACTTGTTCTTATGCCATAAAATAGTCATAATCCCCTGCTTCAACAGGTAGAACTCTATAATATTTTTCTCTTTGAAGTTGTCACTTGGGTCTCTCTTCCTAAATTGCCTCTTAAAGGTATCCTAAGAAAGAGTCATTAGGTGATAGACCTTAAGGGAACATAATTTATTTTATCATAAGGAAACATCTCCTACTAACTGGAATACTCTTATATGAACCTTGACATTAAAGTCCATATTGTGCAGAGTGAAGTATTTTTCTAGATTTATCAACCATGCCTCTATAGCTTCTTCGGGTTTTCCACCAGAATAGGTAGGATGCAGGAGTTTATTAATCTCCTTTATATTGGGTTCCATAAGATCATGTTGTCTTGGGTTTTCACCCATTCACCAAAACATTTTTAGCCCATTATTTCCTAGATTTACCTAGAGTATAACTAGGTTTTGATACCACTGTCACAACCCCAAAAATCATTGTACAAAATTTCAACATTTTTAGAATTATGATTCTAGATTCTAAAACCAATCATTGTACATGTATATCCAATACCATAACTTTATCTAAATGCATGTAATTTATTGTGAAAACCTTACAATGATAACTAGATGAATGTTTACCTTCTTTTAAGTTATGTGATTTACACAAAATTAAAAAATAACCTCAATTATATTTTTTATTTGTAATTAATCACTTTCTCTTTATGAGACTTTCACTTTTTCAATATGATAAATGTAATAGTATAATTATTATGATGTAAATGGTTCTAACTACCAATTAGTCAAGGATGAGACATATATATAAGGTTCCATTAGATTTATCACCACTTGGTTATAAAGGGTAGAATAGTCCCTAAAGTAAGGTTTTTGAAACCCACACCATCATAAAGATATTATAATATCTATATTGATAGTCCATTTAACATCAGTATATTATCCTTTTTATCAAAACCTCATTAGAGATGCATTTCTTTAAAATGATTGCGTACTAATGTAAAACAATCTTGAAACAATGATCGAGAGTGCCAAACCAAAATTAATTAATATAACCTTTAAACCTTACTAATAATAACCATTAATCCTATAGTTTCCTTTCGATTCTTAATCCCATAAGCTCAATGTTCTATCTAGGTTAATCATAGATTGCATTGCTTATGACCGTTCATTTTCAATCTCACTAAATAATCAGACATATTAGGTTTCATATTGCAATCCCTTATAAAAACATCTTAAGAAATGTTAGGGTTTTAACTAACTAAAAATATCCTTAAAATTTGACTCATTATAAAACCAAACACTAAATATCCCATCAATTAATCTATTGTAAATGAATAAAGTACTTTACTTATTTACTGAAATGTGACAAAGTGCTAATCCATCATAGGTCTTATTCTTTATTCACATATTATGTGAGTTGATGTATATTTATATAAAAATAATTCAAGTGAGTGATCACATCTATCATATCTATAATCCTTAACCACACATTTTTACTTTATTGGAACATCATGCCCCATAGTCTCTCAGTATCTCATAGTGACATAAAGTGGTCCATCCATTAGTTCTAGTCATACATTGCCTTGGATTTTTGACATAGTTCCACATTAGATGATCATTAATAATATATCTATCAATAATAATCATTTACTAAAAAATAAATAGTGACAATGAAACAACTAAAGAGTTCGTCACCTTATTACAAATTTATCATATTTCTTAAGACTTAACAAACAATCAAACTAAATGTAAGAAATAACTAATTAATTTCATAGCTTCTTCTTCAACTAAAAAGTATGCTGACTTTAACCCAAACCTTAATGTATTTGATTGAGACTTCAATTAAGTGAACACTAAATGTATTATCATGTAATTCAAATCATTTAATACTTATGAGTATTTTACTAATCATCCATGTAAGGTTTATGACATAGAGTATCCCTTGTATCCACAATGGTTATGAAAAAATTCAAATCATTCATCCTATCACCTTGATACTACCATTCTTACACATTATCCGATTTCTTACAAGGTATCATTCATAATAACTATAGTTCCACTGCTATGCCCCTAACCTATTATATGTATTAGAATAAGAATAGTCGACTTATGGCTTATTTATCCCTCTTTGATGTTATATCACATTTATCTATTATTTATTTAGTTTAGTAGGTTGGCATATAGAGTAACCATGGCCTTGTTATACTATATATAGGAGGTAATGGGTAGTTGTTTATCATCATATCAAAATATTCATTTCTTATTATGAGCATTTGGGAAGTTGCCCCCTCAAAGTGGATTATCTATTATTCATATTTTCTTCTATATTTAGATATCATTGTGATATATTATTTATATTATAATTATTTAGTGAATTAATATCATTACAAGTGGTATCAAAGCATCGATTTGGGCCATAATCATGTAAAAAACCCTAGATCTTGTAATTTGTCTATATCTTGAAAATAGATATGAATTTATTGTCAAAAATTTTATGAATGGTGTAAAATCATTCAAGGTTCCATAAAATTTCATCTTAATTGGATCTATTTTGAAAATGTTATAGCAATTTTAGGGTTTTTCATAAATTCACTTTATAGTGCGTAATTCAAGAATTTTTTCAGAATTATTTACATTTTTGGAAATATTAGAATAATATAGATGGGGAATGTTATTTTTAGCTTCTTATTTGAATTTGACATAATTAAAAAATATCTTGGTCAAAGTTAGGTCAAAAGTGCTAATCAGGGTTGACATTGTCAAGCCCTTTTATAGTAGGATTGCAAACTATGGGTCGAGGAAAGGGTGCCAAAAAAACTCCTCACATGGAATATATGGAGTCATAAGGGGGAGTTATCAGATCATTTATACCAGGGTTCTTTGAGATAAATCACAAGGTCAGCCAAATTGACTACAATGTGTAAGTCATTCAAAGTGAGATACAAGGCATACAATCTTATATGAAATCTATACAATCTAGTTTGGAAAATATCATGATGGATTTACAAAATAATCAATCAAATCAGCTATCTATCACTATTACACAAACCCACTAAGGTGGATATCCAAACCAACCTAATCTAAATCCATGTACCTTGCCATAATGAAACCTATTACCAAAGGTAGATATGCATAAATTTGATGGAAAGGATCCACTCAATTGGATCAACCAAATGGATAATTTTTTTGATATACACCAAATCCTATGTGGATAAAAGGTTACTATGGAATCCTTGTATCTATAACTTGAATAATTCATTTGGTATCGATGGTTATGTGCTCAAAATAAAAATATGACTCTCACTGTCACCTAGTCAATTTTTACATAAGAGCTACAATTACACTATAGTAATAGTGTGACAAAGAATTACTTCAGCTAACTAGAAAAATTGTAACAAACTAGTTTAGTCAAGGATTATATTCATAATTTTTAGAACGTATCTTTATGTGTGGATATAATTTCTGATGAGAACTTGAATGACCTATTTTTGGGAGGCCTCAAGGACCACATTCAAAATGAGGTACAAATGTTTAATCTACTTAAGGTTTTTGATCCTATTATCATGGCATGCATCATTGAGGAAAATTCATAGCCAATAAGAAACATTCATTCACTCACTTTAGATATCATAACATATCAACACCATCATTTACTCCACCTACCAAATTGACCCCTCAACAAATTGGAGAGACACATGCAAAATGATTATGTTTCAGCTGTGACAACAAGTAGAGAAAAGGACATAATGTGTTGAGAATAAGTTATTCTACATTGAGGGATATAATGAAGATTATTAAGAGTATTATACCTTCAATGATTATGAGGAAGAGATAGAGGAGGTACTTGAATATTCCAAACCTACAATCTCTTGTCATGCACTTTTGAGTATTATCACTCCTCAAACACTTAAAGTGGTGGGCTTACTCAAGAAACATAAGGTGACAGTGTTTATTGACTCAAGGAGCACACATAATTTCATCAACCACAATTTTTCCACTTGATTTAATTATTTCATTTACCCAACACCAAAATTTTAAGTTATGATTGCAGATGGTGGCATAGTCAGTTGTTCAGGGAAACACCATAGTATTAAGCTTGTTATGGGTGAGTATAATCTAGATTATCCTATGTTTTCTATTCCCATGGGTGGTGCAAACATTGTTTTGGGAGTCTAATGGATAATAACCTTGGGTATAATTAAGATGAAATTCCAAGAACTATTCATGTGCTTTCATTCTGAAGGTAAGAAAATTGAACTATGGGGATTATGGGCAAAATATCCACAATTGGTTAGTTCACATTAGATGAAAAAAATGCTAAAAAAGGGGATAGAAGGATTTATAAAATGATTATGTTCCATAGAAGTTCAAACCATAAAATCATCTCCACATCTTGATTTACAGATGATTCTTGATGACCACCCATCTATTTTTAGGGCCATGCCAAAAAGACTACCACAAAAAAGAGAACATGATCATGCCATTCAACTACTTCCAGGGATTCAACCACCAAATATCAAACCATGTAGATATCCATATGTAAAAGAGAGTGAAATTAAAAATATGGTCCATGAGATGTTGGAGGTAGGGATCATCAGGCACAACCAGATTATATATTCATTGTTAGTGGTCATGGTGCACAAGAAGGAGGACACATGGAGGATGTGCCCAAATTACATGGAATTCAAAAAGTACACCATCAAAGATAAGTTTCATATTCTAGTAATTGATTATTTTATTGATGAGTTTCATGGTGTTGTTTATTTCATGAAATTTGATCTTTGCTTAGGGTACCATCAAATTAGAATCAGGGATGAAGATGTTCATAAAATTGCTTTTAGAACTCATGAGGGCCATTATGAATTTTTGGTAATGCCCTTTGGTCTTAAAAATGCACCATCTAATTTTCAAAGCTTGATGAACACTATTTTTAGGACTTTTTTAAGGATGTTTTTGATGGTTTTATTTGATGACATATTGATTTATAGTAAGACATGGGAAGAACGGTTGCAAAATGTGAAACAAATATTGATAGTTTTCGAACAACATCAATTCTATGTGAAGTCATCCAAATGTGCTTTTAGAGTATAGTAGGTAGAGTACTTGGGTCACATTTTATCCCATGAAGGTTTCAAAGTTGATCCTCATAAGATAAAATCTATGGTAGATTGGCCAATATCCAACACTCTCAAAAACCTCTGAGGGTTCTTAAGACTAACAAGTTACTACCAAAGATTTGTGAAAGGTTGTGGTAGAATAGTATCTCCACTCACCACATTGATAAATACAGATGCCTTAAATTGGAATGATGCAACCACTAAAACATTTGAAGAATTAAGATATGCTATGTATACCACCCCAATTTTGGCTACTCCAGACTATTCTAAGACATTCATTATTGAATGTAATGCTTTTGGATCAAGGTTGGGAGTAGTAATAATGCAATAAGGAAGACCCATTACATTTAAGAGTCATAAATTTGAAGGTAATAATCTCCAAAAACTTTTTTATGAGAAAGAAATGATGTTTATCCTTCATGCAGTAAAACAATGGAGGCCCTATGTGATGGGTAGACATTTTAAGGTGAAAATGGATCATGATAGTCTCAAATAATTTTTGGAGCAAAGATTATCATCCGAGGAACAAAAAAAGTGGGTAAAAAAAATGTTGGGTTATGATTTTGAAATAATATACAAGAAAGGTAAAGATAATGTAGTAGCAGATGCACTATCTAGAAGGGATACATCCATAAAAGCATTATTTTGTGCAATGTCCATGTTGTAGGAAAATTAGGTAGATGAAGCTAGGTTAGAGTGGAGGGAAGATAAGGATACACAAGTTCTAATTCAAAATATCCAATAAGGTTCTATAGTCTCTAACAAATTTGAATGGACAGGTAATGCCCTATGGTATAAGGATAGGTTATACTTATGCAAAGATTCAGAGTTGAAGCATAAGATTGTTGCATAGTTGCATGAATATCTAATTGGGGGACACTTTGGGTTCTTAAAAACTTATCATATAATTAAGCGAGAAGTATTTTGGGAAGGACTCAAGGGAGATGTATAATTTTTTTTAGTAGAATGCTTGATATGCCAACAAAACAAAGGTGAGACAGTTAAGACCCTAGGTATGTTACAACCTTTAGCAATTCCTATTCAAAGGTGGGAGGAGGTTTCCATGGATTTCATCAAAGGGTTTCCTTGTTCGATGGTAAGAATGTTATCTTGGTAATTATGGATAGTCTTAAAAAATATTCCCATTTTTGTGCCCTTTCACACCCATTTACAACAAGTATAGTAGTTACTATTTTTCAAGAGGCAATTCTTAAATTACATGGAACCCTAAAAATAATTGTAAGTGATCATGATCCTATTTTCACTAGTAATTTTTTGAATGAACTATTTTTCTATTTGGGTACTCAACTAGCTCATAGCTCATCTTACTACCCCCAATTTGATGGACAAACAGAAGTGGTCAACAAATGTTTAAAGGGGTATCTTCATTATTTTGTATCACATAAGCAAAAATGTTGGGTTAAATGGATACCACTTACATAATGGTGGTATAACACATCTTTCCATACCTCTCCTAAAATGTTCATATTTATATCACTATATGGTTACCATCTACCTTCCATCACTTCTTGTTTAAGGGTGCAAACTAAGGTTTGAGATGTGGAGGAACACATTCACCATCAACAAGAGGTTTTGTATGGTTTGAGAGATAATTTGGCCTTGGCACAAAATAGGATGAAACGACAAGTGAATAAATATCGTAGTGAGTGATATTTTGAAGTGGGTGATTGGGTCTTTGTACGTTTGTAACATTACAAGCAGATGTCCTTGAAGTAACAAAAAAAGGACAACAAACTTGCTCCTAAGTATTATGGCCCTTATCAGGTTCTAAAAAAAATTAGAAGTGTGGCTTACAAGTTGGAGTTGCCTCATTCATCTTGCATACACCCAATATTTCATGTTTTCTTCTTAAAGGTCATTGTACATAAATTTTTAGCCTAAATATAGCTACTCAAACTAGATGAAGAAGGATGAGTCATTTTAGAACCAGAGAAGGTCCTACAAACATGTACTAAGAGGTTGAGAACCAGAGAGATTAAGGAATATCTAATCAAGTGGAAGAACATGAGTCATGAGGATGCAACTTGGGAGGGTGAAGAATTTTTGCAATAACATTCAGATTTGTTCAACATTAAGGACAATGTTAGTTCAAAGGGGAAGGGCATGCTATGCCCCTAACCTATTGCATGTATTGGAATATAAATCACTAACTTATGGCTCACTTATCCCTCTTTAATGTTATATCATATTTCTCTATGCTTTCTTTAGGTTAATAGGTGTAGTCATATAAAATATCCAAATTGGTAGTTTAAGTGTGGCTTGTGACACCCAATCCGTAGGTCCTTCTTGCATGCTTTTATGACCCTTCTAGCACATTTTTTCTCATTTCCAATCATCAGTAGCCTTCCAAATGATGATTTTAGCTTAACCAAAATTTATTTCCCAAGTTAATCCTATCCCCCTAGGTCCTAAGCTTGTAGGATAAGAGTGCCATACCTGTACTATAGCATCATACCCTAAGGTGTCCCATTTTTGATGTTCTTGTCCCTTTATAATTTGATCCCAAATAATTATTTTCATCTGATTCCTATCCTTCATCATGTCAACATAGCGTAAATACATATGACCCATGACTAATAATTCCCTTTAATAACCCATTCAAAATTCATTTAAAAGGGAGGTGACAAATCATACAAAGCAAGCAAGAATACAAACAAACCACTAAGGCAATCTTCCTTATTCTATGCATACAGTCAACCAACATAATTTTAAACATATTCAAACTCATACCAGTCCTTAGCCACCTCAAACACTCTCAATTTGGAATTGTTTCATTTGCATCACAATATTGCACAAAACACATTAGGTGGGAGAACTACATGTAGCTTGATCCCTCTTCAAAGTATTGGTATATAGGTAGTATGCCCACACAAGGGGTGTGGATCACATGTTTAGTGCATCTTATACACACTAACCCCCACTTTTCAAGTGATCCAAATCTCATTTTATCAAGTACAATGGAGGGTTAGGGTTTAAATACTAAATAATTTGTATATTGAGATCTATCAACATTCAACACTCAAGATTTCACGGGTAGGCTCACACAGGAACATTGAAAAGAACCCAAAAAATTTAGGTCTTTGTGAGTAGTTTGGAAAATAATGGAAGGAGTGGAAAACAATGTCAGACCTCAAAGTGTCTTATTTTTATGATCCTATCCTTTTTCCAAATAAAAGCTAGCTTCTAATTTATGACACTATCCCAATCCTGTACAACCAGTTTCAGACCTTGTATCAACCATCTCAGCCTGTTTCCAGATAAGTTATATTTTATCCATATTTTTTTCTATTTTTAGAAAGGTAAAAAAGACAAATAAATTATAAAAATTAGGACTATAATTATTACAATATTATTTACTAATTTATTATTCTAATTTATGACACTATCCCAATCTTGTACAGCCAGTTTCAGACCTTGTATCAACCATCTCAGCCTGTTTCCAGATAAGTTATATTTTCTCCATATTTATTTCTATTTTTAGAAAGGTAAAAAAGACAAATAAATTATAAAAATTATGACTATAATTATTACAATATTATTTACTAATTTATTAATCCAAACTTTGAACTAAACTAGAAATAAAAATCCATTATTCTCAAAATAGTTAAATCATTTGGTGAACCCAACTTACTTTGTTTGCACATAAAAACCCTAGAAGCCCTAGGGAAAATTCCTTGCTGATTTTTCTAGTATTTTTCTAATTTTTCCTGCATATTTAAATTATATTTTCACATATAATTTTTAAAATTTACCTTAGTAATTTTAAAAATTATTTCCTTCAAATCCTAGTTAAATTTACTAGGTCCCTTTGCTTCTTGAGGTATCACCTTACATCCAATTCAAATTTCACATAAAAAATCAAAAATGGATCTCACTCATTTCAAAACATTTCTTGCAAATAATAAGGAGCCCATACTCAACCCTATCATGTATATGAATGATGAAGTTTACTATATGTTAATGCAAAGCTTCATTCTTTTCCTTTTATGATTACTTGTTATAATATGGGATGATATTAAGACATTTAATGTTAAACATGTTAAGACACCTCTTGCCTCACCTCTCTTGGAGCCTCTATCCCATGTTGAGTCATGTTGCATGGTCGATTTTACTCTTCCTTAGGTCACTACTCATCACCAGAGAGCTAATTGACACCCTTTGTCCCTTCACCACCTTGCCCTATTGATTATCTTTGCTCTCCTCCCGTAGCCACTACTAGTCCTATACAACTAGTAGATAATGTGATTAGAGTTGTTAATTGACATGCCACCATGCCTCCCCCACCTAGTCAGGAACCCTGCCACCCTCCTATTCCTTCCCATCCTAGGCTCAAACCACCTACACATGTAGATCTGCATAGAACATATGATATTATTGATCAGTTGAGAAACACACCAGTTAAGATTTTCATGTTAGAACTACTCCAAAAACTAAATATGTTCAAGCACATTCTTTATCAGGCACTCAATCAAACTTTTATGCTTATCAATTCAGAGCCTTATTATTTGGCATCAGTGGTCAACACATTAAAAACTATATAAAATGCTATTTTTTTTATCATGAGGACATGTCTTCTCAGACAATTATTGATTAAAATTTACCACTATTCATACAAGCTCAAGTCAAAACCAATGTATTTAAGAGAGTTCTAGTTGATAGTGGTTCTAAACTTAATATATGCAATATTACATTTTTAAAGACCATGGGTATAGATATGGCATCCATGAAAAATTCATATAAGAACATTAGAGGGTTTTATGATATACTTGTTGGGAAATAACAGAAGCACACAATTGATTACCAAATACAAGAAACTTAATATGCGGAATTAACCAGAATCACAAGTAACTAGAATTATGAAACAACACAAGATATGAGAGACAATACATAATTGTATTAATAATCACTCAGAAGAAAATACAATAAAGAAGATGCCACTTCTTCTTCCACCTCAAAGGCTTGCCACACCTCAAGGACTTCTTCCCTCTCTCTCTCGGTCTCAACACACAACTCCAATATAGAGTTGTTGTTCACCTCTACCAGTCAGTAACAATGCTGCTAGTACACCAAGTACACAACCATACTCCAAGTAGATCTCCTGCTCTCTACTACTACCTGCAAATCACCAGACCTTACTCACCAATGTAGATCTCCAAACGTGGTCCTGCACATCGGCTAACCAAGATCATACATACACGAAGAACCCTTCTGATTATCCAAACTAGCACCCACACTTGGTACTGTGGAACTAGAAGGAACACACCATTGCTCTCTTCTCTATGAAGGAGCTTATTTTGCTCTCTTACTCTCTAGCACAAGTTTACAATATAGCCCATGAGTCTATTATATAGATCTCATGCTTACAATAATTAGACTATCTTAATTAAAATAATTAGACACGCAACTCTAAGACTATAATTAGCCTTTATCATGTAAATTGATAGTCCAAAAATAGACTCTCTAGAATCCACATGCAAACTGCATGCTCACACAGGTTGCTGATGTCGGCTCCTCCCTGACCGATGTTAGCCGACTCATAACCGACGTCGGTTGCTTCTGCACTGCATTGTGACCGACATCGATTGATCAGACTAACATTGGTTGCCCTGCAACTCATTCTACAACTCTCTATAACCTCTACAACCTTCGTAACTCCTCCTATTTGCATCCTGGTGAAGCTTTTAGCTCCATAACCTAATAATCTCCCACTTGGAGATAAACAGCTACACCTATACCTGTACCTATACATGGTCTAATTTATTCCCTGGCTTGTATCCCTCTTCAAGCTCCATCTTGAAGACCACCCACCACACACCCTATGATGCCTTTCCTGTCATCCAAGTAACCTGCCACATCCGAACCTACATATCCATGTAGTGAAGTCCTTGACCCTGCATAACACGAATCCCTGCTGCTAGTCCCTCTCAGATACTTGATAATCCAACTTCCCCGAATTGGCTCCAAACTCTCTGACAACTCCCACTGCTTGGGAAAACTCAGGCCTACACTAGACCTTATGTGATTTCGAACTCTGTTCTAAGCTCAGCTTAAACTGTCCAGCCCTTGGTGTGCTTTCCAATTCTGCAACCTACATATTGAACCCTGCCAACACCATCTTCACATTAGCTCCCACTGGAGACCAAATCTCCATGTCTCTTATGCCAAATAATTTCACTGCTCCAAATTCCTCATGACATGCCACTGAACTAACCTTACCTTTAGCTCAGCAAAACCCTGTATGTATGAACCTGCTAGCATATCAACCACATACAGTAATAGGATAATGTTGCGACCATCATCCACCTGGTAAGTCAAAAACAATGGTTTACACTGACATTGACTGAATCCCTGCTTTATCATCCACCTGTCAAAACTTATACCACTATCCTGCAGCTTCCTCAAGACCATATACCTTGGCCTTCCGTCTCACGTATCCATTCACTCTCTTCTTTAACTTGGGAATCCATTCATCTCTCAGTGCTTTCTTCCAGCTGACAACTCCACCAACAAACTCTTGTTTAGTTCTTCTCCAAGGACTCACACTCCTCATCCATGCCAAGCTCCCACTATTTCTGGATTCTACCTGCATTGCCTCTTCACATCTTCCTAGTTCTCAACCATCAGTAAGCAACTAGTAAGAAGGTGAACAATGAATGTGAGGTTCACTTATCCTTTTTGACCTCCATATGGGCGTTTAAGACTTATTGACAGCTTGCTATCTGCCCAATATCTATTTCAGTGACTGATCTTGACCATCTTCCAATCTACAACTGACCGACATCAGTTCCCTGCGACTGACCCTATCTACTAGCATCAATTCCTTAAACGATGCTGGTGTACCTACTACCGATGTCGGTTCTTATATGAGTGACGTCAGTTCTTGCTGCCTGACACCACTAACTCTGTTGATCTGCACATGACTGACATCGGTGCCTATCTGTTCGACGTCGGTTCCTCCTGACCAATGCCGGTACCTGTGTTCACTTGTGAGTGATGACTTTTTACCTGCGAGCTCTCCATGGATCAAAACCCTGTTCAAATTAGCACAACCCTACTCAAAATAATTTAGTCCCCTCAGCTGATCTCTATCCGTTATCTCCTCCATGAACACCAAGGCTTTCCAGTTCTTAAGTTTGTCAAAGATATCTGTCTTCCACTTAATAACATGCATTCCCCTCCTACATATGTGACTAAGCCTACAAAGCCACATCTCTACAATAGAAGGTGAATCAGTAATATATGTAGATAGATAAAGGATACCTACTTTCTTACCACCGTCTAATTCAAGTGCATCCGCTATGAGAGTTACTGTGCATCTCCCATCACCCAACTTTCTTGAAGAAATTAGACTCATCTCCAAGACTAGGCCCTACATGACCTCCTTCAACACCTGTGTGTTATCTGTTTGCAATTTTAGCTCCAATTCCCCTTTGCCAATAATCTGACAAGGCTCACCAGCTCCTAAATAAATCTCTCCAAAGTCTCCAAAGACATACCCATGAAAAGATGCTCTATTTTGGGCTGCATGGAAAGAGGCAAAATAATCTGCAAACCAAGATTCTACATTATCTAGAGCAACCTGTGCAACAAACCCTACAACATCTACTTCTACATGTTGATCTTCTACCGACCAACAATCTCCCTTTACCTACTCTTTCTTTCCATCAATTAGACCATTCGTGCTATTCAGTTTATCCATTCGTAGCTTACTTTCTTTTGCCATTGCTATACTCCCACTCAATCAGAAACCCCTGTGAGTACCCTGTAATCAACACACAAAACCTGCTCCCTACAACCTTAGCTCTGATACCACTTGTTGGGAAATAATGGAAGCACACAATTGATTACCAAATACAAGCAACTTAATATGCGAAATTAACCAAAATCACAAGTAACTAGAATTATGAAACAACACAGGATATGAGAGACAATACATAATTGTATTAATAATCACTCAGAAGAAAATACAATAAAGAAGATGCCACTTCTTCTTCCACCTCAAAGGCTTGCCACACCTCAAGGACTTCTTCCCTCTCTCTCTCAATCCCAACACACAACTCCAATACAGAGTTGTTGTTCACCTCTACCAGTCAGTAACAACGCTACCAATACACCAAGTACACAACCGTACTCCAAGTAGATCTCCTACTCTCTGCTGCTACCTGCAAAAAACCAGACTTTACTCACCAATGTAGATCTCCAAACGTGGTCCTGCACATCTGTTGACCAAGATCATACATACACGAAGAACCCTTCTGATTCTCCAAACCAACACCCACGCTTGGTACTATGGAACTAGGAGGAACACACCATTGCTCTCTTCTCTCTGAAGGAGCTTATTTTGCTCTCTTACTCTCTAGCATAAGTTTACAATACAGCCCATGAGTCTATTATATAGATCTCATGCTTACAATAATTAGACTATCTTAATTACAATAATTAGACACGCAACTCTAAGACTATAATTAGCCTTTATCATGCAAACTGACAGTCCAAAAATAGACTCTCCAAAATCTGCATGCAAACGGCATGCTCACATAGGTTGCCAATGTCGGCTCCTCCCTGACTGATGTCGTCCGACTCATAACCGACGTCGATTGATTCTGCACTACACTGCACTGTGATCGATGTTGATTGATCAGACCAACATCAGTTGCCCTGCAACTCATTCTGCAACTCTCTGCAACCTCTGCAACCTCTGTAACTCCTCCTGTTTGCATCCTAGTGAAGCTTGTAGCTCCACAACCTAATAATACTAGGATAAATATTAAGTACCATTGCTTTGGATATCATGGTAGGGCCCAAAACCCTCTCTACATAGTTCTAGGTCATGTCAGGACCTCTTCATTATAACCTTTTACATGGATGACCTTGGATACACACTATGGGGGTAGTTCCATCTACTCTTCATCGATGTGTTAAGTTTCTCCATGAAGGATACCTATACACATGCCTATCAAATAACTTAGTATTCAAATATTATATAATTATAGAGTCATCTTCAACTATTTCACCAGATGAGATACCTTATATAATAGTTCAAGCTCCACCTCATTACATTTATCTTGACCAAATACATACGTATGAGGTAGGAGAGACTAACACATCTCACACTCTTCCACGTATAGTTGTTTCCTTAACTCTATATACTCAACCAATAATAGTAGCTTCAACTATTTTAGCTACTCCAATAGTCAAATTACTACACCTATTATAATTATGCAATCATTGACAACACTTATAGTATTCCTAGTTGATTTTACAAATATAGCTCTTCAAGTAGTTATAGTTACTCTATCAGTTATATATACTCTCACAGTACTACCATTTTATATTGCTACAATTAATGAGACTCCCATATCATAGTTACACCTTGTGCTAAATTCTAAGTTACCATATATGCATGATGTTGATACAGATTCTCAAGCTACTTTCGATGATGATATAACACCCACACTCATAGATGACTATTTGTATGGATTGAGCTTTACACCAATTGGTCCAGGAGAGTATCAAAATGAATCTAGAGCCCTCATCTCACATCCTAAATCACTCTTAGTATCTTACACTAAACTCTCAAGATATACTACACACTCATGGTCATAGATAGATCACTTGGCACGTACAATTCACATGGCTACTTCTATGGATATAGAACTAGTCATTTAGATTTAGGTAGGTAACACAAAACATCAACCAAAAATTATGCTATATATGTTACTTGATCATGGATTAATCACATTACCTAAACTATGACATAGATCTATTATCAGGTTATCATGACAGGATGCTCACCCATTTTGTCTCTTTCATAGAATCATAGGCCATGACATAGAATTATGTATGATTTTACAATAGAGATTAGATAAACTACAAGTTTAGGGTATTATTTAGATTATATCACCATAATCACTAACTCTACCACTTACATTGAGGCCATCTACTACTACATATAAATGACCCAGAGAAGAACCAACATCTCCACCACCAGAGCAACCCTCAGTTTACCTTCAACAAGATGACACTACTATGAGTGATAGATCTCTAACTGACTACATAAAAACCACATATCTTACTAATACTTGAGGATATAACCACCATGTATATAGAGCCTATGGAATATGATGACATTTATGATGATGATCTTGAGGCATTTGATGATGGACATGATCTCTTTCTCCATCTTTGTCCCTAGTGGGCTCCATCCTTGTACTCTTTACCCCCTCTAACTTAGTCTTTTACATCATTGTGTACATAATTGCTCAACTTTCTTGTACATAATTTATCAATTTACTTATACATAGATTATTTCAAAAATTCCAAAAATAATACAAAATATCAAAATACAAAAACATTCAAATACATTCAAAAACACCAAAAACATTTCAACTATATGCATTATCCATGCTTTAAATTTTTACTACCATGCTAGACTTACATTTGCTATTTTATGTTATTATTTATTGATTTATCTACATTACCATGCTTTACTTGATCTTCTTTGAGTGTGTGCAGTGACACCCAGATCTTTGATTACTTCACTCTACCCATTGAGGAGGCATCTTACTTCTGCATTCAAGACATACATCGACATATCTACCCACTGGGGGCATCTTCTACATGAATACATCATCTAGGTTATGTCATTCCTACACCACACACTCTAGTTATCATGTTGATGTACATTAATTAATATTTTACATAGATTATTCTATCGACACTCACTAGTATATATCACTTGTGTATTTCTTAGCATATACCTAGTCTTGTACTCCATATTTTGCATACTTTCACTTCTTGATTTAATTAGTTAGATGTAGTAGTATTTCCATCTTTTACATGCTTTCCTTTCTTACTTTGGGTAGCTATATGTGATTGCATTTCTTAGTTCTTATTTTGTCTCTTGTATGTGTCTTAGGACATTTGCCATGTCTTTTTCTTATACCCTTATATGTGCTTGTGGCCCTCATACTAACCTTGCTCATTTTCAATTGTATGTGTATGTGGAATTTAAACATTCCTTGTATACTTGCTTTCCTAGTTTGAGTGACATGTACCTATGTCCCTTATTTTCTTGGCTCCTTGGCCACTTTTGTGTATTTATTGCTTCTTGCCTTGTGTGCTTGTTACTTATTTTATTTCTCATTATTTTCAATGCCATGATCCACATTATGCATTATCTTGATTTTTGGATGCCATTATGGACATCATGCTCCATCTGTCCTTGATAACTAACAACTAAAATTTCCAATTTCAATTTAGTATATTGCACATGTTATTACATTGTTACATCTATCTAGGCATACCCTTGTTGATATAAAAATATCCAAAACAAACTATGCTATATCTTGAGACATCATTTTTATTGTCATTGCTATATCATGTGTTTTATATCATAACACTCTTGTAGGGATATTTCTTCTAAGGGTAGTCATTATAGGGTCTACATTCCTACCCTCAGAAGAGGGGCAATAAATAAGGGTTTTGTCATAGAGATCAAAGCCTCTATCGATAAATTTTTTTAGTTTTTAGAACACTTAGAATAGCATTCAAAATCCAAACCAGGTAAAGTAGACCAGAAAGATAGTGATGAACATAGAATAGTGATAAAAAACAACAAAGGACAAGAGTGCCACACTTAGACTACAGTGCTGAACAACAAAGTGTCATATTTTTAGCACTCCTATCCAAATAGTAAAAAACTCAAAATTTCTAGAAATAGATAGAAAGGTAAGTTTAGTTATAGTTTTGTCAGCTATAATTTAGTTTAGAATCAGTAGTTTTAGTAAAAAATTTCTTAGAGAATCTAGATATAGGGGGCATCATGTGTGGCATGATGACTCTCACTTCCAATTTCATATTAGGTAATTGGTACAATTGCCAAATCAGAATCCATGTTACAAACACTAGTGATTGGGGGTAATGTGCATGGCACATTTGCCTTCTTTTCTTCCCAAGTTTAGTATATTACCCAAGTATTCTTAATATTTGTGTGTCTTATTCCATTTTCAAGTGGTTTGGATAATTTTTTAGTGGCTTTCATATAAGCCTAGTTCCCAGTTTTGGAGTGGCTTTCATACAAGCCTAATCCCCACCTTCCAAAGTGGCCAAGATTGGCCTAGTTCTTAGCACACATTCAGCTATCCATGCTACATTATTAGATTATAGAGCATTCATGGGCTTTAAGATCCATCTCATATGACACACATTCATATTGGTATCAGTTCATAGCTTCACTTAGTAGGCAATGATGGAGCCAAAGGACTAGCTAGCCTTTGTAATCTTAAGCCACATACTCAGAGGGATTGGACACACAGTCTAAACATTTATTAACACATACATGACCACATAGATTCACTTAGTGTGCAATGATGGATCTAAATGGATAGCCTTTGCAATCTTGAGCCACTCTCAGGGAATTGAGCACTCAACTCTATTTGTAATATTACTTTTGGTACAATACATACCCATTATTACTTAGCATCACTCAACATCATTCAACATCACACATCTTCATGGAATTTACCCTTGTAGTTAAGTTTAGGTATGCTTTCTACTTTTCCTTTATCCCAGTATTTCACTTTGTTGCATCACTAGAATAAAGCAAGGGAAAATGTAGTCATATAAAATTTCCAAATTGGTAGTTTGAGTGTGGCTTGTGACACCCAATCCATAGGTCCTTCTTTCATGCTCTTGTGACCCTTATAGGCATGTATTTACTCATTTATAGTCATCCATATCCTTCCAAATGATGATTCTATCTCAACCAAACTCTATTTCTTAAGTTAATCCTATCCCCCCAGGTCTTAAGCCTATAAGATAGGAGTTCCATACATGGACTATAGCATCAAACCCTAAGGTGTCCCATTTTTAGTGCTCTTTTCACTTTGAAATTTTATCCTAAATGGTCATTTTAATTTGATTCCTATCCTTCATCATGTCAGCCTAGAGTGAATACATATGACCCATGACCAATAGTTCCCTATAAAAGCCCATTCAAAGTTCATGTACAAGAGAGGTGACAAATCTTAAAAATCTAGTAAGAATATAAATAAACCACTAAGGTAACCTTCCCTATTCTCTACATATAGTCATCCAACGTAGCTACAAACATATTCAAACCCTCATACCAGTCCTTAACCACCTCAAGCACTCTCAATTTGTAATTTTTACATCTGCATCACACTATTTAATAAAGTACATTAGGTGGGAGAACTACATATGGCTTGATTCCTCTTCAGAGTATTGGTATGTAGGTAGCATGCCCACACAAGGGGTGTGGATCACACATTCAATGCATCTTACACACACTAACCCCCCCTTTTCAAGTGATCTAAATCTTATTTTATCAAGTATGATGGAGGGTTAGGTTTTGAAGACTAAATCATCTCTATAGCGAGATCCATCAACATTCATCACTCAAGATTTCACAGGCAAGCTCACATAAGAACATCAAAAAGAACCCAAAAAATTTAGGTCTCTATGAGTAGTTTGGATAATAGTTGTAGGAGTGGAAAACAACATCAAGCCTTGAGTGTCCTATTTTTAGTACTATTCTTTCACTGAACAAAAGTTATATTCTAATTTGTGACACTATCCTAGTCCTGCATAGCCAATTTTAGACCCTATATCAACCATCTCAGCTTGTTTCTAGATAATTTATATTTTATCCTTATTTTATTAATTTTTTTAGGACTATAATTATTGAGATATTATTTATTGATTTATTAATCTAGACCCTTAGCTAAATTAGGAATAAAACTCCATTATTCTCAAAATAGTTAAATCAGTAGGTCAACTTATGGAGTAACCATGTCCTTGGTAGACTATATATAGGAGGTAGTGGGTAGTTGTTTATCATCATATCAAAGTATTCATTTATTATTGTGAGCATTTGGAAGGTTTCCCCCTCAAAGTGGCTTATCTATTATTCATATTTTTTGCTATATTTAGATATCATTGTGATATCTTGATGCTATTCTGATTATTTGGTGAATTAATATCATTACATATACATTCTAATGTGATAGACTTAAGTAAGCTATAGGAAACACAATTTACTCACCACTACACTATAAGGTCTTTCACTTCACCATTTCTTACCATAACATCAATTAGGGTTTCCTAGAATACTTAAATCCAAGATATATAAAGTGTTAGAAAACTTTAAACTAGTATCATATTCATAAAAGCATGTATAAATACCTGAAAAAAATAGAGTACTCAAAATTACTAACAATTTTGGACAAAATTCCTTGAATATAATCATCAATCTTTCAATTCCAATAATTACTTCATAAGATAAAGAAGTAAAGGAAAAACATAGTCCATCCTTAGGGTAATGTAAACCTTAATTATAAAATATCCATAGGTATATCCAATAAGTATGATAATAATGCCTATATTACTTTCCTAGAATAACCACGACTTGTAATAGTCAACCAAAAGGATCACATACAATGTTATTCATCTTAACAACATAATTGTGCCATAATCCGTAATCAAAATCTCTTCATGAAATACAAGTATAGGTCTAAGACCTCAAACCAACATGTATTGATGTTAAAAATAATTGATAAAGCTTTGAACTTAACAATCCAACCTTCAACATGTTATAGGCTACAAATTTATAATACATAAGAGATCTACAATTCTGCTATGGGAGAATCAATAAGCATAATCTTTTTGTTGACTATTTTTGACCCCCAAGCCAAAAAATCAACCCCTATAAGAAAAAACTTGACCATTGTGGTGTCTTGAGAGCCTAAATGAGACCTAAATTAGACTTTGAATAATTTAGGGTATTTTAGTAGATATTAAGGTATTTGAAAAAATTAAGGTTTCTTGTTCTCACTATATTTATAATTGTCTTAACTACTTCTTGTAGGGGGCTTTTTTGGCAAGGTGTAGGGGATGTCCAAGTCACATTTTGAGCCTTGACATGAGGTATAGTGTTATATCTAGGGTCATCTTATGTAGTCTATTTGTCAAATGTTTTAAAAGGAAATGAGTCTCTAAGGTCATCAAATGCCTTACAAACATGTCATATAGGCTAACCTGCATACTAGAAGCCTTTAAGGAAGCTATATCTTGTATTTCACATTTAAATAAGAGTTTTCAAGGGAATTTTGAAAAGATAACGTATTTTTGAGATTGTGAAGCCAAAATGAGATTCAAATGGATGGTGAGTATGTTGAAGTACACTTATCTAAAAGGGTAGTTTCCCTACATACAGTATTGAAAGGTAAAAGAAGGAGAATAAAAGCTTATCATTTGTTAAAAATCCATAATTTGAGTCAGTGAGAGCTCCATCATCATTTGGTTTGAAGGTTTGGCAAGATAACCTTGTAGTAGAGGTAGCTTTTTCATGAAAATTGAGCTATATGTAGATCAATCCAAGAAAAAGATATGAAGAACAGATGTAAGGTGGTAAAAAATGATCACACATCCCTCATACAACTTCCCTAAATCTTCTCATGGTCAGTTTTAGGTTTATAATGGAGATACAATGATAAAAAATTTTAAAACCAAAATAGACCTTCTATCAAGTTCTTATCAAGCTTGAGAAGCTCTATTTGTGGATGATCATTCATAAAGAATGACTCACCCTGAGATCTATGTTTGTAGGAGTTGAAGGCCCTTTTTATGCTCTCTAAGTCCATGGTATTTTTTTCCTAGAAGATCCCTCATGTTATTTGAATCATTGTTAACAAATCAAGCACCTTTAAAAACCTATCAATGTCTACACATTCATTTTCTTCCTTTTGAGAACCCTTTGAAGTTTGATGATGGAAAATAAAGGATTGAAAGACCTTGTTATGGAGCCAAGGGACCCTCCCAATATCACAAATGGTGCATATGACCATGGTAATGGTATTATCATGATAATAATTATGTGTGTTTTGTTTAGAGTCATAGGTTTTGGGAGTTTTTCTTGCAAAGTATGAGATACTTCCATACAATTAAGGCCAAAGAAAGAATCCATGATCTATGAAATATTTAAAAGATCAATTATTTCCTCCATACTATTCCTAAGTTATAAATTTAGAGGAACCTCATAAGGCTAAAGAGTACACCTAGTTACATTAGATGATCACCTACAACTCTCCTAAATTCCTTGCCACTTGACCAACAGACTCATGAAAAGCTATCAATGAGCCTCTCAGAATAGGTCAAAGTTCTTGTAAAATGTGGATAGATTATAATATATATACATGAAGTAGTAAAGGTTCCAAAAATCTCTTCATGAGATGTCAAGACAAGAAGATACAAGGAAAAGGCTCAATAGGTTTATATGAAGACTTACAAGTTTGTGACATACAGTAGAGTCAAAGATCACATTAAAGATTGGATGATTTAAGGTATGTTTAAATGGAATCAATCCTATATAGGGATACATATAAACTCTCCAACAATTGTAAAGACTATCATAATAGCCAGGAGGCTCATAAAGATGTGTTAAGTCTTTAGATATAGTCATAGGCCTTGGTGAACAAAGAGATGCTTATGGTGAATAGAGATACTAAAATATTTCCAAGATAGTCAAGGAAAACATATAAAAACTCTATAATAATTGTCAAAATATCATCAAGATGTAAATAAATTGTGAAGAACTATAGGTTTCAAGTGATTGTTATGGACTTAAAATGTGCTCCTATAGACCTAACATAGGCATATGGGGAGAAAATACAAAGTTGATGTCAAAGGGAGGAGTCAAAGATGCTTGTTTGAGATATATAGGTTTGTAGAGTTTAATAAACCAATAAATTTATTTCCATGTTTTAAATGAAGTCCAAATGTGGACCTACAGGTCTGCAAACCTATAGGTCCACACTCATGAGCAAAAATGGAAGCCTTGTGTTAGAAGGGACTTGTCTAACCTTGGGCAGTCCCACCACCATATAAAAATTCTAAGGGTAATTAAAAACATTGTAGAAAATACCTTACAAGTACTACAAGCTTGTCTTAGACCTCAAAGTGGAGAAATATAGTAAACACAATCAACTAGGGTCATTTGCAGTATTAGGCTCATAAACCCTAGCCTAAGTTAATGATGGTTATAACAGGGGTAGAAAAGAAAGATGGTAAGAGGACCATTGGGATAGATAAATATGGGTTTTACAAACCTCCCATAGGTGTTTTGAATCGAAACCAAACTCCAATATGTTATTTCTAAGTCACTCTCTCTCTCTCTCAAGCTCACCAAATAAATAATTTCTAGATGAAAAGTACCTTCTCAAGCTTAGAATAGTAAGGAAAAGTTGCATGGGAACACAAGTTCTTAAGGGATGTTATGGGACCTTTTATATTTGTGATTTATGGAATTAGTTCATTGGTTAAGGCATTTAGCTTTATGAATCATTGTTAAGATGATAAGTATATTTTAGGTTGCCAAGAAGACTAAAATTAACTTGATGAGAGAGAAAGTTTTTCTAAACACCCAATATTAATTGGATTGAACTTTAAACTACTTGGACATAATTATTCACTCCAAAAAGACTCTCACCATGATACTTGTTGGTACCTACACCTGTATGGACACATTAAATGTTATAAGGATTTGGGCTCAAAACATGGTATTTGACCTCCTATAAAGATGAAAAACATTGGAGAGGATGGATTAAGTTGTATTCTACCTCCTTAGGTAAAAATATCCATACATGTCAATTTAGAAGTGTTTTTATAGGTCTAATTATTGAAGGCAGTGTAAAGAATGCCTGTGAAAGACTAGGTTTTTTGGCCATTTCATGGTTCTCCTATCTACACAAGGTCTCAAAACCCCAAATTTGACATGGAGAATGGTCATGGGGTAGGAAAATTTAATCAAATACTTATTTTTGGTTTCACTTGTGTGGGATAAGTTTAAAGCTAAAACTTAGTTTCTAGGCCTTGAGGCCTAATTAGAGAGAGAAACAAATAAAATTGTTTCTAAACAAGATTCGCTTTTCACATTCAAGAAAGGAAAATGAGAAACTAAAAAGAATAGACGAGGGTTTGTACGTACCCAGATTATGGACTTGCACACCAGATTTAGACGATAGCAGGAACTCCTCTTTAGTTGTGGAGGATGACACCTGAAAGAGAAAGAGACTAAAACACGAAAAATGTTAGATGACAAGAAAGTGGACTGCCAAGCGAAAGCTTGGTCCTAGAAGCGCAAAGACTTCTCGAAGGATGACAGTCCACTATTAAAAATAGAATATTTGATAGAAGCAAAAATGATGAAAGATAGAATGAAAGAAATAAAAGACAAATGCATACCTGATATGCAGCAAATTGCCTTACACAGTCGCTGGCGTCGATTGTTCTACCGACGTCAGTTGGTCAAGTCTGCCGACGTCAGTTAGTCTATCGACATCAGTGGGGGAAATGACCGGCATCAGTTGGGGAAGTAGTCCTTGGATGGGCTATGGTTGGGTCTAGACAGGTTTTAGAGCTGCAGAATGGTCTAAGGTTTCGTCTAAGGGTCAAGGAGCCTATTTGGGGTTAGAGGGGTTGTTTGGGGGTCTGTGCAGGAGTCTAGGCAGACTGTATGTTTGAAAAAAGGAGGATAGAGGTGATAAGGATATGGGAAGGCCTTTCAGCGTTATGGGAGGAAGTCAAGTCTGGTATGTGGTCTGATAATCTAAATCTGGGTGGTGATATCACTTAAAAGCAATAACCAGAAAACAAATGAAAACACAGAATAAACGCTTACCTATTGCCTGATGAAGATAGAGTAGGAGATATAGTTGTAGATTGATTACTGATGGTGTGTTGTGGACTGGTTGCAGATGTTCGATGTAGAAGACCTCCAGTAAGATGACTGAAGCAGAGTACCTATGCTTAAGAGAGAGAGATATTTGGTTGCAGATTGATTGAGTGAAGATTGGTTGATTGTTCTGACTAAGGTCGGGGATCTGAGAATGTCTTGAAAGAAGGTCAGATAACCGATCAAAAAATTGATAACAGATAATGGATAATGGATTGGGAAATGGATAACGGATCTTGTGTTCAGGTCGAGAACACAGTTTTAAGGGTAACCGACGCTAGCAAAACCACTGATGTCGGCCGCATAGTGACCGACGTCGGTGGCTGTAGAATGGGGATAGAGGCTAATTTTAGCCTTCTGCCCATTCTTACATGTTGCCAGGGTCAAGGCTTGTGGGAAAATGGTCGAGAGGGGCTAAATAAGTGTGGGAGAATAAAATGGGGGTCATAAATTGGTCATAGGGTGAGATGGCAAGGGGAGAGAAGGGGAGGACAACCAAGGGTTAGACATGATTTTGGTGTCTACATTTGCCCCTTTTTGTCTTGTTGGTTGTTCTAGATGAACTGCAAGACAAAAATAGGATTTGGTTGCCCCAGGTATGGGATAAGGTTGATTTTGTCCTGTTGGTTGTTCGAATGAACTGCAAGACAAAAATAGGAGGTTGATTGCACCAGATGGGATAAGGTATTCCCACTCAAAGCAGGAGTCAAGGGAAGGGAACCAGGAATCAGGTGCTGATTTGATAGAGAGTGGAGGAAAATGGGTGAGGGTGAACACTGCAATAGTTGTGATTGTGTGCATACCACTTCACAGGATGGTCAGGTCATATTTTCATAGGTCAAGGGTTAAGGAGTGCCAAAATTGAAGTAACCAGGCCCTAGCATGTGGTCGTAGCTGATCAGGTTATTCAATCTAAGCTGAAGCTCTAATGGTCATCGTGTTCCAGGTATCCTGAGCTCAGGACGTGCTCCTAGAAAACATGAAAATGTCACAAGTAGTGGGGATCAACTTGCTCACGATCTGATACTTGTGAGGGTCAAAAATAGTCTGCACATAATTTTGCTAACCAGTCGTGGGGTAGCATACATGCAAAAACAACCAAGGAAGAAGTCATCTTGGAAGTGGTCAAGGTTGGAGGAGATAGGCACGATCTCCATGGTCATTGGTCAAGACGAGGCTGAGATAGATGATTGGTCGAATGAATGGGTGGATGAAAGAATGTGGCTGAGTTAACCTCAGAACACTGAGTGCTGCCTACATAGCCCCTGTTGTAGGGCCTCAAGCCAATGTAGTTCTCCCTAAGAGGGAGGAAGAGTCGAAGTGATGGATTGCATGCGGTCTAGGTCAAGTCATGGTTAGAAGAGGATAGGGTTTGTCCAGGATGTAGATGAATAAATGGGGGTGGTTGAGCTAACCCCAAAAGACAGTCGTGTCATCTAAGTGCTGCCTGCATAGCCCAGATTGGAAGGGGCCTCAGACCAATGTAGTTCAGATGAAGAGACAAAGTGGTCGATGATTGGTTTTGGTCATGTGTTGAAATGATGAGGAGAAGATGATGTTACAACCTTTTCCAAATGGTGTATTCTGTAACATTGGTTGATGGGTCTTTCATCCCTAGCAATTTTCCATATTCGTGATGGATGTATGCTAAAAATGAATTGAGGTCTATTTATTCTTCAGCAAGTAATGGTTTATGCTTGACATAAATTGAGAAGTCCATAGTTTCCATGTGTATTGGTGTCCATAGAAACTAGTGCAGATAGGTTTGAAAAGAGGGTTGAGCTGATTTGATAAATGACAAATGATTGGATGTGACCAAAGTGTAGAGAAAAATTAAAAGGCATATTCACCCTTTCATTGACAAGGACCAAAATGACAGCATAGATAGGGGTTGTTAGAACTAAGAGCCCCATTCATGCATGACGTCGGTGACCATAGGTTGTGTTAGAACGGTAAGAGAATCACTTTGACATTAAAGTGAGCTCAAAGTCCCTTGAGCATGCGATAGGAGGAGGATAGGGTAACCCATTTTAGAGCAGAGATAACTTTGCCCCTTTTTATAGGAGACCCTGAGACAACTACAAGCCAAGTCCATGACCCATTTTTTTTTTTGGTGCAGACTGATCAATGTGGGAAGTCCACATAAAGATGTCATTTGCTTGGTGGTCATTTGTGAAGCTGAGTGATATGGGAAGCTTCTAAAAAGGTGTTGTTTGTAGCAAGACTTTAGTCATAGCCATCCTTCGAGGGAGTGGTCTATATTTTTGCTTTAAATATAAGGGCTTTGAATAGCTATCCTTCGAGGGAGCAGTCTATTAGCTATAGCAATGATAGAATAGTTGTCCTTCAAGGGAGCAGTTTGCTTTTTGATTTGAGTTGGTGACCTTGGATATTGTGACATCGTGATTTATTTTTGATAGAAATGTGAGTCATGGACAAGACTATAGAAGTTTAAGGGCTCCCTTTTATTAGGACAAAAGCATCCATACTGGATAAAAGGGTTGTAGAGGATTTGTTGAGGGGAATAGGGTTGAAAGGAATGAGGAGTTTAGAGGATGGGGATTACTCAAGGGATGAGCTCAAGGTAAATGTCAAGTGGATGAGTACTTGACTAATAGTAGAATGGTCGCAGATGTAACACATTAAGAGGCTCAGGTTCTGGCCATCCATCGAGAGAGAACAAACGATAAGTCCCTAATCCATACTTGTGCGTGATAATGAAAGGTCCAAACCAATTAGGGGCAAACTTGCCTCATTTACTTTGCTCCATATTGGTCACGTCCTGATTCTCTTTGAGGATGAGGTCTCTGATGTTGAAATCTCATTCTCACAGATTTTTGTCATAGGCTCGCTTGATGCGATTTTGATAGACATGGAGATGGTTGAGGGCAGTAAGATGGCGCTCATCAAGTAACTCAAGTTGAGCTAAGTGATCTTGATGAAAGTCATCGTTAGAGAGAATGTCATGCAGAGAGATGTGGAGAGATGGGATCTGTACTTTGAGAGGTAGGACAACCTCTGTTCCGTACACTAGAGAGAAAGGGGTAGCACTCGTGGAGGTTCAGATGCTAGTGTGGTAGGCCCACAAAGTGAAGGGAATGTGAATATGCCAATCCCTTCCAGTGTCATTGACCACCTTCATGAGAATTTTAGTCAAGATTTTGTTGGAAGCCTCGGCCTGCCCATTTGCTTGTGGGTAGTAAGGTGAAGAGAAGCTGAGCTTGATGCCAAATGAGTCGCAGAGCTTTTGGACAGTCTTGTTTTTGAAGGACTTGCCATTATCGGTGATGATTTTGTGAGGGACACCAAAATGACAGATGATGTGGGTGCTGATGAAGTCGACAATCTTGTCAACTTTTATGGAGATGAGAGGAATGGCTTCCACCCACTTGGTAAAATATTTGGTGGTGGTGATGATGGATTAATGACGAAGAGACAAGTGAGGGTTAATCTCACCGATGAGATCTAAGCCCCACTGAGAAAAAGGCCAAAAATCCAGAGTGACTTGTAAGGCATGGCTAGGAAGATGAAGCAAGCTAGAGTGCTGCTGACACTTGATGCAATGTCAAACATAATCGCTACAGTCTTGATGAAGGGTGGGTGAATAATAGCCCAAGCGAATGATACGCTTGGCAACCGAGTTCCCACTGAAGTGTCCACCACAAATCCTATCGTGGACTTGTTTAATGGCATGAGAGGCTTCAGTAGAGGTTAGACAGTGAAGAAGGAGGCTGTCGAAGCCTCGCTTATAGAGAAGACCCCCTAGCATGGTATAGCGAGCTGTGCGCTTGATGAAAGCTCGCTGCGCATTGCTAGAGAGATTGGGAGGAATGACAGAAAGAGATAAGTAGTCCATAAGTTGCTTATATCAGTCATCTCGTGGGCTAGAGTCAATGGTGTTGACATGGTTGATGTTAGAAGAAAGGTATGAAGGCAATGGCAGATGATGCACTGTGACAAAAATTCTAGATGATGATGATGAAGATGAAATATGCGAGGCAAGAGAAGCCATGGTGTTAGCAAACATATTCATGGATCGAGGAATAGTCTGCAAGAGGTAATGGTCAAAAGAGGCTAGAAGAACATCAACATGATTTTTGTACCTTTGCAAAATTTCATTTTACAGAGGTATGAACCATTGACCTGATTGACGACAAGCTGCGAGTCGCTGAAGATGTTGATGGACTTGATGCTGAGAGAGAGGGTGGTTTGAAGTCCCAAAATTAAGGCACCATATTCAGCCATATTATTGGTACAATCAAAGTCGAGCTTAAAAGACAAAGGCATGGGCTCCCCTTCGAGTGGGATGAGAATAACTCTCGCACCCCCACTAAGTTGACATTTGGAGCCATCGAAGAACATGGTCATTTGGTAGACAGTGTCATTGGTGGAAAGTGCAGTGATAGACTCATCAGGGAACTCACACTGTGAAGGTTGATTGTTGGGAAGAGGGGCATCTGCTAATTGGTCAGCGATGGTTTTCCCCTTGATAGATTTTTGCTGGATGAATTTGAGGTCAAACTCAGCAAGCAGCATGAACCACCGAGCCATACGTTGATGTTGATATGGCTTGGAGTGCATATACTTAAGAGGGTCAGTGTGAGTGATGACAAAGGTTTTGTGGTTGAGAAGATAGTGGCAGAGCTTGGTAGCGGCAAATACTAACACCAAACAGAGTTTTTCGATATGAGTATATCGAGTTTCATAGTCGACCAGTGTTTGACTGATATAGTAGACCACTTGCTCACTGTGATGCTCGTCTCGATGCGCGATCATGGCACCTAACGAATGGTTGGTGGTAGAGATGTAAAGGTAGAAGGGTTGGTCATCTTGAGGTGAAATGAGGACTAGTGGAGAGACTAGATAGCATTTGAGGGATTCAAAAGCCTCTTGACAATCATTATCCCACTCAAAGGAGATGTCCTTCTTAAGGAGATGATGAAAAGGTTGGCAATGATCATAAAGCTATGAGATGAAATGATGAATGGACTGGAGCTTCCCTTGTAGACTACAAAGCTGCTTGAGATTGGTCGAAGGCAGCATCTCAAGGATAGCGTGGATCTTGGCGAGATCTATCTCGATGCCATGAAAAGAAACAATGAAGCCCAGGAGCTTGCCAGAGAGGACCCCAAAGACACATTTCTTGGGGTTAAGGCAGACATTGGATTGAAGAAGGCGAGAGAAGATGATTTTGAAAATGGTCAAATTGTTGTGGCGAAGCTTGGACTTGCCGAGTAGGTCATCCACATAGTCCTCCATGATTTTGTGGAGGAGATCATGGAAAATGTAAGTCATGGCATGCTGATATGTGGCACCTGCATTCTTTAAGCTGAAAGGCATGACTCGATAGCAGAAAGTCCCCCATGGAGAGATAAAGGTAGTCTTGTGCTGATCTTCTGGTGTGATCAAGATCTGATTGTATCTTGAAAACCCATCCATGAGAGATAGCATCTCATGGCTGGCCATGAGATCAACAAGCTGGTCAATGTTGGGAAGAGGAAAGTCATCTTTGGGATAGGCTAGATTAAGGTCGCGATAGTCCATGCAGATCTGAATCCCCCCAATCGCTTTGGTGACAGGGATGATGTTAGAGACCCACTGTAGGTAATCGATGGGCTGGATGAAAGAGACTGAAAGGAGGTACTGACGCTCCTCTTTGACAAGGAGTGCCACATGAGGATGCATATTTCAAAGCTTTTGCCTAACAAGCTTAGCCTCTAGTTTGGTGACTATGTTATGGGTAGCGATGGTGGGGCCGATGCCAGGCATTTCATTGTAGGTCCAGGCAAAGGCCTTGCTATGGTCTGAGAGGAATTGGGTGTAGTCAAGCTGCTCCTGAGCGTCTAAAGATTGGCCAATCTTCAAGATGTGAGGAACATCAGAAGAAGGGAGGTTGATGTCAATGGTTGATTCATTTAACATAACCTGGGTCTCAGAAGGGAGGGAGCGCTGGATGAAAGAATCGTCAGTGCCCATGTAAGATAAAATGGCATCATTGACAATGCATCGAATAGTGTGAATGGTCGCTAACTCATCCTCTATCATGCTGGGATAAATGAGAGGGAGAGACTTAGACACCCCATTTAGCTGATAGGTTAGGGGTTCTAGGCAGATGGTGTTTATGCAAAAAAAACTAGGAGGGATGGAAACCACTGACTCTGTAGGTGAAGAGGGCAAAATGGGTGAGCTTGAAGGAGGTTGATCAATGGTGGGTTCAAGGCAAAGGTCTACAGAGGCCTGAGTGGGGTCGCGGTATCCCAAGCCATATCATTTCTTGGCATCATCATCATTGAGTAGTTTGATGGGCTGATGGGAGCCTTGCTCATAGCATTCGAAGCCAAAACCCTTCCATGCACACCTGTAAAGGTAAGTGTGTGCAAAGGCAGCGTTGCCAAGAGATGAGAAGTCTAATGTGAATGGTTGTGGTGAAGAGAGAGGATTGCCATCAGTAGGAGCTTGATTGAGCCCCCCATAGACAAGGTTGGTTCGGAGGTGAGGAGGACCATAAGGCATGACCATACCGATCCGGTGATCGTAACTGGGGCTGTGGTGAAGGCATCCATACTCTTGTGGAGTTTGGAACATGTATAAGGCTATCAAGTGATATTCCCCAAGTGAAAGTCATTGGAAGATGTCTTCCATGGGGTCTTTGGTTACCACTTAAAGAAGAGGGGTGAGCGCGACCATTGATTGCAAACTGGTCGAAGCTTTCGTGGATGGAGGCAACGCAGGGGTCGATGGCTTGATAGGAATGAGGATGTCATTTGGCTGATAGGTTGTGTTACAAGTTTTGAAAGGTGATGGGTCAACGGGAATATTGTGGACTTGCCCGTCGTGCTCAAATTTCACACAACAGTGCAGGGTAGAGGGAACACAAGCCATGGCACGGATCCAGGGTCAGCCAAGCAAGATGTTATATTGAAACTCTCCTTCGATGATATAGAAGAGCTTCGAGACTGTGCGTGGACCAATGTGAATGTGAAGGATGACTGTGCCAATGGTTGTGGCAGTGGTATCATTGAAGGATCACAAGATAACATCAATTTTGGATACGCAATTCTTGGGGAGGGCCAATTGATCAAAGGCATGGGTGGAGATAATGTTGATGCTAGCGCCTCTATCAATCATAATGCACTTGATGTGGATTCGATCAACATAGGTAGTGATGAAGAGAGCAGCATCCTGATCTTTTGTGTTAGATGTAGGAATCTCAGAATCGCTAAAAGTGATGGAGGCAACAGGGGATAAAGAGTGGACTAGGGTAGCAAGTGGTTGGGGGTCCTCGGGTTGGACCTCTACTGCCTGCAAGGCTTGGATGAGGGCTTGATGATGCTGGGGTGAGGTTTGGATGAGGTCATAAAGGGACATCTTCACGGGCGTTTGGTGAAGCTATTTTAACATGGAGTCATGAATCACCCCTGAAGAGGAAGAAGAAGAGGGTTGAGGTGCGCCAAGGATAGAAATCTTAGGTTTGGGCAGTTGAGGTGGCTGGACGAAAAGATAGGTCCAAGGAATGGTAGCTTTTTCTTTCACTTTGTCCTTTTGTGACCTAGTGTTTATGTGAATGGCATTGATTTCAAAGATAGGGGGTGAAGGAGATGAAGGGGTCATGGCTTGCTAATGAGATGTCGATGTGGTTGAAGAGGTTGGAGGGATATGGGAAGGTGTTGGGGGTCAGTTGACGGTGTCCTCAAGAAGAAGAGTGTCCTTCTCCATGTAGCAGTGAATGATGGTCTTGGGGGCACAGCAAGTCTCGATATCATGTCCTGGCGTATGATGATATAGGAAAATCTTCATATCATCGAACCAGGAGGGCTTAGACCTGAGAGGTTGGAAGGGCCTGATGGGTGGAAGGGTTATGCTGGAAGTTTGCAAAAGTCAGTGCAATATCAAAGAGTATGAGCCCACTAAAGGGTCTGTGCTCGTTGATGTGTGTGATGCTGGTGAATTTTGCTTGGGCGGAGTTGGAGGAGGCTTCTGTACCACCTTCTGGGTTGATGGTGTGGCGGCAAGGGAAGATGACACTTTCTTAGTGAGAGGTGCCAAAATTTTTGGAAAGGATAGGTTGGTGGTCAGCAAAGGAAGCAGAGGAGGCAACTGGTTTTGATTAGAGGTTGGAGTGGGGAGGATTTTGATCAAGGTCAAAGGATGAGGGCCCAAAATAGAGGGCAATGGTGATGGGGGAGGAGGAGTTCACCTCTATGGTTTGGTAGTCTTCTTTGATTTGGTTTGAAGACTACTATTGGTCGAGGTCTGGTCTAAGTCCACCTTCACTTGTGGATGAGTGAGGTTAGAGATAGGGTGAACGCCGAGTGACTTGATTGGTTTAGACAAGGTAAATGAGGGTTTCAGTCCTGATGTGGTTGGTTGAGGTTTAGATGGTCTAGAAGTGGAAGTCTAGTTTTTGTTCAGAGTCTTGGGAGATTCTGCCATGGGAGGATTGGTAGCATGAGATGAGAGGGCACGGGCATGCTGAAGAGCTGTGAGACACTCCCCCAATACCTGATGCTCCACTATCCTTGAAGGGAGAAGTTTGAGTTTCTCTACTAATCAAGAAAATGGTTGAGAAGATGTTGGATGAGGCTTGGGTCCTTGAGAGGATGTGGATAGTTGCAAGGCCGAAGATGAGATTGGTGTAACAGTCTCAAACCCAAGGCATGATGAAGTCGTGATAGATTCATCTTTGGTTGGAGACAGAGGAGAGACAGGGTCTTCCCTAGGTGGAGAAGAAACTAGAGAATGAGGCTCCTCAAGAGGGTAAAGGGTAGGAATGATTGTGCCCTCCACTTGCAGTTGAGGAGTAGGAAGGGTCAGGTCCTCCATAGGTAGCAAGAAGGAGGATGGTGAGACCGATGGAGCTGGTATGGTCGAGGCATCCTCCAATATAAGAGAGGTTGACAGAGAACTAACTGGAGAAGGAGGTTCGTCCACATGTGATGGACTGATGGGTGGACTAACCTCTTGAGTTTGTGAAAGAGGTTGGTCGGGGATGAAGGGTGAGACTGTATTGATTGTTCGTACATTATGTTCATGAGTGTCGTCAGTCATGGTCTGGACATTGTTATGGGTCAGAGGATGATTGGGGAATGGTTGCTTGAAGATGTCGATGCCTTGATATTGGGATTTCGAGGATGAGGTCACCCTTTTCTAGAATGTCTTGGATGATGTTTTTAAGGGTCTTACAGTTGCCTGTGTCATGGCCTTTAACACAGTGGTAGATGCAGAAGTCATTTTCCCTATACCACACGAGGATGGCGCATGAGGGATCAAATTGTGGAGGTGGTCAGATTTGGGAGAGATTGAGAACCCCCTGTTTGACAAGTTTTTCCAGCACAGATGCGTATGATTCTCCAAGTGGAGTATACTATCACTACACGTATCTCTGCTGGAATTGGCGGGTGATGCTTTGGGACATGGATGGCTCAGGCTAGTTAGTTGAAGAGGAAGAGGATGAAAGTCTAACAACTACAGCGTTTGCTGATGCTTTAGACTTGGGGTTAGATGAAGAAGGCTTAGAAGAAGAGGAGTCATTGGTCTTGGAGTTGGGATTCTTACTTCCCAACTTGACTTTGTTTTCCTCAATGGCACGTAATTCAAGTTTGTGGGCCATCGTGAAGGCTTCGTCAAAGGTGTAGAAGGTCTGAACCCGCAAGGTAGAAGAAATATGCTTGGCATAAGCTTGAGAGAAAAGTTTGATAAGTTCAGGTTGGGGTAAGGAAAATGAGAGCTGATTGATGAGGCCTCTCCAGCGAACAACGAAATCAGCTATGGATTCATCCTCGAACTGTCGAATAGAATAGAGGTTTGTGATTGAGACCTTTTTGGTGATGTTAATAGAGAAGTGATCAAGGAAGAGTTGGGCCAGCTGAGTGAATGTGAAGAGAGAATGGCGCAAGGGAGCTATACTAGTCAAGAGTAGCACCAGAGAGGGACATAGGGAACATGCGTAAAAGTAATGCATCGTCATGGGCAATGAGATAATAGGCATGTCTGAATGCCCGTAGGTGTTGTTACGGGTCTTCCTTGCTCTGAAAATGAGAGAATTTAGGAAGTTCCCATTGGTTGGGATACGACCTGATTGGGACAGAAGGATGAATGGGTTCATTGCAAATTTGCTCATATGAGAGGGCATTGCATGAACCAGAAATAGAGGTCTCTAGGCTAGACATCTTGTCCATCAGCATTTTGATGATGTCGACTGACGGATTGGCGGGTGGAGTGCCCCCTAGGTTGTAGGGTGCTTGGAAGAGGCTAGATGAGGCATGTGACATAGTCAGTTGCACTTATAAGGGTGCAACATACTAATAACTAGTCATAGGGACAGAAGTGGAGGCCAAGGGTGGTTGGGTAGAAGGCATGGCTAGGCTGGATATTGCCACAGGAGGTTGGATAGTGGTAACATGGGCCAATGGATAGGTAGCCACCCTAGTATTGATAGGGGCGAGGGTAGGCAGAATAGAGACAACCAGATTCTGGAAAGGGGTAGAGGTTGATTGAATAGGCTGAGGTTGATAAGGGGCCGAAACCCTGCTGGAAGTGGGCCCAGAGATGGAGGGAGAGGCCACACTTAGAAGGTTGGTTAAGGGCTAGTCATTAGTCGAGGTGATAGCTTGGGTGTCTACAGGTTGAACTACGAACACTGTCGATACGGCCGTAGTCTCAACTAAAGAGGTTGGCATCCCATAAATCGGGTTGCCCGAGGAGTCTCGTGTTTTGCTTCACGCAAGATAATGCTGTAAGGCTTTGACATAAAGGTCCAAGAATCTTTTGAAATCTTTGTCCCCTTCAGGGACAATAGGAGTCTGGGTCAGGGTCGGTCAAGTAGGAGTTCTTTCAATCTCATAGTGGAACTCCATTATAGGACTGGTTATGGACGGGGAAGGTGGAAGCGGTTGACGCCTCGCATGGTCGACAAGAGCCTTGGTTTGACTGCGAGTCAGAACCATTCAAGGCAAGAAAGAACGTCCTCACAAGCTCAAACAAGCAGATAAGAACATAAAAGATGAAGAACACAAGTAGACCCTAAACGTTAAATCCCTAGGAATAAATTATTGGGATCATGGTGGCTTATGCCTTAGAATGTGTGTAGGAAGATTTGGCTTTTGAGACGGGTCCTAGAAGAAGTAGTCTATGGATGGTTTCAGGTTTGTTTAGGCACTCAAAAGTCTGTGTTAGGTTCCGTGCTTGGCCTGGTGCTAAGGAGCAAGCTCCCCTCACTTCACGAGTCCAGTGATAAGCTGGTCTCACTTAGCCAAAATATACTTCCCCTATAGATTATCCTCTGCCAGAGAACAGAGTGGGCTTTCCCCTTGGTGATGAAATCCAAGTAGGATTTCCGGGATGGGTAAGGTATCCACTGGGTGATGAAATCCTAGTCGGGCCTTGTCTCAAGTGAGTTTTGATGTTTAATTTATGCAAGTGATTTGGTTGTGTAACATAAAGTGGACTACGATTAATTCAAGATGTGGTTATTAATTACTAGGTGTGGACTAAGTATGCAATCAAGAATAAATGAGATGCAGTGTGTTTTAAGCCCAAGTCAAAATGTGAGTTTGAATGAAAACAAGTTGAGAAAGAGTTGAAGAGTATGACTTTTGGCTAGTCTAAGATGCAAGAAAAGAAAGAAGAGTTCTTTTTAATCCTGTTTATGATGTCGTTTAGAAGAGATAGAAGAAAGAGGTGAAAAGGGAGAAACCTAATGCACCTATATGAACAGAAAGAAAAGAACCCAAGGAAGACCCTAGGGTCCCACCGGGTGTGCCAGAATGTTTCTAAACAAGATTCGCTTTTCACATTCAAGAAAGGAAAATGAGAAACTAAAAAGAATAGATGAGGGTTTGTATGTACCCAGATTATGGACTTGCGCACCAGATTTAGACGATAGCAGGAACTCCTCTTTGGTTGTGGAGGATGACACCTGAAAGAGAAAGAGACTAAAACACAAAAAATGTTAGATGACAAGAAAGTGGACTGCCAAGCAAAAGCTTGGTCCTAGAAGCACAAAGGCTTCTCGAAGGATGACAGTCCACTGTTAAAAATAGAATATTTGATAGAAGAAAAAATGATGAAAGATAGAATGAAAGAAATAAAAGACAAATGCGTACCTGATATGCAGCAAATTGCCTTGCACAGTCATTGGCGTTAGTTGTTCTGCCGACATCGGTTGGTCAAGTATACCGATGTCAGTTACTCTACCGACGTCGGTGGGGGCAATGACCGGCATCAGTCAGGGAAGTAGTCCTTAGACGGGCTTTGGTCAGGTCTAGATAGGTTTTAGAGCTACAGAATGGTCTGAGGTTTTGTCTGAGGGTTAGGGAGCCTGTTTGGGGTTAGAGGGGTTGTTTGGGGGTCTGTGCAGGAGTCTAGGTAGACTATATGTTCAGAAAAAGGGGGATAGAGGTGATAAGGATATGGGAAGGCCTTTCAGCATTATGAGAGGAAGTCAAGTCTGGTCTGTGGTCTGATAATCTAAATTTAGGTGGTGATATCACTTAAAAGCAATAACCAGAAAACAAATGAAAACACAAAATAAACACTTACCTATTGCTTGCTGAAGATAGAGTAGGAGACATAGTTGCAGATTGATTGCTAATGGTGTGTTGCAGACTGGTTGCAGATGTTCAATGTAGAAGACCTCCAGCAAGATTACTGAAGTAGAGTACCTGTGCCTAAGAGAGAGAGAGAGAGAGAGATATTTGGTTACAGATTGATTGAGTGAAGATTGGTTGATTGTTCTGACTAAGGTCGGGGATCTGAGAACATCTTGAAAGAAGGTCAGATAACCAATCGAAAAACTAATAACGGATAACAGATAACAGATAACAGATAACAGATAATGGATAATAGATAACAAATTGGGAAATGGATAACGGATCTTGTGTTTGGGTCGAGAACACAGTTTTAAGGATAACCAACACCGCAAAATTGCCGACATCGACTACATAGTGACCGACGTCGGCAACTACAGAATGGGGACAGAGGATAATTTTAGCCTTCTGGCCATTCTTACATGCTGCCAGGGTCAAGGCTCATGGGAAAATGATCGAGAGGGGCTAAATAGGTGTGGGAGAATAAAATGGGGGTCATAAATGGGTCATAGGGTGAGATGGCAAGGGGAGAGAAGGGGAGGATGACCAAGGGTTAGACACAATTTTGGTGTCTACAAAAATAATCACACTTCCACTCAAGGTTGGGCCATGAAATTTTGAATAGGGATGTAAGGGCATACTAGGTACTCAAATCCATCTCAATTTTCCAATATCATTTGTACATTATCCTACATAAGGAGATTTGTGTGTTTTCAGGGCTATAAGGAATTGAAGACATGTAAGCTTTGGGTGTAATATGAAGTCTTGGAGAGTTCTTGGGGATTATAAAAGAGTTGATTTAGGTATGATAATATATGGAGATACCTTTCATGAAGATAGGTTTCACTTATAAATTTGAAATCAAGATTTGAGCCATTTGGGCAAGAGAGGCGTAGTGAAGCCAAATAGGCTTCAATACACCTAAGATGTGTAATCATCATGGCAATGTCAATATTATGAGGTTATAAAACTGATTCAAGGTGTTAATAACAAGGGAAGGGATCAGTTAAACATGAATTGATGACCAAGGGGTGCCACCTATCACTTTCTTAGCTAAGATAAGGGTAGTTTGAGGAAGAAGATCAAGGTGTCAAGAAAATATGAAAACTTCTACTCCATTTGGAAGAAGATGCATCTTCAAGGGAGAAACACATGTCTTTAGAGACTTGATGAAACTATTATTCAAATTTATTTTTTATTTTAACTCTTTCCATGAGTGTTAGACACTTGTCATCATTCTCTTCTACACTCTTTCCTTATTCTACTCTCATTTATCTATTTAAGTAACCTTGTTGGGATTTGTATTCATCCTCCACCTTGGTATGGGAAATACCTACCCATTTTTATGCCTTTGATCAATGAGAAACTATTAGTTTTACCTCCTTCATTGACTATATTTAGTGTGGGTACATGACTAGTTGATCTTGTCAAGTGTTTTGCTTAATCTTCCTTGGTATGTTGTCCTTTTCTAACATTCATATGTAGTTTGAAAGCTACTTTGCAGGACATGTGAAGTTTGAATGATGAGTGAATTATCTACTAATTAGTGTCTTTATATAGCCTCTTGATTATTCCTCCTAGCCCAAACATCTATCATAACCTCCATAATAAAGTGTTGATGTAGAGAGGCAGATTAGGAGTAGTGTGTGCTTAGGTTAGTCTCATGATTGATGTGCATATGCAATTGGTTGGTAGTGGTCAATTAGTTTTGGTGCATCACATCCATTAGAGTATCTTTCTCTCTCTTTTCATAACAAGTTGATAGGTTAGTGAATGAGCCTAAATGATACATTAAGGGGAGATAGCCTTATAACCTACAGATTCAATCTACCTATTAGGCCACCCATAGCCTAGGATTGTCTCCATGTTACCCCAAATTTGGAAGTCTTGAAAAATATTCCAAAGGTGAAAATTTGGGCAATAACACTCTCCAAATAAAATCATTCATCTTTTATATCCAAAAGTAACAAGATACGTAGACAACCAATAGTTCCATTTACATTAACTTGTCTCATTCCTCATATCCAAATTAATCATTATAAAAAAGAACTTTGAAATTTATACACAAATAATTCCAAACTCACAAACTTCATAACAAAACTAACCAAGATTTTCAATCATCTAATTGTGTTATGACACAATTTACAGAAAAGGACTTGATCATAATATGAATCAACAAACATGCTAACAATCAACAGGTATGTCCTTATGAAAATTTATTTAACATTAAACATTTCCTAATGATGTTATATACACCCTAAATTGGTCAAACAACCACATATATCATGTCTTTTCATAGTCCTCTTCACAAGAGACTTTGATTAGAGAATATGAGCCTTGTTCACATTAGCCATGTATTTGTTTTACTTATCTTGGTCTTATTTCTTACTTTTATCACCTCTTTGTTATCTCAATCAACTAACCTATACCCCCAGAGACCCCCAAACTTGGCCTGTGTCATTCCTAACCTATTTTTTTAGCCTCAAAAAATAGAATTCTAAAGGACTACAATGCCTGATGATCCTATCCTACTCAGTGTTAATGTCCAACGGTCATTTTTTATTTCCTAACAGGTCCCAAACCCTTATTATCTCTTCCATTAAATTTTATTTACCTTTTTTGATGTTGGCTAATGCAAATAAAACTTCCAAATTCAAAATAAAGAGTTTCTTATATAAATTTTATAAGGAACTTTATATCTAGCACTTACTACTTTGGCATGATAAATAATTAAAATCAGTCAATAGTATAGCTCAGCGTTTTGCATCACACAGATTTGCATGCTTGTGTTTTATTAATTTTTGAATATTGGAGTTATATTCCTAAATAATAAAGGCATTTAGAAATGTAAATCAGTAAATAAATATACAATAATTAAGCTACTAATTTGTATAAATAGGTTGTATTTTTGTCTTTTCTAAATATAGTAAGAAGTGAGAGAGATTAGAACTTAGCTTATTCTGGCTGATTTGGATTGAGCCAAGGTCTGATACTAGAGGAACAGGATTGAGAAATAGTGAAAAATAGGTCTATATAATTCATTTCTTAATTGGACAAGAGTACCAAAAATAAGACACCCTATTATCTGGCACTATAGTCCTATTCTGGTGCTTTTGTCTTGAGGCTAAAAGCTTTTTGGTTTTTATTTGGAATGTCTGTGTTACCCTATCACTAAAATTTTAGGGTCTAAGACCTTATAAAACTCACTATGTGCCTATTCTAATCTTCAAAATCCTTAAGAACTCTTGGTGATTGAACTTGAATGCAAACTTGGGAAAGAGAGAGAAAGGGATAGTGTGTAAAGGATATGATGGATGCATTTCACACCCTGTGTGTGGGCACATTACCTACATACTAATACTCTGAAGAGGGATCGAGCTAATGTAGTTCTCCAATTGAAATGCTTGGAATAATTTATGTATGATCAATGCAACTAGAATGTAAAAATAGATGTGCTTCAACTGGCTAGGGACTAGTGCAATGACTTGAGTAGGCTTTGAATAATATTTTAAGTCTATGTGTAAAGAATGAAGAAGAGTGATCAAGTGTACTTATTTGTATTCTTGTGTCTCTCTTGTAAATGAGTGTAAACCCTTATAAATGAACTTTGAATGGAATTTCATATAGAAACTAATGGTCATGAGTTAAATGAACTCACTTGAGGCCGATAGGGAAAAATATAAGGATCCAGGAAAATTTGACCATTTGAGGCAAATATGAGCTTGGACAATAGCACCAAAAATAAGAAACCTTAAATTTTGATGATCTTGTCCTTTTTTGGCACTATTTTCCTAAGGGGATGAGACTTGGGGGGTTGGATCTAGGCCTGAGAGGGTTGCTTGGGTCTAAAAAATCTAAGTTTGAGATGCTATAGATGATTGGGAATCAGTGAATGAAGTAGCTAGAAGGGTTGTGTGAGCCAACATGAGGATCTTTGGATTAGGTGTCTTAGCCATACTAAAGTTGTATAATTTCACATTTTACATTACTACACTTCCCCTCACTTTATTCTAGTGATGTAGCAAATCAAAATACTAGGATAAAGGAAAAATAGAAAGCATACATGAACTTACCTATAAGGATGAAGCTCATGAAGTTGTGTGATGTTGAATGTGCATAAGGAGAGCACATTATGAATCTATAATTAAAACATAAATTAGACTAGTTCTTACTAGATATGTTATATCTAAAATAAAAATGTATAAAATCTGAGTAAGAAGAAGAGAAAGGAATGAATACACCTCATCAAGTGCATGAACCAATACAAAACCTATTGTGATGTTGGAATGTGTTGGATGATGTTGAGTGTGTGTTGAATCAAGAGTAATATCATAAATAGAGCTAAGTGATAAATTCATTCAAAAGATGGCTCAAAAATGTAATGGTTGGCCCTTTAGCTCCATTGTCACCAACTATGTGAAGTTAAAAAATCATGTGTGTGCCAATTGATGTCTAGACTGTGCGTCCAATCCCTCTAAATAGGTGGCTCAAGACTACAAAGGTTGGCGCTTTAGATCCATCATTACCCCATGGATTAAAGCTATGAATTAATACTGATATAGAATAGATGTCATATGAGATGGCTCATGGAGCCCATGTATGTTCTATAAATCTAATAATGTGGCATGGATAGCTTGAATGTGTGCTGGAAACTAGGCCACTCTTGGTCATTTCAAAAGATGGAGGTTAGGCTTGTATGAAAGCCTCTCCAAAATTGATGCAAAATGCTTGTGTAAGCCAATTTAGGAAATCAAGTACTTAGAAAGCTAAAATTGTATGAATTTTCAATTAAAATGTGATGCCAACCACCTACAAATGGAGTAAGGCATGCAACTACTGATAATGCCTGGGTATAAACTAAACTTTAAAAAAAAAAAGATCAATGTGCCATGCACATTTCTCCCAATCACTGATGTCTGGAACATGGATTCTGATCTAGAAGTTATTCTAACTACCTAACCTGAACTAAAAGTGAGAACCATCATGTTGTGCATGGTAACCCACTACATTTGAGAAAACTGTACTGAAACTACTAAATCTAACTAATTTGGAAGTGCAAAAACTATCCCTAAATTGAACTTTTTACCTATTTCTAGACCTTGAGTTTTTTTGCCTAGATAAGAGCACCAAAATGTGGACACCCCTATATTTGGTGTTTTTGTTCATTTCTATCACTATTTTCTAGTGTGAAAATTGAATGTTGATATGAAACTATCATTATTTTTCTACTCTGGTTTGACTGATTTGACCTCTTGATTTTGTATTGAGTGTTTTAAATGTTGTTATTTTGACTGTTAGGAGGTTTTCTCTCTATGACAAACCCTAGTTTGATGCCTCCTCTTCTAAGGGTAGGAATAATGAACCTACCATGACTGCCCTAAGAAGAAAATATTCCTACAAGTGTGTTAAGCTATATAGATGCAAGATATAGCATTGAATATTTGACAAGATATTTCAAGATATAGAAATATTTGAATTTATAAATTGTTAGATTAATAGGGGTATGCCTATATAGATATAATAATGTAAGATAATGCACATGATACTAAATCAAAATGGTAATATTAGATGTTAGTTGTTAGTAAACATGGAGGGATGGAGCATGATGTCCATCATGGCATCCAAGAGAATAGGAAAATGCATATGTATCATGGCATTGAAACAATTAAAAAGAAATCAAGAAACAAGCATATAAATCAAGAATCTAAAAGCATACAAGGGTGGCTAAGGGGCCACACAAACAAGGGACATGGGCACATGTCACTCAAACTGAAAGACAAGCATGGAAGGCACGTTCAAATGCCACATACACATGCAAGTGGTAGAAGCAAAGTTGGCACAAAGGCCACAAACACATGAAAGAGTAAAAATAAAGGACATTAGAAAATGTCCTAAGGTACACACATACATAGAGGAAAAGGACATTAGTAGATGTCCTAAAGCACAAATGATAGACAAGCCAGAATTAGAAATGCAATCACACAAGCTATGCTAAGCAAGGAATGAAAGAAAGAGTAATAACTAGAAGATACAAAAAAATCTAACTAATTAGAGCAAATATGAAAGTATGTAAAACATGTGTATTACAAGATGAGGTATATGCTAAGAAATACACAAGTGCTAGGTACTAATGAAATATCGATGTAGTAATCTATGTAATCTATAGAGTAATGTACATCAGAGTGTGTAGTGTAGGAATGACATACACTGGATGGTGTAGTCATGCATAAGATGCCCCTAGTGGATGTGTATATCAATGTGTGTCTAAAATGTAAAATTTAGGAATGCCCCCTTGATGGGTAGAGTGAAGCAATCAAAGAACTGGATGTCACTGCACACACTCAAAAGAGATCAACTGAAGCATGATAGTGTACATATATTGACATACAATAGCATGAAATAGTAAATGTAAGTCCTAGCATGATATTAGTAATGTAAACATGGATGATGCATGCAATCAAAAAAGAAATTGGTATTTTTGCAATATTTTAATTTTTTTTGTATTTTAAAATGTTATATTATTTTTGTATTTTTGAAATGTATATAAACTATGTACAATCAATCAAGAGATAATATGTACAATCAGTGTTGGAAAGAAATGATACTAATTGATGAGTCTCAAATGAGACTCCCTATCATGGTGTCCTATATTAAATAATGAGATCATGTATGATCATGAGGCATGATGGAGTGTCTAATATTGTTCATCTATTATAACTGCTTTAAAATCTCTAAAGTGGAAACTAAATGTGGGGTCCCCCTGTGACTCTAAGAAGTGGATGCAACTATAGGGCTCTTAGAAAATCTAAAAGTAGGATAAGAATCACTTTAAATAGGTGCTCTCTATATAGATATATAAGATCATAATATAACTTCTTGAGGCGTGAACACTATAGCTATAAGCTATCTAGAATCTTAAAACTATGGGGGTGTATGAACCCTTTGTACTAGTGATGTATGTCGTAACTATGTCTAACTCTGAACTAGAAGCTAAACTAAAATTGGAGGAGAAGCTAAAATTGATGGAAACACTAGACCTGATGATTGGAAGCTGGTAGATGGCTCTGAAGTGGGGAGTGGTTGAATCATAAGGAACTCTACCAAATATAATAACCTGATTAGCGTGAATGAATTTCATGCATTTGTGAACTGTATAAGGTATTATGCTGAGTTTTTGAATCCATGGTCAACCAAGTAATATGACAAGAACTCCTACATTGGGAATTATAGTGAATGGTGTGGCCACGTATATAAGACCAACCTATAATGGAAGTATTATTTTTCCCAATGAACTCTGTATATGCCCACTAAAACCAATTATAACTGTGTCTGTCAGATTGATATCCTGTGTTGAATAACCCAAATGTTGTAGAAGTGTGAAAGTGCATATGTTAAGATTGGAACCATTATCAATGAGTACACTATGAATAAGCTAAATCTAAATATGTGCTCTAATAAATAGTGCATTTTAACCAATATTATCCTTGATAATCTCATGATCTAAAATATATATTGAAGTCCTAGTTGGAACTCTGGACTCATACACCCATATCATACCACTCAAAGAATGTGATTCCACTGAAGGTGCCTGGTATGTATGGTAAACACCTAATGTGTCCTCTTTCTCTTATTTTGAATGTTGTGGAAATGGATCTAAAAATATTTTTAAAGATTTATCTTGCGTTGTTTTTTCCTTTTGAGGCTCAAGTGAAGTGCCCAGATCAAGTAGATTATCATCAATCAAATTTTGTATCTTATGTCACACACTGATGCATCTATTTATTGTATGGTCTGGTACCCTATGAAAATCACAAAATTCATGTTGATCATATCCTCATAGAAGAGGCTTTGTTAGATCTACTTCCTAGATAGGAGGGAGAGTGATGATGTTACATTCCAATAACTACTGTAAAACCCTAGCTAGAGAAACTAGTAGATTAGTAAATACACAATGAGGAGGTGATGATAAAACCACATGCTGAGGGGGCTTTGAATCTATATTAACTATTGGTTGATTTTGATTCTTATTATCATTGATTTTGACCTTGTATGAGACTTTGTTGTTACTCTTATTAGTTGTATCTGGGATACTTGAATACTTAATTTTGTCCATTGAAATTAGCTTGAATTCTCTTCCTTTGAGTGTATGACATAATTCAATGAAGGTATAGAATATTTTAAACATAATAGATTCATGTAGTGCTAGGAGAAGGCTCTATTTGAATATGTCCTATAGCTCTTGATTAGCCATGGGGCTAGTTAACTTAGCTAGAATAGTCTTGTATCTAATAACATAATCCATGAGAGGCTCATTTGACCTTTGTTTCTATTGTGAAATCTATGTATATGAAAACTTATCACTAATGTTGATACTATAATGTGCTAAGAACATATCTGCTAAAGGATTAAATGCCATGATCGACTGATTTAGTAAACTATAAAACCATTATAAATCATAATCCTTAAGGCTCCATGAAATGTTTTTGGTAAGTAGCTAGTCATTGGGTACATAATCGAAACATGTTGTGTGAATAGGTCTCAAATGTGTCTCAGGATCAACCTTGACATCATAAAGAGTGAGCTTAAGTTGAATAAATCCTTATGGCAAGGGTGTAGAAGCAATGTGACTTGCCAATGGTGTATGAAAAAGAGCAAGAGAATCCAAATCCTATGTAAGTCTAGTGGTACCTTGCTCAAGATGTTGCAACTTAGAATGAAGATATTGTATCTATTTCACAAGGGTTGCAACATCAGGAGATAGGTATGTACTAGCTACATTTTGTGGCATAGAATAAGTTTGGATTGCTATAGGGGGTGGTTGAGACAAAGTTTCCCCCATACTGTTGTTTTCAAGTGGCTTCTCTAAGGTTTGAAAATATTGCCCATTGGTTACTTTTTGTTGTTTTTCTTGTAAAATTTTAAGCATGTCATCTTGCATATCCAAATGTTTGGTTAAGAGTTCTTGAAGTTCTCTTTTATCAGTTTCATCAAAACTGGTATATTGAGTCATTGGTAAAGTAGGAAAACAATTTGAAATGTGTTTAAATGTTTTGCAATATGTTTTAATAGGTAATGTGCTAGAAATGGAAAGTACTGAATATAAGAAACATAGAGTCCAAAAAATAGTGGATTGAAATTTGTGCAAAAAGGATACTGAGCTACCAAACATGTAAGGTGATACCTCAAAAACAAGTAGGTGCTAGTACATATAACTAGGGATTTTTAAAAATTACTATTTGTAAAATACTATGAAATTTTGAATTTGAAATTGATTTTTTGAGTTAGATTTACAACTAAATTCTTAGAAAATGATGCAAAAAGTACTGAAAAATAACTGATAATGTATTTGATGTAACTAGGGTTTTGAAAAGAAAATTTTCAAAATTAGTGTAATAATTTGAAAAATATGTTATGAATTTGTAGAATTTAGCTTGAAAAATTTAGGAAAAATTAGAAAATATTTCTAAAATTAGCAATATATTTTTCTTAGTGGTTTGAAAGTTTTTGTATGCAAATAGAATCTAGTATGTGCAAACTAGGGTTTGGATGAATTTATTTAAAACATTTCAATTAATTTTTAGTTTTCTATTTTTTTAATTTAGAAAAAATTAGGAAAATATTGCAAAAAATTAGAAATAATTAGCCCTAGGGTTTCTAGGGTTTTTGTGCAAAAATTTGAAGTCAGGTTCACCAAATGTTTTATTAATTCTAAATATTGGAGTTATATTCCTAAATAATAAAAGGGATAAGCAATGTAAATCAATAAATAAATATGCAAGAATTAACCTACTAATTTGTGTAAATAGGTTGTATTTTTTCCTTTTCTAAATATAGTAAGAAGTGAGAGAGATTAGAACTTAGCTTATTCTGGCTGATCTAGACTGAGAAAAGGTCTAATACTGGAGGAACAAGACTGAGAAATAGTCAAAAACAAGTCTATGGAATTCATTTTTTAATTAGATAGGAGTGCTAAAAATAAGACACCCTATTTTTTAGCATTGTAGTCTTATTCTAGTGTTGTTGTCCTGAGGTTGAAATATTTTTGGGTTCTGTTCAAAATGCTTGTGTTACCCTGTCACTAAAATTTTAGGGTCTGAGACCTCACAGAGCTCATTGTGTCCTTGTTTTAATCTTCAAAACCCTTAGGAGCTCCTGGTGCTTGAACTTGAATGCAAACTTGGGAAAGATATAGAAGGGGTTAGTGTGTAAATGATACATTAGATGAACTTCACACCCTATGTGTGAGTACGCTGCCTATATAACAATACTCCAAAGAGGGATCAAGCTAATGTAGTTCTCCCATTGAAATACTTGGTGCAATTTATGTATGATCAATGCAACTAGAATGAAAAATTGAATGTGATTTAGCTGGATAGGTACTGGTGCAATGACTTGAGTAGGCTTTGAATAATATTAGAAGGCTATGTGCAAAGAATGAGGAAGAGTTCTTGAGTGTACTTTCTTATATTCTTGTGTCTCTCTTGTAAATGAGTGTCAACCCTTCTAAATGGAATTTAAATGGTAATTTTATAGGAAAACTAATGGTCATGGGTTAAATGAACTTTCATGAGGCTGATAGGGAAAACGATAAGGATCTGGGAAAATTTGACTGTTTGAGGCAAAGATGAGCTTGGAAAATAGTACTGAAAATAGGACACCCTAAATTTAAGTGCTTCTATCCTATTTGGATGTTATTGTACTAAGGGGATGAGATTTGAGGGGATGGATTTGGGCTTGAGAGGGTTTCTTGGGTCTCAAAAAGCTAAGTTTGAGAAGTTATGAATGATTAGGAATCAATGAAAGAAGTAGCCTAGAAGGGTTGTGTGAGCCAACAGAAAGGCCTATGGATTAGGTGTCTTAGCCATACTGAAGTTGTATAATTTCACATTTTATGTGTCTACAACTTGATCAAGAAAGGGCTTAGGTTAAAGTTCATTCTTGTAGCTACCATGCACATTTATTATTTATGTTCCCTAAGGGATAACTACATTTGATCTGAGACCCTAGATTGAGGGTTAATGTAGGTAGTGATTAGGATAACAAGGGCTCTAGATCATGTGATCATACTTCTCCTAACCCAATTTTTTTCCTTTTCCTTTTGATATATTTGTTGTTTCATGTTTGTAGATAGACCTAGGGTTTTTAGAATTAAATAGGTTATACAATGGTACATATAGGTAATAATGGAGAAATAAGACACCCATAGGACCCAAAAACTAGACCACCTCAAAATCTAGAACTAAAAATTATATTGGACAACAATGTCATAATTAGACTATAACACTGGACACCAAAGTGTCCTATTTTTTATTCTCTTATCCTTTCACTAAACAAAATATATATTTAGTTTTTTGACATCTTCCTATTCCTGTACAATAGTTTTTAGCTTTTGTATCAGTCGTCTCAACCTATTTTTCTAGATAAATCATCTATTTTTCTCGTGTAATTCATTTGATCAAATTGATATAAATTTGTGTTTTACTATAATTGATTATATTTTACCCTTTAATCTATCCCCTTTATTATTTAGGAACTAAACCCTAGTTTCCCAAAAATAATAAAACATTTGGTGAACTTGACCTACTTTGAATAAATCTCAAACCCTAGATACCCTTAGGGTTTTTCCTTCAAATTTTTGTGCAAAAATTCAATTTCAAAATTTATATTTTTGTATAAATTTTTGTACATTTATTATATTTAAAATTATTTTTATTTTATTATAGAATTTAAATTATTTCAATAATTTTAAAATTCTAAAACTCCAACCCAAAACCATAGATTTCCAAACTAGGTACTCAAACCCCAAGCCTTCCTTACAATTTTTAGATAAAACTTTTGGAATTTTTGAAAATTGTTTGGAGTGTCAAAAATATTTTAAAATCTATGTGTTAGTAGTTATTTTTACATTTATTTTCTTAATAGTACTTTTACATATTCTCTTTGGTGAAATCAATAAAATTGCCACTAAGACACTTCTTCCCTCTCATCCTATAGATAATTTTTTTAATTTTTGTCATAATTATGACAATGAATGGACAAAATTGCACATTAGCCAAAAATGAGGAAAATGATTTCATTTACAATGAATATAATTACTATTGTTGTAATGAGGAATATGATGATGCATATGAAATTATAGTGAATAAAAAGTAGATGCATCTTCTTCTCTCAAACCTATCTCTTTTCTTCCCTCTTATAAAGAAAATAATTTTGATAAATGGGAAAGGTAATTTTCACCCCATTCTCCTATACACAATGCATCAAATGAATAAATTATTCATTCATTTACAAGTGAACCTCTCATTGGTTATAATTTACTTGCATTTGAAACTAGTCTCTCTCTTTCTTTTACTAGTTTTATGTTCAAATTACAACAATATAAATGCAATAAAATCAAATTTTTAATGCATATTCCAAATGATCCATCTCATGTTCTTAACTCTACTTTATCATCTCAAACAATGGAAAAAGAATGTTTAAATGATAACTCTCTTACTCTTACTTCTCACATTGCAAATGAAAATAATGCATGCACTCCATTCAAGGATAACATAGATGCACATAATATTCCAATTTCACATGACAATTTATTGCATATTAGAAAAGAATTAACATCTTATCTTACCCCTCTCCCTGGTGATAATGGAAGTAATAATGAGTATGATAGTGAACATGCAAATGAATATGACAATGAGAGTGAATATGAAAGTGATACTTTTACTCCTCCCCTTTTAAAAGAACAAAATTTTGATTGTGATAATGCATGGAAAAATGATGACTATTATGCATATAGTGAAGAAGAAAATGAATCTCATGCCTTTCACTCTTCTCTCACTCCTTCTCTCAAACATAATTCATTAAAAATGTTTCTTCTACTTCTATGCATGATTATATTTCAAATGATGCACATTGCAATGATAACATCGCATCTTCTATTTAATTATAATGTGATTCACTAAATACTAAAGATACCAATGAATATCCCAAGCCACCCCTACTATAGTAGCACATGTTTCTCACTATTAACCCAAATACAATGGTATCCCACATTCCTTTAATAAGGTCTAAGTTACCATTTCTCCAAAGGTTCAAGTGAATACACCCCCTCTCTATGATTTAATTGCTAAATATAGCATTCCCATGGCTAAAATAAATAATAAAATTTAATATTTAAATGAACCACTTTAAGATACTAATATACCATCCCAAGATATTATTTATTTGATACATATAGTTGGTGAATTACAACACCAAGTACATCTCCTTACTTTGGAAAACAAGGCTTATAAGTCTTAGATAGATACCAATGAATTACATGGTAACCTTCTTTTGAAGACATTTATCAAAGATTCATTGCCTAAGCATTTTTAGATACCATCATTGCCTCAATTTGATGGAACTGGAGATCCATTCATACACCATAAAGCCTTTATAAAGGTTTTGCCATCTCATACGAGTCCTTTGATTCTACTTAAGTTGTTCCAACAGACATTAGTGGGTAGTGCACATAATTAGTTCTTTCATCTACTCCCTGTTGGTTCCTTGCATACATATGATGACTTAGAGGAGGAATTTCTCATATATTACATAGAAAACATGGGCCCTCATGTTACATATGAGAAACTTTATGCATTACATCAAAATACTTCAAAGCCAGTTAGTGATTATATCTTATGATTCAAGACTCACATGTTAAGATTGATCTATAAACCAACATATTTAGAGATTCAACATACATTTATTAAGGGGCTTCACCAACACCTCCTAGAGCACATATTAAATCATAGAGTCCTCTTTTAGGCACTTATGTTATACAATTTTAGCTTTGGAGAAGAAATTGGGATTGATTGAGTCAAATTTAGTTGATCGGCTTACTCTAGATTTCATAGCATTACCTCCATATACAACTCTTATCACTCAACATCCACCATGTCCAAAAAAAGATAGGAGACCACATCTATAAAAGCAATCAGTTAAGAATAGAGAGCTAATTTCTAGAGCACTACCTACAATATGCACTATATAAATCAATAGTAAGGTACCACTACAGTTTGATTCATAATGAGATAACTCATATGTCATATTATCAGCATTGCTAGATAGGAGGTTAATCACATTGCCTTATACTCATCATCGAGCTCCACATCTCTTACACAGACAACCATATCGGCCCTTTTGTAACTATCATTATATTCATGGACATAGAGACAATAATTTTATGGACTCAAGGACTGTATTAATAGATGTGTTGATAACGACATCATAGCATTCACATCAAGGGCACCAAAATCTCCTTTATCATGGAACCATAGACCTCATTCCTCCATGACTAAGTCATATTAGGACATTCCTTCATAGGAATCATCAGTTATTCATAGTGAGAGTAATGCAATTTCTAGGATAGAGCCTCATAGGAGATCTCCTATCCCACCCACTCAGAGGGTTTGGAGACTAGTACAGTGAGAGCAGCCTACACATAGTAGTGTAGTCCAAGGAGTACATAGTGTAGTTTCATATACATATCTAGCACAGTCACAAGCACTATAGTAGATTTTTTAGGGTCCTATCTCACATAAGAACCCACTATAGTTGAGATTAGATAAACCCACATTATAGAGTACTACTCCAGATAGATATTCATTAAAACTAAGTTTTTAGGGACCTATTTCACATAGCAACCCATTATAATTGAGATTATATGAGACCCCATCACAAGTTATAATTCCATCTCTATATATTGCTCAGTCATACGCATCATCGCAGAGGCCACAGGGTGTTATTTCATGTAGCAATCCACTATAATTATGGATAGATGAGCCTCCTTCATAGCACATAGTTTTAGTTATGTGTCCTTTAAAATTGAATCTTACAGAGTCTCCATGTACAACTATAATTAGTGCATCCTAGACATCATTAGATATAGGGCATGTTCCTACACAACATGAACAATATGGGCACTTGTTCAATTGGACATTAGGGTTCAAATAGTGATATAGTATCTAGGGGACTAATCCACATAGAGTGATATCTTACATCCCCTTCTACTAACAACTAACATTCCTAGTTCCAAATAACCATCCCTAGCCAAACCAAAATATCCAAATCCTGATCTTACCAATATCTTATTTTACCAATCTTAAACTAGCTCACTTTATCAAATCAATTTAAAAATTATAAAACAACAATTTTTTTACTCACATATGATTAAAAATTAAAACAAGCATCACACTTGAATCTATCAACAAAAATAAATTCACATCCCAAATACCATTTTACCAAAACATATGCAACCTTAACATCAATGCCAAATCAACTATTTCTAATCAATCATTTGCAACATATATACCAATATACTCCAAATTCCATAACATAATACATATGAGTCAAAATTAAACTAGTATCCATATATATAATGAGTTTTCAAAACATATACACCAGTATCAAGCATAATTAGTCATGAATGGGTGTTAGGTCCTCAATCTTAGTCTCACTCTCACCACCAGTAATAGTCCCATAATCTACCTTAGCACTTGATGGCCCTGCACCTTCTCGATCTACCACATGCCTCTTTTGATGACTCTCTCACTCTAGTAGTTGACCATGATCCTCATGTAAGTCTACATATCACCTCTATAGGTCTATATACTCATCCATGATCCTCATGCTAATAGACCCAAAATTTGGTGGAGGCATCCTATGCCTATCCAACTTAGCTCGCAGCTCATCTCTCTATCTTTCTACCCTAACATATGTAGTTATCACTATACAAGCCTTATCAAATAGATGGGCATGGATACCGGCTGTGACTGTCACTCACTCCATCAATCCCCCCTCCACCACATTGTCAGGTATATGTCATGTGAGCTCATGGAGTGTAGACTCAATATGGTCTCCTAATAATCATAATCTTCACCTCCTACCTCAGCCTATGTTCTATCTCAAGCACCTCCCACTTCACCTGCACATAAAGTATGACACTACGTTAGCTATATCCTTTGAAATCAAACTAAAGCACACACTTATACACAATTCAAATGTAATCATTGCTTACCTCCCATCATCTGGATCAGCTCAAGAACCTCATACTCTAGAGAATCCCTACCTCAATAGGGTATAATGGATTCCACCAATACCTAACCTACCAGACAATATACACATTTGTACATCCAATGTCATCCACATCTAGAATCTCTATGGCCACATCCCTCGCATCCAAAGGCAATGGTGCAAGCTTAGCCTTAGTAGGCTTCACATGAGCTCCTACCATTGATGCGTGTGCACTCTTCACCCACACCCACATTATCAAGGTCACATCCTATGGTACCCTAAACTATATACTCATGTTCTTATACTAAAATCACTCATATACTCTAACCCAATGGTCACGTATCCAATAGCTGACCCTTATGTATTGCAACTATACTCCATCCTCTGCCCACCTAAGAAATCCTTGGTATAGCCTCCATATGATGTCACCAAAAACTAATCCATCTAAAACCTACTTATAATGGTCCATCCTAGGGGATTAGATAACCAATGTACTTGTCCATCACTCTTCAAATGGCTATGGAGGTGCCCACTTTTCCCTTGGTAATCCAATTGGCCACATAAATGATATGTGTTCATAGGCCCAACAATGCAATAAGTTCATTGTGCTCACTTTGCCACTGAATAACTCCTATGTAAACCTATAGAGATCCCTCTATAGGTGGGCTATCATAGTCCTCCCCCATGAGAATACAGTGCCATATACCTCCACACTATGCATAATCATATTCATCCTATATGAAATAAATACTCCACTCCCATTCATAGAAAAAAAAGATGCCAAAAAAATAGCTAACCACTTCCATAAATGTGGAACACTAGACTGCATAATAACTGATAGTAGCACATCACTGTTACTACCTCTCTGATGTATACCCAAGGGCACACCAACAAAGTACAAGGATGTATGTCAATGGCATCAACACCCATATCATTCTATATTGTCACTTGTTGCCCATAACCAATAAATGTAATATGTGATACACATCCTCCAAAGTCATAGTTATCTCCCCTGTAGGAAGCTAAAAAGTACATGTATTTGCATTCCACCTCTCTCATAAGGTAGTCAATAGATATTGATCCCACTGCACTGTACCTAGGTCACACATGTGACCCAACCTCACCCTATCTATGACAGCCCTCTCATCAGTAGATAATGGTAATATCCTTAATTTTCCCATCACCTGACCCCTATATAACTCTCTCATCCATACCTCACCCTAAAAAACACCAAAAACAACACATCTATCAATCAATAATGCCAAATCAAAATCCAAGATAGAACAATGGTGAATAACAAAGAAACATCATAAAAAAATTATGCCTCTATAACAACAGTGCTAGATATAAGACAAAAACATTGGATAGGAGTGTTGTAACCTAGATAAGAGCATTGAAACCTAGACAGGAGCACTGGATACAAGATAGGAGTGCCAAAAATAGGAAAATTTTACCTAGGTTACTTTTAAGAGATCAAAAAGACCAAAATAGGTTCAAAAACTAATAAACACCAAGCATTTGAGTTGATTACTAGGGTCACATCACCATCAGCCTGAACTTGGACCACCAACTACTCAAACCAAGTCGTGGTAGGTGCTCATCTCAACATTTTTCTTGCTTTAGAGCTTAAAATATCAACCTAGTCAATGCACAAATGAATCAAGAATCAATCTAATTTCCTATATTAGCCAACTTTTTCAATCAAAACAAAATACCATTTTGCCCATAACTTGAACCCCTTAACTCCATTTTTCAAACCATTTTCTTTCATAGAATTATGACAATGATACTTTTAACATCACTAAAGTTTTGCTCTCTTACTACCTCATCTACCTACTACAACACACACATATATATATTTATCTTATATCTAGACACACACCTTGGTCATCACCAATCAAAACATGTTCCACTCTCAACAATGCAATCTAAGCAATCCAATAACCTTTCAATTTACTCACAACATACCAACCTTGTTTTTATTATTATGCCACTAGTCATCACTTTTGTATCGACCTCCTCTATCATAGATTTCATCCCTCTCCCCAAAAGGGGGGAATCATTCATACTATTCCCATTTCTACAATTACCCAACATACCCATCCATTCTCATAAATGGATTTACCATAGTTTTTACATATATAATAGTTAGATTATCATATTCAGCTTAGATCAGTCGAGATTTATAATGATTCAGATTATATGGGTCACTTAGCATTACTCAGGACATTCAGATGGATATACCTTTAGTTTACAAATACATAGACTATTCAAATAAAATGGTTTAGATTATATGGATTCATAGTGATTTTGGTATAGATATAAACTTAGATACCATATTTGGGGGCATGTACATACTACATGTCTTACACATATAGCTTCATACAACATTACATAGTTTTTAGAATCAGATAAAAGACTATAGATATAGTTTAGAGCATAGTGTTTTAAGCCTCCAATTTTTCACATGAGGCATGACAAGATATGTCATATCACATGTGGTTATACATATTACTAGATTGTACAGATGCATCACTCACATACCATATTTGGGGGCATGACATAGATGTTCATGTTATTCATCATTCAGGATTATATAGATGGAATGGCAAGACATGCCATTCTCATCTTACACATTGACCAAAGTTTCAAATTATACCCAGCTATACCTAGGTTAGACCACATAACCATCTACAATTGTTGGTCTATTGTATTACTCAGGTCCAAACTACATGAGTTTGTGCAGGATAGAGGACATACATTGGTTTTGGGCCTTTGATTTTTTTTAGTTATAGTTCAGATATTCAAAGTGAGGGCATTATAAATTTTTCTCTTCATAACATACATATTTTATACACACTTTATATTACATGAGTTTATGTGGGATAGAGGACAGACATTGGTTTTGGGCCTCTGAGTATTCCTCATCTTCAATTAGATTTAGCATAGGGGGCAAACCTTGCCCTTATTCTCCATGATACATGGATTTTGCATTTAGATTTAGTATAGGGGGCATCCAATCCATGGTTTCCTTCTCTCCCCAAGAATTATTCATCTCTCCATCCACATCCCTAGCTAGGAAGTGAGTTGGATCCTTACAGTGCATTCACCTCCACACAGGTAGGTTTAGGTACATATTTTCTTCTTCTTTCTTTTAATCTAGTATTTCATTTCATTACATCACTAGAATAAAGAGAGTAAAATGTATACACCCTAAATTAGTCAAGTAACCACACATATCATGTCTTTTCATAGTCCTCTTCATAAGAGACTCTGACTGGAGAATATGAGCCTTGTTCACATTAGCCATGTTTTTGTTTTACTTATTTTGGTCTTGTTTCTTGATTTTATCACCTCTCTGTTATCTCAGTCAACTAACCTATACCCCTAGAGACCCCCATACTTGGCCTATGTCAATCCCAACCTATTTTTTTGAGTCTCAAACAACATAATTTTGGAGGACTATAGCACCTAGCGCTCTTGTCCTACTCAACGTTGTTGTCTAACGGTTGTTTGTTCTTGCTTAATGGGTCCCAAACCCTTTTTAGCCCTTCCCTTAACTTTTATTTACCTTTTTTAATGTTGGCTAACATGGATAAATCTATAAAATTTGAAATAAAGAGTCTCATATACAAATGACTTCATAAGGGATTTTATATCTAGCACTTACTATTTTGGCACAATAAATAATTAAAATCAGTGAATAGTATAGCTCAGCATCTGCATCACACATAGATTTGCATGATTGATCAAGGAATGGCCTAGGCAAAATCTCATTCTTGGATATACTATGCAAATTTATTATGCACATTCTCTAAGGAAGAACTACATTTGATCTGAGACCCTAACTTGAGGGTTAATGTAGGCAACAATTAGGATAGTAGGGGTTCTAGATCATGTGATCATACTTCCCCTAACCTAGTTTTTTCCCTTTTTATTTTGATATATTTGTTGTTTTGTGTGTGTAGATAGACCTAGGGTTTTGAAAAGAAAATAAGTTATATAATGGTATATATATAGGTGATCATAGAGAAATAAAGACACCCATAGGACCCAAAAATTAGACTGCACCAGAATCCATAACCAAAAATTAAATTGGATAATAGTGTTAGAAATAGACTACAGTGTCAGACACCAAAGTGTCATATTTTTGGTGCTCCTATCCTTTTAATGAATGAAATCTAGATTCAGGTTTTTGACATCTTCCCAGTACTACACATCAATTTTTAGCTTCTATATCAGCCATCTCAGCCTATTTTTATAGATAAGTCATCTCTTTTCCTCATGTAATTAATTTGATAAAATTGATATAAATATATGTTTTACTGCACTTGATTATATTTCACCCCTTAATCTAGCCCCTTTATTGTTTAGGAATTAAACCCTAGTTTCTCAAAAATAATAAAACATATACTTATATAAGACTGTAATTCCACAAAGAAAAGACACTTTCTATCAAGTCACCAAAACAAACCTACAACTTGTCTTCATGTAAAACCTGAATTACAATGTATCACAACAACCAACTTTAATAACTCATGACTGTCAACATAAAACTAGTAGTTCAAGCATGCACAAAGGCTTAAAACTATTTACTCTTGCCTTATATAGTCAACCAGTTTACATGGCTCTAATAAACACACATACAAGGGATGCCATGCAAATGAATCAAAATTTATTGCTAAAGTTTTTAAATAAAATAAAACATAGTTTACTATCAATAACAAAATGTATTCTTTCATGAAGACTTATCAAATCAAAGCCAAGAGATCTCAAGTGATTGAAGTATTTAATAAAAATATACTTACTTGTAAGAATGGAAAAAATCCATGTTGCCCTATTCTCTTTCATTTCTTTTTCCACCAATTTTTATTTCTTTCCCATAAAATTGTGTTCCCCACAGTCTTCCATGATGATCCGAGCAACATTTCAAGTGACAATTTGGGTGATGGTTCTACCTCAATTGGTGGCATAACTTTTGGGAGCCATAACTTTTGCACCATAGCTCCGTTTGACTCCCCATTTGAACTTTTGAAAAGCTAAGAATGAGGGGAACATTGTGAGATGGCATAGATCTTTGATCAATGGGTTTTGACCCCATAAAAACAAATGGAAGTGCCCCAAATTTCAATTTTAGTAGTGTAGTCTAAAAATAGTAAGTTTCTAAAAATAATAATTCCTCGATTTTTGTATTGTTATAATTCGTGAAAGTTGAACCACTTAATATCCCTCAAGATTGGTGAAATTACACATCCTCCTCCTACCTTCAAAACATGTATAAATGAAGATGCAACCTGAAATGGAAATCAGAAATCTCTTCTCAGAGATAACATTAGTGTTATTATGTTGTTCTTGTTTCTTGAATTATCTTTCAACCAAAGCTTTTGAGTTTTGGATCAATGGTATTAGACTGGTTTGTCTTTAGATTGTATGATCCTAAGGATGAGGTCAGATTATAAGAAGCTTGGGTGGAAAATAGAACCAACAAACTATCCGCCTATTCACTCTAAATGATTTCAAATGGTGGACAACACTGAGACATCTGATCCTTTCAAGGAAATGGCGAATGAAGCCCTCCAACAAAAATAATTGCATATGCTACAACAATTTTCCCAAATTCTCCAATAAATTTTGATGGGAAATTTTAGTTCCTCATCTGCAACCCCACATCCTTTCAGTGCCTCAACACCCTTCAAAGTTCACATGAATTTTGATATCCCTACATTTGAAGGCAAAATCAATGCTGATGTAGTATAAAATTGGTTGGATCAATTGTCATTTTATTTTTTTGTAAATAAATTCACCAATAAAGAGAAGATCATTTTTGCTCTTTTGAAAGCATCATTGCCTATCAAAAATTGGTGGGAAGTATACAAAAATAAATTAAGTATGGATGATATTGGAATTGAGGTAGAACCTACTTGGGATGATTTCATAGAAGCTGTAAAGGAATAATACCACCCCATTAGAGCATATCATGATCTGTATATAGAGTGGCAACAACTTCTCTAAGGTAAGGAACAATCTGTTCAAGATTACACTAATATTTTTCATTCTCTATTTGTGAGATTGGGCATCCAAGAAAGTGAGAAACACAAGGTTCTCAAATATCATGGTGGACTACAATGGTACATACGGGGAGAAATGGACCTCTTCAATTTGTAAACCCTCAGTGAGGTATACAAGTTTGTAGTAAAGATTGAGTAGAATCATGAAAGAATGAATACAAAGAGTCAACCTTCAAAATAGAAAAGTGATAAAGAAGGTCAAACATGAGGCCAAAATTGGAAGCAAAAGAAAGAAAAGATTGGGAAGTGGTGTGATTATCACAAATCTAGAAATCACTCCAAAGAAGAATGTTGAGCCATCAATTCCCTACTTTTTGAGTCACAATCCTCAACATCTACTACCCTACCTCATACACAGCCTACAGTTGAAGAGGATGAAGAAGAGACTGTAGATGCTGATCTCAATGCCATCATTGCTTCATCATAGACCCACGAGGAGAGGCTAGACGACAAGGAAAGGTTGTTTCATTCTAAGTTATGGGTGAAAGGTAAGCCTTTGCATTTCATTCTTGATAGTGGGAGTCAAAAGAATTTAATCTCTACTAATGTTTTAAAAAGCCTAAATTTGTCCATGAAGCCTCACCCAAAGCCATACAATATTGGATGGTTGAGTCTAGAGAGAAACCTCTATGTCACCCACCAATGTCTTCTCTCATATGCAATAAAACCTTTCCAAGATGAGGTCTTATGTGATGTGGTCAATCTAGATGTTTGTGATGTACTCTTTATTCAGCCATTCATGTATGATCAACATGGCATCTATGAATCAAGAACTCAAAGGATCACTCTCACTCTTGGAACATGATGCTAACCTTTTTACATCTATCTCCCTAATTAGTGCCAATAAATTTGTTTTCATGGTGGTCAAGCCACAAGAATCCAAAAGGGTCGATATTGTAGCGTTGACTACATAAACAACATATCAACAAAATCCAATAGATAACAAGCTAAATAAGTTCACGGCCTTCCATCCAAAAATTAATGGTTAGATAGAAATGGTGAATAATCAGACCCGACACAACTCCATAAAGTACAACTCCATAAAGCATAGTCCATTCCAAGTACGCATCAGGAATCAAATCAAAACACAATTACCACACTTGATGACAAATCTTAATGTAATGGGGACCATTTCTTTTAAAAGAGGAAGGAATGATCCGAGCAACATTTTAGGTGACAATTCAGGTGATGGTTCTACCCCAATTGGTGACAAAACATTTGGGAGCCATAATGTTTGCACCATAGCTCTGTTTGACTCCCCATTGGAACAGTTGGAAAGATAAGAATGAGGGGAACCTCATGAGATGGCATGGATATTTTATTAATGGGTTTTGACCCCTAAAAAACAAATGGAAGTGTGCCAAATTTTAATTTTAGTAGTGTAGTCTAAAAATAGTAAGTTTCTAAAAATAGTAATTTATTGAAATCTATATTGTTGTAAATCGTGAAAGTTGAACCACTAAATCTTCCTTGAGATTGGTGACCTTCCACATCCTCCTCCTACCTTCAAAACATGTATAAATAAATATGTAACCTAAAATGGAAATTAGAGATCTCTTCTTAAAGATAGGCATATGTTTGGGTCTACATATGTAATGAATAAAACATCTCTTCTTAGAGATAACATTATTGTTATTGTGTTTTTCTTATTTTTTGAATTATCTTTCAACCAAATATTTTGAGTTTTAGATTAGTGGTATCAGAGTGATTTTATTTAGAGTTTATGATCTTGAGGATGAGGTCAGATTATAGAAATCTTGGGTGGAAAATAGAACTAGCAAACTATCCACATATTCTCTCCAAATGACTTAAAATGGTAAACAACACTGAGACATCCGATCCTTTCAAGAAAATGGTGAATGAATCCCTTCAAAAACAACAAGTATAGATGTTACAACAATTTTTCCAAATTCTCCAACAAATTTTGATGGAAAATTTTGGCTCCTCAACTACAACCCCACATCCTTTCAATGCCTCAAAACCCTTCAAAGTTCACATGAATTCTAATATCCCTACATCTGAAGGAAAAATCAATGTTGATGTAGTATAAAATTGGTTGGATCAATTATCATTTTATTTTTCTATAAATAAATTCATCGATAAAGAGAAGATCACTTTTGCTCTTTTGAAAGCATCATTGCCTATCAAAAATTGGTGGGAAGTGTACAAAAAGAGATTAATTATGGATGATAATGGCCATGAGGCAGAACCTACCTGGGATGATTTCATAGAAGCTATAAATAAAGAATACTGCCCCATTAGAGCATATGATGATCTATATATAGAGTGGCAACAACTTCACCAAGGTAAGGAATAATCTATTCAAGATTACACTGATATTTTTAATTCTCTATCTACGATATTGGGCATCCAATAAAGTGAGAAACACAAGGTTCTCACATATCATGGCGGACTACAATGGTACATATGGGAAGAAATGGAACTCTTCAATTTGGAAACCCATAGTGAGGCGTACAAGTTCACAGTGAAGATTGAGCAGAAGTATGGAAGAATGAATACGAAGAGTCAACCTTTAAAATGGAAAAGTGATAAAGAAGATCAAACATGAGGCCAAAATTAGAAGCAAAAGGAAGGAAAGACTGGGAATTGGTGTGATTATCACAAATCTAGAACTCACTCCAAAGAAGAATGTCAAGCCATCAAGTCCCTACTTTTTGAGTCATAATCCTCAACATCTACTACCCTACCTCATACATAGCCTATAGTTGAAGAGGATGAATAATATATTTTAGATGTTGATCTCAATGCCATCATTGCTTCATCATAGACCCATGAGGAGAGGCTAGATGACAAGGAAAGGTTATTTCATTCTAAGTTATGGGTGAAAGGTAAGCCTTTGCATTTCATTCTTGATAGTGGAAGTCAAAAAAATTTAATCTCTGCTAATGTTGTGAAAAGCCTAAATTTGTCTATGAAGCCTCACCCAAAGCCATAAAGTATTATATGGTTGATTCTAGGGAGAAACCTCTGTGTCACCCACTAATGTCTTCTCTCATATGCAATAAAACCTTTTCAAGATGAGGTCTTATGTGATATGGTCAATCTAGATGTTTATGATATATTCTTTGGTCAACCATTCATGTATGATCAACATGGCATATATGAATCAAGAACTAAAATTATCACTCTCACTCTTGGAACATGGTGCTACAAGGTACCAGAGGTACCACCTTCTACATCTATCTCCCTGATTAGTGCTAAAAAAATTGTTCTCATGGTGGTCAAGCCACAAGAATCCAAAAGGGTTGATGTTGCAGTGTTGACTACACAAACACCACAATAATATAAGTGAATAGATAACAAGATAAATAATTTCATGGCCTTCTATCCATAGATTAATGGTTAGATAGAAATGGTGAATAATCAGGCCCTACATAGCTCCACAAAGTACAGCTCCATAAAGCACAGTCCATTCCAAGTATGCATTAGGAATCAAATAAAAATATAACTACCACACTTGATGAAAAATATTAATTAAATGGGGACCATTGACTCTCAATGAGGGAGGAATGATCTGAGCAACATTTCAGGTGACAATTCAGGTGATGGTTCTACCCCAATTGGTGGCAAAACTTCTGGGAGCCATAACTTTTGCACCATAGCTCCGTTTGACTCCTCGTTTGAACCATTGGAAAGATAAGAATGAGGGGGAAATCATGAGATGGTATGGAGATTCACTTAATGGGTTTTGAACCCTGAAAAGCAAATGGAAGTGGCCTAAATTTTAATTTTAGTAGTGCAGTCTAAAAATAGTAAGTTTCTAGAAATAGTAATTCCTCGAATTTTGTATTGTTGTAAATCATAGAAGTTGAACCACTTAATATTTATCAAGATTGGTGACCTTACACATCCTATCCTACCTTCAAAACATGTATAAATGAAGATGTAACCTAAAATGGAAATTAGACATCTCTTCTCAAAGATAGACATATGTTTGGGTCTACAAATGTAATGAATAAAACATCTCTTCTTAGAGATAGCATTATTGTTATTGTGTTGTTCTTGTTTCTTGAATTATCTTTCAACCAAATATTTTGAGTTTTGGATAAGTGGTATCAGAGCGGTTTGTCTTTAGAGTGTATGATCTTGAGGACAAGGTCAGATTACAAGAAGCTTGGGTGAAAAATAGAACCAACAAACTATCCACCTATTCGCTCCAAATGACTTCAAATGGTAGACAACATCGAGACATCTGATCCTTTCAAGGAAATGGTGAATGAAGCCCTATAGAAACAAGTACATATGATACAATAATTTTCCCAAATTCTCAAACAAATTTTGATGGGAAATTTTGGCTCCTCATTTGTAACCCCATATCCTTTTAGTGCCTCAACACCCTTCAAAGTTCACGTGAATTTTGATATCCTTACATTTGAAGGAAAAATTAATGCTGATGTAGTAGAAAATTAGTTGGATCAATTGTCATCTTATTTTTCTATAAATAAATTCATTGATAAAGAGAAGATCACTTTTACTTTTTTGAAAGCATCATTACCTATCAAAAATTAGTGGGAAGTGTACAAAAGGAGATTCATTATGGATGATATTAGCCTTGAGGTATAACCTACCTAGGATGATTTCATATAAGATGTAAAGGAAGAATACTACCCCATTCGAGCATATGATGATCTGTATATGAGTGGCAATAACTTTGCCAAGGTAAGGAACAATCTATTTGAGATTACACTAATATTTTTTATTCTCTATTTGTGAGATTGGGCATCTAAGAAAGTGAGAAACACAAGCTTATCAAATATTGTGGTGGACTACAATGGTACATATGGGGAGAAATGGAACTCTTCAATTTGAAAACCCTTAGTGAGGCGTACAAGTTCATAGTGAAGATTAAGTAGAAGCATGGAAGAATGAATACGAAGAGTCATCCTTCAAAATAGAAAAGTGACAAAAAAGGTCAAACACGAGGCCAAAATTGGAAGTAAAAGGAAGGAAATATTGGTAGGTGGTGTGATTATCACAAATTTGAAACTCACTTCAAAGAAGAATGTCAAGCCATCAAGTCCCTGATTTTTGAGTCACAATCCTCAACATCTACTACCCTACCTCATACACAACTTACAGTTGAAGAGGATGAAGAAGAGATTGTGGATGTTAATCCCGATGCCATCATTTCTTCATCATAGATCCATGAGGAGAGGCCATAAAACAAGGAAAGGTTGTTTCATTCTAAATTATGGGTGAAAGGTAAGCCTTTGCATTTCATTCTTGATAGTGGGAGTCAAAAGAATTTAATATTTTATAATGTTTTGAAAAGCCTAAATTTGTCAATGAAGCCTCACCCAAATCCATACAACATTAGATGGTTAAGTTCAGGGAGAAACCTCTGTGTCACCCACCAATGTCTTCTCTGATATGTAATAAAAATTTTCTAAGATGAGGTCTTATGTGATGTGGTCAATCTAGATGTTTGTAATGTACTCTTTGGTCAACCAGTCATGTATGATTGACATGGTATTTATGAATCAATAACTCGAAGGATCAATCTCACTCTTGGAACACGGTGCTATAGGGTACCAGAGGTACCACCTTCTAAATCTATCTCCCTGATTAGTGCCAAGAAATTTGTTCTCATGGTGGTCAAGCCAAAGGAATCCAAAAAGATTGATGTTGCAAAAATGACTACACAAAAAACACAATAATAGAAGCCAATAGATAACAAGCTAAATAATTTCATAGCCTTCCATCCACATATTAATGGTCAGATAGAAATGGTGAACAATCAAGCCCTACACAGCTCCATAAAGTATAGCTTCAAAAGCATAGTCCATTCCAAGTATGCATCAAGAATAAAATAAAAACACAACTTCCACACTTGATGACAAATATTAATGAAATGGGGGCCATTGATTCTCAAGGAGGGAGGAATGATCTAAGCAACATTTCATGTGATAATTCGGATGATGTTTCTTCCCCAATTGGTGGTAAAACTTCTGGGAGCCATAACTTTTGCACCATAGCTCCATTTGACTCCCCATTTGAACCATTGGAAAGATAAGAATGAGGGGAAAATCATGAGATATAATGGAGATCTAATCAATGGGTTTTTACCCTATAAAAATAAATGGAAGTGCCCCAAATTTTAATTTTAGTAGTGCAATCTAAAAATAGTAAGTTTCTAAAAATAGTAATTCCTTGAATTTTGTATTGTTTTAAATCATGGAAGTCAAACCAATTAATCTCCCTTGAGATTGGTGACATTTCACATCCTCCTCTTACCTTAAAAACATGTATAAATGAATATGTAACCTGAAATATAAATCAGACATCTCTTCTCAGAGATAGGCATATGTTTGGGTCTGCAAATGTAATGAATAAAACATCTCTTCTCAGAGATATCATTATTGTTAATGTGTTGTTCTTATTTCTTGAATTATATTTTAAGCAAATATTTTGAGTTTTGGATCACATGACCATCTTATTTCTTCCCATTCCATTTCCACTATTATCTCTTTAATGTAACTAGATTAGTGGTTCTCAGAAAACCTCCACATTCCTCATGATTATCGCTAGAATGCAGAAAACCCTCTAATTTCTCTCCTCATTCCTATAAATTCATAGTCAACATCCCTCAGCCAAAAGACTCAAAATAATAGCTTTGACAAAGTCTTCCATGAAAACCCTAATTGAATGATTAGGTCATTTGACTTCAATGGAATGTGAACAACATAATAATGCTACCAAGGTCAAAATGACATTTTAAAATATTCTTATGACTTTTGAAGCATATGATAACCTTGGCCAAAGTTAAATCAAACACAAGACTAAGCATGGATTCAAACATAGATTCCAACTTCTTGATAGGTCATAAGAAGTTTAAATAAGCCAAAGTCTTCACTTCTTTGTCTTTGTAACAAGGTAAATGTTTAAAGTCTCGTGACATTATGGTAATCATAACATGCTTACAATAAATTAGGATAAACATTAAGTCAAATAACCTTTTATACAAAGATAATAAATCTCAACATTGTTGTTAGAAGTTTAGATTCTAACTACTCACTAAAGTGTGCAAACAATGAAGAGCAATAACATGGTATAAGTGGCATAATTGGCTACACATCAATGATATCCTCAAAAAGGAATCAAAATAAATATGCATGATATTGGGTTATCAAACACAAGATGATGATGGATTGAATGGATCTCAACCTTTTATACCCCATTTTTCATTCCCCTGTATGAAGATGTAGCGACTATCTGATGAAGTTTTCTAGGCTTGAACCTAACTCAGTAACCCAACTATTATATGCAATCATAAAGGAAATCAACAATACTAGCTTAGAAAATATGAATTAAATCAATACATAATTAAAATACATCTAACAAAAATATTACAATGCATGTTCATAAAATAATCATTAAAAAATCTAATACAAAATGCCTCAATAGTCAAAATGTATCATCTAACATCTTCAAAAAACACATTATTAATTTCATGCCCATGTAAGATATAACACACTTCACTATTTCTCAAGCTCACCATGAAATGAAATGTCTCCTCCTCACACAACTCATTTCTATGTCATAAAGAAACACACAAACTCATTTTGACACTATCACCTCCATCAAAAAATATAAAATTATTCTTGATTAACACTTCTCTCACAAAAGGTGAGATGTGGTCATCAATCATGGGTTTTGAGTTAGTTACGACTCTCTATTTACACTCTTTCACTTTATAAAATCACGTTTTATGAAAACATAAAATTACATCCTTTTTAGCATAACTTGCACCTTTGGAGAAATTGCTAGTACATCACATAATGAAGCATAGGTTGTCTCAAGGGATTGTACCTTCAAAAATATGTTACATAGCTCAAGAGGGTATTTATGTCTTTGGTCAATTTTTTTGATAATCTTCTTTCATAGTGAGATGCCTTTTTGTAGCAATAATATAGTACAACTCATTGATTACATGGATAATCTAAAAATTAATTTAAGAATATGTGATTGTAATTGAACGTGGTTGTAATTTACCCTTCACATCTACACTTATATATAAGAAATATTTATATTTTGTACTACACTTTAATTTGCTAAAATAACTAAAATAAATCAAATATTAGTTTTGATCATTTTGAAGGGTAAATCTTATATTTTTTACTACATTTTAATAAGCTAAAATTAATCAAATTTTAGTTTTGATCATTGTGAAGGGTACATCATTTTATGAAAACACCATCATTAGCCTATTAGCCCTAAAGGAAGGGACTCAAGCATTTGACTCACTTTTAAAAAATAAAAAGTTGTCTAATTTATTTGGCATGTGAATTTATAATGTCAATTAGTTTAAAGACCAACATCAAAAAGGATGTAAGTTTCTATTTTTGTTAAACAAGATTTTTTATAATTAGTGAATTTTATTTGGCATGCGAGTTTATAACATCAATTAGTTTAAAGACCAACATCTGAAAGGATGTAAGTTTCTATTTTTGTTAAACGTGATTTTTTATAAGTAGTGATTTTTGTCAAGGTGAGATGGGTACTGATGGTGAGAGGCAATGACAAGTATTTTAGGTGATATCAGACACCAAAGAGCCTATCTCATACACCAAACCTAGATTCAAGGCAATGAATGAATTCACATGGCCTACACCCGTTATAAAGGGGTCTACAACTTACGCTTTAGCGATATTTTTGATTGATAGTTTTTTATTTTCAAGAGTAAGTGACGACATCATGAATGTTGATTTGATTACGGTAAGGCTTCACATCTGATATGCCACTCCAATCACTAGTACAATAATATATATTAACAATAATAATATATTAAATATATTATAATATATATGTTTAATAAGTATAAATATTATATTATTATGAATTATTATATTATATATTATAGGTATAACTATATATTAGAATAATAATAAAAATGCATATTATTATACTAAAAACATACTATATATAATATTATATTAAGTAAACTATAAAAATAACAGAGTGGAGCAGAGGAAATTTTTCCAAATTGGAAAATGGGCAGGAAGCATCAAGATGAGGGAGAGGAGGAGGATCTAGATCTAGTGGGAAAGGTTAAATTCGATATAGTAGTGAAGAGGAGCCTCAGGATTTGTCTGAGTGTGTTTAGGTAAGAAGGAAGGTAGATCTTGGATTCAACACAAAAATAATCTCCCAAAACATTATTTTCCTTTGGATAAAGAATGGCTCACACAGTGTTCTTTGAATATTAAAGTGCTTTCCCATCCAGTCTATTGAGTTCTATGATGGCAAGTTGTAGGGATTCATCTCTCACAAAAGGGGGTCAGAAACCCTACCTAGTTGTAGGTGCCAGATCAACAGTTTGGACACACAAGGTATAGTAGGGCTTTGATGTTGCTTGTTTATACTTCATGTGTGGAGTCTAAGTGATGACCATTTTTTGATTTATGTATTATTTCAAATGGAGTACTTTTGAATAGTCAGCTTCATGTTTGTAATCCTACCAGTTTTAGGATTTGGTTCAAACACACTATACTTCTTGGTTGTATTAAGTTGGAATGTTTGGTTGATTGTTGAGCACAACTTTGTGATTTATCTCCTTCTCCCAATTTGGTTTACTACTAAGTAAATTAGTCTCACGTTAGTTTCTTTGTTGTTGAGGTTTTGCTTTCATTTTGTTCAAAGTATCTAAGGGACCTTAGTCTCTAGTTGGTTTTGTGTCTTTAAGTGTTGTTGTCAGAGGTGTTCCATGTGAGTTGAATTGTAATATATTTTCTCTCTTTTATTCTCAGGTTGTGGAGTCTCATGTCAAAATCCTCTTGTCAATTTGTATTTTTGGTTTCAAAATCAATTACCCTTACTAAATAAAAAATATTAAGTAAACTACAATAATAACTATATCATAAATTATACTATATATAAATAATTATATATAATATAATAATATATACTAATATCCCTGATAAAAGGGTTGGTAGAAATTGTAGGATGGTTGGTTTCCTCTAGATGGTAAAAATATCAAGTTGAATTTTGATGGGGCTGTAAAATGAAACCTAGGTTGGGCTAGTGTTGAAGGTATCTTTCAGGGTTCCATCGAAGTTCCCATCCTTGGTTTCAGTGAAGCCCTTGGAAAAAGTACTAATAATTTTGTCAAGGAAAAATCTCTTTAGGGAGGTATAACTATTGATTTAAACCATAATTGGATCAACTTAGTCATTGAAGAGGACTCAAATTTGATTTTGGAAAATTTAGAAAAATATCGTATTGCCAATTGGAATCTTTCTAATGTTGTCAAAGATTGCTTATCTCTTCTTGCCTATTCCAATTCAATCAATATCCTTCATATCTATCATGAATGAAATCAAGTTGTGGATCATCTAACTAATATTATAGTGAGTCTTAATTCTCAGGGAGGATCACCCCTAATAATTGAGGCTTTAATTCATAAAGATAGAACCCCCTCTAATAATAATGACCAAACCACTAATCATTTGGTTTAGTTCTTTGGGCAAGTATCCCCTAATGATTTGGAGATATTATGACCACTTGATACATTTTGTCATTATGAGGGCAAGTCAGGTGACTCATATGAAGTGCCTTAAAGCCCATCACCAATCCTCACCCTTATAATTTTCAACAAGCGGTAAATGGAGTGTTGAGTAGAAGGTCCTTGCATTAGTAAGCCATCTTTTCTCCTCCTTTTTTGCTTTGTTTTCCACATGGCATTTCATTCAATTTTCTCTTTTTAGTTTGTTTGAAAGCAAAAAGAAAGAATCACATTCTAATTTCCTATGTTTTTTTGACAATCCTCTTTTATTTTTTGGGGATATTTGGAATTGTTTAGACAACTAGTTTATCTCTCTCTATGATAATTGCTTTGGAAAAAATTGTTTGATGTTTCAGACTCATTGGGTCTCTAAGGTTCTTCTTCCTCTTTGTATCTAGCTAAGAGTCTATTTTCCTAGTTTATTACTAAGGCTTATCTAAATTTGTTGTTTACAGTTTGCTTATACATGGTTAACAACACAAATAGGTGTAGCCCTACCAAAAGAACTCGACAAAGCAAAGGCAAGCTAAGATAATCAACATGGTTCTTGAGATGAATAATGATATGGTTCATAGAGACGCACTAGATGATGTGCACAATTCTTTTTTGGGATTGGTGCATGATCTCAATTGAGGTAGTTGTTGAATGCAAGGAAGGTGTTGGAAAAAGGTACTTATTTCATTTTGAAGGAGGATTTTCATTTATAAAAAAGTTATTTAATTGATGGAATCAAAGATGAAAATCTATTGAATTGGATGGCTACCAATATTTTACGTGCCCATCTCTCTACCAAACTCAGTGATGGTGCTTTAGTGGACAATTTCATTCAAGCTATAAAGGACCCTGGACAGTCTACTCCTAAGTTGGATACCCTTAAGGTTGCGTAGCTTATTGGTGTCCAAACAATTATTTTTGGTGCCAACAACTTCTTGGCATTTAATAAAGAAGTGGAGCATCTCAGTTTTCAAATTAGGAATAGACTAGATCAAATCTAGAGCTTTTAAAAGCGATGGATATAGATAACATCTCTCAAGAAAACAAACTAGATGTAATTGGTGGCAGTCTTGGCATTCCTACTTTGAATTTTGAAGATTCCAAACTTGTTGAATCCTTTGTAGCCTTGGTGTTGGATGATGATGTGTGTGGGGTTGATAACAGTGATCCACCGGTGATGGCTCTAAGTTATGTTGATGATCAGTAATATTTTGCTACTATTTTTAATTATTGGGCTTTTATGCCTTTACCTTTATAAGTCTTTGGACTAGCAGTCTAATGTCTTTTGTCACTTTTCCACATTTGGGTTTTTATCTTCATAGTTGTATTCTTGATTTATTCATAGTTTATTGATGCCATGTGCTTGGCTTGAAGAAAAAGTGCATTTACAAACCCTTTTATTATTAGATTAATTCACATTTTAAAGGTAATTTAATATAATCATCTTAAACATTCATTTTTTTGTTACTTTTAACTGAATTTTTCAATGTAGGAAGAATTAAAAGCTTGATCTTTATTTTTGTAAATTTTTGCGATCTCTAATCTAGTACCAAAGACATGCAAATAAATCTTTATCACAATTTTTTTAAAAATCTTTTTTTCAAAAAAAATTAGATTGTTCATTGATTTACATTTTTGATTTTCCTGTAGTTTATTCTTGATCAAATTGAACTCTTCTCATCAAATCCCCTTTCTTCTAGAATCCCTTTCACTAAAATATATAACACCTACATCACCTAATTTAATTAGTACTATCATACATAGACTACAAAATAAACAACATATTTTAGGGATTAGAATAAGAGTATTATTTTACCTAGGCAAAATAACTTGCAGGGTGATTGATGCATTTCACTATTATACGTACAACCTCCTCCATCTCATGCACACCGAGCTTTAAGTCCCTGCACAATAGATTTATTATATTCTTTCACAATGTTTGTACTAACCATTGTTGTGTTGATCATATACCTTATTAATGTTGTGGCCACATAATTATTTGAAATAGTTGAAGATGACATTAAGGTGAGCAAAGCTTCTAGTATCCAAAATTCTCATGAATAAGTCCTAATTAATTCCATCTGGTTTTGTTTCTCCACCCTCATAAATTTCCTCTGCTTCAATTTTTGCAAGGAGCCAACAATGCCTTTAATGTAATCTCTAGATCTAGCGAGGAAAGTAACATAGGATTACTTAGAATAACCACCATTAAGGACAATCATCTTTCCACTCAAAATCTTTGTTAAAATATATTTATTCATTTTGTTGTAAAGGAGAATATGAAAGTAGCATTAAAAAATAAAAGATGAAGCAAATGATTACAAAATGTTGAAGAGGTCTAGGTACTTTTATAAGTAATAGAGGTGGTGGAAACACAATATAATAATATATAAATTGAATTAAGTAGCATCAAATACATTGTATACAATGCATGTCAATTCCCTACTTGACTGAGATTTAATGTGATTTTAACTGTGTCTAGAGACAGGCTAAAAGTTAGATATTTACTCTCTCTCTCTCTCTCTCTCTCTCTCTCTCTCTCTATATATATATATATATATATATATATATATATATATATATATATATATATATATATATATATATATATATATATATATATATATATATATATATTCAATGGGAAGCAATATAAAACACAATAGTTGTCAACAACTATCAATAGTTAATAGTAAATCATGTTTAATTATGACCAATCCACATGTTTGTTTAGTGTAAATGACATCTAAAATATGTGGAGATGAATCTATCCTTGTGGTGCAACAAAGAAATGCCTTTGGTGTAAATAGAAAAATCAAATAGAAAAATTCTAGTAAAATTAAGGGACTACACTTTTTGAAATAATATTGATTTTAAGTGGATCCGTTGCACAAAAATAAAGAAACAACTATGAGAAGTTTAGATAATTTGTAAAGTAAATGCATAAAGATCCATGACCTTATCTTTGAAAAACAATAATTAATTTACACCTCCTAAAATTATGTTTTAAATTTATATGGAACTATTGTGAAGTTTGTGAAGAAGGAATTTGACATAGAGGGGATATTAGTATAGTGTTATTCAAGAAATAAAATCAAAACAAACACACTAAACTAACAACTCTAGCCTTGACACTCAAGGAGCTAGAGAACTACACAATTAACTAACAAAATGAGAGTAAAATAATTGATCTTGCCTTTCATGAGCGCAAGTGTTGTGAGTTGGCCATGAAATGATGTGCTCAGTTATGTGCTCAAGAAATCTTTGTCAATGAAACTCCATTGCTTCACTTCTCCTTGTCACCTTGGTAATGTTGATTTGATTTGGCTTGGATTTGGCTTGACATATGAAGCTCTCCTATAGGCAATTCTGCATTAGTTCTTTGCATTAACAAGCTTGGTTTATAGGTGTCTTAGCACTTGTATTTATAGGTCTCAAAACTAACTTTAACCCTAGGGAGGTTAGGTTTAGAACTTATCTTGGTTGAGTCAGTCTAACCCTGAGTTGAGTTAGGTTAACTCTAGGTTGGGTCAAAGATAATCATGAGGGCCATGTGAGAGACATGGGTCAAGAATGATTATGTCTCCCACCCAATTCCTGATATTTTTACAAGTGGATTGACAACTCATAGAAGATATTTTGGTTGAATTTATGAATTTATAAAAATAAAAATTCATTAATTCTCCATGATCCACTTGTCATGAGAATTGAGGAATAAATTTAATTAGTGAATTTAGATAATAGAAATTCTAAAATCTATGGATTTTAGATATTTGTGTGATGTCATGATTATGATATCAAATTCAGATTTATGAATTTATAAAAACATAAATTCACTAATTAGCCATAGAATTTTCAACTATGCATTTAATGGGGCTTAATCAATTAAGCAAATTTGACCAGGTTAATTGTATTTTCTAAATTTATGTAAGGTTATTCCTCACCCTTGGTCAAAAATATCAATTTTTTAGGTCATAATTTGATTGGGGATGAATTGGATAGAGGTTATTAGTGTGTATAGGGTAATACCCCAGTTAGGAATGCATTGACATGATTCAGAACACTTACATCCAATAAGTAGATGAATTTGGGATGAATAGTGATTTCTAGGCTTAATTTGTGTACTTTTAATATGAATTTAAGTGTGTCGAGAGACAGGCTAAAAGTTAAATATTTATTAGATATATATTCAATGGGAAACAATAGAAAACACAATAGTTATCAACAACTATCAATAGTTAATAGTAAATCATGTTTAATTATGACGAATCCACATGTTAGTTTAGTGTAAATGACATCAAAAATATGCGGAGATGAATCTATCCTTGTGGTGCAACAAAGAAAAGCCTCTGGTGTAAATATCAAAAACAAATAGAAAAATCTAGTAAAATTAAGGGACTATACTTTTTGAAATAATATTGATTTTGAGTGAATTCATTGCACAAAAATAAAGAAACAACTATGAAAAGTTTAGATAATTTGTAAATGAAATGCATAAAGATCCACAACCTTATCTTTGAAAAAAAAATTAATCTACACCTCCTAAAATTATGTTTTAAATATATATGGAACTATTGTGAATTTTGTGAATAAGGAATTTAACATACAGGGGATATTAGTATAGTGTTAGCCAAGAAATCAAATCAAAACAAACATATTAAACTAACACCTGTATCCTTGACACTTAAGGATCTAGAGAACCACATAATTAACTAACAAAATGAAAGTAAAATTATTGATCTTACCTTCTATGAGAGCAAGTGTTGTGAGTTGGACATGAAATGATGTGCTCGATTGTGTGCTCAAGAAATATTTGTTAATGAAGCTCCATTGCTCCAATTCTCCTTGTCACCTTGGTAATGTTGGCTTGATTTGGCTTGGCATATGAAGCTCTCCTATAGGTAATTTTGCATTAGCTCTTTGCATTAACAAGCTTACTTTAGAGGTGTCTTGGCACTTGTATTTATAGATCTCAGAACTAAATCTAACCCTAGGGAGTTTAGGTTTAGAACTAATCTTAGTTGAGTTAATCTAACCATGAGTTGAGTTAAGCTAACTCTAGGTTGGGTCAAAGATAATCATGAGGGCCATGTGAGAGACATGGGTCAAGAATGATTATGTCTCCCACCTAATTCTTGATATTTTTACAAGTGGATTGACAACTCATAGAAGATATTTTGGTTGAATTTATGAATTTCTAAAAATAAAAATTCATTAATTCTCCATGATCCACTTGGCCACTTGTCATGAGAGTTGAAGAATAAATTTAATTAGTGAATTTAGATAATAGAAAATTCTAAAAGCTATGGCTTTTAGATATTTATGTGATGTCATGATTATGTCATCAAATTCAGATTTATGAATTTTTAAAAATAAAAATTCACTAATTAACCATAGAATTTTCAACTATGCATTTAATGGGGTTTAATCAATGAAGCAATTTTGATTAGGTTAATTGTATTTTCTAAACTTATATAAGGTTATTTCTCAACCTTGGTCAAAAACATCAATTTGCTAAGTCACAATTTGACTGGAGATGAATTGGAAAGAGGTTATTATTGCATACAGGGTAATACCCCAATTACGGATACATTGACATGATTCATAACACTTACATCTAATAAGCAGATAAATTTGAGATGAACAATGATTTCTAAGCTTAGTTTGTGTTGTGTGATAGAAATCAATATGATGTCAATTTAGACATGAAAGTGGTAAAAAATGAGTGTCTACATTTTGCCCTTATTTGAGATGGCATTGAAAGACACAGGAAAAGTAACATCTTTTCAAATAATGAAAAATTCGTTAAGAAGAAAAATAATATAATGATTGAATAATGATGCTCCAAATTTTTTTTGGGGAACCTATGATGATACCCCCTCGAAAGAGTGGCTAACACATATGATTAATGGATGGTCCCTAAAAAACAAGAAAGAATAAGAATGAAATTAACCCATGGGTGAGATTAATCCAATTGAAATAATGCTTGCATGCATTGATTTAAAAGTATTGATTTGCCTAAAGGCATTTATAATCAGTAATGGAGGTTGAGACACTAATTTTTCCAAAGGTAGTTATAATCAGTGGCATAGGCATGTGCCCCAACAGGGCATGTAGGTTAAAATAATGATTTGTCCAAAGACGATTATAATTATTTTGATGACTTGGATTGAATAATGATTTTTTCCTAGTAGGGCATATTTAAACATGATAAATTGGTTATGCCCCTGTAGGGAAAATTGACAAGCATAACTCAATGATATAACTTGTTACATAGATTAAAGATAGGCAGGTGCAAATGTAGATGTGATGGTCTAATGAATGAAGAATCCAAAAACAACCAGACACATAAGGATGCACAAAGTGATGAAAGAGATGATTGAAAAAATAATGGTGGCCAAGCTAACCTAAGATACATCATGTATCTAAGCATTTCCTACATAGCCTAAATAGACCTCAAGACAATTTAGTTCACCCAAAAGTGGGAGAAAATGGAAAGAGGAATAAAATAGGAGAATAAGAATTGACAAATGTGAATAATTTGGTTTTACTTGCCAATGTGGAGATTCTCATCCTTATTAGCATTAATACAACCAAAATAGTGAATAGGTTGATTTGATCAAGGAGTGTGGGAGGATTTACCAAAGTGAATAAGGAGAATTTTTTGTAGCACCATTACTTATAACATTCCTTAACCTGATATTTGTTGTAGTACATGATGGTATACACCATGATATAAAACACCATGGTGACTGGGTTGTAATGTATATAGGGACTAAATCCCAATCTAATAAATAATTGAAATAATGCACCAATGATAAAAACCATGATGATAATGTTGACATATGAATATGGATGGACTCAAGTTCAATGTGTAAAAAATCACCCAATGAATGCATATAGATTGAGTCAAGGCACAACAATAAAAGAAAATAAACAGGCAAATAAACATACAAATAACTAAGCAAAAAAACACACCGAAAACTTAAAAGTATCTTGTCATTAACCAAGTCAATACTTATGTGTGAAGGTTTAACAATATGATAAACAACTAGTGCCCCTAAGTAAAGATGTTTTCAAGGGAATAACATTTGGGGATAATATATCTTGGTATAAGTTGCACACTTTGATTTACCTCAATAGGGTGAAAGCTATAAACTTGGACTAAAAAGTGTGAATTGGATGGTGCCCCTAAGCAAGGATACATGTGAAGGGAAGGTCACACCCCCCAATGGCAATGGAATTGATTAGAACCAATAATAGATTTACCCTAGTAAGGTGGATTCAAGATGGCTGACTAGGTTTAGACATGATAAATGTTTGTGGATTTTTGGGGCTTTATGTCTCTCTAGGAAATTATAAGCTGATTTTTCTAATTTTTAGGATTTTAAAATTTTTTGAATGTTTTTGGATATTTTCTAGACATCTCAACTCAATTGATAATTATGAGAGACTAAATGGTTCAACTCATAAAATGATGAGAGCATTGGCTTAAGTTTCTTGTAAAATAATGAGAGTGTGGTAAAGGGGTGACTGAGTTGACATCAATGTGAATCGAGCACTACCTACATAGTCCAAATGGACCTCAAGTCACTATAGTTTTTCCTACACAAAAGGCATTTGATTAAGTATCAAAAAGTTTTAGGTAAATGAAAATGGAAAGACAAATGATAATATTAATGGCAAGGTGATATGATAATACATGGGAAAGGTATTATCCCTAATTTTCCTATAGGTAGTTATAATTAGGAAACAACAGTAAAGGGTCAGTGGTACTAATTTTACCATAGGCAATTATAATTAGTAGCACAGTGTGGGAAATTGATATTACCAAAGGTGGTTATAATTAGTGGCACCCATAATGAAATGTAACAAAAAATAAAGGATGCAATTTTTAGGACCATTATCATATTGATTTCATATACTTCCATTCAAACATGTAATTTTGAAACAAATGTTGGAACTAAATTTGTCATTAACCATTGAATGTGCTCTAAGTACAAATGAGCCAGAACCAAGACCAAACATGAAAAGTGGGGTTAGGTTAAAAAATTGGCTGGCAAAGGCTTAATGGTATGGTAGAAATGATATAGGGTATGATATGATGCAAATAATGGTATATTATGGCAAAAGGGGTGACCAATCTAACTTCAATGTGAATTGAGCATTTCCTACATAGTCCCAAAGGACCTAAGGTCATTGTAGTTCAAATGTATGGCAAGGTATGAAAGGATGTTAAGGTGAGGCAAAGGGCAAGGTAAGGCATATGGAAAGGTATGAAATAATGGCAAATGGAAAAGTCAAGGTAAATTGTAAGTAAAATCATATGATTCTATTGTTCTTATTGATGTGGAGATGCATATTCTAATCAGCATACAATACAATCAAAATAGTTAATTGTTATAAATTACTAGCCCACACCTCTTTTGAATGGTTACTCTATCAAGAACCTATTGTTAATTTGGACTCTAATAACATTGTAGTGATCTTCACTGGTTGTTGATTATATTTCATCCAAACTTTGAGACAAGATGTCTTCATAGCCTCTGTAAAGGAAAATGTGGCCAGGGATGATAAATAAGGATAAACAGTGGATAAAAGGTTTGATTTGGCAACGATGAGATGAATCATAATGAAATATATAATGTTTGGGCAACAAATGAAGACCAATATTTTTAGGCACACACATTGTTGTTGATTTTGGATTTAACATAATTTTGGTTGTGGTGGGCCTAAAGACTTTTAAATATGATCTCAATAGGAACACCAAATTTTTTTATTGTTTGGGACTGAGAGATGTTACCCTCTAATTATGCTATAGAATAGAATTTTTACTAATATTAGTTTTGATAATGTCTTCATCAATCATTGAAGCACTATTGTGCTCATCTATTAGTGCCTTGAAGAGGTTTTCACCAATAAAATTGTCTTGATTATCCCATAGCACCTTTGAGAAGGTTTCACTAAGGAATGTTCACTTTTGACTTTGATTATCTTCTACTACCTCAAAAAAGGTTTCACTAGAAGATGTTGAATTTGGATTTTTATTTCCCCCTAGTGCCTTTGAAAAAATTTCAATAGGATATTGTTCTTCTTCTGCATGAATGTGGTCCTAGTCCCCCTGATATTCTATAACTAATATGTTGCCATGGATGCAGATCAACAATGTGTGATTCTATTAGTCTCAATTGACACTTGTGGGAGGTGGAATGTCAATATAATGGATATGGTGGTTGGTGTTAATGGAAGATGGAATGGTGAAGGAATGGGAAGATGCAACACAATCCTCATAGAAGATGCTATGACAAATTATGTTTATGTTGAAGTAATCATCCTCAAAAACTATGGAAGGATAAAAATGTATTCAAATTAATTTGTAAGGCATATTTAATCAATTTTTTAATAACCATGAATGTGTATACACATAATATTTTGATTAAATTTACCACTTATTAACAATTTCTATCTTGAAGGAACCTATCGAGTTTCAATCTCTCTGAGTGCACACCTTAAAGGGTGCATCAAGAAATGGGTGGATAGACCATTAGTGCCTCCTAAGATTATTGTGGCTTTGTATCATTTCTACCATTTTTCCAACCACTTGTTATCAACACAAACTTCTCCTATGTACTTCACTAAGCCTTGTCTCCTCTCTTGCACCCTCCTCTAATCATTTTCTACCTTCGTTAGCCCTTTCTAAGCCTAAACCCCTTTTTGATAGTTTATAATACAAAGTCAACTAGGCTAACTTTATACTCTAGTTGATAAAACTTATTTAGGATCTAGGTCAGCCCCTGACCAACCTAGACTGAGACCTAATTTATTTTTGTCAATAATGATACAAGGTCAATTAGGTTGACCTTATCAGCCTAAAATTTTAAAAAAGTACTAGGGTTAGATCTGCCTATATAAACACATCCATTTCATCATTTCTAAAATAAGAGAAAAAGAAGAGTAATATATTGTACATTTACTTATCCACCATTCTAATTAAGGAGCATAGATTAGGGTTTCATACTTTCTTTGGAGATATGGATCTTGTCTTATGGAAAAGTATTTTGGATGCATTGATAGATTGTGTATTCTAGCGTTGATTTATCCTTGTCATATTTGCATACCACAACAACCTCTTGTGAATCACCTTATCCAAGGGAGAGATTGAGGCTAGGTGGATTCATATTCAAAGGCAAGCATTCCTAACTTTGTTCCTCCTTTGTAAGAGTAGATAGATATGCATTTTTACTTCTCTCCCATACATTAGGATTATGTATACATTGATGTGAGTATATGTATTCTATGCATGTTTATTTTTTATTTTTACTACCCCCACTTTATGCCACAAGATTTGGTGAGCACTAGATTAGAATTTTACTTGTTATTATTTTAGTGAATATTAAAGCATAGGACCTAGTTAGGGTTATTGCATAGTTTGCTTGACTGGAGGTTTTGGAACCCTCCCTAATGATATTATTATAGTAAGAGATCCCTTGGTTAGATCTAGCAGATCCATCTTGGTCATGATCTTGAATATCTAATGTATCTACAATCAAAAGTGTAAGTAGGATTTATCTTCTCTAAGACATGATTGATGTATATATCTATTTCATTTCTCATTGCATACATTCTAGTTAACCTGATGTAAATATAACCCTTACAGGTTTTCTTACAAGCTATCATTTTTATCATTTTATTATATTTTTCCATATTTATAGTATTGTATCAAACCTATCAATATAGTTTTAATAGTTTTTGCACATGTTTAACATAGTCATATCAAAGTAACTCTATTTTATTTGTATAGGTCTTCACCGAACATAAGTAACTGGATCGATCTAGTCAACATAATATTCTTCTTCAGTTAGATCTTACCAACTAATTCAACCCAATAAACTCTATTTGTAGTGATTATTTTTAGTAGTTAGGTTCTACCAACTAATTCTACCTAGTTTAATTCATTTTTAGTATTTATTTTTGGCATATAGGGTTCTGCAAACGATGTTGAGTTATTCAACCCAATTGGTAAAAATTCAAAGCAACATTTAAGCATCACAAAATAAAAATTTGTAGTCTTAACCATCTTCAAGCCCACCAAGGTTCCTCTCTTTCCTCTTTATAACACTTCAATATTTATTTTAGTTTTGTTTTTCACAAGTTAGCAGTATTTAAAACTACAACCTTATAGATAACTAGGTCGACCCGATCGACTTAATTATGTAGTTTATCTTCTATCTGAGAGACATAGTCAAAATTTTCAAATCTATTTTTAAATACCTTGATTCTATATAATAATAGTGACCTAATAAACTCTATTCTTTATTGTTTACATACAGTGTCACCTGAATTAAATTTGTACTATTCTTAATCAAGGAATTAAAAACTATTTACTAGTAATTAATTCACATTTCATTTTTAGCTATTTACATGTTTAGAGTGACTCACAATTTAAATAGATGGTTTTTCAAATTACCATTATAGTTACACTATTTTACTCTTTTAAACACACTACCAAATCACATAATTTTAAAAACATATTTAAACACTTATCTTCCCAAGGCCTACCTACTAATATTTCATCACTAAGGGAGATGTCGACTTGGTTTTTTGTCCAAGTAGGAATATGTGGTTAATGGTATATATTGGCAAAGAACCTAACACCATTATCACTATGATATTATGAAGTGAGGTGCTAGGCCTCAATACCAAGCTAGTACCATTGCCAATATAGATCCTTTTCAACCTAGACTACCTGAAACCAACCTTATATTGATTTTTAGTTCCTTCTTACATATAAATTTCTATCACATTAATTAAAATTTTTATTATAAATTAAAAATAATTAGGAATGACCACTTATTTATATTTTAATTTCAAATTGTTACTTTCTCTCTGATCATTATATTTGGTATTGTAAAACTTGCACTAGCCAGTGTTGGTGCAAGATTTGTGTTGTGTGCTCCAATTGGACCAACCATATTGATCTAATTGCTTATATGTTTGATTTTATATGATTAGAAAAAATCTTTCCTAATTTTAGAACACTATCATCTATGTCAACATAGTCTCTCTCTAACTATTTCACCTTTTCTACCTACAGTACACAATCAACCTATTTGACTCTATATTCTTGTTATTCAATAAAAAATTTCTCTCTATAGTACTAAGTCAACCCAATCAACTTATTACCTCTGGGATGACCTTGTTCCTTTTTGGCCAACTTTATCTTCATCCAAATCCCTACTTCAAGGTAGTAATAAGTTGACCCAATTGACTAAGTACATATGCGCTGACCCTATTCTATGTTTGACCAACTCTACCTTCATTTTGTCTCATTCTATCTAAATAATACAAAGTTGATATGGTCAACTCTATACACCTTAACTGATATTATTTTGTGTGTGTTTATCTATTATTATTTCATAATAATGTCATATTTTCAACCTCCATTTATTCAAGAACATTGTATAATTAAGGATTTAGATCAGAACCTCACTTATTTTATTACTTCAGATGAAACTATTCAATTTCTTCCTTCATCTTTTCCTAATCCAAAACCAAACACTATATAATGCCATACAATTGAGGTCCTTCATCCTAGTCCTCCTCTTAGTGCCAATGGTGGGAATCCTTTTGTTACACCCATAACAAGATCACCTAGCATTATCACTTTCCAAAGCAACATGGTTGAAATCAATCCAAACAATGATCTAGATGATTCTCGATCATTACAAAACATTGATGATAAGACCATTTACACTCCTAACAAGAACTATGGGTTTACTAAGATTCCTTATTCTTCTACCACACTTAGGACAACTAACACTAATGTTTTGAAACCTCCTCCTAATACCAATGTTGGGAATCCTCCACCCAATACCAATTCTCCCACCAATACTAATAATCCCCCTCCTAACAAAACTAATACCTCACCTTCAAATAATAATGCAAAAATTGACATAACTCAAATTCTTGCACAAATAGGTCAACAAATGAACATCATGCAAATGACTAATCATACCCAAATGATGTAAATGCAATAACATTTATTACACATAACCAGTCAACCACCTCAAGTCATCATGTCTTAACCAAATCATAATTTTGTCACCTCTCCTCTTAGATATACCAATGGTAATATCATCCCTCAACCTACTTTGCATAATAAAACTCTTAAACATCTTCAAAATGAACCTTTAGCTTAATTCATTTCATCCATATATATTAGCATTATTTCTCCAACTATCACATATGATGGGACTAAGGACCGTACTATCTTTCTTAAGTATTTTGGTAATATATATAAGGAATAGGTTCAAAATAACACCTTTTCTACGACCAAACTCTTAGCCACAACCTTTTTTGGTGATGCACTTGAACGATACAAACAATTTCCTAGAAATTCCATCTCAAAACTAGAGGATTTAGTTAATGCTCTAGTGAAGGAATTCCAACATGATGACCTTCCTAAATATTACCTTAGCCATTTCATCAATGCCAAGAAACTTCATAATGAATCTACTCATAATTTCATCAAATGATGAAATTTTCTAGCTCACAAAGTCAACCATAACATGAATGATGATACTCTTTTAAAACTATTTGTTCATGTTCTTAAAACTCCCCTTCAATACAAAATTTAAATCTTTTCCCCTGAAACTTTATAAGAAGGCTTAGACCAAGAAAAAAGGTAAGACTTTCTTATGACTTTATTTGAAACACCTCAAATAAATACTAAATAACCTTTCCAATCATTTTCTCATAACATTGATTCATCTAAGCCTCCCCAACCTCAAAATGAAGCATCCAATTTAACCAAATTTAACCTAACCCACCCTCCCTTGAGTCTAGAACAACTTAAGAATAAATTTCCACCCTCTAAACCCATGAGCATTGATCCTTCCAAAGCTCATAAAAAATGGTACAATCTTGATAAGTTTTATTGGTTGCATGCTACTATAGGTCATTCTCATGAGTCTTGTCATGATATTCATTGATTAATTCTTGATTCCTTACTTGGTCCACATTTTAATCTTGATACTATAACAAAACAATGCTATCAAGACTATTCAAGCCTCACAAATTCAATTTAAAGAATCATAATAATATTAACATCAACTACCTAATAAACACAAAAATTTATCCCATACCTACACCTCATCCACTAATTTTTTTCAAACCATAGTTGATCCTTATTCCTATACTAATAAGGAAAGGATAGCTAACATGAACAAATTTAAAAATATCATTGCATCCATTGAACCTCAACCTCTTAGGTCACATGAACCAAAGGAGTACCTAGTTCAAATGCCTACTCCAAATCATATCATGCATGGTCTTCCTTTACCTCCTTTACCTCTTCATACCTATCCTACACATCTTATTTCAAATTCAACATCCTTAAAGTCTAACAAACCAACACATTTATCTATCTCCAAATGCACCTACCAATATAATGAAAATCATTCTAATGGTTCAATTTAACCTCAAATAATCTCACATGTTGGTCCATCTTATGATCCCCATCCACATGTCCCTTCAGACCTTGGGGTATCTTACGATGTCCATCCCTACATCCACTTACCCACTGAGGCTTCTTACAATTCCCACTCTTATTTTACAATGCATAATAACAAACAAATTTAGCTTCAAGAAATATTTCAAGACACATAGGCTTCTATTTTACATGCTCATCTTTGATAAAGATGTTAGCATAGATCTTACTTGTTATTTTTTATCTCATATTTATTTGTTTTTGTGCACTTTACTTCTTTTAGTTTCACTTTACTAGCATCATTATCACCTTTAGGTTCTTTAATTTTATTACACATTACATTTGGCATTTGTTTTCATTTTGGTTCTTATATATATCTTTCATTTTTGTCTTTTTATGTCATTCTTTTCCTTAGTAGCTTTATGATTATTTTCCCCCATTATCTAGAATTCACCTCATTGGTGTTCACCTTGTGAGTTTTAGTGTAAGACCATGGATAGGACCAGGCTCTCCTCATAAATTACCACATCAAAACATATTTAAATTAATTTTTAGGATGACTAATACTTTCATTGGTGCTTGTGCTAGATCCGTTGTAGGTTATTATGGTTTCTCTTGTGACATGACTATCATAGCATAACCCCATCCCTTTCATAACACTATTTTACCTTATTATGATCATTTATGAGCATGGTCATCATTATATCACTTATTACATAGATTAATCTCTTATGATCCCCATATTTCCCTTGTTTCATTTCATTTGAGGCTCACGTCGATCAATTTTGAGATTGCACACTTACTTATGGGCAAGTCTAGGAGTCTTTAGTCACCTTTATCTTTAGTTCCTTTTCTATAGTGACTAAATGTAATGTCTCTTGTGTTTATCACATAATTCACCATGTTTTTTTCTCCAAGTCCATTTAGAGGAGGAGGAATATAAAAATCCAAAAGAGTTAAAATCCAAATCATAAAAGAAATAAAAGGCAAAAATAATATTAAAATTTAAATCACACCAAAATATATGATCTATATTTAGCACATATTTTATCTTAGTTAGATATCAAACACCATAATTTTCCTCATGATATATCTAAGGTCCATTGGCGTGCGGTAGGCCATTAGAATAAGGTAGGAGGTCTCATTATATCATACCTTATCAAGTGCCATCTACTTTCTCATTCAAGTACCTAATATTTTCAATAGACCAATAAATCTGTAAGGGGTACTAAAGAATGGGGAACACATTGTGGGAAGTTAGGTCCATTTTAATTTTCATGCATATAACCTTCATGGGTTGATCTATGTAATTCACTTTTTAGCCCAAGCTTTGTGTTCAGTAGTCAAAGTGTCCTAAGTCCTTGATGTTGATAGTTCTTAGCCTTTGTCACTTTCCTAGTTTGTCTCATTATTGATAAGGATGTTCACATCACCCATATGGCACCTCAAATTCCTTATTTACATCATAATTTCCTTTTAGTCCCCTTGTTGGATATTGTTTTTAGCTGATCACATCCTTGATCACCTCTATTTATGCAAGCAGGAACATCACTGCATCAATGTATATATTTGAAAATTTGTCATATTTTGGGTCTTTGGTAAGTTTTATTAGTCATATTGAGTCTATATAAATCAATTTTAGGTGATATGTATATGTGAAATTTGATTTAGGTGTGTATTGGCATTTTCCCACCAAAACCTAGATTTGAATTTTCAAATTACAATGTATGGTTTTGGAGCTATAAATCTTATAAAAGAGGTATAAACTTGAATTTTTTATGTTAGGGTATAATAAATGGATAAATATTATTTGACACCCATGTGACTCATATGACAGGTCACCTTGTTGAGTGGGTTAGGTAGTTTCTTCATTCTCAACATACAAGAGTTAGTTATAGGAGTTTTGAGTCTTTTATATAGACAGTTGTTTTGGTTAAGAGTCATTAAAGATTAATAAGGGATATTGGGTTTATTTTTGAAATTTAATATGTAAACCCCACAATATAATTGAATAAAATAATTTTGATTTTCATAACACAGATCATGTTTCATGATTGTTATATGTTCTTTGAGATTGAGTTACTCTATATAGTGAAATCCTACATATGTGAGTGGATTGGCATATACCTATAGTGGTAATCTATCAAAAGATCATAATATATTAAAGTGGAGAATTTTTTTGTTGTTTATTAAATCTTCAAATAGTTTTTTGATAAAAGGAATAACTAACACACCCTATTTTGCATGTTTGTGTCCAGATAGACTGAGAAGATGCCATGTGTACAAACAAGAATTTGATGGAAGTTCATTTATGATATAAATTTGAATGGTAAGTTGGTTTATATATTATTATTTAAGTGATTGAATATAATTTAATGTCATTTTGAACCTAATTCTTAAAAAGATGCACATGCTTGAATACCCTATTAATCTCGAATTTTGTGTTAAAAAAATTGTATGAGTATTCACTATTGGCAATTAGAACTAAAATATTAACATTATATGTTGGAAAGTTGTCCCATTATTTTAAGTGTTTTAATCTAACTTAGGGAGTTTCAAGGTGTGTAAATAGTATCATGAAATAACACAATCAAAGTTGTAGTTTTCACTGTGTAATAAGTCATAGTCTTCAAAGAACCTAATGTAAAGAGAGTCCAAGTTATTAAGAAGCTTGAAAATGGTTGGAAGAAAGTATATGGAGTTTGAAAAAGGCTCAAGAAAATTTTCACATAGGTATAGAATCTATCTATTATCTTAATATAACATTTGAATCTCCTTGGATACACACAATCCTGAATCTACATATAGTCAAATGATTATCATACAAGAAACCTTGAACAAAGACAAAGGTGTTAAGTTGTGGAGATAAAAGCTTCATAGGTATGCAAACGAAGGAGGTTGCTAAGTTGCAGAGCAACCGACGTCGGCAAGCCAAATGACGTCAGTCATATCCAGTGTATAGATCAACTGGCATCAGTTAGAGATCGGATGACGTCGGTCATCTCCAGACAGACAGGGACCAACGTCAGTCTCCTGTGCGGTTCCAGAACTGCTAGTTGACGAACATTTAGTTTAACGAACCAGTTGTTTGCATGTAAAGACTAATTTTAGTCTTGGATCTGTGTTTCTAATTATTGTAATTAGAAGTCTAATTATTTTTTGTATGAGATCTATATAATAGACTCATGGGCTGTATTGTAAAGTGTGCTAGATAGAGAGAGCAAGGTTAGCTCCTTTAGAGGGAAGAGAGAAAGGTTAGCTCCTCATAGTGCCATAGTGCCAAGTGTGTATGATCAGGTAGATCTGTGGGAGAGCAAGATCTGGTAGAAGATCCATAAGGGTGCTGGTGTGTAGAATTAGAGTTCTATCCAAGGGAGAAGGGTTCTTCTGGGTGTGTAAGATATAGGTCAGTAGGTGTGCAAGGCCAGGTTGATCTGTGGTATAGCAAGATTAGGTTAGATCTACATGGTAAGTAAGGTCAGTTGATCTGCAGGTGTGTGTGTGTGTGTGCAAGGTCAAAGGAGATCTATGGAATGGCAAGGTCAAAGGAGATCTGCAACACATCAAGGAGCAAGATCAGGTGAGATCTACTTGGAGTACGTGGTGTACTCAGACTTGGACTATGTGTGTATACTCGGTGGTACTGGCAGTATTGTTACTGACTGGTTGAAACACTAACTTGGTTATTGAGTTGTTTGTGTTTGTAATTGTGAGAGAGAACTCTTGAGGGAGATTATTGTATGCCCTAGAGGTGTGGGAAGAAGAGTGTGACTTCTTTATTATAATTCCTTCTAGAAAGAGTATTAATACAATTGGGTATTGTCTCTCATATTCTGTGTTATTTCTAATTTCTAGTTACTTATTCATTCTGGTTAAATTTCGTGTTTATTTACTTATACAAAGGTAATCAAGTGTGCTCATTATTCTGACAAGTGGTTTCAAAGCTTTGTGAACCTAGGTCCTAACAGTTGGTATCAGAGCTTGGTTATGTACACTAACAGGTGGTCAGAGCGTGTAAGTGTTTGTTGATTACAGGTCACTCTCAGGGGTTTCTAATTGAGTGGGAGTAAAGCAATGGCAGAAGAAAGTAAGCTAAGAATGGAGGAATTCAACAGCAAGAATTCTCAATTACTAAATTATGGAAAGAAAGAGTAGGTAAAGAAAGATTGTTGGTTGGTACAAGATCAGCATGAAGGAAATGAAGAAGCAGATGTTGAAGGTGTTGTTGCACAGGATGCTCTTATATGTTTGTTGGATAAAGTAGAATCTTAGTTTATAGATTCTGTTGACTCTTTCCATGCAGCCTGAAATAGAGTATTTTTCCATGTTAATGTCCTTAGAGACATTGGAAAGATTTATTTAGGGGTTGGTGAGCCTTGTCAAAGTATTGGCAAAGGGGAAGTGTGGCTGAAATTGTAGATGACCAACACATGGGTGTTGAAGGATGTCATGCAGGTCCCAGTCTTGAAGAGGAGGCTAATTTCTTCAAAAAAATTGGGTGATGAGAGATGCACAGTAACTCTCATAGTGGATTCACTTGAATTAGCTTGTGGTAAGAAAGTAGGTACTCTTTATCTACCTACTTGTATTACTGATTCTCCTTTTGTTGTAAAGATGTGGATTTATAGGCTTGGTCACATGAGTAAGAAGGAGATGCATGTTCTTAAGAGGATGCCAGATGTCTTTTAAAAACTTAAGAATTGGAAAGCCTTGGTTTTCATGGAGGAGATGATGGATAGAGATCAGTTGAGGGGGCTGAATAACTCTGAGCAGGGTAGTTTGGATAGGGTTTTGATCCAAGGTGAGCTCCCGAGTAAAAAGTCATCACTCACAAGGAAACACAGTTACCAACATCAGTCAGGGAGAACTGACGTTGAATAGGTAGGTACCAACATCAGTCATGTGTAGACCAGAGTCAGTGGTGTCAGGTAGGTGGTGACTGATGTTGGTCAGGGAACTGGAGTCAGTGATCAGGTGGAATCGACATCGATTGGGTGCAGACTAGGGTTGACCAGGAAATGGATTTTGGGTAGACAGCAAGCTATCAAGGAGTCTCAAATGCCCATATGGAGGACTAAAAGTGTAATTAGGCCTCAAATTCATTATTCCCCTTCTTTAGACTACTTGTTGCTCACTGATGGTCAAGAACCAGGAAGTTTTAAAGAAGCAGAGCAGGTAGAATCTAGGAAACAGTGGGAGCATGGCATGAATTCTTTGGAAGAGAACCAAACAGGAGATTTGGTAGAGTTGCCAGCCAGAAAGAAAGCATTGAAAGATGAATGGATTCCTTGGTTAAAGAAGAGAGAGAATGGACATGTGAGACAGAAGGCCAGGTCATATGGTCTTGAGCAAGCTCCAGGATAGTGGTACAGGTTTGATGGGTGTATGACAAAGCATGGCTTTAGTCAATGTCAATGTAACCATTGTGTTTACTTTACCAGGTTGGATAATGGTCATGACATTATCCTATTACTATATGTAGTGGGGTCACACATGTAGGGTTTTGTTGAGCTAAAGGTAAAGTTAGTTCAAAGGTGTGCCATGAAGGATTTAGGAGGAGTAAAATTCTTTGGCATGAGTATTCTTAGAGACAGGGAAGATCACAAGTTGATGTTGTTTCAAGATGATTGTGTGAATAAGGTAGTGGCGAGGTTCAAGATGCGGGATGCAAAACTGGTTAGCACACCTATGGATGGACAGTTCACAGAATAGTGTCCCAATTCACATGATGAGGTTGAGTACAGAAGTACTAGACTTGATATTGCCCAAGTAGTGGGTGTTGTCAGTGAGTTCATGGCCAATTCAGGAAAGAAGCACTGGAATTTAGTTCAGTGGATTCTCAGGTATCTGAGAGGGACCAGCAGCAGGTATACATGTGATGCAGGGTCAAGCACTTCAGATGTGGTAGGGGACTTGGATGACAGGTGTAGCACCATAGGTTGTGTGGTGGTTGGTCTTCAAGATTGAACTTGAAGAGGGATACAAGCTAGGAAAAAAATTAGATGATGTACAGGTATAGGTACAAGTGTAGTTGTTTATTTCTAAGTGGGAGATTGTTAAGTTGTGGAGCTAAAAGCTTCACAGGTATACAAACGGAGGAGGTTTCTGAGTTGCAGAGCAACCAACGTTGGTAGGCCAACCGATGTCGGTCATATCCAATGTACAGATCAACTGGCATTGGTCAGAGATTGGCCAACGTTGGTCATCTCCAAACAAACAGGGACCAACGTCAGTCTCTTGTGTGGTTCCAAAACTGCTAGTTGATGAACAGTTAGTTTAATGAACCGGTTGTTTGCATGTAGAGACTAATTTTAGTCTTGGAGCTACGTTTCTAATTATTATAATTAGAAGTCTAATTATTGTTTGTATGAGATCTATATAATAGACTCATGGGCTATATTGTAAAGTGTGCTAGATAGAGAGAGCAAGGTTAGCTCCTACTACTACCACAGTGCCAAGTGTGTATGATCAGGTGGATCTGTGGGAGAGCAAGATCTGGTAGAAGATCCAAAGGGGTGCTAGTGTGTAGAATTAGAGTTCTATCCAAGGGAGAAGGGTTCTTCTAGGTGTGTAAGATCTAGGTCGGCAAGTGTGCAAGGCTAGGTTGATCTACGGTATAGCAAGATCAGGTTAGATCTACATGGTAAGTAAGGTTGGTTGATCTGCAGGTGTGTGTGTGTGTGCAAGGTCAAAGGAGATCTATGGGATAGCAAGGTCAAAGGAGATCTGCAACACATCAGGGAGAAAGATCAGGTGAGATCTACTTGGAGTACATGGTGTACTCAGACTTGGAGTATGTGTGTATACTCAGTGGTACTGGTAGTATTGTTATTGACTGGTTGAAACACCAACTCGGTTATTAAGTTGTTTGTGTTTGTAATTGAGAGAGAAAACTCTTGAGGGAGATTATTGTACACCCTAGAGGTGTGGGAAGAAGAGTGTGACTTCTTTATTGTAATTCCTTCTGGAAAGAGTATTAATATAATTGGGTATTATCTATCATATTTTGTGCTATTTTTGATTTCTAGTTACTTATTCATTCTGGTTAAATTCCGTGTTTAGTTGCTTATACAAAGGTAATCAAGTGTGCTCTTAATTCTGACAAGTGGTGTCAGAGCTTTGTGAACCTAGGTCCTAACAAAAGGAAAGAAAACCATTGATTGGAAGTTATGTAGGTTGGTATTATATACCTTGAGAACCCATTATAGTCCTTTGAAATCTTATATAAATCATGAAATCCATTTTAGACCCTTCTCAAGCACCTTTATACAGAGCCAATCCTATTTCTAAGGTTTCAAAGAGAAAATGTGATTTATAAGAGAATCTACCAATTGAAAACATTTAAATTTGGTAGATAGATTAGGGTGAAGGTAAGTGAAGACATTTTGAGGATTTTATGCCTGAAGACTACATTTTTACATGTATATTTATGATTATGTATACAAATTTACAAGCAAGACCTAAAAGGCCTTAATAGTGATAAGATTAGGTTAGAATAGTGGTTTACATATAGAGTTAGGCATTGAAATTTCATGTGAAGATAGAAATTGATAAAGGTTATTGAGACCAACCAATAGTTTTTCCATATCTATCTGTATACATCTATACAGGAAAGAAATCCCTAAAAAAAGGCTAGTAGAAACTTTACTTCAAGAGAGAGTTGCTTGTATGGTAGAAGAGTTGTCAAGGTAGGGTTTGTGGATTGAGTTGGAATTCAATAGAGGATCTGTTGAACCACTAAATGAACTAGTAAATCGTATGAATTGAGTGGATGTTAAGACAAGACACAAAGAGAGAGTGATGTGACAGTTTTGGTACTCAAGAAGAGGATAGTGTGTGTTAATGATGAAAGGATAGGGAGTCAATACTTGCTATGTGATTTAAGAGGTTGTAGGAGGATTTAAATTTCAAACTAAGAGAAGAGGCATCATCTGTCAAAGATACAAAGGAGAGGTAAACCTTACAACCAAAAAGATAAAGGTTAATCAGAGTTAGGAGATAGTAAGTAGAGTAAATGAGATTATTTTATTTCTTGGTTCATTCTTTGAAAGACAAATAGGAGAATCCCTCTGCATCAGATGTGGTATCAGAGTGGGAATATTTTGTGTCCAAGTATGTTTTAAAGTTTGATATTATTGGGTACTTGCACATATAGTTATGGTTGAGTAGATGATGAAGATTATTTGAATGTTATTATGAAGAAACTAATGAATATTGTAGATATATAAAGTGAATAGGCCATAGGTATGGGGAGGCAGAAGCATATGTGAGAGAAAAGTGAAAGAGAAGATAGGTGGCATAGCCCTTAAGCTAATAAGGCTTGAAGAGAAAGTGAAGAGATAAGGAGAAGATTAGAAGAGGAGCTCATAGATGAGCTTGAGAGAGAGAGTCCTAGAGGTATGACAAGAGAAGAATAATCCCAAGTGAGGACCAAATAGATATTGACTCTGAGAAGGAGAGGGAGAGAGAGAGAGATAGAGAGAGAGAGAGAGAGAGAGAGAGAGAGAGAGAGAGAGAGAGAGAGAGAGAGAGAGAGAGAGAGAGAGAGAGGAGAGAGAGAGAGAGAGAGAGAGAGAGAGAGAGAGAGAGAGAGAGAGACCAAGTGAATGATCAATAAGATAATATGGAATACTTGTCAATAAGAGAAGAGATAGTGAGAATGATGAAGGGCTTGATGTGTGAAGAATGCCATAATAATATGGACAAGAAGATGGAAAAGAAGTAAATATGGTTAGAGAGAGATAAAGATATAGTTGAGATGAAGGAGGTAATGTAAAGGTTAGAAAAGATCTTGGAAGAGTTGAGACCAAGATTCAGTGTGTGCATAAAGAAGAAGGTGAGATGGCCTCTCAAATAGTTAATGGAGATAAGGAGAAAATAAGTGATGAATTTGAAATCAAGGCAACCTATAAAGAGAAATGAAGGGGAAAGGAATCCCCAAATAATTATGACTAATGACTACTTTGCATGTTTGCATACAGGTGATAATTTGTATGAAGTATTGAAGCATGAGCAACATGCTAATGATGAGGAAGTTGATTCGATAGTGGAGGATGGGGACACAATATTGTGTTATCTTGAAGATGGTGATACATTAGATGAATATGAAGAAGAAAGAGAAGTTTCCATAGTACCATGCCTCATGACAGGCAAGAAAGAGGAAGATTACAGTAAAGAAAGAGTGGAGAGTCCAAAAGTACAAGGTATTCCTTTCAATGTCATTTTTGATGAGTACGTTGATATAGATGTTTTTGAGGATGATTTTTATGAGAGTATTTTGGAACTAATGAATGTGCTAACTGAAGGATAATAAGGTACAATAGTACCAAATGTAGTGTTGGACACATATGAGGTGGCATTAGTAGAGTGTGAAGAAGAAACACAAGTTAGTGTTTGAAGAGTTTGCATGGAAGTAGGCTGAGGTGTCTTAATTGACAAAAATTGAAGACAAAGGTGATGAGTATGAGTACATGGTAGAAGAATAATAAATATGGTATCATATTATTGAAGAGATAGGTGATTTGAGTCTCATAAGAGACAAGGAGAGCATCATGGAAGCTGAGTTGGCATTGAAGAGAATTTTGAGTCAAGGAGAAGGAGAGATGGTACCCAAAGAACAAGAAAAATTTGAAGAGAAACAAGATGAACTCCAAGGGAGAAAGTAAAGAATGTTTTTGGTTGGCATGTTTGTTCCATGTGCAGGTTATTGGAAGCAAAGAAATGAGCAATAGCTACCCATGATTAGATTGAGAATGCAAAGCAAGAAGGAGAACAAAAAAAGAGGAGTGATACTAAGTTTGAATAAGCATCAAAAATTCCTATATGCTTCAAATAGGCCATGGGATCTAGGTGAAAATGAGCTTAGAATAAGTATGTTATAAATAACATGATGGCTAGATCATTTATAAATTTCATGGGTAAGTTTTTTTTCTTGCTTCTCAGCAGTATGATGCAGGAGCATCACTACATCAATGTATATATTTGACAATTTGTCATATTTTGGGTCTTTGGTAAGTTATATTAGTTATCTTGAGTCTGTAGGAATTAATTTTAGGTGATAGGTCTTTGTGAAATTTGAATTAGGTGTGTATTGGCATTTTCCCACCAAAACCTAGATTTGAATTTTCAAATTACAATGTATGCTTTTGGAGGTCTCAATCTTGTATAAGAGGTCTCAACTTGAATTTTAGTTGATAGGGTATAATAAATGGATTAAGAGTGTTTGACACCCACGTGAATCATATGACGAGTCACCTTGTTGAGTGAGTTAGGTAGTTTCTTCATTCTCAATGTACAAGAGTTAGTTATAGGAGTTTTGAGTCTTTTCTATAGATAGTTTTTTTAGTTAAGAGTCATTCAAGATTCATAAGGGAGATTGAGGTTAGTTTTTAAAGATAATATGTAAACCCCACAAAAGAAAGTGAGTAAAACAATTTTGATTTTCACAACACAAATCCTGTTTCTTGATTGTTCTATGTTCTTTGAGATTGAGTTACTTTATATAGTGAAAGCCTACATAGGTGAATGGCTTGGGTGTATACCTATAATGGTCATCTATAATAAGATGATAATATATTTAAGTGGAGAAACATGTTGTTGTTTATAAAATCTTCAGATATTTATTTGATAAAAGGAATAACTAACACACCCTGTTATGTGTTTCTGTGTCAAGGTGGATTGAGAAAATGCCATGTGTACAAACAAGAATTTGATGGAAGTTTTTTTGAAATATACATTTGAATGGTAATTTGGTTTCAATATTGTTATTTAATTGATTTAATATAATTAAATGTCATTTTGAACCTAATTCCTAAAAAAGATGCACATGCTTGAATACCCTATTAAGCCTAGATTTTGTCTTAAGAAAATTATATGAGTATTCACTATTGGTAGTTTTAACTATAAAGATCAATGTTATGTGTTGGAAAATTTTTATCCCATTATTTTAAGTGTTTTAATCTGACTCAGGGAGTATTTAAGGTGTGTAAATAGTATCATGAAATAACACACTCAGAGTTGTAGTTTTCACTGTGTAATAAGTCACAGTTTTCAAAGAACCCAATGCAAAGAGATTATAAGTTGTTAAGAAGATTTAAAATAGTTGGAGGAAAGTATTTAGAGTTTAAAAAAGACTTAATAAAATTTTTACATAGGCATATAATATATCTATCACCTTAGTACAACATTTGGGTCTCCTTGGATACACACATTCCTGAATCTACATACAGTCAAATGAGTGTCTTACAAGAAAACTTAAACAGAGACAAAGGAATGAAAACCATTGATTGTAAGTGATGTAGGTTTCTATTATAGAACTTTAGGACCCATTATAGTTATTTTAAATCTTATAGAAAGCATGAAATCCATTTTAGACCCTTCTTGGGCCCCTGTAGATAGAGCCAACCCTATTTCTAAGGTTTCAAAGAGAAAATGAGATTTACTGGAGAATCCACTAATGGAAAATGTTTAAATTTGGTATAAATATTGGGGTGAAGGTAAGGAATACATTTTGATTATTTTTTGCCTGAAGAGTACATTATCATACCTATATTTATGAATGTGTATAAAAATTTGCAAGCAATACCTAAAGGCCTTAATAGTGAATAAGATTGGGTTAGAAGAGTGGTTTACATGTAGAGTTGGGCATTCAAATTCCATGTGAAGATAGAAATTGATAAAGGGTATTGATGTCAGGCAATATTTTTTCCATATCTATCTATATATATCTATACAGGAAAAAAACCCATTAAAAAAGGCTAGTAGAAACTTTACTTCAAGAGAGAGTTGCTTGTATGGTAGAAGAGTTATCAAGGTAAGGTTTGTGGATTTAGTTGGTAATAAAAATAGGATCTATTAAACTAGTAAATGAACTAATAACCCCTATGAATAGAGTGGATGTTAAGATAAGACAGAAAGAGAGAGTGATGTGATAGTTTTGGTACTCAAGAAGAGGATAATGTGTGCTAATGATGAAAGAACTGGGATTCAATACTTATTATGTGATTTAAGAGGTTGTATGAGGATTGGAATTTAGAGTAAGATAAGAGGAATCATCTATCATAGATACAAAGGAGAGGTAAACCTTGAAACCAAATAGATAAAGGTGAGTCAGAGCTAGGAGATAGTAAGTAGAGTAAATGAGATTATTTTAAATCTTGTTTCATTCCTTGAATGACAGATAGGAGAATCCCTCTACATCATATGTGGTATCAAAGTAGTAATATTTTGTAGCTAGGTATGTTTTAAAGTTTTATATTATTGAGTACTTGCACATACAATTATGGTTGAGTAGATGATTAAGATCATTTGAATGTTATTGTGAAGAAGCTAATAAATATTGAAAATATATAAAGTGAAGAGCCTGCACGTATGGAGAGGAAAAAACATGTGTGGGATAAAAATTAAAGAGAAGATAGGTGGCATAGCCCTTAAGCCAAGAAGTCTTGAAGATAAAGTGAAGAGCTGTTGAGAAGCTCAAAAGAGAAGCTCATAGGTGATCTTGAGAGAGAGAGTCCTATAGGTAAGACAAGAGAAAAATAGTCCCAAGTGAGGAAAAAAGAGAGATTGAATCTAAGAGAGAGAGAGATTCAAGTGAGAGACCAAAATAATGGTCAAGAAGACAAGATGGAAGACTTTTCAATAAAAGAAGAGATAGTGAGAATGATGAAGGGTTGATGTGTGAATAATGACACAAGAAGAAGATGGACAAGAAGATGAAAAAGAATAAAAAATGGTTAGACAGAAAGAGAAAGAGATAGATGAGATGAAGGAGGCAATGGCAAGGTTAGAGAAGATCTTGAAAGAGTTGAGACCAAGATTCATTGTGTGCATAAATAACAAGGTGAGATGGCCTCTCAAATAGTCGATGGAGAGGATGAGAAAACAAGTGATGAAGTTGAAAGCAAGGTAGCATAGAAATAGAAATGAAGGGGCAAAGAAGACTCAAATGATTATGAATAATGATTACTTTGCATGTTTGCATACAAGTGACAAGTTTCATGAAGGATTGAAGCATAAGAAACATGCTAATGATGAGTAATTTGATTGGATAGCAGAGCATGGGGACATAATATTTTGCTATCCTGAAGAGGTTGATTAATTATATGAATATGAAGAAGAAAGAGAAGTTGAATTAGTACCATGCCTCATGATAGGCAAGAAGGAGGAAGATTACAGTCAAGAAAGAGTGGAGGAGAGTAAAAAAGTAAAAGGAATTCATTTCAATGTCATTTTTCATGAGTATGTTGATATAGATGTTGTTGAGGATTATTTGTATGAGAGTACTTTAGAACTAATGAATGTGCTAGCTGAAGGAAAATAAGGTACAATAGTATCAAATACAGTGTTGGACATATATGAGGTGGCAACAATAGAGTGTGAAGAATAAGCACAAGTTGAATCTCTTGAAGAGTTTGCATGGTATCAGGTTGACGTGTCTTTTTTGAAAAAAATTGAAGATAAAGGTGATGAGGATGAGTACACAATAGAAGAAGAATAAATATGTCAACATATCATGAAAGAGATAGGTGATTTGAGTCTCATAGGAGATAAGGAGAGCATCATGGAAACTAAGTTGGCATTGGAGATAATCTTGAGTCAAGGAGAAGGAGAGATGGTATCCAAAAAATAAGCATTAGTTGAAGAGGAACAAGATGAACTCCAAGGTAGCAAGTAAAGAATGGTTTTTTTTTACATGTTTGTTCCATGTGTAGGTTATTGTAGGCAAAGAAATGAGCAGTAGTTTCCCATGAATAGATTGAGAATGCAAAGCAAGAAAGAGATCAAAAAAAGGGGAGACATATTGAGTTTCATCAAGAATCAAAAATTCCTATATGATTCAAATATCCATGGGTTCTAGGTGGACGTGAGCTTGAAAGAAAGATGCTACAAATAATATGATGGCTAGATCATTTATAAATTTCATGGGAAAGTTTTTTTCTTGCTCTTTGGTAGTATGATGTAGGAACATCACTTTATCAATGTATATATTTGATAATTTATTATATTTTAGGTCTTTGGAAAGTTTTATTAGTCATATTGAGTCTTTAGGAATCAATTTTAGGTGATAGGTCTATGTGAAATTTGAATTAGGTGTGTATTGGCATTTTCTTGCCAAAACTTAGATTTTGCTACGCCCCTAACCTATCACATGTATTAGGATAGAAATATCTGACTTGTGGATTAATTATCCCTCTTTAATGCTATATCACATTTATCTATGCATTCATTTGGTTATTAGGTTGGCCTATGGAGTAACCATGGCCTAGTTAGACTATATATAGGAGGTAGTGGGTAATTGTTTATCATCATATTGTGAATTTTGCTCTTATTGAAACTTGTGGAGGTTGCACCCTCGAAGTGTCTTGTATATTATCATATATTATGATATATTTAAATTGGATCTATTTCTTATATTCTATCTTATTGTTGAAGTAATTTCATTACAAGTGGTATCAGAGCTGTGATTTGGGCAATCTTGTGGGTGAAGCCCTAATTTATTAAATTTGGTTATATCTAAAAAATGGTTATGAATTTATCTAAATTTTTTTTACTATAGGTGTGAAATCATTAAATTAAGCTTCCATTAAAATTTAAGCTCATTTGGATTTGTTTTAAAAAATTTATCACCATTTTAGGTTTTTTTATAAAATTGCTCTATAGTGTGCAATTCAAAGAATTTTTATGAGTTATTTACATTTTTGGAAATATTATAAAAATTTGGATATGGTATGTTCTTTGTATGTTTTGATTTTAATCTAAAATAAGTCCAAAATCACTTGGTCAAAGTTGGGTTAAAAGTGCCAATCAGGGTCGACATCGTAAAGCCCTTTTATGGCAGGTCCACAAACTCAAGGCTGAGGAAAGGGTGATAAAACTCTAGGTAAAACTCCTAAAAAGGAATATATGGAGTTATAAGTGGGATGTACTAGATCCTTTATACCAGGGTTCTCTGACATAGATCATAAAGTGAGCCAGCTTGACTATAGTGTGCAAGGCATTCAAAGTGAGGTGCAAGGCATACAATCTAATATGAAATCCATACAAGATAGTTTGGTAGATATTATGATGGATTTGAAAAATAATAAGTCAAATCATCTATCTATCTCTATTACACAACTCCATCAGGGTGGTTCTCCCAACCAGTCTACTTCAAATCCAACTACATTGCCACTGAGGAACCTGTTACCAAAGGTGGATATGTGCAAATTTGATGGAAAATATCTACTCAATTGGATCAACCAAATGGAGAGTTTTTCTGACTTGCATTATATCCCAAGTGGATAGAAGGTTACCATGGCATCCTTGTATCTTGAACCTGATCAATTCATTTAGTATCAATGATTGTGTGCTCAAAAGAAAAAGATGACTCTCTATGTCACCTAGTCAATTTTTACAGAGGAGCTACAATTACACTATGGCAATAGTGTGACAAAGAATTACTTTAGCCAACTAGATAAATTGTGATAGACTAGCTCCATCAAGGATTATATTCATCATTTTTAGAACCTATCCTTACATGTGGAGATAATTTATAAGGAGAACTTGAATGACCTATTTTTGGGTGGACTCAAAGACCACATTCAACATGAGGTATGCATGTTTAATCCACTTAAGATTTTTGATTCTATTATCATGGCACACAGAGTTGAGGAAAAATTCATAGCCAATAAGAAGCCGTCATTCACTCACTTCAAATATTTTAGCATATCAACACCAACATTTCCTCCACCTACCATATTGACCCCTCAGTGAATTGAAGAGAAGTGTGCAAAAGGATTATGTTTTGGTTGTGATAACAAGTGTAGCAAAGGACATAGATGTGCTGAGAAGAAGTTATTCTATATTGATGAATCCAATGAAGATGAAGAAGAAGATGATGCCTCCAATGATGATGAGGAAGAGATAGAGGAGGTACCTGAAGATTCCCAACCTGCAATCTCTTATCATGCACTTGTAGGTATTAGCACTCCACAAACTCTTAAGGAGGTGGGTTTCCTCAAGAAATAGAAGGTGACAGTGTTCATTGATTCAAGGAGCACACATAGCTTCATCAACCATAAGTTGGCCACTCAATTGAACTGTTTCATCTACCTAGCACTAGAATTTTAGGTCATGATTACAGATGGTGGCACAATTAATTGTTCAAGCAAATTCCATAGTATTAATCTTGCTATGGGTGAGTACAATCTCGATTCTCCTATGTTTTCTATTCCCATGGGTAGCATAGACATTGTTTTGGGAGTCCAATGGCTCACAACCTTGGGTACCATTGAGATGAACTTTTAGGAACTATTCATACACTTTCATTTTGAAGGTAGTAAAATTGAACTACATGGATTATAGGCAAAATCTCCACAATTGATCAGTTCACATCAGATGACCAAGATGCTAAAAAAGGGGGCAGAGGTAATTATTACATGGTTATGTTCCATAGAAGTTCAACCCACACAGGCATCTACACATCTTGATCTACAAATGATTCTTGATGACCACCCATCTATTTTTGGGGCCATGCCAAAAGGACTACCACCAAAAAGAGAACATGATCATGCCATTCAACTACTTCTAGGGAGTCAACCACAAAATATTAGACCATATAGATATCCATATGCATATAAGAGTGAAATCAAAAAGATGGTCCATGAGATGTTGGAAGCAGGGATCATCAAGCACAGCCAAAGTGCATATTCATCACCAGTGGTCATGGTGCAGAAGAAGGATGACACATGGAGGATGTGCCCAGATTATAGGAAACTCAACAAGTACACCATCAAAGATAAGTTTCCTATTCCATTAATTGATGATTTACTTGATGAGTTTCATGGTGCTAATTATTTCACAAAATTGGATCTTCGCTCATGGTACTATCAAATTAGAATCAAGGATGAAAATGTTCATAAAACTACTTTTAGAACACATGAGGGCCATTATGAGTTTTTGGTAATGTTCTTTGTCTTACAAATGCACCATCTAATTTTCAAAGCTTGATGAACACTATTTTTAGGCCTTTTTTTAAGGAAGTTTGTGTTGGTTTTCTTTGATGACATATTGATTTATAGTCAGACATAGGAAGCACATATGAAACATGTGAAACAGGTGTTGATAGTTTTGGAGAAGCATCAGCTTTATGTGAAGCCATCCAAATGTGATTTTGGAGTACAGGGGTAGAGTACCTAGGTCACATTATTTCCCATGGTGTCAAAGTTGATCCCCAAAAGATTAAAGCTATGATGGAATGGCCCATGCCAAAAACTCTCAAAAACCTCTGAGGGTTCTTAGGACTAACAGGTTACTACCGAAGATTTGTGAAAGGTTATGGTAGCATAGTAGCTCCACTCACTACATTTATAAATAAGGATGCCTTCCATTGGAATGATACTACCATCAAAGCATTTGAGAAACTAAAAGTAGCTATGTGCACCACTCGAGTTTTGGCTACTCCAGACTTCTCAAAGACATTCGTTGTTGAATGTGATGCTTCTAGATCCGGGTTGGGAGCAGTACTAATGCAAGAAAGAAGACCCATTGCATTTGAGATTCATCAATTCAAAGGTAAGAATCTACAAAAACCTATCTATGAGAAATAAATGATGGCTATTCTTCATGCAGTTAAATAATGGAGGCCCTATCTGATGGGTAGACACTTTAAGGTGAAAATGGATCATGATAGTCTCAAATAATTTTTGGAGCAAAGATTATCATCTAAGGAACAACAAAAGTGGGTAACCAAAATGTTGGGTTATGATTTTGAAATCATCTACAATAAGGGTAAATATAATGTAGTAGCAGATGCACTATCTAGACAGGATACATCCATAGAAGCATTACTTTGTGCAATGTCCATGTTTCAAGTAGATTGGGTGGATGAAGCCAAGTTAGAATGGGAGTAAGACAAGGATACACAGGTTCTGATTTAGAATATCCAGCAAGGTACTTTAGCCTCTGACAAATTTGAATGGAAAGGTAATGTCATATGGTATAAGGGTAGGTTATACTTTTGCAAAGATTCAGAGCTTAAGTATAAGATTCTTGCGGAGTTGCATGCATCTCCAATTGGGGGACACTCAAGGTTCTTGAGAACTTATCACAAAATGAATAAATAATTTTTTTGGGAAGGACTCAAGGGATATGTACAAAAGTTTGTGGCAAAATGCTTGATGTGCCAATAAAATAAAGGTAAGATAGTTAAAAAACCCTGGGTTTGTTAAAACCATTAGCAATTCCTATCAAAGGTGGGATGAGGTTTCCATGGATTTCATCACAGGGTTGCCTTATTTTGAAGGTAAGAATGTTATCTTGGTCATTGTGGACATGCTTACAAAATATGCCTATTTTTGTGCTCTCTCACACCCATTTTTAGTAAGTACAATAGTAGCTATTTTTATGGAGGTAGTTCTAAAATTACATAGAACCCCAAAAATAATTGTAAGTGATCATGATCCTATTTTCACTAGTAATTTCTGGATTGAACTATTTTCCTATTTGGGTACTTAGCTAGCTCATAACTCATCTTACCACCCCTAATCTAACGGACAAATAGAAGTGGTTAACAAATGTTTAGAGGGGTATCTCCATTGTTTTGTATCAGATAAATAAGAACATTGGGTTAAATGGCTACCACTTGTAGAATGGTGGTATAACACATCTTTCCATACCTCTTCTAAAATGTCTCCATTTCTAAACCTATATGGTTACCATCCACCTTCCATCACTTCTTCATTAAAGGTGCAAACCAAGGTTTGAGATGTGAAGGAGCACATTCAGCATCAATAAGAGGTTTTGGCTAGTTTGAGAGAGAATTTGGCCTTGTCACAAAAAAAGATGAAGCAACAAGTAGATCAACACTATAGTGAATGAAATTTTGAGGTGGGTGACTAGGTATTTGTATGTTTGCAGCCTTACAAGAAGATGTCATTGAAGCAACAAAAAAAGGACAACAAACTTGCTCCTAAATATTATGGCCCTTATCAGGTTCTACAAAAAATTGGAAGTGTGGCTTACAAACTCAAGTTACCTCATTCATCTCACATACACCCAGTATTTTATGTGTCTTATTTGAAGAAGGTCATTGGATAGAAAGTTTCAGCCCAGACAGAGCTCCCAGAACTAGATGAAGAAGGATGAGTCATTTTGGAAATAGAGAATATCCTCCAAACATGTACTAAGATGTTGAGAACTAGAGAGATTATGGAATATCTAGTCAAATGGAAGAACCTGAGCAGTGAAGATGCAACTTGGGAAGGTGAAGATTTTCTACAACAACATCTAGAGTTGTTCAACGTTGAGGACAATATTGGTTTGAAGGGGAAGGGCATGTTACGCCCCTAACCTATTACATGTATTAGGATAGAAATAGTTGACTTGTGGCTTACTTATCCCTCTTTGATGTTATATTACATTTCTCTATGCATTCATTTGGTTAGTAGGTCAGCCTATGGAGTAACCATGGCCTAGTTAGACTATATATAGGAGGTAGTGGGTAATTATTTATCATGATATTGTGAATTCTGCTCTTATTGAAACTTGTGGAGGTTTCCCCCTCAAATTGGCTTGTCTATTATCATATATTTTGATATATTTCAGTGATAGTTAGATCTATTTCTGCTATTCTACCTTATTGTTGAAGTAATTTCATTAAAGATTTGAATTTTCAAATTACAATGTATGATTCTGGAGGTCTCAATATTGTACAAGAGGTCTCAACTTGAAGTTTTGTGGATAGGGTCTAATAAATGGATAAGATTGTTTGATACCCACATGACTCATATGATGAGTCACCTTGTTGAGTGGGTTAGGTAGTTTCTTCATTCTCAATGTACAAGAGTTAGTTATAGGAGTTTTGAGTCTTGTATATAGATAGTTGTTTTGGTTAAGAGACATTCAAGATTCATAAGGGAGATTGGGGTTAGTTTTAAAATAGAATATGTAAACCCCACAAAATAATTGAATAAAACATTTTTTATTTTCATAACATAGATCATGTTTCATGATTGTTCTATGTTCTTTGAGATTGAGTTACTCTGTATAGTGAAAGCATACATATGTGAATGGATTGGTGTATACCCATATTGGTCATATATCATAATATAATAATATATTGAAGTGGATAAATGTGTTTTTTTAAAGTAAATCTTCAGATAATTCTTTGATAAAAGGAATAACTAACACACTATGTTTTACATTTCTGTGTCAAGGTGGACTGAGAAAATGCCATGTGTACAAATAAAGATTTGATGGAAGATAGTTTGAAATATAAATTTGAATGGTAATTTTGTTTCAATATTATTCTTTAAGTGATTGAATATAATTTAATTTCATTTTTAACCTAATTCCTAAAAAGATGCACAAGCCTCAATAACCTGTTAAGCCCAGATTCTGTGTTGAGAAAATTGTATGAGTATCATTGTTGGTAGTTGGAACTAAAAAACTAACATTATATGATGGAAAGTTATTTTCCCATTATTTAAGTGTTTTAATCTAACTCAGGGAGTTTCAAGGTGTGTAAATAGTATCATGAAATAACACACTCAGAGTTATAGTTTTCACTATGTAATAAGTCACAGTCTTCAAAGAACCCAATGCAAAGAGAGTCCAGGTTGTTAAGAAGCTTGAAAATGGTTGGAGGAAAGTATTTGGATTTTTAAAATCTTAATAAAATTTTCACATAGGTATACAATATATCTATCACTTTAGTACAACATTTGAGTCTCCTTGGATACACACAGTCCTGAATCTACATACAATCAAATGAATGTTTTACAAGAAACCTTGAACAGATACCAAATAATTAAAACCATCAATTAGAAGTGATGTATGTTGGTATTATAGACCTTGAGGACCTATTACAATCATTTGAAATATTATAGAAAGCATGAAATCCATTTTAGACCCTTTCCAGGCACCTATAGATAGAGCCACCCCTGTTTTTAAGGTTTCAAATAGAAAATGAGATTTGCAGGAGAATCCACTGATGAAAAACATTGAAATTTGGTAGAAATATTGGGGTGAAGGTAAGTGAAGACATTTTGAGTATTTTTTTCCCAAAGGGTAAATTTTTGCACATATATTTATGATTGTGTATAAAAATTTGCAAGCAAGACCTAAAAGGCCTTAACAATGAATAAGATTAGGTCATAAGAGTTTTACATGTATATTTGGCATTGAAATTTCATGTGAAGATAGAACTTGATAAAGGGTATTGAGATCAGGTAATAGTTTTTCCATATATGTTTGTATATATCTATACAAGAAAGAACCCCTAAAAAAGGCTAGTAGAAACTTTACTTCAAGAGAGAGTTGCTTGTATGGTAGAAGAGTTGTCAATGTAGGGTTTATGGATTGAGTTTGGAATAAAAATAGGATCATTTAATGAATAAATGAACCAGTAACCCCTATGAATAGAATGGATTTTAAAACAAGACACAAAGAGAGAGTGATGTGATAGTTTTGTTACTCAAGAAGAGGATAATGTGTGCTAATGATGAAAGGACAGAGAGTCAATACTTATTATGTGATTTAAGAGGTTGTAGGAGGATTATAATTTCAAAATAATAAAAGAGGCATCATCTGTGAGAGATATAAAGTAGAGGTAAACCTTGAAACCAAACAAATAAAGGTGACTTAGAGCTAGGAGATAGTAATTAGAGTAAATGAGAATATTTTGTTTCTTGTTTCAGTCCTTGAATGATAGATAGGATAAGCCCTTTGCATCATTACACCTCTTGGTTTATATTTTTTGAGTTGCATTTTAAGACCTTGGATAGGACCAAGCCTTCCTCACAAACACCCTTACACCATTTGTTTACCACACCATCTCATTATCATACTAGCCATGTCTTTAGGTGGTTGTGTTTTCTTACATTTATCTTAGACCAAGCACTAAGTTTGAGTTTTCATCCTTTAGAGATTTTGATTTTCATTTATCCATCATTTTCTTGTTTGATTTTTGTGGACTTCACTTATTTTACATACGACATTTTAGATTACATGTTTCTTCTTATGTATGACTTACTCATGTTTGTCTTACATCTTGACTAACATTTCTATTGTCAAGATCCCTACTCCTTAAGAGTACAATTGATTACCTTTGTATAAGTAACTAAACATGGAATTAAACTAGAAGTAATATGTAACTAGAATTCAGAAACAACACAGAATATGAGATACAATACAATCTTGTATTAACACTCTTCCAGAAGGAAATACAATGAAGAAATCACACTCTTCCCACACCTCTTAGGCGTCCCAGTAATTCTCCCTCAAGAGTTCTCTCTCTCAATTACAAACACAATCAACTCAATAACCAAGTTGTTGTTTCCACCAGTCAGTAACAATATTGCCAGTACCAAGTACTCAAAGTACTCCAAGTAGATCTCCCTAATCTTGCTCCTTATTGTGTTGCAGATCTCCTTTGAACTTACTACCCCATAGATCTCCTTTGACCTTGCACACACACACACACACTTGCAGATCAATTAACCTTACTTACCATGTAGATCTCCCCTAATCTTTCACACCTGTAGATCAACCTGGTCTTACACACTTGCAAACCTAGATCTTACATACCTTGGAAGAACCCTTGTCCTTGCTTTTGCAAGTCCTTATGATTCTACAATTACAATACAGCCCCATGGGTCTCTTAAATAGATCCCATACAAACAATAATTAGACTTCCTAATTACAATAATTAGAAACATAGAGTCAAGACTAAAATTATTCTTTACATGCAAACTAACTATCCGTCTAAAATTAGACTAGTTCTGGAACACACAGATGACTGACATCAGTCGTTGTCTGTCTAGAGATGACCGACATTGGCCAATCCATGACCGATGTTGACAGCTTCCAGTCTACCTCTGACTGATGTCAGTTGGCCTGAATGACATCGGTTACTGTGACACTCAGCAACCTCCTCCATGTTTGCATCAGTGAAGCTTTTAGCTCCACAACCTAATAATCTCCCACTTAGAGATAAATAGTTTCACCTGTACCTATACCTATACATCATCTAATTTTGTTTCCTAGCTTGTATCCCTCTTCAAGTTCAATCTTAAAGACCATCCACCACACATCCTGTGGTGCTACTCCTATCATCTAAGTAACTTGCCATATCCAAATATACATACCCATGTAGAGAAGTACCTGACCCTGCATAGCATGAATCCCTACTGCTGGTCCCTCTCAGATACCTGAGAATCCACTGAACTACTTTCCAGTGCTCCTTTCCTAAATTGGCCATGAACTTGCTAATAACTCCCACTACTTGGGTAATATTAGGTCTAGTACTCATGTACTCAACCTCATCATGTGATTTGGGACACTGTTCTGTGAACTATCCATCCATAGGTGTGCTAACTGGTTTTGCATCCTGCATATTGAACCTCTCCACTAACTTATTCACATAATCATCCTGAGACAACATCAACCTGTGATTTTCCCTGTCTCTATAAATACTCATGCCAAGGATTTTTGCTCTTGAATCCTTCCTGGCACACCACTGAGCTACTTTTACCTTTAGCTCAGCAAATCCCTGCATGTATGAACCTGCAACAAGCATATCATCCACATACAGTAACAAGATAATGTCGTGACCATTATCTAATCGGGTAAAATAAACACAGTGATCACATTGACATTGACTAAATCCATGCTTTGTCATACACCTATCAAACTTATACCACTATCCTGGAGCTTGCTCAAGACCATATAACCTGGCCTTCTGTCTCACCTGTCTATTCTCTCCTTTCTTTAACCTGGAAATCCATTCATCTTTTAGTTCTTTCATCCCAGCTGGAAAATCTACCAAATCTCCCATTTGGTTCTCATTCAAGGAATCAATTTTCTCATTCAAGCCATGCTCCCACTATTTACTGGATTCTACCTGCATTGCCTCTTCAAAACTTCCTGGTTCTTGACCATCAGTGAGCAACAAGTTCAAGTAGTATAAAGAAGGGGAATAACAAATTTGAGGCTTACTTACCCTTTTAGTCCTCCATATGGGCATTTGAGACTCCTTGACAGCTTATTGTCCACCCAAAATCCGTTCTCTGATCGACCTTGGTCTGCACCTGACCGATGTCGATTCCACCTGATTGCCAACATCGGTTCCCTGACTGATGTCGATATCCACCTGCCTGACACCACTGAATCTAGTCTGCACATGACTGACATTGGTACCTACCTGTTCGACATCGGTTCTCACTTGACCAATGTCAGTAACTATGTTTTCCTGTGAGTGATGACTTTTACCCATGAGCTCACCTTGGATCATAACCTTGTCCAAACTACCCTGCTCAGAATTATTCAGCCCCTTACTCTGATCTCTGTCCATCATCTCCTCCATGAAAACCAAGGCTTTCCAATTCTTAAGTTTATCAAAGACATCAGACTTCCTCTTAAGAACATGCATTCCCTTCTCACTCATGTGACCAAGCCTACAGAGCCACATCTTTGCATCTACATCTGAAGTAGATAAAACAGAAGGAGAATCAGTAATACAAGTAGATAGATAAAGAGTACCTACTTTCTTACCACATGCTAATTCAAGTGCACCCTTGGAAACTTTCCAAGATTCTATTGTGAGAGTAACTGTGCAACCCTCATCACCCAACTTTCCTATAGAAATTACACTCCTCTTCAGGACTGGGACATGCATGACATCCTTCAACACCCATGTGTTGCCCGTCTGCAATTTCAGCCGCACTTCCCCTTTGCCAACAATTTGACAAGGCTCACTAACCCCTAAATAAATATTTCCAAAGTCTCCATGGACATAATCATGGAAAAATACTCTATTTGGGGTTGCATGGAAAGAGGAAACAAAATCTAAAACCCAAGATTCTACTTTATCCAAGGAACATATAAAAGCAACCCGTGCAACAATCCCTGCATCATTTGCTTCTTTATTTCCTACATGCTGATCTTCTACCAACCAACAATCTTTCTTTACCTGCCCTTTATTTCCATAATTTAGTAATTGATCATTCTTGCCATTGAATTTCTCCATTCTTAGTGTACTTTCTTCTGCCATTGCTTTACTCCCACTCAATCAGAAACCCCTAAGAGTGACCTGTAATCAACAAACACTAACCTGATCTACCACTTGTTAGTTGATCCTAGCTCTGATACCAATTGTCAGAATCCCTACTCCTTAAGAGTAAACTTGATTACCTTTGTATAAGCAACTAAACATAGAATTAAACCAGAATTAATATGTAACTAGAATTCAGAAATAGCACAGAATATGAGAGACAATACAATCTTGTATTAACACTCTTCTAGAAGGAAATACAATGAAGAAATCACACTCTTCCCACACCTCTTGGGTGTACCAGTAATTCTATCTCAAGAGTTCTCTCTCTCAATTACAAACACAATCAACTCAATAACCAAGTTGTTGTTTCCACCAGTCAGTAACAATACTGCCAGTACCAAGTACTCAAAGTCCTCCAAGTAGATCTCCCTAATCTTTTCCTTGTTGTGTTGCAGATCTCCTTTGACCTTGCTACCCCACAGATCTCATTTGACCTTGCACACACACACCTACAAATCAACTAGCATTACTTACCATGTAGATCTCCTTTGATCTTGCACACCTGTAGATCAACCTGGTCTTGCACACCTGCAAACCTAGATCTTACATACCTTGGAAGAAACCTTGTCATTGCCTTTGCAAGTTCTTATGATTCTAAAATTACAATACATCCCCATGGGTCTCTTAAATAGATCCCATACAAATAATAATTAGACTTCCTAATTAAAATAATTAGAAATGCAGACTCAAGACTAAAATTAGTCTTTACATGCAAACTGATTGTCCGTCTAAAATTAGACCAATTCTAGAATGCACAGACGACCGATGTTGGTTGCTGTCTATTTGGAGATGACCGACATCAGCCAATCCATGAAAAATGTCAGTAGATTTTGGTCTACCTCTAACCAATGTCAGTTGGCCTGACCGACATCGGTTACTGTGACACTCAGCAACGTCCTCCATGTTTGCATAAGTGAAGCTTTTAGCTCCACAACCGAATAATATCCCACTTGGAGATAAATAGTTGCACCTGTACCTATACCTATACATCATCTAATTTTGTTTCCTGGTTTGTATCCCTCTCTAAGTTCAATCTTGAATACCAACCACCACACATCCTATGGTGCTACTCCTGTCATCCAAGTAACCTGCCATATCTGAATCTACATACCCATGTAGAGAAGTACCTGACCCTACATAGCATGAATCCCTATTGTTGGTCCCTCTCAGATACCTGAGAATCCACTAAGCTGCTTTCTAGTGCTCCTTTCCTAAATTGGCCATGAACTTCCTGACAACTCCCACTACTTGGGTAATATCAGGTCTAGTACTCATGTACTCAACCTCATCATGTGATTTAGGACACTGTTCTGTGAATTGTCCATCCATAGGTGTGCTAATTGGTTTTACATCCTGCATATTGAACCTATCCACTACCTTATTCACATAATCATCTTGAGACAACATCAACCTATGATTTTCTCTATCTCTATAAATACTCATGCCAAAGATTTTTGCTCTTGAATCCTTCCTGGTACACCACTGAGCTACTTTTACCTTTAGCTCAGCAAATCCCTGCATGTATGAACCTACAACAAGCATATCATCCACATACAATAACAGGATAATGTCGTGACCATTATCCAACCTGGTAAAATAAACACAGTGATTACATTGACATTGACTAAATCCATGCTTTGTCATACACCTGTCAAACCTATACCACTGTCTTAGAGCCTACTCAAGACCATATAACCTGGCCTTCTGTCTCAACTGTCCATTCTCTCCTTTCTTTAACCTAGAAATCCATTCATCTTTCAGTGCTTTCATCCCAGCTGGCAACTCTACCAAATCTCCCATTTGGTTCTCATTCAAGGAATTAATTTCTTCATTCATGCCATGCTCCCACTGTTTATTGGATTCTACCTGCATTGCCTCTTCAAAACTTCCTGATTTTTGACCATCAGTGAGCAACAAGTTCAAGTAGTATAAAGAAGGGGAATAACAAATTTGAGGCTTACTTACCCTTTCAGTCCTCCATATGGGTGTTTGAGACTCCTTGACAGCTTGCTATCCACCCAAAATCTATTCTGTAATCGACCTTGGTCTGCACCTGACCGATGTCAATTCCACCTAATTTTTGATGTTAGTTCCCTGATCGATGTCAGTATCCACCTAATCGACACCACCGAATCTGGTCTGCACATGACTAACATTGGTACCTACCTATTTGACGTGGGTTCTCACTTGACTGATGTCAGTAACTATGTTTTTCTGTGAGTGATGACTTTTACCCATGAGCTCACATTGGATCATATAACTTTCCAAACTACCCTGCTCAAAATTATTTAGGCCCTTGAGCTGATCTCTGTCCATAATCTCCTCCATGAAAACCAAGGCTTTTCAGTTCTTAAGTTTATCAAAGACATCAGACTTCCTCTTAAGAACATGCATTCCCTTCTCACTCATGTGACCAAGCCTACAGAGCCACATCTTTGCATCTACATCTGAAGTAAATAAAATAGAAGGAGAATTAGTAATACAAGTAGATAGATAAAGAGTACCTACTTTCTTACCACATGTTAATTTAAGTGCACCCTTGGAAACTATCCAAGATTCCATTGTGAGAGTAACTGTGCAACCCTCATCACCCAACTTTCCTATAGAAATTAGACTCCTCTTCAGGACTGGGACATGCATGACATCCTTCAACACCCATGTGTTGCCCGTCTGCAATTTCAGCCGCACTTTCTCTTTGCCAATAATTTGACAAGGCTCACCAACCCCTAAATAAATCTTTCCAAAGTCTCCATGGACATAATCATGGAAAAATACTCTATTTTGGGTTGCATGGAAAGAGGCAACATAATCTAAAACTCAAGATTCTACTTTATCCAAGGAACATATAAGAGCAACCTGTGCAACAATCCCTACATCATTTGCTTCTTTATTTTCTTCATGCTGATCTTCTACCAACCAACAATCTTTCTTTACCTACCCTTTCTTTCCATAATTCAGTAATTGATCATTCTTGCCATTGAATTTACCTATTCTTAGTGTACTTTTTTCTGCCATTGCTTTACTCCCACTCAATCAAAAACCTCGAAGAGTGACATGTAATCAACAAACACTAACCTGCTCTACCGCTTGTTAGTTGATCCTAGCTCTGATACCAATTGTCAGGATCCCTACTCCTTAAGAGTACATTTGATTACCTTTGTATAAGCAACTAAACATGGAATTAAACTAGAAGTAATATGTAACTAGAATTCAGAAATAGCATAGACTATGAGAGACAATACAATCTTGTATTAACACTCTTTCAGAAGGAAATACAATGAAGAAATCACACTCTTCCCACACCTCTTCAGCATACCAATGATTCTCCCTCAATATTTCTCTCTCTCAATTACAAACACAATCAACTTAATAACCAAGTTGTTGTTTCCACCAGTTAGTAACAATACTACCAGTACCAAGTACTCAAAGTACTCCAAGTAGATCTCCCTGATTTTGCTCCTTATTGTGTTGCAGATCTCCTTTGACCTTGCTACCTCACAAATCTCTTTTGACCTTGCACACACACACACACCTACAAATCAACTAACATTACTTACCATGTAGATCTCCCCTGATCTTGCACACCTACAGATCAACCTGGTCTTGCACACCTACAAACCTAGATCTTACATACCTTGGAAGAACCCTTGTCCTTGCCTTTGCAAGTCCTTATGATTCTAAAATTACAATACATCCCCATGGGTCTCTTAAATAGATCCCATACAAAAAATAATTAGACTTCCTAATTACAATAATTATAAATGTAGACTCAAGACTAAAATTAGTTTTCACATGCAAACTAACTATCCGTCTAAAATTAGACCAATTTTGGAATGCACAGACGACCGACATTGGTCATTGTCTATTTGGAGATGACCGACATCGGCCGATCCATGACCAATGTCGATAGCTTCTGGTCTACCTCTAACCGATGTCAGTTGGCCTGACTGACGTCGATTACTATGACACTCAGAAACCTCCTCCATGTTTGCATCAGTGAATCTTTTAGCTCCACAACCTAACAATCTCCCACTTGGAGATAAATATCTACACCTATACCTATACCTGTACATCATCTAATTTTGTTTCCTGGCTTGTATCCCTCTTCAAGTTCAATCTTGAATACCAACCACCACACATCTTGTGGTGTTACTCCTGTCATCCAAGTAACCTGCCATATCTGAATCTACATACCCATGTAGAGAAGTTCCTGACCCTGCATAGCATGAATCCCTGCTACTGGTCCCTCTTAGATACTTAAGAATCCACTAAACTACTTTTCAATGCTCTTTTCCTGAATTGGCCACGAAGTTGCTGACAACTCCCACTACTTGGGTAATGTCATGTCTAGTACTCATTACTTAACCTCATCATGTGATTTGGGACACAGTTCTGTGAACTCTCCATCCATAGGTGTGCTAACCGGTTTTTCATCCTGCATATTGAACCTCTCCACTACCTCATTCACATAATCATCTTGAGACAACATCAACCTGTGATTTTCCCTATCTCTAGAAATACTCATGCCAAGGATTTCTGCTCTTGAATCCTTTCTGGCACACCACTGAGCTACTTTTACCTTTAGCTCAACAAATCCCTGCATGTATGAACCTATAACAAGCATATCATTCACATAAAATAATAGGATAATGTTTTGACCATTATCCAACCTAGTAAAATAAATACAGTGATTACATTGACATTGACTAAAGCCATGTTTTGTCATACACCTGTCAAACCTATACCACTATCCTAGAGCCTGCTCAAGACCATATAATTTGGCCTTCTATCTCACCTATCCATTCTCTCCTTTATTTAACCTAGGAATCCATTCATCTTTTAGTGCTTTCATCCCAGCTGGAAACTCTACCAAATCTCCCATTTGGTTCTCATTCAAAGAATCAATTTCCTCATTCATGCCATGCTCCCACTATTTCCTAGATTCTACCTATATTGCTTCTTCAAAAATTCTTGGTTCTTGACCATCAGTGAGCAATAATTTTAAGTAGTATAAAGAAGGGGAATAATGAATTTGAGGCTTACTTACCCTTTTAGTCCTCCATATGGGCGTTTGAGACTCCTTGACAGCTTGTTATCTGCCCAAAGTCCATTCTTTGATTGACCTTGGTCTACACCTGACCGATGTCGATTCCACCTAATCGCCGATGTTAGTTCCCTGACTGACATCGGTGTCCACCTGCCTAACACCACTGACTCTAGTTTGCACATGACTGACATTGGTACCTACCTGTTTGACATCAATTCTCACCTGACCAACATCGGTAACTGTATTTTCCTGTGAGTGATGACTTTTACCTGTGAGCTCACCTTGGATCATAACTTTGTCCAAACTGCTCTACTCAAAATTATTCAGACCCTTGAAACGATCTCTGTCCATCATCTCCTCCATAAAAACCAAGGCTTTCCAGTTCTTAAGTTTATCAAAGACATCAAACTTCCTCTTAAGAACATGCATTCCCTTCTCACTCATGTGACCAAGCCTACAGAGCCACATCTTCACATCTATATCTGAAATAGATAAAATAGAAGGAGAATCAGTAATACAAGTAGATAGATAAAGAGTACCTACTTTCTTACCACATGCTAATTCAAGTGCACCCTTGGAAACTTTTCAAGATTCCGCTATGAGAGTAACTGTGCAACCCTCATCACCCAACTTTCCTATAGAAATTGGAATCCTCTTCAGGATTGGGATATGCATGACATCCTTCAACACCCATGTGTTGCCCATCTACAATTTCAGCCGCACTTTCCTTTTGCCAACAATTTGACAAGGCTCACCAACCCCTAAATAAATCTTTCCAAAGTCTCCATGGACATAATCATGGAAAAATACTCTATTTGGGGTTGCATGGAAAGAGGCAACAAAATCTATAATCCAAGATTCTACTTTATCCAAGGAACATATAAGAGTAACCCGTGCAACAATCCCTGCATCATTTGCTTCTTTATTTCCTTCACGCTGATCTTCTACCAACCAACAATCTTTCTTTACCTGCCCTTTCTTTCCATAATTCAGTAATTGATCATTCTTGCCATTGAATTTATCCATTCTTAGTGTACTTTCTTCTACCATTGCTTTACTCTCACTCAATCAGAAACCCCTAAGAGTGACCTGTAATCAACAAACACTAACCTGCTCTACCGCTTGTTAGTTGATCCTAGCTCTGATACCAATTGTCAAGATCCCTACTCCTTAAGATTACACTTGATTACCTTTGTATAAGCAACTAAACATGAAATTAAACCAGAAGTAATATGTAACTAGAATTCAAAAACAACACAGAATATGAGAGACAATACAATCTTGTATTAACACTCTTTCAGAAGGAAAGACAATGAAGAAATCACACTCTTTCCACACCTCTTGGGCGTACCAATAATTCTTCCTCAAGAGTTCTCTCTCTAAATTACAAGCACAATCAACTCAATAACTGAGTTGTTGTTTCCACAAGTTAGTAACAATACTGTCAGTACCAAGTATTCAAAGTACTCTAAGTAGATCTCCCTAATCTTGCTCCTTGTTGTGTTGCAGATCTCCTTTGACCTTGCTACCCCATAGATCTCCTTTGACCTTGCATACACACACACACCAATAGATCAACTGACCTTACTTACCATGTATATCTCCTTTGATCTTGCACACCTGCAGATCAACCTGGTCTTGCACACCTGCAAACCTAGACCTTACATAGCTTGGAAGAACCCTTATCCTTGCCTTTGCAAGTCCTTCTGATTCTACAATTATAATACAGCCCCATGGGTCTCTTAAATAGATCCCATATAAACAATAATTAGACTTCCTTATTACAATAATTAGAAACACAGACTCAAGACTAAAATTAGTCTTTACATACAAATTGATTGTCTGTCTAAAATTAGACCAGTTCTAGATCACACAGACGACCGACATCGGTCGCTGTCTATCTGGAGATGACTGACATCGGCCAATCCATGACCGATGTCAGCAGCTTCCGGTCTACCTCTGACCGACGTCGGTTACTGTGACACTCAACAACCTCCTCCATGTTTGCATCAGTGAAGCTTTTAGCTCCACAACCTAACATCTATTTCATTTATTTATGATTTCTTTATCTTCATTTGACATACTTGTATTATATCTTGATTTAAGTTCCATCTTCAATTATTCATGTTTTTATTTATGTTCGATTCAACATGCTTATCTTACATGGGCTTATTTTTCACTTGTTTACATATCTTTGTTATAGTTTTCTTTCATTGATATTTCATTTATCATTCATGTTTAACATGCTTTCCAATGTGATTTGGTATTTTCTACATTCATTTTTTCCATTTCTATTTTACATGCTCTCCAATGTGATTTAGTGTGTTCTACAATAATTTTTCCTTCATTTGTCGTCATTTTTCCATTTACATGTTTGATCCTTTGGTTCTAACATTGCCTTAATAATCCTAATTTTCCAATTTTCATAAGTAATTCATTGTTACTTTGACCATCCTACATACGTATGCATTACTTATATTATTAATTTGTATCCCTAGGGTTTCTAAAATACAAGTATTTCACCCTCCATGATCAAAACTAGGATATATTCATATAGTCATTCAATAAAAAAGTAAGTCTGGGTATGTATATGGTACTTTTAGTTACTTAAATTTCATTTTAGCATCATTTTCCATATGTCATTTTTAGCTATCTTGATTTCATGTGTTGATATGTTCTTTCCCAAAGCACCATCCCCTATTACACTCATGTGACATGTGATGAGCTTTGAGTGGGGCATATGTATACACATAATATTTTTATTAACTTTACCACTTATTAACACTTTCTATCTTGTAATACCCTGTCGAGTTTTAATCTCTCTGAGTGCATGCCTTAAAGGGTGTACTAGGAAAGGGGTAAGCAGACCATTGGTGCTTTGCAAGATTATTGTGGCTTTGTATCATTCCTACCATTTTTCCAACCACTTGTTATCAACATAACCTTATCCTATGTACTTTCATAAGCCTTATCTCCTCTCTTGCACCCTCCTCTAGTCATTTTCTACCTTCATTAGCTCTTCCTAAGCCTAAAACCATTTTTACAATATAAAGTCGACTAGGCCAAATTTATACTCTAATTGATAAAACTTATTTGGGGTGTAGGTCGACCCCTAACAAACCTAGATCGAGACCTAATATGTTGTCAATAATGATACAAGGTCGATTGTATCAACCTTGTCAGCCTAAAATTTTGAAAATGGTTAGTGTTAGATCCACCTATATAAACACATCCATTTAATCATTTCTAAAAGAAGAGAAGAAGAATAATAATATATTATGCATATGCTTATCCACCATTATACTTGAGGTTCATAGCTTAGGGTTTCATACTTTATTTAGAGATATGGATCTTGTCTTGTGGAGAAGTCTTTTGTATGTAGTGATGAGTTGTGTAGCTTCGAGCTGATTTATCCTTATTATTATCTTTACATACCACAACAACCTCTTATGAAGCACCTTGGCCAAGGGAGAGATTGAGGCTCAATAGGTTCATCTTCTAAGGTAAGTATTCATAAATTTGTTCCTCCTTTATAAGAGTAGATAAATAAGCATTTTTACTTCTCTCCCATGCATTAGTATTATGTATACATTAACATCAGTATATGTCTTCCATGCATGGTTACTTACCCCCACTTTGTGTCACAAGATTTGGTGAGCACTAGATTAGACTTTTACTTTACTTGTTATTAGTTTAGTGAATATGAAAACATAAGACCTAGTTAGGGTTATTGCATAAGTTTTGCTTGACTGGAGGCTTTGTAACCCTCCGTAGTGAATTCATTGTGGTAAGAGATCCCTTGGATAGGTCAAGTAGATCTATCTTGGTCATTTCCCTAAATATATAATTTATTTACAATCAAAAGTGTAAGTAGGATTTACCTTCTTCAAGCTAGGGTTGATTTATAGATCTGTTGCATTTCCCATTGCATATAGAATGTACTTAGATTCTGAAGTTGAGTCTAACTCAAGGGACTCTGAATCTAATGTTGAGACTGATGTTGACTCTACTTTTGAAGCTAAATATGATATTGGTTCAAAATTAGAACCTGACTCTAATTATGATTCTTATTTCATTATGGATGCTACTAAGATTATGTCTTACTGAATGTTTGCTAGTGAACAAGTAACGACCTATGATGGCATAAGGGGATACTGTAAAATAGATTCATCTAAGAAGGGTTTGACATAGACTGACCCATCTAGGTAAATTCCCTCAAAAAGAGAGGGAACAACTCAAGGGATGACTCCACAGAGACTGGCTTGTCAAAGTGAGATTCCATAATGAGGGGGAAAAGGTCAAGAGATAAATCCATAGAGACTAGTTTGTCAAAGGGGGGATATTTGAAAATAGGACAATGGTCGAGATAATGATTTTCCTCAAGGTGGTTATAGTGAAACTCCTTGAAAATAGGGAAAGGATCAAAAGGTGATTCATCACAAGTTAACTCATCACAAATAGGTGTTTCAATAAAAAAATCATAGATTGGTTGGTTCTCTTGGCCTTGGCTTATAATTGGATGTAAAATATTAGTTTGAACACATCTTGGTCTTTAAATGATGACTTTTGGAGAGGTAATGACTAGATCTATTTTAGATCTAAGACTAGCATGGGTTTTCTTAAAGTGGGGAAATGTTGACACTAGATGAAGAATGATCGGTGGTTGGATAATGATATCTTTGTAAATAGGCTCATCAAATATGGGCTCAATAAAGGTAGGCTACGGGTTTAAGATGGTAACTATGACACATAGAGTCGTGATTGCACAATTTTTTTGGGATAATGAGATACCATACTTGGAAGGGATTGGAATGGTGTTATGAAGCTTGGTTTCTAACATAAGCCAAAGGATGAGGGTCTAAAATGGTAATGGATGGATGTTACAAAACTTGGTTACAAATGTAGACTAAAAGATGAGGGCCTAGAATGGTAATCCTTGGGCACTATAGAGCTTAGTTGTTAATGTAGGCCAAAGGACAAGGGCATGAAATGGTAATCCTTGGGAATTATAGAGCTTGGTTTCCAATGCAGGCTAAAGGATGATGGCTTAAAATGGTAATGAATGGGTACTAAAAAGCTTGGTTGTTAATGCAGGCTAAAGGAAGAGGGCCTAGAATAGTAATGAATGGGAACTTTGGAGCTTAGTTATTAATGTAGGCCAAAGGATGAGGGCCTAGAATGGTAATCCTTGGGCACTATAAATAATGGTTGTTAATGCAGGCTAAAGAATGGGGGTTGGGAATGATAAGCCTTGGGTGTTGTAGAGCTTGGTTACTTGTGCAAGCCGAAGGAGGATTAATGGTATAGGTAGGGGATTGGGTACTGTTATCACTGAAAGGGTAAACTTGGTACTTTAACTAACCCAAATAAGGGTGATCAGGGTAGATGATAATTGAGATGGTGATGTTTATCAATTAGCCCAAATAGGGCGGTCTAGGTCTATGAAAATGGTCTTGGTTTAGGTCTAGGTTTGAAAACAACATTGGTCTCAGAATAGGTCTAGAAATGGAGATGTTCTTCAAAATTTTATTAATGATAAACTTGGTCTCAAATGTCCTTAAGGTCTAATGTCAAATGTCTTGCATATAAATGGTCATGTGAAATAAAATCTAAATGCCAATCTTGGTAAAAGTGTTTCAAACAACTCTAATCTAGGTCTAAAAATGGAAAAGGTTATTAGGTCTTTAAGAAAAAGGCACAAAGTTAGGCTCAAAACAACTTGGTTTAAAAATGAATGACAGAAGGGAAAATGCTACGTATTTGGGAACACAACATAAAACTAGACTTAAAAATAAACTTGGTCAAGGTAAAACTTGTAAAGTAATTAATCTAACAATTTGAAACACTTTGACTCAAACTAGGCATATGGATTCAAACACAAACTTGACCATTGATATAAGACATTGGACTTTAGGCATATGCATAAAACTAATTGGGAAAATCAGTTCTAAGTAGGCAAAAATAAGGACAAGGCATAAAACATTCAAGCCCAAGTGATGAATAAAGTTCAAATGTAAACTAATCATGCTTAAGGTTATAGTTGTAGAGAAAATTTTAGCCTTAATTTTAAGCAACAAAAGATACACAAGCCATATGGAAAAGATCACTTCCATAATCTTGGTATGAAGATATTTAAATTAAGTAAGGAATTAATCCAAGTTTCACAATCTAAAAGTGAAAGGTAAACACCTAAGCCGAAATTAGGCAAGGCATAGGCATAAACCAATCAACATTTTGAATTTGAACTGTTGACCAAATTTGGTCTACATGCTAAAAATGTACCTAGTCCAAGAGTTCAGTAGAAGTAGCAAGATCCTGATTGATTATATAGTTTTTTTAATTATTTTGAAACACTTTAAGCAAGCTTAAAGTGTGATCTAATTGATCTTCAAAGGATAGGTCTACAAGTACTGATGTAGGGTCTGAGTAGGTTTCATGGTGAAACCAAGCAAACAAAAAGTTAGGGACAAATTACACGAGCATTGAAAAGTCATTTGAGTAGTCAAAGTTCAAGCATAAGTTTAGAAGAACCTACATGATTTCAAAAAACTAAGTACAAAACCTTTGTTTTGGATAAGTCCTTACCTAGTGGATTTCTTTCGAGCTTTTATTTTTCTAAGTTCAAATCTTTTAGGACCTTTATTTGAATAAGTGTTCATTCTTTTGGTAAATTTGTTTCAAGTTTTTTGGCTATGTTAAGAATTATTCTAGACAATTTGTTCAAAAAAAAGTTTTGAAGCCTTGAATTCTCTTGGATAAATTATCTAATACAAAAATCTTGAAGGGTATTTTTTCAATAAAAGTGTCTAAAACCAAAGTTCTAAAGAGTCATTTATTTGAAAAAGTGTCCTATACATTTTTTCAAAAGGTCATTTCTACATAAAAGTGTCCTATACATTTTTTCGAAAGGTCATTTATGCATAAAAGTGTCCCAAATACTTTTTTGAAGGGTCAATCTTTGAGAAAGTGGTCCAAAGCAAAATTTCCAAAGGGTAATTTATCAAACAAAGTATCCTATACATTTTCTCAGAAGGTCATTTCTGCATAAAAGTGTCCCAAACCATTTTTTGGAAAGGTTATTTTAAGCAAAGTGTCCTAAACACTTTTTCGAAGGGTCATTCTTTGAGAAAGTGGTCCAAATCAAAAGTTCTAAAGGGTCATAAATGTCATTCAAAAGAAAAAAAGTCTAATTAAAAAAACCTAAATATTGATTTGTTTTAGATAAAGTATCTGAGATAGAAATCTTGAAAGGAAAAAGGCCAAGTACAATTATTTCAAGAAAATTATCTAAGATCATTTTCATAAAGGCATGAATTCTATCAGACATTTTGTCCACAAAAAATTATCCAAGGAAAAGATAAATAAGACTTAATTCTTTCAAGTAATTATCCCATGATATTTTCCCCAGACATTTTGTTTGATGCAAAATATCCATAAACAATTCCTTTAGAGAAAGTGCCCAAAACACAAAGCCTGCAACAAATGTCCAGTAAAAGGTCCAAAGAAAATAGCCAAGGGAATTTGTGATCCAACTATTAGCCAATTTTGGCCCATATACCAAGATGCACCTAGGTGGATCAAGTTGTTAATGGATGAGCAAATGAATAGATGTCCCAAATGAAATGAGTGGACTAGAGAGATCTCACAGTTCTCACAAAGCTTTGGAAACACTTTAAGATTGCTTAAAGCGTATTTTGTCAAATTCTAAGGGATAGGTCTATAGAGCAAAGAAAAATGTTCTTGAGCAGTTTTCATGGCAAAACCAAGCAATTCAAGCATTTCAATCATGAGTTTATAAGATCTACAAACTCCATTTGAAAATCTACAAACTCTATTTTGAGGATCTACAGACTCCATTTGAAGATCTACAGATTCTATTTTGAGGATCTACAGACTCCATTTGAAGATCTACATACTCCATTTTGAGGATATATAGACTCCATTTGAAGATCTACAGAGTCTATCAGAGGATCTACAAACTCCATTTGAAGAACTATAGACTCCATCAGTAGAGTTTCTTTAATTTAATTACCTTATAATTTGAAAATAGTGGAAAGTCCAAAGTAAGCAAGTGTGAAAAACTCGATGAACCAAGAAGAAACATTGCCTTAGAATTCTTTCAAGACTCTTGGGACTCTCCTTTTCTTCACCAAGTGCTTTATTTTGGAGTTTTTGTTTGGGATAAGGAAAGGAATTTCTTCAGATATTTTATTCGAAAGAAATTTTTTAATGGATAAGTGTTTGTTCAAAATGTCAAGAATTGTTTCAGACATTTTTTCTTAAACAATTTTTTGAAGGGTACTTTTCATTTTCCCCAAAGGAAATGTCCCAGTTTTAATTTTTTGAATGGTATGTTCCTTTCATAAGGGTCCATTTTTAAAAAATCTGAAGGGCACTTGCAAAGTTCTAAAGGGCACCTAAAGAATTCTGAAGGGCACTTGGAAGGACTCTGAGGAGATATTGTCGCAAACAAATTCTTTGAAGGAAAGTGCCCAAGTTCAAAAAAGAAAGGGAATTTTTTTATTTTTTTGAAGGGTATGTTCCTTTTGGAAAGGTCCATTGTTAAGAATCTAAAGGGTATTTTCCCTTCGAAAAAGTGCCCCCACTAAAAAACTGAAGGATTTTTCTTCGAGAAAGTGCCCAAGCTCAAAAGCCCTGAAGAAGATGTCCAAAAGCAAAGATCCCAAGGGAGTTGAGCCAAAAAAAAGTTTGAAGGAATTCCTTCAAAAGGATTTATTTCAAGAGAAAAGTCTGAAAGAAAATGATCTTCAAGAAAAGATGAGCAATGAGAAACCTAAATAAATAAGTAGGTAAGTAGTAAGCAATAAGGAGAACAAAAAATAAAGAGGTGACACTTATCAAGATCACATGGACCTAGATCGACAGAGCGAAATAAGTCAAATGGTCAGGGGATTCCAAAATTTAACATGTGGCAACAAATGGAATGTGTTGACAAGTCAGGAGAAGGATCCAAGGGCTCATGATTGATCATGCATTCAGATCCAATGGAGAAAATACACAAGTGGGGTCGGTGAAACCAAGTAGATCAATGACATAAAGGACCAAACAACTAAGGCAAATGTAACAGAAGTAAAGACGACCCAAGTTAAACCAAGATGGCAACTATAACTAGCCCCCATCATTAAATTTATTTAAGGAAATAAAAGAGTTGTTCACACCCACTTATACAAAGTGGGTGAGTGACTTGAATGGAGATGTAGATCCATGCTTTCGGTCATGCCCTCGATAAATTACTACCTAGAACAAGTCCAATCATGATGCTACACAAGCATGGAGATTTCTTCCTCACAAAAAAGAGAATTAACATAGTTAGGGGCTTGAAAAGGAAAAGGATTTTCAGTCATTAAGACCCCTCTCTCCATCCTTTCAAAAAAAATCCTCTTCTTTTATCCCTTTTTTGCTATATATACAGGCTTTTGGGCCTAGAAATGGATCCCTCGACTGGTGATAGAGGCACTTTGTCAAAAATTCCTTGTAACATTCTCTTGAATCAATACAAGACAACTTTTTGATTTTTTCTAAATTCAAGTGTGTATTATTGAAGTTTAACTTGTAAAATGTATGTTTTTCCCTATCATATGTGATTTCTCCATGCACCTCACTTCATTTTTATTAGTTTTTTGTAGGTCATGTGATGTGTCAGCCTCTACTACCTTTTTGAAGCATTATGAGTCATAGTGTCTCTCATGCAGACCTATTTCTTCCTATCCTTCAAAGTGCATCTTCCCCTTTGACCTCTACATAGCTGCTCTACTTACAGCTCTAAAATAAGATCAACTAGACTTGTCTTGTTTAAGTCTGATAGTAGTCACTAAGGTTCCCAGTCTAAATTTGGATCACTCTCTTTTGGTGCATCACCTCCCTTAGGTTAGATTTTCCTTTTCATGTTATCTTCCTATTCCTTTTCCTTAGCAGTAGATTTTAGCATGGGAAATGAGAGCTAAAGTGAAGCATATGAGGAACTAGCTTCATTAAAAAGCCTAGAGGTTCAACCTCATGACAAGATACCCATAGCCTGAAGTTGTCCCAAAAATTGTATCTAAGAGTGAGAGAGTCTGATAAACTCTCCCAAAAAGGGTAAAATTCTAGCCTTTAATAATTTTTGGCATGTTCAGTGGGAGCAATTTTTAGGAAGATTGGTCAAGTTTGATGTTGGTTTGATCAATTTTTAGTGGTTATAGCTTTCATCTTACATTATCTAACAAATCTAAAGAATACTCAATAATCTGGTGACATAATAGTAATTATTCTTCATGCCAAAGGTGACTACGAGATCAGATTTTATAGGTATTCCTTTTGAATTTGTTGAATTACCCTTGAACTCAGTAAGAAGGCTAAGGTTTACCCATAATCACCCATATATAGGAAACTTTCTTCTTAAACTAGTCATAAGGTATACTTACACAAGAAGATCTTCATTAGCCCCTCTTGCTACCATGATTCCCCAAAGATCTTTCATAGGTTTCAACGACCAAAGTCCTTTAAATTTTCCACAATATGACCCTATGCCAATAATATCCCTCAAAAGAATTCCATATTTCATAAGAGACCAAGCCATGACTCCTACTGAACACATCACAGACATATCCAATTTCTACAATATCCATAATATCACAGTAGAAAATGTAGCTATTAGACTATTGGCTATATCCTTTAAGGGAAAGGCTTTAGATTGGTATATAGTTTAGCTCCTAACTCTATTCAATCATTAGATCAATTGGGAATAACCTTATGTAATATATTTTTAGATAAGAGTGATCATTTTCCACTTGTAGAATAGTTGACCATGATCAAGAGAGCTCCTCATGAAGTTATGCAAGACTTCAACACAAGATTCCAAAAGGCTTGGGACAAAATTCTAGCCACTATTAGACCATCCCCTAACTTTGCATTATTATACTCTTTGAAGGATCTGAATAGTGACATAGCAGTAATGATCCAATCCATGGGAGGGGACATATTTTCAAATGCTTATGAGGTGGCTATTAAAGCAAAAAAATTCTTAGTTCAAGCTAGTAAGCTTACTCCTCAACCTCCAATGCCCCTTTTTCTTGAGATCAGACCACCTCCTAAAGTCATTCCCCCACTTGATGTTATTATTCCAACTCCAAAAATTGTTGTTATCCTTCACCTATGTAGGAAAAGGCATCCACTAGCAGATTAAGTGATTCCCAAGAGAAAAAAAACTACCTAAAGCTTAAGAGCATGCTCCAATCCTTGACAAATGATGTAGTAAATGTTAAAAGGTAGGCTTAGTTCAATAATCCATACCAGGCTCCATATCAATCCCAACAAAAATCTCATCAAGGTAATAGACTACCCTTCAAGGGAAACTTCCAAGGTTAGAACAGAGAGCAAGGGCAAGGATAACCTAGCTATAATAAGCAGAACAATTAAAATCTAAACACTGTAGGCTATTCCAACATCTTGGTTCCTATTCAAAACAATATGGCTTAAAAGGCTGGAGGGATAATGCCTTGGAATCAATCTTTTGGGTAATCCATTTTCCCAACCAATGTTGCTAACCAGGTATTCAATGACCAATGGTAGTAGGGTGTTGCTTATAGATATAACCAAGCCTTAATGGCTCAAAGCACAAAGACTCCCATGATACCAAGGCTAGGATAGTCTCCACAAGACCAAGGATCTGATTAGGTCCCAAACTAACCAAATGCTACAATGGTCATAAGTGAGCAAGAAGAGTGTTATGCATCTAACCAACAAGGTAGCTCCAATCAAGCTCATGTCCCAATGTTGGAAAATAAAAGATTTAAAAGAAGAAATATGGGTGAAAACTAGGGAGCATTCAAAGAAACCCCTACCACTACTCCTTTATTGTCCAAGCCTAACAAGTCTTTTATCACTCCAAAGGTTTTGACACGTCCACAAGGCTCACAAATTCAACAAACAGTAGTAGCAGCTCCCAAGCACAAGCCAAAGTTAGCAGTACACCAATCAACATTGTTAAATAAATGAAGAAATCTAATGTGAGCGTACCAATGTGGGACATGCTTTCAATTCCTGGTCAAGTGGATATCCTTTAATAAGGGTTGTCCAAGATAGGTGTTACAATAATTGAAAGTAAACAACCAAGCAAAAAAGCTGAGGTCCTCACTAATGCAGCCAAGGGTCCTATGGGAGAAATGTCAAGTAATGTGTTCAAACCTGATCCTTTCTACATTTCATTAATAATTGGTGACTCCTTAGTGCATAATTTCTTGGTAGATAGTGGAGCTATCACTTTGGTAATGCCAAAATCCATAACTGATCAACTAAACTTCAAATATGAGTCACATACCAAGGGAATTTAGTAGCTTGATAGTTCTTCTGCAAAGACATATAGTATCATCAAGGATTTGATTATGACCCTACATGCTTATCCTAATGTTTCAATGGCTCAAGATGTGTTGATCCTTGATGTAACTCCTCACTTTGTTTTATGCCTCTCTAAAGAATTTATATCCAAAATTGGGGGTTATCTAGCAGCAGATTGATCCTACATGACATTTAGAATAAGGTATGGAACTAAGGTGTCAATCAAGGTTGATCCCATAGCATAATTCCACATTGATCCTCATCATCTAGATAACATAAACATCAATTGTACCATCTTTGATGAGGATGAATTTACTACTGGTCAAGATTTGAATACTCATCTTGAGGAGTGACCAGACCTGTTCTTAGATGAGTTATAGGGGGATAACCAATTTCTCAACCCTTTGGAGGGTGTTGAAGAAAGAGACATGGGTATCTATTTTCTACATGAAGAAAATCATCTCACACCTTCCCTCATTGGACTTGAGGAAGACCTCAATGGTATGTGGAAGTTGTTCTTTAACAATTCAAGGAGCAAAAATGGAGTAGGTGTAGGAGCAATGTTGGTTTCCCCTTCAAGTAACAATAATTTCTCTTCCTATAGGTTCCATTTCAGCTACTCTTATAATGCAATAAAATATGAAGGCCTAATCCATGGTCTTCAATGGTCCAATAAAAGAGGAATCAAAATGTTGCAATCATATGGAGATAGTGAACTTATAGTGAACCAAGTCAAAGGCTTGAACATCACAAAGGATCCTTTGATGAGGTCTTATAAAAAGAGAGTGTGGGACCTAATTGATGATTTTGAAGCCTTCAACATCCAAGTTGTACCAAAAAATCAGAATCAATATGCTGACAAGTTAGTAGTGGTGGGAGCTCAGTTTGATATTCTGACTAAACTAAAAGAGGCCAAGGTTTAGCCACGTGTCAAGGTGGTGGTGAGGCCATCAGTGCCAGACAATAAAGTCTATTGACAAGTTTTTAAAAATGATAAACAAATTGCTTGTTTCTTATAGTAGGAGGTAGAGTTTTCCTCAATAAACTAAGGTGAATTTCAATATTAGTATGAGGATCAAATTATTCAGCTAAATTCTAACAAGCTTCCTAAAGGGCTGGTCACCCTTGAGGGTATTTTCCATGAGGGAGACCATATGAGGAAAGAAAAGGTGGTAATGTCAACCAATGAAGAAAACTTTGAGAGAGTCCTTCAAATACAAAATTCTTGAGATCAAGAAGGTAAACAGCAAAGTTGAGAGGCATGCTTTCATAGCACTCTACCAGGAATATGATAACATCTTTTCTTGGGAGTACAATGATCTAAAAGGTTTTGATCCAAAGTTATCCCAACATACTATATAATTAGAGGCCAATGCTTAGCCTGTGAGGCAAAAATAAAGCCTCGTTAATCCAAAAATTGAAGAGCTAATGAGGAGAGAGCTAACCAAGTTAATTAAATCCAAGATCATCTTCCCCATTAAGCACTTATCATGGGTAGCCAATTTGGTTCCTATAAGGAAAATGAGTGGGGAGATTAGGCTGTGTGTTCACTTCAGAGATTTGAACAAAGTCTCCTTGAAGGATCGTTACCCTCTACCATCCATGGAGTAGCTTCTTCAAATAGTTTCAAGTTTAGAACATTTTTCTCTTTTGGATGGGTACTTGGGATACAACCAAGTATTGGTAAAAGGAGATTGGTACAAGACTACCTTCACCACCAAATGGGGCATGTAAGAATACCAAAACATGCCCTTTGGTTTGTCAAATGTTGGGGCAACTTTTCAAAGAGCCATGGGCATGGCTTTCTAAGGATTTCTAAATCAAATGGTGCTGGTCTACTTGAATGACATCATGATTTTCTCCAAAAATGTCAACGAACACATGGACCACCTAAGGCTAATCTTTGAAATATGTAGGGAGTATGGGATCTCATTTAATCCCATGAAGTGTGTGTTTATCATACATGAAGGTAAGTTGTTGGGATACATTCTTTCAAAATAAGGGTAGTCTATTGATCCTAAAAGGGTAGATGCCATCTTAGCACTCTCTCTCCCCAAGCATAAGAAAGGAGTTCAGAGCTTCTTTGGTAAAATAAACTTTTTAAGAAGGTTCATACCAGGTTTTACAAGCTTGGTCAAGCCTATTACTACCATGTTAAAGAAGATTCAAGTTTTTTCTTGGCTAAGGGAAGGAAAATATGCTTTTAAAGCCATCAAATAGGCCATTTCCCAAGCACCCTCACTCATAAATCTCAATTTCTCCAAGGATTTCATGTTATACACATTTGCCAATGTTGACAGCTTGTAACTATGTTGAGATGAAAAAATGGTGAAGGAATGGAGCAACCAGTTGCCTTTTATGAGTCAAGGGCTAGAAGGATATGAGGTTAGGTACTCTTTTATAGAGAAGCAGATCCTTGCAGTAGTAAGGAGTCTTAAGAAGTTTAGACCAATGCTCTCCAACAAAAAGATTTATCTCATGGTGCCCCACCTTGGAGTTAGGGATTTCCCCCTTAACAAAGATCAAAATGAGAAAAGAGCGGGTTGGATCACCAAAATCATGGAGTTTGATGTGGAAATCAAAGTGACCAAGTTGGTAAGAGGTAGAGGTTTGTGTGAACACATGGTGGATGATCTTCAAAAAGACAAAGAATTTGCCATGGTGATTTAAGACAACTCATAGGCAGAGGCACCTCTACTTCATAATATTTGGCTCCATGATATAGAAAATTTATTACTAATAGGAGAATGCCCCCAAGGTCTAGACAAGGAAAAAATAAGGTATTTCAGATTTTAGTCCATACCTTATGCATTAGTTGATGGGGTTTTATTTAGAAAAGACCTCAATGGAGTACTCCTAAGGTGCATAGATAATGACCAAGTGACCAAGCTTTTGGAGCAATTCCATGATGGACCTATAGGAGGTCATTTTGCACCTAGAACCATAGCAGCAAATATAATGAGGGTTGGTTATTACTAGCCTAGCCTCTTCAAAGATGCTTATGTATGGGTAAGGATGTGTCAAAAGTGTGCTTCCTTTATGGGTAAGCAAATATTAGTAGCTTTTCCTCTTAACTCAATTAAGGTAGAGCAACCATTCATAAAGGGGGGTTTGGATTTCATAGGGTTTTATTTAGTCCATACCTTATGCATTAGTTGATGGGTTTTTATTCAAAAAAGACCTCAATGGAGTGTTCCTAAGGTGCATAGATAATGACCAAGTGACCAAGATTTTGGAGAAATTCCATGATGGACCTACAAGAGGTCACTTTTCACCTAGAACCATAGCAGCAAAGATAATGAGGGTTGGTTATTATTGGCCCAGCCTCTTCAAAGATGCTTATGCATGGGTAAGGAAGTGTCAAAAGTGTGCTTCCTTTATGGGTAAGCAAAGATTAGTAGCTTTTCCTCTCAACCTAATTCAAGTAGAGCAACCATTCATGCAATGGGGTTTGGATTTCATATGAGTGATCAACCCTCCATCAAGTGGGGGGCATAAGTGGGTGCTTACTAAAACTAAATACTTTACCAGATGGTTGGAAGCCATCACGTTGAAGGTAGCTAATGAAAGTGCAGTCTGAGACTTCTATGACAACATTGTAACTAGGTTTGGTGTTCCATCCACTATCATTTATGATAATGCATTGGCATTTCTTGGTCTAAAAACAAGTGAATGGGCTCTCAAGATGGGCATCTAATTAAGCACCTCTTCCAATTATTATCCTTAAGGAAATGGACTAGCTAAGTCCACAAATAAAAATTTGCTGAGAATCATTTGGAGGAATATAGAGGAGAACTAGAGAGTGTAGCACACCAAATTAAAGATAGACTTGTGGGCTGACAAGGTGACTCCTAAAGCCACCATTAGCAATTATCCATATGTTTTAGTATATGGAAGGGAGGCCAAGTTTCTCATTTCTCTTGAGTTGCTTGCATTGGAATTAGTCCATCAACTGGTACTGCTAGAAGAAGAGTTCGTGAATGTGAGACTTTCTAAACTCATGGAGATTGGAGAAATGAGAGACCTTGAAATGAAAACACTAGAGTCACATCAAGCTCAAGTCAAGAAAGCTTTTAACAAGAGATCCATAACAAGGAACTTCAAGCAAGGAGACCTAGTTCTCAAGTGGGATTCAAATAGGGCCAAGCCAGGCAACCATACCAAGTTTGAAAGCTTGTGGAGTGGCCTTTATTTGATCCATGGATGCAAACAACATAATGTTTTTTAGCTTGCCCAACTAGATGGAGAGGTATTACCCATCCCAGTCAATGGGATTCATCTAAATCCTTTCCATTAAAAGATTTTGTGACCATTATATATGTTGTACATTTTGTATAGTTTTTCATGTTTTCTCCTAAGTACCTTGGGAACTTTATTTTGTTATGGTTATCCTTGTCACTTCAAGGGAGTTTCTAGACAGAGTCATCCTTGTCAAAGAAAGAAGTGACTCTGTACCCAATAGATTGGATGAAGCAAATGAGCTTGGTTCTCAAGCATAGTAGGGATGTTTCCTTTTGAATCACCAAAAATGTTGGCCAATTTTGGCCCATTTACCAAGTTGTGCGTAGGTAAATCAAGTTGCTGATGGATGAGCAAATGAATAGATGTCCTAGATTAAATGAGTGGACCAAAGATATCTCACAGTTCTCATATAGCTTTTAAAACACTTAAAGATTACTTACAACATATTTTGTCAAATTTTAAGGGATAGGTTTGCAAAGCAAAGAAAAAGGTTCTTGAGCAATTTTCATGGCAAAACCAAGCATTTCAAACATGAGTTTATAAGATCTATGGACTCCATTTAAAGATCTACAAACTCTATTTTGAGGATCTATAGACTCCATTTGAAGATCTACAGGCTCCATTTTTAGGATCTATGGACTCCATTTGAAGATCTACGAACTCCATCAGAAGATCTATGAACTCCATTTGAAGAACTACGGACTCCATCAGTAGAGCTACTTACTTAAATTGCCTTATAAGTTGAAAATAGTGGAAATTCCAAAGTAGGCAAGTGTGAAAAAACTCGATGAAGCAAAAAGAAACATTGTCTTAAAATTATTTTGGGACTCTTGAGACTCTCTTTTTCTTCACTAAGTGCTTTCTTATAGAGTTTTTGTTTGGGCTAAGGAAAGGAATTTCTTCGAACATTTTGTCTGAAATAAAAGTTCTAAAGGACAAGTTTTTGTTTAAAACATTAGGAATTGTTTCAGACATTTTATCTAAAATAATTTTCCGAAGGGTACATTTCATTTTCCTCCAAGGAAATGGCCCAATTTTAATTTTTCCAAGGGTATGTTCCTTTTGAAAGGGTCTATTTTTAAAAAATTTGAAGGGCACTTACAAAGTTCTAAAGGGTACCTAAAGAATTCTAAAGGGCACTTGGAAGGAGTCTAAGGAGATATTGCCACAGACAAATTCTTTGAAGGAAAGTGCCCAAGTTTAAAAAGAAAGGGACCTTTTCAATTGTTCTGAAGGGTATGTTCATTTCAAATAGGTCCAATGTCAAGAAGTTGAAGGGTACTTTCCCTTTAGAAAAGTGTCCCAACTGAAAATCCAAAGGATTTTTCTTTGAGAAAGTGCCCAAGTTCAAAATGCCTGAAGAAGATGTCTAAAAGTAAAGACCTCAAGGGAGTTGAGCCAAACAAAGAGTTTGAAGGAATTCCTTTAGAAGGATTTCTTTTAGGAGAAAAGTTCAAAAGAAAAGGATCTTCAATAAAATTTGAGCAATGAGAAACCTAAATAAATAAGCAGGTAAGTAGTAAGTAGTAAGGAGAAAAACAAATAAAGAGGTAACACTTGTTAGGATCATGTGGACCTAGATTGATGGAGTGAAATAAGTCAAATGATCAGGGGATTCTACAATTTGACATGTGGTAAGAAATGGAACATGTCAAAAATTTAGGAGAAGAATCCAAGGGCTCATGATTGATCATGCATTCAAATCCAATGGAGTGAATACACAAGTGGGGTCGATGAAACTAAGTAGATCAATGACATAAAGGACCAAAGGACTAAGGCAAACATAACATAAGTAAAGATTACCTAAGTTACACCAAGATGATAATAATAACTATCCCTCATCATTAAAGTTCTTGAAGGAAATAAAAGAGTTGTTCACACCCACTTGTACAAAGTGGGTGAGTGACTTGAATGGAGATGTAGAGCCATACTTTCGATCATTCCTTGACAAGTTGTAGCCTAGAATAGGTCCAATCATGATGCTTCACAAGCATGGATATTTTGTCCTCACAAAAAAGAGAAATAACGTATCCAAGGGATCAAAAAGGAAAATTATTTTCAATCATTAAGACCCCCCCTCTCCGTCCTTTCAAAAAAAAATCCCTCTTCTTTCATTCCTTTTTTAATATATATACGGGCTTATGGGCCTAGAAATGGATCCCTCAACTGGTGATAGAGGCACTCCATCAAAATTTCATTGAAACATTATCTTAAATCAATACAAGACAAATTTTTAATTTTTTTTGAAGTCAAGTGTGCATTATTAAAGTTTAACTTATAGAATGTATGTTTTGCCTCATCATCTATGATTTCTCTAGGCACCTCGATTTAATTTTCTTGGTTTCTTATAGGTCATGTGATGTGTTAGCCTCTAGTGCCTTTATGAAGCATTATGAGTCATAGTGTCTCTCCTATAGACTTATTTCTTCTTACCCTTCAAAGTGCATCTTCCCCTTTGACCTCTACATAATTACTCTATTTGCAGCTCTGAAATAGGATCAGCTAGACTTATCTTGTTTAAGTTTAGTAATAGTCACTCAAGTTCCCAATTTGAATGTGGATTACTCTCTTTTAGTGCATCACCTCCCTTAACTTATATTTTCCTTTTCATGTTATCCTCCTATCCCTTTTCCTAGGTCAGCAGTAGATTTTAGCATGGGAAATGAGAGAAAAAGTGAAGCATTTGAGGAACTAGCCTCATTAAAAAGCCTAGAGGTTCAACCTCATGATAGGATACCCATAGCTTGAGGTTATCCCAATGCTTGTAGCTAGGAATGAGAGAGCCTAAGAAACTCTCCCACAAATGGTGAAATTCTATCCTATAACACTAGTAAAAATATAATGGGTGCACAAGTATCAAATTCAAACACATAAAATGACCATTAGTTTTCAAATATGTAGTAATGGTCATGCAGATTTCAAATATGTTTATGAAGACATCAAAGTTCAAGTCATGACAAATAGTCACTTGTACTCAAATGGGCCCAAGTATATCAATGACATGTGTTTAATCATGAGAAAGATCTAATGGCGAGCATGAGTCAAAGAAGTCAATGAATCCAAAGAGAAAATGCATACATGACAAGTAGCACAAGCATGTTCAATTGATAGAAGATTGATGGTCAATGGTCATCTAAATAAGTAGGATCTAAAGATGTGAAATGGGTCAATATTTCAATGATCCAGGTCAATTTTTGATAGCCAATAAACAAGGGGCAAGCCTAGGACATTTTCAATGGAAGTCAACAAGCCAATTTTTAGCTAAGACAAAGAAATACAAAGGAGCTGAATTCAAAGATGGCCTAGGATTAAACCATAGAATATATTTCAAGATAGAAAGAGGCCATTGAAGCTTAGTAGTGGAAAATTATGTCTTTGGGCCTAATATAGTGTTGAATCATGACTAAGCACTCTACAATTTCAATGGATTTTGTGAATATGTGAAAACCAACAATTGGATTGGTTTTCATTTATAATGGACCTATATTCGATATTAGAGAAAATACATATGTAAATGTGATCATGGAGAGATGTATCACCTATCATTAGGGTCACATTTTTATAAGTAGGATATCATGGTTTCCCAAAGTAGATGTGGCATGATTTTATCAATTCCAAGACATGGTCCTCATCAATAGATCACATAGATAATGATATGGAGTTACAAAAAAGATATCGGGTAAATAGATAAGGACAATGAACATTCAATTCTTTTATAGAATGTGTTCCTTATTGATAAGGTCATGAGTTATCATCCTTGAATTGGTGCTAACCCATCGAAAATGGTTGGGCTTTTTACAATAAATACTGAATTCTATCATTTTCTAAGATGGATTGAAGTGTGTTCCATGAATTCATGTATTTTGGTTAAGTTAATATATGCTACTTTCCTATGTCTGAGTTTTCTCACCTTCAGAGAGTGCTTAGTAGTTCTTATAGGTCATTTTAATTGTAATTGACATTTTGTTGTCTAGCTTGAAAGTGGATATTTTCCCTCTCATACTAATGTGATAAATGATTAATGCTTTTTCTAAAATATTTATGTGGGATTGATCTTATTTGGTCTTGAAAGTGGATTATATTGTGTAGTGTGTGAGTTCGAGTGATCAAATCATTGGTACATCACCTCTTTTACATAATTTTATAATTTATTTTAAAAATCTCTCCCTTTTACAAGTAAGTGCTACTTTAGGTTTAGTTTAGGTGGTAAATCTAGAAAGAATCCCTCCTTCTCCAGAGGTCTAATCCATTATTAGGATACCCATAGCCTAGGATCAATCCCATGTTGGACTAGATTTGAGTAAAAGACTTGAAAAATCTTATGTTCATCTAGGGTGCAATCTAGAACACCAATAATTTTGGCATACCCAATGGGATCAAGCTTCTTTGGCATAATTTAAGTTTGAATATTGAGAAGAAAAAATTGCAAAAGGAGGAGACATATACCATCATCAAAAATTGAAGATCCTTCAAGTTGTAAAATTTATAGCATCTTCTAGATAGTGATTTCATGCCAAATGTTACAATAAGATCATTAAGTAAAGGTACTCCTTTTGAAAATATTGAATTTCCTTCTACTTCTTATAAAATATCAAGATTCAATAGGATAAATCCCTATCCTTAAAAAAAGCATTCATCTGCTAGTTATATTATTGTTTTGGCCCAATCTATTATCCTTATAAGCCAAATCCTTTTTTCCCAGATGGCTATTAGAAATCAAGTTTTTATTTCATTTAATAGGGGTAGTCCCCTAAATTTGGCCCAATATGATAATATCCTTGTGACTGCTTTAAATACTATCCCTTTCTTCTCAAGAGAATGGGATAAAACTACTGCTATTAAGCATATACAAGATGTTACCAACCTATGTTCTATTCATAATGTTATTCAAGATAATGTGGCTATCAGACTACTTGAAACCTCCTTTAAAGGAAAATCATTGCAATGGTATAGAAAACTCCATTTGACTTCATTATTAGGTTATAGAACAATTGAGTCCATTGGGTTACAATCTTATGCTCATATAGGATGATTTAGGTGTAGCCTTAGTTAGGCAATTTGAAGACAAGTTTGATCATCTATCTTTAGTTGAACAACTGACTACCATAAAAAGGTACCCCCATGAGTTCATGTCTAATTATAACCTTAGATTCCAAAAGGCATGGACTAAGATCCTTGTATTGGTTAGACCATCTCTAGAGTATGCATTTTTGTACTATCTTAAATCCCTTAATTCTGATATAAGTGTGATGATATAGTCTATGGGTGGTAATACCTTGCCAAATGCCTATGAAATTACAATAAGAGAAAAAAATAAATTAATACAATCTAGTAAACTTTCTCCAAGGCCTCTAATGCCTATATTCCCAAAATTACAACCTGGTCCTCCTCCTCAAGTTCCCCAAATTTGATTTGTAGCTCCTATTCCATTTCCAAAATTCCAAGTTGTAGCCCTTCCTATTAAAGCTAATGAGATTAATGATCTAAAAATCATGTTACAAGCTTTTAGAAATGAGATTGTTTAACTCAAGAGATAACAGTACCAAGGTAGACCTTAATAGTAGTAAAACCAAAATACTTATCAATCCTTTAATAACCAAAGATCTTCTTATCAAGGTCTTAAGGACAATAAACAAGCTTATCAAAATCAAGGAGCCATAACCTAATCTAATCCATATGCAGCCCTTACTCCTAATGTACCTTATAGTTCAAAATCTATTATTCCCCAAAATAACTTGATGCAAGATTTAGGTTGGTATCCTTCCGATCTAAGTGACACTCAAAATCAAGCCTTGGTATCACAAGATATTATTATGTCATAAATGACATAGGAAGAGTTCTCTTTTCAAGGTAGTCAATATCAATACATGAATATGGAATTCTAAGGATAAGCTCAACAAGTTATAGGGTAGCCTAATGCTATTAATGTTAATTGGCAATTGCATAATCATATTGCATTCAACCAAGTTAGTGACACTGGCAACACAAATGGTCAAGTAGCAGCTCTGACTAGAGTTAAAAAAAGAGCAATTGAAGAGGCTCAAGATGTGAGAAATACTTATAGTGTTCCTAATTTTGTTTCAAAGGGTGTCAAGGATCAAGTTGTTGTTCCTATAGCATAGAATATTCAAAATGCAGAGACAATGAAGATTCCCCAAATGCCCCTAACTAGAGAACAACTAGTATCTCAAAAGTTATAGCCAAAGGTTAGTGGAGCATATTTTATCATAATAGAAAAAATGAAGAAATCAAATGTTATAATTATCATGTTGGATTCCCTTTCCATTCTAGGATAAAATTACATGTTTACTCAAGAGCTTTCAGATCTTAAGATATGCAAAGAACTAGTTGAGAAACAAGGAACTATCTTGGCCAATTCAGACTAGTAAATCAAGCAACCTAATTATAAGGTACATAACATGACAAAGGTAGATAAAACCAATATCAAAATTTAAAAAACACTCCTTTTATCTCTCTTTGATAGTTGGTGATTTTTTAGTCCATAATTGTACGGTAGATAGTGGGGCTAATATCACTGTCAAGCCCAAAAAAATTGAAGACAAACTTGGTCTTCTCTGTGAGTCAAATACCAAAGGAGTATTTCAATTAGATGACTCACCAACAAAGATAGTAGGTATAATCAAATATATAAAATTGACATTACATGCTTTCCCTAATGCTATCATTCCATAAGATGTAGTTTTAGTGGACTTACCTCCCTATTTTGCCATGTGCCTCTCAAGATACTTTACTTCAAAGATTGGAGGATATTTGTTAGCTAATTAGACCTATTTAATGTTCAAGACCGGGTATGGTACTATAGTGAAAATATGTTCTGAACCTATTGTAATATCTCATTTGGAGCCATATATGCCAAGTATAGTGAACACTAATTGTGTTATCTCATACAAGGTATTAAAAAATGGTGAGGTGGAAATTGAATCACCTTTAGATGGAGTCCCAAATCTTTTCTTTGATGAATGGGCCTTTGATTTTATTGAGAATGATCACTAAAATTTAATTGAATAAGAAAGACTTGGTTTATATTGTCTTCATGAAAATTATGCACCAATTCTAACATTGATGAAGGATGATCAACCTAGTGATGGCATGTGGCAACTATACTTTGACAGATCTAGGAACAAACACAACACTAGAGATGAAATGATGCTAATTTCTCCAGAAAATCAAAGGTATTTATCTTCTCTCAATTTTTATTTTGGTTTTTCCAATAATATTACTAAATAAGAAACACTATTGCATGGTTTTGCAATGGGCAAGAAAGATGAAGCTCAGTGCCTTACAAGTTTTTGGAGATAGTGAGCTAGTAGTTCATCAGGTAAGGGGACTTAATATATGAAAGAAACCACTACTTAGTTCTTATAATAATAGAGTATGGGACCTAGTTGAAGACTTTCAAGCTTTCAATATTCAAGCCATATCAAGAAATAAGAACAATCATGTAGATAGCCATTGGGTCACAATTCAGTATCCTAGATGGCATAAAAAATGAAAAAGTTCAATCACACATCAAGGTAATTGTGAGACCTTCTATCCCAGACAACCATGAAAATTGGCAATTATTTGAAGATGATAGTCAGATTATTAGATTATTTCAAGAAGAAGCTGAATTTTCCTCAAGAAACCAAGACAAGCATTTGCAGCAGTATGGTGACCAGATTGTGCAATTGAAGGCAAACAAGTTGCCTAAACCCTTGAAAATATATTCAACAGAGATGATGAATTGAGAAAAGAAAAAATTTCTTTGTCAAGCAAGGAATAACATTATACAAATGTGGATATTTCCATTTGAAAGAGTTTAAAGTTGGGCAAAGTTTGCACATCTTTAGAGAAAGAAACTTTTATTGAGTTATGTTCAAGTTTTTCAGATTTCTTTGCATGGAAATATAGTGACCTTAAAGGATTTGATCCAAGTCTAACTCAACATACCATTGAGTTAGAAGATGAGACTAGTCCAGTTAGATAGATACAAAGGCCTATTAACCCAAAGTTTGAACCTTTGATGAGAGTTGAATTGCATAAGCTCATTGAGTCATCTATAATATTTCTAATTAAACACTCAACTTGAGTGGCAAACCTTGTTTTTGTACAAAAAAAGAATGGTGAAATAAGGTTATGTGTTGATTTTTGTGACTTGAACAAGGCCTCTCTTAAAGATCACCACCCATTGCCATCAATGGAATAGATTTTATAGCTAGTTATAGGTTTAGAAAGGTTCTCTTTATTGGATGGCTACAATGGACATATCTAGATTTTGGTTAAAGAAGAAGACCAATTCAAAACATTCTTCACCAGGGGAAATTTGCATATAGAAATATGTCTTTTGGTTTATCTAATGTTGGAGCCACTTTTTAGAAGGCTATGGCCATGGTATTTTAGGGTCTCCTCAACAAGTTTATTCTTGTTTATTTGGATGACATAATAGTATTCTCTAACAATGCAAATGAGCATATGATTCATCTCAGACAAGTGTTTGAAAGGTGCACGGAATTTAGAGTGTCCTTGAACCTAAAAAAGTGTTTTTTCTCTATTCATGAAGGTAGGCTTCTTGGACATGTAATTTCAAAATATGGTACAAGCATAGATATTGATAGGATAGAGTCAATTCTTACACTTTCATCGCCTAAACACAAGAAAGAGTTGCAAAGCTTTTTAGGCAAGATCAATTTCATAAGAAGATACATTTTAGATTTTTCCACTTTAGCTAAGCCACTCACAAATATGCTAAATAAGGTTTAGAGTATCAATTGGTCCAAAAAATGAGTAATAAGTTTTGAAAAGATCAAGAAAGCTATAGTTAGTGCTCCTACACTCCTGAACCCTAACTTCACAAAGGATTTCTTCTTATACACCTATGCTAACATTGACACAATTTCAAGTATTCTCATGTAACAGAATAAAGAGACTTTAGAGTAGCTAATATCCTTCTTCAATCAAGGCTTAGAGGAATATGAAACAAGGTATTATTTTGTTGAGAAACATGTACTTTTAGTCATAAGGTCTCTTAAAAAGTTTAGGTACTTGTTGTCCAATAATAAAATATATTTGATGGCTTCACATCCAAGTGTCAATGATTTCTTTCTAAATAAAGATATAAATGATAAAAGAGCTTTTTGGATAACCAAGGTCATAGAATATGATATTGAGATCAAGGTCATAAAGCTGTTTAGAGGGAAAGGAATTTGTGAACATCTAGCCCAAGACTTGCAAGAGACTAATGAACTATTATGGTGTCAAATGATAAAGAAGTTATGAGTGATCAGGCCTCACCTTCTAGCTGGTTCCAAGATATGGTAAGGTATCTATAGGATTATATTTATCCTTTTCATGTAACCCCTTTAAAGAGGAGATATTTTGGATTACAGATAATTATTTTTCTTCTTGTTGATAATGTATTGTTCAAAAAAGATATCAATGGCATATTGCTAAGATTCATAGAACCAAGTCAAACATAGAATTTAATGGAGAAATTTCATGATGGACATGGTGGATGACATTATTCAGCAAGGATCACAGCCCATAAGATCATGAGAAGTGAGTATTATTGGCCAAGTTTATTTGGTGATTGTCATACATGGGTTAGGAAATGCAGACAATGTTTCATATTTGTTGGAAAAATGAAGCTTGCAACCTTACCTCTCCAACCAATTTTAGTAAATCAACCCTTTGTTGAATGGGTATTGGATTTTATTGGTCTCATCAACCCCCTTCAATCTTAGGACACAAGTGGATATTGATTGTTACAAACTATTTTACTAGGTGGATAGAAGTAGTGGTATTGAAGGAAGTGAATGAGTCCAATGTTTTGGACTTCTATGAAGGTTTGTTTACTATATTTGGAGTTCCTTCAACCATAATTTTTGATAATGATATGGATTTTTTAGGGTCTAAGATCATCTACTGGGAAGTTCAACATAGTGTTTTTTTCAATACCTCATCAAACTATTATCCACAAGGTAATGGCCTTATTGATTCCACTAATAAGAATTTGTTGAATATCATTAGGAGGACTGTTAAAGACAATCAGAGATCATGGCATCTCAAATTGAAGTCAACTTTATGGGTTGAAAGGATTACCTATAAAAAGTTAATTCCCAATTCTCCATACAAGTTAGTATATGGTAAGAATGTAAGAATGCATATTTCTCTTGAATTCCCTTCTTTGGAACTAATGCATCAACTTGATATTTTGGAGAATGAGCCAATGAAAATTAGATATACTAAGCTCATAGAGCTAGAAAAAATAAGACACCAATCCATGTTGGCTATGGAGGCCCATCAAGCAATGGTAAAGAGATCTTTTGACAAAGGGACTTCATTAAGAAGATTTCAGGAAGAAGATTTTGTCCTCAAGTGGGATGAAGATAGAGTTAAGCCAAGAAGGCACACAAAATTTTATTCTCTTTAGAGTGGTCCATATACAATCTCTAGTTTCAAGTCCCACAATGTTTTCCAACTCACAAGGATGAATAGTAAAGAGCTTCCTATCCCAGTCAATGGGATACACCTAAAGCACTATTATTAAGGAAGCTAAGTTCTTTGTACATAGTTATTTTTTGCTTTCCTCTAAGTGTTATTTTCTAACACATTAGTTTGTTTCTATTTTGTCCCAAATAAGCACTTTGTTTGCATAGTTATTCAGTAGGTTAGTTGCATTTACTTTTTTAGGTTAATTCCTCTTTCAAGTTTCTTTCTTTCCCTATTTGTTGTAAATCTCTATTTTTCAAGTCAAGAGGTTGTCTTGAAGTCAATGTAAATGATCCAAGAGTCATAGAGATGGTTTTCATTTTCAGCATAGCAAGCATGCTACCCTGCCAAGTTGCCAAAGATGTTGACCAAATTTGGTCTACATGTCAAAAATGTACCTAGTCCAAGAGTCCAATGGAAAGAGAAAGATCTTGATTGAAGAGTGACCTAATGTCACAAGGACTAAACATACCTCACGTGGAGATCATATATTTTTAACAATTCTTTTGAAATACTTTAAGCAAGCTTAAAGTGTGATCTAATTGATCTTCAAGGGATAGGTCTACAATTACAAATGTAGGGTCTGATCAAGTTTTATGGTGAAACCAAGTAGATCAAAAGTTAGTGACAAGTTTCACAAGCGTTGGAAAGTCATTTGACTATTCAAAGTTCAAGCACAACTTTAGAAGAACCTATAGGATTTCAAAAAGCTAAGTATAAAATATTTGTTTTGGCTAAGTCCTTACTTGGTGGATTTCTTTTGGGATTTTATTTTGCTAAGTTTAAATCTTTTGGGACCTTTATTTGACTAAGTGTTAATTCTTTTAATAAATTTGTTTTATATTGTTTAGTTAAGTGTCGGGAATTGTTTCAAATATTTTATCAAAAATAAAAGTCTCGAAGACTTGAATTCTCTCAAATAAATTGCTTGATAAAAAAATCTTGAAGGGTATTTTTTCACGAAAAGTGTCCCAAACCAAAGTTCTAGAGGGTCATTTCTTTGAAAAAATGTCCTATACATTTTTACAAAAGGTCATTTCTGCAAAAAAGTGTCCTAAACACTTTTTTAAAGGGTCATTCTTTAATAAAGTGGTCCAAAGCAAAAGTTTCGAAGGGTGCATTTTCAAGCAAAGTGTCCTATACATATCTCGAAAGGTCATTTCTACAGAAAAGTGTCCCAAACCATTTTTTTGAAAGGTCATTTCAAACAAAGTGTCCTATACACTTTTTTGAAGGGTCATTCATTGAAAAAGTGGTCCAAAGCAAAAAAACTAAAGGTCATAAATGTCATTCAAAAGTAAAAAAGTCTGATGCAAAAAAGCTAAATATTGATTTCTTTCAGACAAATTATCTGAGATAGAAATCATGAAAGGTAAAAGGCCAAGTATAATTATTTTGAGAAAATTATCCAAGATAATTTTCTTGATGGTATGAATTCTATCAGACATTTTGTCCATAATAAATTATCCAAGGCAAAGATAAAGCTTGAGCAATTATCCTGTAATAATTTCCCCAAACATTTTGCTCGATGAAAAATAGTCATAAAAAATTCCTTCAGAGAAATTGGCTGAGAAACAAAGCCTACAACAAATGTCTAGCAAAAAGTTGGAAAGAAATAGCTTGGGGAATTTGTGATCCAACAGAAAGATGATGGGTATGCAAGTGTCAAATTAAAACATAAAAAATTACCGTTGGTTTTCAAATATATAGTGATGGTCATGCAGACGTCAAATACATTCATGCAGATGTCAAAGTTCAAGCCATGGCAAATAGTTATTTGTACTCAAATGGTCCCAGACAGATCAATGGCACATGTTCAATTGTGAGAAAGATTTAATGATGAGCATGAGTCAAAAAAGTCAATAAATCCAAGGATCAAATGCATGTGTGACAAGTGGCACAAGAACATTCATTTGATAGAAGATCAATGATCAGTGGTCATCTGAACATGCATGATCTAACAAATGAAGATGGGTCAATATGCCAATGATTCAAGTTAGTTTTTGATAGCCAATAAATAAAGGGCAAGCCCATGACATTTTCAACAGAAGTCGATGAGCCAGTTTTTAATTGATACAAGTAAATACAAAGGAGCCAAATTTGAAGACAACCCAGGATTGAACTAGAACATATATTTAAGGATCAAAGGAGGCCATTAAATCTTAGTAGTGTTAAAATAGGTCTTTGGGCCTAACATAGTGTTGAAGCAGGACTAAGCACTCTATAATTTTCCATGGATTTTTTCACTATGTAAAAACCAACAAATGGATTAATTTTCACCTATAATGGACCTGTAATCGATATTGGAGCAAATACTGATGTAAATGTGATCATGGAGAGGTGTCTCACCTATCTTAGGGTCACATTTTTGATAAGTAGGTTTTCATGGTTGCCTAAAGTAGATGTGTCATGATTCTATCAAATCCAAGACATCGTCCTCATCAACAGATTAGATAGATAATGGCATGGATTTCTAAGAAGGACACTGGGTAAATGGATAAGGATAATGAGCATTCAATTATTTTATAGAATTTGTTCCTTATTGATAAGGTCATGAGTCAGTGTCTACAAATTAGTGTTAACCCATCAAAAGTGGTTGGGATTTTTCCAATGCACAACTCTCTCTCTCTTTCTCTTTTGTATAAATATAGACATCCAAGCCTTGAAATTGATCCTTATTTTTGATATGACCAGACTCTGTCAAAATTTGTACTATAACACCTTTTTGATGCAATAAGTCTGAATTCTATCATTTTCTAAGCTGGATTAAAGTATGTTCCATGAATTCATGTATTGTGGCTAAGTGAATGTATGTTTCTTGCCTATGTCTGAGTTTTCTCACCTTTAGAGAGTGCTTAGTAGATCTTACAGGTCATTTTAAGTGCAATTTATAGTTTTTTGTCTAGTTTAAAAGTGAATATTTTCTCTCTCATGCTAATTTGATAAATGATTAATGCCTTATTCTAAAATATTTATGTGGGACTAATCTTCTTTGGTCTTAAGAGTATCTTATAGTGTGTATTGTATGAGTTTGAGTGATCAAATCATTAGTGCATCACCTATTTTACATACTTTTATAAGTTATTGTCAAAATCTCTCTCCTTTTTTCAAATAAGTGCTAGTTTAGGTTTAGTTTAGGTGGTAGATCCAGAAGTAAGCCAGATTTCTCTAAAGGTTTGATCCATTATTAGGATACCCATAGCCTAGGATCAGTCTCATGTTGGACTAGATTTGAGTAAAAGCCTTGAACAATCTTCTACTCATCTAGGGTGCAATCTAGAACACCAACATGAACTTCACAAGATCAATATTTAACTTGGTTTAAAAGACTCAATTTCTCAAATGGACAACAAACTAGACTAAAATGGATGGGATAATGATACTAGACATAGACCAAAAAGGCACACATGGTTTTGGAATTGAATGGACATAAGGCAAAGGTCTTTAAAATAATGCAATCAATGTAATGATGCTACCTCAATCAAAAGGTATGACAAATGGTTTATTTCAAAAATATTAAGGCAAAGACTTGGAACGAAATGGGCAACATAACAATTCCCCTTTCAAACAAGTGACATACACACACATAAAAGGTTTTAAAAAATGATTAAGATAAAGTGTGGCATCAAACAGATGGCATAACACCTCTTTAGGCTAAAAGGGGTGTATAAATATGACTTTATCTGGGCATGATTTGTATAAGTATTTTTTATAAACAAAATAGTTTTTTACTCCAAAACAATGTAAGTAAAAGGAAAAGACACAAAAACATAAGTGTGTCGTCTTATTCCAAAAAACTGACAAAATGGCTTCATATTGTCAAATTTCATCTATATGCTCCTTCTTGAGAGGAAATAATTTGTCAATCTAAAAATTTATATGTGCATGAAAAGTAGGGTTATTTAGGCCTCCTCTTCTCTCAAGAATTTGTATGATGACATGGAACTTCAGGATACTTGCCCTATATTGACAATATTTCTACGACAAGTGGGGTTTGTCTAAAACTATAAGTTTCTTGCATTCTAGATGGTCCCAAGTATGGTTAACACTAGAGATACAATCATGTCAATTGAGTTAATACCAACTAATTTATTATGCAAGGGTCTATTCCTTTGCATAACAACTCCATTCATGTACTTATTAGTGAAGTCCTTTGGTTATCCATACCTCATTCAAATTTTCATTAAGATCAAAGAGGTTAGTCTCTCAGCCCTCTAAATATTGTAGTAGTTGTGCCCTAATTTGTATTCCCCATCATGGAGTAGGATTGGTATGATGTTGAGAGATGAAACCCCAAGTCAATGAACCCCTAGAAAACTTGTGAGGGATAAGCGATCTCTCACACACAAGCCAAGATGCAAGAAATAAATATTGGAATTTAAAGTCATTTTAGGATCATCTAAGTCATTTGAATTTTGAGGAGTGTCTTAGCAACATTCCTTCTTATTAGTGTAGGATATTATTTTCCTTGTATTTATTATTATGAATTATTCCTATACATGTATTTAAGCTTTCTTAGGTGTAATATTGAGGTCATGTAGGTATAATAATGAGGTAATTAAGGTGCACATGCACATGTAAAAATTATAGTCAAATTGATGGGTGAGGATACCCTTGACATTTACCCACCAATATTGGCATTTTACACATGGAACACATAATCCATTTAGTAAATGTCTTGTGTTCACATTGCCAAATGTATTGCATCTATGATTCTCTTATACCTATAAATGTGCTTCTCATCTAAGCTAATTCCAATGAGTTTTGAATGCAATATTATCATAATTCTGTTTTATTTTGATTTCATTCTCAACAATAGAGTTCTGCTTCTATTTGCTTCATATTCATAGTTCATGTGTCTGATTCTCATCAATTGGATCTTGGACAATTCTATCATGGTATCAGAGCTCTTTTTTGGTAATGAACACTATTATTTTTTTAATTTTTTTAAATCTTAATTAGTTTTTGAGTGTGTATTCTAACTAAGATTGTAAAGAAGAATCTTGTAGATACGTGTGTATCATCTGCAATCCTTTCTTCTCTAATTGGTAAAATTCATTAGTATTTGTATGTATTTAACTTGTATTGGATATACAAGTAACCTTTTTTAGATATGGAAAAAGGATTCAAGATAGTTGGATAGTATTAATCATTTTTTGTTGATAAGGAGGCAAGATATGCAAGTTATTTTTTGCAAATATATGTTTTGATAAAAATGACTGTTCTTTTTTTTATTGTAATAAAATGGTAAATAATCACTCATAAATTTTTTGGGGTTATATGCACCTTGGTTTCCTCTTTTTATAAAAATTTTAAATTCATAATTTTGTTTATAGTTTAGAAATTTATCATAGTTTTACTGACTATGGTACTATTCAAAAAATTATAAAAAAATATAATTTTAATGATGGATAAATTTTGAGTTTTTCTAAATTATTTTTTAATTAAAAAAATATTATTGTGGAAAATCATATTGTAAGGATTTATTTATCATTATTTTTTAAAATTAATTCCATTTCATGAAGATGAAGGGTGAGGTCTGATTTGGCAGGTGGTCAAACCCCTCACAAGTAAAACAAGCTTTCTCCTCTCCTTCTTTGCTTGACCCATAGTTTCACACTCTTGTTCTCCTCATGGACCCATTTTTGGCTGAGTCTAACTTTCATTTTTTATGATATTTTATTGTCACTTATGTAATCATTGTACAAATTGCTCATTTATGGATGCATTCTTGGGTGAGTCTGATGTCTATTTTTTATGAGCTTGCATTATCATTTGTGCCTTCAATGCAAATATTTCACTCATTTATATGCCAACCACTTTATTGTTGTGTGTATTGTGTGATAGTAAATACTACACTATACTATGAATTCAACAACCTCGGATAGTCACCTTGTTGCTATGTGTATTATGTGATGGTGGATACTACACCAAATGATGCACTTTGACAACATCGATTATATCTACATGATTTAATGTGTACATATATACCTACATTTCATTATATCATAGTGAAAATCTACTATTTAGTACCTTATTTGAACTGTACACATCATTTGTCCTTGTTATATGATTTTAAGTTACACGAATCAACTCTATACTTGTTCTTATGGGTGTCTTTGGACCTACATGGTATCTTGAAATTTGATGGGATTTATTATACAAAAAAGAATGTACCAATTGTATATGCCCTAAATTTTTGATTATATACGCACTAAATTATAAATTTCTAATTATATACGCACTAAAGTGTTGATTGTATATGCAATAAAGTGTTAATTATATATGCACTAAAACATAAAGTGTCAAACTTCTATAATTGGGGGGGGGAGGGGAGGGTGAGGGGGGTTATTTTTTTATAGTTTTAGGGGGTTATTTTTTGCCTTGCCTTCTTTGTTGCTCATTTATTTTCTATTTGCACTGCATCATGGATCACAATTTGGTTCCGCTTCTCACTCCATTCAATTATCATGACCAAAAATCTTAAGTGCAATTTTTTCTAAGAAGCAAAGGGTTACATATGATAACCATAAATATGGAAATTGAACCAAAACTTGGTGCAGATAAAATTAAGTACAATTTGATTCTGCTTCTCACTCCATTCAATTATCATGATCATAAATCTAAATTGCAAATTTTTCTAAGAAGCAAAGGTTTACACAGGTTAACCATGAAGATGGAAATTGAACCAAAACTTGGTGTAGATAAAATTAAGTGGTATAATAGGTGTGATGAAGTATATGGTTTTTTGTGTATGTATGTTTCTCTCGACTTATTTTTTCACATTTAATCTGCTAAATCACTGCATGAGATTTGGAACATCTTGGAACAACTCTTTGAGAAGCAGGATGTAATGAGAGGTCATGATCTAGAGAATGAGCTCATTAGTTTGAGTCCAGATAGTTTTGACACTATATAAGACTTTTTTACCAAACTTTAATCACTTAGGTTACAATTAAAATTATGTGGCATAGAGAAAAAGGATGAATAATTGATCTTCTCTATTCTTTCCAAGTTAGGTCCTAACTACTCAATTTTTTTCTCTACCTTTTATGCTACAAAATGTGCCCTAGGATCTGCATGGAGTATGCCATCCTTAGATGATTTTGCAAAATAATTGAGTAGGGAACAAGACAATCTCATTCAAATGGGTACATTGAAGTCCTTAAAATCACATGCTTTGTTGAGTCATGACAAATTGAAGACTTCAATCAGTAATGAGAAGAAACAAAACAAGAAGGACCAAGAGCAATGAAAGGATCAAAAATTAGATACTAATCCAAAAGTATCATATGAGTCCTCTTCAAGCAAAAAACCCAAGAAAGATAAGATCACATGTGCCTATCGCAAGAGAACGACATGATGAAACAAAATGTATGAAGAAATAGATTGATCAAATAACAAATATGCTTGAGAAAAACAACATCAATGTCCTTGATTTAATCAAATTGAGCTCATCAGCACATGAGTCTTCTAAAGCAAAATATAGCAGTAAGGTAAAAGGTAAGGGCAAGACCCTTGTTGTAGTTGCATCTCAACCATCCACATGGGTGATTAATTCAAGTGCCTCACATCACATGGCTTCTTCCCAAGTCTTGTTCTCATCCTTAAAGTCATGTTATATGTCATATATTACAATAGGTGATGACACTTCTGTTGAAGTTTTGGGAGAGGGTATGTTGAAGTTGATGATGGAATATTTGAATATGTCTTATGTGTTCCCTCACTATCAACTAATCTCCTATCTATTTACCAAATCACCCACATTGTATCAGGCAAGAGAGTTGAGATTACTCTAGATTTTATGATTATTAAAGAGTTATAGAATAATACTACAGTAGTCATTGAGAAAGTAAATCACAAATCACACTTGTATACCTTCTCAAATTTTTCTCTTAATTTCCCTTTTAATACATTACTCACTCATTATGATGGGGTGAGTAAACTATGGCATGAGCAATTTGGCCATATAAATTATCGCTACTTGGAACAACTCAATAGACAAGATATGGTAATAGGGTTGCCTCATGTTCATTTTTTTTATGGTGTTTGCAAAGGTTGCATGCTTGGTAAACATCCTAAAAATAAATATGACATAGGCAAATCATTGAGAACCACTCAAATTTTGGAGCTAATTCACAATGACATTTCTAGTCCATTTCTAAATCCTTCATTCAATAGGGCTAGATACATGTTTACCTTCATATATGACTTTTTAAGGTATATTTGGGTGTATTTTATTCAACAAAAGTCTGAGGTCTTTGACCATTTTAACTATTTAAAGGCTCTTATTGAGAAATGGTTAGGAAAAACCATTAAGGTTTTGCACATTAAAAATGGTGGTGAGTATGTTAGTCATCACTTTGATCAATTATACACTTCAGAATGGATTTATCTACAACAAATAGTTCAATATAGTCCTCAGTATAATGGTGTTACAGAATGTAAGAATATATCTTTGAAGGAAATGGAAAATTGTATGATATACTCTAAATCACTTACACTACAATATTGGGCAGAAGCCATTAACTATGCTTTTTATATCAAGAATCATGTTCCTCACAATGCATTAAAAGGAATCACTCCTTTTGAAGCTTGGAGCAATAAAAACCCTAAATTTAAGCACTTTAGGGTCTTTGGATCTCTAGTTATAGCCCATATTCCTAATAAGAAATGTAAGGCCATGGAACGTCAGAGTAGGCCTTGCATATTTATTGGGTATGCATAAGGTGTTAAGAGATATAGGATTCTTCATCCTACCATGCATGAGTTGTTCATTGAGAGGAGTTTATGATTTAGGAGGGCCTATCATACTCCACACTTGACACTTCTCCCTCCTTAGACTCATCGGGATATGATGATAATTCAGATGATTTAGATCATCCAGATCAAATACCCGATGATGAGGATTCTTCTTCCAATTCAAATGATGAGGATAGTGATAGGAATTAACCTCATTCCATTCATAGTCACATTTATAAATTTGAATAATATCCTCTTGATTCTATGACTTTAGGTTCTCTTTGGGCTAGACAGACTCTACAGAGTGCAAGTGATTGGTTAGGGATCCATCAGATGTCAGGCAAACTCATTCATAATTTTAGGGTGTTTCACTTATTTTCATTGCTTGTCTTTCTGATCCATAGTAATTTTGTGAAGCATCTAACATTCCTAATTGGGATACAACTATGTATGAAGAGTATAGTTTCTTAATTAGGAACCATACTTGGGATCTAGTACCCCTTCCTAAGGGAAGGAAACTTGTTCAATGTAGGTGGATCTATTGAACAAAATTTATAGCAGATGGGTCGATGGATAAGTTCAAGGCATGATTAGTAGCAAAAAGGTTTTCACAAGTTCCTAACATAAACTTTACTGAAACATTTACTCCAATTGCTAAAATGAATTCTATTCGACTTACTCTTTTTGTTATTGTAACTTATCATTGGGATGTTCATTAGATGCATGTGAAGAGTGCCTTTATTCATGGTGACCTTGAGGATGAGATATATGAAGCATCCACAAGGTTTTGTGAAAGATTATTCCTTATTTTCTAAACTTCAAAAATTTATCTATGGCCTCAAACAGGCCCTTTGTGCTTGGTATGCCAAGATAGATTCATTCCTTCTCATAGTTGGGTTCACTAGATGCAATTTTAATCTGAATGTCTACATCTTGAAGTAGGATAATTCACTCTTGATTATAGTTATATATGTGGATGACCTATTGATCACAGGGAGTTATTCATCCTCTACTACAATAGTAAAACTACTTTGCATGATAGATTCTCCATGACTGGCATGGGTTTGTTGCATTGCTTCCTTGATATTAAGATTTCATAATCTGGCTCAGGATTACCATTGCACAATCCAAGTATGCTCTTGATTTACTTGCATGGTTTCACATGGATGCTTGTAAGCCAGATCTGACTCACTTTTTTTTGGAGTCAAACTTGAGGCTCAGTATTCTTCTCCTTTGGTTGATGCTACTTTGTATTGACAACTTATTGGCAGCCTCATCTGACTCACACTAGACCTGATATTTCATATGCAGTGGGCATGGTCTCTAGGTTTATGCAGACATCACATGAGTTGCATTGGAAAGCAACCAAATGGATTCTCCACTACATTCAGGGTACTTCTAGTTTTGGTATTCATGATGAAGTAGGCATTGATTTTAACTTGATTGGATACACAGATTTAGACTAAGCTGGTGATATTCAGCATCACAAGTCCACTTTAGGAAATAGTTTCTCACTTGGTTTAGGACCAATTAGTTAGTCTAGAAAGAAGCAGAATGATATTGATTTATCATCTACTAAGGCTAAATATATAGGGGATATAAATGTTGATACTAAATTTATTTGGATTCATGGATTTTTACTAATTTTGGTATATAGTTCAAGCGACCCACAGTCATTTCTATGACAACCAAAGCACCATCCAGATTTGCAGTAATCCCATCTAACATCAACAGACCAAGCACATCAAGATTCATATGCACTTCATTTGAGAGCTCATTTGTGGATAGTTCATTGATCTCAGATTTCGCCAGACTATAGAGCTGATAGTTGATATCTTCACCAAACCCTGCACTAAGAGTAATTATATTCACTTGCATGTTCTTCTTGGGGTACGAGCTGTATCAACATCATTTATAAGGGAGGATTCTAATCCTACTATTCTTTTGTCTTTTAGAAGGGAGTTTTTTCTACAAGTTTTCTCATTTTCCTCCACTTTGTGAGAGTTGCATTGTACTTAGGTACCTTAACGAGCCATATTATTATAACCATTTTGCTTACCCACCTAAGCTATTTCTAAGGGGGTTGTTAGTGTAAGATATTATTTTATTATTATTATTATTATGGATTATTCTTATACATGTATTTAGCTTGATTAGGTGTAATATTGAGGTCACGTAGGTATAATAATGAGGTAATTAAGGTGCACATGCACATTTAAAAATGGTATTCAAATTGGTGGGAGAGGATACCCTTGACATTTACCCACCAATATTGACATATTACACATGAAGCACACAATTTATTTGGTAAATGTCTTGTGTTTACATTTCCAAATGTACTGGCTCTATGCCTCTCTTGTACCTATAAATGTGCCTCTTATCTAAGCTATTTTCAATGAGCTATGAATGCAATATTATCATAATTCTACTTTATTTTGATTTCATTCTCAAAACAAAGTTCTGCTTCTATTTGCTTTGCATTCACAGTTCATATGTTCAATTCTCACCAGTTAGATCTTGGATAATTCCATCACTTCTATGCTTGGATTAAGCAACAAAAGCAAATGAAAATATGCTTTTGGTCACTTGAGTTTCCTAAAGGAGACGGGGGAGAGCGTATGCACTAAGTCTATTTTGCAAAAACACAATATATAAACAAAATGGTAAATAAGTAATCTCTTAAGAGCACTTAGTATAAATTTTTGTTTATTTTTAAAAACCTAAGTGAAATGTGATGTGAAATTTAGCCCCTTAGCTTTGTTTGTTGATTTTTGAACTTTGAAAAGCCAAAACAAAACAACTAAACAATTTTTTAAACACTAAATGTAAATATGAAAATGGCCTTTTAGGATGCAATATTGTTTCTCCTTGCTTGATAAAACCTACAAAAAAAAATTATTATAAGTTTTTTTGGACCAAAAGAGGAAAGGCAACCTACAAAATCAATGATAAAAACAAACCGAATACACAAACATAAAAAACAACATTTAGTATTTTGATCATAACATCTAAACTATACATTAGTTCTTCAAAAAAATTTGGAGGTTTTTCATAGGTAAAAGGCATACGTATCTGTAAAATTTAAGATCAAAATAGTAAATAAAAAAATTATGAGATCTATATCAACCATTTTTTAGCATAAAACCAGAAAATAAAAGTGGCAATCACTAATTTTATGATAATTACTAAACTATAACTAATATTTTTTTGAAAATTTCAGAGCATTTTAATGAGAAACATACATCCATGCAAAAATTTAGAAAAAAATAGTTAACACAAAAAAAAATTTGAAGACTTTATGGGCCATTTTTTTAGCAACAAAACAAACAAAAACAAATTATAATAAGAGACTAAGAACAAGATAATTTTTTGAGGTGCGCGCTCATGAATATTTTTCCATCAAGCATGTCATTATATGAACAAATAATTTGACATAGAGGAAAGATTAGTATAGTGTTAGTCAAGAAATCAAATCAAAATAAATGCACTAAACTAACACCTCTAGCCTTGACACTCAAGGAGATAGAGAACTACATAATTAACTAATAAAATGAAAGTAAAACAAGTGATTTTACCTTCCATGAGAGCAAGTGTTATGAGTTGGCCATGGAATGATGTGCTCGGTTGTGTGTTCAAGAAATATTTCTCAATGAAGCTCCAATTCTTGTTGTCACCTTGGTAATGTTGGTTTTATTTAGCTTGGCTTTAGCTTGGCATGTGAAGTTCTCTTATAGACAATTCTAAATTAGTTCTTTGCATTAACAAGCTTGGTTTAGAGATGTCTTGGCACTTGTATTTATAGCTCTCAGAACTAACTCTAATCCCAATGAGGTTAAGTTTAGAACTAACCTTGGTTGAGTCAGTCTTATCCTAAGTTGAGTTAGGCTAACTCTGAGTTGGGTCAAAGATAATCATGAGGGCCATGTGAGAGACATGAGTCCAGAATGATTGTCTCCCACCCAATTCTTAATATTTTTACAAGTGGATTGACAACTCATGGAAGATATTTTGGTTAAATTTATGAATTTTCAAATATAGAAATTCATTAATTATTCATGATCTACCTGGCCACTTATCATGAGAGTTGAGGAATAAATTTAATTAGTGAATTTAGAAAATAGAAAAATCTAAAAGTTATGGATTTTAGATATTTATGTGATGTCATGATGATGTCATCAAATCTGGGTTTATAAATTTATAAAAATAGAAATTCATTAATTAGCCATGGAATTTGTAACTATGGATTTAATTGGGTTTAGTCAATTAAGTAATTTTAATCAGGTTAATTGGATTTTCTAAATTTATATAAGGTTATCCTCCACCCTTGGTCAAAAATATCAATTTGATAGGTCGCAATTTGACTAGGGATGAATTGGAGAGATGCTATTGTTGCATAAGGGTAATACCTCAATTAGGGATGCATTGACATGATTCAAGGCATTTACATCTAATGCACAGACAAATTTGGGATGACTAATGTCTTATAGGTTTAATTTACATTGTGTGATAGAAATCAATCTGATGTCCGTTTAGACATGGAAGTGGCCAAAAAAGAGTGTTTACAAAGTCTAGTTTCTATTAAAATTAGTTTCGAAGAAAATTACTGGAATTAGAATGTTGTAAATTTTTGGACACCATGTAATATATTTTAGGCTCATGGCAATGCAAACATCTAGATAATCTTTTAATGCAATTTTTAATTAAATATTTCATTCTACCTCTCATTCATTTATATTTGAACATCATCATCATCATCATGTACCACCATAATACATAACATTGCAATTTTCAACTTACTTTTAAAATAGTTACAAGAACATGTAAGGATGTAAACATTTTTAATTTGCAAGCAAAACTTATTATATATTATAAATCTTTCCAATAATTAATATTACATATTTTTTTAAGGCTTATTAGCATCATAAAGAATCTAAAAATTGTGTCAAGGACATTAAAATATTCTAAGTAAACTTCATCACATGAGTTCAAAAATATACATAGAAAGACCCAAACAAGGAGAAGCTCGTCTCTCATCCTTTTATCATGGCCAAAACAAGGAGAGGCTCATCTCCCATCCTTTTATCATCATAAGGTGGGAGACCCTCAACAACCCCAAGCCAAGTACTCCTATCCTCAAACATAGACCAACCATTGTCAAGGGTAAAGCACAAAAATACCAAGGTATAGCTACCCATAAGGGAAGAGGAACTAGGAAGACTCAACTAGTCGATACACTTCATCAAAAATCTTATAATCATTCTTGATGGAAATCCTATCTTATATTATTGGGCCTTCTTTTTACAATCTATCCGTTATGTTTTTTTTTTTTGGAATTCCTTGTAGAATTTTCAACTCCTCACTATTACTTGATTTAGAAACAAACATATAAACTACTATAGGTTCTCATTCAGAGTCCCTCTCGAGAATTGTATAAACTATAGCTTATCAATCTTCGAGACTTAATAATTTACTTCACATATACCCCATCAATATATCCCTTCAATATATGTATACCGATGCTCATAAAATTGGAGTCATACAATCGAGATTGATATATGCTTTTGTTTCTTCCTTAAGAACTTTAGTCCCTGCTCACATTCTTTGAGCTAAGTCTCATGTATGCCGCTTATGTATTTAAAAACAAACAAATACATTAGCTATTATTTAACTCGAGCCTTGCACTTAGGTAGAATACACTTAACAATATTGCATGAGGGTAACTCCAGGGTACTTGAGCTAACTAATACGTTATTGAATAGTAATTTCTCCAATTTCAAATCTGTCACAAGTTACAGTCTACAAATATTGAATAGGCTCTCACTGACTTGAGAATCCGAGAGCATTCTTTTCGTTTAGACTGACTTATGACAATTGCGCTTATCTAAAGAATCCCATTTTCTATCCCTTGTACTCATATAAAGACCTTGCATTTGACCGTTCAAAGCCTCTCATTCCTTTCACATCTAGACATGCTTACAATATCAAATGACTAAACAAAAATGAGTCGATGAGTATTAACTATTTCTTTGAATCGACTGCTCAATCCAGCCCACAGTCTCATGCATTGGAACACTTTTCTTCCTTAGGTCAAGAATCATCCACTATAACACATTTATTAGTCTATTATTTTACTTTGTCCATTACCCTCTGTGCATGCATACTCTACAGCTGGTGCATGTAAAGATTTTATAAATCACAAGATATAAACAGATAAGGTGAGTTCAGATTGTTACCATGCAAGCACTCTTTTCACCTTTCAAGCGCCAATTTTTGCCGGTGACAGTGCATGATCACATAGTTACACAAAGTTTGATTGTCTTGACCCTCCAATACAATGTAAATGCAAACTACTATCATCTCACATAGGCTCAGATTATCCCTTCAACACCCCTATCACTCCTTCCTTCACATCATTTAACAGCTTTATCGTTGTTTCCATATCAAGTTCTGTTCTTTTCTTTCTTTAACTCAGCCCAAGAGCTACACTGCCACCATTATTTTTATCTGAGTTCTTTCCACTCATTCAGAACCACATTCCGTTTCAGTCAAGGATTTCAACTGACTCAGAAAACCCCTCTGCACTTTTAACAAACTACAAATATACATTTATCTCCATGTCTGGACAGGACATGTATAATATATATGTACTGTGGTCATGTTTCTTTCCACAATCAAGGTATTATACATGTACTGTGGTCATGTTTCTTTCCACAATCAAGGCACCTATGGAAAGACACAGATTTTGAAATAATGCCTGCATAATATTTATAAAACTTGGTTCAATTACCATTTCTCTTATTGCATGGTTTCCCAGCTTACGGCCTGTGCAGCTGCTATAACTCAGTTCCTTCAAATTCACAAATTTCTACCAATCCGAAGGACATTCTTTATACAAAAGCCAATCAATGGACTTTCAAACATTCACTTTCATAGAGATAACAAAATGACCTCCCATCCATGCAAATACATAGAAATTAACAATAATTCAAAAACTGTTCTTTTATTCATTTTGATACATTCTCAAAATACCTATACAGCAGGTCTACGGTGCTACTTTATACACATACAATTCTCCTCTCCAATTTATTTTCCTCTTTTCTTAACTATTCCTCTTCTCTCTATCTTCCATGCATTAAACTTGGTCTTCTTGTCAAAATAGCTTTGACCATCTCCTAGAATGTTGTAACCAATCCTACAAAGGTGTAACAACACATCTAAAGGAGGAATTCTTCAACTATACTTAATTTTTACGCAAACCTTGGCTGATTACAAACAATAATAGGATTATATGAATCCTTGACAACTAATAAATCCCTTTAAAACATATTTAGACCTTATTGTCCTCTCAAATTACAATAATTGACTATTTTAAATATAACTTTTGGAGGAAAACTAATTCAAATTCTTTTATTAATGTCTTGAGAAGGCTTATTCAACTTATCCTTGTATTTTGCAAGATGCTCCTGCATCAATTCTTCTTCCATTCAATCCCAAGCACATATCACAAAATGCATGAAACACTAAAAGGCATGTGAGTCATCAATTTGCCTTTTTTCAAGGCAAAAACTTATGCCCTCATTAATTTCCATATTAAGCACAAGTAGAATAATTTATCAAATACAAATAGTGGGTATACATAAGTTCAAACATTATAGGAAAAATTCCTAGTCGATAATGAAAAAATCCCCCAAATTCAAATAAGGGGGCACAAAACTCTAAACCTTGGAGGATAAAGGCCAATGCATGAGTCCAAGCCTCAAACTTCCTTATGTATAAAAAAATGCTAACCTACATTAGGAAGGGTAACTTTACTATTTTAAAACATTTTTTAAACCCAAAAAAACAAATAATAATGAGATGAAATCCCTAAAAATAACTCTAAAAGGGGTTCCAACAAAAATGTGGCCTTGGGACCAAAACATTGCAAACAAGGGAAAGAGATTACAAGCCATAAGGCCATCCTAATCCCTCAAAAACTTATTTTTAAATCAAAGAGAAATGTATGCAAATAAATAAAAAAATAAACACATGGCATGAAGGAATTCCAAGTTAGATCCACCACCTTAAAAAAATCACAATCCCTTCCTAAAGCTCATCTCTCTCTTAATCCAACCCTTTAGATCTCCAACTAGTCATAAGCAAGTTAGAGCATCAAAATAGGGAAAATATAATTAAAAAGGTCACCTAAAGGTTTGCTTTCTCAATACTTATAGAAAAAGTCTCCTAAAACTCACCCAACATAAATGTGAAACTTGTTTCTTCCTTCTTCAAGTCTTTTCTCAAAATTCTTGCACATAATAACTCCATCTTATAAATTTATTTAATTCGTCTTCCATCTCACATGGCCAGCATGACCCTCTTACACCTTATTTAATTTCTATCTTTCCAAGATATTAAAAATATAATTGGGTGACACCAAAGTTTTTAAAATCTCCTAAAGATCTCATCCATCTAGCCATAAAGTCAATGAATTTTATTTTGTACCTATGAAAGGCAAAACTTGCACATTACACATTCGTAAATGAGGGTTTATCATTCCATGCAAGTGTTGGAAGTTAAAAGACACTAATGGACTCACCCACACACACACTTGGCCTTCTAGAATCTCCTAGACTATTGATGCAACATAAGGGGGAATAGATTACAATAAGGATAAAGTCCAAAACTAAGCAATATTACAACGTGCACTAGATCACAAAATACACAAATATACTAGGTGAAGTAGAAAACATCTAAAATTCTAGTTTACAATGGTTGGCCAATGTCTCGTGTAGTTAAACTTCCCTCACTTGATTGTACTTGTCATCTACGCACTCAATGCACACATCATAAAGTTCGATCCCAAATATTGTTAAAGCAAATAAATGACATGGTACATAAGCAAGCAATACAAAAATATGCAATGCATATAATACATACAATTCATGAACTTAATCACATAAGACCATTAATAAGCACTGTGTAAATAATAAAATAAAACCATGATACTCAATATCAAATCACACAATACAACCATACTAGCTCAACTAGCCAAAATCCACAACATGCATACATGGAATCAAATGATATAAATATGTTAGCTCAATTAGTCAACATTATACATGTAATCAAAATATTGTTTGTGTGCCAATATAACAAGGGCACCGTGTGCCTCAAAATAAGTGTATCACAAGTATGTCACATGATATCAGAATAGTTGAAAGGGAATAAATAAATCTATGCAAAAATGGGGCCTCACACTACTCCAAGGGTTTTATATCTTAATTGTAAGTCACTAACCCAAATGTTTGATTGCCAAAAAAGTGTTATTTTTTAGTAGTGCATGGTTTTGTGTTTATTGCTTTTGATTTTGATTGCTAGTGATATTGATTGATTTAGGCATTCCATAAATAATGTCAAATATTGATTAATTTATTTAAGTTTAAATTTTAAATTTGAATTTTAGAAATGGCGAGCTTTTGATTTCAATTTCAATTTAATATTTTAATTTTAGAAATTGTGGAGTTTTGATTTAGTTTGAATTTTAAATTTGTATTTTAGTTTGAATATGCCATGCCCATTAACAAGACATGTGCCCTCTTCCTCTATCTCCTTTCATGCTCTATGCATATAAACATACATCCTACTCTCTACATTCTAATATAATGCAACAAATTTATATAATACCATATTTTTTTTGACATAGAAATTATAGCATTTTAATGTAGTTTAAATTTTAAATTTATAAATGATGAAATTTGATGTAGTTTGAATTTTAAATTTGAAGTGAATTTTAGTTTGAATAAAGCCTTTCTAGTGATTATAGGCATGTTTAGTATGAAGTTTGAGCCTTTTTAACATGCATTTTACAAAAGAACCTTGATAAGGAGTAAATTCATGATTGATAGATTGATAAAGTTTTTAGTCAAGTGATATTTTACATAATAATAATCACAATTGCATGCACTAACCAAGGCACACATCAACTATTCAGAGTGGTGAAGGCAAAACAATTCACTACTTGGGCTAAGTGGTGAAACCTTTCATAGCTTAAGGTTCAATTTCTACAACTAATGGAAGATGTGATGGGGGTCATTGCTCCTCAAGAAATGGAAAATGATATGAGTGCAATCACATCAGCCCACGCTCTTCTCCTATGGCCCTTGCACATCCTACACACACAATGCAACTTTGCATACCATTGCACTAACTCGCATTGTCCATACAACCTTACAAGCTTGTGTAATGCCAACATACATTTTGCACATAGTAAACCTTGCAAAAAACAAAATGGCCACATGGAGATTTTGTGCCACATTTCTCCATGCCAAGCATCATCTTTACATTGTGTGCCATGTCATAACACTTGTCAACATACTACACATTTGAAAGTTTAAGCATCACACATACAAGAAGGCAACCCGCCATCTATTATAGAAATTGAACCTTTTTTAAAACCTTCTCCTTTTTAATTTATTTCTTTTTATGATATAATGTAAAGCCATTCCACCCAAAGAGGTATAAGAATTGACTAGTTACTTTTTCACATTCTAGTCTAGGAAAATCAATAAAGATGAATTCCCCCTTTCTAATCACAAGTATATTCACTCTTAGCCTTATTGTACATTGTACACATATGTACTACACCCTATTTAATTTTTCATTGAATAAATGTATTAATATTTTTATAACACAAACACTTGAATGTGCAATGATTTGTTGTGTATTTTTATTACTATTTGCATACTCTATAACTCTAATTTAGTAGCTAATTTATTGGGTTTTCATCCATGCCACCATCTTGGGGTTTGTGGTGTAGATCAATTTGCTTCTCAGTTTGATTTCCCTGAGCAAATTTACAGACTTTTGGAGGTTTGGTAAAAAAGTATCATTGTTTTCCCAAGCGAATATCAACTTCAATGGGGAAGAATACCTCTAACACCTACAAAGTGAAAGCCATAGATGCAATTCTCTGCAGTGAGTTTCCTAATGAAAAATATTTTTCCATGCAAGTGTGGATTACTTTTGGCTTCTCAAAATCCAATGTGTTTTTCTTGGTTGGATTGCCTAGCAAAAATTCTAATACATGATAAGCTCCAATACCATAACTTGTTGGTCCCTTCTCATTGTGTGTTTTATGAATATGATTCAAAGACAATCAATCAACTACTCATCCATTGCAATATTTACAATAAAGTTTGGCTCTCTTTCATTCAATGATTGGGGTTGAGTTGGGCTTGACCTTCAAGCCTTTGGGATATATTTTTATCTTGGCCATCCTCTTCTTGTTTTATTTCTTGTCTCTAGAGATTCACCCATACTCTTATCATCTAGTACCTCTGAAAAGAGCGCAACCACAAAAAAAATCAATGTTCTTAGATTGTCTTCAACCCTAGTTTTCACTCATGTGGAAAATGAATTCTGTAAAGTGACAAAAAACTCCTCTAAAAATTGAATTCCTCTCCAACTCACCTTGCATGATAGCAACATCTTGGAAGTTTATTGTGCTTCCACTTGACAAGGGGAAAGCTGTAAAACCAAAAATAAAAAAGAAGGGGCTAGTTGGTTAGCACCAGTGTCAAATTGTTTCAAGCTCAAATTTAATGGGGCCTCCCAAGGAAATCCTAGTCCTATTTGTGTGAGAAGGCTCCTATGAAGCTCAATGATTGTTTTCATTTCTAACTAATTTATCATTCTATAGGTAGAGATGAATAACAACGTTGAGGAAATAACACTTGTGGAAGGTCTAAAACTAGTGCTTTCATTAAGCATCAACAGACTTGTAGAACGAGACTCACAATATTTCATAGAGGTAATGTTGAAGGGTTAATGTAGAGCTAACTTCTCAAAGTCATGTATTAGGACATTTCTTGGCTTCACATATTGATTTAATCTTATAGACCTATCTTTTTGCAAATCAAATCGAGTGACAAACATTTGGGTTAATCTTGGAATTTCAACATCCCACTCTACTCGTCATGGCTCGCTTTACACATGGCTTGCTTAATCATTGAACAATAATCCAACATCAGTTAATGCCAAAATATAACTTTTGAGCTCCACATGTTTCATCAACATTGAGATTTAAGGATTTTGAAATACATCGAATGGGTTGTAGCCCAACTGTGTGGATGATGGTAAAAGTGTGTTGTCACCCATCCACCAAGGTACGAATCCCGCTAGATACCAAAAAGGGTTATGGCTAAGTTTGAGTCCCAAGTGAATTTGGTGGAATGGATACCCTTTAGTCCCTTGCACTACGCCGAAGAAGGTATATTTTACTCATGCATTAATACCAATGGATGCAAAAATTACTTTGAAGGATCTAGATGTTCCCCCTTCAATTCAAAAAGGGTTTTGAAATGATTTTTGAACTCTTGGTAATAAACCTACCTTTTAAGGCCTAGTTTCTCCACCTTTTTGTCTTAATCTTGTCATGTTTGCATGACATGTTTGCTTTGTATTTGTTGCTCTCTAATGGCATATTACAATCATCCGCTTGTAATCATTGAAGAACTCTCAAAGGCATTCAACATTTTTTATGCATCTACTCTCCATTCTGGATACAACTATGAAGATAGAGTGGCATGTTGCCTCACTCATAGATTTCCATAGACCTCAAATTTAGAGGGCATGAAGAAGGGTGAAATCAACATATTATACAACAATAATTTTCAAGATGATAGCTCTCATTGTGAATATTTTTAAAATACCTTTTGTATTTTTAATATAACTCAATAACTATTATTAAATTTTTGAATAAACTTGATTAAAATAAGAAAATATATAATCCTTTTTTACAAAATCATATTAAATAAAGTATTAATCCAAATTTAGTAAACATTTATTGGAAGCAAGCTTTAACATTTATATAAATGTAAAAAATAAACATAATGCCCAAACATGCATTTAATATGTATGTTTGGGATCCGAAAATACTTCTATAATTGAATTTCAGTACTTCTTTCACAAATTTTATAAAATTGTTTTTTCTCAAAAAGGTGTAAAAGAATATCCCAAGAAAACTTGAACATTTGCAAAACATGAAATTAAAAAAAAATTAAGAAGCAAAGAAAATTCATGCATTATATGGGCATCCAAGTGATCCAAAAAAACACTTGTCACGTCAAAATTGTAATAAAGAAATGATAATTTTCAAAAAAATATGAAAATGGCTCAAAACATTTTATCATCCAACAAAACAAAATTGTTATTAGGCTGGGAATTCAAAACTCTGCATTTCTTTAGTTTACATTAGTCACAAAATCTAAATAGTTTGTATGTTAATCGCAACATAATATGGGTGAATGTTGGTTTTTTAAAATCAGTGAATCAAAAAGTGCATTTTAACCACACCAACTTCACAATTTCACTCATTTGTCCACACCATTATGAGACCTTCGGAATTCACATTACTCCATCAAAGAGTTGCAATCCATCTTTCATACTTCAATACAACCACAAAAAATGAAGCCATCCTTGACCTATTATGCCATGCGTTTATATGAGACTCACAAGTAGAGGAATTGACAAATGTTTGGTTGGAGGATGTAAATGCCAAGCTCTGAAGGCTCAAGTTGTGGAATTTCAGCTGCAAAGAAATATTTGGAGGAAAATTACTATGAATTATCACATGTTCATTAGTAAATACCTTCATAGCATGTTTGCCTTTGTGTAATTGGCTACTCTCCCCAAAGAGTAGCAAGGTCCACCTTTCGACGTCATGAACCCTCTAACAACATTGTCACCCGATCAACAAGGATGCCCATATCTTCAAGAGGTGGCTCTTCACGAAGCATGGAAATAGATGTTGCTTAATTTGGAGCTCAAGAGAGTTGACAACCTTGTTTGTGGGAGAGGCGAGTAAACTAATGGAATTGAATGTGTTGGTAGAGCACGCAGTAGAGGTGGCATTGTGATGGATCGAAGAGTTTAAACAAATGGTTTGTATGTTACTCTCAACACAATATGGGTAGCTGTTGGTTTTTAAAAATTAACAAATCAAAAACTGCATTTAAAACACACCAACTTCATAATTTCATCTGTTTGTCCACACCATTATAATACCTTTATAATTCACAGTACTCCATGAAAGAGTTGTAATCCATCTTTCGTACTTCAATAAATCCATAAAAAATAAAGCCATTCTTGACCTCTTATGTTGTGTGCTTATTTGAGACAGCAAGTCAAGGAATCAACGGATTGGTTGGAGGAAGTAAATGTCAAGCTCTAAAGGCTCAAGTTGTGGAATTTCAGCTACAAAGAAATATTCAAGGAAAATTTCTATGAATTATCACATGTTCACTAGTAAATACCTTCACAAAGTGTTTTCCTTTGTGCAATTGATTACTCTTCTCGAGGAGGAACAAGGTCCACCTTTCGACATCATGAACCCTCTAACAACCTTGCCACCCAGTCAACAAGGATGTTCATATCTTCAAGAGGTGACTCTTCATTAGGCACGAAAATAAATGTTACTTAATTTGGAGCTCAAGAGAGTTGGCATCCTTGTTTGTGGGAGTGGCAACTAAACTAATCGAGTTGAGTGTGTTGGTAGAGGAAGCAATAGAGGTGGCATTGTAATATATCAAAGAGTTTAAGCAAACGGTGTTTCTTCAAGGTTTCTTGGTGATGTTGCCTTCACCGACAATGGTGGCACATTGGAGGGGCTACTTGTCTCAACTAGGCTCCTTGTAAGTGCAATTGCATGATCAATGCTTACTAACCAAATTTCACTCCTTTCATCTTTGGGTCTTGTTTAGTATATGGTATTTTGAAAATAATGTCACACTACAACTGTCTATGTTGTATAAGTTGGAAATTTTTTATTAGTATATGTGTGGACTTTAGGTTGCTTATTAGCATGATAATCTTCTTAAGAATGTGGGTTAATAGCTTTATAAGACATGCATTATTCTTTCTTTCCATTTTGTTAAGTGCTCGTAGTTTCAAGTTGAAAGATTTGAACCATTAACAATTGCATCTATCTTTTTACCTCAATAAAAAGGCAGGAGACACAAACCTTATTAAATTAGCAAAAAAAAAAAGTATATCTAACTAAAGTATAAGCCTCCTAAATGCCCCACTAAACATTGTTTTCATCTATAATTTTCTCTACAAAATAAATTGTTGGAAATTGAAAGCAAATCTTAAACTATGCTTATTGCTACTACTTGAAATAACTTCAAATGGGAATGATTTGGAGTGTTTTAGAGTAGAAGCAAAACACACGACACGATGATTTTACCCTAGAAACCCCACTATGGAGAAAACCACACTAGAATGTCAACTAATCATCACTTCTCTTCATCAAATGGGCAACTTACAAAGAGTCAAAAGGAACATCACTCTTAGATCTCTACTACCTCTCTCTTCATGGCTACATATTAGTAATCTTACAAAAAAACATTATATGGAGTATGAATCAACACCATACTGCCAAATGCTTATTTCAATTCTCTACTACCTATCACTCATACATCCATACACTCCTAAATTAATATTCCTTATCCCAAAACCTTTGCCACTTACTTAAACAATGATGGATATGTCCCTTTGTACCCTAAAGTATCCCTAATCATCAAGAAGTCACGAAAACATTTCTTGTATATTTCTTAACTTTTGATTTCAAGAAAGCCATTGTTTTGCAAAACAAAACCACCACTTTAACAATCAAAACCACAATTAACACGTGTGTAGGTGTTAGTAATAAAAAAAAATGCTACTAACACAAGCATGACCACCACTCTCAAGCATAATTTCCACTATCACAAGTGTAACCTTCACTTAGACAACTGAATCTGCCAAAAAGCAAGATTGAGGCTTTCTCAGTTTGAGCCGAAAAATCAATGTCTTGATGAACTTTTTAGTGTACTTGTTTTCTTTACACCTGTAATTGTTTTTATAACACTTGCATAGATCATACCACCCTTTCTTAGAAGGATTTGGCTCCCACAAAAGCTTAGTTCCGTCACTAGCCGCAGAATAATTTCTCCCTCTTTCCCATCAGTTGCCTTTGTTTGTGTTGGTGTTTCTCCTTGCCCCAACTTATCAAAATTCTTTGCAGCCTTTTTTGTGGTTTCTTTATGCTTTTTATACAATCCCACGTGTCCCTCACTCACTTCCGTTATTCATCCCAAGGAAAAATCTCTAATAGAATGTTGTAATGCTCTTCTTCATTATCATCTAACATAAAAGTCTTATAAGGATTTCAACACATCCTTGTGAGATCATGATTGAAACCCATTCCTGCACCAACATGATGTTGAAGTTGCTTTCTTCCCCCTCAATGAAAGAGTTGTGGTGGCCCATCCTTTTCTAAAAAGTGATTTGGTTTCCCCTCTCGGGAGTATGTTGTTCTAACATGTTGCCTTGCAAGAATAAGATTGGTTTTGGAGTCCCATCTTATCTTTGAAGTGATTCATGCCCTCATATTGGTTCTCTTGTCAATATTTGCTTCATGATGTTGACATTATGCTTACAGCTTCCTCCCTTTCGATGAAAGAGTGGTTAGCTACTCTTCTCCCTTTTTGTTTCTTATCTTCCCCAATAAGATTTAAGAGTGAGCTCTTGCAACTATATTTTTCTAATTGAAACCATACACGCTACAACTCCTTTGTACTGCCAAACAACATTCTAAAATGGTCGTCATGTGCTAATTAGATTCATCCCTCCAACTACAACCCATTGCCACAGTGCAACCATCAAAGTACAGTTACATTATCTTGTCTAAATTGACATAGCACAAGTGATAAAAATATCTTATGAGAATGGTTGAAAACACAACCTATTGTACATAGCTTCCCTTATTTGGATCTCACAAGTGGAAGCTTGCATCAAACACTATCAAATACAAATGTATGTAAATGTTTTCAATGAAGATGGTGTGTATGTCAAGCTATAGACCCATGAAATCATCAGTCTTTGAAGTGTCAGTCATCTTGAGTGTTTCCTTATATTATTATCGTGACCAAGCATCATGCCCATTCTATTTCACCGTGAAAACATCTCTTTAGTTTGAGTATGCCTTTAGATGGAAATAGTGTATAATACACTGTTGTCATACAAATATCAGATTTGAAAATGCATGCTACAATCTTGCCATATCTATTATAGCTCCTTATGTGCATATCGCGATCATTGCTGAAAACAATATTTTACGTATATTGATGCCCAACTGTATGTTCGAACTTAGTGTTGTTGAAATCAGACATACATACAATTTACAATTATTATCTTTTGAAAAATATCCCAATTATATTAATGCAAAAAAAGGGAAAAGACATCATGGATCAGTTCATCATAAACGAAGTGTTGATTATCATTTTAACATTAAGGGACTGAAAACACAAAAACAGCTAAACCAACCGACCGATTGGGACTAACAGTGTACACTTTCTGCCATCCCCTAACTATACTTAAAAACATAATTTACAAAAGAGCATTAAAAAATAAATATGTACAAACATAGTAAGGAGCTTTTCCAGCTGTACAATAAAAAGTAATGGAAACTATAGATGATGCTTTTGAATCTTTCCTTGAATAACCTTGCATGATACTATCATGGTACAGCAACAGTTTCCTTCTATTTTGGGTCTGTAGAAAGAGGTATTGCTGTCATTTTTTGGGATTGGACGGAAGACTGGGACATTCCAGTCATCAGCTTGACTTTGTGTGGATCCAGAACTTCCAGTCTCTTGGTGGGTGCGCTTGGTGGGCCTATTCAGAGTTGCTTGCTCTTGAATCAACCTCTTGATCAGGTCATACAATAGAACTTGTTCAATATTTTGCAGACGAAGTTGCTGGCAATCATTATTGCCGTGAAACTAAGTTTTACATTAATCTTGCTTTTTAGCATAGATTGTGAGCTAGGGAATACAATCTCCAAGTAATGGGATTTGGAACACCTAGTTACCTATTTTGTTTGCCATTGTGTGGATGCTAGAGTCCAGCTTATTAATTGATTTTAGCATAGCCTCATTGACCCTATTATCCTCGTCTACAAGAGTAACACTGTTTCTATTACTCATTATCTCTGTTCTTTTTCTGTAAAGAGAGAATAAACCTACCATTCTTGGTCATGAACAACGTCCATACTACAATGGAAAAATGCAAACCAAGTTGCTAACCACTATTGTGATGTTCAATTATGAATGCTTCTCATAACTAGAAATGTTTTCCCAACTTCTTTCTCGAAGTGCTTATGCATGATTTGTATATCAACATGAAAATGTGAATATACTAAAAAACAATACAAGTACCATTGGCTGCCCGTACTTGTATTTTCCAAGTGGACTTGATGTCCCATACTCACCCTTAATAAGTGGAATTCCCACATGCTTGCCCAATCAAGTAGAGTCAGTTCCCTATTTGCTTCTACCAACGAAGGTAACCATAGAACTTGTTCAACATTTTGCAGACGAAGTTACCGGCAATCATTATTGCACTGCAACTAAGTTATACATTAATCTTGCTTTTTAACATAGACTGTCAGCTGGGCAATACATTCACCAAGTAATGGGATTTGGAACACTAGTTACCTATTTTGTTTGTCATTGTGAGGATGCTAGAGTCCAGCTTATTAGCATAACCTCATAGACCCTATTATCCACGTCTACAAGGGTACCACTGTTTCTATTAGACTCAACATGTCTCGTCTTTTCTGTAAAGAGAGAATAAAAATGATACCATTCTTGGTCAGTAACAACATGCATACTACAACAATGGGAAAATGTAAACCAGGTTGCTAACCGTTGCTAACCATTATTGTGATATTCAATTATGAATGCTTCTCATAACTAAGAGTGCTTTCCCTTCTTTCTTGAAGTGCTTGCTCTCTTGGAGTGCCTCCAACTCCAACCTTCCTTGCATGCAAAACAAGTAGAAAGAATATGTATGTGATTTGTCTATCAACATGAAACGTGAATATACTAAAGATAATACAAGTACCGGTGGCTGCCTGTACTTGTAATTTCCAAGTGGACTTGATGTCCCATACTCACCCTTAATAAGTGGAATTCCCAAATGCTTGCCCAATCAAGTATAATCAGTTCCCTATTTGCTTCTACCAACAAAGGTGACCATAGAACTCGTTCAATATTTTGCCGACGAAGTTACCGGCAATCATTATTGCACTGCAACTAAGTTACACATTAATCTTGCTTTAAACATAGATTGTGAGCTGGGCAATACATTCACCAAATAATGGGATTTGGAACACTAGTTACCTATTTTGTTTGTCATTGTGAGGATGCTAGAGTCCAGCTTATTAGCATAACCTCATAGATCCTATTATCCACGTCTACAAGAGTACCACTGTTTCTATTAGACTCATTATCTCTGGTCTTTTTCTGTAAAAAGAGAATAAAAATGATACCATTATTGGTCAGGAACAACATGTATACTACAACAATGGGAAAATGTGAACCAAGTTGCTAACCACTATTGTGATGTTCAATTATGAATGCTTCTCATAACTAAGAGTACTTTCCCAACTTCTTTCTTGAAGTGCTTGCTCTCTTGGAGTGCCTCTCTTCAACCTTCTTTGCATGCAAAACAAGTAGTTAGAATATGTATGTGATTTGTAAATCAACATGAAACGTGAATATACTAAAGATAATACAAGTACGGTTGGCTGCCTGTACTTGTAATTTTCAAGTGGACTTGATGTCCCATACTCACTCTTAATGAGTGGAATTCCCACATGCTTGCCCAATCAAGTAAAATCAGTTCCCTATTTGCTTGTACCAGCAAAGGTAACCATAGAACAATTTTGAAATTTTTTTTGAAGTTCTTAATCAATGTGAGTGTTGCTCGTACTTGTGAATGCAAAGCAGGATACATGTTTTTTTGCAAACTATGCAAGTGCTCAATCCAAGAATGAAAAGACATGCCCTTATCACTAGTTATTGGTTACACTAGTTATTAGAGATACCTATAAGGATTGTTCTGCCGTTCTTGATTCTTATACTTTTGTACGCTCTTCCCCTATCTTTGTGGTTGCACATGCTTGTCTCTTCCGTTCCTTGGGTGAAAACGTGGATTGGCTTTCCCAACACTTTTCATCCCAATGCCCACTGGCCTTGCATTGATTGCAGAAGTTATTAGACTTGCACATACTAATAACAAGTGCCATCTTACCTCCTTGGGCTGTGGCCTTCCTCTTCTTGTTTTTTGAAGAGTGGATTCTTCCTTCCTCATTTTTCCTACAGACTTTGGGCTAATTAGTGGTCAATTGTTTCTTCTTGCATCGAGCCATCTAATGGTCATGCATATTCCACAATAAGTGCAAGAAATAATAAATCCACATTCATTTGCATAATGTCCTAAAATGGAAACAAATAATGAAAGACTTTTATTTGGTAGACATTGAGTTGTCCTTGAGCTTGATTCCTTCCCTTGTACTTCCAAGTGGTGAAGCTAGTAGAATGTAATCTCCCAATTTCCTATTTGTACTTGCAGAATGTGCATGGAGTAGTGAGACACTATCTTTTCCTCCTTCATGGCTTGAAATTTGTCCTCTCTTTGGAAGTGCTCCCTCTTCCTCTTGAGGTAGCAACTTGCTTCCCTCTTCTTTATTTAATTTTTGTCCATACTTTGTTAACTTCTTGCAACCATCTTGAGGCTTCACCAAAACTAAATTTGAAATATAATTACCTTCTTTAGGTTGTTTTTGGTGTGTAGATCATGTGACATTTTTAGCTGTGTTAGCAACTCTTGTTTGGGCTGCACTAGAGCTTCACCAATATCCATTGTACTTCCACCATACCCAAGGCCAACATATAGCGTTCCCTCTACCACCTCAATTGGAATGAGAATTCCTTAGCCATGCTTCTCAAGACCCTTTCCACTATATCCCATCTAATGGAATATCTTAATAGTCAATATCTTTAAAATATTTCTCAAATTTACCAAAAGGACTCGTTCAACGCTTTGATAAAAGATAGACTATGTGATGGAGTTTTTATCATGCATACCTCTATCATGGTTTGCACATCTTTGGGAGAGGTTCTTCTTCTTTGTTGGTTAGACTCTTCTCTCCTCTTCGCTGCTCCATCATCATCTTTGAGCTTTGCCAATAACTCCTGTCGTAACTCCATAATAACAACAATGAAACCACCATGGCTAGTCCATGCAACTTGCAACTCTTGATTCTCCTTTCCCAAGTGTTGCACAATTATTCTCAATTTTGTATTCTCTTTCACTTGCATATGGCAAGCTTGGAGCTCCTCAAGTCTTCTCATCAAGGACTTGGTCACAACTACTCTATCCAACCACAAATTTATGCAACACCTTGTCAAAAAAAATTGCATGCAATCTTAAAATTACACACAATTGAAATGTGTTAGTAAAAATCAATTACAAGCCATTGCTGCTTTCATAACACATGATTTGAAATTACAAATTCAAAATGACTTGTTCGAAATCAAATGCAGTTCTTAAACTATGCTTACTATTACTACTTGAAATGACTTCAAATGGCAGTGACTTATTTTAGAGTAGAAGAATGTGAATTATTAAAGAAGCAATAAAAAACAATAAACAGTTGGAAGAAATAGATGCAACACAACACAAAGATTTTACCCTAGAAACCCCAATATAGGAACAACCAGCTTGGTGGTGTCAACTGATCGCCACCTCTCCTCTTCATTAAATGGGCAACTAACAAAGAGCTCAATGGAGCATCACTCTCAACTCTATGTTAACTCTTTCTTCGTGGGTGCATATTAGTATCATACAGAGAGCATTACATGGAGCGTGCATCACCAGTATACTGTTGATTACTTCTCTAAACTCTGCTACCTATCACTCGCTCAGACATCCATACATTGCTACACTCATATATTTTATCCATAACCTTTGCCTCTTAAACAAAGATGGAAATGTCCCTTCATACCAGAAGGATCCTCAGTTGTCAAGATGTTAAAAAGAATGTTTCTTGGCCCTTTCTTAACTTTTTGTCACCTTCAAATAAAACTGCCAGTTCGCAAGACGAAATTATCACTATCACCAGCAAAACTGCCACTGACAGATGCACAATTGTTGGTAATGACCAAACCACTACTATGACAAGTATACCCACCACTAACACAAGTGACACTGCCATTTTATAGAGAAGGATTTACAATATTTCGGTTTGAGATGGGAAATTGATGTCTTAATAGAATTTTCAGGGGATACTTGTTTTTCATGATCTGTTGTGGATCATTCATATTATTTGCATCAACAAATGACAGTGCACAAGACAAACAATGCTTCCAATTTTGTGCTCTCCACTTTACAACAATCTTAATCTATTGTAAAGATGGCTTTTGGATAAACAGTGTACGGAATTTTTGATTGACACATTTCCTGATGATGGATCACAGGTTGTGATCTGAAACATGTCGATCAAAAATTTTGTACACAGTTTATCCAAAAGCCATCTTTACAATTTCATGGACTGTGAAAACATAAAATCTCCTAATCTGATCTAACTTTTACTTAGAAGAAAGGTGTGTGAAAACATTTTTTGAAAAGAAAAGGGGAGCTAGAATGGGGTGTTTGAAATCTTTAATCGATCACTTTGCCAACACGAATAACAATTATCTACAATTGATACTAGCACAAAAAGCTTTGTCAACTCGAAAGAAAGCATTGGAGTGCAAGTCCCCATGTTGATGTGTTAGCAACCTCCCAAGTTGTTTAATAGAGTGGCATATCCCTACAATTGGATTTTGTTCGTCAATAATACTCTCCTACCTTTCTTCTGTGAACATTGGAGCAAAAGCCATCAAACATTCTACACTAGAAAGTTGCCTCATGGCATTCCAAAAGAATGTTCTAGAATGCAAGAGTTGGAGTGAAGCTTTGCATTGTACATGTGTGGGAATTGCCTTCACTAACAGCGTAAAGATGTTTCTCCAGAGTTGGTATTCTTGTTCCAAGATCGTTAAAGCCTGAAAACAAGTTTGGGCTTGATCACAAGGCATGGACTTCTTGTTTCAAATGCTTTTCATCTCTTCAAAAAGGTGCAACTTCTTGTTTGTGTGTGAACTTCCAAATCTACTTTCCCCAATTCTCACGATTGGAAGAGCAGCTTGAACAAACTGTAACAGAATGCCTCAGCAAATATAATGGTTTCTCGCATTGCCCTGGCCAGTTCTAGGCAGCAATCAAACATCTCTCATGAATAAGAAAATGGACTTTGTTGACTACAATAGACCCATGATTTATTCTGACCTTACATCTAGTTAATAATGACTAATCTTTAACGCTCACTGAATAGCTTGTTGAAGAACAAAATATATTTCATCGAGTCTTCCATTTCAGATATATGCTCTACATGATGACAGGAAAATGCCTCTTGGATTGTTACAGGGACGCATTTGACATGTTTAGATGGCACTTTAATCCACATAACATTCTTGCCTTGCACATTTTCCTTCTACCCCGGATGCCATGAAATGATATATATTGCTTCTCTTCCAATTACTAGCGTTTGTCTATAATTAACAGTCTTTAAAATTTCACAGTATGCATGAACAATAATAACAAATCAATTGCAAAAGCAACGAATAATGCGATCTTAGTTGTTAAAGCATATTGAAAATTATAAAAGGACTCATTCACAAATCAATGTGCCTTGGTCAAAGCTAACATAGCAGCATTGATATATGATTCGGCTACCCCAAACTGGAAGGTGATTAAGAATTTTAAGGCTTATAAAGTCCATATTTAAGAAAAAATATTTCTAGAAAAGTCATATGATGCATTTAGAAATTCATTGATGTTTTAAACCGCCCTATATGGTACATTGTCAAGATTTAGATGTGTGTAGGATTACGAATTAGATGACTCTTTAAAGTACAATAGTACAAATTGGAATGTAATTGATAATACACAATGGTATAAACATCAATATTTTCATGAAATGACATAATAACTTCATTTGACAACTTAAGACTCCAATAAGCACTCCTGTCTAAGTAGAAACCACATGGCATGCAATTTGGTTGTTTAGTGCCTCGTGGTAGAAACAAATTATACACACCACAACTTCTTCAAGAGTAAGCAGGTTGACTTTCAGGAACCATCCACAAGGAATGTAAAGTCCCAGCAACAATGTGGTGAAGTTTAATTTGCAAAGCACACAACCAATCATAAGAGTAATGCATTTGAGTAAGTTCATTCTGAGCAATCTAGTACTTCCTTATCACTGCAAATTTGCAATCAAACCATATCTCCTGGAAGGGCAACTGTCTTATTTTTGAAGCATGTGTTCTATTCACTTTTCTTTACCAGAAAATGGATAGAACATAGTTGTTCCCACATAAAAGTTTCAAAAAAAGAACTTATGAATTTAATTTCAAGAATCTAACTCATATCTTATATAAGACCATACCCTTCGATGATGACAATATCATAAAACTCTATATTACACGATATGGAATATGGGAGGCAAGAAATGACTCAAGAGCGCATGGAATGTGAATTTCAACCAAGAAAAGGTTTATATGGAGCTTGTATACAAATCTGGTGGAAATGTGGAAGAATCCTGGTTTGGCAATGCATGCCACTCAAAAAATTGCTTGTTTGCATGTAGGAATCAGACTAGCACGTTTGGGTCTAATAAGAACATATACTACTGGCACATCCAATGCAGCAATCAACATGTACACTTCATTTTGCATCAGCTATAACAAACCATTTACAGCTTATGTAGGCTCAAGTATGAAACTAATATAGGCTTAATAATGACAAAAACAACATGACAAAGATGCCAGCAAATATTCTTGCTACTATTTTTGCACCTGTACCACCTTCAATACATAAGGACTGGACTGGCAACTAAACTGACATGAGGCAATCGGGGATGTTATGTAAATTGCTTTTTTAGATTCTTGAATTTTGACCCAAAGTTTGCATAGATCCTTGAGATATTCTAGGCCTCTCCAGATATCATTGTTTTGTTGTATTTGACTTGGTAGGATGAGAGGCCTATAGGATTCCTTAAGCACGGAATTATAAACCGGAGTATACATATACAGATATAACAAACTAATATCGACCACAACATCACGAATACACTTACATAAAGCTGGTCTAATCCTTAATTTTGCATGTATCTAGATGTATGTTGTTAAGTTAAAATGTCTAGTTTAGCAGGACGACTAATGTTCCGGTACAGAGAAACAAGTTCAATTTTAGATACTTCAACATTGCAAGTGTCATTATATTTATTTTTTTGACACCATAGTTCAAAAATTCAGGGAAATTGTCGGTTCTAAATTGAATGAATAAACCTTTCCTAATTCCAGAAAAAGAGAGTTGTCAACAATGTCTAACATGCCAAAAAATAAATACATTAATAACAGGGCGAGGGCCCCAAATATGATCGGCTCATTTAACCAGTAAAAAAAAAAACAATGTCTAACGGGCCAAGTTCATTCAGAAATTCTCGAATCTGTGTGTACTGTGTTATTTCATCAATATTCCTGGAACCTTGAACCTTGGAATGAAAGTCACCAAGCTGAGTCCAAGAGATACCTAAGGCTACGAACACAATGCACGATTGCAGAGGTGGCTGATTCCTCAAATTTGCAGATGAATAAAGCATCTGCAAAGGGATTAACCAATGCGAAATTCAAATGATATGACATTAGAAACCAAGAAAATATGAAAAGCAGATGAACCGCAAAGTGAAAACCAACTAAACTGAATCAATCGGGCTGCAACATCTTCATAAATCTCAATGAAATAGCAATATTACTCATCTAGAAAGCAGAAGATGGATCTAGGCGAAGCTAACTAAGGCATTGCTGCACTGGATTTGCAAAAGCAGTAAGAAGATTGCAGATCAGAAATTATACTAATATTAGCTGCAGACAGGGGAATAGGAAACATATGTGAAAAGAAGAATCTAAGACTGGCTTAGAAACCCAGTGATGACTGACAAAAAAGGTAGCCTAATCAAAATTAGTTTCAAAAAAATTTAAATGTGCAATGGCAAGTTACCCACCAAATGTAAAGAACCATTCACAATCACATTGAATGCATGCATGAGATACATCATACATGACATTACTTTGATGCAGAACACACTGAAACTTGTGACATCAGTGTTCTGATTCTCTGAATATATTGAAAGTCTGTTCATAGCATTGAAAAGTGAAGCAACGGGTGCCCAATTTTTAGTCTGTAAATTAGGAGACACATTTTGAGCAAAACAAAACAGAACAACTGATTGACAAATGTAAAAATTAAATCATAAGAGACATAATATACAAGCGAAAAACAATATAAGCTAATTGAACCATATTCTGTAAGTTTCAAAGTTAAAATTATGTAACATTGTTCTCTGAAGCTAGTGGGACTTAGCCCTGCAGAAATGTGAGTTCATTCTTGCATTTTGTTAACAAGATGTGTGTCGAGGGAAGTGACAAATTCAGTGCTTTGTTCACAAAAGTGAGACAGTAACAACAAAATTAGGAAGGGAAAGATAGCCGAAACATTACCTTGTCTCGAATGGGTTCCAGGGCCCTTACCGGTGCAAAATGCTTTAGATAATTGTATGATCAGTGGACTTTCCTTGAGTATTGCATTGGCCAAACTTCTGAAGGAAGTTTTTCTCGCTTAGCATAAAGATACTAAGCAGACTAGGTGGACCTTTGGAGTGTGGCTTTGTAGTTAGAGATTTAAAGAAATCGTAGCGTGGCTTAAGCCTTTTCTCTACGCTTAAATAAAAGAGCGTAGGATTCGAAGCAAGAGTTCTGTGCGTAAGTCCTGCCGCGTCTATCAGAAAATCTAACTTTTCCTGAATCGTCTTAGTGGAAAACTTAAGTACTTGAGGTTGCTTCTTCACAATTTGGTGGACCTCCTCTTCTAAGAGTCCAAGACTTGTCATATGATTCATTTTCTTCACCACATTTTCAAATCCTTGACTTGCAACCGAATGGAGGGCATACACAAAGGTTGGGGAGCCTTGCATAATGCCCATATTATTCTCAATATACTCGACTTTCGGTTTGAGCTGATTCTTGATACCAATGACCAAAAGTTCAGGGGCCACTGTGAGAGCCTTGCAAATATTTACGTTTGAAACAAATAAGCTTTTAAGATCGGAGATTTTAGGACGGAGAGAGTTTTCTAACCTCAAGGTAAGCAATCCGGGTTGCCTGCATATGATATTTGCGAGAGCTTGGGGAGTGAAGCCTAATGTTTTCATTAATTCCATCTTAAGCTTCAAGTGTCCATCGACTTTGAGTTCAAGAACCTTTGGGCTTCTAACAGTAGTTTTGTGCAGCTGGGTTTCAGTAAGTCCAGAATCTCTCAGAAGATGAATGACTTCTCTAGCATTATGGTCGGTTCTGGTCCTCAGCAGGGATGGCTGTCTTCTGAAGACCTTTGTTAGTTGAGTTGAACAAAACCCACATTCGCTGAGCAAAAATTCTGAGATGACATTGTGCGGAGTTGAGAAATTAGATGATGACGAAGAAGAGGGGAAAAAATTCCAAACGTAAAGCATGGAGGATGAAATCGTATTGTTAGAGTGAGGTAAGAAACGCGTAATGTATTTGGTGAAGAATATGAAAGACATTCGAGTCAAAAATGGAAGATTTTTAGTGAATTGCAAATGTCAACAGAGGAAAGTGAGATGTGCATTACCGAGCGGCAACGTTTTAATCATAAAATATTGAAATAAAGTACATAAATAGTTTATGATAAAAGTGTGGTTGATTGGTTATCACGGTTCAAAATAAGTAATAATTAAGTAAAATTTACAGATATAGAATAAGAGTTTTGAATATATAATTGAAAATAAAATAATAATAAATTAAATAAAGCACATGCAACAATGTTATGTAGAGGAGATAATGAATCATTTTTAGGACGGATGGTAGTCTAAGAAGAGGGCTCCCCAGATGATAGATTCAATGCCAAATAACCATCTTGATTATTATCTTGTATACCTAGAGGTATAGACACTCCCCACTCATGCGATAGAGGAATGAGCAATGCAATATCCACACCATCATGAGTTGGGAGGTCCATCAAGATGGCCCAGCAGTGGGCTTGCCACAAGCCAGCAAACTTCAACCTCTATATTGAGGAGGGGTAGAAAAGCAACTATGTGACCTGCTCTGCCATTAGCGTAGTGCCAATGGAGTAGAGCCCTACAGTAGAATATCACGAGGAATTTTGCTCATGGTGCATGTAGCACTCCCCCAATGGTTGAACAAATCTTGAAGTGTTGAAATTTGAATGCCACTTTCTCAACCTACACCTAAATCTGAAAGAAGGCAGAGGTGAGTACATAAATTTTATCATTAGTGGTAAATTGTTGTGAAACAATCTCATTGTTGAAGATCACAGAATTCCTAGTTTTCTAAAGTTGAGAAAGGATAGAAGCTCTATAAAGATTCCAAATAAAAGCAATATAGGTCAACCATTGAGCATAGTCTCCAAACAAATTCATCCACTAGGCAATAGGATATGGGTGAAAAGGTAAAAAAGACCAAGAATCCATCGTCATGCCTCTTAACCCCGAGGGCAAGTTTAGAATAAGTGTTTGAAATTCTTTGACGTGTTACAAATAAGATATTTGAGATGAGAAATGCCATTATGGTGCAATCTCTCTCCCAATGGGAGCTCTTGATAAAATAAGTATCGTAAAAATTGAGCAAGCATGAACTCAAGCTTAACTTTCTTAATCCAGTTAAGATGGGAAAGGCAAGTCCATGGTGAGGAGTTATAACCAACTATTTAACTTGCCAAGAGCCGAAGAAAAGGGACTAAATTTTTTTATACATAAATGTTGTGCCCTAACACACACGCACACCCTATTTTTTGAATTCAAATAGGGACCCACTATTGTTTGAATGTCCTTATTCAAGGTCATATAAGCCTTAGATGTCCATGATATTGGTTTTAATATGCAAAAGTCTAAGATTGACCTTAATGTCTAAATTTACAGAATTTTGAATTATGAAAATCAAAGCTTGGGCATCAATTATGAATTATTTTAAACCTTGGACTTTCACAATGTTACTTTAAAATTGACTCTATGATTTATGGATTAACAGAGTTAATATATCACATCTTAGTATCTCTTTGATTTTTGTATGTTCGCGGGACTATTCACAAAGACTTACAAATTATCTATGTCTAGGCCCCACCTTCATTATGATTCCACAAAGTCTCTAATCCTCAAGATTGGGACAAGTGGGAAGATCACATTACTCGAAATGCCCCACAGTTTAACAAAAGTTTTGTACTTTATCAATAATTGAGTTACTATAGGATGTCTACATGGTAAGACCATGTTAATCGAGACAAAGTTTGCTTTACAAAAAGTTATGAGTCATCTGAGCTCCCACAGCCTTGAGAGCATGCCACATGGCACAATTTCATTAACTTGGAACCCATAAGGTCAAAGCAAAACCTAATGGCCATGTGGCCATGTAGTCTAATTGCCTCGAGGTTTTGAGCTCCAAGGGTTTGAAATTTGGCATAATTCCATTAATCTGGAACTTGGAAGGTCAAAACAAAGCCTAATAGACCCATGGCTTCGTAGTCATGAGTCTCTAAGTCTCTACATCTCTAAAATCCCCATGCGTCAACATCTAGGTACCTAGATCCCTCCCAAAGGATGTACAAGGTTCAAAGTTCAAACAACAGTGGCCCCAAGTCTTTGAGTTCCCACAACCCCAATAACACTACACATGGCTCAATTTCATTAACTCGCAATCCTGGAAATATAAAGCAAGATCATAGGTTTGAAGATCCCAGGTGAACAAGAAATAGACAAGTGTCACTCCAAAGAGATGTGTGGTCAAAGTACACATAAAATGAGTTCAACAAGTAGGCAAAAGGTCGGTAAGTGAGAGATTGACATCTATCTTAAATGGATGACTAGACACGCATTAATTGATGAAAATTTATCATTTGAAAAATAAGAGAACCCACCAAAGCTGACTGGCAAAATTAAATCTAAACAGGAACAAAATAAAAAAAAAATTATTTGCATTGATTCACATGAATTATGCATTCAAGACATAGGCTTTGGTAATATATAGAAATCTAAGCAAAGGAAAATCACTTTGTCATTAATTGAACATTGCAATCCCAAGATCTCAAGTGACCAAAAGCCCTAGTTTCTTTTAGCAAATTTATAGGAGCATCTAGATAATTTACAAAGGAAATACACAGTCCCAAATTATTGAAATGGCTTCTCTAAAACCACCATGCATCCAGGCTCCTTTTGCATACTATACTACTAGAAACACCAAATCCATAGACACTGTATTTGACAAAAGTTCCCTAGATTTTAACTTTGCATACTATTCAACCATCTAGAATGCAGTAGAGTCAAATTGAAGACATAATATAGAGTAGTCACTTTGCGCATATTGGGGTGTGTGTGATATGATAGTGAATGATGATTAGATGAGTAGATAAAGCTTGAATCTAAATCTAGAATGGAGACATGAGGAAAAAAGAGTCAGAATAAAAGTTTGGATTCAGTACGTGAGCTGTGACAATAGAATAGATGGAGTAAATAGAAGAATACCCAAGTAGCTATGAGTAGAGTTAAAAGTAGCAATAAAATAGATGATGAACGAGTATGAAGATGTGATGAATGAGAAGAAAGAAACAACGAACAAAGGATGAAGAAAGAAGAGATGAAAGAAGATAAATGTTGATAGAAAGAAAGAAGTGATGAAGAGCGAGAAGATGAGATGTTCGAAGATGAAGATGAAAATAGTGTAGAGGTAGATCAACTAGATGATAGATGTAGTGCACAACTACACGAATGGGTATTATCAGAAGAAGGACATGAAATATTAAGTAAAGAGTAGAATAAAGTCATAGAGTAATCGTAGGTTCAAGATTAGAAGAGGAAGAAGTCACAGGAAAGAATCATTCACCAGAAGAGCACACATCCCTATATCCCAATTTCTTATATTCCAGTAGAATTTTTCAACCAGATGTACAAGTAGACAGTAGTGCACAAATAAATATTCATAGTGTGCAAGCAAGATCACATAAAATACAGCCTCCCCCTATAATAGCTATGCAACATATCCGCTTGACACCAATTTACAAAATGGGTGTTGTAGGAGCATTTATTAACTTAGCAACATATGATGGGTCTATGGACCCTGAACAATACTTACTAACATGTGAGATGAGATGGTAGGCTAAAGGTATTACTAATGAGGCTATCAAGAAGTGTGAGTTAATAGGGGCACTGAATGGAAGAACACTTGAGTTTATGTACCACAGATAAATTGTGCAGGCAAGTCTACAACATGTTAAGGAATGGCTTATCACATAATTTAAGATAAATAAATGTACAAGTTAGACTATTTAAGACCTAAAGGAGATTAGGTAAAAGTCAGGATGATCAGTCTATAATTATGATAATAGGTTCTCTGACATTATGAATAAGGTGGAATTTGCCTTAGTAGATAAAGATAAAGCTATGTGGTTTATCAAAGGACTGAGTTTTAGAATCACATTTGTTATAACACAGACTCAATATGCTACTAAGGCAGATGCTAGATTTGTTGCTCTATGAGTGGAGCAAATTAAAAACTATGGGCAAATAGACACTTTCTCTCAGACACCATTCCTTCCACTTACAACAGTTATATAGGTAAGTCTCTCAAAGTTTCTGCAAAGTTCCTTCTCATCTTTTCCATCTACTCTCCCTTCCCCTCGAGCATCTTAGATAGGTCCATCTCCATCCATCACCACTAACAAAGATATATCTCCTCAAGTACTCCTTGCTATCCTAGTCCCCTCTCTGTCTATTTGTCCCTCCACCACTATTTTCCACTTTCCATTCCTTTACCACCACCTACAGTGGTAGTCCTTACTATTGTGGTTCCTTCACTAGTTTCGCCTTCTCCCTCACCTCTTATTCCCCCCATAGTCACCTACCAAAGAAAATCTAGAGTCCTCCCTACCTCCTTCAAAGTCCAACAACTGGAGGAAAGACCATTATTAGGTCTCACCACTCCTGGAGGATCCCTTGAGGAAGTTGCAAAGGAAGAGGATCAGATACATGTAATATCATTAGTAGATTATCTTATGAATGAAGAGGAAGGAAATACATAAACAATGAAGGGACCTGAACAAAGGTTGAGTGAGGAGGGAGCCCTAGATGAAGCAGATGAAGAAGCAAATCTAGAAAAGGCTAAAGTAATAAGCCTAGGAAGTTATCAAGAAGAAGAAACTCCAGCCAGGGCATTAAACCAACAAATCCCCATTGAAGAAGAAAGGCAAAGTATTAATAAGGTATTTTATTCTCTTACTTCTATTAATTTTTTAGATACTCAAGTTACATATTTGCCACCTGTCATTCCAAGGCCTCTATTTTCTAGTTCAATTAATTATTCTATTCTTTCAACATCAACCTAAATATTGGCTCCAAATAAGAGAGTCTATTTTGAAATTTTGGTTTGAGATTTTATTTTTGATCTATAAGGACCACCAGTCCCCCTAAAATATTCAGCTCAATTGGAGATACAATTTCCATAATTTGCACCTATACAATCAACAACAATGACATTTGTAAATACTCTAGGCTTGACCAAATATGTGGCTAAAGTCACCCCTCAAAAGGAAACCTCAAGATGACAAAGAATTATTCAGCCACCCATCCAATTCCTTATTCAAATAAGTGTTTCATTAACACCTCCAATAATAATTGACCCTCCAATGATCACTCCACCCTCTACGTCTGAAGACCCAAGTCAACTAAAAGAAGAAAGGGAACTTATTGTTCTTGTTGACTATTTTGACCACAAGTCAAAATAGGTCAACCCCCCATAGTCCAAAACTTGATATAGGTATCTATTATAATGTCATAGGGTGTGTCATAGTATTTTTGATGTGATTTAATTTGCTATTAGCCTTGGTCATAGTTCATTTTAGTCCTTGTGTCATTTTATGTCACTTAGGGGTCATATTTGGGTCATAAATGAAGGTGGTATGGTTATAAAAGGTGTCCAAGTGTTCTAATATCTCTTCAAATGTCCAATATCTCATATTCCTTGTTAGGAATGTCAGTACTAACTGAAACTTACTAGTTTCTAACTGAAAATCAAGAAAACAAGTGAAAAAGGAGGAGTTATAGAAGTTGTACAATTTATAGAGGAAAGTGGCACGTGGGAAAAGATTATGTAGTGACTCTTAAACTTCCCTAACTCCATTTACATGATTTATCTACTTTTAAAGTGCCAAAAATGGGCTAAAACCATTTCTTTCTCCATCACTCCACTAGGAAAGTAAAACTGGCCAACATGTCTTTTGATGGTACAGTCAGTATGACGACTTCCAGGTCAAATGATATTGGTGGTCGATAGTACACTTGGTTTGATTCACAATCATGGAAAGATTTCAAGAATTGGCTTCCTATGCTTTATGAACCATCCTTTAGAAATTGACTATCTTAGTTTGCTTGCTAATCCCCACACCCTACAGGTTTTACTTCTATGTGATCTTATTCATATAAATCAGTTGGTGAATTTTATTATATAAGATTTGGAATTACTTATCTCATTTTTTACACCTTTTGTTTCTTTTTTGGAGGTCATTTGATGAGTTTAAACCTCTTAGGTTGCAGGTGGAGTATGCTAGTGAGATTGCAGACATGTCCATCAATTACATAAGGGTTTTTTATTTGTATTAGTTTAAAATCAATGTGAGGTGTTGTGTTCCATGAATCCAATGTATTTTTTATCACCTCTCATTCCAAACTTAGTATCAAAGGAGATGATCAATAGAGTTATAGTCAACCTCTAACATAGTCATACTTTCTTGCCTGACTGTCATACACAGTCAACTAAGTAAGGTGTATTGAAGTGTGATAACGTTCATAAAAGGTATATGAAGAGTCTCAAGTTTATGAATACTTATTGGAGCATGATCTAGTAAGCTAAGCCCTTTAAATGGCACATAAGGAACTGTGATAGTTAATTCAAACCTCTAACATAAACATACACCATTAGTGTGCACCTACTGGAAACTAAGGACATTGGAATGGGAGTGTTAAAACATGTCTCAATACCTTAAAGGTAAAGAGAATAAATTTGAGGTCTTTTCAGAAGGTTTGAGACTATTTGTAAAACCATGTACTATGCACATTGCTCATGTCCACACTCACTGCCCTGCATACTGAAATGTCCACCTATAGGTGGCCTTACACAGAGACCTGAAGCTAGGTATGGATAAGTCCAAGCATGTTGGAAACCTTCATATAAGTTTGAAGATTTGAGATGAGTTATGAGAACTTTGTTTGAAGCATTAGATTGGTAAGCAGAGTTGAGAAGACATGTTCAAGTTGAAGAACTGAGTTTAGGGACAAGTTTCCCTAAATACCCCAAAACAGATCCCCAACCACTTTTGGTGTCAATATATGATGATGATATATAGAGTCTTGATGAATTCAAATACATACATATTATATCCCTTATGAAAGGGAATTATATTTCAAGAGAGAGTGGGTGCTTTATTAGAGGAACATGGTGTTAAGAAGCCTCCATTCTTGATAATCTTTCACTGCAACTTTTCAGTGTTGTCTACAATTTTGAACCTCAAATGACCTTCACAATCAAAGTTGTAGTATAGAAACATATATCCATGATTGAATGGTCCTATTGATTTGAAAACACACTAGTGTTCTAAAGAGCATCAAGAAGAGTGATTGTATGAGGTTGTGACTTGCATCACCACCTACATGTGTGTTTTGCCCTGAGAAAACTTACCTATAGTTGATTGTAGATTCCTACAGGTCCATGATGTGAACTTAAACATGGAAACACAAACACTTGGTAATGGTAGTTTCCTCCAAAGACCTCAAATGGATCCTAGTCTATTGTGGCACATATTTAAAGGTTAATATTCATCTACAGGACACTTGCTTACTCCATATTGGTCAACTATAATTGATTGTAGTTTGACAATGAGTTGAAACATAGTGATTTGGAAGTTGGTATCACATGATCATGACTTGGATAGGTATATATGAATGTAAAATGGCATTGGAATACCTCAAGTAGATGTATACAATTGTATACAAGGGTAAAAGATGCAAAATTCACCTACAAGCAGGGTCCTCTCTAAGGAGAAACATAGTCACAGTCAACCTACAATTTTACCTAGTTAAGAGCAAGGTGTATGTTGAAGTGTTTGGAAAGGTCTAGGTGGTAATTAGGTTTGGAACACATTCACCATGGTTATAATAGTCTTTTTAAACCCTCATACAATAGAAATAGGTCATGGAAGGGTTCTCATATAAGTAACATATAGTCCATATGTAAATCTTGCACACAGTAAGTACTCAAGAGTCTGTCTTAAGGTTTTGAGGTGTTTAAAGGTGTTAGAAACTTCATTTAACCCTAAAAATTTGTGTATAAGGTATCCATGACCTATTAAATTACCTCATATATTTTTTTTCATGAAGTAATAAGGGATATGCCCTTTGTTCTGTCTCAGATAGAGGGCATTCCAAAATGAACAAACCCTACAGATTAAGTGAACAAATGCTAGAAAAGTGAGTTGAGAATTGTTTAAACATTTAATGGAGATGTATAAGATTTTATGAGTCATATACCAACATGAAATAAAATTCACAAGTGATATAATCCCAACCTAATGGCCAAAACCCATAGGTATGTAGGCAAACCTTCTAGGTCTAGTCTGGGCCTAAAGCCCTCAAGGGAGTCTAATATCACTTTTGATACTATATGGGAATTAAAATGAGTTGTATAATGTTAATAGGGGGTTATAAATTGTGTCCAATATTTTTTAATGTAGAGGAGACCACAGGGAAGCCACATTTTGGCTCAAACCAATTCAGGCCTGCATAAAATGAAAGGAGAAGCTCAAGAGGCTAACTTGAGAAACTCACAACAACATGGATGATTAGCATGGGTATATGAGGCATTGGGAGATGTTTAAGGAGGTCTTGAAAAAATAATTTGTGGATTTTTTTCACAAATTAGACGTCAAGATTTTATGAACAATCCTGAAGGGGCAAAACATCTCTAAACCCTCCAAAACCCTTAGTAGTGACCCAATGGGAAATATGAAGAAGGAAAATCATCTAAGGGGGATAGTTTGAATAGTAAATAACATTTATCTTGTAGAAAACTCCCCATATATCCTTCCCATCCATTTGGATTTCACCTTACTTGTACAAATAGGGTGGAAAATGGATTTTCTTGGCTATTTTTTGTGTCTTGCAAGTACAAAAGGGTTTAAAGATATGAAGATCATTTTGGGAGATAGATTGGGACCTAAGATAAGATATCTTTTCCATTAATTACATCAAAAAATATCACAAGTGCCTCTGCTAAAACCTTCATCTTAGCCAATCCAAACTAGCATAGTGAACAAGGAATGACCAACAAGTGAGAAGGTGATAAATTTAAGTGGGAGGCCTTTTAATAGCTAACTAATGTATATAAGGGAATTAGGGATATTTAAAAGTGTCATACACTCCTTTTTATATATTAGATTGGAAAACTAAAGACATCTTTGGCTCCAAGTGTGAAGGGTGAATGAAAGAGGAGTTATTTAGACTACAAGCAATGATAACTCATCCCCAGAAGGATGTCAGTGAATAGGGAAATAACCAATGCATTTTGGGGATTTTTTATAACCCCTTCATCTCAATTAAATAATCTCACCTATCCCTAGTCTACTTTGGATCATTCTAAGAGGCCAAATGATGAAGGCAATTTCTAGGCAAATAATTGAAGAGTTCTACACCACTTTTAAGGAGTTTCATGCTTTAAAGGACATTTGTCCAAGTATAACTTGCATGGTATGTTAAGTATTACTTTATCCTTTATATGTAACTCCTCTTAGCTTAACACATGTCCTAATGAGTCTTGGACTTCATTCTCTTCTCTCCTCTCTCAATTTTTATAGGTAGTATATATTTTTGGCTCTTGTAGGCTAATTCTACTCCATGTATGGTGAATCCATACTAGATTGATGTTGTAATTTTCATTTGAATAATAAATGAAAAAATATTTTTTAGTTAATTAACATTTTTATAAGTGTGCAAAGTGATGTATGGTGATGTTAAGTGATAATCTTCTATCCTTGCTTCTCTTTATCCTCTCATGTTTATGCAAGAGTTCCTATTCTAACAAGTCATATAGAGTGTAGCTATTGTGTTAGGATCCTTTAAATTTTAAAATTATTATTATAGTGTGAAATATTCACTTTAATTCACTTACCTTGTGTTACCTCATGCATATCACCTTTATATTGAAACACTTATGTTAGAACCTCTCAGGACTTTAAAACTAGTTTTTAGGTCTTGTTGCTTAGTGAAATAAGTATGATGGTATTATGGAAATACTTTTAGTGTATCAACCAATTATATTATATTTATTTAATTAAAATTTATATCCATTTTCCCATAATAAATCATTTAAGTAGGTGATAAGCATTTCATGTTAAATATAGGGAGCTAGCCCTTAAACCTAGAGGTCTACTTCTACTATAAGTAAACTCACATACATAGAAGTATTCCCATGTTACCAAAATATGGAGGAGGCTTTAACAACCTCCTCTATGGTGAAATATTTGGTGAAAATAGTTATGGCATACCTGGTAGGACCCATTATCCTCAAGACAACTTGTCAAGGTGAATGTTGGTCTTGACAATATCAACTACAAATTGGTTTGCTACTCAGCATTTGGTGACTCCATTCAAGATTAAATATGATTCTAAGCCATTTTTTTCTATTAAATTTAATCTAATACTTCATGGTCCTTACTAGTTCATCATCTATTAAAGTTCTCAATCCTATCAATCCACCTATTCAGCCTGAACTTCTTTTTGAAGTTCAATTCCCTCAGCCTAATTTTCCCTTTGAAGAGCAAGAGGATTTTGTTAGCAAATAAAGTGAAGAACTTGAAGAAATACAAGAAATAATGGATAGGAAACATGCCTTCCCTAACTTTAATACTATGAATCTAATTCATCTTGATGTATATGATGCTATTCCCCCTAATGCTACAAAGACTGTGCCCACATTCAATGGTGAAAGTCATGTCACACCTAGTGAACACACCAAGGATATATCTAATTTTCATAGTTTCCATGATGTCACCGAGGAGAATATTTCCATTAGAATCCTTTCCATTTCCCTTAGAGGGAAATCACTTTATTGGTATAGGACTTCGCTTGGTAGATGCATCACATCATGGGATGACTTTGGAGTGTTGCTAATTTCAAGGTTTACAGATTAAAGTGATCATACTTCTCTCATATATCAACTCAATGTGATATAAATAACCCCCAAGGAAACAATTCATTACTTCAATAAGAGGTTTCAAAAGAATTGGTATAGATTTCCTCCCCCCATGAGACCACCATCCTACATACTTGAGAGCCATTGGTATTAATATTACTATCATGCTTCAATCCATGGGTGGTTTCACTCTTATTAAATCATATGAACTTACCATTAGAGTGGAGAATGGCCTCATTCAATCTATAAAGTTGCCTCCTAAGGTGTTTATGTCTCTACTACCTAATATTCTAGTTGCTACTCCAAACATTGCCCAAGTTCCTAATGCAAATGATAAGCCTAGGACTGCTCCTAAGAAGGCAAATGATGCCATGGATCCATATGCAAAAATTCAAATGTTAAAATCTCATCTTATGCAAGCCAATATACCACAAGGTGATAATCAAAATCCCTATCCCTATCAACAAAATTATGGTCAACAATATTGGAGAGGAAGAGGTTAAGGACAACCTAACTTTAACATGCCTGCTAATGTGTATAATTCCAATTCCACCACCAATGTAAGAGAGATGGTACTGGTGCATATCAACTTAGTGAAAGGATAAGATTGGAAAAAATGCCAATTCATAGATGCCAATGAGGGGGGAGAGAAATCTTTAGTTTCTCAAGGATGAGCCACTCCTCTCTTATTAGCTGAAGATGAAGTCATGATGCAAGCAAGTGAAGATTGACAACCTCAAGGAAAAAGTCTCACTAACTTCTTGGTGAAAGATAATTTTGTGCTTAATCAAGGAAAATTTTCTATATAAAATACTAGAGTGAAGAGGAAGAATTTAGGAGGTGATATTAGTGTGCCTACAAGTTCATCCAATCCTTCTACAAGACAACAAAACATGGCAGTCCTAGGTACTATTGTACTTTCTCAAAATTAGAATGTGGTAAGGTCTACTCAAGGTGTTTTAATTCCTTAAGTTTCAAAAAATTATTTGCCTCCAAAGACTCAAGAGAAGGTAATCACTTCTTCCTTAAACATAGTGGACTCATTGAAAAATGCCAAAGCATCTATCTCTTTATGGGATGTCCTTCATATGTCTGGCAAAAAAGAGCTCCTAAAAAAATATCTATCCACTATTCCCACTATTCCTTCACTTTCAAGTCAAATTCATGGTCATATTTCTCTTCAAATTCCCCTAACACTATTTTTGAACCATCTACCAAAGCTGAGAAGCCTCCACCTTTCTACCTCACTCTCATTGTGGGTGATAAGTTAGTCCACAATTACATAGTTGATAGTGGTGCCTCTACATTAGTCATGCCCGAAGTTTTAGCTAATAAATTGGGCCTAAAATATGAACCCCAGAGTAAAGGAGTGATTCAAATATATGGTACACCTACTAAGACAATAGGGTTGATAAAAAACATGAAGGTTTTCCTTTGTGACTGTCCTAGTTTTCCCATCCTTCAAGACATTGTTGTTGTAGACCTTCCTGCTCATTTTGAAATCTATCTTTCAAGAGACTTTATAGCCAAGATAGGTGGTTACCTCTTAGATAATTGGTCCTTATTGGCCTTTAAGACAAGGTATGTAACCAAGGTGACCATAAGAACTCATCCCCTTGTAAGGTTTCACATTGAACCTTATATTGAAGCAAGATCTAATTTTAATTGTGTTGTTCATGAGAAGGATGAGTCTAATGTGGATGATGGTTCTTCTAAACTTGAAGGCATGGCTAACTTTTTTCTACATTAGTATGGTGTAGATGCTTATGAGCATGATCCTTATGCATACTTTGAGAAAACCGACCTTGGCACCTATATCATCCATGAAGAACCATTTGAGGGAGTTGAGGTAAGTGTTGAGCATCCTTTTTCACAAGCTATGAAGAGTAACTAATTTATTCATGCATATGATGATGATAGATTGAAGAATATGATTGATCACCATAGTGGGAAAGATGATGTCTTTTTGCCTGCTATTGATGAAGATGCCCTTGATGATGATTCTCATGAGGAAGAAGAGGATGACTTGTGGTAAAGTTTCAATGCCATATGTCAAGAATTTGAAGATAAGTAATGTTACTTACATTCCTAATAAGTGTATATCTAATGAGTTTCATAATGAAAGTAAGTGTCAATCTACTACCAAAGAACCTACAATCATATAAGAGTCTCATGAGTTCAAGGTAGATTTAGTTGTGCTGAAATAAAAATTAAGATCTCCACCTAATGTTGGGCCACATTCAAAGGTGTTGGAGCATAAATAAGAAGAGATTGATGACTCCATGTATCAAGCACATGCTGACCTAAAAGAGATCAAAGATGAGGTAGCTGTCATCACTCCTATCCTACAGTTTGAGGAGTATCAACTAGATGTGACAAAGGTCGAGTCAATTTTAGATCCAATCAAGGATATTAGAGAGAACTAAATATCATTAATGAAGGCTTCAAATAGTCCACTTGTAGAAATAAAGAGATCCAAAGGTGGTAGGCTTCTTTGAACCATAAATATATTCAAATGATTGATGATGAACATGCTTCTCATGTTAGATTGCCTACATGGAGTGTAAAATATGTAAGAGGAACCATATTTGACCCTAGTTGAAGTATGTTAAGATGTTTTTCACCTTAAGAGTGAGGTTTTATAAATAGTAGAGTAGGTGTGTGTGTTGTTCCTTCAATCGTGTTGTGTTCCATAAGTGTTCTAGTTGAACACATGTTTATTTTCTTTCATGTGTCTTGTTTTGTGCATCCTTTATTTGTTGTTTAGTGTGATGTCAAAGGAAAACTTAGTGTCATACTGGTGTACATGTGACTCCATGTCCTAATAAATAGTATTGGTTACTGGTCTTGGCATAACAAGCATACCACCCATAGAAAATTGCCAAGAATGTGGACTATTTTGACCACAAGTCAAAATAGGTCAACCCCATATAGTACAAACCTTGATATAAGGGTACATTATAATGTAATAGGGTGTGTCATAGTCCTTTTTATGTGATTTAATGTGTTATTATCCTTGGTCATAGTTCATTTTAATCCTTGTGTCATTTTATGCCACTTAGGGGTCATATTTGGGTCATAAATGAAGGTGGTATGGTTCTATGAGGTGTAAAAGTGTTATAAGATCTATTAAAATGTCCAATATGTTATATTACTTGTCAATAATGTTAGTACTAACTAAAAATTATAGGTTACCAACTAAAAATGAAGAAAATAAGTGAAAAAGAGGAGTTTTGGAAGTTGTACGGCTTATAGAGGAAAGTGGCATGTGGAAAAATCTTATGCAGTGACCCTTCAAATTTTGTGACTTCATTTACACACTTTATTTGCTTTGTAAGTGCCAAAAATGGGCCACAACATTTCTTTTCTCCATCACTCCACTAGGCAAGCAAAACTGCTCAACAGGGCTTTTGATGGTACGACCAGTAGGAGGACTTCTAGGTCAAATTCTCTTGGAAGTGGATAGTAAATTTGGTCTCCTTCACATTCATGAAAATATTTTAAGGATTGGTTTCCTATGCTTTATGAACAATCCTTTAGAAGTTGACTGTCTTATTTTACTTGCTAATCCTTACACCCTACAGGTTTTGCTTTTATGTGATCTTGTCCATATAAATTAGTTAGTTAATTTGATTTAAGAGGATGTAGAATTACTTATATCAAGTTTTTCACATTTGGTTTCATGTTTGGAGGTGATTTGATGAGTTCAAACCTCTTAGGTTGCAAGTGGAGTATGCTAGTGAGATTGCAGACATGTCCATCAATTATAGAAGGTTTTTTTCTTTGCAATGGTTTAAAATCAATGTGAGGTGTTGTGATCCATGTCTCCAATTTTTTATTGAACACCTCTAATTACAAACTCATTATCATAGGTGTAGACACCGCAAATGTGTCTGCACCTTGGTTCTCCCCCTTGTCCGCCTCAAACCCATATCCTAACCCTTGGCCTTAGTCCTCTCCATCCATTTGATTAAAATAACTTAAATATTTTAATTAAGTGGCCCCCTTTCCACTTCACCCTTGCCACCTTGGATCCTCCCTTGAATCCCTCCACCTTCCTCTTAGCCTTTATTATGCCAAATCTTCTCATTATCTTCCTCCCACGCCCATTTAAGTGTCCTCATGACTGTTCTTCCCACAATCCCTCGCTCGGCGGCGTGCAAGAATGGGCAGAGGCTATTTTTAGTCTCTGTCCCCATTCTGCCACTGCCGACGTCGGCGACCCTTCGGCCGACGTCGGTGAAACTACCGGCGTCGACAGCCTTCAAGACCCCTTTCTGCATCCGTTGCAGCCCCTGGACCCTTGAGCTCGAAAACTGAATTCTCTTGGCATTTTGGCATTCGTCTCTTCTCCGTTTGGACCTCGTGCAACAGCAGCAATAGGTGCAAAGATTCTTGAGCAGAGATTTCCTCTTGAAAAGTCTTCTGTGGCCTCAACAACAGCTCTCCCACTCTTCATTCAGCAAGCAAAAAGGTAAGCAGAGTCTGTTATTTCATTCTTTTCTTTAAGTTTTCAGTTATCTGCTGTTTCCTACTCCCTCTATCCTTCCCCTTGAGAGGCTGAAAAGCCTTCTCAGGACCTATCCTCTGTCCATCTTCCTCTCACATTGTCCCACTTTTTATACCAATCCTAGACAACTTCCTCATCCCCCTGCCAACAAAGACCCTGTACAGGGCACCTAATCAGAACCAGACCATTCCTCAGTCCATCCAAATCCGTCCCTGAACTCTGTCTCGACCCTGTTCACAAACCGGACCCGTCCACAGTCCAAAAGACATACCAGACCCAACCACAGGCTACTACCCCGACCGACGCCGGTCACTTCCTCAATCGACGTCGGCAGGATAACCGACGTCGGCAGACCAGATAACTGACGCCGGCAACATTTCTGACCTCGGCGACTGTCATCAGCCCGACTGCTCCTTTCAGGTAATCATTGGTCTTTTCTTTCCTTTCTAATCTATTTATCACTTCTATATTCTGGCATTCTGTATTTCCTTGGTCTTTTATCTATCTGTTATCAGTGGGTTGACCTCCCTTGAGGAAGTTTTCACACTTCCGAGAACAAGCTTTCGCTTGGCAACCCACTGCCTATCTATCTAACATTTTCTTGTCCAAGTTTCTTTTCTTTGCAGGTGTCATTCCTCCACAGCCAAAGAGGGGTGCTCACAAGCGTCTGGATTACGGTGCGCAGTCTATATCCAGGTACTTCTAGCCTTGACCATTTTCCTTAGTTTCTTTATTCATCTTCTGAATGTAGAAAGCAAATTAGCGATAGAAACATTCTGGCACGCCTGGTGGGACCCTAGGTTCCTCCTGGGTTCCTTTTCTTCTTCATTCATTTAGGAGCATTAGGTTCTTACCTTTTCTCCTCCTTCTTTTCTTCTCAATGACACTATAAGCAGGAATTAAAAAGAATCCTTCTTTTCTTTCTTGCACATTCTAGACTAGTCCAACGTCATACTCTCAACCCTTTTTCAAAACTTGTCTTCATAACAAACATCACATTTCGACTTGGGCATTAAAACACTTTGCATTCATTTCTGCTTGTGCTTGCATCTTCGTAGTCCACATCTAGTAACTTAAATGCATATTGAATAAATCGTAGACACTTGATGTTACACTACCAAACCACATGCACTAAAACGAACATAAAACTTACTTGAGACAAGGCCCGACTAGGATTTCATCCCCCAGCGGATACCTTACTCGTCCCGGTGACCCTACTTGGATTTCATCACCAAGGGGGAAGCCCACTCCGTTCTCTGGTGGAGGATAAACTCTAGGCGAGATATATCTTGGCTAAGCGAGACCAGCTAACCACTAGAATCGTGAAGTGGGGGGAGCTTGCTCCTTAGCACCAGGCCGCGTACCAGACCCTAACACAGATTTTTGAGCACCTAAAACAAGACCCGAAACCAGCTCTAGACTTCTTCTTCTAGGACCTTCTTGACAGCCAATCTCCCCAAACATTCATCTAAGGCATAAGCCATAGCTTCTAGAGTTAATTCCTAGGATTTATCGCTTAGACTTGTCTGTCTCTCTCTATTTTCCTCTTCTCATCTGTTTGTTTGAGTGAGTGAGGACACTTTCTTCATTGTTTTTCCAAGAATCTTCAAATCTTTTAGTTCTCTGGAAAACACAGTCACCGGCATCGGTTCTTCCACCGACGTCGGCTTTCCTCTCTTACCGGCATCGGTTATCTGACCGACATCGGCCATCTTTCTTACCGACATCGGTTTTTCAACCGACGTCGGTCTCTGTCACTGTCTTTTTTTCAAAACCAGCAGCCTAAAACCTGTCCCTTCTCTGTCAAAGACTCCATCCTGGTTTTCTGAAACTGAACAACACAGTTTCTGAAACCTGAACCTTCTTTGCCTTGCATGGTTTTGACTCGTAGCCAAGCCAAGGCTCTTGTCAACCACGCTAGCCGTCAACCACTTCCGTCCACCCCGTCCGTAACCAGGCCTACAATGGAATTCAACTCGGAGACCGAAAGAACTCCTACCCGTCCAACCCTGCCTCAGACTCCTATTGCCCAAGAAGGGGACCAAGATTTTGAATGATTCTTGGACCTCAACGTCAAGGCCTTGCAACACTATCTCGCGCATAGCCGAACGTGAGACTCCTTGGGCAATCCAATCTACGGAATGCCAACCTCTCTTGTTGCGACTACGGCTGTATCGACAACACCCGTAGTTCAACCTTCAAACACTCGAGCCATCACTTCGACCACTGACCAGACTCAGACTTTGACCAATCCTCCAGGTATGGCCTCTCCCTCTATCATTGGGCCCACTTCCACCGGGGTTCCGGCCCCTGTCAACCTCAACCCGCTCAACCGCTATCCACTCCTTTTTAGAACCTTGTCGTCTCTATTCCGCCTACCCTGGCCCCTATCAACACCAGGGTGGCTTCCTACCCCTTGGCCCCTGTTACCACAATCCAACCTCTCGTGGTAACATCGGGCTTAGCTATGCCTTCTACGCAACCACCTTTAGCCTCTTCTTCTATCCCTATGACTAGTTATCCCTACGTTGCACCTTTACAGGGACAACCAACTACGTTGTATGCATCCCCTAGCCTCTTCCAAGCGCCCTACAACTTAGGGGGCACGCTATCCGTCAATCCGTCGGTAGACATCATCAAAATGCTGATGGACAAGATGACCCATCTTGAGACTTCCGTTTCCGGCTCGCGCAACGCTCTCTCATACAAGCAAATTTGCAACGAGCCCATCCATCCTTCTATCCCAATCAGGCCATATCCTAGCCAGTGGGAGCTTCCGAAGTTTTCTCGCTTTCAAAGCAAGGAAGACCCACAACAACACTTGCGGGCATTCAGACATGCCTGTTACCTCATTAGCCATGACGATGCGTTACTTTTACGCACGTTTCCTATGTCTCTCTCGGGTGCTGCGCTTGACTGGTACAGCTCCCTTCCCAGCCATTCTCTCTTCTCATTCACACAATTGGCCCAGCTCTTCCTCGATCACTTTTCCATTAACATCACTAAGAAGGTCTCCATCACAGACCTCTATTCTATCAGGCAATTTGAGGACGAGTCCATAGCCGACTTCGTTGCTCGATGGAGAGGCCTCATCAACCAACTCTCCTTTTCCTTACCCCAGGCCGAGCTTATTGAACTCTTTTCCCAAGCCTGTGCCAGACATATCTCTTCCACCCTGAGGGTTCAAACCTTCCGCACTTTTGACGAAGCCTTCATGATGGCTCGCAAACTTGAGTTGCGTGCCATCGAGGAGAATAAAGTCAAGTTGCGGAGCAAGAATCTCGGCTCTAAAACCAATGACTCTTCTTCTGCTAAGCCATCATCATCCAATTCTAAGCCCAAGGCTTCAGCCAACACTGTAGTCGTTAGGCCTTCATCCTCCTCGCCTTCAACTAATCAGCCTGAGCCATCAACATCTCAGAGCACCACTCGCTAGTTCCAGCAGAGATACGTACAACGACGGTATACTCCTATCGGAGAATCATACGCGTCTGTGCTGGAAAAGCTTGTTAAGCAGGGGGTCCTCAATCTCCCTCAAGCCCGACCTCCTCCACAATTCGATCCCTCACACGCCATCCCCGCGTGGTATAGGGAGCATGACTTCTGTAGCTTCCACCGTGTTAAGGGACATGACACGGAAAATTGCAAAAATTTTAAGAACATAATCCAAGATATGCTTGAAAAGGGGGATCTCATCTTAGACAATCCAAATGCACCTCCTAATCAGGCCATTAGCATCTTCAAACAGCCATTCCCTAATCATCTGCCAACCCAAAACAACGTCCAGACCTTAATTGACGACAACCATGAGCACAACATTCGAACAATCAATACGGTCTCTCCCTTCGTCCGCAATCAACCTCAAGAGGTTAGTCCATCAATTAGTCCATCACATGTGGACGAACCTCTTTCCCTGGCTAGTTCTCCACCGACCTCTCTCATCTTGGAGGACGCCTCGGCTTTACCAGCACCACCGGTCTCGCCATCCTCCTTTCTACTTCCTATGGAGGACCAAACCCTTCCTACTCCTCAGCCGCAAGTGGAAGGCACCATCATCCTTGCCCTTTACCCGCTGGAGGAGCCTCGCTTTCCAGATTCTTCTCCACCCAGGGAAGAACTTGTCTCCCCTCTGTCTTCATCTCAATCTATCATGACTTCACCATACCATGCATCTAGAAATGCTACACCCATCTCGTCTTCAACCCCGCAACCATCAACATCTTCTTCTTAGCCATTTTCCCAGTTAGTGGAGAAAGTCCAGCTTCTCCCTTCAAGGAAAGTGACGCCTCAGGTGTTGTGGAAGCGTCTTAAAGCCCTTCAACATACCCACGCCCTCTCATCACATGCTGCTAATCCTCCCAAGGCAGAATCTCTTCAGACTCTTGATAAAGACCGGACTCTCAAACCTCAACCAAACCCGTCAAAACCGAAACCTGCATCTGTCTCGTCTAAGCCCATCAAATCACTTGGCGTTCGTCCTGTCTCCACCCTCACTCACCCGCAAGTGAAGGTGGACCTAGACCAGACCTCGACCAGTAGTAGTCTTCCAACCAAGTCAAAGAAGACTGCCAGACCTCAAAAGCGAACGCCTCCTTCCCCGTCACCATTGCCATCCATTTTGGGCCCCCATCCTTCGACCTTGGCTAGCATCCTTCCCACTCTGGCCTCCAATCAAAATTCATTGCCTCCTTTGCTTCCTCTACCTACCTCCAGCCGTCCCTCTCCCAAAAAGACGGTACCAATCACCAAGAAAGAGCCGTCTCCATCTGTCACCGCACCATCAACCCATAAGGTGGTACAGAAACCCCTTCCAACCTCGCCTAAGCAAAAGTCACCAAACTCGCGCATATCAACTAGTGTGGACCCTTTAGTGGGCTCATACTCGTTGATATTGCGTCGACTTCTATAGACCTCCAACATAACCCTTCCACCCATATGACCTTTCCAACCTCTCGGGTCCAAGCCCTCCTGGTTCGACGATACAAAAATTTGCTTATATCATCGTACACCAGGACACAATACCGAGACTTGCTGTGCCCTCAAGGCCATCATCCGCCGCCATATGGAGAAGGACACTCTTCTCCTTGAGGACACTCTTGACCAGACCCCGACTCCTTCCCATCCAACCTCTTCAACCACGACAACATCTCACCAGCAAAACACGACCCCGTCTTCACCCCCTATTTTCGAAATCAATGCTATCTGTATAACCACTAGGTTGCAAAAGGACAAGGCAAAAGAAAAAGCTACCATTCCTTGGACCTATCCCTTCGTCAAGCCACCTCTTGCGCCCAAGCCTAAAATTTCTATCCTTGGCGCATCCCAGCCTTCTTCATCTTCCTCTTCTGGGCCAATTCACGACTCCATGCTGAAGCAGCTTCATCAGACACCTGTGAAGATGTCCCTCTATGACCTTATCCAAACCTCGCCTCAGCACCGTCAAGCCCTCATCCAAGCCTTGCAAGCAGCGGAGGTCCAACCCGAGGACCCCCAGCCACTCGCTGCCCTCGTCCATTCTTTATCTCCTGTTAACTCCATCACATTCAATGATTCTGAGATTCCTACATCCAACACGGAAGATCAGGACGCCGCCCTCTTCATCACTACCTATGTTGATCGGACACGCATCAAACGCGTTATGATCGACGGTGGCACTAGCATCAACATTATCTCTACCCATGCCTTGGATCAACTGTCTCTTCCCAAGAATTGCGTCTCCAAAATTGATGCGATCTTACGCTCTTTCAATGACACCACCGCCACGACCATTGGCACAGTCATCCTTCACATTCGCGTCGGTCCACGCACAGTCCCAAAGCTCTTTTATATCATCGAAGGAGAGTTTCAATACAACATTCTATTGGGCCGACCTTGGATCCGTGCCATGGCCTGTATTCCCTCCACCCTGCACCGTTGTGTGAAGTTTGAGCATGACGGGCAAGTCCATACCATTCCCGCTGACCCTTCACCCTTCAAGACTTGCAACACAACCTACCGTCCCAACGATGTCCTCATTCCCATCAAGCCGTCAACTCCGGCACCGCCTCCATCTGTGAAAGCTTTGACCAGTTCGCAATCGGCGGTCGCCCTCACCTCTCCTCTTCAAGCGCCGACCAAAGACCTCATGGACGACATCTTCCAACGACTATCACTTGGGGAATATCGCTTGTTGACCCTAGACATGCTCCAAACTCCGCAAGAGTATGGATGCCTTCACCTCAGTCCCAATTACGACCATCGGATCAGGATGGTCATACCTTATGGTCCTCCTCACTTCTGAACCAACTTTGTCTATGGGGGGCTCAATCAAGCTCCTACCAACGGCAATTCCCTTTCTTCACCCCAACCTTTCACATCAGATTTCTCGTTTCTTGGCAACCCCACCTTTGCACACACTTACCTTTACAGGTGTGCATGGAAGGGTTTTGGTTTCAGACGTTATGAGCAGGGCTCTCATCAGCCTATCGAGTCACTCAATGATGACGATGCCAAGAAACGGTATGGCCTGGGATATCATGACCCCACTCAGGCTCCTTCCGACCTTTGTCTCGAGCCAACCATTGACCAATCTCCTCCAAACTCACCCATTTCTCCTTCATCACCTACGGAGTCGGTGGTCTCCATCCCTCCTAGTTTTTTTTCCATAAACACCATCCGCCTGGGACCCCTGACCTATCAGCTCAATGGGGTGTCCAGGTCTCTCCCTCTCATTTTTTCTAGCATGGTAGAAGATGAGTCAGCAACCATTCACACTGTCCACTGCGTTGACGATGATGCCATCCTTTCCTACATGGGTGCCAATGACTCTTTCATCCAGCGTTCCCTCCCTTCCGAGACCCAGGTTATGTTAAATGAGTCCACCATTGACATCAACCTCCCTTCTTCTTCTGATGTTCCTCACGTCTTAAAGATTGGCCAATCTTTAGACGCTCAGGAGCAGCTTGACTATGCCCAGTTCCTTTTCGACCATAGCAAGGCCTTTGCCTGGACTTACAGCGACATGCCTGGCATCGACCCCACCATTGCTACCCATAACATTGTCACCAAACCAGAGGCTAAGCCTGTTAGGCAAAAGCTTCGAAAGATGCATCCTCGCGTTGCACTCCTCATCAAAGAGGAGCTTCAGCGCCTCCTTTCTGTCTCCTTCATCCAACCCATCGATTATCCGCAGTGGGTCTCTAACATCATCCCAGTTACTAAAGCAATTGGGGGGATTCGAATCTGCACGGACTATCGCGACCTTAACCTAGCCTGTCCCAAAGACGACTTCCCTCTTCCTAACATTGACCAGCTTGTTGATCTCACGGCTGGCCATGAGATGCTATCTCTCATGGATGGGTTTTCAGGATACAATCAAATCCTGATCGCACCGGAAGATCAGCACAAGACTACCTTTATCACCCCATGGGGGACTTTTTGCTATCGAGTCATGCCTTTCAGCTTGAAAAATGTTGGTGCCACATATCAGCGCGCCATGACCTACATTTTCCACGATCTCCTCCACAAAATCATGGAGGACTATGTGGATGACCTTCTCGGCAAGTCCAAGCTTCGCCGCGACCACTTGACCATTCTCACAATTATCTTCTCTCGCCTTCTTCAATATAATGTCCGCCTTAACCCCAAGAAGTGTGTCTTTGGGGTCCTCTCAGGCAAGCTTCTCAGCTTCATCGTTTCCTTTCATGGTATCGAGATAGATCCCGCCAAGATCCGCGCTATCCTCGAAATGCCACCCCCGACCAATCTCAAGCAGCTTCACAGTCTCCAAGGGAAGCTCCAGTCCATTCGCCGTTTCATCTCGCAGCTTTCAGACTACTACCAACCTTTTCATCGTCTCCTTAAGAAGGACGTCTCCTTTAAGTGGGATGAGGACTGTCAAGAGGCTTTTAAAGCCCTCAAAAGCTATCTGGTCTCTCCACCAGTCCTCATTCCACCTAAAGACGACCAACCCTTCTACCTTTATATCTCTGCCACCAACCATTCGTTAGGTGCCATGATCGCGCACCGAGACGAGCATCATCGTGAGCAAGCGATTTACTACATCAGCCGAACACTGGTTGACTATGAAACTCGATATACTCGTACTGAGAAACTCTGTTTGGCATTAGTCTTTTTCGCCACCAAGCTCCGCCACTATCTTCTCAACCACAAAACCTTTGTCGTCACTCACACCGACCCGCTCAAGTACATGCACTCCAAGCCATATCAGAATCAACGTATGGCTCGGTGGCTTATGCTGCTCGCTGAGTTCGACCTCAAATTCATCCAGCAGAAATCTATCAAGGGGCAAACCATCATTGACCAACTGGCAGATGCCCCTCTTCTCGACAATCAACCTTCACAGTTTGAGTTCCCTAACGAGTCTATCGCCACACTCTCCACCGATGACACCGTCTACCAAATGACCATGTTCTTTGACGGCTCCAAATGTCAACTCGGTGGGGGTGCGGGGGTCATCCTCATCCCACTCGAAGGGGAGCCCATGCCTCTATCTTTTAAGCTTGACTTTGATTATACCAATCATATGGCCGAATACGAGGCCTTAATTTTGGGACTTCAAATTTCCCTTTCCCTCCACATCAAGTCTATCAACATCTTCGGCGACTCACAGCTCGTCGTCAATCAAGTCAACGGTTCATACCTCTGTAAAAATGAAATTTTACAGAGGTATAAAAATCGTGCTGACCTTCTCTTGGCATCTTTCGACCATTACCTCTTGCAGACTGTTCCACGCTCTACGAACAAGTTTGCTGACACCATGGCTTCTCTTACTTCAGAATCCCATCTTCATCATCGTCATCTCGACTTTTTGTCACAGTGCATTGTGTACCTTTGCCTTCATACATCTCTCCTCACATCGACCAGATCAACACTATCAATTCTAGCCCACGAGATGACTGGTATAAGCAACTTGTGGACTACTTGTCTCTTTCTGTCACTCCTCCCAACCTCTCTAGTAATGCGCGGCGAGCTTTCATCAAGCGCACAGCTCGCTATACCATACTAGGAGGTCTTCTCTATAAGCGAGGCTTCGACGGCCTCCTCCTTCGCTGTCTAACCTCCACTGAAGCTTCTCAAGCCATAAAGCAAGTCCATGACGGGATTTGTGGTGAACACTTCAGTGGAAACTCGGTTGCCAAGCGCATCCTTCGCCTGGGTTATTATTGGCCCACCCTTCATCAAGACTGTAGCGACTATGTTCGACGTTGCATCAAATGTCAGCAACACTCTAACCTGCTTCATCTCCCCAGCCACGCCTTGCAAGTCGCTCAAGATTTTTGGCCTTTCTCTCAGTGGGGCTTGGATCTTATCGGTGAGATTAACCCTCACTCGTCTCTTCGTCATCAGTCCATCATCACTGCCACTGAATATTTCACCAAGTGGGTGGAAGCCATTCCTCTTGTCTCCACAAAAGCCGACAAAATTGTCAACTTCATCAGCAACCACATCATCTGTCATTTCGGTGTCCCTCACAAAATCATCACCGACAACGGTAAATCCTTCAAAAACAAGACTGTCCAAAAACTATGCGACTCATTTGGCATCAAAATCAGCTTTTCTTCGCCTTACTACCCACAAGCAAATGGGCAGGCTGAGGCTTCCAACAAAATTCTAACTAAAATTCTCATGAAGGTGGTCAACGATACAGGAAGGGATTGGCACATTCATATTCCCTTCGCTTTGTGGGCCTACCGCACTAGCATCCGAACCTCTACGGGTGCTACTCCTTTCTCCCTCGTGTACGGAACAGAGGTTGTCTTATCTCTCGAAGTACAGATCCCGTCTCTTCGCATCTCCCTACATGACATTCTCTCCAACGACGACTTTCATCAAGATCGCTTAGCTCAACTTGAGTTACTTGACGAGCGCCGTCTTGCTGCCCTCAATCATCTCCATGTCTACCAAAGTCGCATAAAGCGGGCCTACGACAAAAATTTGTGAGAACGAGATTTCAACATCGGAGACCTCGTCCTCAAAGAGAATCAGCACGTGACCAATATGGAGCGAAGTAAACGAGGCAAATTCACCCCCAATTGGCTTGGACCTTTTATCATCATGCACAAGTATGGGTCAGGGACTTATTGTCTGTCCTCCCTCGACGGACGGCCAGAACCTGAGCCTCTTAATGCGTTGCATCTTCGACCATTCTTCTGTTAGTCGAGTACTTGTCCACTTGACACGTAACTTGAGCTCGTCCCTTGAGCAATCCTCATCCTCTTGATCCTCATCCCTTTCAACCCTATTCCCCTTTAACAAGTCCTCTACAACCCTTTTATGATGCACGGATGCTTTGTCCTAATAAAAAGGAGTCCTTGAACTTCTACAGTCTTGTCCATGACCCACAAAAAAAAAAAAAAAAAAAAAAAAGATGTCAAAACATATCCAAGGTCACAAAATCAAATTCAAAAAGACAGACTGATCCCTCGAAGGACAGCTATACTATCATTGTTGTAGCTAATAGACTGATCCCTCGAAGGACAGCTATTCAAACATTATATAAAGCAAAAATATAGACCACTCCCTCGAAGGATGGCTATGACTAAATCTTGCTACAAATAGAAACCTTTCTTAGAAGCTTCCCGCATTGATCAGCTTCGCAACATGACCACTAAATCAAAAGACATCTCCATGTAGGCTTCCCGCATCGATCAGCCTGCACCAAAAAAAAAAAAAAAAAAAAAAAAAAAAAAAAACGGGTCATGGACTTGGCTTGTAGTTGTCTCAGGGTCTCCTATAAAAAGGGGCAAGGTTATTCCTGCTCTTAAACTGGGTTACCCTATCCTCCTCCTATCACCTGCTCAGGGGACTTCGAGCTCACTTTAATGTCAAAGTGATTCGATTACCGTTCTAACACAACACTGGTCAACGACATAATGCATGAACGGGGCTTTTGTTCTAATAACCCCTATCTATGCTTCCTTTCTGGTCCTTGTCAATGAAAGAGCAATTTGCCTTTCATCTTTTCTCTACACTTTGGTCACATTTAACCGCATCAATTGGCGACTCAACTCAAACCAAGCCATTTTTCATCATTTTCAGCTAGCATCATCCTAGTCCATTTCACATAGTTTCTATGGACACCAATACACATGGGAACTACCGACCAGACCCAATTTATGTTAAGCATAAACCAATACTTGCTGAAGCATAAATAGACTTCCATTCATTTTTAGCATACATCCATCACGACTATGGAAACTTGCTAGGGATGAAAGCCTCTCGACCAATGTGACATCTGTAGCATCATCTTGCCCTCATCATTTTGACACTTGACCACATCCAATCATCGATCAATCTTTTCCCTTCATCCAAACTACATTGGTTTGAGGCCCTATGACCAGGGCTATGTAGGCAGCACTCAGATAACACATCCTCTGAGGTTAGCTCGACCACCCCCGTTTGTTCGTCTCTTTGATGGATAAACCTTCCCTTCAACAACTTTGACCAAGACCAATCAATCTCTTTGACCCTTCCTCCCTTTTAGGGAGAACTACATAGGCCTGAGGCCCCTAACGACAGGGGCTATGTAGGCAGCACTCAGTTGACATGGGGTCTTCTGGGGTTAGCTCGGCCACTTTCTTCGTCACTTTCTTTCATCTCCTTCTCTCGTCACCTGTCAATCACATCACAGTCAATAATATATTCACATAATCATTAATATACTCTCATTTTCATTATAACATCATCAGTCATTAGTCATAAATTTCATCCATCATAGCTCATTAAATATTTGCATAATCCACATTCCATATCACATCTATCATCATATAATCATCATCAATCACTATATAATCATTAAACATAACCTAATCATTATTCTCATCATTAGCATCATCATAATCATCATCATATCATATCAAAACATGCATCATGAAACACATTAAACATCTATAACAATTCCATAACACATCAATGGCTAAAATCTCATCATCTATATATCAAAAATCAGTTTTATACAAAGCAAACACAGTCTGTATTTGTCTCTCTCTCTCAAAAATCAAATACATCTCTCGTCTTCGGCTCGTAGGCCGGTATATACATCAAAAACATGGTACAACTCTGGGGCTGCCCTCAAGGCTGTGGCTGTGGCTGTGGTGGTGGTGGTCGAGAAGAGGCTGTATCCCCTCCTCCCTCTGATCTCTGCCGTCTGCGTGCCCTAAGTTGCCGATGTCGACCGATTTGCGCCGACGTCGGTCTCTTTTGGGCATCGACGTCAGTTACATAGCCGACATCAGTGGCCTTCAAACCTTTTCTCCCTCTTCCAAATGACCAAAATCATGTCCCTAATCAAGTCAAGTCCTTCAGACCATGTCATTTTGACCCCTTGGGGCATATTTAGATTCCTTTTTGCATCCATCCATCGACCACCAGACATTGGGGATCCTGCCTATCCCCTTCGACCTTCGACCACTTCCAAGACAATGTTGCCTTGGTTGTTTTTGCGTGTATGCTACCTCACGGTTGGTTAGCAGAATTGTCTGCAGACCCTTTTTTTTTGACCCTTCGCAAGTATAGGATCGCGAGCCAGTTGATCCCTACTACTTGTGGCACTTTCGTGTTTCTGGGAGCACTTCCTGAGCCTGGGATACTTGGAACACGATGACCATTTGGAGCTTCAGCTTAGATTGAGTGACCTGATCAGCAGACGACTAAATGCTGGGGCCCAGTTACCTCAATTTTGGCACTCCTTGACCCTCGACATGCGACAATTTGACCCGACCATCCCGTGAAGTGGTATACGCGCAATCACGACTATTGCAGCATTTTTGCTCACACTCTTCTATCCATTTCTCTGTCAAATCGACACTCGATCTTCGGTTCCCTTCTCTCGACTATCGCTTTGAGGGGGGAACACCTCATCTTTTTCCTGGGGCAACCAACTCCTATTTTTGTCTTGCAGTTCGTCAAGAACAACCAACAAGACAAAAAGGGGCAAATGTAGACACCGCAAATGTGTCTGCACCTTGGTTCTCCCCCTTGTCCGCCTCAAACCCATATCCTAACCCTTGGCCTTAGTCCTCTCCATCCATTTGATTAAAATAACTTAAATATTTTAATTAAGTGGCCCCCTTTCCACCTCACCCTTGCCACCTTGGATCCTCCCTTGAATCCCTCCACCTTCCTCTTAGCCTTTATTATGCTAAATCTTCTCATTATCTTCCTCCCACGCCCATTTAAGTGTCCTCATGACCGTTCTTCCCACAATCCCTCGCTCGGTGGCATGCAAGAATGGGCAGAGGCTATTTTTAGTCTCTGTCCCCATTCTGCCACTGCTGACGTCGGCGACCCTTCGGCCGACGTCAGCAAAACTGTCGGCGTCGACAGCCTTCAAGACCCCTTTCTGCATCCGTTGCAGCCCCTGGACCCTTGAGCTCGAAAACTGAATTCTCTTGGCGTTTTGGCATTCGTCTCTTCTCCGTTTGGACCTCGTGCAACAGCAGCAACAGGTGCAAAGATTCTTGAGCAGAGATTTCCTCTTGAAAAGTCTTCTGTGGCCTCAATAACAGCTCTCCCACTCTTCATTCAGCAAGCAAAAAGGTAAGCAGAGTCTGTTATTTCATTCTTTTCTTTAAGTTTTTAGTTATCTGCTGTTTCCTACTCCCTCTATCCTTCCCCCTGAGAGGCTGAAAAGCCTTCTCAAGACCTGTCCTCTATCCATCTTCCTCTCACATTGTTCCACTTTTTATACCAATCCTAGACAACTTCCTCATCCCCCCTGCCAACAAAGACCCTGTACAGGGCACCTAATCAGAACCAGACCATTCCTCAGTCCATCCAAATCCGTCCCCGAACTCTGTCTCGACCCTATTCACAAACCGGACCCGTCCACAGTCCAGAAGACATACCAGACCCGACCACAGGCTACTACCCCGACCGACGCCGGTCACTTCCTCAACCGACGTCGGCAGGATAACCGACGTCGGCAGACCAGATAACCGACGCCGGCAACATTTCTGACCTCGGCGACTGTCATCAACCCGACTGCTCCTTTCAGGTAATCATTGGTATTTTCTTTTCTTTCTAATCTGTTTATCACTTCTGTATTCTGGCATTCTGTATTTCCTTGGTCTTTTATCTGTCTGTTATCAGTGGGTTGACCTCCCTTGAGGAAGTTTTCACACTTTCGGGAACAAGCTTTCACTTGGCAACCCACTGCCTATCTATCTAACATTTTCTTGTCCAAGTTTCTTTTCTTTGCAGGTGTCATTCCTCCACAGCCAAAGAGGGGTGCTCACAAGCGTCTGGATTACGGTGCGCAGTCTATATCCAGGTACTTCTAGCCTTGACCATTTTCCTTAGTTTCTTTATTCATCTTCTAAATGTAGAAAGTGAATTAGCGATAGAAACAATAGGAGATGATCAATAGAGTTGCAGTCAACCTCTAACACAATCATACTTTATTGCCTATCACACACAATCAACTAAGTCAGGTGTCTTGAATTGTGATAACATTAATAAAATGTAGATGAAGAGTCTCAATTTGATGAATACTTTCTTATAAATTGAGATATAAATCCAAGCCCTTTAAATAACACATAAGGGATTGTGATAGTCAATGCAAACCTCTAACATAGTCATACACCATTAGTGTGCACCTATAAGAAGCTAAGGATGTTAGAATGGAAGTATTGAAGCATGTCTCAAGACCTTCAAGGTGAAGAGAATCAATTTGAGGTCTTTTGAGAATATTTGAGATTGTTTGTAGAACCATGTACTATGCACATTGCTCATGTCCACACTCACTAACCTGCATACTAAAATGTCCACCTACATGTGGCCTTACACAAAGACTTGAAGGTATCTATAGAGAAGTCTAAGCATGTTGTAAACCTTCATATAAGGTTGAATAGTTTAGATGAGTTATGAGAACCTTTTTTGAAGCATTAGATTGGTAGGTAGAGTTGAGAAGACATGTTCAAGTTAAAGAATTGAGTTTAAGGACAAGTTTCCATAAAGACCCCAAAACAGAGCCCTAGCCACTTTTGGTGTTAATATATGATGATGAGATATAGAGTCTTGATGAAGTCAAATACATCCATCTCGTAGTCCTTATGAAGGGGTATTAGTTTACAAGAGAGAGTGGGTGTTTGATTAAAGACACATGGTGTTAAGAAGCCTCCATTCTTGATATTCTTTCACTATAAATTTTTAGTGTTGTCTATAGTTTTAAACCTAAAATGACCTTTACAATCCAAAGTTGTAGTATATAAACATATATCCATGATTGAGTGGTCCCATTGAGTTGAAAACACACTAGTGTTCTAAAGAGGATCAAGAGGAGTAAAGGTATGAGTTTGTGACTTGCATCACCACCTATACATGTGATTTTCCCTGAAAATAATTACCTATAGTTGACTGTAGGTTCTTACAGGTCCATGATGTGAACTTAAACATGGAAACATAAACACTTGTTAATGGGAGTTGCCTCTAAAGACTTCAAAGGGATCCTAGTCTATTGTGGCACATATTTCAAGGTTAACATTCACCTACAAGACCCATGTTTACTCTAAATTGGTCAACTACAATTGACTTTAGTTTGACAATGAGTTGAAACATAGTGATTTGGAAGTTGGTATAACATGATCATGACTTGGATAGGTCTATATGAATAAAAAATGTCATTAGAAGACATCAAGAAGTGTTAGAAGTAAAATCATTGAGAGAGGGGTGAATCAATGAACTCAAATAATCCAACTATAATTTTGATCTTTACAATCACTTAATCAATTACCACAAACATTCATGAAGCATACACATCATTCATAGCGATGAGCAAGAGAGATAATGCAAGATCAATCACATAACACATGACACACATGGGAAACCCTCTTGGGGAATAAAACCCACTAGAACCTATAATTGGACTACTATCCTATGATAACAAGATCCAATTTAGACCATTTATAAATGATCAATGAACTACAATCCATATTTAATGTGACTGTAATCCCACAAGGTGCTACCACACCTGTCTAGCTAAGCTGCAACAACAACCAAAACTTTTAGCAAGTTTTGCCTTGTAAGGAGGCTGTAACCACCTTAGATGTTGAGATGCCACAACAACACCTATGAATGCATCCACCTTTGCACTAATGTCTTCAACAGCTGATGATGGACCTTTGATTATCACTCTTCACCTCTGCTCACTCTCAATCTATAAGAGCACTCTTCTTCTAATAGAATCATGACCTATAGGTCATATACATATTCCTTAATCTATTCTACTCTTCAATTCGTCCTTAGGGCACTCTACCCCTCCATCACTCCACAATTCACACACACAAACCTCTCTCAAATATCTCCTAAGTCTCTTGCTTACAAGTTTTCCATATGCCTAAAAACCAACACATTTGGTTTTACCATTTATAGATCAATATTGAATTAAAAAGATCACAATATTTCCATGTTAGCCATAATACATGACTTCACCCTTAAGGCATCTCACATGGGTCACACTTAGGCACAATCCACTTTCAAATAGGCCTAAGTCACTTTTAGGTCGTATGGAGACCTGTTCAGCTCTTTGACACTTATTTAAGCAAACAAAGAACATAGGAACATTTTAAAATAGTATGGACACATAATATATGACCCTTTTGGAATCCTAAAATAATCACAGTCACCAAAACACTCTTCTGCTAAAGCCCAATCAGCTCAAATACTTCTCTGTACACAAAGTCATTATGAATGAAAACACAGTTAACTTCAAAAACTTTATTCATAATGCATAAAATTGGTCAAACCTTAAAAAATCACCTAGATCATCCTCATTGATTCTAAAACACTCTAAAATCTTTAATTCATCAAGATATATCAAAACAAGCTCAATTGCCCTTCTTGGGTTACTTGTAGAATAAACATGAACACATAGTCAACTTTGGATCTCAATATCTTTATTTGTACACACTTCTAAATCCTCAAATAAATATTTTTATATGTGAATTGGAGTCCTCTACCACTTTTATTTTTATTTCATGGTCAAATTTTGTTTAGATCAAAAGATATGGTCCAAAAACCATAGATTGGTTTTTTCCTTTGTAAAATTCACATATTTAAATGTCAACGATCATAGTTAAACATCAAACACTATACTCGCATCTCATGTCCTCTTAGATTTGATTAATATTACACCATAAATCTTCTATAAACTTTAATACATAGGTTTCAATGATCAAATGTTAAACCTTAGTTACTTTGACCTCATCTTGTGCAATCTTGCAATGTTGACTTATCGTGCACCGTTGATCTCTATGGATCAACCAGGTCTTTAACTTGTAATGCTTACCATTTGATCAATATGTAAAAACATCCACTCACCATTATATCCTTATCCTATAAATTTTATTATTCATTAAACCTCTAACACTTCTTACCATCTTGCTCAATACGCACCATTAAATCATGATCTATACGATCACCCACGCACTGTTGGATCTTCATTTGGTCTTGATCTTTAACTCTATTAACCAACAACCATTTTGACCTCTTTAATCAATGCAGACCATAGATATTCACTATATGAAATAATATGAGCTATTATATCTCCACTAAGTCCAGATCTTTAACATCATGAAATTTGACAAAGTATGGGGACCAACTATAATATGCCTGGAAAGCCTACTTTGGACCTCAATAACTTCTTCTATGCTTAGATGCATGATCTCAAATTTGGACCATATGATCTACTCACATAGGGGAATCTATCCATATAGTAAAATACTCCTAGAACCTTTACATGTGTGAGATATATCTCCATTAAAATGCCTTCTCAAAATCTTTTGTCATGGAGCCAACTATGCTTACAACTTGTTTGGGAGACCAACTTTGAACATGCATATCTTTTGTCGCACTTTAGCACATGATCTAAAATTTATCACAAATAAACTAGGCTAAAAAATGAATAAAACCACATGATCACATTTTCTTGAAATATCTATACATGTGAGATATGCCACCATCAAAATGCTTACTTGGCTCTACTAGCACCCCTTTTCAAATTTGGCTAAGTATGGGAACATAGTGAATTATGTCTGAGTAGCCAAATTTGCATCCTTATATCTTTGACTATGTTTCATCACATGAATTAAGATCTGGTGCATAAAAAATAAGGAATAGTGTGATCACAACCATATGACCAACTCCCCTTGACTCATTCCCATGTGATAATGGTGATGTCATCAAATTGCCTACTTAGATTTTCTGCCACTAAACCCAAATTGTCTAGATGACAATAATGATCAACCAGATGAAATAACTCATGCACATAAGCAATTAAAGCTTAAAAAATATCTTAGGGGCCCATTTCACATCCTCAAATCATCATACTCATCCTTGAACATCTTCACCATACAAACTCTGAAGATCAACCAAGCCAACTTCAAGCACACTAGGACAATCATGTTACACACTTTATCATTATCACTTAGGCTATCAAAGCACTCCATCCACTCACTAGGACACATCCATGAAATAACCATGACATCATTGAAAAATCTTCAAAAATATCCCCCCTTTGTCATTGATATCAACACCCATTAATATACAGCTCACCTTTCTTCTCTCTCTTCAAACACTCTCACAAACAAGAACTTTCTCCCCCTTTGACACAAGTACAAAGTGGGCACCAACTAATCTTGAGGACCTAAAAAGACTACCAATAGGATTATACCATATTATAAATATATTACGCACTCCCCCTTAGCTTGAGCCTACTTCTTCTTCCCTTGATAGCTTCCTCTTGCTCAATGCCAACACTCTCTTCAGCCAAGCACTGCAATCAATGAAGAAAGATCACATAAAAACTACTGGAATCTAATGGAACTCACCAAGAAACATATGAGAGGGACTCCCCCCAAGATCTATAATCCATTACACCTTATGAGCATCTTTATATCTCTAAACATCATGAATAACCACCACATATGCTAACTAGCCTTCTCTCTCAAGCTACTGCAAGGACCACCAACAAAACTTTATGCCACTCACCAAATAGGAAACATGATCTTAACCAACCTAAAAACATCCATTCTAACCCTGTACTATATCTCTTTCACAAACCTCTAGAGCAATATCATGAAATTATTGTTTTCACTTAACCAAAGACCTTTTATTGATTCATAGAGAAAGAAATGACTCCCACGCTTTGTCTTAGATACTCAAAAGTAGTTTTTGACAATGGTTCAGTCATAATATTTATTGTGTTGTGGATCCTATTTATAAATTACAATGTATTTCAAATATTTTACATTTAAATTATATTGTATGCTCTTTATGTATTCTCATTGGGTTTTGAGGGTGATATCTCTCAAACAAAAATTTGGACCCACTTTAATGGGAAATCATTTTGGGTTGACTTTGCCCATGGTTTTGGTACCCATTATTTTGTAATACTACTTTGTTGATGCATTTTATATAGATGGATATTTCATAGGTAATACATTATGAGAATAGAGGTTTAATAAGGTAGAATAGAGTGTGTGAATTTAGGGTACGAATTTAGGAGGGTTTGTTGAGCGCATCTCCAAATAATATTTGTGCATTGTAATTATGAGAAGACTGATCTGAGAGTGGATTATACTATAATAAAATATGAACAAGTATTTCTTAGTGGATGTAGCCCACATTCGATGAACCACATTAAATATGGCCTTATTTTGCATGTTTATTTTTTTTTTTTTTTACATCTCTGTTCATATATATTATTATTGTGATTCTATGAAATTATTCTACATAAATTTCTAGTTTATTCCTAACAATATATGTAAGATGCTCTTTTGTAGGCACATGCTCCAAATTGACACATTGATTAATCACTTGTTTTCTCAATAAATGATATCTAATAGGAATGTGTTTAGTTTTTGAGTGCATAAAAAAATTCTTTGAGATACTAATTGCACTAGTATTATCACAATAAATAGGACAAGGTCCATTTTGTCTTACCTTATAATCCTCCAAAGTTTGTTTCATCCATATAACTTGTGTGAAACAAGAGGCAATTGATATATAATTAGCTTCTACAATTGATAAAGACACTGAGGCTTACTTCTTGCTTAGCCAAGGCACCAAGCATCCTCCCATAAATAAGACCCCACAGTTGGTACTTCTCCTATCATCCACACATCACTACCCAATCAACATCAGTATATGATTTCAAAGAAATTTTTTTACTCCTAGGATACCATAAACCATAGTCTATGGTGCCTTTGAGATATCTCAAGATCTTTTTGACTACTTTCAAGTGAGATTCTTTAGATCATGTTGAAACCTTCCTAAAATACCTACTACTTGCATGATGTTAGGCCCAGATGCAACTGAGTACAAAAGACTTCTAATCATGGATCTATACACAGTTTGATCAACTTTTGGTGAGTCGTCTAATTTACTTAACTTGTATCCTATGATCATTGGAGTACCCATTGGCTTACAATCCATCATGTTAAACTTATTTAGCATATCCTTTAAGTATTTAGCTTGTGAAATGAATATCCCTGCATCAAGTTGATTAATCTATAATCCTAAGAAGAAAGATAGTTCTCCCAACATTGACATTTCAAACTCAATCTTCATAGTATCTACAAATTCTCTACTCATTATATCATTGTCAGATCTAAAAATTATGTCATCAACATAAACAATAATTATCAATTGATGATTACCTTATGTGTTAATGTAAAATTTTACTATCATCTACCCCACTTTCAAATCCTTGAATCAAAAGATACTTATCTAGCCTATCATACCAATCTCTAGGAACTTGTTTAAGACCATATAGAGCCTTCTTCAATTTACACACAAAATCTTGATTACTTGACATGAAGTATCCTTAAGGTAAATCAATGTAGACTTATTTTAAGTTGTCATTCAAGAATGTATATTTCACATCCATTTGATATACCTTAAAACCTTTAAAACATGCATATGCCAAAAAGAGTCTAATTGCTTCCATCCTTTCCACATGAGCAATATTGTCATCAAAATCTATTCCTAAAACCTAAGCATATCCTTTACACACCAATATATCCTTTTTCCTTGTGACTTATCCTTTCTCATTCATCTTGTTTTTGAAAACCCATTTGGTACCTATCATATTTTTATCTTTTGGCCTAGGGACTAAGTCCCATGTTTCATTCCTTTGTATTTGATCAATTTCTTTATCCGTTGCATCATTCCAACTTTCATCTTTGCTAGCTTCCATAAATTTTTTGGGTTCAATCATGGATAACAAAGCCGAGTCTTATTGATTTTGATTAATCAACATTCTCTTTCTATTTTGCAACCTTGCACCAACATTTACAATAATATGAGAGATTGGATGATTTTTATAAATTCTTCTAGATGGAGCTTTAGAATCTTGTCTTTCTTTCTCCTCTTCATCTTCATCATCTGTTTGAATGGATAACTCATCATTATTTGCAATAGAATTATGAATTGAGTTACTTACCTGCACTTTTGTCTTCTTAACTCTACTTATCTCATCTACCCTTACATTTGAACTTTCAACAATATTATGAAGTCTCTTGTTGAAGCACCTATAGGAAATACTGATAGAAGAATAACCTAAGAAGATGTTCTTATTAGACCTTGAACCAAATTTGCCAAGATTCTCGTCATCTCTTTTGATGAATTACCTATTCCCAAACACTCTAAAATGTTTGACATTAGCAGCTTTATTCTTTCATAACTCATAAGGAGTCTTATTACCATTTAATCTAATTTGACACATTTTTAGGATGTAAATAGAAGTGTTGGCTACTTCTTACCAAAATCCATCCAATAATTTTGCATCTTGAAGCTTGGCTCTACCCATCTCAATAATAGTCCTATTCTTCCTTTCAACCACACCATTATGTTGTAGTGTTCTAGCAGCAGGATGTTGTCTTCTTGTCCCATGTTCTTCACAAAAATCATCAAACTTATGAGACCAAAACTCACCTCCTTTGACTAATCTCACACACTTGATCTTTGAACCTTTATCATTTTCCACAAGAGCTTTGAATGCCAAAATTTTTGCAAAAGCTTTTGATTTTTCTTTAAGAAAGAATATCCAAGTCATCCTAGTAAAATCATCAATGAGAAGCATGAAGTAGCTATTACCTTGATTAATTTGAGTTCTCATAGGTCCACATAGAACAGTGTGGATCAACTCCAATGGCTCTATAGTAGAGAATTCCTTGGTTTTGTATCTTCTCTTATTTTGCTTCCCATGAAGACATGCCTTGCAAAGAGAATGAGGAATCCCAGAAATCTTAGGCATATGCCTTACCAACTCCTTTGAACTAATTTTTATCATATTATCAAAATTTATATGTCCAATCCTTCTATGCTAAATCCAACTTTCTTCCAATTGACTTATGAATTACTCTACCTTTTTAGATTCATGGAATACATACATGTTGTTATCTATTTTATGAGCATTTGCAATTAATCTGCTATATTTTACATTTCTTGTTTCACATACATCATCATGAAAAGTTACAAAATTTCCTTGATTACACATTTGGCTCACACTTAAAATATTATGTTTCAAACCTTCTATTTATAAGACATTTTCAGTCCTAGTATGACCATTATCCAAACTCACTATACCTTTGTTGACTATGTTGGCAGATTTGTTGTCACCAAATCTAACTGCACCTGGGTTAGTCTTTTTGAGAGATAAAATTGACCTTATCTCTTTTCATATGATTTGAACATCCACTATCTATGAACCATCTCTTGTTCTCATCTTCTTGAGTATGAAAATTTGCTTAAACAAATAATGACTCTTCCTTTGGTGATTTGCTTGAATTTTACTTCTTTTTTATTTAGACTTGGTCTCCTTAAACCATTTGATAGTGTCAATGACTTTTATATTCTTTTTCCAAAAAGATCTTTTGTAGTTTTTAGCTATATGACCTTGTTGGTTATAGTTGTAGCATATGCGATCCCTTTTGATTTATGGTGAGAGAGAGTAGTCTTTATATCTATGACCAAAATGATTGCAGGAGAAGCAATACCCATGGAAGACATTATTAATATTTGACCTCCCTTTTTCTTGATTATTCCTGATCCATGAATTTTCATTCTTGACCCTTTTGGTGGAGATGGAAACCCTTTTTTCCTTAGATAAGAGTACATCTGAGTAAGTCATATCTTTACTTTCCAATTGTTCAATTCTTTGATTGAGATCTTTATTCATCATGATCTATAGATTCTTTACTTTTGCCTCTATATTTTGCACTTATGCCTTCACATTATTAACTTCTGATAAAACACAATCTAGATTGTCTTGAAGACAAACCATAACCTCTTTGTCAACCATTGTACCTTTGATCACCTTCAAGATATTAAACCTTTACCAAAGGACCCACTCTGATACCAATTATTAGAGCTATAATGATTGATAGGGGGCTGATTTAGTGAGCCCAAATAATTCAAATTCAATTTTGATCTTTTCAAACACTTAATTAGTTACCACAAACATTCATGAAACATACACATCATTCATAGCAATAAGCAAGAGAGACAATGCAAGATCAACTACATAACACATGGCATATATGAGAAACCCTCTTGGGAAATAAAACCCACTAGAACCTACAATTAGAATACTATCCTATAATAAAAAGATCCAATTTATACCATCTAAAAATGATTAAGGATCTACAATCCCTATTCAATGAGACTACAATCCCACAAGGTGCTACCACACTTGTGTAGCTGAGCTATAACAACAACTAGACCTTTTATCAAGTTTCACCTTGTAAGGAGGCTACAAACACCTTAGATGCTAAGCTACCATAACAACACCTATGAACACATCCACCTTTCCAATAATGTCTTCAACACCTGATGATGGACCTCTGATTATAACTCTTCACCTTAGCTGATACTCAATCTGCAAGAGCACTCTTCTACCAACATAATCATGACCTAGAAGCCATATAAATAGTCCTCAATCTATTCTACTCTTCAACTCATCCTCAGGGAACTCTACCCATCCTTCACTCCATAATTCACACACACAAGCCTATCTCAAACCTCTCTCAAGTCTCTCACTTATAAGTATTCCACACGCCTAGAAACCAACACATTTGGTTTTATCATTTATAGAGTAATCATGAATTAAGAATATAATAATCTTTCCATTTTAGACACAATACATGCATTCACCCTTAAGGCATATCACATGGGTCACACTTAAGCACAATCCACTTTCGAATAGGCCTAGGTCACTTTTAGGTCCTATGGATACCTATTCAAGTCTTTAACACTTCTCTGAGCCAACAAAGAACATAGGAACATTTTACAACAACATGGACCCATACTACATGACCATTTTATCATCCTTAAATGATCATAGTCACTAAAACACTCTTTTGCTAAAGCTTAATTAGCTCAAACACTTCTCTAGACACACAATCATCATGAATGAAAAAATAATCAACTTCAAAACCTTTGTTCATATTGCATGCAATTAGTCAAACCTTCAAAAATAACATAGAGCATCCTCATGAAGTCTAAAACACTATACAATCACCAATTCATCAAGATATATTGAAACAATATCAAAACAAGCTCAATTACCCTTCTCGGGTTACTTGCAAAATAAACATGAACACACAGTCCACTTTGGATCTCAATGATAGGTATTCTAAGAGCCTATATGCAAATTTAATACATGTCAGAGAAGCAAATACATAGAGATAATTATTTTAAACACTCTCAATATATTATTTCACTCTATCTCAAACATCTTGGACATTACACATATTTATAGGAATCATATTCCTATATTTTTTCCACTGATTTCTCACTTGAAATATTTACGATATTCTCTCACATGAATCTTATAAATAAGAAAACCTATCATGATATATTGTTATAAAAAATAAAAATATATCTCAAAAATATAATATTCTAACTAATGTAATATTACTGTATTAACCATACGGTTATAACAACTAATTACGAACCTATTACTATTACCTCTCAGTAAATATCAACCTATTACTATTTACCACTTGATAAATACCAAAATTTAATTAATGTGAAAACTAATCCCAACATTCCCCCCTATAGTTTTTACATGGTATAATAGATTTCTTTTTTTGATCATAGCTTGCTCCACCTCCGTGTGCTCATGATCTTCTATAAATGCATGCACCATCACACATCTCTTTATTTACACTCATCTGTAATTGATTTTCATAGGTTCACCAATAACCTTCCAAAATGGTTTTATCAGGTTCACCAATAACCTTACAAAATAGTTTTCTTAGGTTCACCACTAACCTTATAGAATAGTTTTCTCAGGTTCACCACTAACCTTACATAATGGTTTTCACAGGTTTACCACTAACCTTACAACATGGTTTTCATAGGTTTACCATCAACCTTTCATCATTACTACTAAAATACTTTTTAAATAAACATTATCTAATGTAAATATACAAAAGGGTTACATGGGAATATCATTCACAAGTGAATAGGTACAACTGTTCTTATTTTTCACACATGATGAAAAATAAATGTAACTACCATACTGAAAAAAATGAAATCTAAAAATAACACACTGCACATAAGTCACCAAAACATTGATGTAGCCCCATCATTGGTGACTGATGAGAGGTCACTGAAATACCTCCTTCTTCCATGTATCCTCTAGTCTCTAGTATTTGATATTGCTTACTTAGAAAGTTTGTCTTTGAAATGCTCTAATGGTTCTGACAGGTTCTTTATTGGTTGCTTTCATAAAAATTAAAACCCCCTCATTTTTCAAACATCATGTATAAGTGAGAATGCATCCATAAAAAAAAATGTTTCTTAGTAATCACCTAAATAATACCCTAATATTCACCTTAGACCAAAAATACATGCTAATATTTAGAAATTAGCAATAACATCTAATGACATACTATTGACTTTGGACATTCAACTCAAAAAAATTGACACTTTTGATTTTGACAAATGACTCAAAAAATAATTTATCATTTTTGGACACAAAATGACTATAACAAGACTATAAATAAAAAAACTTTAAAAAAATACTAAACTCACTATTGTAAAATCTATATTTCTGATCTGAGTAACATTTTAGGTGACAATTCAGGCAATAGTTCTACCCCAATTAGTGGTAAAACTTCTGGGAGCCATAACTTTTGCACCATAGCTCTGTTTGACTCCCTGTTTGAAATGTTGGAAAGCTAAGAATGAGGGGAAAATAATGAGATGACACAAATCTCTACTTGGTGGGTTTTGACCCTCAAAAACTAAATGTAAGTGCCCTAATTTTTAATTTTAGTAGCGCAATCTAAAAATAGTAAGTTTCTAAAAATAGTAATTCCTCGAATTTTGTATTATTGTGAATCATGGAAGTCAAACCACTTAATATTACTTGAGATTGGTGACCTTATACATCCTATTCCTACCTTCAAAATGTGTATAAATTAATATGTAACCCAAAAATAAATTAGACATCTCTTCTCAGAGATAGGCATATGTTTGGATCTACAAATTTGATCAATATAACATATCTTCTAAGAGATAACATTATTACAATTGTGTTGTTCTTCTTTTTTGAATTATCTTTCAACCAAATCTTCTGAGTGTTAGATTAGTGGTATCATAGTGATTTGTATTTAGAGTGTATGATGTTGAGGATGAGGTCAGATTACAAGAAGTTTGGGTGGAAAATAGAACTAGCAGACTATCCACATGTTTACTCCAAATGACCTCAAATGGTAGACAACACTGAGACATCTGATCCTTTCAAGAAAATCATGAATGAAGCCCTCTACTAGCAGTAAGCACATATGCTACAAAAATTCACCCAAATTCTCCAATAAATCTCAATGGAAAATTCTGGATCCTCATCTGCAACCCCACATGTTTTCAGTGCCCTAACACCCTTCAAGGTTCAGGTGAATTTTGATATCCCTATATTTAAAGGCAAAATCAATGATGATGAAGTAGAAAATTGGTTGGATCAATTTTCATCTTATTTTTCTATAAATAAATTCATTAATAAAGAGAAGATCACCTTTGCTCTTTTGAAAGCATCATTGCCTATCAAAAATTGGTGGGAAGTGTACAAGAAGAGATTAAGTACAAATGATATTGGCCTTGAGGTAGATCCTACCTGAGATGATTTCATAGAAGCTATAAAGGAAGAATAATACCCCATTGGAGCATATGATGATCTATATATAGAGTGGCAACAACTTTGCCAAGGTAAGGAATAGTATGTTCAAGATTACATTGACATTTTTCATTCTCTATCTATGAGATTGGGCATCTAAGAAAGTGAGAAACATAAGGTTCTCAAATATTGTGGTGGACTACAATGGTATATATGGGGGGAGATGAAACTCTTCAATTTGGAAACCCTCAGTGAGGTGTATAAGTTCATAGTGAAGATTGAGCAGAAGCATGGAAAAATGAATATGAAAAGTCAACCTTCAAAATAGAAAAGTGACAAAGAAGATCAAACATGAGGCCAAAATTGGAAGCAAAAAGAAGGGAAGACTAAAAAATAGTGTGATTAACAGAAATATGGAACTCACTCCAAAGAAGAATGTTGAGCCATCAAGTCCCTACTTTTGGAGTCACAATCCTCAACATCTACTACTCTATCTCATACACACCCTACAGTCAAAGATGATGAAGAAGAGATTATAGATGCTAAGTTTGATGCCATCATTGCTTCATCATAGACCCATGAAGAGACGCTAGATAATAAGGAAAGGTTGTTTCACTCTAAGTTATGGGGTGAAAGATAAGCCTCTGCATTTCATTCTTGATAGTGGGAGTCAAAATAATTTAATCTCTATTAATGTTGTGAAAAGCCTAAATCTATCCATGAATCCTCACCCAAAGCCATACAGTATTGGATGGTTGAGTCCAAGGAGATACCTCCACGTTACCCACCAATGTCTTCTCTCATATGTAATAAAACCTTTCCAAAATGAGGTCTTGTGTGATGTGGTCAATCTGGATGTTTATGATGTACTTCCTTGTTAGCCATTCATATATGACCTACATGGCATCTAGAAATCACGAACTCAAAGGTTCACCTTCACTCTTGGAACATGATGCTATAGGGTACTAGAGGTACCACCTTCTACATTTATCTCCCTGATTAGTGCTAAGAAATTCATTCTTATGGTGGTCAATCCACAAAAATCTAAAAAGGCCAATGTTTCAGCCCCAAATACATAAATAACATAAAAAAAATTAAATAGGTACCAAGCTAAGGAAGTTCATGGCCTTCCATCCACAGATTGATGGTTAGATAGAAATGGTGAACCATTGGGCCCAGTACAACTCCACAAAGCATAGTCCATTCCAGGTATGTATCGAGAATCAAATCAAAACACAATTATCACACTTGATGATAAGTATTGATGCAGTGGGGACCATTGATTCTAAAGGAGGGAGGATCGATTTGAGAAATATTTTAGGTGACAATTCAGGTGATGATTCTACCCCAATTAGTGGCTGAACTTTGGAAGCCATAAATTTTGCATCATAGCTCCATTTGACTCCCCATTTGAACCATTGGAAAGCTAAGAATGAGGGGAAAATCATGAGATGGCATGGAGTTACACTTGGTGGGTTTTGACCCCTAAAAACTAAATGGAAGTTCCCAAATTTTTAATTTTAGTAGTGTAGTCTAAAAATAGTAATTCCTCAAATTTTGTATTATTATGGATCGTGGAAGTTGAACCACTTAATCTACCTTGATATTGATGACCTTCCAAATCCTCATCTTACCTTCAAAATGTGTATAAATGAAGATGTAACTCAAAAAGGAAATTAGACATCTCTTCTTAGAAATAACATTATTACAATTGTGTTGTTCTTATTTCTTGAATTAGATTTCAACCAAAGCTTTTGAGTTTTATATCAATTTAATAACAAAATTTGAATTTATAAACTCTAATGATAATTAAAACCTAAGTCAATTTTAACATGACACTAATGTATTTGAATACCACAAAAAAATTTCTATCCTAAACAAGATATAATAAAGTCTACTTTATTTAGATAACTATATACAAAACTTGATTAAACAAAATAGACAACATAAAGTCTATGCATAATTTGACATGAGTTTAACATCTTATTGACACAATAAAAAACTTATTACTCGATTGAAAACCTTGAATTCGTATGGTTTTGATATGACACGTCAAAGATGTAGCAGTATAACTTGACAAATGAAGATGATCTCCTAGTTTGGCAAGTTAATAAATTCTAAGTAGATTTAATATAGTTGTACTTCCTGTTGACTCATTTTTGGGACAACATATGAACTATTTTGGTCTTGCAGGCCAAAATTATCTTTTTCGTTCTCAAAAAATTGTTTTGAGTAATCAAATTCTCCATTATTCAAGCTTTTTCAGCTAATAGACTCTATAGGCTAATTTCTACAAACTCTGCATGATTGTTTCTATGGACTCCATAGGCTAATTTATATGGACTCTACATGGTTATTTATATGGACTCCATAGGCTTATTTCTACAGACTCCATAGGCTGATTTCTATGGACTTCGTAGGCTTGTTTCTATGGACTCCGTAGGCTTGTTTCTATGGACTTCATAGGCTTGGAATTACAGACTTTGTAGCAAAGAAGCAAGTTCCAAACACTTAGAAATTTCAAGGCTAGTTCAACGCTGAAGCTCAATCAAAAGGCACATCGACAAGATTCAAATAAATAGAATGAACCATTGAACCCTGCTTCAAAGGTTCAAAGGTTCAAAATTTAAAGGTTCAAAAAGAGTTAAGTGCTCAATGAGTTCAAAGAAGTTCAATTGCTTTGAAAAGTTCAAAGGTTCAAAGACTTCAGCAAACTTAAAGAAAAGAAGACTTTGAAGAAGAAAGATTGAAATGTTGAACCATTGAACCTTGAACCAAAAGAGTTCAAAGTTTAAAGGTTCAATAAGTTCAATAAAGTTTGAAAGACTTAGAAGAACAAAGGATTCAAAGAACAAAGAATGAACCATTGAACTGTTGAAACTTGAACCAAAAGAGTTCAAAGTTCAAAGGTTCAACAAGTTTAATAGCAAAGAAAAGGATCCAAAAAGTTTGAAGGACCAAAAGATTCAAAGAAAGAGAATGAATCGTTGAACCTTGAACCAAAATGGTTCAAAGTTTAAAGGTTCAAAGGGTTCAAAGAAGTTCAAAGTGCAGAAAGGAAGCTTCGAGTGAATGGAAGAAGCAGAAGAAGCTCAACAAGGAGTTCAACCAAAGGGTTTGAATAATGATTGAACCAAAGAGCCAAGTGAATAGACAAGCTGATTGAACTGCCAACCATTGAACCACTTTGAACCCTTGAACCGATGCACTCTAAGGTTCAAGGTTCAAAGTAGTTCAAGTGATTAAGTGATCATAACGTCCCCATAGATGTCAAATATAAGGTAATGAAATATCTGGTGATTTTCAAATATGTTGTGGACCTTGTGAACAAATTCAATGACTGACCCAAGAAGAAGCTAAAGGAGCTAGCAGAAAGTGAGAAGATAGCCTGAGAGCTCAGATCACCAAGAAAAGGACAAAATACAACAAGACATGGTGATGAAAGAGGGAATGATGTAGAAAGACTAGAAATATCTACACAAAAGTTATTCCAGTAGGTGAAATAGTCCACCAGGTGGACATCAGAGAGTGTGAGCACTCAAAGATGTGGCCTATTTTTCTCCATCGAGTAAAGGCGAAGTGGATAGCTGTACACATATCAGGAAATTGACTAGACAACCCTTCCTAAGGAGAAGATATTTTGAGATGAATTGACATGCCACAGTTAAGGTAGATGCCCTGTTCTAGCATGGCCCCTTGACAAAATTGAAAATGCATTCAAGGTATTGAATGTAGCATGGGCCATTTTATGAAACAAAGAGCCCAAGTCTTTCTTGGGGTGCTATATATTGTAATCGCTTATTTTATGCAAATGAGATCTTTTTGTTATCATAAGTGAAACTCTGCCCAAATTGAAAGGCATTTCTTGAGACTTTGAACTTAGATTGTTAATCATATTTTGTTATATGAATGAGAAAGTAGCTTACTTTTAGACTTTGTGCTGTAATAACTTGTGTTATTTAGGGGATTATTCTTATGTCTATTTCCTAGATGTAGTCTTGTTCATTTAATTAAATAAGCAAAACTAGTGGAAGTAATCTGAAAGGTGTCCTGAAGCTGACTATGGAGAGACTTTGTGCTACCACAATTGTCTTTAACATGTTTATTTCTCTATTTCTATGTAAAGGACCTTGGGATGACTTTGTGCCCTCATTATCCTTCATATTTCACTCTTTGGCAGTTGAGGGGGAGACTTTGTGCTATACCTCATTTTGCTGGTTACTGTGCCCCTGTTCTAGTTACTTTTACTACCCAAGAAGGAATCTGGTTGTTGACTGAGTATTACTTTTGAAAAAAGAGAAGTACCTCTAGCAATCACCCAAGATTTTTCCTTTGTCTGTGAACATCATCTCTAAAAAATGAGAGATGGATGGTGTTGTCCTACCACTGAGTGTTATTTTTAGCTTATTTATAATTTATTTATAGTATATAGTGTCGTATAGTTATAGGGAACCTCCCCTTGATGAGAGGAGAGATTTGTCCCCTTTTGATATGGTAAACCTACACATTTGGCTGACCAATCTCCTTATGCTATGGTTGAAACAAACTATTTTGCCCATCAGTTAGCTGGTGACAAAATATTCACCCAACAATTTTTGGTGACTCCATTGGGGACACGACAATTTTGCACAATTTGAAGCCTCAAGCTTCAGATTGAAGCATCACCTGTGTCTTATCCATTATCATTATAGCCTTATCCATTTCCATTATATACTCTGAGCTGTGAAACTAGAGACACTGGAGATTGAGCATTTCATTTCAAAGGTTAGAACACTACTAGCTTCACGCCAATAATTTTTGGTGACTCTGCTAGGGAAGAACGAGTAGTTTGAAGCCTTAAGCTTCAAATTGAAGTAGCACCAATTCTTTTCCATTTTTACTATTTCAATCTGGCAGCTCCATGGTATATAAGAAACTAGAGATCCAAAGGTGTTGTTGATCCTATTTATGAGTTGGTGTAGCAAAGTAATTTTGAGTTATTTCCTCCACAACCTCACCTTTAATGAACTAGGAGTCTTCTTCCTACCAACACCAGGTCACCAACACAAGGCAGAGCTTGTTTTTCCTCTGCTAGCAGAGCTTTGACTATAAATACTCCACCCAAATTTTTTATCCCCCTCTTTTGTAATCAAATTATGGCAGATCAAGGCCCCTAAGGTAACTCTTTTGGTCCACTCAATTTAACTCCACCTCTACATGAGCTACCACACAGTTTAAAGAAGAATTTCCCTAAGTTCTTTGGTGATGGGAGAGTTCATCCTGATGAACATATTGTAACCTTTAGCATAGCCTGTGGTGTTATAGGCATGGAGTATGAGGATGTAGTAGTCAGGCTATTTGTGTAAATGTTGAAAAGTGCTATTTTAGACTAGTTCTATCATCTATAGGCCCAGATTGTAATTGATTGGAACACTCTCAAAACCAAATTCAAAGCAAGGTTTAAACCTGCAGAAGATGCGTATGCCCTATTGGCCCAACTCACACAGATGAAGAAGGAGCCTCATGAACCTATGAGAGACTTCATTGCCAAATTTGACAAGTTGAGGAATAAGATCCCTGCAATTGCTCAGTCAACAGTTGAGAATCTCAAATTCTTCTTCATCAACTCTCAACTACCTGAAATGAGTTTTCTACTAAGATAGGTTGGCCACATAGACCTTGCTACTACTCAAGATTTGGCCACTAAGGTGGAAGATGATCTCATCTTGGCGGGGAAGATAAGGAGAGATCCTAATAGAGGCAAATATTCTTCATCTTTTGAGAATTCATCTACAGGCACCACTGATCAAATGGTGCAAAATCTAGCAAATGAACTGCTAGCCTTGAAAAGACAAATGGCCCAAGGTATGTTTGCTCCTCCTTATCAAGATATTCCAAGGAAGACATTTTAAAACTAGTCATATCAAGGCAATGCTGCCAAGAATCAAGGGCAAACAAATCATCTTCCTCCCCCATAGGGGAACCTTGCCATTAAAGCACCTCCAACCAATTCAGTAGTTGGATATCTTGAAATAGAATCTAGTTTCTCCTTCCAGCCTGAGTTGAACCCAAAAGATGACGCTAATCTCTTCACATAGGGAGAAGAAGAATTAGCTAGCAACTCCAACATTGGTTTCTTGAATTATCAAGATGAACCTAAAAGTAAAGGTGAATCATTTAATGGATCATACGCTGTATTCACCTAGTCCCAAAACTAGTCAGCCTAGCAAGCTGATAAGGAAAAATAGAGTAATCTTAACCAACAATTTCAATTGCTAAGTGGGAAACCACTCTGCCTTTTCAATCAAAGGACCTAGTGATCCCTAAAAAAGTAAGTACCTCAAGTACGCCTTCACCTTTAACTTCAATTTTGTAGATCAGTACCCCCTTCCTAAAAACCAAAAGGATGAACTGCCTTCCCCTATTCCTAATTCATTTTAGATATTTGATATAATCGACCATGTCAAGAAAACCAAAATTCAAATGTCTGAATTTGAATTCCTGCAATCCAACCCTGAGCAATTGGATAAATTGATTCAATATGTAAAGGATAAAGTGATCCCTACAAGACAAAAAATTCTAAAAGTAACTCTTGGTCCCCTTAAGAACACATCCACCTAAAAAAACCTTATCATTACTCCTCCTACTACCCCTAGGAAAATAGAGCTTTTCTATGTTTCACTGTTGATAAACGGTCACAAGCTGAGCAACTATGTCATTGATTTTAGAGCTTTAGACAATGTCATGCCTACCAAAGTGGCAAATTCTCTTGGTCTCACACTAACCAAGACATTTGGGAAATGTTTCATCATGGAGAACAAACAAGTACCACTATTGGGACAAATCAAGGATGCCCAATTTGCATTTGCAGCATTCCCAGGAAAAAGAATCAAGATGACACTCTTAGTGGCTGACGTCCTAGCCTCCTATGGCATTCTACTTGGACAAAATTTTTGCAAGGATGTTGGTGGCGAGTTGAGCATGGACTTGTCTGAAGTGAGGATCCTAGTCAAAGGGGTCATGTAGAGATTGCTCCCTAAGAAGGAGGCAAAATATGTGGTCACTCAAACATCAGTGCCTAAAGCTCAAATTTTGTTTGAGTCTTCAAGTAGGGATAATTATTTTTTGTCTATTGAAGATGTTCCTATTACAGTAGACAAAATTCCTATGGGTGATAATCCAAAAAGTTTAGACAGGACAGTAGGAGAATTGGTAGAGTAAAGTTTAGATGCAAAATAATCCTCCTCCTTGACCAGGAGGAATCTAAAAAAAGATTAGTTTTTTATAATGGTGTATGGATTCTAGAATTTGATGGCAGCAATTCTTCTACTAGTGCTGAGCTGGGATTGTGTTGATATCTCCTCAAGGAGATATTTTTCCTTCTTCATACAAGTTATAATTCAGCAACACTGACACTACTGAGTATGAATCTCTATTACTCAAGTTGAAGGTAGCTCAAGACAGAGGTGTTAAACTCCTCATGCTAAAGGAGATGTTGAACTGATGGTTTGTCAAGTGAGGAACCTATCTCAAACCAAGAACAAAAGATTACACCATTATCACAATTTGGTATGGGATCAAATTAAAAGTTTTGAAGCTTTCAATATTTTTGTAGTGCCCAGAGAGCCTCATAATCATGCAAATTCATTGGTTGTCCCTACAACCTTCATGGTTCCTCACCTTGATTTCAAAGATAATAGGTACACTATCAAACTAGTCTTTCAACCAAGTGTGCCTAATAAAGCTAATCATTGGCAGGTGTTTGATGCTAACAATCAAATCATGTGCTTCACTGGACCAGAAGAGCAACAAGCTATGGTAGTGGACCATACTATTACATGCCAAAGTTAGGAAAAGAAAATCTTCACCAAGAGAGTAAGGATTTATGGTTTTTAGATTGGAGACCACATCTTGCCATGGGGCAAGAAGAGAGAACTAAAAGGAGTGCACAGAAAATGTGATTCTTGGTGGAGAGTTCCATTCACCCATCATCGGCTCTGGGGAGAAAATACTTTCTTGCTGGTTTATCAAGATGGATTGCCATTTTCTCTGCCTCACAATGGGCAACATCTAAAGCACTTCAATTCTTGAAGTATCAGATAAGATCATTTGTACATATGTATATTTGTAGTCTTTAGTTCTATTTTGCTTTTTTCATTTTCATTTTTGGCACCTTTCTTTTTTGGGTAGCATGACTCCGTAGCCCAATGGCATACTTGAAGGCACTGGAGATTTTGGTTTCTACTCCCTTAGCTGTTTCAAAATTTCAACTGAAGGAAGTTTCCTAACTGAAGCCAACTATTATTCCCAAAATCTATCACTCATTTTTGGGACAACATATGAACTATTTTGGTCCTGTAGGCCAAAATTCTCTTTTCCCTTCTCAAAAAATTATTTTGAGTATTCAAATTCTCCATTATTCAAGCTTTTTTAGCTAACAGACTCTACAGGTTGATTTTTATGGACTCTGTAGGCTGATTTCTATGGACTCTACAAGCTTATTTCTATGAACTCTATAGGCTTGTTTCTATGGAATCCATAGGCTTAAAACTATAGACTCTATAGGAAAGAAGCGAGTTCCAAACACTTAGGCATTTCAAGGCTGGTTCAATGCCAAAGTTTAATCAAAAGGTCCATCAGTAAGCTTCAAACAAATGGAATGAACCATTGAACCATTAAACCCCGCTTCAAAGGTTCAAAGGTTCAAAAAGAGTTAAGCACTCAACGAGTTCAAAGAAGTTCAAACACTTTAAAAAGTTCAAAGGTTTAAATACTTCAGTGGACTTAAAGAAAAGAAGACTTGGAAGAAGAAAGATTGAACCATTGAACTGTTGAACCTTGAGCCAAAGGAGTTCAAAGTTCAAAGGTTCAACGAGTTCAATAAAGTTTGAAAGACTTAGAAGAACAAAGGATTTGAAGAACAAAGAATGAACCATTGAACCATTGAACCTTGAACCAAAAGAGTTCAAAGTTCAAAGGTTTAACAAGTTCAATAAAAAAGAAAAGGATCCAAAAATTTTGAAGGACCAAAAGATTCAAAGAAAGAGAATGAACCATTGAACCTTGAACCAAAATGGTTCAAAGTTCAAAGGTTCAAAGGGTTCAAAGAAGTTAAAAGTGTAGAAAGAAAGCTTCGAGTGAATGGAAGAAGTAGAAGAAGTTTAACAAGGAGTTTAACTGAAGGGTTCGAAGAATGATTAAACCAAAGAGTTGAGTGAATAGACAAGTTGATTGAACCACTGACCATTGAACCACTTTGAACCATTGAACCGATGCACTCCAAGGTTCAAGGTTCAAAGTAGTTCAAGTGACTAAGTGATCATGACATCCTCATGGATGTCAAATATAAGGTAATGAAATATTTGGTGATTTTCAAATATGGCACGGACCCTGTGAATAAATTCAGTGATTGACCAAAGAAGCTGAAAGAACCACCAGAAAGTGAGAAGATAGCCTGAGAGCTCAGATTGCCAAGAAAAGGGCAAAATACAAAAAGACATGGTGAGGAAAGAGGGAACAATGTAGAAAGACTAGAAATATCTATGTAGAAGTTATTCTAGTAGGTGAAATAGTCCACCAAGTGGACATTAGAGAGTGCGAGCACTCAAAGACATGGCCTATTTTTCTCCATCGAGTAAAGGCAAAGTGGACAGCTGCGTGCATATCAAGAAAAAAACCAAATGACCCATGCTAAGGAGAAGATATTTTGAGATGAATTGACACACCACAGTTAAGGCAGATGCCCTGTTCTAGCATGGCCCCTTGACAAAACTAAAAATGCATTCAAGGCATTGAATGTAGGATGGGCAATTGTTATATATTGTAATCTCTTATTTAATGCAAATGAGATCTTTTTGTTATCAAAATTGAAACTCTACCCAAATTGAAAGGCATTTCCTGAGACTTTGAGCTCAGATTATTAATCATATTTTGTTATATGAATGAGAAAGCAGGTTACTTTCAGACTTTGTGCTGTAATAACTTATGTTATTTAGGGGATTATTCTTATGTCTGTTTCCTAGATGCAGTCTTATTCATTTAATTAAATAAGTATAACTAGTGGAAGTAATCTAAAAGTTGTCTTGAAGCTGACTGTGGAGAGACTTTGTGCTACCACAATTGTCTTTAGCGTGTTTATTTTTTTATTTCTGTGTAAAGGACCTTGGGATGACTTTGTGCCCTCATTGTCCTTCATATTTCACTCTTTAGCAATTGAGGGGGAGACTTTGTGCTACACCTCATTCTACTGGTTACTGTGCCCATGTTCCAGTTACTTTTACTACCCAGGAAGGAATCTGGCTGTTGACTGAGTATTACTTTTGAAAAAAGAGAAGTACCTCCAGCAATCACCCATGATTTCTCCTTTGTCTGTGAACATCATCTCTAAAAAAAGAGATATGGATGGTGTTGTCCTATCCTTGAGTGTTATTTTTAGCTTATTTATAGTGTATATACATATATATATATATATATATATATATATATATATATATATATATATATATATAGTATATAGCACCGTATAGTTATAGGGAACCTCCCCTTGATGAGAGGAGAGATTTGTCCCCTTTTGATGTGGTAAACCTACACATTTGGCTGACCAATCTCCTTATGCTATGGTTAAGACAACCTATTTTTCCCATGAATTAGCTGGTGACAAAATATTCACCCAACACTTCCTACCAATGTCCTTTTAAAACTAGGGCATCAAAAAATGTTGGATTTTGATCAAGATTCATGTAGAAAGAGAGAGGAAAGATTGGATACTAATGCAAAATGGTGGATAGTCCAATGCAAAGTACCTCAGAATTGATGTAAGTGTATCGATCTAGATAAAACAAAATACAAACCACAATATTCCACTATCTACTTTGATGTAGGATTAAAATGAAATGACAATGCTCAAAATGCATAGCATGTTACCTTTATGTCATTGAACATCATTTGTAGTTTGATGTAATTGTGTACAAAAAAAAGCTAATAAAATGATGTAAAAAAAGATGATCCACTTTAGAAATCTCAACATCTCCCTTTCAAATCAATAAATATGCACTTAGAAATGGATCATGTTCTACATATGTATAAAGGTAGATTACTACAAACCTCAGAGGCTAACAAAACATATGATTTACTCTTCTAAAAAAATATCTAAAAATTTGTCAAGCTACTTTATTGCTTATGACTCTCATGACTAAATACCTACTTTGATACCATTGATAGGTATTCTAAGAGCCTATATGTTGATTTAATACATGTCAAAGAAGCAAATACATAGAGACAATTATTTCAAACACTCTCAATTATTTCACTCTATCTCAATCATCTAGGACATTACACAAATTTATAGGAATCATATTCATATATTTTCTCCACTGATTTCACACTCAAAATCTGTTTGATATTCTCTCACATGAATCCTATAACACGCAAACCTATTATGATATATTATTATAAAAAATAATAATATATCTCAACAATACAATTTATAACTAATTAAATATTACCATATTAACCATATGGTTATAACAACTAATTACTAGCCTATTAATATTTACCTCTCGATAAATATCAACCTATTACTATTTACCACTCAGTAAATACCAAAATTCACTCAATGTGAAAACTAACCCCAACACTCAATATATTTATTTGTAAACACTTATAAATATTAAAATAAATATTTTTAGATGCAATTTGGAGTCCTCTACCACTTTTATTTCTATTGTATGGTCAAATTCTATCTAGATCAAAAGATATGGTCTAAAAACCTCAGACTGGGTTTTCCCTTTATAAAATTCAAATATTTAAATGTCAACGGTCACGGTTAAACATATAACACTATACTCACATCTCATGTCCTCTAAAATTTCAATAATTATCACACCATTGATCTTCTCTAAACTTTAATACATAGGCACCAATGCTCAAATGTTAAACCTCAATTATTTTGACCTCATCTAGTGCAATCTTGTAATGTTGACTTATCACACATCATCGATCTCTATGGATCAACCAGGTCTTTAAATAACAATGCTCATAATTTGATAAATCTATAAAAATACCCACTTGCCATTATATCCTTATCTTATACTTTTAATCAGTCATTAAACCTCTAAAAATTCTTACCATCTCACTCAATACGCACCATTAGATCATGATCTATACGATCGACCATGCATTGCTAGATCTTCATTTGGTCTTGATCTTTAACTCTATTAACCAGTGAACACTTTAAACTATTTAACTTGATAAAAACCATAGATCTTCACTATATAAACTACACTAAACCATTATATCTCTACTAAGTCTAGATCTTTAACATCATGCAAATTGATTAAGTATGGGGATCAACTGCAATATACTTGGAAAGCCTACTTTGGACCTCAATAACTTCTTCTACACTTAAACATGTGATCTCAAATTTGGATCATATAATATCCTCATATAGGAGAATACATTCATATAATCAACTAATCCTATAATTTTTTCATGTGTGAGATATATCACCATTAAAATGCCTTCTCAAAATCTTCTATCACAAAGTCAACTATGCTTAGAACTTGTCTAGGAGACCAACTCTGAACATGCATATCTTTTGATGCACTTCAATGATGATCTAAAATTTAACACAAATAAACTAAGATAAAAAATAAATAAACCCACATGATCATATTTTATTTAAATTTCCACACATGTAAGATATATCACCATCAAAATGCTTACTCGACTTTGCTTGAGCCCTTTTTCAAATTTGGCTAAGTATGGGAACATAGTGAAGTCTGTCTGAGTAGCCAACTTTACATCCTCATATATTTAACTAAAATTCATTGGACTTGAGATATGGTGAATAAAAAATATGGAATAATGTGATCAAAACCATATGACCAGCTCGCCTTGACTCATTCCCATGTGGCAATGGTGACATCATCAAATTGCCTACTAAGAGTTTTTGCCACTATACCCAAAGTGTCTAGATCACAATAATGATTAAACAGATAAAATCCACTCATGCACACAAAAAATTAAAGCTTAGAAAAAATATTAGGGACCCCTTCCACATTATAAAATAGTCATAATCATCCCTGAACATCCTTTACCATACAAACTTTGAAGATCAACTAAGCCAACTTCAATCACACTAGGACAAACACATTGCACACTTTGTCATTATCACTTAGGCTATCAAAGCACTCCATCTACTCATCATGACACATTAATGAAATAAACATTAAATAATTGAAAAATATCTAACAATAATATGTATAAAATTATATACAAGGGTCCAATATGTAAATTTCACCTACAGTTAGGTTCCTCTCTAAGGAGAAACACAGTCATAGTCAACCTGCAGTTTTGTCTAGTCAAGAGCAAGGTGTATGTTGAAGTGTTTAGAAAGGTTTGGGTAGCAATTAGGTTTAAATAACCTTCAACATTGTTATAATATTATTTTTAGACCCTCATATAGTAGAAACATGGCATAGAAGGGTTCTCATACAAGTAACATAAAGTCTATATGTAAAGCCTGCACTCAATAAGTACTCAAGAGTCTATCTTGAGGTTTTGAGGTGTTTAGATGTGCTATAAACTTTATCTAACCATAAAAATACATGTATAATGTCTCCATTACCTATTAAAGTACCTCATATAAGTTTTTGGAATGAATCAACATGGGAAATGCCTTATATTCTGTCTCAGATAGAGTGCACTCCAAAATGAACAAACCCTATAGACTTAGTGAACAAATGCTAGAAAAAGAAATAGATGATTTTTTAAACCTTTCATGGAAATGTATAAAGTTTTATGAAGCATATACCAACATTTAATACAATTAAAAAGTGATAGAATTCTAACATGATGTCCAAAACCCACAAGTATACAGGCAAACCTTCTAGGTCTTGTCTAGGCCTAAAGCCCACAAAGAAGTATAATATCAAATTTGACACTATATGAGAGTTGAAATGACTTTGATAATTTTTATAGGGGGGTATAAAGTGTTTCCAAGCTTTTTGAATGCAAAGGATACCATAGGGAAGCCACATTTTATCTCAAACCAAATTAGGCAAACATAGAATGGAAGGAGAAGCTCGAGAGGCTAACTTGAGAAGCTCACAACAACATGGATGCTTAGCATGGGTATATGAGGAGTTGGAAGATGTTGAAGGAGGTATTTAATAAATAATTTGTGGATTTTTTTCACAAATTAGTTGTTAGGATTGTAATAACAATCCTTAAGGGGCAAAACATCTCTAAACCCTCCAAAACCCTTGGTAGTGACTCAATGGGAAAGATGAAGAATAAAAATAATCTAAGGTGGATATTTTGACTAGGAAATGAATTTTTTCTTGTAGAAGAATCCATAGATATCCTTCCCATCCATTTTGATTTTAGCCTTCTTGTATAGATAGGGTGAAAAATGGATTTTATTTACTATTTTGGTGTCTTATAGGTATAAAAGTGTTTCAAGAGATGCAAATCATTTTGGGAGATATATTGGGACATAATATAACCTCTCATGTCCATTTATATCATCGTAAAATCTCACAAGTGTCTCTTCTAAAACCTTCATCTCAGCTAGTCCAAACTAGCATAGTGAACAAGGAATGACCAATAAGTGAGAAGGTGAAAACTCTAAGTGGGAGGCCTTTTAAGATCTTCCTAATATATCTAAGGGAATGAGGGATTACACTCCTTTGTATGGATTTTATTGGAAAAATGAAGACAACTTTGGTGTCAAGTGTGAAAGGTGAGTGAAAGAGGAGTTATTTGGACTACAAGCAATGATAATTCATCTTTAGAAGGATGTTAGTGACTAGGGACACAAATAATGCATGTTGGGGCTTGTTTATAACCCCTCCCTCTTAGTGTAATCATATCACCTATCCCTAGTATATTGTGGAGAATTTTATGATACCAAATGATGAAGGTAGTTTCTAGGCAAACAATTGAAGAGTTATATGCAACTTTTTAGGAGTTTCATGCTTTAAAGGACATTTGACCAAGTAGACATTGCAAGGTATATTACATATTCATTTATCCTATATTTTTAACTCCTCTCAACTTGACACATATCCTAGTGATTCTTCAGCTTCATTCTCTTCTCTCCTCTTTTAATTTCTATAAGTAGTAGCCATTTTAGCTCTTGTAGGCTAATTCCACTCCATGTATGGTGAAGACCTATAGGATTGATGTTGTAATTTTATTTTAAACAATAAATACAAATCTAGTTTTGAGTTCATGAATATTTGTCTAAGTGTGCAAGGTTATGTATGATGATGTTAAGTGATAATATTCTATCCTTGCTTCTCCTTATCCTCTCATGTTTATACAAGAGTTATTATTCTAATAGGTCATATAGAGTATAGCTAGTGTGTTAGGCTCCTTTAAGGTGTATAGTTTTTCTTAGAGTGTGAAATATACCCTGTAGTTCTCTTACCTTGTGTTTCCTCATGCATATCACCCCTATATTGAAACACTTATGTTAGAACCTCTTAGAACTTTGAAGCTGGTTTATAGGTCTCGTTGTTTAGTGAAAGAAGTATGATGTTATTGTGGAAATCAGTTTTTTGTATCACCCCCTTAGAGTATCTTTATTTCATGTAAAATTCTACCCCCTTTCCCATAATAAATTTTTTAAGTAGGTGATAAGCATTTCAAGGTAAATTCAGGGAGCTAGCCCTTAAACCTAGAGGTCTACTTCTATTGTAGGTAAACCCACATACCTATAAGCATTCCCATGTTGACAAAATATAGAGGAGGCTTGAACACCCTCCTCTAGGGTGTGAGATTTGGTGACAATATTACCCTAATGGGTCAAAGAGCTACAAGGTCAAAAATATGATAGATAAAACTTGGTCCTCATTGAGCTACCCATAATCTCTACGTAGTTTTATAAAAAAAATTAGAATAATTAAAAGGGTGAGAAATAATAAATAAATGAACACAAATACAAGGGAATAAATAGATTTTGAACAAAGAGAAAACTTATTTGCCTTGACTAATAATCTTAAATAGAATTATAATAACCCTATAAAATATATAAAGTTTGTTTGCTCTTTTCTGGATTCAACTGGGGAGGCTATGAAGGAGATGTATAGGAGTAAGGAGGACATAGAGTAGTAGCTACTAAAAATACAAACCATCCATTACCCTCAATAAATTATAGATAGTGTATAGAGTGTAGCCATAAGGCTGTATAATATTTTGAATAATATTCAAGCCTCTAAGGGGAAATTCAGCCTAAGAGAGTGAAGGTGCATAAACTCTAGCACCAGTTAAATTTTTTTATAAAAAAGGCTTCCATTTTTTATTCAATGTGCTAGAAGCAACAAATTTAATCACTTGAAATTGATATCCAACCAAGATGTTGTATGGGTCCTAAGTTATATAATTGAAAAAAGGGATGGTGCCCTTAACTAGCATATGCAAATGAAGGCTTTGATAGGATGTTTTGTAAGCCATGAGAATCAGGCCTTAGAAATTTTGAGATATATGAGGGTGACATATATGATAACCTCTACTAGACGAGTAAACAAGTGATCCAAAACTCAGAATTTCTAGTTGATAAATATCTCAATCACATAGAAATAACACAGTAACAATGAATTCTCTAAGAAGAGATGTAGTATTACTCAAGATCGCAATACAAATATATGCTTATCTCTGGGAAGAGATGTTTGTCTTCACATTTCAGGTTACCTCTTCATTTATACACATTTTGAAGGCATGGGGAGGATGTGGAAGGTCACCAATCTTGAGGGAGATTAAGTGGTTTGACTTCTAAGATTTAAAACAATACATAATTTGAGGAATTACTATTTTTAGAAACTTACTATTTTTAGACTGCACTACTAAAATTGAAATTTGAGGCACTTTCGTTGGGTTTTTAGGGGTCAAACTTAATTTATCAAAGATTATTTACATTTCATGACATTCTCCTCATTCTTATCTTTCCAACGGTTCAAATGGCGAGTCAATTGGAGCTACGGTGCAAAAGTTATGGCTCCCAAAAGTTTCGTCATCAATTGGGGTGGAGCTGTCACCCGAATTGTCGCCTAAATTGTTGCCTGGATCAACAAGTCTAATTTTGAAACACTCCTTATAGTAGCTATAAATAAATTTAAGAATGAAGTTGAGGGAACTATCTATTAAACTAATGATGACATTTTGTAGCTAATCAATTTTTCCCAGGATAGAGTGACTAAGGCTAAAGCCCTTGGATCAAAATTCAAGATCTCAAAAGTAGAGAACATAAGGTTGATGGTTGCATCCATCAAAGTATTTAAGCCTTCCATGATCAATTTTGAAATTATTAATAAAGAGTTTGAGGCTATAAATGAATTATTTGAAAAACTCAAGGCTATAGATGGAGCATCAGGGTCAATACCAAACACACGGCTCTATTATTAGAGATGTAAATTTAGAATTCATTTGGAGGATGAGGCATCCCTTCCTTAAGCTTGTATATTTGTATCCTCCCTATCCCAAAGGGAGGAGAATTTTGGCTATTAAGATAAATAGGAAATTCTAAGGATTGTTTTGCACTTTAGTCTTAATGTGTAAATCTTGTTCTTCTCCAAACTTGTGAATCTTGTAAGAAGTTATATCAAACTAATATCTTAGTCTTTTGGTTGTGCATGAGTATTCTTATAAATATTTTTATTCATATCACGTTATTGCTAATTTGAATTAATTTTATGTAATAATCATAATATCCCTTTATAGTTATGCAATTGCAATCTTACAAATGCAACAACCTTTGATTATATATGTTAAAATTTGTTGTATTAATGTTTCTTTAGACTCTTAACTATGTTTGATTACTGGTATGCTTACTATATCTTGCAAGAAACATTGGTTCCTAATTGCTTATCCATCTTTTAGTCCAAGAGCTAGCTTAGAAATGCTTCATCTTGTTTGATCCACAAACCTTCTTTCTACCCTACCTTTATTTTTGAGTTTCTTTTGATCGACCCGCCTTAGGTTAGACCCAAATTAGTCCCTCCATCTCAAGTATATCTAGATTCATATCATATTCAAAGAATCTGAGGTAAACAACTAATTCAATCTCTGTTATTCCACTAATAGTTTGTTTACAAAACCCAATACACTATAACTCATGTTGTTTCTACTCATTTTTTCTATTTACATTCAGAAGAAGGAAGAAACTAAAGATAATGGTCAGGGGTTTGTACGTTACCCGGATTAAGTTGCACACCATATCCAAGCGATGTAGGAGATCCTCTTTGGCTATGGAGGAAGACACCTATAGATAAGAATAAGACTTAAACAAAAAAATGTTAGATAGAGATATGGTGGACTACCAAGCGATATGCTCGGTCCTAGAAGTGCAAAGACTTCCTTGAGGGATGACAGTCCACTATTTGATAAAAAGAATGTTATAATAGAAAGAAATGGTGAAAGACTAAGAAAAAGAAATAAAGATAATGTGTACCTATATTCTCCAGTCGATCTCTCACAGTCGCCAACGTCAGTTAGTCTACCATCGTCAGTTGGTCAATGTTGCCAACGTCAATTAGGCTGCCAACGTCGGTAGGGGCAATGGTCCTTGGATGGGTCCCAGGTTATGTCTGTCATTGACAGAGGGATCTGTGGAGATTTAAAAGGTTTGTGCAGGGTTGCAAGGAGATGAATAAGGTCCACAGGAGGGCAAAGGTAGAGGATAGGTTGTCAAAAAGGGTAAGGGCAAGAGGAAGGCTTTTCAGCCTCTCCAAGAAGAAGTCGGGTCTGGTCTAGTTGATAGTATTTAGAAATAGTAAATAAAAACTAATTACTAATGTATTCTAAATTACTGGAATGAAAGGCAGAAGAATACTTAGCTCTACTAAATGTAGAACCAAAGGTGTTTAGAACGCTTATTCCTATTGTGGCTGCCATCGAGTCCTCATGCAATGTTTCCAATCCAATGTCTAGAGTGTCTTGCGTAGAGTTTTTGAAGCTAGGGAAGTGGTAGTCAAATTTTGATGATTGGTCTTAGAGAGTTCCTGTTGATGTCTAAGTCTGAGAGCTGAGAGAGGAAGAGAGTCTGAGGAGAAATTGATTCAGAGGGTCTAAGAGAGGCTAACTCGACGTTAAAAGTTAGTTTATGTAACCGACGTCGGTGATCCCACCAGTGTCAGCTGATAGTTGACCAATGTCGATGGCTGAAGAATGGGTAAAAGGGCTAAGAAGCTCATTCTCCATTTGCCAAGTGCATAGTCTATTGGAAAATGGTCAAAAGGCAGGCATATTACGCATGAGAGTTAGTTAGGAGGTTAGGAGGGAGTGAGAATAGGTCTTAGGTGACTCATAGGGTGAGAAATGGTCTAAGGTCAAGGTGTCCAAGGTGAGGTGTCGAGAGTGATGTCATTAATCTAAAATAAGTAATTTATTTTAAACTAATAAAGTGTGTAAGGGACTAAGGGGATTCAACACAATTTTGGTGTCTACATTTGCCCCTTTTTGTCTTGTTGGTTGTTCTTGACGAACTGCAAGACAAAAATAGGAGTTAATTGCCCCAGGTATGAGATGAGGTCATTTTTATCTTGTTGGTTGTTCTGATGAACTGCAAGACAAAAATAGGAGTAGGTTGTCCTAGGTATGGGATGAGGTCTTTTTTATCTTGTTGGTTGTTCTGATGAACTGCAAGACAAAAATAAGTGAATTTGCCCCAGGTGTGGGATGAGGTATTCCCCCTCAAAGCGAGAGTCGAGGGAAGGTAACCTGATATCAGGTGCTAATTTGATAGGTAGTGGATGGGTATGGTGAAGTTTGAGTGTGAACACTACAATAGTTGAGATTATGCATATACCACTTCATGTGATAGGTAGGTCAAATTATCACAGGTGAGGTCAAGGAGTGCTAAAATCAAAATAACTAGTCCCTAGCTTTTAGTCGTAGCTAATTGGGTTAAATGATCAAAGCTGTAGCTCCAATGGTCATCATGTTCCAAGTATCCCAGGCTTAGGAAGTGCTCCTGGAAAACATGAAAATGTCACAAGTAGTGGGATCAACTTGGGCACGATCTGATACTTGTGAGGGTCGTAATGTGAGGTGCGTATAATTTGCTAACTATTTGTGAGGTAGCATATATGCAATCAAAACAACCAAGGTAGAGTTGTCTCAAAAGTGGTTTCGGTTTGATGAGATAGTCACGATCTCTAAGATTGTTGGTCGTGGTCAGGTTGAGATATAAGTGATCTCAAGGGTTGTTTGATGTGGTCAGGGAGATGTATGTTATCTCTAATGTGCCCCATGAGAAGTCAAAAGTGACTTCTACATTGTCAGGGCTGGTTGTTTGGTCATGATTTTGGACTAGGTTTAGTCATGGTTAAAGGTTATATGGTTGGTTCATCAGGTAGACGAACGAACGACTGGCCGTTGTCTTTAAAGAGATGAATGGGCAAATGGCTGAGCTAACCCCAGAAGACTCCGTGTCAACTGAGTGCTGCCTACATAGCCCCTATTTAAGGGCCTCAAGCCAATGTAGTTTAGAAGAAGAGTCTAGGTTATGTATTGGTCTTGACTAATTTAAGTCATGGTTAAAGGTTATATGGTTTGTCCATCAAGTAGATGAACAAACAAATGGTTGACGTCTTTAGAGAGACGATCGGGTGAATGGCCAAGCTAACCCCAGAAGACTTTATGTCAACTAAGTGCTGCCTACATAGCCCTTGTTTTAAGGGCCTCAAGCCAATGTAGTTCATAAGAAGAGTCAAAGTGTTTGATATTTGTTTTGGTCAGGTTAGTGTTGTTAGCATTTCCCATATGTGTGATGGTACATGCTTGAAATTATGAGTGTATGATGATGTTACAGCCTTTTCCATATTATGTGATGGTGTATTCTGTAACATTGGATATGTGGTCTTTCATCCCTAGCAATTTTCCATATTAGTGATGGTGTTTGCTAAAAATGAAATGAGATGATGATGTTATAGCCTTTTCCATATTGTGTGATGGTGTATTCTATAACATTGGTTATGTGGTTTTTCATCCCTAGCAATTTTCCATATTTGTGATGGTGTATGCTAAAAATAAAATGAGATGATGATGTTAAAGCCTTTTCCATATTATGTGATGGTGTATTCTGTAACATTGGTTATGTGGTTGATATAAATTGTGTTGAGTTGATAATTTCTATGTGTATTGGTTTCCATAGAAACTAGTGTCAATGGGCTATGATGATTCATATAACATAAATGGGCTATTGAATAAATCATGAAGTCATGTTAGTGGTCTAAAAATGTTTGGGTTTGGTTTGGTTATATTATAATTTGGTTGTATGTGACCAAGATATATAAGAAGTGAAAGGGGCGTTGCTCTTTCATTGACAAGGACTATAATGATAACATATATAATGCTTTTACAAACAAAAGCCCCGTTCATGCATTACGTCGTGGACCATTAGTTTATGTTAGAGAAGTAGTCGAATCACTTGACGTTAAGTGAGCTTGAAATCCCTTGAGTATGTTGGAGTGATAGGTGTGATTATATGATATGAGGGGGTAGCATAACCCTTTTTAGCAGGGATAACTTTGCCCCTTTTATAGGTGACCCTGAGAACAACTATAGACAAGTCCATGACTTAATAATTTGTCAGTCACTTTTTTTTTGGGTAGACTGATCAATACAAAAAGTCCATGTGGGGATGTTGTTGGTTTTATGGTCATGTTGGGTGCTATGTATGTAGCAAAATGTGGGCATAGCCATCCTTTGAGGGAGTGGTCTATAGTTTGCTTTGTATGTTTGAAGTCTATGAATAGCTGTCCTTCAAGGGAGCAGTCTAGTAATTACAACAATTATGCAGCTGTCCTTCGAGGGAGCAGTCTACATTTATCGTTAATGACCTTGGAATGTTAGGCATCCCAATTTTATATGTTTGTTTTTGACTGAACTTGTAGTCATGGACTAGACTATAGAGGTTTAGGGGTTTCCCTTTTATTAGGACAAAGTATTCATGCTTGACAAAAGGGTTGACTAATGTTTGTAGGGATAAAGGGTTAAAAGGAATATGAATGACGATAATAGGGGTTACTCAAGGGATGAGCTCAAGTTAAACATTAAGTGAATAATCTCTTGATTAATAGTAAAATGGTCATATATGTAAGGCATAAAGGGGCTCAGGTTCTGGCCGGCCTTCGAGAGAAGATAAATGATAAGTCCCTGATCTATGCTTTTGTGTCATGATGTAAGGTCTGAGTCAATTAGGAGCAAACTTGCCCCATTTGCTTCGTTCCATATTGGTCACATGTTGTTGTCTTTAAGGACGAGATCTTTGATTTTGAAATCTCGCTCTTTCAGATTATGGTTGTAGGTGGGTTTTGGTCGATGTTGGACATGAAGTTGGTTAGTATGTTGTTGGCATTTAGTATAATGCCAAACATAGTTGCTACAGTCTTGGTAAGAGTGGGCCAATAATAGCCCAGGTGGAGGATGCGCTTGGCAAGCGCATTACTGCTGAAATGTCCCCCACAAAGCCCATCATGGACTTGTTTGATGACATGGGATGTTTCAGTGGTTGTTAGGCATTGGATAAGGAGGCCATCAAGACCTCATTTGTAGAGAAGTTCCCCTAGCATGGTGTAGCGAGTAGTATTTTTGATAAAATCCCACCATCCATTACTAGAGAGATTAGGAGGCATGATAGAATATGTCAAGTAGTCAACAAGTTGCTTATACCAAACGTCATGAGGACTAGAGAAGTTAGGAGGGATTTCCCCTAGAGATGTTGGTCGAGATGTACCCAAGATAGAAGTCTTGGGTTGTGTTGGTTGAGAGGTCTTGATGAATAATGGATATGTCAAAGGGGTAGAATCTTTTCCTTTATCCTTCATAGTTTGGGGCCTGGTGGCCACATTAACTATGTTGATTTTGAATAAAGGAGGAGAAGGTGGTAGAGGGACCATGTCTTGTATGGGGATTCTGATTTAGGTGAAGAAGTTTGGGAGGCGTGTGATGATGTCGATGGTTTGTTAGAAAAGTGGTCAAAAGAATCCTCAATGTGAGGGGTGTCCTTTTTCAAGTGTTGGTGAATGATAGCCTTAAGGGCATAGCAATGCTTAGTATCATGCCTAGGTGTGCGATGATACCAACAGATTTGTGTGTCGTCAAACCAAGATGGTCTTGATCTGAGAGGTTGATATGGTTTAATGGGTGGAAGAGTGATGCTAGAGGACTGCAACAATCGACATAACATCGAAACATATGAACCCACAAACAAGTCCATGCTCTTTATTGTAGTAGGTGTTGACATCTTCTTTTTAGGAGTTGTTTGGGGAGTTTGTCGTGTCACCTTTTTAGTTGGCAGTGTGGCCACATGTGGAGATGACACGTTCTTGTTAAGAGGTGTTGGACTAGGGAGCAATCCTGCTAAATTAGAAGGATGTGGACCCAGAATAGAGGGTAATGATGAAGGTGGGGGAGGAGTTCTCTGTCGTGGTTTAGTAGTCTTCTTTAGTTTAGTGTGAGGACCACTATTATGCGAGGTGAGGTTCAAGTCTACCTTCACTTGTGGATGAGCGAGGTTTGATGTAGGATGAATACCGAGAGGTTTAACTTGTTTTGGCATGATGGACACATGTGAGGGTTTGAATGAGGTTGCATGAGGTTTTATAGTCGGTCGTTTAGAGGATGTGGGTAATTGTGAGAGTGGAAGCGTGTTAGGTGCAGCGATCTCAGGCCAAAGGCGAGAGAGAACCGTCACTATATGCTCCTCAGCCGAAGTGGGTGAGGTGATAAGTTCTTCTCTCGATAGAGAAGGAATTAGAGAGTTTGGCTCTTCTATTGGATAGAGCACAGGGATAATCATGGCTTCTGTGTGTGGTCTAGGAGTGGGGAAGGCATGATCCCCCATTAATGATAAGAAGGATGAGGGTGAGGTAGCTGGCGTTGGTGCCATCAAGGCATCCTCCAATATGGGAGAGGTCAAAGTAGACTCTCCCACAAGTGAAAGGGGGCTAGATGGAGGATTATCCTCCATCTATGGAGGACAAATAGGAGAAGAAGGCTCTTCTACCTATGGTGGAGAAATGGGTTGATTAACATCTTCAGACTGTGGGAGAGGTTGGTTAGAAGCTATGTCGACCGTGCGTATATTACGCTCTTGAAGGTCATCAGCTATGGTCTGAATGGTGTTCTGACTTGGGGGATGGTTAGGAAATGGTTGTTTAAAGATGTCTAGGTTTTGGTTAGCCGATGCATTCAGGTTATCCAAAACCAGATCCCCCTTGTTCAACATGTCTTGGACAATGTTTTTAAAGGTTTTACAATTGTTTGTGTCATGACCCTTGACACGATGATAGTTACAAAAGTCATTTTCCCTATACCATGTAGGGATGGCTTTTGAGGGGTCAAATTGGATTGGTCAAATTTGAGGGAGATTGAGGACTCCCTACTTGACTAGTTTATCCAACACGAAAGCGTATGATTCTCCTATTGGAGTGTATTGACACTGTATGTACCATTGTTGGAATTGTTTTGTGATGTATTTTGATGTGGAAGGCTGAGATTGGTTAGTTGTGGTAGAAGATGAGGACCTAAGTACCATAACATTTACCGATCCCTTGGACTTGGAGTGGGAAGAAGGTTGGGAAGAAGAAGGGTCATTGGATTTTGCGTTGGTACACAATTTGACCTTATCTTCTTCGACAGTGCGGAGTTCAAGCTTTCAAGCCATAGTAAAAGCTTTGTCAAATGTGTGGAAAGTTTAAACCCGCAAAGTGGAAGATATGTGCTTGGAACATGCTCTTGAAAAGAGCTCAATGAGCTCAGGTTGAGGTAATTAAAAGGAGAGTTGGTTAATCAAACCTCTCCAACGGGCAACGAAGTCAGCTATTGACTCATCATTGAATTGTTTAATAGAATATACGTCTGTGATGGAGACCTTCTTGGTGATGTTGATTGAGAAGTGGTCAAGAAATAATTGGGCGAGTTGAGTGAAGGAAAAGAGGGAATGATTGGTAATGGAGCTATACCAGTCAAGGGTGGTGCCAGAAAGTGACATGGGGAATGTGCAAAGTAGTAATGCATCATCGTGTGCTATAAGGTAACAAGCATGTCTAAACACTCGTAGGTGTTATTGTGGGTCCTCTTTACTCTGAAAATGAGTAAATTTGGGGAATTCCCACTGGTTAGGGTATGGTCTAATAGGGACTGAAGGATGGATGGGTTCGTTTCATATTTATTCATATGAAAGAACATTGCTTGAACCTAAAATGGATGTCTTAAGGTTGGACATCTTATCCATCAGCATCTTAATTAGATCGGCTGATGGATTGGTAGAAGGGGCACCCCCTAGGTTGTAAGGTACTTGGAAGGTGTTAAAAGGGGCATATGATGTACTTGGTTGTGCTTGTATAGGTGCACCATATTGGTAGTTTGTCATAGGGACTAATGTTGAGGTCAAGGGGGCTTGTGCTGCGAAGTTGGAGGGCACAAGTTGACTAGATGTCACCATATGTGGTTGAGTGGTGATACTGGTTAAAGGGTAGGTGGTCACTCTTGTATTTATAGGTGCAAGAGTGTGTGGGGTAGAGACAATCAAGTTCTGCAAAGGTGTTGAACTTGGTTGAATTGTCTATGGTTGAGGGGGTACAGAAACCTCAATGGAGGTAGGGCCAAAAATAAAAGGGGAGGCCAAACCTTGGACATTGGCCATGGTTAGGTTGCTAGTCGAGGCAATGGCTTGAGTGAGTATGGGTTGGATAGCGGAGGCTGTTGATGTCATTACCACTTCAACCAAGGAAGTTGGCATCCCATAAATAGGATTACCTGAAAGGTCTCGCATTTGGCTTCTTGTGAGATAGTGTTGGAGAGCCTTGACATTGTGGTCAAGGAATCTCTCAAAGTTTTGATCCCCTTCGGGAATAATTGAAGGTTGATTGGGGGTTGGTTGGTTAGGATTACGCTCAATATCTGAAGTATACTCCATTTGGGGACTTGATATGAAAGGTGAAGGCAGAAGTGGTTGTTGCCTTGTGTGGTCAATAAGGGATTTAGCTTGACTGTGTGTCAAGTCCATTCAAGGCAAAAAGGTTTAGGTTTTTAAAAATTGTATGTTTCAGTTTTAGAAAACTAGAGTTATGTTTGACAGCAAGAAAGTGGGGTTTTAAGCTTGATGTTTTGAAGAGAAAATATGTTGATAGTGACTGACGTCAGTGGAAAAATTGATGTCGATGAAGATATGTTGTCGACGTCGGTGAAATAACCGGTGTCGGTGAATAAAAGTTGCTGACATCGGTGGAAAAACTGATGTCGGTCTCTGTATGTTTCCAGAAACTCAAAAAACTAAAAGTTTTTGGAAGAAAAAAAGAAATTTTGAGTCATTTTAGACCTCATAATAATGCATCCTTACCAGCTAAAAAAATAGTTAAAAATAGCAAAATAGATGATGGCAAGCAACCTTTAAATGTTAAATTCCTAAGAATAAATTTTAGAGTCGTGGTGGCTTATGCCTTAGAAGAATATGTTTGGGGAATTGGCCTTATAGAATGGATCCTAAAGAGGAAGTCTATGGTTGGTTTCGGGTTATGTTTTGGTGCTCAAAAATCTGTGTTAGGTTCTGTATGTGGCTTGGTGCTGGGGCTTGCTCCCTTCACTTCACAAACCCAGAGCCAAGCTGGGCTGCTTAGCCAATATATACTTTGCCTATAGTTTATACTCTGCTAGAAAATAGAGTGGGTCCTCTTCTTGGTTGTGAAGTCCAAGTAGGATCGCCAGGAAGGGTAAGGTATCTGCTAGGTGATGAAATCCTAGTCGGGCCTTGTCTCAGGTATGTTTAGATGTTTGATTGTGATAGTGGTCTGGTTGTGTAACATATGTGCACTACAATTTATTCATAATGCATTTAAGTTACTATATGAGCTAAATATGCATTCAAGAAAGAATGGAATGCAATATGTTTGTAACCCAAATTGAAATGTTTGTTCAGATGCAGACAATTGAGAAAAGGTTAAGAGTATGAATTTTCACTACTCTAATGTGCAGGCAAGAAATGACAAGAAGAAAAAGAAAGATGTTCTTTTTAACTTGTGCTAATGGTTTCTTTTCAAAAGAAAAAGAAAGAAGAGGAAGGATGCAAGAAGAGAATCTAATGCATCTATATGAATATTTGCTTTTTAGAAGAAATGAACCCAAGGAAAACTCCAGGGGTCCCACCGGGCGTGCCAGAATGTTTCTACTCATTTTTGCTATTTACATTCAGAAGAAGGAAGAAACTAAAGATAATGGTTAGGGGTTTATATGTTACCCGGATTAAGTTGCGCACCGTATCCAAGTGATGTAGGAGCTCCTCTTTGGCTGTGGAGGAAGACACCTATAGATAAGAATAAGACTTAAACAGAAAAATGTTAGATAGAGATATGGTGGACTACCAAGTGATATGCTTGGTCCTAGAAGTGCAAAGACTTCTTTGAGGGATGACAGTCCACTATTTGATAAAAAGAATGTTATAATAGAAATAAATGGTGAAAGACTAATAAAAAGAAATAAAGATAACACGTACCAATATTCTATAGTCGGTCTCTCATAGTCACCGACATCGGTTAGTCTGTCATCGTCAATTGGTCAATGTTGCTGACGTCGGTTAGGCTACTGGCGTTGGTAGGGGCAATGGTCCTTGGATGGGTCCCAAGTTATGTCTATCATCGACAGAGGGATATGGGGAGATTTAAAAGGTCTGTGCAGGGTTGTAGGGAGATGAATAAGGTCCACAGGAGGGCAAAGGTAGAGGATAGGTTGTCAAAAAGGGTAAGGGTAAGAGGAAGGCTTTTCAGCCTCTCCAAGAAGAAGTTGGGTCTAGTCTGGTTGATAGTATTTAGAAATAGTAAATAGAAACTAATTACTAATGTATTCTAAATTACTAGAATGAAAGGTAGAAGAATACTTAGCTCTGCTAAATGTAGAACTAGAGGTATTTAGAATGCTTATTCCTGTTGTGGCTACCATCGAGTCCTCATGCAATGTTTCCAATCCAATGTCTAGAGTGTCTTACATAGAGTTTTTGAAGCCAGGGAAACGGTCTCAGAGAGTTCTTTTTGATGTCCAAGTCTGAGAGCTGAGAGAGGAAGAGAGTCTAGGGAGAAATCAATTCAGAGGGTCTAAGAGAGGCTAACTCGATGTTAGAAGTCAGTTTATATAACCGACATCGGTGATCCCGCCAGTGTCAGCCGACAGTTGACCAACGTCGGTGGCTGACGAATGGGTAAAAGGGCTAAGAAGCCTATTCTCCATCCGCCAAGTGCATAGTCCATTGGAAAACGGTCAAAAGGTGAGCATATTACGCACGAGAGTTAGTTAGGAGGTTAGGAGGGAGTGAGAATAGGTCTTAGGTGACTCATAGGGTGAGAAATGGTCTAAGGTCGAGGAGTCCAAGGTTAGGTGTCCAAGGTGAGGTGTTGAGGGTGATGTCATTAATCTAAAATAAGTAATTTATTTTAAACTAATAAAGTGTGTAAGGGACTAAGGGGAGTTGACACAATTTTGGTGTCTACACATGCCTTGGAATGAATATTTTTTCACTGATACTAAACTGTTAGAGGGTACTTCATAAGGTTCCCTAGTGTGCATAAAACCAACATCAATAATAAGGTCTAGATAATAATGTTTAAATGGTGTGTCACAATTCTAACACCAATCTATTAGGAATAAATACAAAAATTGATGTGAAATAATTTCATAGAATTACAATTATAATAGATATAAATAGAGATATAGAAAGAACAAGAAATAAACATGCAAAATAAGAAGAATATATTTAACCTGGTTCACCTAATGTGGGCTAAATCCACCAAGAAACACTTGCTCAAATTTTATTATAAGACACAAGAGTACAAACCACTCTTAGATTAGTCTTCTCACAATTACAATGCACAAATATTGTTTGGAGCTATGCTCAAAAAACCCTCCTAAATCTGCACCTAAATTCACACACTCAATTCTTCCTTCTCAAACTGTTGTTCTCATGATGTATTACCCATGAAATATCCATCAATACATAATACATCAATAAAGTGATATTACAAAATAATGGGTACCTGAAACCATGGGAAGAATCAACCTAAAATGGTTTCCCATTAAAAGGGGTCCATTTTTTTTTTGGGGCTACTACCCCCAAACCCCCATTTGTCATATGTTACTGCCCTCGAATCCCCATTTTGGGGTTATCACCCCCAAACCCCCACTTTTTGGGGGCTACCACCCCTGAACCCCTGTTTAGGGCCTGGCCCAACCCCGAACCCTGATGAGAATACTTATAGACTGTACAAAACATTTAAAATGTACATTATTTGAAAAATACATTGTAATTTAAAAATAGGCTCCACAACACAACAATCTCCCACTTGGAGGCTGATTTCCTCTAAGCAGGCTTCTTAATCCTTCACTATCAACTATGAAGGCCAACCAAAATTGAACATAGCTTTAGTTTCTCCCTTGTGACCACCTTAGTTTTCATGTCTATAGGATTTTGACTGGTTGAATCTTCTCTAGCTTCAACTTCTCTTCCTCCAAATCTATCATAATGAAATGGTACCTTAACTGTATATGCTTTGTATTAGAGTGGAAAGCAAAGTTATTTGCTAGATGTATAACACTTTCATTATCACTATATAACTTACCTTCCTCCTACTTATGCCTTAACTCTTCAAGAAATTAATATAACTAAATCATTTCTTTCTTTGCCTCTATGGTAACAACATACTCAACCTCTATGGTTGACAAAGCCATAAGTTTTTGTAGTCATAAAATCTAGCTCACTGTTGTATCACCCACAATAAATACATATCCTATTGTACTCCTCTTAATAGCTAAATATCTAGACATGTATGAATCTACATAAGCATGCAAAGTGGTGTCCAATCCACCATAGCTTAAAATTATCTCCATGGTCCCTCTCAAATACTAAAGGATCCACTTCACTGCCTTCCAGTGTTCATTACCTGGATCACTCATGTACCTGCTTACTACTCCCACTACATGGGCAATATCTGGCCTAGTGCACACCATGGCATACATCAAGCTACCAATAGCTGATGAGTATAATACATTTGACATCTATATTATCCTCTCTTTGGGACACTACTCCTTTGATAACTTGAAATGACCTACTAAAGGAGTCCCAATTGGTTTAGCATCCTGCATACTAAGCCTCTCCAAGACCTTTTTGATGTACTCTTCTTATGATAAATTTATCTTTCATTCCTTCCCATCTTGAGTTATACGCATACCAAGGATTTGTTTTTCCTCTCCCAAATCCTTCATAGCAAAGGAATTACTAAGCTATTCCTTGAGTACCTTTATTTCTTGCATGTTATTACCTATAACTAACATGTATTTCACATACAAACAAGGGATAATGTAATCACCATCATCAAACTTCTTGATATATATGCAATGGTCTGAATGACACCTGGAGTATCCCTGTTCTATCATAAAACTATCAAATTTCTTGTACCACTATCATGGAGCTTGTTTCAAGGCATACAAGCTATTGTTCAATTTACACACCATGTTCTTCTTCCCTATGACCTCATATCCCTGTGGCTGTTCCATATACAAGTCCTCCTCAAAATCACCATGAAATAATGTAGTCTTCACATTCAACTACTCTAAGTACAAGTGTTCCATAACTACTATCCCAAGAACAATCCTAATAGAAGTCATCTTTACCACTGGGAAAAAAATCTCATCAAAATCAATTCCCTTTACTACCAATCAGGCCTTGTACCTTTTCTTGCCTCCATCATCTTCTTTAACTCTATACACCCACTTTATTTTCAATAATCTCTTACCTTTAGTTGGGGTTACCAAATCCCAAGTTTGATTTTTCATGAGAGACTGATGTTCCTCATCCATAGCTTGCTCCCACTTCTTCTTAACATCTACTTGCATTGCTTCTTCAAATCACTCTGGCTCTCCATTGTCAATGAGTAATAAATAATTAATATATGGATAAAAATGTTTAGGTTCCCTTCTTACCCTAGAATACCTTATCATCATAGGAGTTTGGGGTTCTTGTGGAGTAGGTTCCTAAACTGGTCACTTGGACACTTTATCATTTGTAATGTCCTCCATTACTATGTACTCTTTTATAAAATCCTTTTTATGATCCTACAACTGCTATTTATACATGACTTTTTTTATTAAATACATCTCTAGACCTAAATATTTTCTTGTCCTTAAGACTCCAACTCCAGAAACCAAAGTCATCCTCACCATAACCAATAAAGGTGCATTTTTCGAACTTAGCCTCTAACTTGGTCCTATCATCTTTATCACTATGAATAAAGGATTCACAACCAAATATTCTAAGAAATGAATAATCAACATTATTACTAGAACAAGCTTCCTCAGGTATGCCTCCATCTAAAGTAGATGAAGGACCTTTATTTATTATATATACAACCATGTTTACTTCTTCTACCCAAAACTGAAGAGGTAGTCTTGCATGCACCTCATTCTCCTAACACATTCCATGATAGTCTTGTTCATCATTTTTAACACTCTATTATGCTGTGGAGATCTTGGAACCATCCTCTATTTGTGAATTCCATTCCTAGAATAGTAATAAAAAATGTATTGCTGCAATATTCCCCACCATTATCTAACCTGAGACATTTTAACTTGAGACCTGTTTCATTATCAAACAAGGCTTTACATCTTTTAAATGTATCAAACACATCAAATTTTATCTTAATTCCATACACCCAAACTTTCCTAGTTGCATCATCAATAAAAGTGACATACTAGGATGACCCACCAATAGAAGATACTTGAGTTGACCCCATACATCTGAATGAACTAGCTCCAGCTTATTCTACTTCCTCATAGGTCTAACCTTGAAAAAATTTACCCTTTTCTATTTTCCATACACTTATTCTTCACAAAAATCTAAATCAGATCTTTTCAATCTAGATAATTAATCCTTAAAAATTTACATACCCTTTTGGCTCATGTGATCGAGCTTATTATGCCATAAAGTTGCATCTACATATGTAGCAACTAAATTATAATAATTAGCACTATTTGATAAATATAGGGTACCAAACTTCTTACCTCTTGATACCACAAGATCACCCTTGGTTACCTTCCAAGAATCTATTATAAATGTCGCCATAAAACCTTCACTACCTAGCTATCCTACATATACCAAATTCTATCTCAACTTAGGCACATGCCTGACATCCTTTAGTAGCCAAGTGTTCCCATTCTACATATTGATATGAACACTTCCTTTTCCTATTATGATACAAGGCTCATCATCACCAAGGTAAACATGTCCAAAATTCCCTTGAACATAATCAATAAAATAATGCCTATATGGTGTAACATGAAAAGAAGCCCCTAAATCTAAAACCCAAGACTCAACAATATTATGAACAAAGAGAATTAATGCATCCTAACAAACATTACATGTTGCCACATTCACCTCCTTGGTGTCTTTCTAATATTTGTTCTTGTTTTGAAGAGACCAAAAATCCTTCTTCGCATGCCTAGTCTTTCCATAATGCTAGCATACCATCCTGGCCCTTGATTTTGACCTTCTAAGACCATTTTAATTTCCATGCTTTCCTTTTCCTCTAAAATTTTATTTGCCTCTACTATCTACTGCTAAAGCATCACCTAAAGTAAAAGTCTCCCCAGAGTTTTTCTGTTGCATTTCTTCACCGAGGATTACTCTTATGACATCCTCAAACTTCAACTTGACATTATTAGAGACTGAGTTGCTCACAGCCATTACCAAGCTATTCCAACTCTTTGGTAAGGAACACAAAATAAGAAAATCCCTAACTTCATCATCAAAATCTATTTTTATAGAATTCAACATACTCACAACCCTATTGAATTCATTTAGATGATCAATGACTAAACCATTTTTAGATATCTTCATATTAAATAACTTTTTCATTAAAAATATTTTATTAGAAGTAGAGGGTTTCCCATATAACTTCCCTAATGCATTCATGGGACTTTATGTGGTCTTCTCCTATGATATATTAAATGTGACCAAAGATGAAAGGCATAACCTAATGGCCCCAAGTGATTTCCTATCAAGCAGATCCCAAGCCTCATCTATCATACTCACTGGTTGCTTTACTTTTCCTCCTAGCAGAGCATGTAGGTCCTTCTGATAGAGGTAATCCTCCATCTACATCTTCCATAGACCAATGTTCTATCCATTGAGATTTTCAACCTTTGATTTGTGATCATCAACCATGGCTCCCACTTGAACTAATAACCCTTCTTGTGACTCAACACTTCAAAAAATACAACCTGAAGCTTTGATACCAGTTGTTAGGAATAAATACAGAAATTGATGCAAAACAATTTCATAGAATCACAATAATAATAGATATAAATAGAGATGCAGAAAGAATAAAAAATAAACATGCAAAATAAGAAGACCAGATTTTACATGGTTTACCTAATGTGGGTTACATCCACCAAGAAACACTTGCTCATATTTTATTATAAGCCACGAGAGTACAAACCACTCTCAGATCAGTCTTTTCACAATTACAATGCATAAATATTGTTTAATGCTGTACTCAACAAACCCTCCTAAATTCACACCTAAATTCACACACTCTATTCTTCCTTCTCAAACCCTTGTTCTCATGATGTATTACCTATGAAATATCCATCAATACATAATACATCAACAAAGCGGTATTACAAAACAATGGGTACCAAAACCATGGGTAGAATCAACCAAAACCAGTTTACCATCAAAAATACATATAGAGTGTATAGTACATTTAAAATTTATAGTATTTGAAAAATACATTGTAATTTAGAAATAGGCTTCACCACACAACATGATCATTCAACCATGCCACTGGTGGTTGGAGCTCTAGTTTATATATCCTTATATCAGGCATAAGCTTTTAGATATGCAAAATTGATGGAATATCATAAGTAAGCAACTTATATTTTATTTGAATAATGGTTGATGGAATCAAATCTCAAGAAGTGATAAGATCTTGCATAATATATATGTTTTTTTTTAAAGTTGAAGGGATTTAATACTAGGAGTTTTAACAATCAGAATGTTATTGTTGGTGACTATGGAGAGCCATCATATGTTATGATCATTAAAATAAAGCCCTGAGCTAAAACCATCACCAACACATTTGAAGAATGGATTGACCAATTCAAAGGATTTTTAAATGATCTAGGTAACAAAAAAACACCTCAATCTCAGACTAAGGTGGAGGTAATGATTAATTTATGGATCCCAATGTTTTTTCTAATTAATTTTGCCATAAAGTGAACTTGCATAAATTTAATGCTAAATTAGAATTGTCAATCTTTGGGGGTCCTTCACAAGCATGTACAATCTATTTAACATAGAATGTCACATATATAAAGCCTCATTTTTCTTGTAGGACACAAAAAACTTCCCAAGAAACCTTGTGAAATCCTTGAGTCTGCTTGAGTCTGCTTGGCATTAGCCCATAAGAAATATTTGAGCATCTTAGAAATTTTATCATAGGATGATTTAGAAATCACCCAACAAGAGGAGTAGTAAACATGCATAGTTTCAATAATTTTGGTGAAAATCTATAATTTCCCTAACACGGACAAGGGTTTTGTGATCTAGAAGGAAATTTTTTGTTCCAAACTCTACAAAACATATTTATATAGCTCAGAAGGGGAGATTTTAAAGGCAAAAATGATGCCCAAGGATTTGAACATATCCCATTTGTTAATCCATTTCCATTGATAATCATTCAACCATTTTAGTACCAATATTATACTATGGTGATAACATTGAGATTTAGACCATTACAAACTTGAACCAAAGGCTTTGTGAAAGGGATCAATGTGTAGGTACTAAAACTTGATTTATATAGTATTTCAGTCTTGTATACTTGACAAATACCTATCAGGGCTCTACCCTTTAGTTTTATACCCTCTTGTTGTCAAAAGGCTCACAATCACTACCTCATTGTGCCCAATTGCTTATCTTTAAGTACAACCCTATAATTTTGATGACCCAAATATATTTTAATATACATAAAGCTTAAAAATTGACATACATCCTTCATTATTAATTATAGTTACCTATATTATATACTTCTAGAAATGATTAGCCATAGAGGGACACTAACGTCGATGCTATTGTCTATATCTTTATCTAGTGTCTAGTCCTTAAAAGTCATCCAAATTGAAAATAATAAAAAACCTATGGGTTGGACTATTTGTCTTATTAAACCCTACTATGAGATATTTTCAAAATATGTGGTATAAATACAAGCCCAATCCTTATCATTATTCATCTATCAAATACCAAGCAAGCACCTATTCAATCTCATTTAATTAATTACACAACTAAGTTCTACTACCATATTATTTATTATTTCCATATCAATCATAGGAGTAGTCATATTATAAGTCTGAAACATTCAAAGAACAACCCATGAGAAATATTTTTCAAGTTAAAAGCTAGATTGTTTCATGCCTTTGCATATAGTATATTTCACCCTTGCACACACACAAGCCAACACCTAGGGGAAAACTACATATGCATGACGTCCTCTTTTGAGTATTAGATATATAAGTAACACCTATTTATAGAGGGTTAATTGAGGTTAGTTTAACACCATGAGCCCACTAACTCATTTTTGGTAAGGTACAAATACCTAAGGTGAAAGAGCTAGTGTTTGATCCATACACAATCATATACAACTTGTGCATGTGAATTAAATATATTATCAAAGAGGCGATAAAAAACCCAGAAAGCTTTAGGTGGTCGCTAAAAAATCCATTGCATATTTTATACTAGATAGTAGCATTGAATCATAAACACCTACATTTATGTTAGTGTCCTAAAGGTAGTGTCTGAGGCTCCAAAAATATTATTTCCAGAATCTAATGACTGTCTCAAATCTTGATCCAACATGTTATTTCATGTGTACAACCCAAGCCTTCTTACACATTTATAAATAAGCTAAGTATTATTCCTTATTTATGTTTATACAATCAAATTATTGCTTTGAATGTACTTTATATATTTATCATAACTCAATATATTAATTTAGAATATTCGTTTATCCAAGTTTTTAATTAATTGACCTACTATAGAATAGTTATATCCATCATGGTATTTAGGCTATTCTACCCCCTTTAACCCTTTTACACCAAATTAATATATGGTTAAACATTTGGTGAACCTAACCTCTAAGTCTTCTAATTCAACCAATGTTTACTCTAGGGTTTTATATCTTCGTAGGGTTTCCTACTTTATATTTGATCTATTTAATTTTATATTTTAACAAAGATAAAATGAAGGGTGCATTTATAATATCAAGCATAAATTATGAGCAAGAAGAGGAATACATTTATCAATCCATAGATATTAAATATAAATAATTTCAAATGTTACCAAGTGAGTACAAATTGGCATGTGTGATACCTTAGATGGAATTTTTTTTCATCAAGTTTTAAAAACTATCATCCCACTTCCAACTATCATCAAAGGCCTATGTTGGGTTTCATGGTCCTTGATTTTAACAACCAAAAAGGTAAGTCATCACATTATGGTGATAATCAACATGTTCCTCAACCTCCTAAACCAAATTTAGACATACATGGGCCAAATTTTCCTTTATTTAATAACAATTTTTTTTGTAATATTCATATATATATATATATATATATATATATATATATATATATATATATTGTGACCTCTTTACAAACATCAAATGATGGAATGTTTCTCCATGAAAAATAATATAATTACCAAATGTTCCTAAATTTCCAAATGATGTACCCATTATTAATAATGAAAAATCCAATATTCCATCATTTAATCATCAAACATTTTGCAATATTCACAAGGATATCATGGATTCCTTGAAAACTCAAAACAATGCACAAATAGCAAAGGTTATACATTTCAAACCAATGTGCAATTACCAAAGGTCCCAATGTTTTCAAACAATGCATCCTTAACAAAGATTCTAAATCTTTAAAATGAGGTACCATTACCAAAGATTCTAATTTTTTAAAATGAGGTAACATTACCAAAGATTCCAAAATTTTTAAAAGATGTACCATTACCGAAAGTTATAATACTCTCAAGTGATGAACCATTACCAAAATTTTCAAATATTTCAAGTGAGGTAAATATGAAACATTTTGCTCATAATGATTAGACATCCATTGTTCATATTTTACAAATAGATGGTGAATTACAACCAATGATTACATCTTTGTAAACTTTAAAAATTCCTACTACTTATCTTATGTCTATGATGAGTACTATAGGAGATCTACAAAGGGAAGTGTCACTTATCAAAGTACAAATGTTATCATACAATGCTACTACTAATGGTAACATTATCCAAAATCAACCTCTTACAAAATTTGTATTTGAATATCCTTATCCAAAAGAGTTTATCATGTGAATGTTACCTTTATGTTTTGGTCATGAAGATCCTTCTAAACATATAATTCAATATGTGCATTCTTTTGACCATTGGGCTAAAGATGAACAAATATTATTAAAGGCCTTCCATAAAATTTTAACACAAGAAGCTTGTGATTGGTTATATAGATTACCAAATTATTCCTTAACTACATTTAAGCACCTAAAATATGTTTTCTTCTCATCATTCAATGCACACAATGTGACAAAATATACATTGGAACATTTACAAAACTTCAAACAACATGATAACGAGTCTCTTCAAAATTATGTTATTCAATTTAAAAATTCATCTTATTCATTATCATATCGACATTTAGATTTATAACTACAATTATTATTTAGTAGAGTTCTTACTTCTCCATTGAGGGAAAGGACATTACATAAATGTTATACCTCATTTACCTACCTAAATATATATGCACACACACACACACACACACACACACACACACACACACACACACACACACACACACACACACACACACACACACACACACACACACACACACACACACACACACACACACACACACACATGTTTCCTACTCAAATATAACAAATAATTAAATATATATCCTATAAATTACAAAAACTTTGTTCAAGATACATATAATGGAAATGAATTACCAAGAAAATATAATGAATAAACATGTGGCATTCTAAATCTTTATATGACACCTTTGCAGATGCTACTCAATACAAGACCAATACTAGATGGACATACTCAAAAACCACTTACAATTACACCAATAAAAAAACATCATTGGCAAAAAGATTTAACTAGTACATTATTCATGGGTGGATCTTATTTTCACCATAATCATATTGATCCTACAAAAAAAGAAAACTATTGTGATTTAAGACGATTGTCACAAATGGCTATAATATAAAATACTTACATCATAAAGGAACTTAGAAAGAAGGTTTGGGCTACATAATATTACTAATTGTTTGTGGTCCCAATGTTGTACAAATTTTTTTTTGGGTTATGTCCCATGCAACTCAAAACCCATTTACATAGGGAAAATTTTGGTTATACCAAATGGAATCTAAACTAGATCTAAATCCACAAGGCATTTCATTTTCCCACAAGGTAAAATTTGTTTACATACCACATGATGGTGATCATGATTTTACCAGGCAAGTAAATAGAGAAGAGGATAATTCTATGAACCTTTTCGAACCAAAACAATACAATCATGATGAATATGATTCATTCAAAGAACCCTGATTGAAAAATTTAAATATTCTAAAAATCCAAAAACATTTTCCAAAAAATAAAAAAAACATTCAAAAAATTAAAAAAACATAAAAAAATTGACATACACATGTTTACTAGCTCCTTGGCACCTATTTTATTTTATTTATGTTAGTAGATATCATATTATTTCTTTTATATATACACATATGTTTCATGCATAATTGAGTGTGATACATGAATACCCTAGACACATGATACATACACATACACATACAAATGTTAAACCTTTCTTCTTCCTATGTGATACACTATGTTAGGGCATCTGATTCCTTGATCATGATTTATGCTAGTTATATTATTATATGATAATTTTACAAACCATGGGGGCTTGGCTAAAATATGCATAAGGACTGACTCCTGATATCCATACTCAATGGAAAACCATTGCACCTATGATAAAAACCATGATGACAATGTAGACATTTGAATATGGATAAATTTAAGAATAATGTGCAAGGAATCACCCAATGAACACACATATATTGAATCAAGGCCATAGTGTTGAAATAAAACATATAGGCACACAAAAAAATAAACAAAATAGATAAACAAAGAAATAAACAAGTGTTAGTCCCTATCTTAGTATAAACAACATGATGAAAATTGCCCCTAGAAATTAGATGAGAACTGAACAAAAAAACAAGATGGGGGAATAAAATAAAAGTAAGGGGGTGGCTAAGCTATCTCCATATGTGCTAGGCAAGTAGACGCTACCTACATAGTTTCATGGATATGATGATCCAATAAAACTTTAGGCCAAATGTAGTTCTCCCAGGAACTGAGAAGAAAATGATGATTGATAGAAAACATGATGGATGTGATAAAAGAATAGGGATGAAATCAAAAAATGGTGATAGCATGGGATAAAAGGCCAAAAAGGATGGAGAAACTAAGGAACAAGTGATTTGTTTGTGACTTAGTGAGGGTTCCCAAAATCTTTAAGGCAAAGAAGTGGTCAATGTTTTTATTTTTTCTAAACAATTTTCAAATGTTTTTAGAATTTTTGAAGCATATTAACTCAATTGAGAATGATGAGACACTAAAATAGTCCAAGCTCATAAAATGGTGAGAGCATTATAACTTGAAATGATGCTCATAAAATGATGAGAGAATGACTGAAGTTTCTCACAAAATGATGAGATTGTGGCTAAAGGGGGATTGAAATAACCTCAACATAAATCAAACATGACCCACATAATCCCAAAATGGCTTTAGTTCATATTAGTTCACCTCACAATGGAGGAATCTGACTAGTGTAGTAGCCAATTCAAAGAAAACAAGCATAGTTGGTATGATGGCATAATACGACATAAGAATGGCTAGGTGATACGTTAAAGCACAACAAAAAAATGTTGCTCCTAGTTTTCCCATAAGCGGTTATAACTAGGATACAAATAATAGTTCAATGATACCAATTTGCCCTAGTAACTAATATAATCAGTATCAAGATTGGTGAACATGGATTTACTCTAGTAACTAATATAATCAGGCTAACATAAACAAACTTGATAAAAATGGAATAAGAAATGAAGGATGTAACTGTCAAAACTTTTATCATATTACTCCAAAATACTTCCTCTGTCTAAAATGCTTGAAATAAATAATAAAATTGATCTGATTTTGTATGTCCAAGGTCAAATGGGTTAGGTTGATAAGATTGAAAACATGTTTGGTCGAGTAGGAATGAAATGATAAAATGGTATGATAGGATAACCTTTCTTAGGATATTGATGGTTTGATTGATTGGATAGAATAGTAGGAGGGTTTCCCCTAAGTGGTAGGGCAAAGGAAATGATTATGTGATAATGAAAAATGGGTATGCGATAATGGTAAATGGCTATGGCAAATTGAAATGGTATGGTACATGTTTTTGGTTGATGATGGTCATTATATTTTTATGTTTGTACCCTAGGTATGTAATTTTGTTGTTCTTATTGATGTGGAAATGGGCATCCTGATCAGTAAATGATACAACTAAAATAGTTAATCATGTTAATTACTAGCCAACACCTTGTTTGAATATATTCTCTATCAAGAATAGGCTATAGATTTAGATGATAATTTTGTTGTGATCTTTATCGATCATTGATTCTATTTCTTTTAAGTGTTGAGATAAGGTATCTTTATAGCCTCTACAAAGGAAAGTACGACCATAAATGGTAAATAGGGATAAATGTTGGATGGTAATTTTGATTTGGTGATGTAATGGTAGATGATAATGGAATGTATGATGGTGGGGAAACAAATGAAGATCAATATTTTTAGGCACACACAATGTTGTTCATTTTAGATTTGACATAACTTTGGATATGGTGGGGCTGAAGACTTCTAAATAGTCTCTCAATAGGACCACCAATTTTTTTTTTGTTTGGTCCTAATATTAGCTACCATCTAATTAGGCTATAGATAGGAAGCTATTATTGATTTGATCTTTGATTTTGTCTTCATCAAGCAGTGAAGAACTTTTATGATCAGCTATTGGTACCTCAAAGAGGTTTTCACTAATGAAGTTATCTTTACTATCCCATAGCACCTTTGAAAAGGTTTCACTAATGAATGTTAACTTTTGACTTTGATTGTCTTCTAGTGCCTCCAAAAAAGTTTCACTAGAAGATGTTGAGTTCTAAATTTGGTTTTCCCCTAGCACCTCTAAAAAGGTTTCACTAAGAGAGTGTTCTTTTGCTATATGATTTTGGTCTTGGTGTCCTTACTTTTCTTCATCTAATATCTCACCATGGATGCAGTTCAATAAGGTATGATTCTGTTGGTCCCAATCGATACTTGTGGGAGATGGAATGTCAATAAAATGGATATGATGGTGGTGGTAATGGTGTGTGGAATGGTAATGGAATGGAAAGAGGCTGCACAATCCTCATAGAAGATATTATGATAACTTGTGTCAATACTGAAGTAATCATCCTCAAAAATTATGGAAAGATCACAAATATATTCAAATTGGTCTGCAAGGCACATGTAACCAATATTGTAACACTCACAAACATATTATTTTTCTAAATCTAATTCTAACTCAAAGGACTTTAGATCTAATGTTGAGACTACTTCTGATGTTAAATTGAATGTCAGTTTAAGAATATAACTTAATTCTAACTCTGACAGATACTCTATTACAATGATGTCTTGTTGAATGTTTAGTAGTGGATAAGTAATGGGATGTGATGGCATAATGGGTTCCACTAAGACTGACATGTCAAAGTGAGACTCAGGAATGGTAGGACAAAGGTCAAGATACAACTCCTTAGAGACTGGCTTGTTAATAGGAGGCTCTTAAAAATAGACATAGGGATAAAATGTGATTCATCATAAGTTAACTTATCACAAATGGTTGGTTCAACAAAAGCATCTTTCATTGGTTGACTAATTTGGCCTTGGATTATGTTTGGTTATAATACAATAGTCTTGAACATAACTTGGTCCTCAAATGATTGGCTCAGTTGAGGTATTGATTAGACTAGTTGGGGTTGCAGTTGAATGATTAGCTGAGGTTGTGATTAGATTGGTTGAGGTTTAAATTAAATAATGATAGGGCATTGTGAAGCTTGATTACTTACACAAGCTAAAATATGAAGTCTTAAAATGATATGGATAGGGCATTACAAAGCTTGGTTGATATCACAAGACAAAACATGAGTTCTTAGAATGGTAATGGTATTCTTTATATATTATGGAGCTTGGTAGCTTGTATAATCCAAAGAATGAGATTTTGAAAGGACAAGTTTAGGGTGTTATAGAGATTTGTTACTCACACAATATTAAGCATCCAAGTCCTCCTCATAAACCATATCATTCCAATTAGTAACTTGATTTGGCTCATATATAGGTTCTTGAATTTGTTCCTTGGATTGATTAAGGTAAGGAAGATAAAAATCCATCTCCCAAAAAACATTATCATTGTAGAGGTCTGTACCCAATTCCTCCTCACCAACCATATCATCCTAGTTGAGGTTTTGAATTTGGTCTCTCATTTGAGTTTTACAAGGTGGATAAAATTCTATCTCACAAACCATGTTCTCATCAAAGGGGCCTTGAATAAAGCAATAAAAATCAAAGCTATTTTGTGTGGCCATTCTATCATAATTTAGATTGTACGTGACTCCACCATAAGTTTAACTAGACATATCCACATCAATGATGAAATTTTTGAAAACAAAAAGGCTTAGAGTTATACAAAATTTGAAAAAATGTCTAAAGGACAAAAGGTTCAAAACTTGGTCTAGCTTGGTCGAAAGTGGAGCTGTATCTCCAATGTGGTCTAAAAATGGAGTTGTATCTCTAAAATGATTTATACTAGAACTTTGCATAAAATAGTCTAAATTATAATGTAATAAACATAAAAGGTCAAGTATCTGAATAAAACCAACATGTCAGAGTCTAGTCTAAAGTGTTCTAAATAAGGTCTAAACTAGGAAAGGAAAAAGTTGAGTTTCTAGGGCTTTCATCCAAATGTAGAGTCAAAATCTGTCAGGGAACCTGGAACAACAAACATGCTCTGATCCCTACTGAGTCAGGATCTTGCTCCACCACAATTGGAGCTCATATGATTACTTCTCGTATTAGCAACTAAACACGGAATTTAACCAGAAATATAAAATAACTAGAAATATGAAACAACACAGGAATTGAGAGACAATACACAATTGTATTAATAATCACTCAGAAGAATATACAATAAAGAAGATGTCACTTCTTCTTCCACCTCAAAGGTTCGTCACTCCTCAAGATCATCTTCCCTCTCTCTCTTAGTCACAACAATCAATTCCAATACAGAATTGATGTTCACCTCTCCAACCAGTCAATAACACGCTGCTAGTTCACCAAGTACACATCTGTACTTCAAGTAGATCCCCTGCTCTCTGCTGCTACCTGCAAATAACTAGATCATACTCACCATGTAGATGTCTTTCTACACACCTGAAGAACCCTTGTCCTTGCCTCACCAAGTCCTTATGATTCTTCAACCAGTACCCCGGTGGATCCTCTCCAAGAACTTGCACACCTGCAACTCTCTCTGATCATACACTCTCAGTACCCCTATTTGGTAGCTAGGAAGAACTACTCTAGCTCTCTCCACAAGCCCAATGGCTTTCTAGCACACTCTAACAATACAGCCCATGAGTCCATATATAGATCTCATGCTTACAATAATTAGACTAACCTAATTACAATAATTACACTCGCAACTCAAGACTAAGATTAGCCTTCAACATGCAAACTGACAGTCTAAAATTAGACTCTCTCGGATTCGTCATGCGAACTGCCTGTTCTCACACAGGCTGCCGACGACGACACCTCTATGACTGTTGTCGGCCGACTAGTGACCGACACCGGTTGCTTCCTCTTGCTATCTGACCGACGTCGGTTGATCAGACTGACGCCGTTTTTCCTGCAACTGATTCTACAACTCCCCGCATCTCTAGATCCTCCTTAACTTCTCCTGTTTGCATCCTAGTGAAGCTTTTAGCTCCACAACCTAACAATCTCCCACTTGGAGATAAATAGCTGCACTTGTACCTATACCTATACACCGTCTAAATTATTCCCTAGCTTGTATTCCTCTTCAAGATCAACCCTGAAGACCGACCACCACACAACCTGTGATGCTACACCTGTCATTCAAGTAACCTGCCGCATCCAAACCTACATATCCATGTAGTGAAGAGCTTGACCCTGCATAACAAGAAACCCTGCTGCTAGTCCCACTGAACTGCCCTCCAGTACTCCTTCCCCGAATTGGCTCCATACTTTCTGACAACCCCCATTGATTGGGAAAATGCTTAGGTCTACACTAGACCTCATGTGATTTCGAACCCTATTTCAAGCTAGGCTTGAACTGTCCAGCCCTTGGTGTGCTTTCTAATTCTGCATCCTGCATCATGAACCCCACCAACACCGTCTTCACATCAGCTCCCACTGGAGATAAAATCTCCATGTCTCTTATGCCAAAGAATTTCGCTGCTCCAAATCCTTCATGACACACCTCTGAACTAACCTTACCTTTAGCTCAGCAAATCCCTGTATGTACAATCCTGCTAGCAAACCTACCATCCACATACAGCAACAGAATGATGTTATGACTCATCATCCACCTGGTAAGACAAAACCACAATAGTTACACTGACATTGACTGAAGCCATGCTTAGTCATCCACCTGTCAAACCCTGTACCACTATCCTGCAGCTTCCTCAAGACTATATGCCATAGCCTTCTGTCTCTTGTATCCATCCACTCTCTTCTTTAAAATGGGAATCCATTCCATCTCTCAGTGCCTACTTCTAGTTGACAACTCTACCAACGTATACCTATTTGGTTCTTCTCCAAGGACTCACTCCTCATCCATGCCAAGCTCCCACTGTATCTGGATTCTACCTGCATTGCTTCTTCCATTTTCCTGGTTCTTGACCATCAATAAGCAATATAAAGAAGGTGAACAATGAATATGAGGTTCGCTTACCAATTCTGACCTCGACATGAGCATTTGAGACTTGCTATTCGCCCACTATCCGTTCCAGTGACCGATCTCGGCCATCTCCCACTCTGTTTCTGACCGATGTCGGCTCCCTGTAATGAACCTGACTGCCGACATCATTTCCCTGGCCGACGCCGATGTCCCTCCTGCCGACGTCGGTCCTTATGACCGACGTTGGTCTTCCTGCTGCCGACATCGGTTATTGTCTGACCGATGCCGGTACCTGTGTTCATCTGTGAGTGATAACTTTTTACCCGCGAGCTCTCCATGGATCAAAATCCTAATTAAATCAACCCTGCTCTGCTCAGAATAATTCAGCTTCCTCACCTGATCTCTGTCTGTCATCTCCTCCATGAACACCAAGGCTTTCTAGTTTTTTAGCTTGTCAAAAACATCTGACTTCCGCTTCAAAACCTACATTCTCCTCCTACATATGTGACTAAGCCCATGAAGCCACATCTCTGCAACAGAAGGTGAATCAACAATATAAGTAGATAGATAAAGGATACCTACTTTCTTACCATCATCTAATTCAAGTGTATCCACTGTGAGAGTTAAAGTGCATCTCTCATCACCCAAATTTCCTGAAGAAATTAGACTCATCTCCAAGACTGGTCCCTGCATGACTTCCTCCAACCATTGTGAGTAATCTACCTACAATTTTAGCTTCACTTCCCCTTCGTCAATAATCTGACAAGGCTCTCCAACCCCTAAATAAATCTCTCCAAAGTCTCCAAAGACATACCCATGAAAAGATGCTCTATTTTGGGCTGCATGGAAAGAGGCAAAATAATCTGTAAGCAAAGATTCCACTTTATCCAGAACATCCTGTGCAATATTACCTGCAACATATGCTTCCACTAGCTGATCTGCTACTGACCAACGATCTCTTTTTACCTGCTCTTTCTTTCCATCAATCAGACCATTCATGCTATTCAATTTCTCCATTCGTAGCTTACTATCTTCTGCCGTTGCTATACTCCCACTCAATTTGAAACCCCTGTGAGTGACCTGTAATCAAAAACACTACCAGATCTGAAACCACCTGTTAGTCAACCCAACCAAAAGCTTTGATACCAGTTGTCAGGGAACCTGGAATAACAAACATGCTCCGATCCCTACTGAGTCAGGATCTTGCTCCACCACAATTGGAGCTCATATGATTACTTCTCGTATTAGCAACTAAACATGGAATTTAACCAGAAATATAAAATAACTAGAAATATGAAACAACACAGGAATTGAGAGACAATACACAATTGTATTAATAATCACTCAGAAGAATATACAATAAAGAAGATGTCACTTCTTCTTCCACCTCAAAGGTTCGTCACTCCTCAAGATCTTCTTCCCTCTCTCTCTTGGTCACAACAATCAATTCCAATATAGAATTGATGTTCACCTCTCCAACCAGTCAGTAACACGCTGCTAGTTCACCAAGTACACATCTGTACTTCAAGTAGATCCCCTGCTCTCTGCTGCTACCTGCAAATAACTAGATCATACTCACCATGTAGATGTCTTTCTACACACCTGAAGAACCCTTGTCCTTGCCTCACCAAGTCCTTATGATTCTTCAACCAGTACCCCGGTAGATCCTCTCCAAGAACTTGCACACCTGCAACTCTCTCTGATCATACACTCTCAATACCCCTATTTGGTAGCTAGGAAGAACTACTCTAACTCTCTCCACAAGCCCAATGACTTTCTAGCACACTCTAACAATACAGCCCATGAGTCCATATATAGATCTCATGCTTACAATAATTAGACTAACCTAATTACAATAATTAGACTCGCAACTCAAGACTAAGATTAGCCTTCAACATGCAAACTGACAGTCTAAAATTAGACTCTCTCGGATTCATCATGTGAACTGCCTGTTCTCACACAGGCTGCCGACGATGGCACCTCTATGACCGATGTCAGCCGACTAGTGACCGACGCCGGTTGCTTCCTCTTGCTATCTGACCGACGTCGATTGATCAGATCGACGCCGTTTTTCCTGCAACTAATTCTGCAACTCCCTGCATCTCTAGATCCTCCTTAACTTCTCCTATTTGCATCTTGGTGAAGCTTTTAGCTCCACAACCTAACAAAATCTAGGCTCAAATAAACATGATTTGCTAGGAATTTTGGCCAAATGGTGTCAAAAACTAGAATTTAAAACAAATTCTAACATGATTTGATTTAATCTAACAAGGTTGGAATAACTTTGACATAGACTCGACACATGAAATCAAACATGAACATGATTAGTTGGTATAAGCCATAAGACAAAAAAGCACCTAGAAAAAAGACTATGTTTTCCCAAATAAAGGCACAAATAATGATGAGGATAGGTTTAATGAACAAATAAGTGACAGTTTTCAAATTTGGGCAATCCATTAACCTAAGTTATGCAACCCAAAATAAAAATATTTATGTATCGATTATTGTGAAGCGAGGCCTAAACAGAAATCAATCAATGTTTGAATTTAAACTTTGAAAAGTTAATTGTAAACTCAATGGTTGAAAACTATGATTGGATTAAACAAGGTATAAAATATTTAAAAACATGATGATGCATGAACAAGGTCTAAATGGCATACATGACATGGTTTTATTGGTTTGAAACAATGGTTTTTGATACAAGGTCAAACAAGTCTTCAAACAAAATGAGTAGTCTAATGGGATAAACATGCTCTAATGATGTGATCATTTTTATGTTTCAAATACTCTAATTCTTAAACTTGATAATGATGTGGGCAGTATAATAGTACCTATCTCAAAAAATTAACACACACAAACATTTTTAGTAAAAAATGTAAGGCACAAGTGTGGTGTAAAATGGCCTGCATAATGTCTCTTCGATCAAGGAGTGACATATAAATAAATTGGTTTTTGATGTGATTATAAACAAATACACAAGTTTTAGTCTCAAAACATATCAAGCAAAAAGGACCAAAATATAGTAATTATAATCATCTAAATCCTAGCAAAGGTATGGCAATGTGGGGTTGACTAAAACTCATTATTTTTTGATAGTTCTAGATAGATCCCATGTCTACCAAATTTCACATCAACAAACAAGAGGAACGGCATGTCATTTAAGTCCATGTCATATAGATTGTTTTAAAAAGGTCTTTCCATTTTTAAAATCACTACATTTATCACTCAGATGCTCAAACATCTTGGGCTTAACCTCTATTAACAAAGGTGGTTTAATCACTCAAACCATTGTCCTAGTGAGGGGATCCCAATTTATATACTCTCCCATGGAGAGGGGTTGAAGAAGATGCTAAAAGATGAAACCTAGGGTCAAACATTTCCTAAATAAATCATGGGAGGTAATGAAGCTCCCCTCACAAGCCAAGATACATAAAATAAATGACATAATAGAAAGACTTTATGGTCGCCTCAAGATTACCCAATACTATTATGAGTTTTTGGGGAGGGATTTAAATTATTATTTTTTAATGCCTTGGACTAGGTTGAAAGTGTGATGAGATGGTACTTTTGATCCTAAAAGTTATCTAAAGGGGATAGATGGGAGAGCATACATGCACATCTCTTTTCACTAAAACACACAATCAATGAGCAAGTTTGCAAATAATTGAAGTGATGTTAATTTCATTACATCAAATTGAAAGTGTTTGATTAAATTTGTTACTAATCCCTTGGATTTAAGATGTACAAATGGAAATTATTGAAAACCACCCAAAAAAAAGTTGGCACTTTTGATCCCAAAAGTTCCCTAAAGGGAATGGATGAGAGAGCATACATGCACAAGTCATTATTTAATCAAATAAGTTTAGACTAAACAAATAATGAAAATAAATTGCAAAAAATTTGAAGTGTATTTAATTTTATAGCACTAAATGAAATGTGTGGTGGTGTTCTTTTAGTCCCTTGGATTTAAGTTGTGAACTTTGAAAGAACAATCAAAACATTTAACACAAATATGCAAAAAATTATTTTTAAGCCCAAAGTGAAATGACTAATTCATTTTAAAACATCACACAAAAACTGTGAAAGAAATAATTAATCTTGTTTTGAGAATTTTTCAAATGGACCCTACAAAAAAAGGGTCAACACTTTGTTTAGCCTTGAAGTTTATTTATCTAATGAGACAAGCAACCTTGAAGGGCAAAATTTGTCAACCCAAATGCAAAACCTCAAGAAAGAAAATGTGTTAAATTAGGCAAAGGTTATAAAAAATATCGATAAAAACCTCAAAAAATATAAAAAAAAACTAAACCTATGAAACATGCAAACAACAAGTTAGAAGGTTAAAACAAATAAAATTGAACACATCAAACATAAAAACATGCAGTTAGTATGTTAACCATAACTTTTAAAATATACATCCATTTATCACAAAATTTTTAGAGGTTGTTTATAGGTATAGTTACACATTTTAAAAAAATTTAGGAGAATTAATGAATAATAAAAAAGTTATTAGCTCTGTACTAGCTGTTTTTACCAGAAAATTAAAAAATAAAAAGTGACAGTCACTAAGAGAGTCATAACTTCTAAATTACACATCATATTTTAATGAAATTTTTAAAGAATTAAGATGAAAAATTTAATAAAAATATATCAAAATTAAAAAAAATAATAATATATAAATTAAAAATAAGAGCTATTTTAATAGTCATTTTTGTTCAAAGATGTGGGGTGCACAATCATGTCCCATCGAGTGTGCCATTTATGATCTAGGATTTTAACTCAAAGGAGGAGGTTTGTATATAATTAGTTTCAAAAATAATGAAATATGAAATCACTAACAATCAAACATCCTTTAGGTTTGATCATGGTGGGATCATAATGAATAAACTAAATGAGAACTCAACAAAATATGGAAGAAAATGAAAAATATAAACATAAAAACACAAATTCCTTACCAAATCCTTGATAGCTTCAAATGGTAATTCGGTTGGCTTGCTCAATTTATGCATAATAAGTCTTCATCAATGACATATGATTAACATCATCTCCTCTATGCATCATTATTGAATGCTTGGATTAATTAATGGCTTGATGGCTTTGGCTCAATTTTGACATTATAACACAAGGTTTTTAGCTTCATGAATCTATTCTTGTATTATAACTCTACTTTGATTGAGATCTCTAAATGAAGAGATCTAGGTTTGATTTTATAGGATTTTGAATCCCTTGGAATGGGTTAAATTTGACCATGGTTGAGTTTATTAACTTTGGGCTAGTTTGACATATTCTTAGGATGTTCTTTTAGATATTTTCTAAAAGTGACAAATCACAAAGGTAATGAGTATATTCTAGGATGTTCTAAGATGTTCTTGAATTTTTTTTAGTAATTGATTTGTTATCTCATGGGAGAACTCAATTAGGATTTGAAATTGATTTAACTTGTTAATTGATTTTGATTAGGGTGTGCAAGTTAATTAATTCTTTTTAGGCATTTGGTCATTTATTTGATTCTGATTAATTCAATGTGTGTATTTTCCTTGTTTAATTGATTTAATAGCATAAATTGATTTAATGCAAGGTTATAAAGTCAAATTTGAGACTAATAAAAAAATTAGGTTAAATGTTCAATGATTGGTAAGAATTGGTCTAATAGTCTAATGTAAGGCCATTGGTGGCCAAATTTACATGTCTACACCTTGATCATGATTGATACCAGTTATATTATTATATGATCATTTTACATTATCATTTTGAGCTTATATACTAGTGCTTACACATGTCTATATCTATGCTCATATCTTTCATAGTGTACTTGATATGCTATATTGTATGACATTTTTTTAACACATATATGTAAGTACTAATATGATATCCTTATGTTGGTTGTTGTTTAACCTTAAATTAGATGTGGATCCTAGAATAGATAGGGTTAAGAATATAAAAATAAATAAACACAAGGGTGATAAACATATTTATGACAGACTAATTAATTGAAAACTTAGATAAATAATATTATAAATTTAAATACTAAGATATGCTTAAAATAGTAAATAAACCTATTGATTGATATTGAAATAAATGGAAAATAAGAGTACTTACCCAGATTACCATGCACATGTAGATCTGAGATGAAATAGGCTAAAAGTAGACTGCATTTAGATTCTATATATTTTCACTCTAGAGCTTTAGATACTTGTGTTGATGTTTCTATTTAAATTGGATGTAGGTTTCCAATATAAAATACCTATTGGATTTAGACTTGAACACCTGGATGCTTCTAGGTTTTATGTCACCTTTACTTTCATTTGTTCAAATTTGGATCATGGGTTGTCACTCCTTATCAAATGATCAAAACCCTATCTCTTCATCTTGATAATGACCTTGAAAAAATGGGTTAGTGGGATCATGATGTTGAGATAACCCCAAATACCCATCTATTAATGGGTGCTACCTACATATCTAATACTTTGAAGAGGGCCTCAAACTGATATAGTTCTCCCCTAATGTGTTGGATTGTGTGTGTATAAAGGTGAAATATGTGGAAAGCAAGTACATATAGTGACATAACTTGTAACTTGGAAAATAGAACTTATGGGATGTTCCTTTAGTACTTCAGACCTATAGAGGGACTGTTCATATGACTGATATGAGAATAGGAAATAATATGGAAACTTTTCTCACTTGAATGTTTGATTAAATGCTTCATGATAATTACCTTATGAGAGGTGTAATATTTCTAGGTGAGTAATGAATGAAGATTTATCATTCATATATACTAATCCTTTTGTAAAATATCCTACACTAAAGCACTTAGGTTGACCATAAGGACTTGTTACAATTGAAAAATTGATGGTTTTAGGGGATTGGACACTTAGTTACGCACATGACACTTATGTCAATGTAGGCATCTAACTAGGACACACGTGTTCATGAAGTTAGAAAATAGGTACAAGTCTAAAAATTGTAGAGGATGATAATGAGTAGGTTTTAAGAAATTTTCACAATAGAGAAGGCTTGATCATTATAATAATCAGTGGTTAGATTAAGAGATAAACAATTAGACACAAGGATAGTGGATGTGAGCCTTGTGGTAGTGGGAAGGTCTTATGAACTGAAGAAAATAGTCATGGTATGTATTTGACAAGTGTACAAGACTCAGGTGATATATAAGTTAGGTTTAGTATCTACATTTTCCCCCTTCAATCTAGTAATAAAATTACTAGTTTAAAGGAAAAAAGATGCATACATGATTATGTATAACACACCTTACCTTTATGTGAGCCCAATTTGAGTACTTTGTTAATGACTGACCTATAACCAAGATCATGTTATTATATATAATCAATTCATATACTATTAAATTTAAATCATTTGAAATGATTGAAAGAAAGAGAGCAAGGTTTAGGAGTACACTTATGTATTGATGCAACTACCTTGCCTTTTAAAAATTTTAATTTGAAAAAGATGCTTCATTATGATCACATATTTGAGATTAAGACAAAAATAAATCTATAAAGTGCATATATATAAAAATATTGGAGAACGCATGCCCCTAAATTTGGATAAAAATGTGAGTTACCATCTAGCAGTTGAGATTAGCTCAACCGTGCAACCCAATCATACTTATAACCTAGTGAGTGTGAGTGATCCAAGTCAACACACACAATATATATGATGAGGCTAGATGATGTAATCAAATCCAACCTTTAAAATTGGTAAGATTGAGTGATTTAATCACATCATCCATACCAAAAGTGAACTAACTACTGAAGTAGATTGGCTCAATATAGTCTGTAAAAGTCCATCATAATGTGTTAGAGTTTTTAAAAGTGTTTTTATATTTGAAAATGATTTTAATTTTTCAATTTAGGTGCCATTTTCATAGCATTTTCACCTTATATATGTATTATGCTAAAACCTGAGTATAATAATGGTACCAATGTATATAATTATGCCATAAATGTGTATATGAATCATATAACTAAGCAATATGGTCAATTTGAAATTTGAACAAGTGTGGATGACATATTTCTAAAACATGCCTCCACTATAATTTGGAGATGTTGAATACTTAAAAAGTGTGGAGAACATGTTTCCAAAACATGCCCCCACTAAATTTAAAAATATTAACAATATGGAATCTATGCCTCTATGGCATGCCCCCACTAATATGCCCCAGTTTGAGGTGAGGGAATTATAAATTAGTAGTTACCTTACCTCAAAAGGATAAGATAATTGTATACATTATGAATGAACCTTGTAACATATAGGAGAAACATATCGAGGCAAATGTATCATTGAAGTGTATAAAATGTGATCACATGAACTCCTAAGATTCATGATATAGATCATGGCAACATATAGATAGTAATAATACACACTCAACAAGTAATTAGGTACACACAAAAGATCACTCAAAAGCAAATCAAAAGACAATGGTCTAATAAGAATGCAAATAAGGGGCATATTCAAATGTCACACAATCAAAAGAACATGACTTATTCAAATGTCCACACAAGCAAATAATGACATTCAAATGTATATACAATAAGCAATGAGATATTCAAATGTGAAAATAGGAAAATATAGGCACATGGGCCAAAAAAATGGCACATTTTCAAATGTTAAAATAAGAATTACAATTGTAAAGTGTAGTCATATAAAATGTCTAAATGGGTAATTTAAGTGGGGCTTATGACACCCTATCCATAACTCCTTTTTGCATGCTCTGGTGACCCTTCTAAACACCTTTTTGCTCATTTCTAGTGATCAGTAGCCTATAGGATAGGAGTGCCATACCTAGACTATAACGTCAAACCCTAAGGTGTCTCATTTTTGATGCTCCTATCCTTTTACAATTTGAGCCTCAATGGTCATTTTCATTTGATTCCTATCCTTCATCATGTCAGCCTAGCATGAATACATTTGATCCATGACCAATTGTTCCCTATAAAATCCCATTCAAAGTTCATTTACAAGGGAGGTGACAAATCTAACAAATAAAGTAAGAATACAAATAAAACACTAAAGCAAAATTTTCTATTCTCCACATACAGTCACCCAACACAACTGCAAACATACTCAAACCTTCATTCCAGTCCTTAGCCACCTCAAACACTCTTAATTTGTCATTTTTGCATCCACATCACACTATTGCATAAGGCACATCAAGTGGGATAACTACATATGACTTGAAACCCTCTTTGGAGTATTGGTATGTAGGCAATATGCCCACACAAGGGGTAGAGATTACACGTTCAGTGTATAGTACACACAAACCCCCCATTTTTCCAGGTGATTCAAATCTTGTTTTATCAAGCATGATGAAGGGTTAGGGTTTGAAGATTAAATAATGTCTATAGCAATATCTATCAACATTCAACACTCAAGATTTCCTAGGTAGGCTCATATAAGAATAATGAAAAGAACCTAAAAAGTTCATGTCTTTGTGACTAGTTTGGATAACAATGGTAGAAGTGGACAACAGTGCAAGACCCTAAAGTGTTCTATTTTTGGTGCTCCTATCCTTTCACCAAATGAAAGCTAGATTTTAATTTTTGACACTATCTTAGTCTTGCACAGCCAGTTTCAAACCCTATATCAACCATCTCAACCTATTTACAAATAAGTTATATTTTCTCCTTATTTATTACTATTTTTAGAAAGGTAAAAAAGATAGATAAATTATAAAAATTAGGACTGTAATTATTGCAATATTATTTATTGATTTATTAATCCAGATGCTTAACTAAAATAGGAATAACAATATATTATTTGCAAAATAGTTAAGTCATTTGGTGAACTTGACTTACTTTGTTTGTGCACAAAAACCCTATAAACCCTAGGGAAAATTCTTTGTTAATTTTTCCAATATGTTTCTAATTTTTCCTACATTTATAAATCAAAATTTCACATTAAATTTTTAAAATTTACCATAGTAATTTTAAAAATTATTTCTTTCAAACCCTAGTTAAATTTACTAGATCCTTTTGCTTTATGAGGCATCACCTTATAGATTTTACATAAAATTACAAATGGATTTTAATCATTTCAAAAAATTCTTACAAATAATAAGGAGTTCATACTTGGTCCTATCATGTACTTGAATGGTGAAGTTTACTATATGTTAATGTAAAGCTTCATTATTTTATTTTCATCTTACTTTTTATGTTATGGGATGATATTAACACATTCATTGATAAAGATGTTAAGATGCCTCTTACCTTACCTCCCTTAGAGCCTCTATCCTATATCAAGTCATGTTACATAGTCCATTTTACTCTTCCCTAGGTCACTATCTATTGCCAAAGAGCCCATTTGAAACCCTTTGTCCTTCCACCACCTCAACCTATCGATTATCTACACTCTCCTCCCATAGCTACTACTGGTCCTATACGGCTAGTAGATAATGCAGTTAGTGTTGTTACTCGACATATCACCATGCCTCCCCTACCTAGTTAGGAAATTCATAACCCTCTTTTCCCTTCCTATCCTAAGCCCAACCCACCTACATAGGTAGATTTATATAGGGCATATGATATTGTTGATCAGTTGAGAAACACACCAGCTAAGATTTCCAAGTAAAAACTGCTCTAAAAAGCAAATATGTTCAAGGACATTCTTTATCAGGCACTCTCTCATACTTTTATGCCTGTCAATTTAGAGCCTTCTTATTTTGCATCAGTGGTCAACACATTAAAAACTATAGAAAATGCTATTTCTTTTGATTGTGAGGACATTCCTTCTCAGATAGTTATTGACCAAAATTTACCACTATTCATACAAGCTCAAGTCAAAACTAGTGCAATTAAGAGATTTCTAATTGATAGTGGTTTTGGACTTAATATATGTAATATTACATTTTTATATACCATGGGCATAGATATGGCATCTATACAAAAGTCATATAAGAAAATATGAGGGTTTGATGATATACCAAGACAAACATTAGGCACTATTGCTTTAGATATCATGGTAGGGCCCAAAACCCTCTCTACATAGTTCCAAGTCATGACAAGTCCCCTTCATTATAATTTTTTACTCGGGTGACCTTGGATACATGCTATGGGGGTAATATCTTATACTCTTCATTGATGTGTTAAGTTTCTCCATAAAGGATACCTATACACATGCCCAACAGATAACTAATCATTCAGTTATTGTAAAATTATAGAGTCATATTTAACTATTTTACCAGATGGGACACCTCATATAATAGCTCAAGCACCACCTCATCACATTTCTCTTAACTAGATACATACATATGAGGTAGGAGAGACTAGCACATCTCATACTCTTCCACTTACAGTTGTTCCCTTAGATTTGGATACTCAGCCAGTTATAGTAGCTTTAGCCATTCCATCTACTCCAATAGTCAAAATTCCTACACTTATTATAATTATACAATCATTGATATCAGTTATAGTAGTCATAATTGATTCTATAACTATAGATCCTTATGCAGTTATAGTTACTCCATCAGTTACAAATACCCTCACATCACCACCATCTTCTACTATTATAGTTGATGAGACTCCCATATCATAATTACCCCTTATGGTAAATTCTAAGTTACCATATGTGCATCATGTTGATATTGATTTTTAGGCTACTTCATATGATGATACGACACCCACACTCATAGATGACTATTTGTGTATATTGAACTTAATACTAGTTGGACTAGGAGAGTACTGAGATGACTCCAGAGCCCTCATCACACATATTAAATTACTCTTAGCATCTCTCACTATGCTCTCAAGATATACTACACATTCATGGCCACAAATAGATTACTTGGTATATATAGTTCACATGGTTACCTCTATGGATTTAGAGCTAGTCATTCAGATTTAGGTAGACAACACATAACATCAACCATAGATTATGCTATAGATGTTACTTGATCATGGATTAATCATATTACCTATAGTACAACATAGATCTATTATCAAGTTATCATGACATGATGGTCATCCATTTTATCTCTTTCATTGAATCATAGGCTATGACATAGACTCATGTATGGATTTATAGTAGAGATTGGATAAACTATAAGTTTAGGGTACTATTTAGATTATATCACCATCGATACAGACTCCACCACTTCCACTGAGGTTGTTTACTATTAGAGCTAAATGACCCAGAGAATAACTGACATCTCCACCACTAGAGCAACCCTTAATTTACCTTTGATAGGATGACACCACTATGACTAATAGATCTCCAACTACATAAATAGAATAGATATTAATGACATATGAGGAGATAATCACCATGTATTCAGAGCCCATGACATACAATGATACGTATGATGATGTTCTTGAGGCATTTGATGATGGACCTGATCCCTTCATCTCTAACCCAAACAGGCTCCATCCTTAAACCTTTACCCCCTCTAGCTTAGTCTTTTACATCATTGTGTACATATTACTTTACTCACATACTTGTACATAGTTTATCTTTCCTTACTTGTACATAATTTCTTTCTACTTACTTTTACATAATTTCTCAACTTACCTTCTTGTACATAATTTCCTTATGCTTACTTATACATAGTAATATTTCAAAATACCAAAAATAATATAAATGTGCAAAATACAAAAAACAATACAAATGTGCAAAAAACCAAAAATAATATAACATGTCAAAATACAAAAACATTCAAATAACTCAAAACACCAAAAACATTTTCAACTGTATGTATTATCCATGCTTTACATTTTTACTTCCATGTTAGACTTACATTTTACTATTCTATGCTAGTGTTTGATGATTTATCTACATTACCATGATTCACTTGATCTTATTTGAGTGTGTGTAAAACATCCATATCCTTGATTGCTTCACTCTACCCATTGAGGGGGCATCTTACTTCTACATTCAAGACATACATCAACATATCTACCCACCAGGGGCATCTTCTACATGACTACACCATCTAGGCTATGTCATTCCTACACCACACACTCTAGTTATCATGTTGATGTACATTAATTACTATCTTACATAAATTATTCTATCAATACTCACTATTATATAACACTTATGTATTTCTTCACATCTACCTAGTTTTGTACTCCATGTTTTGTATACTTTCTCTTCTTGCTTTGATTAGTTAGATGCGATAGCATTTATAACATTATATGATTACATTTCTCAGTTCTTATTTTGTCTCTTGTATGTGCCTTAGGACATTTGCCAATGTCCTTTGCTTGTATTCTTGTATGTGCTTGTGGCCCTTGTGCCAACCTTACATGTTTTTAATTGTATGTATATGTGGGCATTTGAACATGCCTTGGATGCTTGCTTTCCCAGTTTGAGTGACATGTGCCCATGTCCCTTGTTTTCTTGGCCCCTTTACCACTTTTGTATGCTTCTTTCTTCTTTCCTTGCATTCTTATTTGCTTCTCAATTATTTGCAATACCATGATCCACATCATGCATTATCTTGCCTTCGTGTATGCCATAATGGACATCATGCTCCATCCCTCCTTTACAACTAAAAAATAACAAATAACAACTAACATTTCTAGTTTTAGTTTAATATACTACTCATGTTATTACATTTTTACATCTATCTAGGCATACCCATGTTATATAACAATCTTTAATATAATCTATACTATATTTTGAGACATCTTTTCAATTATCATTGCTATATCGTGTATCTCTAATATAAACTAGGGCTCTTTATTTTGAGGTTAGTCATTATAGGGTCTTCATTATTACCCTCAAAAGAGGGGGCAATAAATGGGGGTTTTGTCATAGAGATCAAAGCATTCTACTAGTAAAATTTTTAGTTTTTAAAACACTCAGAATAACAACTAGAACCCAAACTAGGTAGAACAGACCAAGAAAATAGTGATGAACATAGAATAGTGATAAAAAACAAAGGACAAGAGTTCCATACTTGGATTACAATGTCAGATAACAAAATGTACTATTTTCAATGTTCTTATCTAAATAATAAAAAACCCAAAAATAAATAGAAAGGTAAGTTTAGTTACAATTTCATTAGCTATCATTCAGTTCAAATTAGGTGGTTTTAGTACAATTTTACTCAAAGTATCTAGATATAGGAGACATCATGCATAACATGATGGATCTCATTTATAATTTTAGATTGGGCAGTTGGTACAAATTTTAGATTAGAATCCATGTTATAGACACTCGTGATTGGAGGCAATATGCATGGCACATTTGCCTTCTTTTATTTATGAGTTCAGTATATTACCCAAGTATTCTCAGTAGTTTCATGACTTATTCCATCTATAGGTGGTTCAAATCATTTTAGATTGGATTTTATATAAGCCTAGTTCTTAGTTTTAGAGTGGCTTTTATACGAGCCTAATCTCCACCTTTTAGAGTGGCCAAGATTGGCCTAGTTCTCAGTACACATTCGGCTATCCACACCACATTATCAGATTATAAAGCATTCATGGGCTTCAATATCCACCTCATATGACACACATTCATATCAGTATCAATTCATAGATTCACTTAGTAAGCAATGATGGAGCCAAAGGACTAGCTAGTCTTTGTATTCTTAAGCCACCTACTCAGAGGGATTGGACACACAGTCTAAATATTGATTAACATATGCATGATCACATAGCTTCATTTTGTGGGCAATGATAGAGCCAAAGGGATAGCCTTTACATTCTTGAGCCACCCTCAAGGAATTGAGCACTCATCTCTATTCATGATATTACTCTTGGCATAACACGTACCCAACATCACTCAACATTATTCAACATCATAATATTTTTTGTATTGGTTCACATATTTGGTGAGGTGTATTCATTCCTTTCTCTTCCTCTCTCTCTTACCTAGATTTTGTATGATCTTATTTTAGACATAGTGTATCTATTAATAACTTATCTACTTTTTATTTTCTCTTACATATTTACACTTCACAATGTGCTCTCTCTATGCACACTCAACATCACATATCTTCATGGGCTTCACCCTTTTAGGTAAGTTTAGGTTAGCTTTCTATTTTTATTTTATCCTAGTATTTCAATTTATTACATCACTAGAATAAATGGGGGTAAATATAGTTATATTAAATATCCAAATTGTTAGTTTGAGTATGGATTATGATACCCTATCCATAGCTCCCTTTTGCATGCTTTGGTGACCCTTCTAGACACCTTTTTTCTTATTACTAGTCATAGGTAGCCTTCCAAATGATCATTCCACTTTAGCCAGGCTATATTTCTTAAGCCAATCCTATCCACCTAGGTCTTGAGCCTATAAGATAGGAGTACTATACCTAACTATAGCACTAGACCCTAGGGTGTCCTATTTTCAGTACTCCTATCTTTTTGCAATTTGAGCCTCAATGATCATTTTCATTTAATTCTTATCTTTCATCATGTCAGCCTAGCATGAATACATTTGAAACATAACCATTTTTTTCCTATAAAATCTCATTTAAAGTCTATTTACAAGAGAGCTAAAAAATTTGATAAAGAAAATAAGAATACAAACAAAGCACTAAAGCAAACTTTCCTATTCTCTATATACAATCACCCAACACAGCTGTAAACATACTCAAACCATCATACCAATCCCTAACCACCTCAAGCATTCTCAATTTGGCATTTTTGTATCTGAATCACACTATTTCATAAATCACATCAAGTGGGAGAAATACATATGGCTTGATCCCTCTTCGGAGTATTGGTATGTAGGTAGCATGCCCACACAAGGGGTGTGGATTACACATTCAGTGCATATTACACACTAACCCGCCCCTGCCCCCTCCACACTAACCAGTTTCAGACCTTGTATCAACCATCTTAGCCTATTTCTAGATAAGTTATATTTTCTCCTCATTTATTACTATTTTTAGAAAGGTAAAAAAGATAGATAAATTATAAAAATTAGGATTGTAATTATTGAAATATTACTTATTGATTTATTAATCTAGACCCTTAACTAAAATATGAATAAAACTCCATTATTCCTAAAACAATTAATTCATAAAGCAAGACACTCAAGGAAGTGCATACATGAAAATCATGGAACATAATCAACTAACATAAGCATATCATACTAGGTCCTATATATGTGTGTTAGTAAAAAAGGTTAAGTACATATCATATCAAATACATTGTGAAAGATATAAGCATGGATAAGGCATGTGTAAGTACATAATCTCAAACATGATAATATAAAATGATCATAGAATGATATAACCTAGGTGTATCATGATCAAAGAGATGGATTCCCCCAACATCCTAGTGACATGTGAAGAGGGAAGGCCAACATCCATATGCACATATATAATGTATTCGTGTATCCCTGTATCACACTCAAAATATGTGTGAAACATGTGTATATATAAACAAATGACATGCCATACAATAGCATAGAACTAACAACATAGATGCCAAGGGGATAATAAGATAATTACATGCCATTTTTTTGTATTTTTAAATTTTAATTTTTTTGGTATTTTTGGAAAATTTGAAAATGAAAGGTATATCTTATGATCTCATCTAAGAGATGCTCATAGGTATCTCTTCACTTAGAACCTTGTGCAATAAACTAGTAGTACCACCAAGGAGCATGTGTAAGTGGAATATTTGGAACTATAGGCTCTATAATGCCCTCCATGTGTATAATATAACTATGTGGGCATGAAGAAATAGTATAAGTAGTAAGGGTTTTTGGAACCCATCACTATATGCTACATGGTTTCTTTGGAATACTAGTAATAGGAACATATTTAAGTGCTCTGGATATCCAAATATGGTTCATAATAGAAAATGATTTCATGGAATCCACTATGTGTCTCTGATGTAATGGCCTCTTAAGTGATGGCCACACATTAAAGGGGATTACCTATTATTTACCCTTTTATGGAGGATTAACCTTATTAGGTTTGATAATTAATTTCATGGGTATAAATTTATCTTGTTCAAGTGGATGTTCTTATGGAATATGAGAAACTATAATTACCCTATTGGCATGGATTTATTTAACACACCTATGCATTATATAAGGTATTTCACGAGGTGTATGGATGAGGGCATCCAAATAAAATATCAAATACACTTGAAGATGGTATAACTAAGGTGGTAACCACATGTACTAGACCCACCTATAAAAGTAAGTAAATTTGACCAGTAACATGTTGTGATGTACTATCAAATACTCTAACTAATTTGGTATAAGGGTGTAAATCATCATGAGTATAACCTAAATGCATAAGGTCATGGTGCAAACATTATCTCTATCACCATTATCAATCATAACATTGTGTATAGGGTGGTGATTAAGGTATGCTCAAATGAATAAGGAATGAATATCTAAATCATCATCCACAATCTAAGTGTCATTAAAAGTAATAGAAGGTTTATTAACTATAAAATGTGCAATTCATGTATAAGTACCAATAATTCCATCTAGTGGGTGCTCATAATGTGATGGAGGAGGATGTGTATTATATAGTATTCTCACATCTGCATTCTTCTTAGAATGGTCTTGTAAAGGATTGTTAAATATCTTTTGATTCTGGTGATCATCAGTTTATGGCCCTAATTCCTTTGGAGGATCATAAAATGTAATATTTTGGTCATTGATGAGGTCTTATATCTTATGCTTCAAGGTAAAACATTTGTTTGTAGAATGACTAAGGCCTTGCTAATAATCACAATAATCATTTGCATCATATCATTTGGGTATAGGTCAACTCATATCAACTTATATAGGAGGGAGAGATATAAGATGACACTCTACTAGTTCTGGGAGTAATAAAGCTAGAGACTTAGGTAAGCATGAAAACTGTCTCCTTGGTGCATTGGATAAGACAAGTTGATAAGGATGCTATGATACTGTATTAACCATGGTGGTTGTTTCTTTTCTAGATTTTGGAGGTTTTACCTTGTAACTTGGTTTGATGGTAAACTTGGTACTAGATGTAGATGTAGTAAGTGTGTTCGCTACATAATTAAGCTTATTCAATGAGATAAGCTTCATTTCATGGTCCTAAACAACATGGCATAAGTCATCAAAAAATTTATTTTTTTGAAAATAATGGAATCATGTAAAGGAACAATCAAACTTTACTTGAAGATGTCTTGAAGTTCTTTATCTGCCATAGGATTGGTCATTTTATCCAACATTATCTTGTACCTCAAGTCATATTCATTGATAGGCTCATTTGTTCCTTGTTTTATTTTTACAATTTGAGCATAGGAAAGCTTTTCAGTAATGCTAATAGAAAAGTGTTCAAAAAATTAATTTGTAAGAGGTTTGAATACTTTCATGGATTGAAGAGGTAAATCTTAGAACCACCTCAAAGCTTACTCTTTAAGTCTCTTTGGAAATAATTTGGTAAAAATTTTATCATTGAAGGCATAATCAAGGCATGCCACAAAGAAAGATTGAAGATGCTACTCAGGATCACCCTTGCCATCATAAAATGTGAACTTAGGTGTAAGAAAACTAGTTGGCAAAGAGTGCAAATATATCTTATGTGCAAGAGGGTTATGAAACACATCTTGTGAATCAATTACATGAGGATAATTTAAAGCATTACGTTCAATGCTTATAACTTTTTCCTCCAAGTTAATTATAACTTGAAGGAGAGTTTGAACTATAGACTCATTGGGATCTAAATTACCAAGTTGAATAGTGATCAAAGGAGATGTAAACATGGTTTAAGTAGAAATAAACATAAAAACTAGTATTTGATTTGAAGCATTTGGTAGTCCCATGGTAGATGTAAAATGGTATTTTGTTCCTTAGGGAACAATGGTCTATACACATAACCTATGTCCCCACTAGATATATGAAGTAATGATGTATCCAAGGGGAGGGATGTTTCAGTTATGCCTTTTGATTTTTTAGTTTCCAATATGGTTTTTACAATCTCATCAATATCCTTAGGATTTTAGTGAATACACTCATGAAACAATGCAATAGCTTGCACTTGCCCTTGGTATATTTAATCATGTTCATTGTATTCATTAGATTTATGGTTTTCATTATCAGAATCTTCTTCTATGGTAACCTCATCAATATGTTACTCATTATTAACATTAGTATCATCATGGACCATAGGATTAGGTCCCTCATTGGTTTGAGACATATTAGGTGGTAGGAGAGGAAGATTAATGTGTTTAATAGGCACACCACCTAATATAGGGCTATGCCTTAGTTGCATGCAAAATAATGTAAGCAAGAACTAAAAAAGTAAAATAATTTGAAATCATAGCTAACTAAAAACTATAGGAATAAAAAAAATTTGCATTCACATATATCAAGTTTACCAAATGTTTAACACTAAATTTGATATGGATCCTAGTATAGACATGGTTAAGAATATAGAAATGAATAAACATAAGGGTGATAACTACATCTCTAATAGGCTAATTAATTGTAAAATCATATCAATAATATTTTGAATTTAAATACTGAGATATGTTAAAAAATAGTAAGTACATGTATTGATCGATATTACAATAAATGAAAATCAAGAGTAATTAGGTAGATTACTATGCACATTTGGATCTAGGATGAAATAGGTTAGAAGTAGACTAGATCTGGATTCTAGAATAGTTGTTAGATCCTAAAAAATTCACTCTAGAGCCCCATACACTTAAGTTGATCCTAGATGGTTGCGTCGATGTTTCTATCTAACTTGGATGCAGGTATTCGGTATAAAATACCTACTATATATAGATGCACCACCTAGATGCTTCTAAGTTTTATATCATGTTTTCTCTAGTATGATTAGATCTATATCATGGGCCGTTACTCATTGTCAAATGATCAAAACCCTAGATTTTCATCTTCATAGTGACCTTAGGAAAATGGGTTAGTGGGCTCATAGAGTCGAGCTAACCCCAAATACCCCTATATCAATAGGTGCTACCTATATAGACACTACTTTGAAGAATGCCTCAAATTAATGTAGTTTTACCCTAATGTTTTGGCTTATGTGTAAATAAGGGTGAAATATATGGAAAATAAGTACATATAGTGACCTAACTTGTAACTTAGAAAATAGAACTCATGGGATGCTCCTTCAATACTTCAGACCTATAGAGGGACTGCTCCTATGACTGATATGTGAATAAAAAATAATAGGGTAGTTTTGATCACTTGAATGCTTCTTAGTAATGTCCTTGTGAGAGGTGTAAAATTTATAGGTGAGTTATGAATGAGGATTGATCATGCATATATAAAAATACTTTTGGAAAATATCTTACAATAAAACACTTAGGCTAATAATAAAGACACATTACAATTAAAAATTTGATGACTTTAGGGCATTAGAAACTTAGTTAGGCATAAGAAACTTGTGCTGATGTAGGCATGCGATTGGGATGCAAGTGTATATGAAGATATAAAATAGGTTTAGGTCTAAAACTTGTAGAGGATGATAATGAATAGGGTTTAAGAATTTTTCACAATAGAGAAGGCCTGGTCATTAGAATAATTAGTGGTCAAACTAAGAGATAAGTAATTAGGCATAGGAATAGCAAAAGTGAGCCTTGAAATAGTGGGAAGATATTAAGAACTGAAATAAATAATCATGGTATGTATTTTCCAATTGTATAAAATTGAAGTGATATATAATTCAGTTTTAGTATGTATAGTTGTTTATACTTCATTTATTCATATTGTCACTTTCTTGAGTGTATTTTTCTGGCTTGTCATTGTCTTGATTATGGACCATTTGAATATGTTCCTTGATTTTAGGCCCTTATGCTACTATGTGTTATTTATTTATGTGTTGACATTTTAATATGTCCTTTTGAGTGTGTGACATTTTAATATTCCCTTGTTTTTCATCTCTGTAGACCCCTTTTATGTGACATTGAGTGCTCTTATGTGTGATCTTGATTATTTTTTGAGCTTGTATTATTACTCTATAGACTTTTCCATGATATATATCATGTATTTTAGGGTTTGATGTGATCATATACTATGAGATTCATTGATATATCTACGTAGACATGCTACTCCTATATGATAGATGATTCATACACATATGATATGGTTATCTTACCCTTTTGAGGTAAGGTGACTACCATATTCCATTTCCCCCACTTTAAAAGGGGGACATATTAGTGGGGGCATGTCATAGAGACATGGCCTCCATACTTATATAGTTATAAAGATCTCTATAATTTAATTATAGTTTACATGATTTAGATATACACTTGGCTTAAAATCTTATACATTGCACCAATTTTTATAGATTTGGGACATAGTTTTTCAAATTTATGACTGATATTATACACAATTATAGAGCAAAGGTTGTATGTTGATATATATTTTAAATAGAGACATATTAAGGTCCATATGCCATGCAAACTGATCTGTAAACTGGCACTACTTTTTGTGTAAATGTTTTTACCTTTGATCCTTTTAGGTAATTTATTAAATATATCGAAATCAATCTATAAAATAATTAGCTTAAAAGAAAATCAATGCAAGAATACCAACCACACTACACAAGAGTTGATTATGAAGTTTGTTAATGCCTACATCTTTTGGTTCACAAATTAGCTGAACTAATTAATTATTATCTACAAGTACAAGGCAACCTTTATAAAATAATAATGTATTCACATGTTATAGACCTTTGAAGAATCTCAAAACTCCCAGATAGATTATTCACCTTCCTGGAACACTTCCAAATGTGTATGGTTAGCCCTTCAAATAATCTTAGAACTCTTAGATAGATTATCCACTTTCCTAAAGCACACCTTTAGATTTCATAAAACTCAACAACAAACCTTCAAAAAGTCTTAGAACTCATGGACGAATCTTCCACCTTCCTGTCACAAAAAGAAATCTCACATTCCTGAAGTTATCCACCAAAAGTCTTACTTAAAGACTTTAAAAAGTGGCTCAAATGAACTCAAATTAGGTCTCTCAACATATGGGTAGATTTGTCTCTTGTTTTGGCTCTCGGATCTTCAACTCTTTGGCTCTCGACTCTTTGGCTCTACCATGAGAGCTTTAAAACCTTGTAATGAATTCTAATTCCAATGATTTATAAATAACCCCTCACCCCTTTATATACTTGTTGGAGGTGTAAAAATAGTGGGATTATTCATTATCCCCACCTTTTTTGATGATATTGGATAATATCCCATTTCACCTTTTTTGATGGGATTTATATTATCCCTTTACAATTAATATGGGAATTTTAATAATATCCCATGTATTTAAAACTATGGGGTGATAATTACTCTCCAATATATGATGGTTTATATTTTAACCATATTAAAATGGATTTTCATTTGCCATGTAACTCTATTGCCATGTCACTTTATTGCCATGTCATCGAGTTTGACCATAACTTTGACTGGTCATAACTTGCATATGTGGACTTTAGTTTTTTGAACTATAAAATGTGTCAAAAAGTTTTCAATGAGATCTACACCATGGAACTAGTTCATAAACATTTCAAGATCATAATTTTTTTAGTTTGACCAGTGTTGACCACTTGTTGACCTACTTTGACTAGGGCTTTGACTGATCACATAAGGAGAAAATGAGTTTTATTTTTGGAGTTCTACATACCATTGGAAAGATCTTGATGAGTCACATGTAAAGGTATAGTTCTTAGTCTAATTTGGAAAATTTTATGAAATGATCCCCATATCATACCTCACCACTAAGAAGGCTTTTGGTCCACCAAAAGTTGGTATCTATTCAAATGTTGATCAGTTCTAAAGAATTTTGATGGGTCTTATCGGTCTACTCAAGTTTTTAAACTATGCCTACAATGCTTGAAACAAATGACTAATCACACCTTCCAAAATCCCTCTATTATTGCATGACCATCAGTAGCCTCTACACAAAACTAGGGTTTTGAATGGAATGACTTCCTTTGTTGCATGACTTTATAAGAGCCTTTACACAGATAAGCCTAGTGATCTTTTCTATTGCATGGTTGCAATGAGCCTCTACATAGAAGTCTAGTGATCTCTTCTACTGCACAAATACAATGAGCCTTTATATAAAATTATAGTGATCTCCTCTATTGCATGAATGTAATGAACCTCTACATAGATATGAGATCCTAAATCTACTCTGTTGTACAACCTCAATGAGCCTCTACATAGATCAAAGATTCTATATATACATCCATGTTCTCCTTTGCTACACAACCATCCAAGGGCCTCTACATAGAACTAAGATCCTAAATATCCTCTACTACATGGCCTCAATGAGCCTCTACATAGATCTGAGATTTTGTATGGGGTTCCATATCCTCTTTTGCTACACAACCTCAATGACCTCTATAAAAAAGTATGCATGGATAATAGCACATCCATCAACATCTTCTATTTCACAGCCTCAATGGCCTCTACATAGAAGAACATATTGATAATAACACATACATTAACGTCCTCTTCTACTGCACAACCTCAATGGCCTCTACATAGAAGTACACATCGATAATAACACATCCATCAACATCCTCTTCTATTACATGACTATCTAAGGGCATTTACATAGAATTAAATGTGGACTAAATGCTTCTTGGGTCCACTAAACTTTTCTTTGTAGAATAAAACTTGATAGAAACAAGAATATAACATACCCTAATCTACATATACCATTGTTAATGGAAAACATCTACCATAATGTGAGAAGACAACTTGAGTATGATAAACCTGTCACTCAACTCTTCTCTATAGGTGACTCCACAACAAAATAAACTACAATTTTTATAATGCATGTATATACAGATACAAACAATGCCTCTTGGGTCTTTAAAAATTGTGCATGGTGTATGACATAATACTACCTATATGGGTCTTATTTATACATCCTAACTAGCACATTATTTTTGTTGGTTTTATGAGCATATACAAATGGATAAACCAAAATGCTCAAAATACTTTAACTACCACCTAAGATTCCTTACCAACCATTGAATCTTGGTGTGGGCCTAGCTCCTTCAATATTCACCCTATGGATTATCAGGCAATTAACCATCAGGTTCTCGATGGTCACCTAGTACATACGAGTCCAATGTCTAACTAGAATCATTATGATTGGGTCTAGAGACCTTCCCTATCTCAAATTGTATGATCTAGGTGAAGCTCTATGCCATCATCTATGAAAGATGCTTGCCAAGTGAAGAGATAAAAATTTCTCAAAACCATCTTGTTCATCTCTAAAGGGATAATATCAAGAGTCACCATGTTTGATAACTATCTCCTACTATAAATTTCAAGGTGTAATAACATGTTACCATACCTTGGACAATGCCATTCTATGTGACAACTATTTTGGCATGCAGTAGTGGCAACATTGGTAAACCCAATCAATGTATAACATTAGTAGTCACATAGCCCATTCTGATGTCACCATCGAACATAAGTCTAATGACACATCCCTCTAAAACAATTAGAACACTTGCCTGGAGGCTCTTGTAGATTGTAAGATAATGTTTGGAGGTCCAAATGGTGTCCTCTATCAAACTAGGGATTCTAAATGCTGTATGGTAATTTAAATAGTAGGAGCATTTCATTTATATACATTCCTCTATTAGAACCCTTTTATTACATATCCATTACTTCAAGCTGGTCCTAAATAGCTTGTGCTTCTGTGTCAATACATAAATAGAAGCTCACTAAAATAATGTGGAAAAATTGTTAGTGATTGGAAAGAAATGCTCTAATACCAAACTAATCCATAAATTGGTACTAATTTTCATGTAAATTTTTTTACCTTGGATCCTTCTAGGTAATTTATTAAATATATCAAAATTAATTCATAAAATAATCAACTTAAAGAAAATCAATGAAAGAATACCAACCACACTGCATAAGAATTGATTATGGATTTTGGCAATGCCTTCATCTTTGAGTTTGTAAATTAACTAAACCAATTCATTATTAAATGTCTATAAGTACAAGTCAAACCTTATATAACAATAATGAATTCATGTGTTATGAACCTTAGAAGAATCTTGAAACTCTTAGATAAATTCTTCACCTTTTCAGAACACTTTTAAATGTGTATGTTTAGCCCTTCGAATAATCTTGAAACTCTTAGATAGATTCTCTAATTTCCTAAAGCACACCTCTAAGACTACATAAAACACAACAACAGACCTTTGAAAAGTCCTATAACTCATGGAAGGACCTTCCACCTTCTTGTTGTGAAAATCAATCTCATATTCCTGAAGTTCTATTCCACAAGTCTTACTTCAAGTCTTTAAAAAATGGCTCAAATGAACTCAAATCAGGTCTCTCAAGCATATAGCTGGATTCATATATTGCTCTAGCTCTCAGATCTTCAACTCTTTAGTTCTCATCTCTTCATCTCTCAGCTCTTTGGATCTCAGTTTTTCAGCTCTCAACTCTTCAGCTCTTCAGCGCTTGGCTCTGCCATGAGAGTTTTGAAACCTTGGAATGAATTCTAATTCCAATTTTAATGGTTTATAAATAACCTATCACCTATTTATATACTTTTTAGATGTGCAAAAATAGTGGGATTATTCATTATCCCCACCTTTTTTGAAGGGATTGGATAATATCCCATTTCACCTTTTTTTATGGGATTTATATTATCCCTTTACAATTAATATGGGAATTCTAATAATATCCCATGTATTTAAAAATAGGGGGTGATAATTATTCCCCAATATATGATGGTTTATATTTTAACAATATTAAAATGGCTTTTCATTTGCCACGTAACTTTATTTCCAGGTCACTTTATTGCCTTGTCATTGAGTTTGTCCATAACTTTGATTGGTCATAACTTGCACATACGGACTCTATTTTTTGAATCATAAAATGCGCCAAAAATATATCAATGATATCTACACCATGGAACTAGTTCATAAACATTACAAAATCATCAATTTTTCTAATTTGACTAGTGTTGATCACCTATTGACCTACTTTGACCAAAAATTTGACCAGCTATATAAGGAACAAATGAGTTCTATTTTCAAAGTTCCATATACTGTTAGAAAGCTATTGCCGAGTCCTATGAAATGGCATAGCTATCCATATGATTTGGGAAATTTTTAAAAATTATCTATAGATCACAAATGCATTAGAAATTATAATCACTTATTAAAACTTATTCAAACATTTACCAAGAAACACTAATATTTCACTAGGAAGCACTATTTTGAGCCTTTCCAGTATATAATAGTTGGCTCTTTTTAGTAGTGTGGTGGATATTAAATCCTATAAATGGCCTAAAATTAATTCCATTTTTTAATTTGAGTTATTTATACCCCTTAACTTGGCTTTATTGTACTATTATTTGAGTTGTGTAATTGAGAATTAGTGATCTCAAGCTATGTCATAACTTACCCATGCACTGGATTGGGGGAATAATTTCCTTAAAATATCCCTCTTCAAATATATAAGGTTCAGTTCTAAATCTCTCTTATCTCCAATGATTTATAAGGAAACATCTTTACCAAGAAAAATAACAAAGGGAAACATGGTTGCATTAACATAGGTGTAGTCCTTCCTTGCTCTATTTCTTTTCAAGCATTTCAATTATTTCAAATTTTATATTATATGCATTGATTTATACTATAACATTCTATTTTTATAATTCATACACCAACAAAACATTAAAGTTGGGTTCAAGAAAAGGCAAGGTGTTATACACACCTAGGTGCACATTTATTTTCTTTAGACTAGTAATTTCATCTTTATGCATTACTAGATTAAAGGGGGTAGAATGTAGATACTAAAATCTAATAATAATATCTCAATATTTTATACTTTAAAAATACCTATCAGGGATCTACCCTTTAGTTCTATATTCCCTTTCTACCAAAAGGATTATAATCACCATCTCATTGTGCCTAATTGATTATATTTTGGTTTGACTCTATCATTTTGAAGATTTAAATCTCCTATACTATACACACATATTAAAACTTGATATACATCCTTCACTATAAATTAAAGACCCTTACCTATTTTATATCCTTATGGACACTACCAACCATTGAGGGACACTATCATCAACACTAGTCTCGAGATCCTTATCTAATGTTTAGTCCTCAAAAGTCATCTAAATTGCAAATAATTCAAAACCTATGGGTTAGCCTATTTATCTTATTGAACACTACCATGAGATATTTTCAAAAGGTGTGGTATAAATATAAGCCTAAGCCTTTTCATTATTCATCTAGAAAATACTGATCAAGCACCTATTCAATCTCATTCTACATAACTAAGTTCTACTACCCTATTCTTTCCTATTTCCATATTAGTCATAGGAGTAGTCTTATTATAGCTCTAAATCATTCAAAGAATAGGCCATGAAAAATATTTGTCGAGTTAAAATATAAATCATTGCATGCCTTTTCATATTGTACATTTCACCTTTGTGCACATAAAAGCTAACACCAAGGGGTGAACTACATATATCTGATGCCCTCTTCAGATTATTGGCTATGTAGGCAATGCTCATTTATAGAGGGGTCATTAGGGTCAATTTGACATTGTGAGCCTACTAACCCATTTTTGGTAAGGTATAAATACCTAAGGTGAAATAGATAGGGTTTTATCCATACACATTCATCTATAGTCTATACACATAAATTAAATATATCAATAGAAAAGTGACAAAACCTATAAAGTTCTAGGTGTTCACTCCACAATCCAACACATATTTTATACTAGATAGTAGCATCAAAGCACAAACACTTGGGTCAATTTTAGTGTCCTAAAGGTGATGGTAGTGTCTAAGGCTCTAAAAACAATATTTCTAGAATCTGATGACTATCTCAGAATCCCGATCTAGCCTATTCCTACCTATGTACAACCCATATCTACATGTACATTTCTAGATAAGCTAAGTATTGTTCCTTCTTCATATTTATGAAATGACTTACTATTTTGAATTTACTTTCTATATTTATCATAACTCAACATATTAATTCAAAATATTCATTTATCTAAGTTTTAAATTAATTGGCTTGCTATAAAATAGTTTTATCCGTCTTTGTGTTTAGGCTTTTCTGCCCCCTTTAACCCTTTTAAACCAACTTATTTTAGGGTTAAACATATTGCAAGACAAAAATTAATTATCAACAAGAGTGAAAAATGAGTTGATAAAAAAATGACCATTAATAAGCTGAGTCTTCCTTTCTTAGAGCACGATATCCCCCAAATGAGACCTTTCTTAGCTCTGTAAGCTAGAATATAACCAAAAGTGTTTTCAGCCAAAACGTATAGTGCAAGAGCTAATAGACAACCTTGTCTCATTGAAGGGAAAAGGCCAAGGATATTATATTTATGGTAATTAATGTTTAAATTAGTTTTTACTTCTAAAAAGAGAATTTGTACAACAACAAAAAAAAAGTCTCTAAACTCTAAGGATGTTAGCATCGATAGAGTAAAAGGCCATTCTATGTAGTCATAAGATTTCTAAAAATCCAACTTTAAAACAAATTTTGTTGAGGATATGCACAAGCCTATTCTATCCCCTCTCATTGAATAATGATGTTGTCAAGGATAATGACTTCTTATGAAAATTGTTTACTCTAGTCTGATAATTACAAGAAAGATGTGTCACAAGGAAAGTGCTAGAGATTTAGCAACAATATTGTAAGAGATATTTAACAAAGCAATGGGTCTCTAACTAGTAATGAGCTTGAGAACTCTAATTTTAGGGAAAAAATCAACTTATCCTTTATTAGTGAGTTTTCATAATGATTTTGTCTTGAGAGTTTCATTATAAACCTTAAGCAAGTATAGCCCTACAAAATGCTATGTGGTTTTGTAGAATTCATGAGGAAATTATTTTAACTATTTTTGGTTTAGAGATAAATAATCATATATAAAAAACTAAAATTAATGCACAAGAGGGATATAAATCAATTAAATATGTAAATACTTATATAATTGATAAAACCTAGCTATTATATATGAAATCAAAACACTAAATCCTCGTGAGTGGGCCTTACCTTGATCAGATTGGCTTTGAATTCCCTTCCTCTCTAACACAAGTTTAGCTTAGAGCAATTGATATATATTAAGCTTCCATATATATTAATAAATAAATTTTTATAATTTGGTTACAATTCAAACCACAATATTATATTTATTTGTTAATCATAATCTATTCTCTTCTCTAGTTATAGTTAATATTAGGATCTACAACTTTTCCTTATATAAAGAGGCATATGTATTATGGGATATATTTTAATCATGTAAGTTAAAACTATAAGATCCTAAAAAATAAAAAGGAAAAAAATAAAAATCAAGTTAAAATTGTTAAGGATAAACTACTAGCTATGTTTGAAGATCAATCATTTAGTTGGTCCAGTGAGAGCATCAATGAATCCCCCATGGTTGTACAATGTAGCAAGTGGTTATTTATAATCATGAGATATGTTTAGAGTAATTAAAATTGGTAGTTCACTTGATTATTTATGCCTAGGAATATGGTCACCTACAACCATTACTACCAGATGACATAGCCATTGGGTATATGTGGTTAGCATTGATCATGATGTAGCTATGGGTGGTTCTACCATAGTGACTACATGCATTGTGACATAGAACCAACATATTTTTTGGATTGATATGATTTTGGTGGGATATTTACCCTATATTATTTTTAATATACCTCCAACCATTTTGGGAGATAATTGAGGGCCCAAATGCCTAAGTACACAAGTGCCAAAATTACCAACAATGGCCATAACCAGCCCAAGAATACCAAAGAACGACCATAATCAGATCAAGAATAATATAAATGGCCACAATCTATCCAATACCAATGATCAACCATAACCAACCTCAATTACCATCTAAGATTTGAACTTGGGTGGTGCTTGTAGCAACCAAGTCACTTTACCAACTCACCCACATCTCATCAGTAACATAGAACCAACATATTATTTGCATGATATTTTTCATTAAAAAATTAGAAATAAAAATGATAAAATTACATTAGTAATTATAGAAATAGTTTATTAAACCAAGATCAACATTTCATATATATATATATATATATATATATATATATATAATTCATATTATATGTGCATATTAACAAATTATGAATTTAAGGAGATGAAAATATCAAAATGAAGGATCATTATGAAACAACATAAGTAGAAAGATGAGGGTTATTTATAATCCTCATCAGATATCATTAATATTATTATAATCATATTATTCATCTTGAAATATTGACATGTCATTCCCATCATCTTTTGTATCTATAGTAGGATATACATAACCTACGATGCCATACCGTGGAATTATTTTTTCTAATTTATGTTGTTCTTCAATATATTCCTTATTATCAATATATTGAATCATTTCCCCCTTGGAAATCATGCCTAGGACATTATCCTTTTCAGATATATATTACATTTGGATTTCATTATGAAGAACCTTTTTCCTAGTTAAATCTAATTTCTTAGTTTGCTCCTTCATAAGTGCACTTTTTTCTTTATCATGGGCTTCTTTTTGTAACTTGTATTTTAGTAGTTTATCTTTTTGTAATTTTAGTAGTTTCTCTTTTTGTAACTATTTTAATTGAAACTTTTCTTGATGTAAAATTTCTTGTTGTAAAATTTGTTTTTCTAATTTTGCCTTTTGTAACCTTTCATTTTCTAATTATTCCTTTTGTAACCTTTATTTTTTATAATTGTTCCTTTTGCTCTTTTTGCACTTGTTCTTTAGAATTTACAATCATAATTTGAGTAAATTTCTTAACTATAGAAAGTGTAATTTTACTTGGTGGTAGTTCAACACATTAATTTAGGATCACCACTATCAACAATATTTTGTATTTTATGCTTTAAAGCCTAACACTGATTTTTATGATGACCAACAAGTATACAATAAACACAATAGTAGTTGGAACTATTTGGATAATGTTGAGGAGGTAATTTTATCAACTTGTTTAAATTAGATCATGATGAATATTGGTTAGAGACTTGTTAGGATTATAGAAACCGGTTAAGCTATTAGTTATAAGTGTATCTTGTTTCTTAACCCACTATTGAGATGTTACCTTGTGATGCACATAAGATTTCAATGGAGGATCAGATATGGAATTTACAATAGTATTTTGAAGATTTGTTAACTTTTAAATCTTATCCTAAAGTGACATACTCTTTATGATTATTTTATTTTGGAATACCTTTATGGAGTCCTTTAGAGTAACTATATGATCTAGAATGATGGCATAAACACAAAATATAGGCACTTATGGTTGAACATGCATACAAAATCCATCAAGAGGGTGTGTGAGAGATGGAGGGGGATGAGGAGGAATATTTTGATATGATCCAATTCATGTTATTGGATGGGTTACCTTACTCCTCAGGATAGTGACAATGTGGACCTCTAGAAAAGGAGGATGGAAACTATTATCACTCAAAATATGCACCCATAGTAAGAATGACTCTGGTGTGTGCCACTGAATTATAATTCGATGCTAAATACCTTGGACCTTAGAACTTGAGAGTAATTCAATTATTTGACCATGGTATTTTCCCCAAGGTGGGACTCTTGTGCTACTTAGGATGAAGCTCTGAAGAATGCTATCTTCCTTCTAATCTAAGTACACCTGGTTTAGGACCAACATATATACCTAAAAAGAGTAGAAATAAAATCTGTGACTAATGCTAAACCCAATATTGATAAAGAAATATGGAGGAGAGAGGTTAATAAAGTTGTTTAAATGGGAAGTGATGATGCACCAAGAATAGAGTGATCACCTCACCCATTTGAAAACATAATAAAACTAAGGAATTAAAAGTAACTAATATTCAACTAGACACCAACTCTATAAGTGTTTTTCACAAAGGTAAGTGAATGTAACACATCATTAAGAGGGATGATAGATGGTCCATAGATAATTCCCATGAAGACCTAATTATACATAGCATGTGATCTACAATGCATTCTAATTCCGTGTAGAGGTGTGAAGGGAGGATAAGAATGAGAGGGATGAACATCCATGGATAAAGATCAATAACATTAATGCACATAGAACTCATAACATGAAAAGGGTAGTTCATTATTTATTATTTTCAAAGCCTAAGCTAATATTACAAACTTGAATGGGTAGAGCTTTGTTATACCAAGGAGAGGGGTCATTTTCATAGTGGAAGTCAGGGTTTATATAGAGCTAAACAAGATCTCATGTAATTAATTCAATATTTGAGATGGTAGATAGGAGCTTAATTTGAAAGTTGGTACTCAAAACTAGAGAACCAAAATACTATGATATAACTACTACAATCCATGCTCATTCAATTTGGGATGAAAATCTGGTCATAAAAGTAGCTATAGGTCATTCTTGGATCTTTAGACAATCTATGTGAGCATAGAGGACATAAGGATGCACCTATGGTTAGAAGATGTGTGTGTCCATGTTTTGTCCACTTACCTACCACCTTTGCATATAATTACTCTCTAACTCAATGTCCTTCAATGTCTAATTAGGCCCAAATACTACCTTTGCTTATTGCCACCACCTATCAATCCACTTAAACTACTTACTGATGCAGTCTCTGTAGGCTTTCTTTATATTTTGCTATGTCATCCTTATGCATCTGGTATATTATGTGCATATTTCTCAGGGATCATATGTGCATAAATCCTATGCAATTTGGACTTTATTGAGTTTTCACTAGTTATGTACGTAAGGTAACATGCAGAGAATTTACACTGAAGGGGAGAGTGCATCTTTCATTATACCTATAATCTTGGTTGTTCTTTGCATGTAGTTTGTGCCTATTTATCTTCAGCATTTTGAATACTTATGTTTACTCAATATCCAAGTACATTATTATATTATGTTTGTCATATGCATGACTTAATGGGAACTATAGCATAATGGTATAACAATGTAGGGAAGCTATAAATCTATGATGTTGATAGCATGTGACTTGGGTTTTAGCTTGCAAATTATGAAGTCATGGGCTAAAATCTCTATGACTAGGTGTGGGAAACTATAATTTTGACATAATAAGTCTTTCAAAGAGGATCATGTAGGAAGAATGAGGATATCATGTATACGCACACAACTAGAGTCTGTGCTTTGCATACTTCACTATGCACATTATTTGAAGTCCCAGAACCTTAAATACATGACCTTTGCACACATGTAGTCCTATGTTTTACATGAATGTGTATTAATATTTGTGTGCGTAATGCAACAAAGATACATTCATAGGCACATATAGACACTTAGTTGATGTGTATATATATGATGATTGCTAAACTCAAGAATTCTTAGGAACAATTACGTGTAACTTATCTTTTGAAAAATCATCACCATGGAAAAATGAAAGCCTCTTGTAGGGTCCTATGAGATTTGCATATGCTAGGGTGAATTGAAGAGTCAACACTTTTTGTGACCTCTATGGGCCATTTGCATATTAAGTGGGGACTATTACCTTGAAACAATCCATTGGGAATGAGTTATCTGAAGCCCTTTGGTATTTTATCCTTTATGCAATTGGCTATGACAAGCTTGCCCAACTTTGGGACAAAATTAAACACCTTTCCTAGAGAATAAATAAAATAAAAAATTATGCCAAATAACATTTGGAGGAAGGAATATCTAAACTATGCAGGAACTATGCACAAGTACTTGGAGGAAATGAAACTAATCTAAACAACATGAGTGCATGACACTTAGGGAAATTTAAACATCTACTTTAATATTTAAAAATATACATGATTATTATAGACAGTGCTTGATATGAATCCCATTGACAAGGATGGTCAAAACTTATCCACTTGGATTTATGAGTTGGAATACATTGGATTACTTGTAACTAGTTATGGTGTATGGGCCAATTTATATAGCATCAAAATTTATATGATTCTTAGATTTTTATCTATATGCATCCCATTTGAGTAATAAGTCTCCTTCCTTGAAGATTATGACAATAAATTTCTTGTTGAATTCACTTTTTATATTCACCTAATAAAACTCCATAGTGCACATGGCCTACACTCTTGTTTCTTCAACTTCTACTAACTCAACCGTCCTTACTGTCATGGGATCACTCTCATGTAAATTTCACTGATAGGATAGCTCTAATGGAGGCAATTCAAGAGATGCATGAAAACTCACTTTCCTCCCATAAAATAGCATGAAAGGTGAATTCCCTAACACCCTTTTTATCAATTATTTGGTCTACTTAGAGTGATATCTTGATTTTGGTGTGCCAAGCTCATTGATTATCCTCCATGGTTCACTTGATGATGCAAATCAATTTATTATTTGTAGACTCATACAAACCATTACCTTGAGGGTAATAATTTGAGGAAGTACTCAGGTGAATACTATGCTTGATCATATACTCGATGATTTTGGTTTCAAGAAAATCCATTACATTATTAGAAATAATGGTGGTTAGAAAACTAAATATCATTATAATTCTTTTTTATAAATACATAATATAAATATCATTAGCCTTCTTAAGCTCTATTACCTCTATCCACCTTCTGAAGTAGTCAGTTACTGTGATGATCCATTTGTGTTTAGTTCTTGATGATGGATTTATCATTCTTATGAAGTCCAAGCTCCATTTGACAAAAGGCTGATCTACTTGTATTGGGTGTAGGGGCAAGGCCGCCAATTTCTACTTACCTATAAGGAATGTGTATTTCCTATAGCTTCACACCCATTAATGTGTGTCTTTAAATATAATTAGCCAATAATATAGATATTTCATGCTTTTAATAACAATAATTTAAGGTGAATAATGTCCTATTGATAGCCCATCATGGAAATCTCTAAGGATCCCACTTACTTGATCTTGTTATACACACTTTAAGAGAAATCCATTGATATCTCTTCTGAATATCACACCACTAATGAGTGTATAAGGAATAGCTTGTAATATAAAGGGCCAATGTTTGGTTTTATTTAGGCTAGGTAGATATGTACTAGTCTGAAGGAAAATACTCATGCTCTAAGTCTAACCTATTGGGGCACTCTAGTCTATTGGTTAATCCTTGTATAGTGTAAGGACTACTTTGTCTTCAATTTTCACCTCTTCTACTAGCTATTTCTATAGTCCTTTCCCTTGCACCAACTTGGTGATTCAAATATCTACATCATATTCCATCACTTTTTTAATCTAACCAACTCTCTTCTTGTAGATATCCTTACCAACCAGAAACTCTTTTATAATTGTGTGTGAAACCATGAGTTAAATCCTATTGTTGGAGAGCATATGCCTAAACTTCTTGAGTGCACTTATAACTGTAAGGATGTGTTTCTCCATAAAGCTATAGCATATCTCATAATCCTTGAGTGCTTAACTGAAGAAGGCAATAGGCTACTCCAATTGGTCATTATTCCATTATGATAGAATAACTGAGATGCCTTTAGATCCACAAAATGTGTAAAGGACAAAATACTTACTGTAATAAGGGTTTATCAAAGTGGGATCTTATTCAATAGTGTGCTTGATGGCCTCAAATCTTTTCTTGTTTTTGGGGGTCCAACTAAATGCAACATATTTATTGAGCATTATTGTGAGGGTCTTAGTTAGAGTAGAAAATTTAAATATGAACCTTATGACAAAGTTTATCTTTCCCAAAAAGCTTTAGAGGCCTTTCTTGTGACTTAGGAGAGGGAGAGATAGAATGACCTGGACTCAATCTTAATCAATTGCAAACCCATATTTAGGGATGATGTGCCCCAATTATTTACCCTCATGGAAAATGAATATTCACTTTATTGGGTTCAAATAGATCCTAAATTCTCATCACTTTTCAAAGACTTGTTCTAAATGGTTCAAATGATCCACTAGGCACTTGGATAAGATAATGATATCATCAAGGTATACCAAGATGATTTTATTGAGGAGTCCCTTGAAATCCATATCCATGGCTCTTTAAAATGTGGCTCCTATGTTTTTCAATCTAAAGGGAATCCTCTAGTATGTGAAATTACCCCACTTAGTAGTGAATGTGGTTTTAAATTGATCTCACTCTTGTACGAGTATCTAGTTTTAGCCTAAGTAATCGTCTAGTAGTGAAAACCTCTTCACACTTGTGACTATTTGTAGAATTTGCTCCATTAGTGGGAGGGGGTAGTGATCTTTGAGGGAAACTTTATTCAAATCCCTAAAGTCCATGCATAGTTAGATTTATCTATTTTTATTCCATGTTGGAACTAGATTGGCCACCCATGAAGAATGTTTGATTAGAAATGTTATATTCACCTCTATGAGCTTTGAGATCTCTTTTCTCAGTAAGGGCTCAAACTTGGAGTTTACTAGCCTTTGCTTTTGTTTGATTGGATTGGTGTTGGAGTAAAGCTCAATAGTATGTTGGGCCAAGCTTGGGTCAAAGCATTTGAGGTATTGGTATCTCCATGAGAATATATCATCTTATCTTCTACTTATTTTGATGAATTCTTCAATCTTAGTTGGAGAGAAAACCTTATCGGCATTCAATAGCTTGTTATTAGAGATGGTTAATTGCTTGAAGATTTATTCCTTAATTATCATATTTCTTCTCTCACTATTGAGCTAGTCATCAAAATTAAAGATGCTTTCCAACATGACCAACTCTATAGGCAACTTGTTTCCTTTTAGTTGGATGATCTGTTCCTTATATTAGGCTTAGAGCTATGATTGATTCCTGATGCAAAATTTTACTTCATCTTATATGAGGTTAATAATTTATTCATCACATTCAAACACCTAACAATTTATTACCTTATCAAGGACCACCAACATGACCACAAGCTTTATGAGCTGCTTGGAACCATTCATTATATCATGTGAGAGGTCATACTATACACCCATAGTTGTGATCCTATTAACATCATAATTACACACCCTTGGTATGGATTTAATGTTGAAATAATTCAAACCCTCAATCATATCCCAAGCCCTATGCTTATAAGTTTTTAACAAACTATTCTTGGACATATTTTGCACTCTTAACTAGTTATGACTTGTTCATTATCCTTAAATACTTATAGCACTTTGATTCCTTTCTTTTGTGCCAATTAGAGACCTTGGATTAGTGCCTCTTATTTAAAAATGTTATTTGTGTAGCTAAACTACAACCTAAATGCATGGAAGTATTTCTCCTTTTAAGGGGAGATCATTAACACACTAGCTCTTACACCATTTTTGCTTTAGAAGCCATCAAAATACAACTGCCACATGCCTTCAATATCCTCTTACACCTTTATGAGATTTGGAAAAAAAGGATCATCCTTGAGAATGCAATATGTGCCCAACCCTATTTCTTCTATGTTTCCATATGTTTTGGAATCACATTGCTTACACACCCATTCATCAAACAGGTTATCCAAGATCACTTTAAGGGATTTAGTAGTCTCATGGAGAAATGGATTCTCCTCTTGGTTAAACATAATGTATTTCATATCCATTAGATTAGGAAAGTATAGCTCTATATGATTCTTAAAAATGGGTTTAGACTTAATGGTTACCTTCATTCCATATCTGGTCTTGAGTAGCATGTGTAACTAATCAAATGATAGATATCTACCCATCTTTGCAGTGAAATATTGAGAAAGGCATATATGAAAGTTAAGGGGAAATTTAATTACTACAATGTCATATATAATGGATAGGCTTAGACATGAATGTAATGTGAGGCTCAAGTCCTTGATGATCTCCATAGGTTTAACCAATGTGTCATCTAATTAGAAGATACCTTTTGAGATGGTTGAATATGATATACCTAGCTTCTATGATTTTATTTCAAATCACTAAGCTTTTCACCCATGAGTCTATCATACAATTATTTATGAGATGCTTGCCAATAATCACATAAATGTATAATGGGGGAAGTTTGTTGCTTATGTGCACTTCTTCATTGTTTAGGTAATATAGCTAGCTAAAGGGTTGGTAAGCCCTAGAATTTTGCACTTGATACCTTTTGAGTACTACTAACTCATTTCCAAAGCTCTATAATAATGATTTAACTTTTTGTAACTCACTTAGAGGTGCAACTGATGTAATTGGTCAACTAGTTATAATAGGAATGGGTGCTAGAGTCAGAAAAGAGGGTAAGTTAGGTTGAATTGTAGACTGAGTCTTAAGGAATAAGGGCATAAGGAGTATGGGCACAATTTTACCTACTTGGATAAAATAATTCTCTATATTCATAACAAACTCATATGTGTTGGAAAATACTACACCTATCATGGATTGAATCATCATGACCACACCACTATTTAGTGATCTTAAGAAAACTAAAAATAAAATATGAAGATAAGGTTTTACCAATAATGAAATATGATCCCAAGTCTTCTATAATATAAAGTTTAAGTTAACCATTTTCTCATGCAAATATCTTTTAATGGCAATAAGCTACTCCATCAATGATAAGTGGTCACTCTTCTCTTTGAATTATCTATATAATTTATCACCCAACTCATCCTAATTTTGGATAGTACCAGGCTAAAAAACTAGGTACCATTATAATGATCTTCCTTTTAAAGAAGAGACAGGGAGTCACACTGTAACACTGTCTTCAGTTACATTATGGATAGAACAAATGTTCACAACATCTTGTATGTGATTTATAAGGGTATTAGAGTTTTATCCAATAAAGTAAGGGATAATCTTAAGAGTAACTATGGGAATATCATCATATTAGGGGAGGGATGATAGACTACCTCCATTAAATGTAACAAAGGGATAATTTATAAAAGTAGCCATGAATGGGATAGGGAATAGTCTTCCTCTAGGCATAGGGAATCTACCAAATGGGGGAGTAGATCAAGCTCGAGGGGAAGAATATCTTGAATTAATATATATCCTAATAGGGGATAAGGATGATTTAACTCTTATCCTTCTAGTAGGTACTAGGAATTCAATAAAATTAAAATCAACACTTCTTGAAGATGTTCTTATTTGTCTTGACATATAGATAAAGAATTGATCTTTGTAAACTAAGAATACTTGGAGTTGCCAAGTGTTTTATAGAGTATATTTAGTAATTTTGACTTATAATAACACTAATACTCAATTAAATATTTTAAGTGGGTCCCATTAGGTGTGACATAAACTATTATCACTAAAAACGTGCACCCATAGTAAGAATGAATCTCACGTACACCACCATGCCACACTTCCATGATGAGCACCTTGGACCTCAATGATTAAGATTAATTTGATGCTTTAATGTAATAATGGGATCATCCCCCAAGGTGTGGGACTCTTTTTCTCCTTGGGATGAAACTTTGGAGAAGTTTAGCTTCCTTCTAATCTAAGTACACTTAGTTTAAGACCAATGTGTAGACCTACAAAGAGAAAAATGAAATATATGAGTAATGACAAACCTAGTCTTGATAAGGAAAAAGGGATGAAAGAGGGTAACAAGGTTTCTAAAAGGGGAAGCAACAATGCATCGAGAATAGAGTGATTATCTCACTCACTTGATAACACAATAAAAGTAAGGAACTAAAAACACCTAGTCTTCAACTAGACACCAACTACATAAGTGTTTCACATGGAGCTATAGAAATGCAATGCAACATTAATATGGATGAAAAATGGTCCAAATATAATTCTTATCTTGACCCTTTTTATACACATCATGTGAAATATAAAGGATTATGATTCCATGTAGAGGCATGAATGGAGGAGAAAAATGAGAAGGATAAACATCCACATACAAAGATCAACAACCATTAATGCACATAAAATGTAGAGCATGAAAATGGTAGTTAACTCCTTATTAGTTTCAAGGCCTAAGAAAATATTAAAAAATCAAATGGGTAGAGCTTTGTTATACCAAAGAGAGGGATCCTTTTCATAGTGGAAGTCAGGGTTTATATGGAGTTGGACATGATCTCACGTAATTAATTCAAAATTTGAGATGGTAGATAGGAGATTAATTTAAAAGTGGGTGTTTAGAATTTGAGAACTATACTCTTATGCAATATATTATATGATCCATGCTCATTTAATTTGGGTTGACAATCTAGGCATAAAATTTGCTGAGGGGTCATTCTTGGATCTTTAGATCCATGTGAGCATCAAGGACATAAGTATGTTTCTATAGTCAAAGAAGGAATGTATGCATGTTCTATCCACCTGCTTATCATCTTTGCATATAATTCCACTCTAACTAAGCCTCTTTAGACATATAATCAGGCCCAACTATTACTTTTTCTTATTTACATCACTTGTTAATCCACCTAGTGTACTTACTGATGTGAAGCCTATGTAGGGTTTCTTTAGATTTTTCCATGATATTCTTACATTCATAGTAGAGTTTTGTGCATGTCTTTATTAGGGGTCATATGTGAACCAAGTCCTATGTGCTTTAGAATTTATTGAGTTTACATCATCTATGTATATAAGGTAATGCATAGAGAATCTATGTTGAATGGCAACATGCTGCACCTTTCATGATCCATATAATCTTGGCTATTTTTTTTTCATGTGGTTTGCACCTCTTTATCTTCAGCATTCTGAATACCTGGGTTCACTCAATAACTAAGTACATGCTTATATTATGTTTATCATGTGCATGACTTGATGAGAACTATAGTATAATGGTATAATAATGTAGGGAAGCTATGAATCTTTGATGGAGATGGTGTGACTTGGGTTTCAACCTATGAATTATGAAGTCATGGGTTCAAATCTCTATGACTAGGCATGAGAGTCTATCATTTGGACATAAGAAGTCCTTTAAAGAGGAACATGTAGGAAGAATGAGAATTTTATGTGTACACATAAAACTAGAGCTTGTGCTCCATGCACTTCATCATGCACACTATGTAAAGTCTTTAAACATTTCACATGTGACCTTTGCATGCCTATAATCATATGTTTTACATGATGGCATGGAAATATTTATGCAGGGTACATAATAAGGCTATATTCATATGTATGCATAGACACTTTATTTAATGTGTGGATATTCACTAATTTTTGACCTTGGGTGCTCATGGGAACATTTGCCTATAACTTATATTTTAAGGAACTCATCACCATGTGAGTACGAAAGCCTCCTATAGGGTCCTATGATCTTCATATGGGATGGGGTGACTTGAAGAGTCAACAATAACTATTAGAAATTTGGAGTTTAAAGGGATATAAAAAAATCTAATTTTACCCTGACTAAAAATAATTTTGAAACATTTAAAAATGAATAAACACTAAAATTGCATATGGATAAAGAGGATGAGTTTTTAATGGTCAAATAAATATCCTACCACATCAAGAAGACCATGAGGAAGTTTTATAAATAAAATAAGGTTTTTTATAAGAATTGGTAAAAAGATGAAACTCATAAATTGTTTTGAAAATAAGTACACCATTTTACCTCAAGATGGAATTTACTTAAAAATAGTAATATTAAAATTCCTTAAAATCCATATAGAATTTTGTCAAACCAAAATAGGCTTTTATCCACTTAATATAAATGAAAAAATCTTAGATATTTTGGAAATAGAGTCATTTTATTCCAAATATTAGTAAAATAAGCTGTAACCCTAAATAGAGGGAATCCCTAATAGGATAATAAGCATGAAACCTTAGGGAAAAGGGTGGAAACATCAAATTTTCACCTATGAAATTGGAAAAATATTTAGAAATCAAGGATAAAAATAAAACCCTAAGGTGGAAATCTAAAAACACAAGAAGAAGGATGAAACCCTAGGAAAACATAGGGATTTTCCATGATCAAGGTAATAAATGGTTTCATCAATATGATTCATATATATTTGGATTAATGTGAACCTTAATAACATAAAATTGTAAAATAAATCACATTGCATAAAATATACAATAATCACACAATCTCTAATTTGCAACTAGCTAAACATGGAAACTTGTTACTTTTAAAAAACACTAGAGGGATATAGTTTTTATAATGTAGGATTACATAGATGATGTTAAAAACCTATTTTTAGTGCATCAAGCCAAAATAATCAATGATAACTAGCATTATAAGCCTAAGTAATAGGGTGAGTAAGTAACAAACAAAATAAAGGTAATGAGAAGATAAAATCAAACACTTTTACCTTCCTTGACAATTTGAATTACTTGTTGGAATGAGAGTGGATTATGCTCGGTATGGTGAACAAATGGTCTTTGTCTATGTTTAATGCTTTATGGGTAACACCTCCTCTTATACCCTTAGAAGTTAGCTCTTGGCTTATGTTGGCATTGAAGCTTCCTATCAAGAATTTGGTAATATTTGTTTGCACTCAAAATCTTGGTTAATAATGGTCATGACACTTGTATTTATATGTTTTCAACTAAAACTAACCCTAGATTAAATACACTTGGGTTAGAGTTAGTTGAAAATCAATAAATATAAGTGTTATGACCAATCTTAACCAAGATTTTGAATTCAAACAAATAATGCCAAATTCTTGCTAGGAAGCTTCGTTGCCAACATAAGTCAAGAGCCAACTTCCAATAGGATAAGAGGAGGTGCTTCTCATAATGCATTACCATCGTCAAATGCCATTTTTTCACCATACTGAGCACAAGACACTATCATGCCAACAAATAATTCAAATAATCAAAGAATGTAAAAGTGTTTGATTTTATCTTCTCATTACCTTTAATTTTTTGGTTACTTACCCTAGTACTTAGGCTTAGAATTCTAGTTATCATCTATTATCTTAGCACTTATATTTATAGGTTTTCAACTAACACTAACCCTAGCCTAACTACACTTGGGTTAGAGTTAGTTGAAAACCCATAAATACAAGTGCCATGACCATTCTTAACCAAAATTTTGAGTGCAAATAAATAATGCCAATATGTAATGTAAGATTACATAGATGATGTTATGTCTTGTTAGTGGATAAAATGAAAATAATCAATGATAACTAACATTCTAAGCTTAATTAATAAGGTGAGCAAGTAAAAAATAAAATAAAATCAATTAAAAGACAAAATCAAACACTTTTACCTTCCTTGATGATTCAAATTACTTTTCGGCATGAAAATGGATTTTTTGATACTTTGATTTTTCTCCTAGGATCTGCCTAGTGTGTAGTGGCATGCTCTCATGCTACCTTTTTTTTTGTGAATTATTTTTATATTTATTTTTTTCTAATATATAGATATATTTCATAGAAAAAAAATTACTTGTTGGCATGAAAGTGGCTTATGCTCAATATGGTGAACAAATGGTCTCTGATGATGCTAATGCTTTATGGGTAGCACCTTCTTTTGTCCTATTAGAGGTTATCTCTTGGCTTGTGTTGGAAATGAAGCTTCCTATAAATAGTTTGGCATTACTTGTTTTCACTCAAGATCTTAGTTAAGAATGGTCATGGAACTTGTATTTATAAGTTTTCAAATAACTCTAACCCAAGTGTAGTTAGGCTAGGGTTAGTGTTGGGAGTCAAAATATAATTAATGATGGTTTTAATTATGCATTTATAGAGGCATGGCTCAATATTTATGATTTTTATGTTATTTAATTTTATTTTTCAATTCTTAACTTTGAGGATGATGAAATTATCATGACATCATATTTGTTGAAAAATCCTTTTTAGAAATTAGATTTTCATTAATTCCACATGGAATTTTCACTTAAGCATTTAATTTTATTTTCATGGTTAATTAATTATGCGTAGTATTTTGGTCATTTCAATAATTGGGTTAAGTGCCCCACTTAATTGGTTGAAAATGTCAGTTTGCTTGGTTACAAGCTAGTTGGGGATGAATTCGTGAGAGTTTATAATTGCATATAAGGTAGTTCCCCAAATAGGGATGACTTGATACAATTTTGGGTACTTATGTCTAATGTGTGGATGAATTTGGTATGTTTAGTGATTTCTAGGCTTAGTTTACATAATTTTCTAGAAATCGATTTGAAGTCTATTTAGACATGGAAGTGGTTGAAAAGGAGTGTCTATATTTTGCCCTTATTTGAATAGATGTTTAAGACACAAGCGTAGTGACATCTTCTCAAATAATGAAAAGTCATTATGTTAAAATTTTAATGTTTGGAAAAGTGATGTGTTGACAATCATAGGTTATTATAAGCTAATAGTCATAGGTTGATGCCCAAGAGCATGATTGATGAGCCTTGGATGCCCCATTGAGGGAGTGGGAAATAAATAGTGTCATTAAATGGGCCCTCAAAAAGAGAAAAATGATAGGTCTAATGGTCAAAATATGAATTTTCCCTAACAAGGTAGTTTTAATCCTTAGCACAATGAGTTACCCCAGTAGGGTGGATTTTATCATGATGGGTCAATTTTTCCCTATTAAGGTGGTTATGATCAGTGATTAGTCTAAATAATTTACCCCATTATGGAAAATTGGAAAACAGAGTTCACACAATGAATTTAGAACACATATTAATGATAATTTGGTATAGGGGATGGCATGAATTTGGGCTACTTACTAGTATGGAGATGTACATCCTAACTAATAGTGATTAATATTCATTAGTGATTTAGTTACTATGTGTTTGGGTAGGTCTATTAGGAACAAGAATAAATACCACTGGCACCATCACTTGATAGATCATTTGGCCTGATTCTTGATATAACATGTGACATTATGCATCATAGTTATAAACAAACTATAATAACGATGTATGTCATATGCATGGAAAAACTTAATTTAAACATAAATGTAATCAAATTAGGCATAAGATATGATCAATCAAATCCCAAGTGTAATGATAATGTGATAAAATAAGTGTAGGAATGAATACAAATATTCAAAACTCAAGTATAAGATATAAAAAGTCAAGACTTAAATGTAAACATAATGTAATAAGTTTATAACAATCGAGGGGAAGGGAGGCACAAAAACATAATCTAATTTTAAAAAATAAACAACTCAATCCTAAGTAGTAAACAAGACTGCAATGCAAACTAATTGTCCTTAGATAGACAATATTTAAAAAAACAATAAACAAATTAATCTAAGGCATATGAAACAAACAACTACTCTAAGGCATATATAAAACAAATAACTAATCTAATGCAAATGAATGAAACAAATATAATACATAAAAATAATGAACTAACTACTTAATGATACTATTCGTGCATGTGTAAGAGAAATGTTATACTTGGTAAAAGGTTTCCCCTAAGATATAAGGAACAACAATATAGGTAGTATGTCACAGGAATGGGGAATAAAAGAATAAGGAAGAGGTAGCTGAACTAACTCCAAATGCACTAGGTGAATGGATGCCACCTACATAGTCCCATGGACATAAGTTCCAACATGGACTTCACACCAAATGTAGTTTTCCCAGGCATTGAGAAGAGTGTAAAATTGATGATAAGGAAAGAGTGATTATAGAGGAAAATAATAATGGGATCACAAAATGATGAGATCATGAAATAAAAGGATTGATGCTCATGATTGTGAGAACATTAGACATATGAACTCACAAAACTGTGTGATCATGGTTTATGATAAAACCACATTTAAATACAAAGGTGAGTGTTACACAAAAGAAAAAGGTTGATAATTCATAGTGCTCACTATGTCTAAGGCTTATAACAAGAATAAGCTCATAAAATGAAAAGGGCATAAGGTGATATGACTCATAAAATAATGTGAGTGTTTGGAGACAAACCTGTAATAAGGAATGATCCATGAAACCAATGAATGAAATAAATCACCGAGTCTAGACAAGTTAACTTGGGATGCCCCATGCATCCAAGCATTACTGACATAGTCCATGTAGACCTCAAGTTGATGTAGTTATCCCAAAATTAGGAGGGTACAAGATCAAAAATGAAATAAGCAAATAGAAATGGTCATGATTTGACCCATGTGAAAGCTTAAGTCATACATGTTGACTAGGAGATGCACGTCTTGAGTTAGCATGGATATGAGCTAAATGGCCTAATGTTGAAGGCTTGTTTAGGATTTTTTGGCATATTTCCATGTTTTTGGATTTTTGAGGTATCTCAAATTAATGAAAGATTATGAGATACATAATGGGTTAGCTCACAAAATAGAAATATCATTATCTTAAGTCACTCACAAGATATCAAGAGTATGGCTTAGGTTACTCATAAAATGGTGAGAGCATTGGAATAAGGGTGTCCAAGCTAACCTCAAAAAACACTGAGCATAACCTACATAGTCTAAATGTACGTCAAGCCACTATAGTTCACCCTAAAACAAGGAATCATAACTAAGTAATAGTAGGTGTTATGAATAGGCAGATGACACAAGCAACAATATAGCAATGTAAAACTTGAAAATAAAAGCAATAAAAAGCATCCTATCATCAACTAAGTCAATACCTATGTGTGAAGGCTCAATGGAATAATAAATAGATGGTGTCCCCAAGCAAGGATATATATAAGGGAATAACATGTGAGAATAAGATATATTGGTATAATATACATGCTTTAATGTGCCCTAATAGAGAAAAATCTATGAACTTAGCCTAAAAGTGTAAATGGATGCTACCCTTAAGCAAGGATACATGAAAAAGGAAGGACACACCCTAAAGATACTTAGCCTAAAATTTTGAATGGGAACTAACTATGAATATTTTAGAGTGGATTTGGGAAGGACACATCCCAATTATTTCTAAAATAATTGGCTCAATGATTGAGGTACCCCAAAGTGGACAGATTGAGGATTGTTGGCTAGGTCTAAGATAAGATAAATGTTTTTTGATTTTGTGGCTTTATGCATCTATAGGATATTTTAAGCCATTTTCAAATGTTTAGGGTTTTTGGGTATCTCAACTCAATGGAGGATTACAAGATATAGAATGGACTAACTCACAAAATGGTAAGAGCATGGCTTGGGTTGCTTGTAAAATGATGAGAGTGTGGGAATAAGGCATGCAATATAATAAGGCAAGGCACAATAGAAAGGTGTAAAAGGATGGTAAGGAAAGGAAAATGGTAATGAAATGATTTTATTGTACCTGACAATGTAGAGATGCACATCCTAATTATCATATGATACAACTAGAATGATCAATTATTTAAATTACTAGCCAACACCCCTTCTAAATAGTTATTCTTGTAAGAAATTTATAATGATTTAAACTTAAATAATTATATTGTGATCTTCATTGGTCATTGATTCTATTTTCTATAAAACTCTAGACAAGATGTCTTCATAGCCTCGATGAAGGAAATTATGGCTAGGAATGGAAAATAAGGCTATACATTGGATAAATGGTTTGATTTGACAATGAAATATAGGTCTATAATAGAATGTAGAATGGTTGGATAACAAATGAAGATTAGTTTTTTCATTCACACATAATATTGTTGATTCTATATTCAACATAATTTTAGTTATGGTAGGGCCGAAGACTTTTAAATATGCCCTCAATAGGACCATAAGATTTTCTTATTATTTGGGCTTGAGAGATGTGGCAATTTTATTATGATGTAAATTGGAAGCTATACTAATGTGGAATTCAATAATGTCTTCATCAACTAATGAAGAATCATTATGCTTAGTTATGATCACCTCAAATAGGTTTTCACCAATAAAGATGTTTTGATTTTACCATAACACCTTCAAGAAGGTTTCACTAAGGAACATTGACCTTTGAATTTGATTTTATTATAGCGATTCAAATAAATTTTCACTGTAAGATGTCTAATTTGGACTTTGATTTCCCCTAGCACCTTTGAAAATATTTCACTAAGAGATTGTTCTTCTTTTACATGAATGTAGTCTTTGTCCCCCTCATTTTTTGTAATTGGCATGCCACCATGTATGTAGTTCAACAATGTGTATTCTGTCAGTACTAATTGACACTTGTGAGAGATGGAATGTCAATATAAGGCTATGTTGATTAGTGTTAATGAAAAATGAAATTATAATGGAATGGTAAAAGGAAACACAATCTTTGTAGAGGCTACTAAGAGAACTTGTGTCGATAGTAAAGAAAACACCCTCAATAACTATTGAAGGATCATAATTGTCTACTAATTTTAAAGTTGATTTTGACTCAAAGTACTCTAAATTTGATGTTAATATTGACATTGATTATGATTCTAATTCTAAATATAATATCAGTTCAACAATGTAACCTAAATCTAATTATGATTCTACTTTTAAGGTATAAGTGGCCATAAAGATATCTTATTGAATGTTTGGCAATGGATAAGCAATAGCCTATGGTTTAACAATGTGTTATTTGGAAATAAGCTTATCAAAGATGGGCTCTTTGTCAAAAAGAATCCTTTGGTTAAAGGTATTTAGACTTTGATTGATTAGAATAGAACCTAAGTTTGCGAGATTAAAATCCCCAGGTAACCAAGCACATAATTTCTAAGAAACATAAAAAGAGATCATCTTTGATTTTTAACATATATCATTCAAAGTTGGCTCAATATTAATTGTTTTATGGAAGTGAATGATTTTACTTGTGCTTAGGAAGGGATCTTTGGAAATTAGCTCATCAAATATGGGTTCAACAAATACTGGATTGTCAAAGTGAGACTCATTGAAGATAAGGAAATGGTCCAAAGGTGGATCTATATTGATTTGTTCAATAATGAATAGCTTATCAAAGTGAGGTTCATAAAATATAAGGGAATGGTCTAAGGGTGATTTGTCACAGGTTAGCTTATCAAGAATAGGTGTTTGAACAAAGAGATCAAAGATTGTTAGGTTATCTTGGCCTTGGTTTAGAATTGGATGAATCCACTCATGCTCAAGAAGGGGAGCATAACGTATCCCATTTAAGTAGTTATCAAACCTAGATACACTTGGGTTTTCAATATATAATGGCCTTTGGATGGGAAATGATTGGATCTATTATGGCTTGAAGACCAGATTGGTTGTTAGAGGTATTTCCTATTTTTGAAGAAAATTATTCAATGGACATTATTACTCAAAAATCCATTCTCAAAAAGTTTCTTCTCAAACCAGTTGATCTTGATAAATGGACCAAAGAAGGGCAGTCTTAGCATATGATAATTGGCATGACTTGGATTGTTAATTAGAAACTATCCCACAAAGGATAGTCTGAGCACGTGATAAGAAATTAACCTAAAGAAGGGCTAACTTGGTACTTAATAAAAATGTGCACAAAAGGGGTGACCTTAGTACTTAAAATAAATGTGGCATGTGGGTTTTAAACAAACCTAATATGATATTATAATGGCTTGGTAATAGGAATGTGGGTTTAAAATGAACCTCGCATTGGCTTTGTTTGGCTCATGGTTAGTATGTGGGTTCAAATGTGAACTCTAATTGGATTGGAATGTAGGTTCAAAATGAACCTAAATTTGGCATGGTTTGGAATGTGGGTTCAAAATAACCTTGATTCTAACTTGAATTTTCAATTTGGTTGAAATAATTGATGTTTGGAAAAGGTCTATGTGAAAGTGGTTTTGAACTAGGTCAATTTAAACTTATAACTTGGCACTTGTTTGATTTGGGAAATAGTTTGGAATGAAATGGAATTGGTTTAGGTTTGGCATGAAATTGGTTTTGGAAATGATTTTGGTCTAAGCACATGATATTTTAAACTATATGAAAACCAGACTAAGTTCTAAGTCTAGGCACATGAGATTAGAACTAGGTCCTAAAAATAAACTTGGTCTAGGCATAAAGATCTTGGTTTTGGCACAAGAAACTTCTAACTAGGTCTTGGAAATAAATGTGGTATAGGCACATGAAAAATCTAACTAGGCACATGAATTTGGAACCACTCTTAGGTCTAAAAATCTTGATTTGGAATAAAAGGCACACTTGGTCTAAGTAGAATTTGGGAATAAGGAAAGACATGGTCTTGGTACAAAAGGGAACTTGGTCTAGGCAAAGGTATTTAAACCAAAATTAAAACTTATCCAAATTACATAATCTAAATACAAAAGGCAAACAACTCAAGCCCAAGTTATAGGCAAGACTCAAGCATAAACTATTCATATTTTGATCTAAACTTTGAAGGATGGATTTCAAACTTGGTTTGAAAGACTTGGATTTTCAAATGAGAAATGGTCTAGACTAAAATTAGCAGTAAAATAACATCTTTCAAAAATTTAGGCACAAATGACTTCTTCAAGTTTTGGTCTAAGGCAAATGGTCTTACCAAATTTGTGCAACATAATACTTCTAAATGTGAATGGTGTGCATATATAGTGTTTTAGTATTTGAACTCGTTTTATTTGCATGAATGGTTTTGGACTCAAAATAAGACACACACAAACATATGTTCCTATCTTAATAACTGACACAAGGTGTGCATAGTATCTACTAAACTTTCAACGATATACCAGTTCTTGAGAGGAATTGTTTTATTAATATAATAAATAAAGAGTGGATGAAGGTAGAGTTATTATCCCCATTTTATCTCTCAATAATTTGTACATGGAATAGAACTTGGATTGTAAAATCAACTTGGAATTGATAGGATAATCCACAGTAAGTAGGGTCAATCAATCCAAAATTTTCAATTGGATTTTCTAGATGGTCTACATATTCCTAAAAATACTTGGGTACAATAATATATCCATTAATTAGATTCAAACCATCTAAGTTGTTATGAAAGGGTCTTGTCCCTTTCAAAACCACTCCAACTATCAATTTATTAGTAGAGTATGATGTCTAGACTATCACATGATCTAGGGATCTTTTTAACTTGTCAGGCTAACTACCCGGCCACTGTCCAATCAAAAGACACACCCAATTTATATACCCCACTGGATAAGTGGGGTTGGTAAAATGATGGGAGATGAAACCCTAGGTTAACACCCACATAAATAACTTATGAGGAGGTGAAAAACTCTCACTCACAAACCAAAAAGAAAATAAAAGAATAAAGTGGTCATTTTTGAGTCATTTAAGTCCTTAAGAACAAGGAGAGAGCATACATGATGTTTCTTAAGCATATAATAAACACCAAGCTTAGTCATGTTTCTGAGTCACCCTAAATGGGGGAGAGCATATGCAAAAATTCACTTAAATAATGCTAAAAGGGAAATGCAAAATTAAAATTGCAAAAAGTAAACCTATTTTTAAACACCAAATTTGAAATGTGTGAAGGCTTTACAAAAATAACTTGGAATGAAAACAAGAAATCTATCAATGTTTTAAACACTAAATGTAAATGTGAACAATATTTTAGAAAAAATCAAATTTTAAATATGATGGAGTGCTTTTGATATGTAATATGGTTTCTCCTCACTTGAGAGAACCTACAAACACTTGTTAGAAGTTTGACTAGGCCAAGATAGTGAAGGAAACCTACAAATTAGTTTAAAAAACCATGAAAATATGCTCTCTAAAATGATTGCATAGTTACACAATTGAGTATAAACCATGAAATTTTAGCTAAATGAAAACTATAGAATATTAGAAACACATAAAGCCTTACAATATGATTTTGTAGTTCTTTAGTGATTTCACTTCTATTCTCACTGATTTTGCAACTTTGTTAATCTATTTCATAACTCTAGGGAATGATTTCATAATTTAGGATGGATCTAAAAACTATTTAGCCAAGAATAATTTCATAATTTGAAGACAATTTTGCAACTATAAAAGCATAATTTTATAACTACCAATGACAATTTCATTGTTAAACTTATTGAAATCACTCTTTTATCAATTTCATAATTGATATCAGAATGCTTTCACAAATTCTATTGCTAATTACATAAATCTTAGAAATTTGCTTATAAAAACACAAAAAATAGGCAAAATTATTTCACAAATGCAAAGGATGATTTTTTAATTAAGTTTTTTAAATTCACAAATATGTAAAAAAGACCAAGAAAATAGTAAAAACTATAGAATGATTTTTAAAATCACCCTAATGAATTCATAAAATAGTGTTCCAAATTTGTGGTTTTAAAGAGCAGGGCTGAAATAGAGGTGATTTCATGATTTGATGGGATGATTTCATAGTTTCTGGTAATGATTTTGCTATTTTTAGCTTTGAATATTTAGATACACAATGGATGAATTTGCATTTCTATAGGTAATCATAAAAAACAACATAGTTAGGCAAATAAATCTAAAAATAGGTTCCATGGTGAGTTTTTCTTGATTTTTAAGAGTCCCAAGATGCTCCTATGATGAATGTGGGGTGTGTGTCCTATTGGGTGTGCCAATATGTAATGTAGGATTACATAGATTATGTTAGAAATCTCTTATTAGTGGATTAAACCAAAATAATTGATGATAACTAGCATTTCAAACCTAAGTACTAGGGTGAGCAAGTAACAAATAAAAGAAAGGCAATGAGAAGACACAATAAAACACTTTTACCTTCATGATTCAAATTTATTTTTGGCATGAGAGTGGCTTATGCTTGGTATGGTGTATAAATGGTCTTTGACAATGCTAATTCTTTGTGAGTATCACCTCTTCTTATCCCCTTAAAATTTGTCTCTTGGCTTGTGTTGGAAATGAAGCTTCCTATCAAGAATTTGGAATTATTTGTTTGCACTCAAAATCTTGGTTAAGAATAGTCATGGCACTTATATATATAGGTTTTCAACTAACTGTATCCTAAGTGTAGTTAGGCTAGGGTTAGTGTTAGGAGTCCAAATGTAATTAATGATGGTTTTAATTATGCATTTATTGAGGCATGGATCAACATTTCTAATTTTTATGGCATTTATATTGATATTATCAGAGTTGTTGCCAGAATCCAGATAATGCGAGTGCAATGGAGACATGATCACACAAGATGAAAAAGTGCACACCATAAGATGCTAAAGCAATTTGAAAATAAGAAGATAAATTACACAAGACAAAAAAGGAGAAAACCAAAATCTGATTAACATGAAATGGCCAAAATGAAGAATACTTATAGGAGAGCTAGAAAGTAACTCCTCCACAAATGGTGGTCAAAGCACCCCAAGAATAGACTCCTCCACAAAAGGTGGTCAAAGCACCCCAAGAATAGACTCCTCCAAAAAAGGTGGTGACAAGGTGCCAAGAATAGAGAAATAACTTCCATAATCGGAATAGCTAGTCAAAGGAGTCACTTATGACACCTTATGACACAAATATGACACACAATCTCCACATAAGCTAGCCTATCCCACGAATGTAGGAAAACTCCATGTATGCACAAATATATGATATTCCCTAATTAATAAATAGGGAAAAATAAAAACCTACACTAATACCCCCCATAAGCGTAGCTTAGGTGGGCAGTGTGGAAAAATAAAAAATGGGTCCCGACAACTAGGCCTGATGAGGTACCCATGTACAAATGCAATCTCTCATAAGATAGAGAAAAGGAGAAAACCCGTAGGAAAAAAACTCCCTCCCAAAAGAGAGACATAAAAGAAAATAAGAGGCTAAAAGCCCCCCTAAAGATGATGCTGCTATAGATGTAGACCACACCCCAAGAAGAGCTCGTAGATGAATGAGCTTGCTCTCAGTGAAAGGTTTGGTGAAGATGTCTGTAACCTGCTCCTTAGACTGGAAAAATATTAATTTAATGACCTGACTATGAATAAGCTCCCAAATGAAATGCATGTGAATATGTATGTGCTTTGTCTACTGGTGCTAAACCAGATTCTTGCAAATCTATATGGTACTCTGATTGTCACAATAAATGATGGTGGGCTGCCTAATAGAAATGCCAAACTCAAAAAGAATCCCTTGAAGCCAAATAACCTTAGTAGCTGCATTAATAGCTCCCCTGTACTCTGCCTCTGTGGATGATATAGCAATAACATTATGCTTCTTGCTAGACCAACTGATAGGACCTGAACCAAGAGAGAAACTGTAACCAAAAGTGGACTTGCGAGTCTATGAATTGCCAGCCCAGTCTGAATTTGTATATCCAACCAAGTCAACCTCTGTGCCAAATCTGTAATGAATCCCATATCTATGTGAACCCTGTATGTAATGCAAGATCCTCTTAGCTGCTTTCCAATGTAGCTCATGGGGTTTCTGCATGAATTTGGAGACAAGCCCCACTGAATATGATATGTCAGGCCTGGTGTGAGTCAAGTAGATGAGGATACCAAAAAGTTGGTGATACCGAGTGGCATCAACCAATGGTGAAGAACAATCAGTCTCAAGCTTGACTCCTGATAGAAAGGGAGTCAGAGATGGCTTGCAATCAGCCATGTGAAACTGAGCCAATAAGTCAAGAGCATACTTAGGCTGTGAAAGAGAAATCCCTGAATTTGATTGTGAGATCTCGATGCCAAGGAAGTAGTGCAACAAACCCAAGTCTGTCATGTCAAATCTATCTTGGAGAGATGCCTTCACTGCTGCAATAGCCGATGAAGAACTCCCAGTGATCAAAAGGTCATCAACATATAGAATTAAAATCAAGAGTGAATCATCCTACTGCAAGAAGTAGACATTGGGATCAAAATGACACCTAGTGAAACCTGCTGTGAGAAGGAAGGAATCCATCTTGGCATACCAAGCCCGAGGGGCTTGTTTGAGGCCATAGATAGATTTCTTAAGTCTACATACTAAGGAAGAATCCTGAACAAATCCTAGTGGCTTCTCCATGTAGATCTCCTCATCAAGGTCTCCATGAAGAAAGGCACTCTTCACATCCATCTGATGCACATACCAACCATGTGTTGCGGCAATAGCCAAGGTGAGTCAGATAGAAGTCATCTTTGCAATGAGTGCAAAGGTCTCTGAGTAGTCAATGCCTGCCACCTGTGAGAAACCTTTGGCGACCAATTACACCTTGTATTCATCAACTGACCCATCTGCTGCAAACTTGGTCTGATATATCCACCTACATCGAACCATCTTTCTTCCCTTAGGAAGCAAAGTCAAATCTCAAGTGTGATTTTTGATTAAGGAAGAATATTCTTCCTCCACAACATTATCCCACTCAGGTACCCCTGATGCCTCTCAAAAAGTATGTGGATCCAAAACTAAAGCAAAGAAGGCATGTGGATCTCTCTGAAAATCCCCTCTAGTATGCCTGTCATCTATGGGGTCTCCTGCCCATGTGCCAACACTCTCAAGTGTCTGTCTAGCCCAAAGTGGCCCAGAAGTGGGCGAGTAAGGTGATAACTCCTCATCTTCTAGCTAACTAGAGGTGGATGACACTGCATCACTATCCTCACTGTCTAAACTTGAAGAAGAAGAAGATGTCACTGGCTCAAGAACCTGCTGTGGCTGATCTAAATCTAACAAGGAATCATCATGAAGAAGTGATTCAATGAGGGAAAAGAAGTGTCAAGTGTTGAGTCTCTAGGACTCTCCTGAAAATGGACACTTCTCTCAATGAACAACTCATGAGTGACTAGATCTAGAAGGTGATATCCCTTAATACCATCCAGATATCCTACAAAGATGCAAGGCTTGGACTGATGTTCCATAGCTTTGCATTTCTTCTTCAAAATGTGAGCCATGGTTGGGGATCTGAAAACCCTAAGGTGCTCAACATCAGGTCTCCTTTTATGCCAAGCTTTAAAGGGTGTTATCCCTTTCAAAGCTTTGTGAGGAACCCTATTTTGAATATAGCAAGCACAATTGATGGCTTCGGCCCAGTATTGTGGTGCTAAAGATTTGGAGTGAATCATATAGCTACCCATCTCTTTCAAGAACCTATTTTTGCATTCTGAAACCCCATTCTGTGAAGGACTGTAGGTGATTGTGCACTGCAAATCAATCCCCTCTGTGGTGTAAAATTGATCAAACCTGATGCTAACATACTCCCCTCCATTATTAGTTCCAAGAACCTTGATGGATTTCTCACTCTGTTTCTCAACAAGAGCCTTGAAGTCTAGAAAAATTTCAAACACTTCAGACTTTTGTTTAAGAAAATATATCTAAGTGTACCTAGAGAAATCATCAATGAAAGTGAGGATGTATTTGGCCCTTGTGAAAGATGGTTTGGGAAAGAGTCTCGATACATCACTTTAGACTAACTCCAAAGGTTGTGAAGCCCTCCAAGCTTTGCCTTTGTCAAATTTTGCTTCGGGATGCTTCCCAAGGGAGCACCCCTCGCAAAGTCTTTTTGAGAATTAGACATGAGGCAGGCCAATGACCATGTCATTTTTGCAAAGTTGCTCAAGATAACGGTAGTTAAGGTGGCCAAACCGCTCATGCCACAATTTGATAACTCCATCTGAATGAGTCAACAACGCTGTCGGAGAAGAATCTGATGCAAAATGTGAGGTGTATAACCTAGCTTGGTGATTTGCCCTACCCACTGCCACTGTAGTATCACTATGCAACTCCCTGATAGACATTGAATCTAGTGAAAACTCAACTCTCATGCCCTAACCAATGTGAGTGATTTGGTACAGTAATAGGAGATTGGTTGAAAGAAAAGGAACACTTAGAACATTATTTAATGTTCCTCCTTCCATTTCAACTGACCCTCTCCCTACAACGAAAACTGATGTGTCATCACCCAAACTAATTGAAGTCATGTTACAAGGCTCTAAAGATGAAAACTCAACTAGTGAAGAGCCCATGTGGTGAGAAACACCTAAATAAATGACCCATGATGATGTAGAAGCTACAGTTGCTACAAGGGCCTTGCCCTTTTCTTTCTCCTTACCCTTGCCTTTTGCCTTAGTAGAATCTTGGGTAGATGAATTTTGCTTGAGGGACTCAGGAACACCTATGTTGTTCTTCTCTAGAAGATGAGTAAGGTGATCTATTTGTTTATTCATGAATTTGTGTTCATCATGCCCTATCTTTTTACAATAGGCACACTTAACCTTCTCCTTCTTAGTTTTAGCATTGGAAGAGGAAGTCTCAGTGTTGTTTTTGGCAGGATTGGTGTTTTCTTTCTTCTTCTCCTGGTCCTTGTTCCTTTTCTTCTTCTCCTTTGTTGAAGTCTTATCCTTACCATTTCCAGCTATCAAAGCTTGGGGTTGAGTAGACTTCATTGTGCCCATTTGAATTAGCTTATCTTGCTCCCTAGTCAAGTCGCCAATGAATGAATCCAAAGAAGGCATTTTCCATGTAGTGCCAAGGGCACTTTTTGTGGCATGGAAAGTGGAGACAAAGATTGAATAGCTTGGACCTAACTTTGTGAGAATAGAAAGAATGAGTTGATCATCTTTATTCTCTATCCCACATTATTTTAATTGCAATATAAGGGCCTTAAACTTAGTGAAGAAGTCCTATAGGGTGTCAAAGTTACTAGGACTTAGACTTATGAGTTCGTTTTCGAGCTCATGACCTCTCATCTCATCAAGCTTCCCAAACAACTTTTCTAAGGTGTCCCATATGTCATTAGGATTTTGAGAGGATTTTAAGTGAAAGAGAAGTTCTGGAGACATAGACAAACTCAGTAACCCAAAGGCTTCATCACTACGGTTGTACCACTTAACCTTTTCAACATCTGTGTTGGGTTCTACTTCTGTACCCATGGTGATCCTATAAAACCCTTTGCTTCTAAGAATGATTGACATTTTGACTTTCCATTCATGATAGTTGAAGAGTGTTAGGGTTTAAGTTGAAAAGAATCTATTTTTAGCTGAATTTAGGTGAAGTTGAGTTGATTGCAAGTTGTGAATTTATGCAGAAAGGAGAATGAAAGCAAGTTGTGAAAAGCAATCACACCCGCCCAAAATGTTAAGCCCTCCCTAAATATGCAAGTGCATGCTCAAAAGACATTAGAATCAGCTAAAAATACGTCTTAGAGCAATCAATGCAAGACTTAAACAAACAGGACGTCGGACTCAGCCGAAAATGTGCCCCGGGAGACCCAAATTTTTGGCACTTTATAAACTAGTGCATTTTTGACAAATAATAAGTCTACATTGTGGAAAATTGAATTACAAGCACTTTTGAAAAAAATGGCACTCAAAATCGAGCTACCGTTTGCAAGATTTTAAAGTTACAATTTTCTCATAAACTAGTGTTTTTGCAAAAAAAAGCACTAAAACATTAAAAAAATGCCTGTTATGGGGAGAGAAAGTGGCCTTCCAACCACTCGTTGAATTTAGCACGAAATGAGGAATCCAAATAAGGTTTTTGTGAGGGGGCATTGGCCTCCTACCAACCCGGGCCTCACCCTTCATCTTTGATAGGCGAAGATACAAGTTTTAATTGAAAATCCCCAAAATACAAAACTGTCTAAAATCTTTAATATTTAGTCAAATTGACTGATTTTTGTTTTATCAAGTCAATTTTACACTAAAAAAATAAATCAAAGACAGTTTGGATAGATGCCACGTGTCCAAAGGATGCCAAGTAGGGAGGGGCATTCAAAAAAGCACAGTCTAGAATTTTGACTTAGAAATGACAAAAAAACTAAATGCAACCTGTTGCTTGGCGCCATACAGTTGAAAGCTTGGCAAGGGAGGATTGTGGAAAAAAGTTTCTCCAAAAACAAGGTGCAATGCTGGAGCTGGACATCAAACAAAGCAAGTGGCGTCCAAAATAGGGTGCTGTTCTGATTTTTTTGGCAAAAAATAAAAAAAAACCAGCAGACCTGGATGCCGTACGGCCTGGTTGGCTGTTGGAAAGGACTTAGCAGTAGCAAATGTGGTAGGCATCTGGTCTCTTTCCTCAAGCTGGAGCTGAAGTTGGCATGGAGCAGCTGGAGTAGCAGGCTGGAAACAGTGGCGTCCAAGAACGAAAAAAAGATTGCAGAGATCCCTCTTTTTTTTCCTTTTTTTTGCAAAATTACAAAACCAGAATTCCTCCGCCTTGCTGAAGAAAACCACAGATCTAGACAAAATGTCTTGGCAAATGCTAACTCAGAAGTAAATTTTTAAATAAGATCTGTATGGATTTGCATGAGTTTTTTTAAAAAAAAATCTTCCAAAGCTCTCAAATGCAATGGATTTTTAAAAAAAAAAAAATACTAAGAAAGCAAAGTAAGAATTTCAAAATGAACTACTAGCATAACCAGACACAAGATTACTGAGTTTGCTCTGATACCATATCGGAGTTGTTGCCAGAATCTAGATAACGCGAGTGCAATGGAGACGTGATCACACAAGATGAACAAGTGCACACCACAAGATGCTAAAGCAATTTGAAAATAAGAAGATAAATTGCACAAGACAAAAAAGGAGAAAACCAAAATCTGATTAACATGAAATGGCCAAAATGAAGAATATATATAGGAGAGCTAGAAAGTAACTCCACAAATGGTGGTCAAAGCACCCCAAGAATAGAATCCTCCAAAAAAGGTGGTGACAAGGTGCTAAGAATAGAGAAATAATTCCCATACCCAGAATAGCTGGTCAAAGGAGTCACTTATGACATTCTTATGACACCTTATGACACAAATATGACACACAATCTCTACATAAGCTAGCCTATCCCACGAATGTAGGAAAACTCCATGTATGCACAAATATATGATATTCCCTAATTAATAAATAGGGAAAAATAAAAACCTACACTAATAGATATTTTATAATTATTAACTTTGAGGATGATGACATTATCATGACCTCATATTTGTTAAAAATTCTATTTTAAAAATTAGATTTTCATTAATTCCACATGGAATTTTCACTTAAGCATCTAATTTGATTTATTTAGTTAATCAATTCTACTTAGTCTTTTATTCATTACAAGAATTGGGTTAAGTTCCCCACTTAATTGGTCAAAAATGTCAGTGTGCTTGGTTTCAAGTTGACTAGGGATGAATATGTTAGAGTAGTGGTTTTATTTTTTCCCATATTTATTTATTAAGTGCTTTTTTTTTCTCACTTGAAATTTTCTTATTTTCATGGTTAAACTTGCTTAGGTGTAATTCGAGTTACATTTTGACTGGATGAATAGGAAGTAACTCCCTTGATCAGATATTTCAGGTATGGGAGTTGCTCTTCTATTATTATATCTTTGACTACCTTTCTTGGGGGAGTTAGTCATGGACTTCTATTTGTACATCTCTCTTGGTGAGTGATTCTTCTATGGAAGATTGGTTTTGGTTCTTATTTTATTTATACAATATTCTCATATATGTCATTTCATTTTTTTGTAGCTATTATGTTATGTACATGATTGACTCGTGCCTATCACAAACATGTGCATTCTCTTGATCCAAAGATATTGGGATCCATTTTGATATGGTATCAAAGTAACTCTGGTATTTGATTGTCTAATTTTTTTATTACTATAGTTTCATTTGAAATCATGAGATTTATTATTTGCAAATAAAATCTAGTTTTCATATTCCATTTGTGGGAGTTTTTCATCTTTGGTGGAGTCATTTTGTTTAAGAACTAGTTCATTGGTAGACATTACCATACTTTCTAAGGTTTCTTTGTGATTTTATGTTTTGTGTGCCTTGGTACATTTTATACAAAAAAATATATGTGCCTCCATATAACATTGTGTCTAGTCTCTTTTGTTCTGAATCACCCTATGTTCGCCCTTAGCTAGTTCTATGTGTTCGACACTAGTTTTGTATTTCTTCTAAACGGCCCTTAGCTATAACATTTTCTCCTATCGAGTCTACTATCATTACCAACAAATGAGTTAGTTAAGAAGCAACACAAAATAATCCTACAGTTTCAAAGGCTTGAAATTTTATTCCAAAATAAACTAAATCTATTAAAGTTTGCCCTAATGTTTTTTTAGCATATTAAATTCTTTTATTTTAATAGCTTGATTTAAAATCAGTTCAAATAGGCTATTTTAATTTTAATGCACAAGTAATGCATAAGAGGATTGGTAAGGTTTAGAATTGTTAGTGGTGTTTTTTTTATCATTATTATAAAACAATATATCATGGTCAATATTTAAAAAGAAAGTGTTATTTATTTTTTCACTTGCTCACATTGTACTTGATTCCTTGGATGCATTATCAGTTGAGTCTGAATTCCTCATTTGTTTGAAAAATATTATCTTTTGACTCATTACATTGATTTCTCAAGATGCACTATCGATTGAGTTTGATGTATTTTGAGCATATATTTACAACATTTGGGGGTGGGGGTTGACCATTTCATAGTTTGGGGGGGGGGGGTATATTATGTTTTTTTGTGTCACTCTTTATATTTTACTTTCAATTTCATTTTCGAAATAAATTCAACTTGTACTACTACTACAACTCAACTCAACATTAAAATAGATTCAAGTTTAATCAATGCACTAACTCTCTTGAATTACCATGAATGGAAAATCAAGATTGTAATCATTCTAAAGAGTAAGGGTTTGTATAGGATAACTATGGGTGATGAAATTGAACCTAACACAAATGCAAATAAAGTTAAGTCGTATAACCATAGTGATGAAGCATATGGGGTATAACACTTGATCTCCTATTTCACTTAGAGCCTGACAAATCATCTCATGATGTATGGACCATTATAGGTAAGATATTTGGAGAACAAGATATGATGAGAGGTCACGAGCTTGAGAATGAACTCATTATCCTATCTTTAAAATTTTGACACCCTTCATGATTTCTTCACGAAGTTCAAGTCCTTGAGATTGTAGTTGAAATAACGTGGAATAAAGAAAGAAGATAACCAACTTATTCTTTCTATACTCTCTTAACTAGATCCTGACTATTCAATATTTGTCTCTACTTTCCATGCCACTAAAAGTGCTTTGGGTACTGCATTGAAAATTCCCTGTTTAGATACTTTCATTATTGACTTAACTAGATATCCATATAAGTTCATCTAGATGGGCATAGTGAAGTCCACAAAATCTCAAGCCCTAATTTATGGACATGGGAATGCAAAAAATTCAAATAAAGAGAAGAAGAATAATAAGATTGAGGATCAAGAGAAGAAGAAAGAATCAAACTCTGCCAAAACTAACATTGAAGCCTCCTATTCTAATAACAAACCTAAGAAAGAGAAGGTTAAGTGTGCCCACTATAAGAAAAATGGGCATGATGAACACAAGTACATGAAAAAGCAAATAGATCACTTAACTCATTTCCTAGAGAAGAGAAATATATGCATTATTGAGTTTATAAATAAAAATTAATCAAACCAAGATTATACCAAGGCAAAGGGCAAGGGGAAAGAGAAATAAAAGGGCAAGGATCTAGCATTAGTTGTAGATTTAACATCTTCATGGGTTATTGACTCAAGTACTTATCACCATATGGGCTCTTCACTAGTTGAGTTTTCTTCCTTAGAGCCTTGTCGCATGTTTTATATCAGTTTGGGTGATAATAATTCTATACCAGTTTTACAGAGAGGGTCTATTGAAATGGAAGGAGGAATAATCAATAATGTTCTAAATGTCCCTTCTATTTTAACCAATTTCCTATCAGTGTATCAAATCACTCATATCAACAAAGGCATGAAGGTTGAGCTTTTACCAGATTTAGTTATCATCAAGAAGTTTCATAGTGATTCTACAGTGGCAATGGTTAGGGCATATCACCAAGCTAGGTTATACACCTCATATTTTACACCTAATTATTTTTTGATCTCATTAATGACTCATTCATATGGAGTTAGAAAATTATAGCATGAGCAGTTTGGCCACCTTAACTATTTCCACCTTGAATAACTTATAAAAAATGACATGGTCATGGGATTGCCTTGAGTCCAATTATTTAAGGGACTTTATGAGGGTTGCTCTCTTAGAAAGTATCTTGAAGCAAAATTTAGAAAAGGCAAATATTGGATGGATTCAAAAGCATTAGAGTTAGTACATAGTGATGTATCTGGGCCTTTTCCTATTCTATCTTTTATAAGGGCTAAGTACATTCTCACTTTCATTTATGATTTCTTGAAATGTACATGGGTCTACTTTCTTAAGCAAAAGTATGAAGTGTTTGAATATTTTCAAGATTTCAAGGCACTCATTGAGAAATAATCTAAGAAATCCATCCAGGTTATTCAAAATTTTCATCACAAAGGGGATTGATTTGTAACATACATTTACTTATAGTCCTTCATAGAATAGAGTTACAAACTGCAAGAACAAATCTTTGAAAGAGATGGCTAGCTATATGATTAATTTTAAGTAATTAGCACCTCAATATTGGGCTGAAGCTATTAATTATGATTTTTATATTCATAATAGGGTTTATCATATAGATTTAAAAGGCATAACACCCATTGAAGCTTGGCATGAAAGGAAATTTTAAGTTGAGCACTTCAAGGTTTTTAGATATCCAACTATGGAACATATATTGAAGAAGAAACACAAAGCTATGGAACCTCAATCTAAGCCTTACAATTTTTTAGGTTATCCAGATGGTGTCAAAGGGTACGTGCCTTCTACATCCAATCACACATGAGTTATTTATAGAGATAAGTGTTCATTTTTAAGAGAGTCCCAAAGACTCAACACTTGACACTTCTTCTCCTTCATTGGATTTACTTAGACTTAATGATTCTTTTGACTCAGATCATCTAGAGTAGGTTCCTAAGATAGGGTATTATCATTATTTTTCTTCTTTTAGTTTTGATAGTGAATATAGTGATGGGGATTCATCTACATCCACCTCTAGTCATTTTTTATAGGATGAAGAATTAAAACTTGACTCACCCACATCTGGGCCCCTTTGGGCTAGGAAAACACTTCAGAGTGGAGGAACTTGGGTAGGAAATCCCATAGATGATAGGAATATTTGGATAGATTATCAAAGTGGTCCACATGCTTTATTTTCTTTAGTTTTAGAGCCACAAACAATTTGAGAGGCTTCAGGCATACCTGAATGGGATAATGCTATGTAGGAAGAACATTCTTCCTTAATAAAAAATCACACTTAGGATTTGACTTCACTTCATAAGGGAAGGAAGATGGTCTGATGTATGTGGATATATCAGTTTAATTTTTTAGTAGATGGGTGAGTCGATAAGTACAAGGCATGCCAAGGGTTTTTCATAGGTAGTCAACATTGACTACTTAGATACCTTTATACCTATTGGAAAGATGACTTTGATCCAACTCACACTAGCTATAACTACATCACATGGTTGGTATGTACACAAGATGAATGTGAAGAGTGATTTTATTCATAGAGACCTTAAGGAGGAGATCTACATGGAGTAGCCACCTAGGTTTGTTCAAGATTAATCTTTAGTTTTTAGACTTAGGTAATCTCATCTATGGACTCAAATAGGCCCCTCAAGCTTAGTACACCAAGATGGATTCCTTACTCCTTACTTGAGGTTCCACCAAACATCATTTAGACCTAAATGCATACTTAATATAGTAAGATAATTCTTTAATGATACTGGTCCATTATGTTGATGATATTTTGATCAACATGAGTTCCTCATTGTCTATTGTAGCGATGAATATAAATCTATATGATAGATTTGACATGACAAACTTGTGTCTTTTGCATTACCTTCTTGGCATGAAGATTTCACAGTTAGATTTAGGGATTTCACTGGCATAACCCAAGTATGCTCTTAATCTTTTGGGTCAATTTCACATGGTTGAATGTAAGACATATCCAACTCCCTTTCTATTAAGAGTCAAGATTGAGGCTGATTATTTTACACCTTTGGTTGATTCCACTCGGTATTAATAGCTTGTTGGTAGAATTATTTATCTAACTCATACCAAGCCTAAAATTTCATATGAAATGGGACTTATTTCTAGATTCATGCAAGAACCCCATGAGCTACACTATAAATTAGATAAGAGGATCTTACACTACATTCAAGGCTCTTATATATTCAAGATTCAATATAGATTTGGCATAGAGGTTGACTTAGTTGGTTTTTTAGATTTAGATTGGACTAGTGATACTCAGAATCACAATTCCACTTTAGGTTATAGTTTTTCTTTGGGATCTAGTCCTATTAATTGGTCTAGTAAGAAGTAAAATGCTATTTCTATATCATCCATAGAGGTAGGGTATATGGGAGCCAATAATACATCTATTGAGGCTATTTGGCTTCAGGGGATTATATTTTAGTTTAGCACTCCTTTTAGGTATCCCACCATTAGCTATTATGACAATTAGAGTACTATATAGATATGTAAGAATCTGATTTAGCACCAGCATACCAAACATATTGAGATTCATATGCATTTTATCTAGGAACTTATTCATGATCAGGTCATCAACTTAAGATTTTACCAGTCTTTAAAGTAAGTTATAGATAACTTTACCAAACCTTTCACTAAGAGAAAGTTCATTCATCTACAAGATCTTCTTGGGGTGTGGTCTACATTAGTAGTATAATCATATTTGATGGAGGGGATTTTATCCTCTTCACTTCTACATATCTCTTTTTTTGAGGGGGGGGTGGGTTTCCATGGTTTTTCTTATTTTCTCTAATTTGTGAGAGATTGATTTGTATTGGGTACCTAATCAAGCCTAATTTTTGGGACCCATTTTTTTACACTACCCACCTAAGCTATGCTTATGGGGGGTGTTAGAGTGAGGGTTTTTTTCCCCATATTTATTTATTATGGGATTTCCCCCCTTAATTTGAGCTTTCATAATTTCATGAATAATCTTGCTTAGGTGTACTTGGAGTTATATTTTAACTAGATGAATATGAATTAACTCCCTTGATTGGATATTTTAGGTATACGAGTTACTCTTCTATTATTGGATTTTTGACCACCTTTCTTGGGGGAGTTACTCATGCACTCCTATTTATACATCTCTGTTGGTGCATAATTATTCTATGGGCTATTAGTTTTGTCTCTTATCTTGTTTATGAAATATTCTCATATATGTGAATTCATTTTCTTGTAGATATTGTGTTATGTACATGCTTGACTCATGCCTATCAAAAATGTGTGCATTCACTTAATCTAGAGATCTTGGCATCCACTCTAATATAATCCATGAGAGGTTATCATTGAATATAGGGTAATACCCCAAATAGGGATGCCATGACACAATTATGGGCACTTATGTCCAATGTGTAAATGAATTTGGGTTATTAAGTGATTTCTAGGTTTAATTTACATAGTTTGCTAGGAATCGGTATGAAGTTTGTTTAGACATAGAAGTGGATGAAAAGGAGTGTCTATAGTACTTATATTTGTTATGATGAATGAAAGTATATAGGAGTGATAAAGTCATAAATAATACACCAAAATAGGCCCTTGAAAGCTCAAATTTAGAAATAGGAGAGTTATACCTATTGGGATAAGTCATCACTTCACTGGATGCTTATGTAGTGAAAAAAGTTCATGTTAATTGTGATTGTTATGGAATAATTTTAGGAGATGTGCCTATCTAAGATCCTTTCCTATATATTTAGATTCCTTAATTTGGGTACACACAACTCTATTTACCTTCTCTTTGCTTCAAACCCCTAGCCCTTTACACTATATAATGAAACAATTATGAACAAGGAAAAAAGGTAAAAGGGATGGGTTGAATAGATCTCAAACACCCCCTATGACTGAGCATGGACTATATATTTAATAGTCTAAGGAGGGAAGTCAAACCACATGTATTTTTCCCACCTAATGGAGTGTGTGAAATCTGTATAATCCCAAATGCTATGCAATCCTGAGCATGACTTTCAACACTTGAAAACTATGACTTTGACCTTGAAAATAATATTATGACCTAAATTTTATCTTATTATAATAAGGGTTTGTAGAATTAATAAATTTAGGGAATATACTCTTAATGTGCATAGTGATTTTTAGTGCCTTGTAGAAGTGCTATATGTGCTCTGGGTAGGTTTTAGGCTTGATGTTCTATTATAGGTAACCCTTTGGGTAACTTATCCAAAATTGGCATGTGAATTGTACAAGCCAACTAAAATGAAAAATTTGAATTTTTGAAAATGACCATTAAAGGGCACACAAACATTTTCATCTCTTATGGATAGGTTAACATTGTGACACTTTTTGAGGGAGTACAAACCTGTTTAGGAAGCATGAACACTAACCTGAGGTCATAAAAAAAATCTAAGAATGGTATTAACATGTTTAGATAGAGACTAGAATATTTAATGAAGTAATAACGATAATTTGAAAAGGTCAAGCCCATATGTAAATGAATGGCTAGGAAAAATGGTGATAAGGGTCACATATGCATGAAAAAGTAAACATAATAATGGCTAGTTAAATTACACATTATCAAGTTCTTAATACATAATTTAAGTGTCTAAAATTATCATGTATCTTTTAAAAATTTAAATTATTTTGATTATTTTGATTTGTTATAGGTACTTCACAAAAATAATTATTTTTAGGGCGAAGATATTTTTTTAAACAAATTACCACTAGGAATTTAATAAGATGTTGGTTAGGTGAAAAACTTGGTTGATTAATATAATTCAAAGAGAGTTCAATAAATCATACTACAATGTAAATATAATTTAAAAAATTAGGACAACTCTGTTTATGAGGATGATGAGTCATGTGTGGGTAAGGCCATATCATTAGTTAGTATATATTATTAAATATTTATAGGTGCATAATAATTTCTAAACAAAATTAATTTACAATAAATGTACATAAAAAATAGAGATGAGGAGAGGTAAAGCTTCTGAATTCTAGGAGAAAATGTAATTAATTGGAATAATTATGTGACAATTTGCTAAAATGGACTAGAAAATAAGATGCAGGTAAATTTAAAAAATAAAATCATGGCATGTCAATATTTTAATTATGTCTTCATAAGTCAATAAAAAATCTATGATAGATATGGTCCTATCTTTGAAGAAGATGATGAAGATGATCATGACTACAATGATTAGTCATTATATGAATGTGACATAGATGATGAGCTAATAGAAAATGATTGGAGGTCACTATATCATGATAGATGATCAGGTTGAGCACTAGGGTCTAGTTGATAGTTGTAGCTATTTTATTTGTATTTTTCAAAGGATATTACATGATTTTCACTACCTCCAATGTTACTATATTCAAAATATAAATTATTTATTTTTTCATCTACGACAATATATTTTCATGTATGATACTCATTTATATATAATTTTATTAAGTAAAAACATTTTTTTATTAAATTGTAATATTTTATTTGAGATTGTTTATTCATTAAAAATAAATAAATTTTTGTGTGTGTGTGTGTGTGTGTGTGTGTATATATATATATATATATATATATATATATATATATATATATATATATATATATATATATATATAATATAATATAATACAAACACACACACACGTGCTAAATTCACTTAAGGAGAGGGCCCTAAACCAATAAAATAACATGAAAAAAAGGTGGTATATTAATGCAAGGGCTTAATAGTACCAAAAAATAAGAAGGCACATTATCATGCTAGATATAGAAAGTTAAGGAGAATGAGGAAGTCAATGTTGGCTTTTGACATCCATCATTCTCTTAATATAATTATAAGCACATTTATGAAAATGGATATATAGATCATCTATGCATCTCCCTTTATTGTCCATACATATGCAAAAATGTTTATATCATAACATATATACTTCATACAAGCCAAACTATCTATTTATTTGAGGGATATGTCCTATGTAGAGTAATTTCCTACTCTACCTAGTATTCAATTATTTTCAGTCGAGCACTGTAATTTTGGTTCTTCAGGCGAAGCGGCAAAATTTTGAAGCAGAGGGTCGATTCATTTTGTCAAAGTATTGAGATGTAGCAGAAGCTGCCAAGTGTCACCCTCTGAGCAGGTCTTTTTCCCCTTCTTGTTTCCTTCATCTCATTTTTGCCCAAGTATTAGTTCAAGCAGATGCTACCAAGTGTCACTTTTCAAGAGACAAAGCTGACAGTTGGCATTCCCTGAGCCCCCTTTTTGTAACCTTTGAGAACAACGGACCGTGCCACATACCCAGTTGCAGTTAAGCGAAACGCACCATGTGTCAGCATCTGCGTCTCATATCGGTGTCCACACTTCATTCAAAGACTTTAAACATTAAGTAGCAGAGAAGGCAGAAAGTGCCAAGTGGCAGTTGCAGAGGCCCTAAAATACCTTTTTGGAGAAAAATCGCAAGCCACCAAGTGTCATCATCTGGGAGACTTTGGTCCAATGATTTCATTCAACACATAAAGGCATCCTTTCATTTTGCTTAAGTGCTAAGAGCAGCAGAGGCTGACAAGTGTCACTCTCCGGTCCCTTTCTACCCCATCCCCAAAAGGTAGTAGAAGGTGCCACGTACCTTTAGACGAAGAAGTGGAAGATGCCACGTATCTTCCCAAGAGCAGCAGAGATTTCCACGTGTCAACGTCTGAGGGATCATCCTCGAGTTTCATTGTGAATAAAGGTTATGGTGGGCCTCAGGTGTTACTTCAAAATCCATGGAAGCTGCCAGGTGTTGCCATCTGTAAGAGCCTGTTATGAGTCCCAAATAAATCTACAACATAGCCAAGGAAAGGGAGAGGGCCACGTGTCTTTGATGAACCTAGTGGAGAGTGCCAAATATCATTTTATGATGCCTAAAGGAGAGTTTTTTAGAAATTAGCTAAGGGTCCTCTCCCATTACAAACAGAACAAAGTGCCCGTCTACCTGTTACAACAAAAATGGAGGGAAATTCGGTGAGAGTTAATTCGAGTAGATGGAGTAGTGCACTGGGTAGTTTTTTTTTGGGGCTTGCAAGCATTGAAGATGCCATCTATTTATCTCCTAATAGCGGAGGCAAAATAGACAGTTGAGTGGCCCAGTAGGTGATGAAATTTGAAATTTAGGCACGAAGAGAGGAACTAGTCAGGAATCGCCATGCTATAGTTAAGGGCAGCCATTCTTCTCCAGCATGGCTTTTCGAAGCATTGAATGCGCCAAAGTTCAAATTATTATTATTTATTTACGTATCTGGGGCTATAAAAGAAGAAGAATTGTAAAATCTAAAAAAAGGGGGGAATTCTCATAATTTTAGACCTTCAGAGTTTTTGACCAATAATATCATTTGCTTTTGTTACATTTTCCTGAGTTGAAAGGTTTATATAACTGTGTGTGTTTCTGCATCTTTTGTATGACTAGAAGATTCAATAAGAAAATTGAACACTATGCCCTTGTTGATGTCATCTGTGTTATTTACAAAGTAGTCTATGCTGTAGATTTTCTAGTGTTGTGATTGGAAATGTTATTTGCTTTTGTCCCATTTTCTGGAGTCTGAAGTTCTACATAACTGTACATGACTTTTGTGCCTCTAATGTGATTGAAAGATTCTATTAAGAAGATTGAACACTATGCCTTTGTTGACAATACCTGTATCTCAGCAAAAGACTCCCCTGTTGTGAGCCTCTGTTTCTATTATTCCAATCTTTTACATTGATCATGCACTTGTCTGCTCTTAAATGTAATAGAATCACATAATAGTTTCACTGTGCTCAGGTTAGGATTAGGATTACTCTCAGGTGCATCACCATAGTTAGGTTTAAATTCCTGCATTTTGTGTTTTTGTTTAGCCTCCTATCCCTTTTCCCCAACACCCAATACAAAAGAAGAGACCAACTTCTTTAAAATTTGGAGGTTGTTTTCAAGTCGCATTGTCCCACAACTTGAAACTTCCCATTGTTGTTGATTAAGATCTAACACAATTTTAAGACATCAATAATTTTTGGCATGCTCAGTGAGACCAATATTTCAAGGAGTTGAAGAATTTTGGTGTATTCTTCAGCCAATCTACCTTTGGAGGTTTTTATTGACACCAACAATGACTCTGCGTCACCAGCCAATCAAGCAATATCATCAATAAATCCCTTTGGTATGTATAACTCTGTAACTCATAGCTATGAGCCTTATTCTCCTTCAAATATGTTTCATCAAGAACAAGCTTCTCCTAGAATCATGTCGAGTAATGAGGATGCATATTGTTATGAGCCACATTAGTCTTATGCCCAGTCCCCCCAATATGTCTCATCCCATGTTGAACCTAACCTTATTTTCACTTTCAAAAAAGCATTGCTGGGATTTTAAAAATATGTGTTAGAGCTTGACAGCAAAAGGGGATACGACCAAGCGATTCCTTGTCATATCATCTATCAAGTAAGGGATGTAATAGACCTGATTAAAAGTGAGTGGGATCCCATTGAGAGGGCAAATTGGCAAGAACTTACATATGAGATGTTAGAAGTGTGTGGATTGATTGTGTTCCTAGAAGAGAGGCTAAGCGTTCATGAGAACCAGCCTTACCAAGTCTACCAAACTTCATACCCACCACCACAAATCCCATATCAAACATATGCCACCCCTGTTCGTGAACAAGGTCAAAATCGTCAAGACCAATTCCCCAATAATGAAGAGTATATGATAGCAGCAAGGGAAGAGGATCCCAAACTCTCACTTTCCCCTCAAATTCCTTCCACCCTTACTCAAGAAGCTTCTTATTTTCCATCACAGCCTTCTTCTTTCCCCCTTTTCGAAGAAGAATATATTTTAAAGGAAGTAATTGAGTATGCAAAAGAATATGCTCAATTCATGGCCAAACAAGAAGATTACATCAGTACAAAAGAGGAGGAGATCACCATAGACTCCCCTTTTGATGAGCAAGAGGATAAGCTGCAAGCTTTTTCCTTAACTTCTGATGAGGAGGAGATCATTTTAGATTTTTTCCTGACTCTGCAAGAGGATATGGAGGAATATGGACACTCCCTCAACTAAGTCATTGAGATAGGAGGCACTGAGTTGGTTTCAGATGAAGAAGAAATCCCTGAGATTCAAATGAGTATGCAGAAGAGATGCAAGCTTTTTAATTCATCCTTGCAAGAGGATGAAGTCATCAAAGAGCATGATGATGAAATAAATCTAGAATCTGAAGAAGATGTGCCGAAAGATAATGGATATCAAAAGGCATAGCATGAAGAACCAATAGCCCATGATTTCTTGATGACACCTGACAACATGAAGAACTAGTATTTGATGGACATTCAAGGACAAGAAGAGTTCATAGGTGTCAAATACATGTTTTGCTCAGAATCATTCAAGTGTAGGCAAACTTGTGAGGCTAGTGCAGAGAACATCCCATCAATGACATATCCGTTGCAATCACTGGTATGGCAACGCAAGTTGGCTTATCATAAAGAGGACATGGGAAAGTCTATTTTCAATCTCAGAGGAAAATAAGGATTTGTAATTAATGTACTTAGGTAATTTCCATTCCTGCATTACTTTGTTTTGTTTTTTGCTTTCCCACTTTTCCTTTAAAATAAGCATTTTAAACGCAGAGTCAGTGTCTTAGAAATTATTTAATTCTTTATTTTTTGCCACAATAAATGCTTCCCCAAATCTTTCAAAATCTCTAAGGTACCTTGCACTGCATAATGTGTCTGCCTCACTGTTTCTCGAAGATTGAGTAGGATTTGCTAATGGTCGCCTTAATTTAATGGTATTTGGGACTTGATAGGCCCATAAAAATGCCTTAGCAAATTTTAAAGTTTACAAACTCTCAAGCATTCTTGCAAAAATATCTTGCTCATTGTGATTATGGCACCTAGTGAAATTTGTTGTAGCAAGCGTGTTTTTATCTTGTGAAAGGTTCATACCAGGTTATTATACAAGAGATTTAGAGATGGTAGGAATATCAAAAACACCCTTGAAGAGAAAAAGGGTGCAGTTGCAATTGGACCTAGAAGAGGAAGAATAACCTTCACAGTGCCTAGTGCAGAGCACTACAACTTCTCCTCAGATAGGAATTACTCCCCCTCTTCCCTCTCAATCCATGCCTCCACCCAGCCAAATGACACCTCCTACCACTATTGTCATTCCCATTTTGCAATTCACTTCACCCTTGATGCCTCAAGCCTTAACATTACCCTATTTCTCCCCCTCTGTTCCCAAAAAAATGCCCCTTCAACTCACCCCTAGCTAGCCAAGGGCTCTCCAATATGGCCTGTCACAAGGATTTACCTTTGCAGGGGGATATATTGCATCCCCTTCCACTTTCCATATGTAGGCTGATGCTACAAGGAAGGCAAGAGAAGCCTGAATGGAGAAGAAGAGGAGTAAAAAGAATAAAGCATTGGCAGTGCCACATTTGAGGTCACAATTTGACCCCATTCAACAGTAGCTGACGGTGACCCATTTGTCACCCAACGTTGCCAAGCCGAGAGAACAAATGCAGCTGGAAGACTACACCATGAACGTAGTGGCCATTGACATGTCCCTATTCACGACTCAAGACAGAGTCAAGCTCACGACCGAACCCACTTTTGTGGTCACAAAAGATTATTTGAGGATATCAAGGAGACTGTAGAAGATAGAGGCTAACCTAGCCATGGAAAAGGCAAACTATAATAGTTTGGCCAAACAAATAAACCAAAAGGATAATGAGATAGCTAGTCTACAGAAACAATTGCAAGATACTGTTTCCCTCTAGACTCAATGGGCAATTCAGGCCCAAAATGATTCTTTGAAAGCAAAGCTTATACTTGCCAAGGAAGCAGCAACAACTCTAAGATGAGAAAACACAACATTGTAGGGAAGAGTCGAAGGACTCCAACTGCAAGTTACCCAATCACAACAAAGTGTTTCTATGCTATTTTTGCTTTCTACATTCAAAGAGAGAAATAAGAAACTAAGAGATGGTCTAGGGTTAGAAGATACCCAGATGAAGTCGTGCACACCGAAATCAGACATTGGAAGGTACTCCTCTTTGGCTATGGAGGATGACACCTACAAGGGAAAGAGACTAAGATAAAGAAGGTGTTAGATGAGGAGATGGTGGGTTACCAAGCGAAAGCTTGATCCTAAAAGTATGAAGACTTCCTTAAGGGATATTAACCCACTAGTCGATAAAAAGGATGTCTGATAAATAGCAGAATGTTAAAATACTAAAATGATAAAAGACTGAAAAGGAAAATGGAAGCAAAGGCTTACTTGAAAGATGCTGTCGGACTGGTTACAGTCGCCAGCATCGGTGGTCCTACCGGCGTCGGTTGTTGAGGTCTGCCGACGTCGGTTAGTCTGTCGACGTCAGTTGGGGTAGTGGTCGGCATCGGTCAGGGCAGTAGTCTGTGGACAAGGTCTGGATGAGTTTTGGTCTATGGACAGGTCTATAAATGGGTCTGAGATAGAGTTTAGGCCTGGTTGAATGGTTTGGGGGTCTGGGTTTGAGAGTCTAGTTTTGGTTAATGGTCTATGGGTCTGTGCAGAGATACAGGGGAGTCAAATGGACAGAATGTCAAATGGACAAAAGGGTAGAGGAGGCCAATAGGGAGATAGGGAAATAAGGATTTGAGTCTGGTCTGGTCTGGAGATAGGAAGTGCTGAATCTAGTTCATAATACTTAGAAGCAAATGACTAAAAAAGACAATGAAAGTACAAACAAAATACTTACTTGTGGCCCATTGAAGGAGTGTTGCAGACTGGTGTACCTATTGTTGGTGCTACTGGTGTGAAAGCCTTGTTGCTAATGGAGTTACTAAAGGTAGAATTCCTGTTGCTACACCTGAGGGAGAGAGTGAGAGGCTTGGTTTGAAGATTCGCAGAGTAGCAGAGTAAAGGAATGGATTGATTCAGTTGGATGCAAAGATACCAGAGTCTGATGAAGAGCCGAGATGAAGATATGGATAATGGATGCAAAAATCCATTAAGAAGGCCATCGATGATGGCAATATCACTGACACCAATCGACAATTGATCGACATCAGCGGCTGGAAAGCAGAAAAAGGCTAAAAATAGCCTTTCATCCATTTTCCCAACTGTCAGGTCAGCGAGTCCGAGGAAGAAATGGTCGAAGAAGATTAAAATGGATGAGAGGTTAAAGAGGAGAAGTTGGAATGGGGGTCTAGGTATTAATATTGGCCATGTGGGGAATGAAGCGAATCCAAGAAGGGTATCCAAGGGTGGTGAGGTGGCAAGGAGAGGGAAAAGGGATTTTATTAATTTAAAATAGGATATTTATTTCAAATTAATAAAACATGGGCTAGGAGTGGTTAAGTGGACCAAAGGGGACTAGGAGGGAGAAAGGACCAAGGGGTAGACACGATTTCGGTGTCTACATTTGCCCCTTTTTGTCTTGTTGGTTGTTCTGGATGAATTGCAAGACAAAAATAGGAGTTGATTGCCCCAGGGGTGGGATAAGGTTGATTTCATCTTGTTGGTTGTTCAAGTGAACTGTAAGACAAAAATAGGAGTGGTTAATTTCCATGATTATGGATGAGGTATTCCCCCTCAAAGCAGGAGTCGAGGGAAGGGAACCTAGAATCGGGTGCTGATTTGACAAAGAGTGGATGAAGAAGAGTGAGGGTGAATGCTGCAAAAGTCATGATTGCACGTATACCACTTCACAAGATGGTCAGGTCAAATTGTCATAGGTTGAGGGTCGAGGAGTGCCAAAATTGAAATAATCGGGCCCCAGTGTTTAGTCATCTACTAATTGGGTTATTCAATCTAAGCTAAAGCTCCAAATGGTCGTCATGTTCCAGGTATTCTAGGCTCAAGAAGTGCTCTCAGAAACCTGAAAATGTCACAAGTAGTGCGGATCAACCGGCTTGTGATCCTATACTTGTGAAGGTCAAAAATAGTCTGCGCACAATGTTGCTAACCAGTCATGAGGTAGCATACAAGAAAAAAACAACCAAGGCAACATTGTCTTGGAAATGGTCAAAGTCAAAAGAGATAGGCATGATCTCCAATGGTCATTAGTCGAGGTGGATGGATGGACTAAAGGATGTGGCCGAGATAACCTCAGAAGACGTTATGTGATCTGAGTGCTGCCTACATAGCCCTTGTGTGAAGGGCCTCAGACCAATGTAGTTCAAACTAGTTGAGAAGATTGGTCGATGATTGGTTTGGTCATGTGTCGAAATGATGAGGAGAAAAAGATGTTACAGCATTTTCCAAATGGTGTATTTTGCAAAATTGGTTGAGGGGTCTTTCATTCCTAGCAATTGTCCATATTCGTGATGGATGTATGCTAAAGATGAATTGAGGTCTATTTATGCTTCAACAAGTATTGGTTTATACTTAACATAAATTTCATCTGGTCGATAGTTTCCATGTGCATCGGTGTCCATAGAAACTATGTGAATAGGCTATGGGAGTGGCCTGGAAAAAGAGTTGAGTTGAGTTGATTAGGTTTGACAAGTGATGAAGTTGAATGTGACCAAAGTTTAAAATAAGTGAAAGGCATATTGCTCTATCATTGACAAGGACCAAAATGACAACATAGATAGGGGTTGTTAGAACCAAGAGCCCCATTCATGCATGACGTCATTGACCATATGTTGTGCTAGAGAAGTAATCAAATCACTTTGACATTAAAGTGAGCTCGAAGTCCCTTGAGCAAGTGATAGGAGGAGGATAGGGTAACCCGTTTTAGAGCAGAGATAACTTTGCCCCTTTTTATAGGAGACCCTGAGACAACTACAAGACAAGTCCATGATTTTTGATTTTTTTTTTGAAGAGCGGGCTGATTAATGCGGGAAGCCACATAGAGATGCCACTTTGCTTGGTGGTCATTTGTGAAGTTGATCGATGCGGGAAGCTTATAAGAAAGTGCTATTTATAGCAAGATTTAGTCATAGCCATCCTTTGAGGGAGTGGTCTATATTTTGCTTTATATATAAGGCTTTAAATAGCTGTCCTTTGAGGGAGCAGTTTATTAGCTATAGTAATGATAGTACAGTTGTCCTTCGAGGGAGTAGCCTGCCTTTTGATTCTAATTTGGTGACCTTGGATATTTTGACATCTTGATTTGTTTTGACAGAAATGTGAGTCATGAACAAGATTATAGAAGGTCAAGGGCTCCCTTTTATTAGGATAAAGCATCCATACTGTATAAAAGGGGTATATAGGATTTGTTAAGGGGAGTAGGGTTGAAAGGAATGAGGACTAAGAGGATGGGGATTGCTCAAGGGATGAGCTCAAGGTAAATGTCAAGTGGATGAGTATTCGACTAACAGTAGAATGGTCATAGATGCAATGCATTAAGAGGCTCAGGTTCTGGCCGTTCATCGAGAGAAGACAAACGATACATCCTTGATCCATACTTTTGCATGATAATGAAAGGTCTGAGCCAATTAGGGGAAAACTTGCCTCATTTACTTTGCTCCATATTGGTCATGTGTTGATTGATGACGGTTTGAAGAAGTGATAGGTGCTTGGTTGGTTCATGTTTGATGATTGAAGTTTGGTCGAGGTTTGGTTGCTGCTGGTTAGGGTCATGATAGGAAGGTTGATTGATGATTGGACTATGCGTGGTTGAGGTCTGGTCGAGGTTATGATAGGAAGGTTGATTAATGGTTGGTCAAGACTTGGTCGAGGTTTGGTCAAATGTCTAGTCAAAGTTGGTCAAATGTTTGGTTGAGGTCTTGGATTGATGATTGGTCGATGTCTGGTTGATATTTGTTGATATTTGGTTGATGGTTGGGTTAAAATTAGTATTGGGTCGATGATTGGTTGAATTTGGTCGAGACTGGTTGAAGCTTGGTTGATTAATCGGGTGAAAAGTTTGGTTGATTGATTCGGTTGAGACTGGTCGAGGCTGGGTTGAATGTGTAGTCAAGGTTTGGGATTAAAAGAGTGATTGATATTTGGTCGAGATTGGGTTGAAAGGTTAGTCGAGGCTTGGATGAAAGTTGAACTTCCCCAGTGGCTAGGGGGAAGGTTTTACAGATTGGTCAAGGTTGGTTGAGGCTTCGTGGTCAGATTGACTGTGTTGATGTCAAATAATGGGGTCAAAGGTGGCAAAGGGACCATAGTCTGGCGTGGAGATCTTGATTTAGGTAATGAGGTTTGAGAATCATGGGTCGGTGTTGATGATTTGTCGAAGAGGTGGTCAAGAGGGTCCTTGATGAAAAGGGAATCCTTTTTTTGGTGTTGACAAATGACAGCTTTGAGAGTGCAACAATGCTCAGTGTCATGTCCCAGAGTGTGATGATAGTGGCAAAATTTAGAGTTGTCAAACCAAGATGGTCTTGATCTGAGAGTTGATGATCGGGATGGTGTTGAAGGTTTGTTGATGATGTGGTCGAGAAGAAAGGTGTCATTCCCCAGACATTGGCGAATGGCAACCTTGAGGGCACAACAATGCTCAGTGTCGTGCCCAGGCATGTGATGATATGCACAAATGCGAGTGTCATCGAACCAGGGCAGTTTTGGTCTAAGAAATTGATATGGTTTAAGAGGTAGGAGATTGATGCGAGAGGACTGCAATAATTGCCGTAATAGCAAGGCATAAGAACTTGCTAATGGGTCTGGATGTTTTGTTGCAGTGAGGGTTGATGACTTTGGTTTAGGAGGCATTGGTCGATGGATTGGAGGAGATATATGTCTGACTAGTTGATAGAGTAATGGAGGTGACTTATCTTTGTGAAGTATGGGAGTGGGCAGCACCCCTATTAAAGTGGATGGATGCGGGCCCAAGATTGAAGGTAATGAGGAAGGTTGGGGAGGAGGCCTCCGATGTGGTTTAGTGGCCTTCTTTGGTTTGCGTTGAGGGCCACCTTTGTGCGAGGTGAGGTTAGATGTGGGTTTGAGTTCAAATATGGATAGAGGTGAGTGAGATGTAGCAATCTCAAGCAAAAGGCAAGAGGAAATCATGACTGGGTCTTCCTCAGTCGAAATGGGTGAAGAGACTGGTTCTTCTCCTGGTGGAGAAGAAATAAGAGAGTGCGGCTCCTCAAGAGGGTAGAAGGTAGGGATGATGGTGCCTTCTATTTGTGCTTGAGGAGTAGGCAAGTTAAGGTCTTTGGATGAAGGTAGGGCTAATGGCATTGGCATGGTCAAGGTGTCCTCCAGTATAAGAGAGGTAGATGGAGGACTAATAGGAGAAGAAAGTTCTTCATCCTGTGATGGAGGAGGTTGGTCAGGGAAAAGAGGCAAGATAGTGTTGATTGTATGAATATTATGGTCTTGGGGGTCATTGATCATGGTTTGGACATTATTTTGAGTAAGTGGATGGTTCGGGAATGGTTGTTTGAAGATGTCGATGTGTTGGTTGGGTGGGGCATTCGGGTTATCTAAAATAAGATCCCCCTTGTCGATCATGTCTTGGATGATGTTCTTGAAAGTTCAGCAATTGTCGATGTCATGGCCGTGGACGCAATGAAAGTGACAGAAGTCAGCCTCCCTATACCATGTAGGGATGGCTTTTGAAGGGTTGAATTGAGGTGGTTAGATTGGAGGGAGATTGAGGACCCCCTGCTTGACAAATTTTTCCAAAACGAAAGCGTATGATTCTCCAAGCGGAGTGTATAAACACTGGATGTAATTAGTTGTCATCGAGGATGGTGATTTAATGACCATAATGTTGGCCACTCCTTTGGGTTTGGAGTTGGCAGAAGAAGAAGGTCTGGAAGAAGGGTCATTGGTTTTTGCGTTGGTATTACGTAATTTGACCTTATCCTCTTCAATGGCGTGAAGTTCAAGCTTTCCAACCATGGTGAAAGCTTCATCAAAAGTGTGAAATGTCTGAATCCACAAGGTAGAAGAGATGTGCCTGTCACATGCTTGAGAAAAGAGCTCGATGAGCTCAGGTTGAGGCAAGGAGAAAGAGAGCTGGTTAATCAAGCCTCTCCAATGGGCGACAAAATCGACTATTGATTCATCGTCGAATTGGCTGCTGGAGTAGAGGTCTGTGATTGAGACTTGTTTAGTGATGTTGATAGAAAAATGGTTAAGAAATAATTGGGAAAGTTGAATGAATGAAAAGATAGAATGTCTGGTAAGAGAGCTATACCAGTCAAGGGTGGGGCCAGAATGGACATAGGGAACGTGCATAAAAGTAACGCATCGTCATGTTTTATAAGATAGTAGGCATGTCTGAATGCCCGTAGATGTTGTTGCGGGTCCTCCTTACTCTGGAAGTGAGTGAATTTAGGAAGTTCCCATTGGTTGGGGTATGGTTGGATAGGGATGGAAGGATGGATGGGCTCCTTGCAAATTTGGTCATACGAGAGAGCATTGCGTGAACCAGAGATAGAGGTCTCGAGACTGGACATTTTATCCATCAGCATTTTGATGACGTCTACTGAAAAAATTGGTAGACAAAGTGCCCCCTAGGTTTTAGGGTGCTTGAAAGAGGCTAGAGGAGGCATACGACATAGTCAGTTGCGCTTGTGGGGGCGCAACGTATGGATGACTAGTCACAGGGATAGATGTAGAGGCCAAGTGTGGTTGGCTTATGGAAGTAGAAGGTATAAGTTGACTAGATACCGCCAAAGGTGGTTGCGTGATGGCACTGGTAGAAAGGGAGCTAGACACTCCTACATTTATGGGCACAAGAGTGTGAGGGGTCGAGACAATCAAGTTGTGGTATGATGTAGAACTTGGTTGAATTGCATGTGGTTGAGGGGGTAATGGAACCCCGATGGAGGTTGGTCTAAAAATAGATGTGGAGGCCAAACTTTGCGTATTGGCCATGGTTGGGTTAATGGTTGAGGCAAAAGGTTGGGTCATAAAAGGTTGGGTAGGGAATGGTGTCGATGTCACCGCCGCTTCATCCGAAAGGTCTCGCATTGGGTTTCTCGTGAGATAGTTTTGGAGGGATTTGACATTGAGGTCCAAGAATCTTTCAAAATCTTGGTCCCCTTCAGGGATGATGGGAGTTTGAGTCAGGGTCGGTCCTGTAGGAGTTCTTTTAGTCTCTTAGTGGAACTCCATTATAGGACTAGTTAGGGATAGGGGAGCGTGGTCAAGAAGAGCCTTGGTTTCTGTGCGTCAAAACCATTCAAGGCAAGAGGGGGGGCAGGTTCTAGAAACTATGTTTTTTCAGTTTCAAAAACTCAGAATGGGGTTTTGGCAGAAAAAGGGGTTGGGTTTTAAGTTGCTCATTTAAAAAAAAGGACTGTGATAGTGACCGACATCGATTGAAAAATTGATGTCGGTGAGGGAAGATGGCCGACATCGGTCAGATAGCCGATGCCGGTTAGGTAAGGTGGCTGACGTCGGTGGTAAAAACTGATGCCAGTGAAGGAAGATGGCTGGCGTTGTTGGTAAAGCCGATGCTGGTGATTGTGGTTTCCAGAAACTTAGAAAATTTGAAGATTCTTGGAAAAAAAGGAAGAAGAACATCCTCACTAGCTCAAAAAACTAGATAGGAACAGAAAAATAGAGATGGAGATAGACAGGCCCTAAGCGTTAAATCTTAAGAATCAACTTTTTAGAATCCTGTGGCTTATGCCTTAAAGTGATGTTTGGGAGGTTGGCTGTTAGAGGGGTCCTAGAAGAGGTAGTCTATGGATGGTTTTAGGTTTTGTTTAGGCACTCAAGAAGTCTGGGTTAGGTTCCGTACATGGCCCGGTGCTAAGGAGCTAGCTCCCCTCACTTCACGAGTCCAGTGATAAGCTGGTCTCACTTAGCCAAAATATACTTTCCCTAGAGATTAGACTTTGCCAGAGAATAGAGTGGGCTTTCCCCTTGGTGATGAAATCCAAGTAGGATCGCTGGGACGGGTAAGGTATCTGCTAGGGGATGAAATCCCAGTCGGGCTTTGTCTCAGGTAAGTTTGATGTTTGATTTAGTGCAAGTGGTTCGGTTGTGTAACATCAAGTGGACTACGATTAATTCAATATCCAGTTTTTAATTACTAAGTGTGGACTAAGAAATGCAAGCAAGCAGAAATGCAATGCAACGTGTTTTAAGCCCCAAGTCGAAATGTTAAGTTCGGATGAAAACAAGTTGAGAAAGGGTTGAATGATATGATTTTTGACTAGTCTAGAAATGCAAGAAAAGAAAGAAAATTTCTTTTTAATCCTGCTTATGATGTTGTTTGGAAGAAAAGAAAGAGGTGAAAAGGGAGGAACCTAATGCACCTAAATGAAAAAGAAGGAAAGGAACCCAAGGAAGGCCCTAAGGTCCCACCGGGCGTGCCAGAATGTTTCTATGCTATTTTCGCTTTCTACATTCAAAGAGAGAAATAAGAAACTAAGAGATGGTCTAGGGTTAGAAGATACCTAGATGAAGTCGTGCACACCAAAATCAGACGTTGGAAGGTACTCCTCTTTCGCTGTGGAGGATGACACCTGCAAGGGAAAGAGACTAATACAAAGAAGGCGTTAGATGAGGAGATGGTGGGTTGCCAAGCAAAAGCTTGATCCCAAAAGTATGAAGACTTCCTTAAGGGATATCAACCCACTAGTTGATAAAAAGGATGTCTGATAAATAGTAGAATGTTAAAATACTAAAATGATAAAAGATTGAAAACAAAAATGGAAGCAAAGGCTTACCTGAAAGATGCTGTCAGACTGGTTATAGTCACTGGCGTCGGTTGTTGAGGTCTATCGACGCCGGTTAGTCTACCGACGTCAGTTGGGGCAGTGGCTGGCATCGGTCAGGGCAGTAGTCTGTGGACAAGGTCTGGATGAGTTTTGGTCTGTGGACGGGTCTGAGACAGAGTTTGGGCCTAGTTGAATGGTTTGGGGGTCTGGGTCTGAGAGTCTGGTTTTGGTTAATGGTCTATGGGTCTGTGAAGAGATATAGGGGAGTCAAATGGATAGAATTTCAAATGGACAGAAGGGTAGAGGAGGCCAATAAGGAGATAGGGAAATAAGGATTCAGGTCTAGTCTGGTCTGGAGATAGGAAGTGTTGAATCTAGTTCATAATACTTAGAAGCAAATGACTAGAAAACACAATGAAAGTATAAACAAAATACTTACCTGTGGCTCGCTGAAGGAGTGTTGCAGACTGGTGTACCTATTGTTGGTGCTACTGGTGTGAAAGCCCTGTTGCTGATGGAGTTGCTGAAGGCAGAATTCCTGTTGCTGCACTTGAGGGAGAGAGTGAGAGGCTTGGTTTGAAGATTGGCAGAGTAGTGGAGTAAAGGAACGGATTGATTCAGTCGAATGCAAAGATACTAGAGTCTGATGAAGAGCCAAGATGAAGAGATGGATAACGGATGTAAAAATCTATTAAGAAGGCCACCTACGCTGGCAATATCACTGACGTCAATGGCTGGAAAGTAGGAAAAAGGCTAAAAATAGCCTTTCGTCTGTTTTCCCAACTGCCGGGTCAGCGAGTCCAAGGAAGAAATGGTCGAAGAGGATTAAAATGGATGAGAGGTTAAAGAGGAGAAGTTGGAATGGGAGTCTAGGTATTAATATTGGCCATGTGGGGAATGAAGGGAATCCAAGAAGGGTATCCAAGGGTGGTGAGGTGGCAAGGAGAGGGAAAAGGGATTTTATTAATTTAAAATAGGATATTTATTTCAAATTAATAAAACATGGTCTAGGAGTGGTTAAGTGGACCAAAGGGGACTAGGAGGGAGAAAGGATCAAGAGGTAAACACGATTTTGGTGTCTACATTTGCCCCTTTTTGTCTTGTTGGTTGTTCTGGACAAACTGCAAGACAAAAATAGGAGTTGATTGCCCCAGGGGTGGGATAAGGTTGATTTCATCTTGTTGGTTATTCAAGTGAACTACAAGACAAAAATAGGAGTGGTTAATTGCCTCGATTATGGATGAGGTATTCCCCCTCAAAGTAGGAGTCAAGGGAAGGGAACCTGGAATCGGGTGCTGATTTGACAAAGAGTGGATGAAGAAGAGTGAGGGTGAACGCTGCAAAAGTCATGATTGCACGTATACCACTTCACAGGATGGCCAGGTCAAATTATCACAGGTCGAGGGTCAAGGAGTGCCAAAATTGAAATAACTGGGCCCCAGCATTTAGTCATCTGTTGATTGGGTTATTCAATCTAAGCTAAAGCTCCAAATGGTCATCGTGTTCCAGGTATCTCGGGCTCAAGAAGTGCTCCCAAAAACATGAAAATGTCACAAGTAGTGTTGATCAACCAGCTTGCGATCCTATACTTGTGAAGGTCAAAAATAGTCTACGCACAATGTTGCTAACCAGTCGTGAGGTAGCATACAGGGAAAAAACAACCAAGGCAATGTTGTCTTGGAAATGGTCGAAGTTAGAAGAGAGAGGCATGATCTCCAATGGTCATTGGTCAAGGTGGATGGATGGACGAAAGGATGTGGCCGAGCTAACCTCAGAAGACGTTATGTGATCTGAGTGCTGCCTACATAGCCCTTGTGTGAAGGGCTTCAGACCAATGTAGTTCGAACTAGTTGAGAAGATTGGTCGATGATTGGTTTGGTCATGTGTCGAAATGATGAGGAGAAAAAGATGTTACAACATTTTTTAAATGGTGTATTCCGCAACATTGGTTGAGGTGTCTTTCATTCCTAGCAATTGTCCATATTCATGATGGATGTATGCTAAAGATGAATTGAGGTCTATTTATGCTTCAGCAAGTATTGGTTTATGCTTAACATAAATTACATCTGGTCGATAGTTTCCATGTGTATTGGTGTCCATAGAAACTATGTGAATAGGCTATGGGAGTGGCCTGAAAAAAGAGTTGAGTTGAGTTGATTAGGTTTGACAAGTGATGAAGTTGAATGTGACCAAAGTGTAGAAGAAGTGAAAGGCATATTGATCTTTCATTGATAAGAACCAGAATGACAGCATAGATAGGGGTTGTTAGAACCAAGAGCCCCATTCATGCATGACGTCGTTGACCATATGTTGTGCTAGAGAAGTAATCAAATCACTTTGACATTAAAGTGAGCTTGAAGTCCCTTGAGCAAGTGATAGGAGGAGGATAGGGTAATCCATTTTAGAGCAGAGATAACTTTGCCCCTTTTTATAGGAGACCCTGAGACAACTACAAGCCAAGTCCATGTTTTTTTATTTTTTTTTGAAGAGTGGGCTGATCAATGCGGGAAGCCACATAGAGATGTCACTTTGCTTGGTGGTCATTTGTGAAGCTGATCGATGCGGGAAGCTTCTAAGAAAATGCTATTAATAGCAAGATTTAGTCATAGCCATCCTTCAAGGGAGTGGTCTATATTTTGCTTTATATATAAGGGCTTTGAATAGCTGTCCTTCAAGAGAGCAGTCTATTAGCTACAACATTGATAGTACAGCTGTCCTTCGAGGGAGCAGTCTGCCTTTTGATTCTAATTTGGTGACCTTGGATATTTTGACATCTTGATTTGTTTTGATAGAAACGTGAGTCATGGACAAGATTATAGAAGGTCAAGGGCTCCCTTTTATTAGGACAAAGCATCCATACTGTATAAAAGGGGTATATAGGATTTGTTAAGGGGAGTAGGGTTGAAAGGAATGAGGACTAAGAGGATGGGGATTGCTCAAGGGATGAGCTCAAGGTAAATGTCAAGTGGATGAGTATTCGACTAATATTAAAATGGTCACAGATGCAACGCATTAAGAGGCTCAGGTTCTGGCCGTTCATCGAGAGAAGACAAACGATATGTCCCTGATCCATACTTGTGCGTGATAATGAAAGGTCTGAGCCAATTAGGGGCAAACTTGCCTTGTTTACTTTGCTCCATATTGGTCATGTGTTGATTGATGACGGTTTGAAGAAGTGATAGGTGCTTGGTTGGTTGATGTTTGATGATTGGACTATGCGTGGTCGAGGTCTGGTCGAGGTTATGATAGGAAGGTTGATTAATGGTTGGTCGAGACTTGGTCGAGGTTTGGTCGAATGTCTGGTCAAAGTTGGTCGAATGTTTGGTTGAGGTCTTGGATTGATGATTGGTGGATGTCTGGTTGATATTTTTTGACATTTGGTTGATGGTTGGGTTGAAATTAGTATTGGGTCGATGATTGGTCGAATTTGGTCGAGACTGGTTGAAGCTTGGTTGATTGATTGGGTGAAAAGGTTGGTTGATTGATTTGGTTGAGACTGGTCGAGGCTGGGTTGAATGTGTAGTCGAGGTTTGGGATTAAAAGAGTGATTAATATTTGGTCGAGATTGGGTTGAAAGGTTAGTCGAGGCTTGGATGAAAGTTGAATTCCCCCAATGGCTAGGGGGAAGGTTTGACAGATTGGTCAAGGTCGGTTGAGGCTTGGTGGTCAAATTGACTGTGTTGATGTTGAATAATGGGGTCAAAGGCGGCAAAGGGACCATAGTTTGGCATGGATATCCCAATTTAGGTGATGAGGTTTGAGAATCATGGGTCGGTGTTGATGATTTGTCGAAGAGGTGGTCAAGAGGGTCCTTGATGAGAAGGTAATCCTTTTTTTAGTGTTGATGAATGATAGCTTTGAGAGCGCAACAACGCTCAGTGTCATGTCCCAGAGTGTGATGATAGTGGCAAAATTTAGAGTTGTCAAACCAAGATGGTCTTGATCTGAGAGTTGATGAGTGGGATGGTGTTGAAGGTTTGTTGATGATGTGGTCGAGAAGAAAGGCGTCATTCCCCAGACATTGGTGAATGGCAACCTTGAGGGCACAACAATGCTCAGTGTCATGCCCAGGCGTGTGATGATACGCACAAATGTGAGTGTCGTCAAACCAGGGTGGTTTTGGTCTGAGAATTGATATGGTTTAAGAGGTGGGAGATTGATGCGAGAGGACTGCAACAATTGTTGTAACAACAAGGCATAAGAACCTGCTAACAGGTCTGGATGTTTTGTTGCAGTGAGGGTTGATGACTTTGGTTTAGGAGGCATTGGTCGATGGATTGGAGGAGATATATGTCTGACGGGTTGATAGAGTAATGGAGGCGACTTGTCTCTATGAAGTATGGGAGTGGGCAACACCCCTATTAAAGTGGATAGATGCGGCCCAATATTGAAGGTAATGAGGAAGGTGGTGGAGGAGGCCTCCGGTGTGGTTTAGTGGCCTTCTTTGGTTTGGGTTAAGGGCCACCTTTGTGTGAGGCAAGGTTAGATGTGGGTTTGAGTTCAGATATGGACAGAGGTGAGTGAGATGTAGCAATCTCAAGCAAAAGGCAAGAGGAAACCGTGACTGGGTCTTCCTCGGTCGAAATGGGTGAAGAGACTGGTTCTTCTCTTGGTGGAAAAGAAATAAGAGAGTGCGGATCCTCAAGAGGGTAGAAGGCAGGGATGATGGTGCCTTCTATTTGTGCTTGAGGAGTAGGCAAGGTAGGGTCTTCGGATGAAGGTAGGGCTAATGGCATTGGCATGGTCAAGGCATCCTCCAGTATAAGAGAGGTAGATGGAGGACTAATAGGAGAAGAAAGTTCTTCATCCTGTGATGGAGGAGGTTGGTCAGGGACAAGAGGCAAGATAGTGTTGATTGTGTGAATATTATGGTCTTGGGGGTCATTGATCATGGTTTGGACATTGTTTTGAGTAGGTGGATGGTTCGGGAATGGTTGTTTAAAGATGTCAATGTGTTGGTTGGGTGGGGCATTCGGGTTATCTAAAATAAGATCCCCCTTGTCGATCATGTCTTGGATGATGTTCTTGAAAGTTCAACAATTATCGATGTCATGGCCGTGGACACGGTGAAAGTGACAGAAGTCAGCCTCCCTATACCATGTAGGGATGGATTTTGAAGGGTCGAATTGAGGTGGTCCGATTGGAGGGAGATTGAGGACCCCCTGCTTGACAAACTTTTACAAAACGGAAGCGTATGATTCTCCAAGCAAAGTGTATGAACACTGGATGTACCGTTGTTGGAATTGTTTGGTGATGCTTAGAGATGTAGAAGTTTGAGAGTAATTAGTTGTCATCGAGGATGGTGATCTAATGACCACAGTGTTGGCCACTCCTTTGGGTTTGGAGTTGGCAGAAAAAGAAGGTCTGGAATAAGAAGGGTCATTAGTTTTTGTGTTGGTATTACACAATTTGACCTTATCCTCTTCAATGGCACGGAGTTCAAGCTTTTGAGCCATGGTGAAAGCTTCGTCGAAAGTGTAGAATGTCTGAATCCGCAAGGTAGAAGAGATGTGCTTGGGACATGCTTGAGAAAGGAGCTCGATGAGCTCAGGTTGAGGCAAGGAGAAAGAGAGCTGGTTAATCAAGCCTCTCCAATGGGCGACAAAATTGACTATTGATTCATCGTCGAATTGCCTAATGGAGTAGAGGTTTGTGATTGAGACTTGTTTAGTGATGTTGATAGAAAAATGGTCAAGAAATAATTGGGCAAGTTGAATGAATGAAAAGATAGAATGTCTGGTAAGAGAGCTACAGTAGTCAAGGGCGGGGCCAGAAAGGGACATAGGGAATGTGCGTAAAAGTAATGCATCGTCATGCGCTATAAGATAGCAGGCATGTCTGAATGCCCATAGATGTTGTTGTGGGTCCTCCTTACTCTAGAAGTGAGTGAATTTAGGAAGTTCCCATTAGTTGGGGTATGGTCAGATAGGGACGGAAGGATGGATGGGCTCGTTGTAAATTTGGTCATACGAGACAGCATTGCGTGAACCAGAGATAGAGGTCTCGAGACTGGACATTTTATCCATCAACATTTTGATGATGTCTACCGACGGATTGGTGGATGAGGCACGCCCTAGGTTGTAGGGCACTTGAAAGAGGCTAGAGGAGGCATGCGACGTAGTTAGTTGCGTTTGTGGGGGTGCAACGTATGGATTACTAGTCATAGGGATAGATGTAGAGGCCAAGTGTGGTTGGGTTATGGAAGTAGAAGGTATAAGTTGACTGGATACCGCCAAAGGTGGTTGCATGATGGCACTGGTAGAAAGGGTAGACACTCCTACATTTATGGGCGCAAGAGTGTGAGGGGTCGAGACAATCAAGTTTTGGTATGATGTAGAACTTGGTTGAATTGCATGTGGTTGAGGGGGTAATGGAACCCCGATGGAGGTTGGTCTAAAAATAGATGTGGAGGCCAAACTTTGCGTATTGGCCATGGTCGGGTTAATGGTTGAGGTAAAAGGTTGGGTCATAAAAGGTTGGGTAACGAATGGTGTCGATGTCACTGCCGCTTCATCCGAAAGGTCTCACGTTGGGTTTCTCGTGAGATAATTTTGGAGGGCTTTGACATTGAGGTCTAAGAATCTTTTGAAATCTTGGTCCCCTTCAGGGATGATGGGAGTTTGAGTCGGGGTCGGTCCTGAAGGAGTTCTTTCAGTCTCCGAGTGGAACTCCATTATAAGACTAGTTAGGGATAGGGGAGCGTGGTCAAGAAGAGCCTTGGTTTGACTATGCGTCAAAACCATTCAAGGCAAGAGGGGGGGGCAGGTTTTAGAAACTATGTTTTTTTAGTTTCAAAAATTTAGAATGGGGTTTTGGTAGAAAAAAGGGTCAAGTTTTAAGTTGCTATTTTAAAGAAAAGGAATATGACAGTGATTGACGTCGGTTGAAAAACTGATGTCGGTGGGGGAAGATGGCCGACATCGGTTAGATAGCCAATGCCGGTTAGGTAAGGTGGCCGATGTCGGTGGTAAAAACTGATGTCGATGAAGGAAGATGGACGACGTTGGTGGTAAAGCCAATGCCAGTGATTGTGGTTTCTAGTAACTTAGAAAATTTGAAGATTCTTGGAAAAAAGGAAGAAGAACGTCCTCACTAGCTCAAAAAGCTAGATAGGAACAGAAAAATAGAGATGGAGACAAACAGGCCCTAAGCGTTAAATCCTAAGAATCAACTTTTCAAAATCTTGTGGCTTATGCCTTAAAGTGATGTTTGGGAGGTTGGTTGTTAGAGGGGTCATAGAAGAGGTAGTCTATGGATGGTTTCAAGTTTTGTTTAGGTGCTCAAGAAGTCTGGGTTAGGTTTCGTACATGGCCTGGTGCTAAGGAGCAAGCTCCCCTCACTTCATGAGTCCAGTGATAAGCTGGTCTCGCTTAGCCAAAATATACTTTCCCTAGAGATTAGACTCTGCCAGAGAATAGAGTGGGCTTTCCCCTTGGTGATGAAATCCAAGTAGGATCGCTGGGATGGGTAAGGTATCTGCTGGGGGATGAAATCCCAGTCGGGCCTTGTCTCAAGTAAGTTTGATGTTTGATTTAGTGTTAGTGGTTCAGTTGTGTAACATCAAGTGGACTACGATTAATTCAATATGCGGTTTGTTAATTACTAAGTGTGGACTAAGAAATGCAAGCAAGCAGAAATGCAATGCAATGTGTTTTAAGCCCCAAGTTGAAATGTTAAGTTCGAATGAAAACAAGTTGAGAAAGGGTTGAATGATATGATTTTTGACTAGTCTAGAAATGCAAGAAAAGAAAGAAAAGTTCTTTTTAATCCTGCTTATGATGTTGTTTGGAAGAAAAGAAAGAGGTGAAAAGGGAGGAACCTAATGCACCTAAATGAAAAAGAAGGAAAAGAACCCAAGGAAGGCCCTAAGGTCCCACCGGGCGTGCCAGAATGTTTCTATGCTATTTTCGCTTTCTACATTCAAAGAGAGAAATAAGAAACTAAGAGATGGTCTAGGGTTAGAAGATACCCAGATGAAGTTGTGTGCACTGAAATTAGACATTGGAAGGTACTCCTCTTTGGCTATGAGGGATGACACCTGCAAGGGAAAGAGACTAAGACTAAGAAGGCGTTAGATGAGGAGATGGTGGGTTGCCAAGCAAAAGCTTGATCCCAAAAGTATGAAGACTTCCTTAAGGGATATCAACCCACTAGTCGATAAAAAGGATGTCTGATAAATAGTAGAATGTTAAAATATTGAAATGATAAAAGACTGAAAAGGAAAATGGAAGCAAAGGCTTACTTGAAAGATGCTGTCGGATTGGTTATAGTCGTCAGCATCGGTGGTCCTACCGGCATCGATTGTTGAGGTCTGTCGACGTCGGTTAGTCTACCGACGTCGGTTGGGGCAGTGGCCAGCCTTGATTGGGGTAGTAGTCTGTGGACAAGGTCTGGATGAGTTTTGGTCTGTGGACAGGTCTGTAGATGGGTCTGAGACAGTGTTTGGGCCTGGTTGAATGGTTTGGGGGTCTGGGTCTGAGAGTCTGGTTTTGGTTAATGGTTTATGGGTCTGTGCAGAGATACAGGGGAGTCAAATGGATAGAATGTCAAATGGATAGAAGGGTAGAGGAGGCCAATAGGGAGATAGGGAAATAAGGATTCAGGTCTGGTCTGGTTTGGGGATAGGAAGTGCTGAATCTAGTTCATAATACTTAGAAGTAAATGACTAGAAAACACAATGAAAGTACAAACATAATAGTTACTTGTGGCCTGTTGAAGGAGTGTTGCAGACTGGTGTACCTATTGTTGGTGTTGCTAGTCTGAAAGCCCTACTGCTAATGGAGTTGCTGAAGGTAGAATTCCTATTGTTGCACCTGAGGGAGAGAGTGAGAGGCTTGGTTTGAAGATTGGCAGAGTAGCGGAGTAAAGGAACGGATTGATTCAGTCAGATGCAAAGATACTAGAGTCTAATGAAGAGCTGAGATGAAGAGATGGATAATGGATGCAAAAAGTTGTTAAGAAGGCTACCGATGCTGGCAATATCACTGACGTCGGTCGATAGTTAACTGAAGTCAGCGGTTGGAAAGCAAGAAAAAGGCTAAAAATAGCCTTTCATCCATTTTCCCAACTGCCGAGTCAGCGAGTCTGAGGAAGAAATGGTCGAAGAGGATTAAAATGAATGAGAGGTTAAAGAGGAGAAGTTGGAATGGGAGTCTAGGTATTAATATTGGCCATGTGGGGAATGAAGGGAATCCAAGAAGGGTATCCAAGGGTGGTGAGGTGGCAAGGAGAGGGAAAAGGGATTTTATTAATTTAAAATAGGATATTTATTTCAAATTAATAAAACATGGGCTAGGAGTGGTTAAGTGGACCAAAGGGGACTAGGAGGGAGAAAGGACCAAGGGGTAGACACGATTTCGGTGTCTACATTTGCCCCTTTTTGTCTTGTTGGTTGTTCTAGACGAACTGCAAGACAAAAATAGGAGTTGATTGCCCCAGAGGTGGGATAAGGTTGATTTCATCTTGTTGGTTGTTTAAGTGAACTGCAAGACAAAAACAGGAGTGGTTAATTGCCCCAATTATGGATGAGGTATTTCCCCTTAAAGTAGGAGTCGAGGGAAGGGAACCTGGAATCGGGTGCTGATTTGACAAAGAGTGGATGAAGAAGAGTGAGGGTGAACGCTGCAAAAGTTGTGATTGCGCGTATACCACTTCACAGGATGGTCAGGTCAAATTGTCATAGGTCGAGGGTCGAGGAGTGCCAAAATTGAAATAATCGGGCCCCAGTGTTTAGTCATCTACTAATTGGGTTATTCAATCTAAGCTAAAGCTCCAAATGGTCGTCATGTTCCAGGTATTCTAGGCTCAAGAAGTGCTCTCAGAAACCTGAAAATGTCACAAGTAGTGCGGATCAACCGGCTTGTGATCCTATACTTGTGAAGGTCAAAAATAGTCTGCGCACAATGTTGCTAACCAGTCATGAGGTAGCATACAAGAAAAAAACAACCAAGGCAACATTGTCTTGGAAATGGTCAAAGTCAAAAGAGATAGGCATGATCTCCAATGGTCATTAGTCGAGGTGGATGGATGGACGAAAGGATGTGGCCGAGATAACCTCAGAAGACGTTATGTGATCTGAGTGCTGCCTACATAGCCCTTGTGTGAAGGGCCTCAGACTAATGTAGTTCGAACTAGTTGAGAAGATTGGTCGATGATTGGTTTGGTCATGTGTCGAAATGATGAGGAGAAAAAGATGTTACAGCATTTTCCAAATGGTGTATTCTGCAACATTGGCTGAGGGGTCTTTCATTCCTAGAAATTGTCCATATTCGTGATGGATGTATGCTAAAGATGAATTGAGGTCTATTTATGCTTCAGCAAGTATTGGTTTATGCTTAACATAAATTATGTTTGGTCGATAGTTTCCATGTGTATTGGTGTCCATAGAAACTATGTGAATAGGCTATGGGAGTGGCCTAAAAAAAGAGTTGAGTTGAGTTGATTAGGTTTGACAAGTGATGAAGTTGAATGTGACCAAAGTGTAGAAAAAGTGAAAGGCATATTGCTCTTTCATTGACAAGAACCAGAATGACAGCATAGATAGGGGTTGTTAGAACCAAGAGCCCCATTCATGCATGATGTCGTTGACCATATGTTGTGCTAGAGAAGTAATCAAATCACTTTGACATTAAAGTGAGCTCGAAGTCCCTTGAGCAAGTGATAGGAGGAGGATAGGGTAACCTGTTTTAGAGCAGAGATAACTTTGCCCCTTTTTATAGGAGACCCTGAGACAACTACAAGCCAAGTCCATGATTTTTGATTTTTTTTTTGAAGAGCGGGCTGATCAATGCGGGAAGCCACATAGAGATGTCACTTTGCTTGGTGGTCATTTATGACGCTGATCGATGTGGGAAGCTTCTAAGAAAGTGCTATTTATAGCAAGATTTAGTCATAGCCATCCTTCGAGGGAGTGGTCTATATTTTGCTTTATATATAAGGGCTTTGAATAGTTGTCCTTCGAGGGAACAGTCTATTAGCTACAGCAATGATAGTACAACTGTCCTTCGAGGGAGCAGTCTACCTTTTGATTCTAATTTGGTGACCTTCGATATTTTGACATCTTGATTTGTTTTGACAGCAATGTGAGTCATGGACAAGATTATAGAAGGTCAAGGGCTCCCTTTTATTAGGACAAAGCATCCATACTGTATAAAAGGGGTATATAGGATTTGTTAAGGGGAGTAGGGTTGAAAGGAATGAGGACTAAGAGGATGGGGATTGCTCAAGGGATGATCTCAAGGTAAATGTCAAGTGGATGAGTATTCGACTAATAGTAGAATGGTCGCAGATGCAACGCATTAAGAGGCTCAGGTTCTGGCCGTTCATCGAGAGAAGACAAACGATACGTCCCTGATCCATACTTGTGCGTGATAATGAAAGGTCCAAGCCAATTAGGGGCAAACTTGCCTCATTTACTTTGCTCCATATTGGTCATGTGCTGATTGATGATGGTTTGAAGAAGTGATAGGTGCTTGGTTGGTTGATGTTTGATGATTGAAGTTTGGTCGAGGTTTGGTTGCTGCTGGTCAGGGTCATGATAGGAAGATTGATTGATGATTGGACTATGCATGGTCGAGGTCTGGTCAAGGTTATGATAGGAAGGTTGATTAATGGTTAATCGAGACTTGGTCGAGGTTTGGTCGAATGTCTGGTCAAAGTTGGTCGAATGTTTGGTTGAGGTCTTAGATTGATGATTGGTCAATGTTTGGTTGATATTTGTTGATATTTGGTTGATGGTTGGGTTGAAATTAGTATTGGGTCAATGATTGCTTGAATTAGGTCGAGACTGGTTGAAGCTTGGTTGATTGATTGGGTGAAAAGGTTGGTTGATTGATTCAGTTGAGACTGGTCAAGGCTGGGTTGAATGTGTAGTCAAGGTTTGGGATTAAAAGAGTGATTGATATTTGGTCGAGATTGGGTTGAAAGGTTAGTCGAGGCTTGGATGAAAGTTGAATTCCCCCAGTGGCTAGGGGGAAGGTTTGACAGATTGGTCAAGGTCGGTTGAGGCTTGGTGGTCAAATTGACTGTGTTGATGTCGAATAATGGGGTCAAAGGTGGCAAAAGGACCATAGTCTAGCATGGAGATCCTGATTTAGGTGATGAGGTTTGAGAATCATGGGTCGGTGTTGATGATTTGTCAAAGAGGTGGTCAAGAGGGTCCTTGATGAGAAGGGAATCCTTTTTTTGGTGTTGACGAATGACAGCTTTGAGAGCGCAACAACGCTCAGTGTCATGTCCCAGAGTGTGATGATAGTGGCAAAATTTAGAGTTGTCAAACCAAGATGGTCTTGATCTGAGAGTTGATGAGCGAGACGGTGTTGAAGGTTTGTTAATGATGTGGTCAAGAAGAAAGGCGTCATTCCCCAGACATTGGCGAATGGCAACCTTGAGGGCACAACAATGCTCAGTGTCGTGCCTGGGCGTGCGATGATATGCACAAATGCGAGTGTCATCGAACCAGGGTGGTTTTGGTCTATGAAATTGATATGGTTTAAGAGGTGGGAGATTGATGCGAGAGGACTGCAATAATTGCCGTAATAGCAAGGCATAAGAACTTGCTAACGGGTCTGGATGTTTTATTGTAGTGAGGGTTGATGACTTTGGTTTAGGAGGCATTGGTCGATGAATTGGAGGAGATATATGTCTGACGGGTTGATAGAGTAATGGAGGTGACTTGTCTCTGTGAAGTATGGGAGTGGGCAACACCCCTATTAAAGTGGACGGATGCAGGCCCAAGATTGAAGGTAATGAGGAAGGTGGGGGAGGAGGCCTCCGATGTGGTTTAGTGGCCTTCTTTGGTTTGGGTTGAGGGCCACCTTTGTGCGAGGTGAGGTTAGATGCGGGTTTGAGTTTAGATATGGATGGAGGTGAGTGAGATGTAGCAATCTCAGGTAAAAGGCAAGAGGAAACTGTGACTGGGTCTTCCTCGGTCGAAATGGGTGAAGAGACTGGTTCTTCTCTTGGTGGAGAAGAAATAAGAGAGTGTGGCTCCTCAAGAGGGTAGAAGGCAGGGATGATGGTGCCTTCTATTTGTGCTTGAGGAGTAGGCAAGGTAGGGTCTTCGAATGAGGGTAGGGCTAATGGCATTGGCATGGTCAAGGCATCCTCTAGTATAAGAGAGGTAGATGGAGGACTAATAGGAGAAGAAAGTTCTTCATCCTGTGATGGAGGAGGTTGGTCAGGGACAAGAGGCAAGATAGTGTTGATTGTGTGAATATTATGGTCTTGGGGGTCATTGATCATGGTTTGGACATTGTTTTGAGTAGGTGGATGGTTCGGGAATGGTTATTTGAAGATGTCGATGTGTTGGTTGGGTGGGGCATTTGGGTTATCTAAAATAAGATCCCCCTTGTCGATCATGTCTTGGATGATGTTCTTGAAAGTTTGGCAATTGTCGATGTCATGGCTGTGGATGCGGTGAAAGTGACAGAAGTCGGCCTCCCTATACCATGTAGGGATGGATTTTGAAGGGTCGAATTGAGGTGGTTAGATTGGAGGGAGATTGAGGACCCCTTGCATGACAAATTTTTCCAAAACAAAAGCGTATGATTCTCCAAGCGGAGTGTATGAATGTTGGATGTACCGTTGTTGGAATTGTTTGGTGATGCTTGGAGATGTAGAAGTTTGAGAGTAATTAGTTGTCATCGAGGATGGTGATCTAATGACCACAGTGTTGGCCACTCCTTTGGGTTTGGAGTTGGCAGAAGAAGAAGGTCTGGAAGAAGAAGGGTCATTGGTTTTTGCATTGGTATTACGTAATTTGACCTTATTCTCTTCAATGGCGCACAGTTCAAGCTTTTTAGCCATGGTGAAAGCTTCATTGAAAGTGCAAAATGTCTGAATCCGTAAGGTAGAAGAGATGTGCCTAGCACATGCTCAAGAAAAGAGCTTGATGAGCTTAGGTTGAGGCAAGGAGAAAGAGAGCTAGTTAATCAAGCCTCTCCAACAGGCGACAAAATTGACTATTGATTCGTCGTCGAATTGCCTGATGGAGTAGAGGTCTGTGATTGAGACTTGTTTAGTGATGTTGATAGAAAAATGGTCAAGAAATAATTAGGCAAGTTGAATGAATGAAAAGATAGAATGTCTGGTAAGAGAGCTATACCAGTTAAGGGTGGGGCCAAAAAGGGACATAGGGAACGTGCGTAAAAGTAATGCATCGTCATGCGCTATAAGATAGCAAGCATTTCTGAATGCCCATAGATGTTGTTGCAGGTCCTCCTTACTCTGGAAGTGAGTGAATTTAGGAAGTTCCCATTGGTTGGGGTATGGTCGGATAGGGACAGAAGGATGGATGGGCTCGTTGCAAATTTGGTCATACAAGAGAGCATTGCGTGAACCAGAGATAGAGGTCTCGAGACTGGACATTTTATCCATCAGCATTTTGATGACGTCTACTGATGGATTGGTGGACGAGGCACCCCCTAGGTTGTAGGGTGCTTGAAAGAGGCTAGAGGAGGCATACGATGTAGTTGGTTGCACTTGTGGGGGCACAACGTATGGATGACTAGTCACAGGGATAGATGTAGAGGCCAAGTGTGGTTGGGTTATGGAAGTAGAAGGTATAAGTTGACTGGATACCACCAAAGGTGGTTGCGTGACGGCACTGGTAGAAAGGGAGGTAGACACTCCTACATTTATGGGTGCAAGAGTGTGAGGGGTCGAGACAATCAAGTTTTGGTATGATGTAGAACTTGGTTGAATTGCATGTGGTTGAGGGGGTAATGGAACCCCGATGGAGGTTGGTCTAAAAATAGATGTGGAGGCCAAACTTTGCATATTGGCCATGGTCGGGTTAATGGTTGAGGCAAAAGGCTGGGTCATAAAAGGTTGGGTAGCGAATGGTGTCGATGTCACCGCCGCTTCATCCGAAAGGTCTCGCATTGGGTTTCTCGTGAGATAGTTTTGGAGGGCTTTGACATTGAGGTCCAAGAATCTTTTGAAATCTTGGTCCCCTTCAGGGATGATGGGAGTTTGAGTCGAGGTCGATCCTATAGGAGTTCTTTCAGTCTCTGAGTGGAACTCCATTATAGGACTGGTTAGGGATAGGGGAACATGGTCAAGAAGAGCCTTGGTTTGACTGTGCATCAAAACCATTCAAGGCAAGAGGGGGGGCAGGTTCTAGAAATTGTGTTTTTTCAGTTTCAAAAACTTAGAATGGGGTTTTGGCAGAAAAAAGGAGTCAGGTTTTAAGTTGTTTTAAAAAAAAGGACTGTGATAGTGACCGATGTCGGTTGAAAAATTGATGTCGATGAGGGAAGATGGCCAACGTCGGTCAGATAGCCAATGCCAGTTAGGTAAGGTGGCCAACGTCGGTGGTAAAAACTGATGCTGGTGAAGGAAGATGGCCGACGTTGGTGGTAAAGCTAATGCCAGTGACTATGGTTTCTAGAAACTTAGAAAATTTGAAGATTCTTGGAAAAAAGGAAGAAAAACGTCCTCACTAGCTCAAAAAACCAGATAGGAACAGAAAAATAGAGATGGAGACAGACAGGCCCTAAGCATTAAATCCTAAGAATCAACTTTTTAGAATCCTGTGGCTTATGCCTTAAAGTGATGTTTGGGAGGTTGGCTATTAGAGGGGTCCTAGAAGAGGTAGTCTATGGATGGTTTTAGGTTTTGTTTAGGTGCTCAAGAAGTTTGGGTTAGGTTTCGTACATGGCCTGGTGCTAAGGAGCAAGCTCCCCTCACTTCACGAGTCTAGTGATAAGCTGGTCTCGCTTAGCCAAAATATACTTTCCCTAGAGATTAGACTCTGCCAGAGAACAGAGTGGACTTTCCCCTTGGTGATGAAATCCAAGTAGGATCATCGGGACGGGTAAGGTATCCGCTGGGGGATGAAATCCCATTCGGGCCTTGTCTCAGGTAAGTTTGATGTTTGATTTAGTGCAAGTGGTTCGGTTGTATAACATCAAGTGGACTGCGATTAATTCAATATGTGGTTTGTTAATTACTAAGTGTGGACTAAGAAATGCAAGCAAGCAGAAATGCAATGCAACGTGTTTTAAGCCCCAAGTTGAAATGTTAAGTTCGGATGAAAACAAGTTGAGAAAGGGTTGAATGATATGATTTTTTACTAGTCTAGAAATGCAAGAAAAGAAAGAAAAGTTCTTTTTAATCCTGCTTATGATGTCATTTGGAAGAAAAGAAAGAGGTGAAAAGAGAGGAACCTAATGCACCTAAATGAAAAATAAGGAAAAGAACCCAAGGAAGGCCCTAAGGTCCCACCAGGCGTGCCAGAATGTTTCTATGCTATTTTTGCTTTCTACATTCAAAGAGAGAAATAAGAAACTAAGAGATGGTCTAGGATTAGAAGATACCTGGATGAAGTCATGCGCACTAAAATCAGACGTTGGAAGGTACTCCTCTTTGGCTGTAGAGGATGACACCTGCAAGGGAAAGAGACTAAGACAAAGAAGGCGTTAGATGAGGAGATGGTGGGTTGCCAAGCGAAAGCTTGATCCCAAAAGTATGAAGACTTCCTTAAGGGATATCAACCCACTAGTCGATAAAAAGGATGTCTGATAAATAGCAGAATGTTAAAATACTGAAATGATAAAAGACTGAAAAGGAAAATGGAAGCAAAGGCTTACCTCAAAGATGATGTTGGACTGGTTACAGTCACCGGCATCGGTGGTCCTATCGGTGTCAGTTGTTGAGGTCTGCCGACGTCGGTTAGTCTATCAACGTCGGTTGGGGCAGTGGCCGACGTCGATCAGGGCAGTAGTCTGTGGACAAGGTCTGGACGAGTTTTGGTCTGTGGATGGGTCTGAGATAGAGTTTGGGCCTGGTTGAATGGTTTGGGGGTCTAGGTCTAAGAGTCTAGTTTTGGTTAATGGTCTATGGGTCTGTGTAGAGATACAGGGGAGTCAAATGGACAGAAGGGTAGAGGAGGCCAATAGGGAGACAGGGAAATAAGGATTCGGGTCTAGTTTAGTCTAGGGATAGGAAGTGCTGAATCTAGTTCATAATACTTAGAAGCAAATGACTAGAAAACATAATGAAAGTAAAAATAGAATACTTACCTGTGGCCCGCTGAAGGAGTGTTATAGACTGGTGTACCTATTGTTGGTGCTGCTAGTGTGAAAGCCCTATTGCTGAAGGCTGAATTCCTATTGCTGCACCTGAGGGAGAGAGTGAGAGGCTTGGTTTGAAGATTGGTAGAGTAACGGAGTAAAAGAATGGATTGATTCAGTCAGATGTAAAGATACCAAAGTCTGATGAAGAGCTGAGATGAAGAGATGGATAACGGATGGAAAAAGCCGTTAAGAAGGCCGCCGATGTTGGCAATATCGCCGATGTCGGTCGACAGTTGACCGATGTTGGTGGTTGGAAAGCAGGAAAAAGGTCAAAAATAACCTTTCGTCTATTTTCCCAACTGCCGCGTCAGCGAGTCCGAGGAAGAAACGGTCGAAGAGGATTAAAATGGATGAGAGATTAAAGAGGAGAAGTTGGAATGGGAGTCTAGGTATTAATATTGGCCATGTGGGGAATGAAGGGAATCCAAGAAGGGTATCCAAGGGTGGTGAGGTGGCAAGGAGAGGGAAAAGGGATTTTATTAATTTAAAATAGGATATTTATTTCAAATTAATAAAACATGGGCTAGGAGTGGTTAAGTGGACCAAAGGGGACTAGGAGGGAGAAAGGACCAAGGGGTAGACACGATTTTGGTGTCTACACAAAGGTCACTAGAATAATAGAACAAGGGTGCAGCTTTTCAAGCCTAGCTCTAGGTAGAGTAGTAGCAGACCACACAACTAGCAGTTGAGATGGCTAATAGGCCAAGAGGTGTCAGAATGGTGCAGCTGGTAAAGGAACTCTACAAGTTAGCATGTGAGAGAATCTCTTTGGAGATTCTCTAGCTTAGGCCACTTTTCACCTTCCTACGCCACGCACAGTAGCTGTACAAGATGGTCAAGAATCTAGTACAAAGTACTCTGGCCATGTTCTCCTAGAGAGTCATAAATTCTCATTCTTTACTAGAGAAGCTCTACAGCTTAAGGGATGCAACATTTGCAACCATAGGGATTCATGACAGAATGGCCACCATGAAATGGGTCAATGAGGAGCTCAGTCATAATGCCGCAGCCAACAATTGCAGAAGCTGTCTCAATATCATCAAAGAAGGCATCGATGAAATGAGGCAACACATTGAAGATCTGGTGTGACTGGGCCTTCCTTCCCCATTTCTAGATGCGAGGACAGTGCTGATGGTGGACCAAATCCAACCATTGATGCTAGCTAGGCAAAGGGATCAAATAGTTTTTCAGAGCTTGTAGGATGATTCTCCAACCTCTGAGGTCGAAATTGTTCTAATTCCCATTTTCATGCTAGAATCCAAGCTAAAAGCCACTACCCAGGTCTTAGAAACCTTCTCGCACAAGGATCTCATTAGCTTGGATTTGGCTTTTGATGAGTTGCAAAACAGGCAAGGATTATCTGACCATGAGTGGTCTATCCTCCAGACAGCTCTTTTAAAGTTGTAAATTTTGAAATTTGGATCGAGCAGGAGTCAAGTTCTTTTTGAGCAGGCTCAGAAGCCCTGATGGTTGCCAATAACTATAGAGTAATTTCCTACTCTACATAGTATTCAATTATTTTCAGTCGAGCACTGCAATTTTGGTTCTTCGGGTGAAGTGGCAAAATTTTGAAGCAAAGGGTCAGTTCATTTTGTCAAAGTGTTGAAATGTAGCGGAAGCTGCCAAGTGTCACCCTCTGAGCAGGGATTTTTTTGCTTCTTGTTTCCTTCATCTCATTTTTTCTTGAGTATTAGTTTAAGCAGATGTTGCCAAGTGTCACTTTTCAAGAGACAAAGGTGACAGTTGGCATTCCCTGAGCCCCCTTTTTGTAACCTTTGAGAACAACAGACCGTGCCACATACCCAGTTGCAGTTAAGCAAAATGCACCATGTGTCAGCATCTGCATCTCATATCGGTGTCCACACTTCATTCAAAGACTTTAAACATTAAGCAACAGAGAAGGTAGAAAGTGCCAAGTGGCAGTTGCGGAGGCCCTAAAATACCTTTTACGAGAAAAATCGCAAGCCACCAAGTGTCATCATCTGGGAGACTTTGGTCCAATGATTTCATTCAACACATAAAGGCATCCTTTCATTTTGCTTAAGTGCTAAGAGCAGCAGAGGCTGCCAAGTGTCACTCTCCGGTCCCTTTCTACCCCATCCCCAAAAGGCAGTGAAAGGTGCCACGTACCTTTAGACAAAGAAGCGGAAGATGCTACGTATCTTCCCAGGAGCAGCAGAGATTTCCATGTGTCAAGGTTCAAGGGATCATCCTCAAGTTTCATTGCTGAATAAAGGTTGTGGTGGGCCTCAGGTGTTACTTCAAAATGCATGGAAGCTGCTAGGTGTCATCATTTGTAATAGCCTGTTATGAGTCTTGAATAAATCTATAGCATAGCCAAGGAAAGGGAGAGGGCCACGTGTCTTTGATGAACCCATTGGAGAGTGCCAAATGTCATTTTTTGATTCCTAAAGGAGAGTTTTTCAAAAATTAGCTAAGGGTCCTCTCCCATTACAAACAGGAAAAGAGTGCCCGTCTACCTGTTACAGCAAAAATGGAGGGAAATTTGGTGAGAGTTAATTAGAGTAGATGGAGCAGTGCACCGAGTAGTTTTTTTTGGGGCTTGCAAGCATTGAAGACACCATCCATTTGTCTCCTAACAGTGGAGGCAGAATAGATAGTTGAGCGGCCTAGTAGGTGATGAAATTTGAAATTCAGGCGCGAAGAGAGGAACTAGTCAGGAATCACCATGCCATAGTTAAGGGTAGCCGTTCTTCTCTAGCATGGCTTTTCAAAGCATTGAATGTGCTAAAGTTCAAATTATTATTATTTATTTATGTATCTAGGGCTATAAAAGAAGAAGAATTGCAAAATCTAAAAAAAGGGGGGAATTCTCATAGTTTTAGACTTTCAGAGTTTTTGACCAATAATATCATTTGTTTTTGTTACATTTTCCTGAGTTGAAAGGTTTATATGATTATGTGTGTTTATGCATCTTTTGTATGACTGGAAGATTCAATACGAAAATTGAACACTATGCCCTTGTTGATGTCATCTGTGTCATTTGCAAAGTAGTCTATGCTGTAGATTTTCTAGTGTTGTGATTGGAAATGTTATTTGCTTCTGTCCCATTTTTTGGAGTCTGAAGTTCTACATAACTATGCGTGACTTCTGTGCCTCTAATGTGATTGGAAGATTCTATTAAGAAGATTGAACACTATGCCTTTGTTGACAATTCATGTATCTCAGCAAAAGACTCCCTTGTTGTGAGCCTCTATTTCTGTTATTCCAATCTTTTACATTGATCATGCACTTGTCTACTCTTAAATGTAATAGAATCACATGATAGTTTCACTATGCTCAAGTTAGGATTAGGATTACTCTCAGGTGCATCACCATAGTTAGGTTTCAATTCCTGCATTTTGCATTTCTATTTAGCCTTATATCCCTTTTCCCCAACACCCAATACAAAAGAAGAGACTAGCTTCTTTAAAATCTGGAGGTTGTTTTCAAGCCACATTGTCCCACAGCTTGAAACTT